>OX419724.1:41345700-43845700 GCA_948477245.1 Thumatha senex | reverse complement strand
GCTCCAAGCGTCTTTACCAATACGCTGGGGCGGCCTCGGTGTTCGTAACATCTCTGATATAAGTTTACCTGCATCCGCCGAGACTCTCAAGCGGCGCAAATATAATAATTTAATAGGTAATTATATTTTTGAGCCGTTTGGGGTCGAGACACTGGGCTCGTGGGGCCCAAGTGCTCGTTCACTGTATAGTGATATCGCAAAGCGACTGGTCGATTCTTCTCGTGACCATAGGGCTGCCCTCTTTCTCGCTCAGAGAATAAGCATTGCCATACAACGTGGCAATGCGGCCAGCCTTATGGGAACCTTACCGGTTGATTTTGATGGGGAGGAATTCTTCGACACCTAGTCGGGGCATCATTGTCAGTCTTGTAATAATTCCCACCACCCGCCCCCTTCTTTTTGTATTGTTTTCTGTAAATATGTTAAATTTTAATTTGTTAATAACCATGTAATTATTTAAATATCTTTGAAAATAAATTAAATAGTACATAATTATGACACCCAATGTTTATATATTTTCGTAATTTCATAGACATTTTTTTAATAATAATTATGCAATGAAAATCTCGCAAAATATCGTAGGTCACAAAGTAACACTTATGAACGTTGAGATAATTGTTTCTACATTTAGTTTTACTGCCAGATTCGCAAAGCAATCGGTAGAACCTGAGGAAGAATCTGGCAATAAAACTCAAGTCTTTTTTTAATCGCCAGTAATAACATCAGTTTTACTTTACATAATGAAAATTAAAATCTCATTACTTCGCTATAACACAATAAAAATCGCCTTTTACATTATATTTGTCATATTTTTTTTTAATTTTAATTATATGTAGGAGTTATGGTTGGTTTAAGTCCAAAACTACATTCGTGCATATTATTCACAGAATCAGACCGGTTTTTTTATGCAAGAGCCTTAGATAGCCTGTCTAATCCGCCATTTTTGATGACTCATGAAACGTACATATATGACATATATATAACAATCATAAAATATTTATGACAGGATTACTCCACTCAAAAATGTTTTAAGTATTTTTGTATACAGAGAATATTCCTCAACACAAATGTCAAAAAAAGTCTCAAAATTGTCCCAAAATCCAAAACAGAGTGCTTAACTTAATTTATGGTTGTCAAGACATCTGTTATAGGTCCCGTCCAGCTGTCGACATGGCGACACGTAGCAAATGACAATAAATAACGATGTGAATGAAATTCGTGGCTAATTTGTCGAGGGGTGACTTTATTTGGCAAATTTCATATGGATGTATCCTATTTCCTATAGACGTGTAAATATATTGATTTATTGGGTGAATGATGAATTGATTCTTGACTTGCATCATCAAATGATTATTTTTGACTTGCATCAAAACCTTGTCCATTAGCCTAACCAGGTATAAGTTTGTAGGTTAAGATGGTTTGAGCAGGGCCCGGCTTAGTTAGAGCTCTTTACACTACTTTACTCTCGTTCGTATCATAGAGATTTAAAAAGAGAATATAGATTTTTTTTATTTAAAGTGCCACTGTATTACAACCCGAAATACTTCGCCATTTCGCCCCAAACCCGGAATTTATCGAGATAATTCTCTAAATAGTTTAGTGTAACACTTCACACAATGAGGCCCCTATTCAACTAAATGTCCCACATTAGCCCAACAATCACGGCTAGTGTTACAATACAAACAGTACCATTGCACCCTGCGTGTGCGCCTCATAGATATATCCGGACTGGATATAGCAGATGTGAAATATAATCTATTATTATTTTATCTGTGCTGTTATGTAGGTGTTATACGTATTGATTTAGGCGGCAAAACGGCATACGCTTACTGTATATTATTTTCTAAAACTAGAGCATATATCTTGTTTTATGTGCGGGAGTGGTGGTTTATTGAACATAAAAGATGTGTTAACGTGCTAGTGAAAAACAGTGAATTTTAGGCAATGAAATGCGATTTTCCATCCTGCCTCGTAAAATCCACTGAAAACCTCAGTAGATAACCACTACCATACTGGGGTGAGACTAACCATGACTTGAGACTAGACTTGACTAATAAAACGTAGAGGACAGGACAATACGAAGATTGAATAAATAGGAAATAAATAAGATTTGGTTAAAAGGTTTTGGTAACCAGGCCATAAAAAATAGTATAACGTTTTTTTTATTGATAATATTTTATCCTGCTGTTCGTACGGTTGAAATATAATATTCATTCACCCTTTTCAATACAACAGAATGTATCGGGTACATCTTTTGTCAAAGAATGGCAATAAATGTTACGGGACATTCGCCATCTAACCCATATTAACCTATAACACTTTTTATATAATCTAGGCAACGATGTTGAAATTATAATATTAGTAAATACATACATATTACACATAAAAATACACCCAAATTTGGAAACAAACATTTGCAGATACTTCAAATTCCGATCCTATCAGCGATTTGAACCTAAGATCCTAGTAAGTCAGTCGCATACTGATTTCGTTTCTTACACAACATTCCTTGGTAATTATATAAATCGTAGCTACTCGCAGTAGTGTGTCCAGAAAAAGTCTAGCCATTGCTTACCTGGCGTGTTGAAAATTAACGCACTGAAACAAAGAGGTGACACTCTAAAGTCTTATTATAAACTACAAACTTGTATGAACGGACAATAAGAATATGCCAATACATGAGTTAAAAAAAAATAATTCGATATTTGAACGCTTACAAGTATTATTTAGTCTCTGTTCACTCACTGTATGAGAATGGTTCTGTTCCTCTACACCGTTCTATACATTTCAGGATTGAAAAGAAGAGAGTGGAATTAAATGGAAGGGCTTTATTTGTATTGACCTGACGACGCACATATTTTTGCCATTTTTACCTATTGTATTGCTTGTTGTACTACAAGCTTCGACCACAACTGAGCACTGCTGTTTCTGTGATGCGTGTTTCAACTGCTTACTCAATATCGGCGCTACGGTAATGTTCTATTTTTGTAAACTAATTAAGTGCTTTCTTTCTCATAACAAACTTGTTTTGACATAACACCAATTCTGATTGCTAAAATTCGACATTTTGAATAATTAGACAGTAGAATAAAGATGACTTGATGATATTATCTTATATCTTCTATTACTTGATGATATAAGATTGAATAAAGATGTCAGGGATACAGCGTGAAGATAGTTAGTTTTTTTAGTTTTATTAGAATAAAGATGATGATTGAACGGTTTATTTTTTACTACTTTTTCATTATTGATACGAAACATGTTTACGTAATTCTCCGTCGTCAGAATTTTTCATGGACCGCGACAAATTAAGGACGGTATCACAATATTTTGAATGGGATATATAACTGTGTCAAAATTTCATTTGTCTTACAAGAACTACACTCGTACAGATAACATAACAAATTGCTGCCATTTTCACATCATACGAAAATGCCACAGTCCACAGACACTAAACTTACTTTTTGTTTAATTTCACTCACACTTTCGGATTGACTTCCATTTTATTTAATTGTTTTTTTTTTAATCCGTATACCTGCATTATTATTACGCACCATCTTCAATTGCAGTACGAGCACGCCTTTACAATATTTTGTTTAATCATCGTCTAGCAATGACTTGAAAAAAGTTCTGACGACGGACCATACCTACAGTATCCCAAATCACTTCGTCACATAAATCAAAATTACATTCATCAGCGCGGTGACCATCTGATCTGTTAACATGACAATAGTGTCGCTTCAACAATTGACTCGTACTCCCAATCATTGCAGTACTCAGGGATTCAATTAACATACATACATACATATTGTCACGCCATTATCCCCGAAGGGGTAGGCAGAGACATATTAAATGCCCACATTTCACCGTATGCATTTTTGTCCCACGAAATAGGTAGTGAGCCCATTGTATAGGGATTAAATTAAGTGCCTATTATATGGCACATGTCTCACTGAGTTTTTTAATGCGGATACTCTCAAATATTTACCGGGCGGATATCTCATACGACTGATATTTCTCTTGGAAACCGTTTTTCTGGTCATCAATAGTTTCTTAATTTGTCAGTGAACGGTTCCTGGAATTTCAATCGTTTGATTTTGTTTTTATATACTTTATATTACAAGCACAGATGGCAATGTAGCGTCTGCATACGCAAAAGTACTTGAAACCCCAGAAGTGCATGTATGAAACGATTAATGTATTTACAGGATGCGAAAGAAGTAGACTTGGATCGCGAGGCTTAACGATCTGTCTTCTCTGACTACCCCATCAGTTATTATCTTCAAACTGCCGCTGTATGCAAGGTGAAGATATTTAGTTAGTAGCTGTCAATAAATAATATGAAAAACAATTGTTCTATTTGGTTTTGTAGGGATTTCGTAAGGATATTTAATACGAGTAAATAAATAAATTAAATTAAAGCTGAACAAATACTGTTTTTATTTATTTAATTACTTTAACAATAGTAATATCATACATTTCGACATATTTCTATATTACTGATTACTAATAATTTCTGATCTGATCTGCTATTGGGGTTCCTTAAAACCTTATCTTTCATGAACGATTCCATTGCCGAAGTAGAATAAGTTTTGTGCACACAGTACGTCGAAATCAAATTTACTTATTATTAAACAAACATTCAAAGCATCAATGAGCTGATTGGAACCAATGTTGCAAGAGTACATAAATCAATTGAACCTTTTGACAGCTGACGGTGTCGCCATGTATTTGGACAGATGACGTCATTTGGCATAATTTTGATTTCGGCTGGCAGTATAATGTTGTAATTTTGATGCTATAAAGGGTTATGTCAATCCACAAATCTTCCGTTTAGAGAGGTATTATTTTATCCAAAACTTTATCTTTAATTCAATTTCAAAACTTTATCATTAATTTTAAAAAAAAATTTGCTATTGTCTTCAAATTCAACAACAATAAAAAATTCAACACGGCAATGGGCTCACCACTTGTTACGTGGGACAAAAAGCAAAGCATACGGTGAAACGTGGGCGTATAGTACGCCTCTGCCTACCCCTTCGGGGATGAAGGTGTGACAGTATGTATGTATGTATAAAAAAAAATAACATATACGTGTTCTTTTGTTATTGTGACTCAGGATTTTTAAAATTTGTTGTTGTTTGTTGTAAAAATGGGGATGATGAATATGAAACTTGATTGATAGGAGTGTGGGGTACAACAGGAGTTGTCACGAGTGAAGCCGCCGTACTTAATTATATGTAAAGTACAAAATCTACAATCATTTTCGTCGAAAACTCTCTCGATTTACATGTTATTATAGGTATACACAATATCCAAACAAGTAATGTAATCGGTAGTTCATGGTCGAATGGACCGGTCACCTACGCTTGAATGGATTGCACAAGTCCGTGACAAACTGTTCGAATATACATTGATGATATAACGATATTTGATGATCGGTAACTTAATGATAGCTAATATGCCTGACATGCTCTTCCTAAGAATATTAAACGCGTTAGACTATGTTTTAATGTAAGTTAGAATACAGGAACGAAAGAAAAGTACAACAAAATGGTGTGAAATTCGCATTGAAGGCGAAAGTGTTGAACAGTGGAAGATTTTGTGTAGTCTTAGTTGTAAAATTAACAAAGGCTTTATTAAGAAATAGAAATATCATATTGAATGAAGAAAGGTGGCAAAGCATGAAAAGTCAGAACATTCGCCGTGCAATAGTTTAAATAGTTTGGACATGTAGAAAGGATGATTCACACAAAAATGAGAGGTACAGGTGAGAAGACAAAATGGTAGAAGGTGATCTAAGCGACGTTTTTGAAGTGAAATCTTCTTTAGCGGCAATGTGCACTTTTTGGGATGGGTAAAAAATTTCAAACTCGCGGCAGGAAGGCGGCAGGACGCGTTACCTGATCTAAAATTCGTACGACGGAGAGTGAGTAGACCGGAAGAGGGAGAGGAAGTAATATCCCCCTCTCTTTCTACCGCGCGTTGAAACTGAATGCTTGCTTCTGAGACATTTAGCCAATCTAATCGACAGTGGTAACCGCTGCTTATGGACGTTTGCAAACGACTTGAAACCGAAAACATTAAATTGACTGGTGAAATGTTGTTTAAATTATCACGGCAACACTGTTATTGAGGAAGTCGGCATTTTGGCGTTGACAAGTGTCGGTAAACAGCAAAAGTTTTTGTTTTTTTAACAACAGATATAAGAATTTAGTTTTAGTATACGTGAGGCTCGTTTTTAGCCTCTGGTAGCAGACTGCGAGTTTTAAATTATGAAGGTTAGACCTTTACAATACAATAGATATTTCGCGTGAAAGTAAGGGTCTTCGCTTGAATGCAAGTAAGACTAAGGTTCTAGTATTTGAAAGAGATGACGTAAGAACTATATGCGAGATTAGGGTAAACCAGGAACGTCTAGAGCAAGTGAATGAAATTGTGTATTTAGGGAGTATGTTTAGCGCGGAAGGAAGATGTGATTCGGATGTAGAACGGCGAGTAGCTGCCGGAAACAGAGTTAACGGCGCTTTGTCCCAATTAGTAAAGCGACAAAGCATCGTAAAAGAAGCACGACTGGCGATTCATAACGCAGTGCCAAATTTGCTTTACGGTAGCGAAACCTGGGAATGTCAGCAGATGCATGAAAGTAAATTGAATGCTGTGGAGATGCGATCACTTCGAAAATTGTGCGGCGCTATCTTGGCCGACCTAATACGTAACGAAGTGATACGCAATATGGCAGGTTTGAATGAAAGTGTCAGCGTTAAGCTGGAAAAGGGCGTGCTCCGTTGGTATGGACACGTCCAACGAATGAGTGAGGAACGATTGACGAAGAATATATATTGTGCGAAAGCAGAGGGTAGAAGAGAGAGGTCAGGGTAGGCCGAGACTTACATATGAAGACCACGTGAGCAGATTGCTCAAAAACGGAAAGGTCAAAAGTTCTCGGATACCCAGACGTGCGTGTATGAAGCGATTGATGAATCTCGAAGAAGCGAAAGAAGTATGCATGGATCGCGAAGCCTGGCGATCTGTCCTCTCTGACTACCCCGTCAGGGATACAGCGTGAAGATAGTTAAGTTAAGTTAAGTTAGATATTTCGCAAGTAAATTTTAGTTTTTCCACACTTTCTGGCTATAGCGGCCGGAGATCCTACACTTGCTCAGTAAATGGACGGGGCTATGGCTACCAGCTGTTAAAATTTTAAGTCGCCTATGAGGACTTTTTAACTTGGCTTGACAACTAACATATTTCTGGCAATCGGGACCAAAAATAAAGTGCCTTTTGAACACAGAACATATCATCATCATCATCCAAGCGTCTGTCCCAGTTGCGTCTCGCGACGCCCGGGGTCCGCTTTCCTACATTTCCTCCTCCACTTCGCACGGTCGTCGGCATCCCCTGTAGTGAGACCATTGAACACAGAACATATAATAATAGGTAAAAATTAAATAAATAAATAAATATTAGTGATCGAAATGTAAAATTGAACATACAAGTTTACAGTATAATTTTAATAATTAAGGCTGACAACCTTTGTATTTTGGTAAGGTTGACAGCTGGCAACTATTGTACTTCCTCTGCTGTAGCTACCGTTGCCGCAATGTGTTGACTCTTTTATTTTTTTGTGTAATGTCTCAATAAAGAAATTAAAACAAAAACAAACGTTTCATTCTATACAATTAAGAAAAACTATAATTAAATATTCTGTGCTTCTGAAGCATCCATTCGTCTAATAGCTCTTCTGAGGTTCAAAAGCTCGTAAGATTTTGTAGTAGAAAAAAACCACCGCAATATTGTATAGGTACAAAGTCGATCGATGTTGAGAGTATTTTATCTTGGCGAAGCGCTCGTGGCCCCCCTAACTCATTGTTCTGTAAACGATCACTGCAGAAAGCAGTTTCACGATAGTGGGTAATTGGATGGGCGACCACTTTGAATTTCACATTTGTGAGGGTTTCCGTGCTTCGGAAGGCACGTTAAGCCGTTGATCCCGGTTGCCAGTAAAATGGCAGTCGTTAAGGCTATGGCTCACAACCTGTTACGTGGGACATAAATGCATACAGTGAGATGTGGGCGTATAGTATGCCTCTGCCTACCCCTTCGGGGATAAAGGCGTGACAATATGTATGTGTGTATGTATATTGTTTATATTGGTGACGAAACTTACCTACTATTATTAATACTACTTTTACTACCTATTATTTTATATTCAGAGACTATTTCACGCTCCCTATTATTTAATCTGTGCCATTATAATAAATACTAAAAAAATGTATTGTTCCATTGTAACATGTTTAATAGTGGTGTTTATTCTATAGATTAGCTTTTAAAGATTGGATGACATCATCTGAATAAATTAGTATCTCCAACAATCAAGACTATTTTCTCCAAAGAGGTAAACAAGATTCGCGTATATTTGTGACGGTTGAGCTTAGTAGGTTCGTTAATCGTCGCTTTGGAATAGACCGCTATCATTTAATCTGTTAACAACTTATATGTCACTAGATGACCCCCACGGCTTCCCCCGAGGCATAATTCTATCCTGTCGCTTATAAATTCGACAATAATGCATAAAAAAAATTGCCCGATTTGTCGACATTTATGACTACTTCTCCGCTCTCCAGGGTAGTAGCGTGATGATATAGCCCATCTTTCAAGTTGGATCAAACTGCACGCGATGTGCTAATTTGATTAAAATCGGTTAAATAGTTTAGGAGTCCATCGCGAACAAACAACGTGACCCGTTAAATATATATATTAAGATTATAGCAATTCACTTGATACTTTTCTCATGGGAAGCTACTTGTAAGGCAAGCAATGGAGAATTTTTAGTGTTTACACCTACTGCCCGTGACCTTAGTCACATGTCCCAATCGCGGTGTGTGGGCGGCAAACGTTTATATTATCTTTTATTTATCTATATTACGTCAAATTTAGTTATGTCTATTCGCTGATCTAAAAAAATATATATCAGCGCGGTCGATTCAACGAATCTTAATAAATTTTAAGTTCTTTTAGAACAAATGTCAAATTTTCACGATAAATAATCAAAATCATCTTTATGATATCTGTGACAAGACTAAGGTTTGTAAAGAAATTATAACTTAGAAAATATTTTGAGACCTTTGGCGGGAAGAGTGACAACTGCGGACGCTTGCTGTATTGTATTTTCTAAAACTAGTGCATTTATCTTGTTTTATGTACGGAAGTGGTGGTTTCTTGGACATAAAAGTTGTGTTAACGTGCTATAGTGAAAGACAATGATATATATGCAGTGAAATGCTATTTTCTCTCTTGCCGCGAAGGGTCCACTGAAAACCTCAGTATAAGAATCACCATTATACTGGCAATCAAGCGAATGGAGCAATGTACACCTTTATGGGCACCCAGAACGTGTCTAATAAGGCAAGACTGGCTGTGCATAGAGGACTGCTTGTCCCTACACTAACATATGGCAGTGAAAGTTGGGTATGGCAGAAGAAGTATAGAAGTAAAATTAATGCAGTAGAAATGAGGAGTCTGCAGCTGGAGTGAAATTGATAGATAAAGAAAGGAACAGCGTGATAAAGGAACATTGCGGTATGACAGAAGACGTAGTGACTAAGATAGAAAAAGGGATGCTTAGATGGTTTGGACACGTGGAGAGGATGGATGAAAATAGACTGACCAAGAAAATTTATGCGGTGAGAGTAAATGGGCAAACTGGTAAGGGTCGACCTCGACGTACACATACCGATCAAATTGAAGATCTTTTGACAAAAGGCCAGGTCAACAGTACCCTTCACCGGCGAGCGTGTATGAAAACAATTATGAAAGTTGACGAAGCAAAAGTTGTATGCCAGACTCGTAGCAAGTGGAAAGCCATAGTTTCTGCCTACCCCGATGGGAGACAGGCGTGATGATATGTATGTATGTATGTATGTATGTATTATACTGAGGGCAAGGACCAGGACCTGGGACTGAGGACACGACATCGACAAAGACTGGACAGGACTAATGAGAAGATAAGATTAAAGAAATATGATATAAAAAAATAAGATTTGGCTAAAAGGTCTTTGTAACCAGACCATAAAATAATTATAAAAAAAAATATTTCGACAATTTAGGACCCGATTTCGAGGGCAAGTGTCACGCGCGGATGATGGATTCGAACTGAGCGTTAAACTGAACTCCAATGCGACGAACAGTCAAAAATAGTAGAATCTTAGACATAAAAATTTGTCAACGTGCTATAGTAATCTGCCGCGCATATGGCAAGTAAGACTGGGGGTAAGACTGGCTTTAACTTAAGACTAAACTTAACTAAAACGTAGAAGACGAAGGTAATAAGACTAAGAAAGACTAAGACGTTAATAAATAATATTTGACTAAATGGTCTATTAACCAGGCCATAAAATAATTATTAAAAAATTAGTAAGATGGGATAAGTAATGAATGTAAAAAAAAATGCGATCAGTATTTTATTTTGACAGCGGATCTCCTTCATTATTAATGACATTAAAATGACATTTCATTTACGGAGTATAAAAATAAAAGACAAATTGTGGAAGTTGGAAGAAAGGAATGCGGGCAAATGATACAAATATTGCGCCATACGTAGCATAGCAACTTAAGGAATTATACAGATATTGCATAACTTATATTGCTTATTTAGCCTTGTCCAAGGTTCATTGTCCGATAGCGAGACGAATTGAATAACAAACATTCAATACAAGCAACTATATCTTTTAAGCAATTAATCCAGTCAAATAATTATTGCGAAAGTGAGATCGTTTCACACACACTTCCTGTTGATCTCTCCTTATTCTGACTCTGATTGAACTCGTCTAGAATTGAAGCCTAGGATCTACTTTTATTTGGCTGCTAGAAGTTCGTACAATCAAATCAAATCGATGACCTTTTCCAAAAAGGCTGGCCGTACTTATTGCTTTTGTTTTTTTTTTCAAACTTGTGACCTAGGTCAAGGTTACCCTTAAAAGGCAATCGCGTTATACAACAATGACGAAAGTAGTACAAGCGAAAGTTGAATGTCAGGATCTTAGCAAGTGGAAAGTCATAGGAGACAGGCGTGATGATATACGTACGAGCAGATTGCTCAAAAACGGAAAAGTCAAAAGTACTCCGATACCCAGGTGTCCGTGTATGAAGCGATGGATGAATCTGCAGGAAGCGAAAGAAGTATGCGTGGATCGCGAAGCCTGGCGATCTGTCCTCTTCGACTACCCCGTCAGGGATACAGCGTGGAGATAGTTATGTAAGTAGAACTTTGTATGACTTTTATTTTCGACATTGTTGGGAGTGATTACCGTCTGACTTTCATCTCTTGTCGTCGTCTGTTAGTCAACGCAGGTGCACCGCTAACAGATAAGGTCGCTTTGGCTTCGGAGATCTTCGTAGTGTCCCTTTCACACACAAACACTTTCTGATTGATACTGCTAGGATATGCTCGAGTGCTATGGAGCTTCGGGGTCCCAATTAGCTCACCTAGAACCAGTTGGCTAAATGATGAAAAGAAAATCTCGAATTAAAACCCCGTATCAACCCTTCTGGCCAGCGAGGTATAGTAAGGCCGAATATAGCGAAAGTTGAGAGAGACCTAAGTCCAGCAGTTGATGGTGATAGGTTGATTTGATTATTTGAGGACATGCTTTAGTTGCTAGTTATGTTAGCTGGTATTCACGTCGGGGACGCCTATAATATGTGGAATTCACGTTTCGAAGAGTCAAATTATTTTCAGATTGATTATGATGACTTAATACTCGTAGAATAATAATAAGTTTCTATACGATCATGCTTATTTACCTATACCTCGAAGTGGGGATAATTACACACGCCTCCCAGGACATGGACGCCAGGAGAGAGCTCTGAGGGATTTCCCGACGTTTAGAAAAAAAAATGTTTCTATCCCTGACTCAGAACGAGTTAACAATATCAGCGCCGACTGCGGTGTTTTATCTATTAATAACTCCTTTAACCTTAAATTTACAAACATCTTTTGACAAGATAATTCTTGGTACATGTATGTACGTGCCTATTCATATCAATAACTAACTGGGTTTTTTTCACCAATGTTAATCATTATAAAAGCATTAATAATGATAGTAATTACTTAGACTCTACTAAAATATTTGAAAGACGATTACATTTTCTTCTACATTTTAGTGTACTCATGTTTGACACCACCACACCAGCCACAGTGAAAGTTGCGTAACTCAGTGATCGTTTACAGAACACTGAGGGCCGTATTTTAGAACGTTACTCAATACTCAAGAAACGCTTGAGGCTAGTTTTTGCCTTAAAATACTACTCTCAAGTGTTTCTTGAGTATTGAGTAACGTTCTAAAATACGGCCCTGAGTCCTGGGGAAACGAGCGCTTCAACACTATATATACTACGCTTAATTTTAAAATTATATGTACTACACTTAAAAACCATATCAATAACCCATAGTAGTTAAACATCCTCACAAATATTGTTATCGAACGATCAAACTAACTGTAAAATTTGCATGCAATAAATTCTCAATTCTCATGGATTTTTTTGAAAAAAGTTTGGTCTTGTTTTTGTGAATATAACACTTGAATGGAGGGAAAACGAATGAAAACGTACGCTTGCGAAACTTTGTTTCATTTTGATGTGACCGCAGAACCGTAGAGGTATTTGAGAGTTTGAACAAATTCGTGCAATATTGTTCGGTCTATTATTTCTGTAGAATCTATGGAAAACAGCAATAAGATTCTGTTTTTAAACATAAATAAATAAATAAATATCCATCACGCCTTATCCCCGAAGGGGTGGCAGAGGCATATTATATGCCCACTTTTCACCGTGTGGATTCCTGTCCCACGTAATAGGTGGTGAGCCCATTGCCGTGTTGAAATAGACAGACGCAGGTTGTGGCTACCTGCTGTTGAAATTTTTAAGCCGCCCATAAAGGCCTTCAACCAGGCTTAACGACTGCCATTTTACTGGCAACCGGGACCAACAGCTTAACGTGCCTTCCGAAGCACGGAAACGCTCGCAAATGTAAATGCCACAAAGTGGTCACCCATCCGAGTACCAGCCATAGTGAAAGTTGCGTAACTCAGTGATCGTTTACAGAACACTGAGACCGCGGGGCCACGAGCGCTTCAATTATTATATTAGTTACTTCTTATCACAACCACAAGAGCTATCTGCTAGTGAAAGTCATATTAAAATCCGTCTAGACGTTTTTACAGATTCATATTTCTTCAACTTTCTTTCTTAATATCTAAAATGTCCCAGACTTGGCTAAGACGTAGAGGGTCTTAGCCAAGTCTAGTCTTAAGTCAAGGTCAGTCTCACCCCAGTATAATGGTAGTTGTTATACTGAGGTTTTCAGTAGATTTTACGCTATAGCACAACTTTTATGTCCACGAAACCACCCCCCCTCCCGCACATAAAACAATATACATGCACTAGTTTAAGAAAATAATATACAGCAAGTGTCCGCACATGTCGAGTTTCCCCGCGTAAAAAAACACATTGATTCCTTGTTCTGTGGTATACAGTCAATAACAAAAGTCCCCGTTAACATAAAATGTCAGCCAACTAGTTCTGAACAATGTCAAAAACGATTTATAAACCCCCAAATGTTATGCCGATTACGAAAACTATCATATATTATTCTCAAACCATTTCCATAATGGCGCACGTGTCGCGTCAGCTTAATGACAGATTATTGTAACAGCGATTTCATACAAGTTTGTTTTTATTATTCGGAGAAACATTTCACACATAATCATTGAAGGATCATTTGTATTACGATTCAAATTAGTTTTCTACGAAATTCGGTGCTCGTCTAATTCATTTTGTAACACATCAGGATTAAGTAGTGCGTAAAATGGTAATATAATTGAGCTTTCGATTTCGCGGAATGGCATAATGGGGGATGATGTGCGCTGCGTGTTGTTGGTAACTTGGAAATAAAAATCTTATTTCTTTCCAAATTCTTATGAGATTTCACCGTTTCATTTTATTTGAATAAATTTTATTTGGGACATTTTCACACACCGCCATCTAGCCTAAGTTAAACTAATATACATATTAGAATAATATCTTTCGCGTTGTTCATTATTACTAACTAAACGGTTTTACTTACGTGTAAATATTTTAAACAAGATTATATTATGTAACTAATATAAGCTTGTTCTATGAGATTTAGACAAATTTATAAAAAAAATATAAATCTTCCAAACAAAAGTTATATTTTGTTATATTAACATATGTTCCGACACGGAATCGAATCCAAGACCTCAGCAACGTACGTACACTTACCGCCACCGAGGCAGTCACAATTGATTTCGCTATGAAATCAAACTTCATTGGCAATTAAGAACATCGCAGCTACAGTATTTATAAATAAATAAATATTGTGGGACACTTTTCACACAGCGCCATCTAGCCCAAAGTAAGCTTATATTAGCTTATGTTATGGGATCTAGATAACTGATAAACATACTTATATATTTCTAAATACATACATATTATAGATAAATAATACCCAGAAACAGAATAAACCATCGTGCTCATCACACAAAGTTTTATCCTGGGTGGGAATCGAACTCTTGCGTAGCAGTCGGATGTACTCCCACCGCGCCACAGAGGCAGCAAATTTAAATCAACTGCAAGTGAAAACCTGAAGTCAATAACACTGTAGCTATTCAGACATGCCGATATAAAACAATATTAGTTGCGTGATATGATGCAATCTCGCAGTGAGCACATTCTTGTATCTAAGCCAACAAGAGATTTATCACTACTAACGACACAATATTGCACTGTCGACTTTACTGTTTTGCAAATTTTTTCACCAGACTAAATCCATTAAACTAAATGGGGGTTTAAATTTCAGTGATGAAAGTAGCACGTGTGAACTGGAAGGTTAACCTGTAATAATTTTTTAACCTATACCTCTAGGTAACACTGAAAATGTTTAGAACTGGCCAGAACGAAATATTGCTAATGAAAACTTATTATAGATTTTCTCTTCTTCTCTTTGGTAACCTAATTTAATATATTGCATTCATATGTCATTTGTTTTTGTGAATTGGCAGCAAATGTAAAACTATTGTTAAACGTAAAAATGAACTTAACGCGAGAAAATTTTCGGTTCATGATTTATTATGACTTTCGTTGTGGGCTTAGTCAACAACAAAGCTATGATAGGCTGCGATTAGCATTTCATAATGAAGCCCCATCTCGTGCCACTATTTACAATTGGTTTAACGAGTTTAAGCATGGACCTAGCAATCTCAGTGATGATCCGTGTGAAGGACGCCCTTTAACAGCGACTACTGAAGATAACTTCAGTGCTGTGCGACGTATTATTAAGGAAGATAAGAGAGTGACCTATCAGCAGATACGGGCAAGCCTAGGCATTGGTATGAGTCAAGTTCAAAAAATATTACACGAACATTAAGGCGTCAGGAAGCTTTGTACCAGATGGATTCGCCATACTTTAACCGACGACCAGAAACGCTTTCGCAAGGACTGGTGTCGCGAAATGTTAGATAAGTTCGACGGCGGTGACTCAAATGCTGTATTTGACATCGTCACAGGTGATGAAAGCTGGATATATTGCTACGAACCCGAAACCAAAAGCCAATCAGCTCAGTGGGTGTTTCCTTTTGAGGACCGGCCAACTAAGGTAAAGAAAGGAAGAAGTCAAGGAAAAAAGACGATAGCCTCGTTCTTTGGTCGGAATGGTCATTTCACGACAGTTGTGCTAGAAGATGGAAGGACAGTTACTGCAGACTGGTACGTCAATCGCTATTTGCCTGTTGTCTTGGAAAAAATTCGACAGCAGCGCCCTCGAAGCAGGATCCTTCTTTATCACGACAAAGCTTCAGCGCACTCCGCAAAACGGACTGTTGATTATTTGACTATGGCAGGTGTCGAGATAATGAGTCATCCGCCATTTAGTCCCGACCTGGCGCCCTGCGACTTTCATTTATTCCCAAGAACTAAAGATAAACTTCGAGGTATTCGCTTTACGAGCCCTGAAGATGCGGTGAAAGCGTACGAAATTCCATAGAAGAGACCCCTATGGAAGAATGGGCCCAGAGCTTTTCTCAGTGGTTCCATCGAATGCGACGTTGTGTAGAGAGGAATGGAGATTATTATTTTTACTTCATTCTTCTTTCTATCATTACTTCGAAAAACAATAAAAGTATTAGCAACTTTCTCCATTAAGCCATTTTTTATTTTCTAAACATGTTCAGTGTTACCCACGTATTATCACACTCGTGGAGAGAATTCGCCAAAAACATCGTAGCTTTTGGAATCAAAACTTATCATACCTTTGCAATTTGTATTACCATTGATTACCATGCACAAAGGTATAACACTCGCGGTGCGGATCCTGTGAATCCTTCTAAGGTTTCTTTTGAAAATCTGTAGCTATTGGAAAAAATAAGGTAGTTGACTCACGCCACAACCTTCCTTTTCACCAATCTCCTTGAGCTTTTTTCAGCGAGGACTTTTAGGTATTTTCGCTAAAACATATAAATTTTCTCATTTATAAGAGTATAGTATGTCAAGGTTAGGTTAGGTTAAGAAACCTCTCCAGTAAAGTTATTGGAGAGGTTTCTCTGGAGTTATGGGAATTACATCACTTTCCTACAAGTTGCTGAACCTTTTATGTGTAAGAATCCGCCATATTTTCATATAAAATACACGAATTATATTAACTATTTTACGAATTATATAATTTTTAACCTAGTTTGGAAAATAATACGACAAAGTGACGCGATAATCTTCTGATTCCCGCCAAATACCGTGAACCATTTTGTTTTGACAAGCTAATAAAATGTTTTAAAACCGAACACGTGCGAATCAGGCCAGCACACTGAGGGTTCTATACATACGGTTCCTCCATCTCAAACTGAACAATTTTTATTTGCTGCGGCCGCGTGTAGATATATGCCTTTTTTACACATACTTCGATGGAACCACAGCTCTTCAAAGTCTTTTTAGATTGGATGCTGAATGTTTAAATACTGAATTTACATGTACCTACGTAACTAATTTAAGTCATAACGTTTCTAGCCAGTATTTATGACTGTATTACAACTGGAAATACCTAATGGGTTTTATTTACTTGCGAGTATCGATAAATTTGTACTTTAAAATTGCCACACATAACGCCGTGTTTTGAACTCATATATTTAAAAGTTTGATTATTTTATAAATCCCAGTGATTGCTGTCTTAATTATTTGATTTCAATTTCAACTCGACACTAACACCCATTTCTGAAAAAGAGTGTTAGACAGATTGACAACAAAATGAACCTATAATTTCATGTTTACCTTTTGGAATACGAAACCCTAAAAATAAATTGACCATAAATCGAGTGCCTACTAAACGGACAGCTAGACAAAGTCTATATTGTGTGACCCTGACTACGGTCACGGTCTGTGCAATTCGGACCAAAACGGTATAACTGAATTCAAACGTATCGTGTTATTATCTCACCTTAGAATATGAAATTTCGAGGATATTAATTTTAATTAGTGACACTATTTTATTTTTCTAGGAAGCATGATTACTATGTTTTTTTTATTTGTTTTGGAAATATTTGTGAATACAGTTCCGGACTCCTACCGATTAAAACTACATGTTACCCTTAAATATGCTATGGCCGGTAGACCCGGGTAAGCCCTCGGAATGATAACCCCTGAGCTCCCGACAGAAGCATGATAACTTGACCAAACGAGTAGTTTGGATCAAATATTAAATAAATAAAATAAAATAAATAAATATCCATCACGCCTTATCCCCGAAGGGGTGGCAGAGGCTACCTGCTGTTGAAATTTTCAAGCCGCCCATTAGGCCTTCAACCAGGCTTAACGACTGCCACTTTACTGGCAACCGGGACCAACGGCTTAACGTGCCTTCCGAAGCACGGAAACGCTCGCAAATGTAAATGCCATAAAGTGGTCACCCATCCGAGGACCAGCCATAGTGAACGTTGCGTAACTCAGTGATCGTTTACAGAACACTTTCCCCTCCAGTTACCTGTGTGTGGACGGTCGTGTACAGTGTCACAGTTAATCAGTATCTAAAATTGTGTGTTGATAAATTTGCTATTGGCCGCTTGTGTATTTTTACATTTCCTGCTTGCACTTGCGGGTGATTGATGGAGCTATTCCACCCACTGGGAGGGGCGAGAAAGGGATAAATACACGACTAAAAGTCACTTCTAATTAACTTGGTCACACATTGGCCGCAAGGGTTTGAACCCGAACATCTTGAGCCGCTAGCAACACGAATAGCGGCGAGGCGCTTCGTTAACTACTCGGCTACCTGTAGCTGTGACGTAACAAGCGCAGTTGTCGACCACTTGACGCAAGCAATACACTCCGTCACTCATCGGGTGAGTCATCGCTGTTAAAGCGTTTTGTTTTGTTGTACCAAACTACTGTTGGCGTAAATTTTAGAACATAGCAGTATAAATAAAATAAACAAAGATGCTTAAGCGAACACCTCCTAAAAAGACGCCTAACAGCGAGGCAGTGCCACCCCACCATAGCTCTGAACCTGACTTAACAACGCCCAAATCAAATTTAGACCTGAACCGAATTGGTATGAGACAAAAACGCAAACATGACTCTGAGCATACTAATGATTTAAAATCACTTCGTGAGGAGCTTTTGTCCTCTTTTGCAACTTTGAGAAGGGAGCAAAGTGAAAAATTTGAGAAGCTACAAAATGATATGCAACAAATAAAGGCGCAAAATATAGATCTTCAGGCCTCTGTGGAATTCTTGGGGCAACGATATGATGAGCTCATGGAAAGGTATGTACAGCTCGAGCAATCAAAGAAGAGTAATATGGCGCATATTAAAGCGCTAGAGGACAAGGTTGAAATCCTTGAGCGCAATACAAAATGTACAAGCATTGACATACGTAACTTGCCAAAAAAGCCTGGCGAAGCTAAAGAGGATATTCTGAATATGGTGCTGTCCCTCGTGGCCGCCATGAATACTCCAATCCAGGCCCATGAAATCAGGAATGTGTACCGCCTGAACAGCAACAGAGGTGCACAAACGGCTGCACCCATCACGGTGGAATTTGCGAGTGTTATTTCTAAGGACACGCTACTTTCTAATATTAAAAAGTACAACAGGGAACACAAGTTCAGGAGACTCAATTGCTCCCACTTTAACTTGGAAGGTAACACCCCTATTTACATTTCTGAAAGTCTTACATCGAAAGCGAAAAAACTCTTTTACCAAGCACGCGAGTTCACTAAAGCGAATGATTTTATGTATTGCTGGACATCATATGGGAAAGTCTACATCAGAAAAGGAGAGGGAGAACCTGCGAAACGAATTGATCATGAATCTGACTTTGGTAGCCTGGTCAAATGACTGACATCTGATAAATACTTCACGAATATGGTGATGGAGCGATATCTTATTGTTGCCTTGTGTTTCTTTTTAATGTATAATATTGTATTTTTTATAGATTGTAACTGTATTAAGCTATTTCAACACCATGTATCCTGCACGTACATTCCAACGTATAATAATTACTATTCACAAACACATAATAGACACACACTATCATACACAAATAAATACTCTAATACCTATAATAAACACATACTACATATACTGCTGACTTATCTAGCATCAGAGACCATAAATCATAACACCTTCATGACTAGCGATCATTTATTTATACCAACCCTAATATCAATATCTGATAACTGTAATGCTTTAAAGATACATTTTCTATTGGATTCTAACGTTTTACAAGCAATAGTGTTTAAACGCCGTTTCGTATCAAACTATTATTTAAAAAGTACAACTAAAAATTACTATCACCTTGCAAGTGACTCAAACAGATCCATTGGCATCCATATTTATATCCAGATCAACGATACAATAATATCTAATTTTGAAACTTCTAAAAGAATACCTTTTACCCTTGGGCATTTTCAACATACCCCTTGTCCATACTGCCCACTTTCACACAACCAAAGGGACTTACGTATGTCACATAGCAATGTATTTGTTATCTACAGTTCTATAATTAATTTCATAATACAAAATTTACTGAAAAAATATTTTAAAAGTGCTAATAATTCATTATTATTTGCCGAAACAATGGATAGGCCTGTGTTGATTATCTACAGTTTTATAGTAAAATTCATAATACAAAATTTACTGAAACAATATTGTAAAAGTTCTAATAATTCATTATTATTTGCAGAAACAATGGATGGGTCTTTATACTTACTAATTAAAAATTCGATTCGCAATGTATAGCCAAAGAAGTAGATGAAACAAGTCAAATAGAATGCCTCTCTTTAAGCGACCCTGTGCTATGTGGGCGCATATTAAATTACAACCCAAAACAAAACAACTCCTTAACAATAATTAGTTTCAATATCAGAAGTGTGCATTGTAACCTTGACACTTTCTTGGCTTATATCACTGCTATGGCTGTGCCGATAGATATAATAGTCCTTTCAGAATGTTTTACAGAAATAATTAAACCACCGCCAAATATATCTGGTTACAACACATATTGGACCCGAAATAGTTTAAACAAAAATGACGGCATAGTAGTTTATGTACGACTCGAAATCGGCTCATTCGCTATGGAGCCGTCAATAGTCGAGGGCAATTGTCTGGTTCTTACGATTGAACCTGATTATACAGTAGTGTGTTCTTACCGACCACCATGTTTCGGAAATCCTAGATATTACTTGGAGTCGCTCGATAAAGTACTTCAAAATGTTCATACAAGAAATCTTATTTTTACTGGCGATATAAACATCGATATTTTACCGGAATGCTTAGAGTACTCGTCTCATAGCTATTTGAATTTAATGGCTATGTATGGTCTCCAACAAGGTATCATAAAACCAACAAGGATGGGAAAAACATGTCTAGACCATTTCATGGTAAAATGTGAGTCTAGTTGGAAAACAGTGGTCTTCAATCAAATCATAACTGATCACTCTCCTATACTATTACACATTTACCATTCTACAATAGTTAAGAAGAGGATATTGTCCAATAGAGTGGTTACGAATTATAAAGCTGTAAATGAGTCGCTTACCAAGGAAGACTGGACAGATTTGTATCACACTACCGATACAAATACTGTTTCACAAATTTTAACAACAACGTTGCATAATGTCATCTCGGCTAACTCACATACGATTACTTTTTCAAATCGGCATAGACCATTGAAACCATGGATTACACAGGGTGTTGTGAAATGTATACGAAGGCGTAATAAGTTACACAAGGTTGCGCTCCAGGACACGAACGATACACAACAACTACAAATATTTATAAAGTACAGGAATACGTGCAATCAAATAATAAAAAAATTAAAAAAAGAGTATTACGCGAAAAAATTTCAAACAGTCAAAGGTGATATAAGGGAAACATGGAAGACAATAAAAGAAGTGTGTAACATAAAGCAAAAAAACAGCCAGGCCGATGAACTGCTGCACATCGAAGATACGCCAGTGGGAGCCTTAAACACTGTCAATAATTATTTTACTAGTGTTGGAGGTGCGCTGGCGGGTCGCTTGCTTGAAATGTTGGACAAGACAGAGCAAGAACTAGCACGAGAGGCCAGGAAAGACAACTCACCGCTAAACTCCATGGCGTTCACACCTACTGACCCATGGGAAGTGAGAGGTGTAATTCTTGGCCTCAAATCGCATAGTGCTCCCGGATGGGACAAAATTACTACAGACGTTCTGAAACAAAACGCCTCAGTGCTTAGCCCACCTATAACTTATCTGTGCAATTTAAGTATGGAAACGGGTATCTTCCCCACCTTGTTTAAGTTTGCAGTGGTTTGTCCGATTTTCAAGTCAGGCAATAAATGTGAGCCTAACAACTACCGCCCTATCTCTCTTTTATCAACACTTTCTAAGATACTCGAAAAAATCATCAACAAAAGACTAATTGCGTATCTTGAAAAAAATAAATTTCTTAGTAACAATCAATTCGGCTTTCGACAAAATAAGTCTACTGAAGACGCTGTACTGAAGCTCACATCTGCTCTCGTATCGTATTTGGACAAAGGAGAGAAGTGCCTGGGTGTCTTCCTAGACCTTCAAAAAGCCTTCGACACAGTATCCATTCCGATTTTACTAACCCGTCTGGAGAATGTTGGTGTAAGGGGAGTGACCTTAGAATGGTTCAAAGATTACCTGTCCCACAGAAAGCAGCGTGTTAGGGTGCAGAGTCATGAAAGTGATGACTCCATCTGCAAATATGGCGTGCCCCAAGGTAGCACACTCGGTCCATCGTTATTTCTCATTTACATAAATGAACTGTGTAGTGCTGTTGATCTGCCAGGACTGCAACTATTAATGTATGCTGATGACACAGTCCTCATTTCACATGGTTATACATGGGATGCTGTATTTGATTTGGCTGGAAGTGGACTCGCTAGAGTAGCTGCCTGGTTGGAAAATAGCCTGCTGACTCTGAATACCACAAAATCAAAATACGTCTGCTTTACTAAGACAGCAGCTGGACGACCCGATGCTAGCAATATCCTACAAATTCATACCTTCCCGTGCAACGGAAGAGCTGACCATGCCGCCTGTGATTGTGATGCTCTGCTGCAGGTAGAATCAATAAAGTACCTTGGTGTTACAATTGATGAACATCTAAGATGGAACACACATCTAGAGACCACAATAGGTAGGATTAGAAGGCTGATCTTCATTCTTAGGAACCTTCGCTCTATAGCCGACACTACACTACTTGCTCAAACATACCGTGCATTATGCGAATGCCTTCTCAGATACTGTATTTGCGCTTGGGGTGGAGCGGCGAAATCTCTTATGATAAATCTGGAGAGGACACAACGTGCAATTCTGAAGATGCTTCTCCGTCTACCGTATAGACACCCTACAAATACTCTCTATGAAATAGTAAATGTCTTATCTGTAAGGAAGTTATACGCATATGAAATCTTAAGAAGATTCCATAAAAAAACAGTGCCAACGCTACCTGCACAGCGTAAACGAGTGGAACGCTTCCCTGCGCCATTATTCAAAACTAGTTTTGCGCAAAGACATTACAACTTTCTGGCTCCATATATATATAGACAATGCAACAAAATCAATAAGGTAACTAAATTAAATAATAACAAATTAAAGAAAACTATAATAAATTGGTTGGAAACAATGAATTATGAAAGTATGGAAAAGCTTTTAACAGTTGTCAATTGAATACACCGTACATTCTCATACACCACGCTAACACACAAGCACTAAAAAGACCAACGAAAATACACGAAAATACACGCACGCATAACACAGGCACACACGCACAAACAACACATTTTCACGTACTCGTACGAGCGTGCACACGCACAAACAGCATCCAAATGACACGTACTGTACTCACAAACATGGATATAAGGTTAAACACTTACCATAATAGTTTTTATGATGTAACTTTTATTTTGTACAGCTGACATTGAACTGTCATTACTGTGTAATCATATAGAGGGGAATATACTGACTTCTGCAACACAGTATTAACTAGCGCAGGAGTCAGGGGTTCCACCATCAAATATGTAGAAAGTTTATATGTCAATAAAGATTATTTATTTATTTAACACTGAGACCGCGAGGCCACGAGCGCTTCATTCATCAAATATTTATCAAAATTAATAGGGTTGTTTACTCTCTGGGGTCAATAGCTACTCAAAAACTATAGAATGAATGAAAATGACATTATCAATGATTAAATAAACAAAAAAAAACATCAGTAACTAATGAAAACATTTAAAGAATCTGTGTGTGTAAATGTTATCTTCATTTTTAAATAAGTAGTATCAATTAAAAAGTAATAAAAGATAAGATTAAATTACAAAACGCAACTGTTCAGGCGATCCAAAGTTAAGTAGGTAATAAATTATAAGATGATCCATGGATAATCAGAAATAAATAACTCTGTCATTCCAACCTCCCTCCTTAGCATGGCACGGAAATTCGACCAATGAAACGTCGTCATTTTGGTAACGTCATAGATTAACTGCGATCTCATTGGTGGAAACATAAAAGACGACAGTATCATCCTAAAGGGATTTCTAAGAAAATATTTTGGCATTTCAACAAATAGATGTACTATATTCCAAAGAAGCATAAATCTGATTTCTCAGAACGAATGTTTAAACTTTGTAATATACATTTATTTATAGTTCGCGCGCTTTTGCAAGTTTGTTTTTTTAAGTCATAGCGACCATCAGAGACTAAAGACCGTATTACACAATGATACTCAATGACACAGTGCCCTTAGAAGACGGCAGTAGCAGCGAACAAAGCTGAAAATAAAAAGAGGAAACGATAACAACTCCTAACAAATAAAGGTAGACCTTATAGAAATCAGAAAGACTCTTCCAATATCTTTGGAACTCATGCTTTTAATCCCGCTTCGTTTTGGAAGTAACTGGAAATTACTATGATGAAAAAGACTCAGCATTTAAGAAACGCCTGAGGTAGTTTTCACCTAATAAAGAAGCTAGGCCCCTGACGATCTGTTGGGTCGTTTTACAAAACGTTATTAAGAAGATAAGTGCAACTACATGGCCCCATAAGCAGCTTCGGTACACGTGCGCTGGCAGAGATTCGTGGAGCTTCAAAGCTGCACCAAAGCGACTATTTTACATTGTACATCACAATCGGATGCTCATTCACAACACAAGAGTATACAGGGAAGTGAGGCAAGATGACCAAGCGCCGAGTCTACTATTTAAATAGTGTCAGGACAGAATCGAAATCGTCGCTCAATAAGAAGCGAGAATTTTCTTAGTCCAATTTGAATCGCGCTTCAATAGAATTCTGGAAAAATATCGACTGGCCCATATAGCAAGGAATCAATGTCACCTTTGCTCTCAGGCTCATTCCTTGCTCTGCAGGCTGGACGATAGAATTCTACTAACACGTGAAGCCAGTGGTGGCTCATAAGATGCATTATTAGTTACTAATTAATTAAATAAATATCCATCACGCCTTATCCCCGAAGGGGTGGCAGAGGCATATTATATGCCCACTTTTCACCGTGTGGATTCCTGTCCCACGTAATAGGTGGTGAGCCCATTGCCGTGTTGAAATAGACAGACGCAGGCTGTGGCTACCTGCTGTTGAAATTTTTTTAAGCCGCCTATAAGGCCTTCAACCAAGCTTAACGACTGCCATTTTACTGGCAACCGGGACCAACGGCTTAACGTGCCTTCCGAAGCACGGAAACGCTCGCAAATGTAAATGCCACAAAGTGGTCACCCATCCGACGACCAGCTTTAGTGAAAGATTCGTACCTCTGTGATCGTTTACCGAACACTGAGACCGCGGGGCCACGAGCGCTTCTACTAATTAATTGACAGCTAAAAACAGCGATTCTGGTTTTATTCTGCGGCTTGTGACAATAATAGATTTAGTAGACTACCTACACGGTAAAAAAGGAATTGTCCCATCAACAAAAAAAATATTGTTAGCAATACCAAGATAATATTTACTTAATTTACCAATATATAGTTACTTTGACAATTTCCATTTCCTTCAAAATACAAAAAAATATTGTTGATTTGCTGTCTCAAATCAAGTAAATATTGTCAGGTAAACATTTTGAAAATTTTAGTATAAGATAACGATTAATCTAGTATTAATAATGCTAGATTTGTTATCCGGACGCTATTATATTGTTAAATTGACGATTTACATTGTCCTATCGAGAATATAGTGAACTTTGTAACATTAAGATAAATTAATTGTCAAAGTAACAATGTCGTTGTTCTTCCGAAACACTACAAATGATTCGATCAATATTTCACAATTGCTCATATTAAAACATGGACTTTTTCATAAGATATCTGACAACTTCTCAGACGAAGATTAAACATTTTTAATGCGAGAATATGTTCAATTGTTATTAGGAATAACAAGTGGTTTTGATTGAAGATCGATTATTTCTTAGAACAACAATATCAATTGTTCAGTCAAAATTTATCTAATTTTCATATAAATTTTTATATATACTTGTTTTAAAACAAGAATATTATAAAATATTGCGACAAATTATTTGATGAAAATACAACATTTTCAATGCGAGAATCTGTAAAATGGTTATTAGGAATAACAAGTGCTTTTGATAGAAGATCGATTATTTCTTAGAACAACAATATCAATTGTTCAGTCAAAATGTTTTATATTTTGTAATAGATTTTTACATATACTTGTTTTAAAACAAGTATATTAAATAACAGCGCGACAAATTATTAGATGAAGCTTAAAAATTTTCAATATGAGAATGTGTTAAATGGTTATTAGGAACAACAAGTGATTTTAATAGAAGATCGATTATTTCTTAGAACAACAATATCAATTGTTCAGCTACAATGTTTTTTATTTTGTAATAGATTATTACATATACTTGTTTCGAAACAAGAATATTATATAAACAGCGCGACAAATTATTAGATGAAGATTAAATATTTTTAATGCGAGAATGTGTCAAATGGTTATTAGGAACAACAAGTGGTTTTGATAGAAGATCGATTATTTCTTAGAACAATAATGTCAATTGTTCAGCCTAAATGTTAAATATTTTGTAGTAGGTTTTTACATATACTTGTTTCAAAACAATAATATTATATAAACAGCGCGACAAATTATTAGATGAAGATTAAATATTTTTAATGCGAGAATGTGTCAAATGGTTATTAGGAACAACATGTTGGTTTGATAGAAGATCGATTATTTCTTAGAACAACAATATCAATTGTTCAGCCAAAATGTTAAATATTTTGTAGTAGGTTTTTACATATACTTGTTTCAAAACAAGAATATTATATAAACAGCGCGACAAATTATTAGATGAAGATTAAATATTTTTAATGCGAGAATGTGTCAAATGGTTATTAGGAACAACAAGTGGTTTTGATAGAAGATCGATTATTTCTTAGAACAACAATATCAATTGTTCAGCCTAAATGTTAAATATTTTGTAGTAGGTTTTTTACATATACTTGTTTCAAAACAAGAATATTATATAAACAGCGCGACAAATTATTAGATGAAGATTAAATATTTTTAATGCGAAAATGTGTCAAATGGATATTAGGAACAACAAGTGGTTTTGATAGAAGATCGATTATTTCTTAGAACAACAATATCAATTGTTCAGCCAAAATGTTAAATATTTTGTAGTAGGTTTTTACGTATACTTGTTTCAAAACAAGAATATTATATAAACAGCGCGACAAATTATTAGATGAAGATTAAATATTTTCAATGCGAGAATGTGTCAAATGGTTATTAGGAACAACAAGTGGTTTTGATAGAATATCGATTATTTCTTAGTATAACAATTTCAATATTTCTGCCAAAATGTTTATACTTTGTAATAGGTTTTTCACACATTCCTATTATATATATTATTGTTATATAAATAGCTGTGCCCCGCGGTTTCACCCGCGTGGATGCAATATTCCAGGATTATCTGGGATAAAATGTATAAAGTAAACAGTAAATGAGGAAAGGATCCAGGAGTAGGTATCATATATGTAGCTAATTCAGGATCTAAACTATCCGTTTTATATTAAAAAGTCCTGCGCGAAAAAAAAAGTAAAATCTTTTCCCGTTCCCGTTTCCCACTGGAACTTGTACCCGGGATTAAAAGTAGCTTATGTGTTATTCTGATGTATAAGCTGATATATATTATTGTAAAGTTTCATTAAAATCCATTCAGTAGTTTTTGCGTGAAAGAGTAACAAGAATCCATTCTTACAAACTTTCGCGTTTATAATATTGGTAGGATTTTGTGCCTGAACTCGACAAGTTGAGACATGTAAAGTACGGTTAGCGCAGGTACCTAAGTATCTATTAATATTATTCCCGACAATACTGTAAGTTCTTCCGTTAAAATTTTGAATATTCAATCAACAATATTTTATTTTCAACGAAAAGATAGTTGATTCACAAGAAAACATGATTTTTGTTGATTCAATAAATAATATTGTTGATTTCACCGACGCGTCCATAGATTCACAGAAATATCCCAAGACCCTTCAGTGTTTGCATTTTCGGGTATTTTCCCATAATTCTGGGAACTTTTTTAAGTATCAATTAAATTTTTATACCTATACCTATAATTAAACAGTAACGAGGCCGCGTCTGTACATCGAATATAAGCGCATTAGCGTTATTTTGAGGCAATACATCACTACTTATCATGCTTCTTTGGTGTTTCTGCAAGTAGTCCGATAAACTTTAGCGGATTTAACACTACACTATTATTAATATAGGCTTTGTTTCAACAACATCGGCTCAAGAACAGCAACAACGATACAAAAATGTCGTTGCATGTCTCCGCGCTCAAGATGAGTTGGGGAGGTCAAAGCAAGCAATAAAAAATAGATTTTAATGTAAAACAGGTGGATATTAGCTCATAACCTTGAATGACATTTAGATCCCTTTTTCCAAACGCTCAAGTGCGTATGGCACCAAAGTATGGAAATAACTTCGTGATCCCTTTACCTTCATTTTTATACACGATTAGATACGAAAATATATCATTTCCTAAGCGTAAAATAATTAAGCTCGTGAAATGGCAAGGTGAGTCGGCTAATGTAGAAAATGAAATCAAACTAATAGTTATTTGTATAAAACAAAAGTATTAATCGACAAAAAGTAGGTAAATAGTTGGTATTGTAACTTGAAAAGTATTTGGGTTTACGGAGATTGGGTGTTTTCTATGTATAATGTGTTTATTTTCCTACAATATTTTTTATATATTTATCTTTGTTATAATTAAAGATAAGTCAGCGTGAAGCTAGAAAAGGGCTTGCTCCGTTGATTTGGACACGTCCAACGAATGTGTGAGGAACGATTGACGAAGAATATATTTTTTGCGAAAAAAAGTAGAGGGTAGAAGGGGTCAAGGTAGGCCGAGACTTACATATGAAGACCACGTGAGCAGATTGAAAAGTCAAAAGTACTCGGGTACCCAGACGTGCATGTATGAAGCGATTGATGAATCTGCAAGAAGCGAAAGAAGTATGCATGGATCGAGAAGCCTGGCGATCTGTCCTCACTGACTACCCGTCAGTGATACAGCGTGAAGATAGTTAGTTTTTTTAGTTTAGTTTTGAATTAAACCCCTGTTGGGGAAACATACAGCTAGAAGGCTTTTTTTTTGGGCTTGAATCACAGTCATGGTGAATATCACCCATAAACGGAAATAGTCAAATTAAAAAGAAATATTTAATTTACCTATAGGTATATTAATTAAAAAAATGTTTTTACATGAACCCCAAACAGGCACTTACGAAAGATAATGACTTCAATTAAAGCACTATTCTAACCTCTTCATATTAATAAATATAAAGAAAAAGTACTTTTATTAAACGGGTAATTTCTTGTGATTCGATTTTGGACTTTAACTGTTTGACAGCCGGCAACACTGACACACGACGACTAGCCTATTAGCAGTGCACGTGTGGTGCGGTGCGCGGTGCGGATGGGATAAAACGAGTTTATGTTGTGTGTTTGCAAGCATTATATTGGTGAGTTATAGGTTTTATTAAACTAGATCTAGATATATATTAGCTAGGTAACTTTATTTTCAATAAGTTCTTCTTTTATTCTCATGTAGGCTGGGCTAATCTAAAATATAAATGTGGACGCCGGCGCCGGCGATCGACATCTTGATGCAGAAGAATATGTTGATCAGAAAGCCATTCTGGAATTGCATTCTAAATGGCAAATGCCGTTTGATGACTCACGCGCCCAGACAATAACTTTATAAAGTAAAAATCAATCAACTAAGTAAGAATTTTTAAATGTAGCTTATTATTTATTCATATATAAATAAATATATTAATAATTATGTAAATTCCAGGTATTAATGAAGATATTGTTTGGCTGAAAAATAATCATGAACCATGGGATGTTGTAATGCAGAAATGGATGAACACTAATGATGAAAGAATATTTTGCGCGCAAGACAACCTGAGAGTTTCTAGCTAAATGGCCAGTACTAAATGACTTAAGGAGTGCATTGGTAAGTTTCTCTTGATTATTTCTGTCTACCATAGAATCATAAAAAATTATGATTGTTGTCCTTCACTTTATCCACTTATATGTGGCTAGTGCTGAAAAGATTAGTCTCCTATTGTTACTGGTTGATGGTGGTGAAAATTGTAGTGGTAACCGAGACAGAACCTTATTTATATTGTAAGATTTTGGTATCAGTCAACATATTTTTTATCCTTTAATTTTTTTTCAGACTGCATGTGGTCCATACTAAGGACACACTTGGGGCACTTAATCCCGCCAAAAGGACAGGATGTATTGGAAATAAATGAAAGCTTTCAACAGCTGAAGCCATTGATGGCTTGCTGATACCTGTTAAGGTAACACATTATAAAGTTATTAAAGACACATACTCTTAATAAAACTCTAAGTTTCTTTCAAATTTCCATTATTATTTGTTCACAGAAGCCGAGCGAAATAGAAGACGCTATTACCTCTCAGCAAAAAAAGGCACTCAAGAAAATACAAACAGTTTAACATTATGTTCTCGTACAGGGTTCAACATTAGACAATATATAAATAAATTAAGCACTTTCATAGTTGTGGATAAACTTAGATATTCTTTCACATCAACAGGCAAAACTTTTGACGCTTTGTTCAAATTGTATCACACGTAGGTACCCAGTGTCTTATGAATACTTGTATTAGTTAATTCAACATTCAGTTTATGGAATCACAACACAGCACGATAAAGTGATTCCATACATTGTTGATGTGACGAATCTTACCTAAATCTATAACTATAGTTAAATATAAAATTGAAACGATGGAACTTAATTGTACTGAATGTGGTATTTTTTTTTCTGAATTCAAATAATATGTATTCCATATTGAAGTTCTTCATAATATCTCTATTCATGTGTTCAATTTATCATACTGCTCATTTCTTAAAATATTATCTTACAGCATCCTTTAGGGGAACAAAAACCTAAAAGTACATTTACTTGTATTACCTAGTAGGTATTAGTACTGAATTTTCTGATACAAATTCAAACAAAGCTGCAGTTGCCCATGTTGTTGTTAAAGTAGTAAGTTTTGTAGTAATGTTTTTGTTAAAGTCGATGGTCTGACTCATGGCGCCAAATTCTTGCAAGCATTGTTTTTGACTATTTGAGTCTCATTATTCCATTATCAGGTGAATCTATTTCCCAATAATGCCAAGGGTCGGTCCACTCGTCTTAAGAATGGTTATTTTTAAGAGATATATATATAATCCAGTAAATGAAATATAGCTAGACATATAAATAAGTATTGAATTGTAAGAAATTAAGAATTTATTTAAACCTACAGCTTTATCAATCTTAGTTATCTTACGGGAAGCGCTTACGAATGGCTGGAAATTCAAATTTCAGTTCAAACAGTTCTTTGTCGTTATAGCTACGCTATAACTCTCAATAATGATGATCAAAAGATCTCAATAATGGTGGGGGTGTATGACCATTATTTAATTCTTCACATTATGAAGTAGACATTTTATTTTAATGAATAATAATTGTTTGACAATTGATTTAGTATTTAATATTAATATTATGAAAAAGAAAAAAGAAAAATATTTAAAGTTTAATAATTAATATTAAATATTTTTCTTTTTTGAATTATAATCATTGCCTCTTGTGTGCGCTTTTCCTTTAGGGACGAAACGAAAATAGCAAGCTCAATGTTGGCATTTATGGCGCAATTAGCATTTTTTTGCCTAATATATTGTCGGTTCAAATAAATTATTCTTAAATTACTGGCAATTCAATTTTGTTATTTCAAGCTATGTTTCATTAACAGGACAATAATACTGTTTTGAAGTAATAATGTAATTTTTAAAGGAATAAATATATATTTTTAAATGCAACAACCGGAGTTTTAATTGAAGTAAATATATTGTTAGATTAACACAACTTTAGTTTCAAAACGAAATATATTATTATTGTAGGTCTAATTGAACTATATTGTTCAAACAACATGTCGTGTATTCTTATACAGACAATAAAAATTACTGAAACAAGTAAAACAAAAGGTTTGAACGGAAATATCTGTTTTCGGTTCAAATAAATCATAATTTTAAAACAAGCTAAGTGTATTCTCCTAAAGAGAATAAATATTCTTGAAACTAGTAAACCATGCGTATGATAACAAAAATCTGTTATGTAGAACCAAGTAAATCTTAAGTCTTGAAACAATAATCAGGTATTCTCAAACTAGCTGCCGCAACAAAATATGTATATTGTTGAAGCAAGTAAACATCTACTGTTATACGAATAATATGTTTACACTCAAACTAACTAAAGCATAATTTTCAAGCTAATGTAATTCGTGTTGTTAGAAAAACAATATCGATATTGTTCCAATAAGTAAACCACTGGTATCAAGTTGAAACAATATTTTGTTGGTGTACAAAAATCTATATTGTCCAAACAATCTAATGTATATTATTTTAAAGACAATATACATATTTTTAAAACAACAGAATATAGTGTGTTAAAATAAAATTTTAGATTTGTTTATCTAAATAAACTAAAGTATCACTTCAAATCAATAAGAATGCATGGCACAAGCAAACTATTATTGTTACAACAACAAAACATTTTTTTTAATCTAGCAATATGGTTTTATTGAGTGAATACAATTTTCTTATCAATATCATATTGTATGTTTAAGTAAATATAGTCTTCCTCGTATGGAAAACACGATTTGCGTTGAATTAAAGCAATTTGCTTTAATTTGACAATTCCTTTTTTTCCGTGTAGTTTTGGGCCAACCCCATAGAATCGATTTAGGATAGGAATGGATCGACTTTTCATTGTAAAATAGTTGATTCGGCCCCCAGGTCTCAATCTCAAGTTACTGTACACACGTTGTTCAGGTAAAGGAATGTGACAGAATACAGAAATCGGTTGGTTATATGATCGTAACAACATGTGTTAGTTATAGACGTTTCGAGGCAAGGTCTCGAATGGGCCATTGTTCATGCAAGTGCCTCAGCTCAGTTAGCGATAAGGCTGTGTTTACACAACGACACTTATTTACATATCCACGCTATTGACAATACAAAACACATGACATCACACACGCTGTAAACGCGCAGCCTCGTGTTTGTAATTGACAAAATTTCAGAATTTTAGTGATTGTAACTCAATTTGAATATACGAGTATCTTCACGGTATAGGGTAGGTTTATGGCGTGATATGCTCTGTTAAGATATCAGAGACCTACACCAACCTGACCAGCAAGTGGTACTGACGAGTTGGGAGGTCAGACATGGACAAACAGAAATTTCCGGAAGATATGTCAAGCCTTAGCCCCGTTATTTTGCCGATTCAAAATCAACGGAATAGTTTGAAAACACCGCTGTAATTGTTAATAAAATTTTTGTTAATTGTAATTTATCACTATGCTTCACTCATGCACATTTGCAAACTCTTTGTCAATAAAAGCAATCAAAAATATTTTTATTCTCGTAGACCATTTTAGGCACTTATATTTAAAGTCGCTCTAAATTTAATTATTGTCATGACTATCATAACAATAATTAATTTTAAAGCTATTTTAGTTGCCATTTCCAAGGGCAGCCTACCCTCCATGGAGAAGAATCTGGCAAGAAACTCCATGGATGCTCATATGTCTAAGCAACCACCATTATTAAACACAAAAATACCAATTATACACTAATTTTGTATTACAATATTAGGTAACCGTGCGCCATGTTCGATAGTTGGCGCCAAACCCACGCTCAATAATTTAATAGGTAGCTGATGAAATTTTGACAGCTCTTTTTTGTTGATTAAGATCAATGTTCCATTTATTTGAATTGCTGAAAACTGTACAATCAGAAACAGCAGTTTAAATTTAGCATTTTTAAGTAGGCCGAATAATTGTGTCAAGCCGAACGTTGAGCTATTCTGCGAATTCTGCAATTGCCTCGTTATTATATACGACAGCTTCAAGCTTTAAATTAGAAAAAAATGCTTGTCAGAGGCGAGTGAAACGCTTCTATATCTAGTTACAACTTGCAACCATCAATGATGCCACAGAACAAGGCATATGGTATACTTACACTCAAATTCCCATGAATTCCCGTCATTACAAATTCTTCGTTCGTCATACAGTTTTGGTAATAATAACATCAGTGTTTACTGACATTTAGACCACAATAAAACGTCGTTTTATTTCTATTCTATATCAATTTCATTACGATTGGTCCAAAACTAGGTAGTCTACTAAATCTATCGTAAGTATATCACAATCGCACTTCACAAGTTTCTGTTTCGATTTGTTTGAGTCGCAGTTTTTAGCTATCAAAATATTAGTAGACTACCAAAAAAGGAACTTATGAGCGGTCAAATTAGATGTTAAATTCAAATTGTATCGTCACTTTCTATTGAGCGACAATTGAGATAGTAGACTCGACCCTCTGATCTACTGACTGACCCTCTGATCTGATCTGGACATAATGACTACTAGAAGTGCTTATACTACGGTAGTAGTCACCTATTTTTATAAAACATGACTAAGAAATACCTCTGGAAACCCCAATTTTTAATAAAAATAACCGTGTCCAAATCGGTTCACCTATTCTAAAAGATATGGAGTACATACATACCTATGGTATTATTATAAGTAGCAACAATGCTTTTCTATAATAATAATAAATAATGAACAGTGTTATAAAATATACAATGTCAAGGATACATGTACGCAATATATATATTATTATTATTCTCTTAATTAATTAAATACACATATAAATTACATTTTTAAATACACTATATAAAACAAATCTATTTAAAAATATAAAAAATAGTATCCCACCGGCATCGGGTACTGGGACCAAGATACCGGTGGTCAGGACTGCAGAGACAGAAATTTCCGCACAATACGTGCCGTGCTCAGAAGAACCGCCTTTTGCATCAAGCCCTTGACCCAACTGCCTAACGCGAGCCTCTTGAGATGTTGGTCGAGGCTCTTGGCTATCAGACCATGTGCTGATACAACTATTGGAACAATAATCGCTGAATCCACATCCCACATGTCGACAACCTCGTGAGCAAGGTCCAAATATTTTTTGAAGTGAAAACTTCTTTAGCGGCGTTGAGCACTTTTTCTGTAATGGGTATAAAATCTTAAACTCGCGTCAGGACACGTGACTTGATCGAAAAAGCGTAAGATTTTTTTATCATCATCATCTTTTCGTCGATCCCGGTCAATTTTTGAAGGAAAAACTTCTTTTAGCGCGGTACGCATATTTTTAGATGAGATAAAATCTCTGGACTCGCGACCATAATCATCATCATCATCTAACGTTGATTCCGGTCATCTACAGGTCTTATTAAATAATGCTGTGTAATCAATTAGGACTCTTTCAGTGTAGAATTATTTTTTATCATCATCATCTTTACGTCGATCCCGGTCAATTTTTGAAGGAAAAACTTCTTTTAGCGCGGTACGCATATTTTTAGATGAGATAAAATCTCTGGACTCGCGACCATAATCATCATCATCATCAAACGTTGATTCCGGTCATCTACAGGTCTTATTAAATAATGCTGTGTAATCAATTAGGACTCTTTCAGTGTAGAATTATTTTTTATCATCATCATCTTTACGTCGACCCCGGTCAATTTTTGAAGGAAAAACTTCTTTTAGCGCGGTACGCATATTTTTAGATGAGATAAAATCTCTGGACTCGCGACCATAATCATCATCATCATCAAACGTTGATTCCGGTCATCTACAGGTCTTATTAAATAATGCTGTGTAATCAATTAGGACTCTTTCAGTGTAGAATTATTTTTTATCATCATCATCTTTACGTCGATCCCGGTCAATTTTTGAAGGAAAAACTTCTTTTAGCGCGGTACGCATATTTTTAGATGAGATAAAATCTCTGGACTCGCTACCATAATCATCATCATCATCTAACGTTGATTCCGGTCATCTACAGGTCTTATTAAATAATGCTGTGTAATCAATTAGGACTCTTTCAGTGTAGATTTATTTTTCATCATCATCATCTTTACGTCGATCCCGGTCAATTTTTGAAGGAAAAACTTCTTTTAGCGCGGTACGCAATTTTTTAGATGAGATAAATTTGGACTCGCTACTCCCCGTTACGATACGCAGCTATAGTGTGTGCATATATGCATGTACCAACGCGACTAGATAAATAAATTATTAATAAATTGAGTTTTCACTTCTGTCGGCACTCCCGGAGTGGTTTGGTTTTTGTTTGTATTTTTCTGCTTTAACAAGATTCTCGTCATGTGGTATGGTTATATCAACGATTAATGCAAGGCGCTCTGACCGATCTATTACCACTATATCAGGCTTATTGGCTACAATAGTCCTGTCAGTGATAATGAATCGGTCCCAGTACAACGTGACGCGACCATTTTCTAGAACTGGGTCGGGCGCATACCTATAATACGGTACCTCTGAATCGACAAGATTATATTTTAGTGCAAGTTGCTGATGGACAATCCTGGCCACTTGGTTGTGCCTATGCAAATACTCGCCGTTGGCAAGACGAGAACAACCAGAAATTTTATGTCTAAGAGATTCACCAGGTAGGTGGCATGCCCGACATATGTCAACCGTACCATCTCTCAGAATATACTTCCGATAGTTATTCGTCATAACAACTTCGTCTGTAATTGCACAGACAAAACCCTCGGTTTCTCCAAATAGATCACCGAAACGTAGCCAGGATACAGATGCTAATAAAATTTACATTGGGCCCATGTAAGGCCCAATAAAATCGTCCATGCAGCTCTTTACTCTGCCATATCTTCTTGCGATCGTCAGTACTTAGTATTACTGGTTTGCGCCAGTTCTCTTTGGCAAGTACGAGTAAGGTCAGTCCGTTATCTACTGCTACCACATCTCTATGCACACCCACAAGAAAATATTCTCTAAGGTTGCATATCTCACGGTTATGCAAAGTCTTGGCGTTTAAAAAGCCGCGACCTCCACACTTCCGTGGGATATACAGCCTCATTACAGACGAACGTGGGTGATGCATCCGATATTCGGTTAACAATGAACGTACTTTCCTATCCAGGGTGTCTAACTCAGTTTGAGTCCATCTAAGTATGCCGAAGGAGTATACTAAGACTGGCATGGCCCACCCGTATATAGCGCGCACCTTGTTGCCCCCCGATAAAAGACTTTTTAGTACTTTTTTCAGGCGACCCAAGAAACGATCTTGTAACGTTCGTTTCATGTCAGTCTCAGTAATACCCAATACTTGCGACATACCGAGATATTTATAAGTTTCAGTCGCGGAAAGGGACCTAAGTTTTGTGAAGTCTGAAAGATTAACTCCTTCAGATTCCACAATCCGCCCCTTCTTAACATGCATGACAGCACACTTATATACACCAAACTCCATTTTGATTGAATTATTAACAGTTTCTGTGACCTTTAGTAACTCAGTCAAATGGGATTCAGTGGAGGCAAATAATTTCAAGTCATCCATGTAAAGAAGGTGTGACACAACTTGACCTCCTCTCCGAAACTGATAGCCTAGCCTTGAATCCTCCAGTAAAGTACTGAGAGGATTCAGTGCTAGACAAAACCATAAGGGACTCAAACTGTCACCCTGAAATGTACACCTCTCGATCTTGACAGATTCACCATTCTCAAGAATTTGACGACATCCTGGACAAACAAGAGCCGTTCTCCATTGACTTCAAGAAGGTGCACAGAGTTGTATCAACTTTATACAACTCTAGCACCATCAACAACCATGAATTAGGCACAGAGTCATAGGCTTTCTTGTAATCAATCCAGCATGTCGCCAGACTTCTCCGGTTACGGCGGACCTGCTGATTAATGGCCATGTCAAGAATAAGGAGTTCTTTAGTACCACGTGACCTGCTTCTACATCCATTTTGAGAGTTGGACATTATGGAATTATTTTCAATATGAGTTGTTAATTTTACTCTCAAAATAGATGTAAGAAGCTTATAGACCGTAGGTAAACAAGTTATCGGTGGTACTACCTGATTTATAGAGAAGGTGAGTGATGCCTAAGGTCATAAAAGATGAAAGCAACCCAGACTCGAGTGATGTTTGAAAGCAAGATGCCAAACAATCATGTGAGCTATGGAACCATTTGAGCCAAAAATTGTGAAGTCCGTCCGGCCCAGGTGACTTCCAATTGGGTAACGAACGAACTGCACTGGCTACATCATCCGACGTTATTATTATTGGTTCCATAGTTGGAATGGACTCACATGACAATCCGACATCCTACATCCATTCATCCTCAGTATGACTAACAGGCGCCGACCAAATACCTCGCCAAAATGAAATTGTGGCTACAGCATCGGGTAGGCACATGTCAGTCACATGAGAATCAGGCTGCTCCCATCCTCTATACACCCACCTCTCGTTTTTTTGGAACGAACGATTTTGAGCATAGCGATCTACTCTCTTCCTATATCGTCGTATACGATTTGCCCACGCATAAACTTTCTGCTTCAGGTGGTCAATACGTTCTGTGACCCGTAAAGAGTATTCGCAAGGACCAATATCAGTCCCCGCGAACGCCCGGGTCACAAAACTCATTACTCTCGGGCGTGTATTACCCGCCCTGAAGCAACACAGCTTGCCAATGAGCACCCTAATCTCGGCGATACGCTCAATTCTGCATTGCCAGGCTGGTACAGATTTTTTACGGCGGATTTTGTACGGCGCAAAATATGCCCGCATAACGTTTTCATTCATAGACGAAGTCCATCGTATGCGGTGCACATTACCACCGGCAGCGGGGGCCCTAATCAAGGCCGGTGGGACTCTGGGCTCCAAGCACGGTGGCCGGCGTCTCCCCTGCCGACGTACAGGTGTTGGCGACGTCGGGTAGGGAGAAATACTCGTCGCTCGATGACGAGCTCAACAGCAATCGGCTCCGAGGTTTCCATGTGCTGCGAGGCGGAGCTATGCGACGAGTCCGGTGGTGTTGTTAGTGCATTTCGTGTTCTGGCTCTTGTTAGCATAATATATTTACATACTTAATTTTCGTAGTGATATAGTTTGACATGACATTAGACGTCATGTCATTCTCCAACATAATTTCCGGTATATTGCATATTTATTGTTTGGTTTTATTTTCATAATGTATGTTATTATTGTATTGGTCCAAGTATATTGTATTTTATAACTGAAAATTGTCTTAATGTAAAATAATAATGTAAAATATAAATGCTTTTGACATAGCCAATTTTTTTTTTGTTATTAATATATAATCTGTGAAACTCGAACAGATTTACATTTGAAATAATGTATGTTATTATTGTATTGGTCCAAGTATTGTATTTTATAACTGAAAATTGTCTAAATGTAAAATATAAATGCTTATGACATAGCCAATTTTTTTCTTTTTTTTTTTTATTATATAATCTGTGAAACTCCAACAGATTTACATTTGAAGGTTAATGATCTGAGATATACGAGTATGTGAACAGTTTCATTAAAAAAACTAGTGACTCATTTTGCAACTAAAATTAAATCACAACATACTTTTTAAGTTAAACTGTTTTAGTTATTCTTATATTAAAATGTTGTGTTATCATGGAAACTCAATCTATTTATGCCTTCGCAAGAACTCTGCTACCTATCCTAAATAGTTGGAGGTTGAAGAAAGGTATAAAACACAAAGAAAAGGGATTTTCTTTTATTTTAATGAGACTGCTGTTAGACACCATAACCTCTCTTGGGAAGAAGGATGAGTGGAACTCCAGGTCACCTGGTTTATACATTAAACATCGCGTCCTTTTATTAACGCGTGGGAATCCCCAAATGTTTTGCAAGAATCGAACCGACTAACATGATTCCTATCTATCTGTTTACCTGGAGTGACTTTGAGAGATAAACTCTGAAACGATGTTATCAGTGGAACCAGAGTGACCTACATAGCTCGATAGCCGAATGCGATGGAGCAAACGAGTTCTGGAGTGGAGAGCCTGGAGCCTGCGAATCGGCAAACGTACGGTAGGACGATACCCTTCCCCCCGTCAGATGGACCAAATACCTAGAAAAGGTCGCATGATGATGATTCGGAAGGCGCTGGATCGTGTTTTGGCGTGAATTGGGAGAGGCCTAACGTCCAGCAGTGGACGGCCATAGACTAATGTGATACGCCCAGGAGTGGACTGTGGTTAATGACTGATTTATTTAGCCCTCAATATTTGAAGCCTTAAAGGTATTAATATTATAGGCCACCAATGTTCGTTTTGATAAGACAAATACTGCATTTTAAAGAGGTTCACTTTATCAAATATTTTTATCTTTTCAAGTACTTGTTTCTCTTATTTGCTGATTACTTAATATGCCAGTTGATAAGATATTTCTTTGCATTACAGTTTATTTAAATATTTTTAACTTTATGCAATAGTTTATTCTGTCTGGCGTCCGCGGCAGTATCTGTGCCATTGCTGTGAAACCTTCGAATTCCTCATGACTTTGTTTATTGTAACTTAAAGTAGGTCTGGTTAGAACTCAGTCAGATAGACCGACGACCTAGAAAAGTACGTAAGGAGGGACTGGGCTGGATGCGGAAGGCCCAGAGCAGACCAGATATAGGTATTCCTTGTGTTGAATACTATTTTTATCTCAAAATCAAAAATATTTTTATTCCATTAGACCATTTTAGGCACTCATGAAAAGTCATGACAATAATTAAGGGCCGGTAGGCCAAGTCGCGTAGGCACCACAGCGCTTCCTCAGCCCCCGCCAAGATAGATCGACGTTGTACTTTCTGCTGGCACGCCACAGTAAAAATGATTGGCAGTAGCAATTCTAATGGAACTTCTCTGTTATTATGTTGGATTTTATTTTAGGTTTATGATATACTACTTGACGCCCGCGGCTCCGCCCGCGTGATGAAGCTTTCCTGTTCCCGTTTTCTAAAGGAACTTGTTCCCGGGATAAAAAGTAGCCTATGTGTTATTCTGATAGATAAGCTATTATATATTTAATATATAGTTATGGTAAAGTTTATTTAAATTCCATTCAGTAGTTTTACGTGCAAGTAACAAACATCCATACTTAGAAACTTTCGCGATTATAATATTAGTAGGAGTTAATGATGATATATTTTATAACAAATTTAAGCTTTATGTACAAGTACCAAATAAAATGTCCCGTACTCATTATACTCATTTTTTTTAAATAATATTAAAATCAAAAATTCATAATGTTATGTTCCTGTCTTCGGCAGCTAGTCACCGTTGTACTTCAGAACATATCTTCCGTCCGCGCTAAACATTCTCCCTAAGTACACAATTTCATTCAATTGCTCTAAACGTTGGCGGTTTACCCAAATCTTACTTTTAGTCCTTACTTTTTCTTTTTCAAATACCCGATTCTTAGTTAAACATGCAGCGAAGACCTTTACTTTTATATTATTGACTAATGCCTGAAGGTCGGCTTCTGATGAGACCATCACTACCGCATCCTCAGCGTACAACAGACAATGTACTGTAAAATTTCCAATTTTACAACTCGTCATAATCTTTTAACTTTTGAAGCCACACTTTTGCACTACAATCCAGATACACTTCGAAAAGCCAGGCAGACATAACACAACCCCGTTTGACACCCGAACAGAAGTCAAAAAGAGGCGCCAGGTGAACATCCCCTTGGTCGCACGCAAGCTTTACAGTCCGTATAAAGAGACTGTATGGCCGGCAGCAGCTGGACGTCCACACCATATCCTGCCCGGATATGGTGTGGACGGCCAGCCAGGCACAGAGTTTCTCACACAACGTTATCAAATGCTTTCTCCAGATCCACTAAAGCGCAAAAAACCTTCGCGTTAAAATGTTGGGATTATTAATTATTAGTTACATGAAATGTTATACATTGTTTAAAGCTACTAACATAAAGTAAAAACATAAATAAAAAGCGCTCGTAGCCCTACTAACTCGGTTTCTGTAACAGATCACTGATTTAAGAAACTCTCTCGGATTTTGGATGGATGACAGCTTTGTCGAATTTTCATTTACCAGCGTTTTCGTGCTTCGAAGGAGACATTAAGCTGTTTGTCCCGGTTGATAGTAACGTTGCAATCGACACTCGTTAAGTCAAGTGAATACTCTTTGGGCGACTTAAAAATTACAACAGCGAGTCGCTACAATCTGAGCCTGTACATTTGAACATAGGCATTATGCTCACCACTATATGCCTCTGCCACACCTTCGGGGATAAAGTCTTGGCTAATAAATTTATAAATATACTTAAATCAATAATACTGAAAGCATAAAACAAAGTTTCTGGATAAAATTTTTATAATTTATTCGAAGCGAACCTTCAATTTAATAACTGCGCTGATTACTTCAGCCAGTGGCAGTGGTATGTTTAAGCTTCAGAATCTATTGATAAAATTTGTTTAGCACCCAATTGAATGTATACGCTACAAAATATTTTTTTTTTAAATTCGTCAGCATTTAGCGGAAAAATAGGTAAACATACATTGAACGGCCCACTGGCTCAATTGGTTATATAACTGCCTTCTAACATGTGGGTACCGGGTTCGATTTTATACTACTTACAGGGATAATTCTAACGGTTCTGTGAAGTGTAGGTACTTTATTTCATATTAAAGCTATCATATATTTTATTTATCTATCACGCCTTATCCCCGAAAGGTTGGCAGAGGCATATTAGTATATGCACATTTTTCACCATATGTATTCCTGTCCCACGTAATGGGTGGTGAGTCCATTGCCGTATATAACTCTCATATATATATACACTATATAAAGCTAAGTCCGGGCGTCGCGAGATGCAACTGGGACAGACGTTTGGATGATGATGGAATGCTTACTGCTCTCATAAATAGACTGTGACTTTGCAAAAAAAAATAGCAAGGGGAGCGCAACGAAAAAACCTAACACAGGTCCTACCTCAGTAAGCGCCAGCGCGCGACTGATCCGGCCTCAGCGTCGGAAACGTTGCGGCGAACAGAAGCAACGCACTGCACTTTCTGACCGCCGCACAAGGATCCACTTCTTCCTTGCTTCTATTTTTTTCTTTTGGGTCTCGCTTCCGTTGCCCCAGGCAGGCTTAAAAGGAACAATAAACAAGATGCCGACGTGGAGTGTGTGACCTTATATTTTATCATTTTATTACAATTTTTGCCCTAGAAATATGTATATTGACGTATAACAATTTAAACTGAGATATCTCTGACTTGGATCCCTAGAGTACTTTCCACAATGAAAAGATAGTATTAGGTATAGCTTTACTTTAAAATTGTTTAAAGTTATTATCGTAATGATAATGCTATAAATAAGACAAAATATTTATAACAGTTATTGATAATACGGCGCTATTACTTGACATTAAGTTAGCATAACAGGCTTGGGGTGTTGGGTAGGACAACCTCCACGTGGTACACCCTGGTAACGTGGACGACGATGTGCGCTTTATTGGAGGCGCACGTCGTCGCCCACGGCCAATAGTCCACCAAGGAGGGGGCCGTATTGGCCACTTCGGGTTGCTCCGTCTACACTCTGCTTTAGGCAGAGCGTATAGAGCGGAGAACCGCAGGACGTGTAGGCTCTCTGCTCACGCAGGGGCTTACAGGCATTCGTGCCAGCGTCGGTGTTGGGGAGGTATAGCCATCCCCCCGCGTCTCGTAACCCCTAAGATTATACGCAGCGACCCAACTGGTGGCACCAGTTGGTACGCGGTGGTCCTGGGGGCCGAGGGGCTTGCCTTAATTGGCCGGCTCGCGACAAGGACAAGTCTCTAAAACCCGACAGCGAAGTCGTTAAAACCTGTGGGGCACCTGGAGCACCCCACAGTATACATCCCACTCCCCGGAATGAGCGTCACCCGAGGAGTTGTCGTCTGTTCGTCTCCACTCGTGGGATCAATTATGAACAATTTTTGCCAAAGCCCAAAAGGCCCGGAGGTGTGCCTCAAAACCACCCCCCAAACTGACGCAGAGGTTGCGTCAATCCCGGCTGAGACTGACGCCGAGTCAGTTCTCAGCATAGACACTGAGACAGAGGGCCTCCGTAGGAAGAGGCCACGATCCTCTGAATCAGGCAAAAGCCTGTTTCGTCGGCCGGGGACAATATCCTCCAGTGAGGATGACGTACCCGCCAAGGTGATAGCTACCACCGCGGGTAGAGGTCGAAAAGCCGACCTCCACAATTTGAAGGGGCGGGTTCCAAATCCGCCGATACATGCCCCTCTGCTGCTCAGCGGCAAGGCCACGGATGTGCCGGCGGCGAGAGAGCTCCTAACGGCTCTTGCTCGCATTTCTGACGCCGTAAAGGGCGCCAAAAATGTACAGGGCAGGAAGAAGATAGTGGCCGAAGCCGTCACAGGCGCCACTAAGGCCCTAGAGGAGCTCCTCGACAGGAGCGTCTCCGAAGAGGAGGAAAAACTCCGGGCTCGGGTTGCGAGCCTGGAGGTCGAGCTTGCTGACTCCCGCAAGCAACTCCTGGTGATGCGGGAGGAAATGGGCAAGCTGACACAGCTGGTTCAAGGGACCGGGGACGCTCAAGGGGTGAAGAACCTCCCTCCCCAAAAGGCCCTCGAAACTCAAGCTCGTGTGCAGCCAAAGGTAGGGCCTGCTCCTAAGCCCTCCAAGGTGACACCGAGCTTGACCCAGCTGCTGGAGGCCATAGAAAGACGCCTAGGCGTCCTTGAGAACCGGGCATACCGCCCACCGCTGACGACCCCTATGTCGTATGCGGCGGTGACTGCCACCAAAGGGGCTCCCGGTTCCAAGCGGAAGGCCTCCGCTCCCCCCGCCCCTGCGAAGTTAGCACCCGGGAAGAGCGGCATTCCGGCACCCCCTGATACAGCCGCCCCCTCCGTTGCACCCCTGAATCCCTCCAGAGAGGGGAGCTGGGAGGTAGCGGGAGGGAAAAAGAAGGCGAAAGCCGCCAAAAAAGCGGCTAATAAGGCGGCAAAGGCCGCCGCGACGAAGGCGCCGAATGCGCCGAAGAGGCTTCGCGAACCGCGCTCCACTGCCGTCGTCCTAACAGTGACGACACAAGGCTTGGAGCGGGGCGTGGGGTACGCCGAGGTCCTGAGGCAGGTGAAGGCCTCAGTTGACCTAAAGGCCCTCGAGATAGAGGGGGGACTCCGGTGCAAAACGACGCGCACCGGAGCACGCCTACTCGAGGTCTCCGGCGCCACCAGCGGCCCCAAGGCTGATGCTCTAGCGGCTAAGCTAAGGGTGTCGCTGGACACGGACGCTGTCCGTGTCACCAGACCCAACAAATGTGCTGGTATACGCATTTCGGGTCTGGATGACGCGGCCACGACGGAGGAGATAATCTCTGCCGTTGTGGAAGCAAGCGACTGCCCCCGGGATCAGATAAGGTCAGGCGAAATTCGCTTTGGGCCAACTGGTCACGGGTCAGTAGTCGTGAGCTGTCCCGTCGCGGCAGCTCAGAAGATTGCGGATGGACGGAGCCTACTCATTGGGGGATTCCTCAAGGCGCAGGTGCATCTCCTGCAGCCTCGCGAGTCCCGGTGCTACAGGTGCCTGGTAGCGGGGCATGTGGGGGTGCAGTGCACAGCGGAAGTCGACGTAGGGGATAGGTGCTTCCGCTGCAGCCAACCCGGACACAAGGCCATTGCCTGTAACGCTCCACCACGCTGTTTTAGATGCGTGGCGGAGGGCAAGACGGCTGAGCACCGGGTGGACAGCAAGACCTGCGCCGCCTCAAGGCCAAAGCCCCGTTCATCCCTAGGGGGGAATAAGAGTGCCGCTCAAGAGCGCCCACGTTCGCGGCGGGATGCGGATATGGATGTTCATTAATGAATGCACATATCCGCATCTTGCAGATCAATCTGAACCACTGCTCCGATGCTCAGGATCTTCTGTACCAGAGCATCGCGCAGTGGTCCGTCAACGTGGTCGCAGTCGCCGAGCCGTACTGGGTTCATCCCGGAAGCCCGGTGGCCCTGGATCGCAAAGCGACTATCTTTGGGGGGTCCGGCGCAGATACCTCGCGCCTTGCAATAATTGCAAGGGGCCCAGGTTGCGTCGCGGCGGACTATGAGGGAGTGGCGGTCGTGGCCGTTTACATCTCACCGAACCGCGACCAGCATCAGTTTGAGCTATGACTCTCTGAACTGGACGTCATTCTCACTGCATGCCGTCCTCGCCCTGTACTGGTCCTGGGAGATTTTAACGCCTGGTCGACGACTTGGGGCTCCCGCGAGACCAATGGCAGGGGGAGAATTCTAGAGGATTGGGTCACTACCCGTGGCCTAGAAGTCCTCAACCGGGGGAATGTCGCCACCTGGGAGCGAGGGGGACTCAGTTCAGTCGTGGACGTATCGTTCGCGACCCCTGATCTCACTCGACGTGTCCAGAACTGGCGCGTGGTGGTGGAGGAGGAGACGAGGTCCGACCACAGATATATTCGGTTTGACGTCTCCCCTCCGCCTAATGTACCGCCAGTAATTGCGAATCCCCCGGAACCGCGTTGGGCGCTTAAACGGCTAAATCGGGAGGCTCTCCAGGAAGCGGCCATCGTGCAGGCCTGGACTCCAGCACCGGAGAGGCCTGCCGATGTGAATACCGAGGCAGAGTGGTTCCGGAGAGCCATGTCGCAAATATGCGATGCGGCGATGCCTAGGGTCAAGCCCGGGCCGGTAAGGAGACAGGTGTACTGGTGGTCGCCGGAGATTGGACAGCTGCGAACAGCTTGCCTGACCGCGCGCCGCCAGTACACCAGGTTCCGCCGAAGGCGTCGCCGCCCCGAGGAATTCCGAGAGGAGGAGCTATATGAGGGGTACAAGAGAGCCAAGAGGGCCCTCCAAACAGCCATAAAGCAGGCCAAAAGGCTGGCCCGCGAAGAGCTGCTGGAGACCCTGGAGCAGAACCCCTGGGGGCGCCCGTACCTTATGGTTAGGGGCAAACTTCGCCCTAGGGCGCCTCCGCTGACCCAGAGCCTCCAGCCAGACCAGCTCGAGAGGGTCCTGGGTGCTCTGTTCCCTGCGGGAGCACAGGAGCACACTGCCCCATGTATGGCTCCACCTCAGACGTCCAACGCGGATCCCAGTGAGGATGACGTGCCCGAAGTCACCGAAAGTGAGCTAGGGGCGGCGGTATTGCGGCTCAAAGCCCGCAAGAACACCGCCCCCGGACCCGACGGCATACCAGGCCGAGCATGGGTCCTGGCCCTTGAGGAACTAGGGCCTCGACTGGCAGGGCTCTTCAGCGCATGCCTTGAAAGGGGCCAGTTTCCCAAGGAGTGGAAGACGGGGAAACTGGTCTTAATCCGTAAAGCGGGGCGGCCGGCGGACCATCCGTCCGGTTACCGGCCGATCGTGTTGCTCGACGAGGTGTGTAAGCTTTTTGAGCGCATTATAGCGGAACGCCTCGTCGAGCATCTCACGGACGTGGGGCCAAACCTGGCGGATAACCAGTTCGGTTTCCGCCAGGGGCGCTCCACCGTGGATGCGATCATGCGAGTGAGGAGCCTGACAGAGGAAGCTATTTCAATGGATGAGGTGGTGGTGGCGGTGTCTATTGACATCGCCAACGCCTTTAACACCCTACCCTGGAGTTGCGTCAGGGAGGCACTTAGCTATCATAGAGTGCCTTCCTACCTCTGTCGTATTGTCGGGGCATACCTATCCGAAAGGGCGGTGGCTTACCCGAGTTGGCTAGGGCTAGGTCGGCGAGATGTGTCGTGCGGTGTTCCACAGGGGTCAGTCCTAGGACCGCTCCTGTGGAATATTGGCTACGATTGGGTGCTGCGTGGACCGTTGCTCGAAGGTGTCGGCGTGACGTGCTACGCCGACGATACCCTCGTTACGGCGCGAGGAGTAACGCACCGACACGCAGCCCTAAAGGCCACGGCAGGTGTTGCTCAAGTCGTGGGTCGAATTCGGCAGCTGGGCCTGGAGGTTGCCCTGCACAAATCCGAGGCTCTGTGTTTTCACGGGCCTAGGAAGCAGCCTCCTCCAGGATCCAGCATAACAGTGGGGGGCGTTAGCATCGGCATCGAGCCCTCGATGAAGTATCTGGGGCTCGTACTCGATAGCCGATGGAACTTCGGACATCATTTCCGAAGTTTGGTCCCAAAACTGAGGGGGGCCACAGCTGCATTATCGCGGTTGTTGCCCAACATAAGGGGACCTAACGCTCCCTGCAGGAGACTGTACCTCGGGATCGTGCGGAGTATGGCCCTATACGGGGCCCCCATATGGGCGTAGACCCTGACGGCCCGCAATGCGTCTATATTACATAGCCCGCTAAAGGCGATGGCCGTCAGGGTGATAAGAGGGTACCGCACGATCTCCGTTGAGGCGGCATGTCTCCTTGCCGGGACCCCTCCATGGGACCTGGAAGCGAGAGCCCTTGCGTCATTGTTTAAATGGCGCAAGGAGGCGCGGGAGCAGGGATATGGGCCTACGCCTCGAGAAATCGAGGCTCAGCGGTCCCAGCTCCGACAGGAACTCATGGAGACATGGAAGGTGCGACTTGAGCATCCAAGGTGGGGAAACGCCACAATCGGGGCGGTCAGACCGGTCATGGATGAGTGGTTGGAGAGGAGCCATGGCAACCTCTCCTACCGGTTGTCACAGATACTTACCGGGCACGGGTGCTTCGGTAAGTATCTGTGGCGTATACACCGGGAGACCACAGCCGAGTGCCAGCACTGCGTAGAACGCAGCGAGGACACAGCGCTCCACACATTGGTGGAGTGCTCAGCGTGGGCGCAGCAGCGCCAAGACCTCGTGGCGAGTCTGGGCGTGGACATTCTCTCGTTGAAAACTATGGTGCAAGCCATGGTCTCCAGCGGGAGCAAGTGGGACGCCGTTGCGTCTTTCTGCGAGCAGATCATGCTCGCGAAAGAGGTGGCGGAGACGGTACGGGAGAGGACTCTCCCGCCCGAGTTCCGCAGTCTGCGGCGACAACGCCGCAGACTTGTCTTCGCCCAAGACTACCGGCCTCCATGACCGGGGGCCTGAGGACGGCGGGTGGGCTGCTCGTCGTCCTTACAGAAGCAGGCCCAAGACGTAGGCATGACATGAAAATGTCACGCATGCCTCATGCCCCAAGAAGCGGGATAGTACCCGAACCAACCCCCCAAAGAAGCGGGATAACACCCGAACCCCAGGTGAGGCCGCGGTGGTAGCCAAAGTCTGCCGGGAGCTCTGGGACATCTTTCCGAGGAGTTACCCGGGGCGTCCGGCAATAGACAGTTAGGCGGGGACTGTGTGGTTTTAGCCGGTTCGAGTCCGGCATGACATCCGAGGGGATTTCCACACGTTAAAAAAAAAAAAAAAGCATAACAGGCTTTGATAATAGCTGATGATTTCATTTAAATAACTATTATCAAATCTGTTTGTTATGTTTATCAATAAACCCGCTTGTGATGTGTACAGCTTCAATATACCACTAATAATACGGCCTCTGATCGTCCCCCATCGTACGCTATGAGTGTGAAAAACCCCATTAAGATCTCCAGGGTTCATGACAACTCACCTGCGGGGATAAGACCAATGTCGATTATTCAAAAGACAAACAATAGCTGTTTCTAAGAGCCAAATAAAAATGAACCACTAGACTCTAAAGCCTCTTAAAGACGAAGACAGGGATGAAATATATTGAGACATTACATAGCTCTGTCAAACCCAAATTAAGCTAATACAAGTTTTTGCTTTGGGATTTAGAAAACTGATAAACCTACATATTTCTAAATACATGCGTAGTAAATATTCAAACTCAGAAACAAACTTTGGAAATCACACAAATATTATTTACTTATATAGTTAGTTTAGAATTAATTTATCATAATATTAAGTGCTGTATTAAACGAAAATTTAATAAAAAAAAAACTTTAAAAAAAAATATTAGTTTCAATTCACAGTCGTATACACTACCATATTATACGCCATCGAGGCAAATAAATGATACCCAAAAACATGAAATCCTTGTGCTCATCAAAGTTTCCCGAGTAGGAATCGAACCGAAGACTTGCAGTTTGATGTTTATATAAGTAGAACTATAATATACGAGGATAACCTGGATTTTTGGAAGGTTTCCTTTTACCTATCCTACATCTCTTTCCTTGAGGAGTTCGGTTCGTCATTCCTCCGTTACAACTAGTAGAGGTTATCCTTGACCGTTGTGCGTTAGGATTGACGAATCGAGGGTGAGTGGTGGGATCCTCCTCCCCTCCTTTATTATCGTTCTACGATGGATTTTCGCCATGTATCGCCCGTTTCAATTAGTTATTTATAAAAGTACATAATCTCTGCCTACAGCAATAATTTAAAAGCGGAAACGGCTGAAATTTCCTAGGTACTTATATATTTGCCTGAATATTCAGCACAGATTTTCAGCACTACTGACAATTTCATATTATGGTACTCGTTATACGAGGCTGCAAATCATAGATAATGACTTTTCAATGCAAGTTGTATTATCCTAGACACCAATGTCTATAATTTTAGACATTAGCAAAACATAATGTCTATAATAATAAAAACAATGTTTTGCCGGTTATTTAGTTGAATAATATTATTTATCTATCACGCCTTATCCCCGAAGGGGTGGCAGAGGCACATATATTGTATGCCCACTTTTCACCATGTGTATTCCTGTCCCACGTAATAGGTGTTGAACCTATTGACGGACCTAAGTTGTTACTACCTCCGCTTGAAAAATTTCAACAGCATGTCACCATAACCTGCGCCTGTCCATTTTCAACACGGCAATGGGCTCACTACCTGTTACGTGGCACAAAAATGCATACGGTGAAATGTGGGCTCATAGTATGCCTCTGCCTACCCCTTCGGAGATAAAGGCGTGACAATGTGTATGTACAAATATTTGTTCCGACCCGAGATTCGGACCGGAGACCACAGCGCGGTTGTCGTATACACTAGCACTTACGCCACCGAGGCAGAGAGACAGTAATATTTGGGGCCATCGATGGCATCTGTAAGTGGTACACCTGCTGACGACTTCATGGAGAAGAGAAAAAACCGTATGGCCAGCGTGGTACAGTAAGGTCTATGTCCCTCCCAAAATGATGTCGCTCATGTGCGATATGGCGTAAGTTGGGAAATGTTTACGTTCAGTGGACTGTGATTGGTTGATGGGACCAGTACTAGGATGTGGTTAAATCGTCCTAGGTCCAGTAGAAGTGCTCGTAGCTCCGCTAACTATATAAGGTAGTATTTCATATTAGATAGCTTAATTTGGGCTGAAGGGTTTAACATGTCCCAAAATAAATATTTCGGTAGGTAGTTCCCGATCGTACTACATATGCAGCCTACCTACGAGTACCTATACTGGTGTAGTTAAAGTACATAATTATGTTGGTAGTCAAAACGACCCGGCCACTGCATTAGGGTGGGACCGGGGGCCCTTCCGCCCGCCGGGCCAGCCAGCCGCATTACCTTTACCTGCCGTTGGAGAGTTAGAGCCTCGCTTAGTCTCTTGCATCACCGGTACACAGGCACCCCTTCACATTTCCCTTTTTAACCCTGTTTTTGCTGCATATAAATTTTGCTGTCCATTGACGGCATTTATTGCTATGCAGATGATAAGTACGGATGACACTTATTACACGGGTCGCTCCAATATCACCCCGGTCTGTAGTAAAAGAAAGTCGTGAATAACTTGTCTGAAATCGAGGCTACTCTTGCAAGAGTGTCCGATTGGGGTAGGCAAAATCTTGTCTAATTTTACCCTACCAAAACTCAAGTTTGTGTGCATTCACCGCTAAAAAAGCCTCATTTACTGTAGCGCCGCAATTCCAGGGCACACCTCTTTCCATCTCTACTAGTATTGGGATCCTTGGTGATGAGATTTCTAGTGACGTCAAATACCGTAGTCATTTAGAAGACAAGGCGAAGCTGACGTCCAAAAAGCTCGGCGTGCTTAACAGAGCGCGGCAGTACTTCACTGCGGTGCAAACACTGCTCCTCTATAAGTCGCAAGTGCGGCCATACATGGAGTACTGCTGTCACCTTTGGGCTGGTGCACCTGAATACCAGCTTCGACCTTTTGACTCGGTAGAAGGGCGTGCCAAGAGACTTGTCAACGATCCTCTACTAGCAGGCGGTGTTAAACTCCTATGTAATAGGAGAGACTTCGCCTCCTTATGTGTGTTCTATCGCCTGTACAACGGTCTGTGCTCTGAGGGATTGTTTGACATGATGCCTACGGCTACCTTCTATCATCGCACCGCTCGCCATAAACAGGGTGTTCACCCTCACACTTTGCGTCCGGAGCGCTCACATACGGTTAGGTCCGATAGAGGTTTTATTTCGCGTACGCTTAGGTTGTGGAATGAGCTCCCTGCCTGGGTTTTCCCGAACCTCTACAGTATGGGGTTCTTCAAAAGGGGTCTTAGAAGGTTTTTAAAGGGTCGGCAGCGCGAGTGCTGCTCCTCTGGTGTTGCAACGTCCATAGGCTACGGTGACCACTTTCCATCAGGTGGGCCGTATGCTTGTCTGCCACCTCAGCGCTATAAAAAATACTCTATCTACCGCTAGTCTAGTCTACTGCTTCAGAGTCATATGTATGAGATAGGTAATTTTATTTATACGAGAACCTCGTTTTAATGAAAATTTCAGGCTGTTCATAACATACCTATAACCTGACTAACATAACTCTACCTATATCGTAGATACAGTTGAGGGGGAGCTTATATAATATTATCTACCCAAAATCTAGACAGAAACATATTCACAATAAAGAAATTACCAGACAGGTGCTTAAAGAATATTAAATAATTAAATTAGCCGAATATGGTAATATCTAAATTTATGAGTGGAATTAGCACTCAAACCTTTATAAGCCAGCCCGCAATCGCATCTCGAGCCGAATCGCAGAGCCACTTATCGGGTTCTATGTGCACCTACATCATCCAAGAGCCGTCTAAATTATTCCCAAAATCCCAAAAATATTCGACTAAAAACATTTGCAAAATATCGTGTTTTCTGTGAAATATTTTCGTATTTTGCTTCTTGAGCAAATAATTCGTTTAGTTTTGGATTAGTACCGGTACATTTATTTACCTTATCAATTGTCGAGCACAGTGAAAGCACAGCACGTCACACAAAACCACAATAAAACAGTTGGAAAACCAGTAAAACTGTCTTCGGGGATCGTTCGCGGTTTCGGAAGAAATGTTATCGCTCGATGAGCGTCGCGATCGAGCGGGCTCACTCCGCAGCAGACTACACTCGACTGAGGGCGATTTAGTTGTTCAGCCGGTCCACAATGCGATAGTGGTGCTATACCGTGAAATGGTTTTCCACTTCAGGCTAATCAGCTGTTCGAATTTCAAACTCTAGCGAATGTAATTTACTTTGTATGCTGTGTTCCAGCGCAGTGTAATATAGTACTATCTTCCATTTAAATCAATTATATTTTTTCAATAACCAAATATATTCAGCTTATCATAGTCCACTACTGGCCGAGGTCTCTTCCAATTTTTGCCAAATATTCGCCGAAACTGAGCAATTAAAAAAGAATTTTCTCTATCGAAGGCTAGCTGGCCATATGTGTCTCCCTCTTCTTACAACCCTGATAAACCCCTCAAGGGGAGCGATACGGATTGTGGATTATGAAAGTGACCCTCAAGAGTCACCTGGCTTTCCATCAGGTGGGCGGTGTCATTTTGGCGAGCTGACTGAAAATCACTAGCTATGCCCCACGATTTTGCCTGTGATGTTTTTCGAACCCCGTTGTACCTGTTTACCACTCATATGTGTCTCTATTTACGATATCCACCGGCTGGAGTAGGTAATACGTTCTGAATAAATTGACTTTCTAATGGGGAAAGAATCTTCAAAATTGGTTCAATAATTCCAGAGTTCATAGACTACAGACAAACAAATCTATTTTCTTTACAAGTTAAGTAAGCCCAGAATGGCCTCATATACCACCTGCCATACAAAACATAATATACTTACTCATACGTGTTTTATATTCATAACTATTTCGCCATACTTATGCGCATGTTTAATTAACTATAATTCACGATTTATGTAATTATGTTACATAATTAAAACATATAGAATAATACCTCGCTATGACGGCATCTGTTTATATCTATGAAGGTCGATATATTTAGTATTAACCTTCATTTTTAACAAACTGTAAGAGGTTTAGTAAAATGTTCCCTTTAGTACGTAATTCGCTGAAAAAATAATACTGCCTCGATGGCATAAGTGGTATGTGCTTAATCTCCCTCTCTCTCATTCTCTCCTTGTCTGTCTGTAATTAAATAAGACTTAAAGCAAATCTAGTGTTCGATTCCCTGCCTTAACAAATATTTGTGTAATCCACAAATATCTTAAAACTAGCTGACTCCCGCGCCTATATTGTGTATAAAAGTTCGCCCGATTTGTGAACATTTATTATTACTGCTCCGCTCTTCTAGGTAGTAGCGTGACGATCCTTGCTCATCAGTATGATAGATTTTTATTATTATTTAATAAAGTGATATAAAGGTCTATGTATGGTTATTACGCTTTTAATGTGTTAGCGACCATACATCACAATAATGTTATAATTAATGACTTACTTTTTAATTAATGAACTATTCTTGATAGTGACTCAGTTGGCATTGAATCATTATCATCACAATTATCATAAGACTGTCTTCTCTATACCTATCTAGTACCTACCTATTGTCGTGAACTATCACTTACTTTGTCGTATTATACAATATACGACAAAATAATTGTCTTTACACTGTTGATTGATGGCACTTGGTGGAACTTGCTACACATCTTGAACTAAAACACTTGTACTGTTCCACTTATTTATTATTTTAACCTGACCGGCGGTTTCGCCTTACGGCATTTTCAAAGGTTAGCACATATTTAAAGTATTTCGGATGTCATTGATAAGTGGAACAGTACAAGTGTTTTAGTTCAAGACAAAATAATTGATTGTTCAAATTCTGTCATACTCAGTAACACATACATACGTACATATTGTCACACCTTTAACAGATGTTGAACACCACGTAACAGATGTTAAGCCAATTGCCGTGTTGAAATGGACAGGCGCAGGCTGGGGCGACCTTCTGTTGAAAATTTTCATACTTCAATTGGGTTTAACAACTACCATTTTACTGGCAACCGGGATCAACAGCTTAACATGCCTTCGGAAGCACGAAAACGCTCGCAAATGTAAATTAGTCATCCATCCAAGGACCACCTATAGCGAAAGTTGCTTAACGCAGTGATCGTTTACAGAACACCGAGTCAGCTGGGCCTCGAGCGCTTGCTAGTAACATGTTAGTGGTTAAGCCAAGTTACCCACTTTCAGCAATGGACTATGGACGACTCATTTTTTTAATAATTATTTTATGGCCTGGTTTCTAAGACCTTTTAGCCAAATCTTATTTTTTATATCATATTTCTTCAATCTTATCTTCTAATTAGTCCTGTCCAGTCGATGTCGTGTCCTCAGGCTACGTCCTGGTCCTTGCGCTCAGTCTAATGGTGATTCTTATACTAAGATTGTCAGTGGACGTTTCACGGCAAGAGAGAAAATAGCATTTCACTGCATATATATCATTGTCTTTCACTATAGCACGTTAACACAACTTTTATGTCCAAGAAACCACCACTCCCGCACATAAAACATGATAAATGCACTAGTTTTAGAAAATAATATAAAGCAAGCGTCCGCACTTGTAACTCTTCCCGCCAAAGTCCCCTATGGACGACTGTTTTAAAATCTTTACAGATAAAAAATATTGAAGAGTCTGTTTTTAATATCAAATTAAAAGCTTTTCAATAAATGCTAAAATATTGTCATAAGATTCTACCAATCAGTAACAATCTGCACGCTGTATCCCTAACGGGGTAGTCACACGTCAGTGAGGACAGATGGCCAGGCTTAGCGATCCATGCATACTTTTTTCGCTTCCTGCAGATGCATTAATCGCTACATATATGCACGTCCGGGTATCCGAGTACTTTTGACCTTTTCGTTTTTGAGCAATCTGCTCACGTGGTCCTCAAATGTAAGTCTCGGTATACCCTGACTTCTTCTACAGTCTAGTTTTGCACAATATTTTACACAATATTCTTTTTCAATCGTTCTTCACTCATCCGTTGGACGTGTGCAAACTAACGGGCCGGCCTTCTCCAGATTAATGCTGACACTTTCAATCAAACCTGCCAAATGCATATTAAGTACTAGGCTTCGCCCGTGACATACTTTGAACTCCCGTCGCACCTATTTATTCCCGCCGCTTATAAATTCTACAATAAAGTATAAAAATTTGCCCGATTTGTCGACATTTAAGTATACCGCTCCGCTCTCGTAGTAGCGTGATGATATATAGCCTTCCTCGATAAATGGGCTATCTAACACAAAAATAATTTACAAATCCGACAGTAGTTCCTGAGATTAGCGCGTTCAATAAAACAAACATACAAACTCTTCAGCTTTATAATATTACTATAGACATACGGATACGGTACTTACTAAAAAGTAATTTTATTTTTCTCTATTTGTCTGTTTGTTCCGGTTAATCCCTGAAACGGCTGGATTAACAGAAATTTACGGGCAGATAGCTGATTTTAGAAGAAGTAACCCAGGCTACATTTTATCCCCCTATTCCGTAGAGGCGTTACGTTCTTTTACAATCTCTCCAATTATCTTCTGTGAAGTTTCGATGCGGGTTCCAGGCCCTTCTAACTTTTTCTAGAACTTCACCAAGATCGAGCTCGGTGTTTTGTTGGTCTTGGTCATTGCTGTAGAACCTGGTCGACAGGAGTCACAGAAGTGGAATTGCGGGTGGGATTAAGCCGCGAAACCGCGGGGCGAACTCTAGCTTAAAATATTTTTACAAATATCCACCATCAGACACAACAGATTCGCTCTATGATAAATTTGTAAAAGTCTTATTAGAAAATTAATGTTACAATTATGTAAGGTTAAGTTCTCTGGACGTGTCATTATATATCTGGTTTCTACAGTCCATACACTTATCATATATCCCTGTTTCTGAACATCCAAGCGTCACGTTTCGAAGGTCCTCCAGCTTATGACCAGTGTCTGAAATATACCCGAACTGGTACGGAATCGGGCGCTCCGCGAAAAGTAGGTATGATAAACCCGTGTCTATCCGTGTGACTCTACAAAAATGTTAATTTTATAGTTCTGAATTCGTTTAACCGCGTTTATTGTTATTGAGAATAAAATATATTAAAGATAAAAATAAATCCGTGTATGATTTTAAAACATTCTTCATTCGCAACTAGTTGCAAACAAAGAAGGAAAATTCTTCCTTTGCAACTGGTTGTAAAACGTGATTGCGATGACGGCCGAAGCCAAATTACCTATGTAACTGCTCCGGGTCAATGTTATAGGAGTATTCCAGGGTGAATTCTTATTATTACAGAAAGTCAGTTTTGTATAATGCCTTTGTGACTCGTCTGTACCGAAATAATAATAATAAATATTGTGGGACACTTTTCACACAGCGCCATCTAGCCCAAAGTAAGCTAATATTAGCTTGTGTTATGGGATCTAGATAACTGATAAACATACTTATAAATTTCTAAATACATACATATTATACATAGGAAACACCCAAACTCTGAAACACACATTTGTGGATCACACAAATAATTGGTCCGACCCGGGAATCGAACCCGGGACCTCTTGCGTAGCAGTCGGATAAACTACCACCGCGCCACAGAGGCAATCAAGAATACTCCATATAATGAAAGATATTTTAAAATTGCAGAAATATTAACCTTCTCTGGCTATGTAGTTCTGCCAGTGAATACTAGATGTCACTGTAATAAATTTACATCGATTATGAGCACTCTTTGAATTTCCTACTTAAAATGTTTATAATTTTGTCTTGTATTCAATTGATATGTGTTTTCAACTTTAATGCTGTTAAGATGCCATATAAATCAACATAAGCACCATTCAATATAAGTGGTCTAACTAACTAACTACCTAACTCAATCGTCACCACAGAACAACTCTGCCACTCAATATCTCATCTAAGTAGCTATCTACACACTCATAATCCTTCCCACATTAAAAAACTAAGTCATTTGATGCGTCTGTCTGTCTGTTCTCGATAAATTTAATATGTGAGCGTATAGTTAGAGGTTTCTGCCTACCTCTTCGGGGATAAATGCGTGACAATGTGAATGTTTGAGTTACGGAGCAATAACGCGACAAATGGTCACTTTTATAACAACACACCGCTTCGCTCCATCTATCGAAATATTACCCTCGCTATAAGGGTAAAAAGCCCCACTACCATTTTTTTTTCACATATTACTAACGAATATCGGTCAAATGTTTTTTCTTATCCAATTGAGTTGGCAGACAAGCGTACGGCTCACCTGATGGAAAGTGGTCACCGTAGCTTATGGACGTTTGCAACACCAGAGGTGCAGCACACGCGCTGCCCACCCTAAAGGGTCAATAGAAGAATTATATAATATTTTCTGTGGTAATAGAGTCATCTCTGTCAGTATACTATAGTGCAACACCTTATATACAATGCCTCTGCTTACGCTTTTCAGCTAAAAGATATAATGATTTGCACATGAGCTCTACTACAAAGCTACAAGCTAAGGATAAGTATAGTGTATTATACTATTTATGCTACGAGTAAAGTTGGCAACCCTATTGCAATTAGGTTTCTTTCCCTCTTTATACTGTGAGTCGAGCAATGCACAGTTGCTGCAGAGTACGTAAATACTTTGTTATAACAGCAATAGAATGTTGCAGAAAATGTTACATCCACAACCATACTCCATATTTATATATTAAGCTTGAGTATTTTTTGTTTGGTTGAACGCGCTAATCTCAGCAACCACACAGGTTGGATTTAAAATAATATTTTTGTGTTGTATTGTATAGCCCATTTATCGAGGAATGCTATTAGGCTATATATTATGACGCTATTACCCTGGAGAGCAGAGCAGTAATCATGAATGTCGACAAATCGGGGAAAATTTTACACATTATTGTAGAAATTATAAGCGACGGGATTAAATAGGTGCAACGGTAAAAGTATGTTTATTTTTTATACCACTGAGGTGGCAGACAAGCGTACGGCCCACCTGATGGAAAGTGGTCACTGTAGCCTATGAACGTTTACAACATCAGAGGTGCAGCACTCGCGCTGCCGACCCTTTATAAACCTTCTTAGACCTCTTTTGAAGAACCCCATACTGTAGACGTTCGGGCAAAACCCAGGCAGGGAGTTCATTCCACAATTCATGTCACGGGCGAAGCCGTGGGCGTCATCTAGTGTAGGTAATAAAACAACGTAGTTGTGTTTCTAAGCAATATTTGGAATAGAAGATGTTCTATAAAAAAAAAATTGTGTGATGAGCACGATGGTTTATTTTGTGTCTGGGTGTTATTTATCTATAATATGTATGTATTTAGAAATATATAAGTATGTTTATCAGTTATCTGGTTACCATAGTACAAGCTCTGCTTAGTTTGGAATCAGATTGCGTTGTGTGAGTTGTTCACCAATCAATTACATTTTTTTTTTTTTTATTTATTATACACTTTATTGTACGCCAAGACAGTATTACATTAAGAAATTTGAACCAAAATAGCAGTACAATGGGCGGCCTTATCGCTTAAAGCAATTTCTGCCAGGCAACCTTTGGATGGAATAAATATGATGGTAGAAACTAACTGGTAGTTGTTGGCGTCAAGTTAATGTAATAGTTATATACCTACAATAAATTATTAAGTAAATTAAGGTTTTTTTATTTAAATTACATATTTACAAATCACAAAATTTTATATAAAATACATACACGAATTATATACAAATAGACATACAAATAGTTATTCAAATACATGCCACTAAATATTATATATGTTCCTAAGTAATTTATAATATTATAACTTAATTGTTAAGTAGATAGTAGTTTTTAACAGTTGATTTGAACTTTTGCAAACTCTCAGCTTGTCTAATAGCCAGCGGTAATTTATTCCACAAGCGAACTGCTGAACGCTAAATGATCTATCGAAGAAATTTGTGGAATGTAGTGGCATTTTTAATTCTAAGCTATCCGATGACCTCAAACATCTGTCATGCGTATCATGTAGGAACTTAAAACGTTCTTTTAAATAGGAAGGTGTAGATGGGTTAAACAAAATATTATGCAACAAGGATAGAATATGAGTATTCCGGCGAAGTCGTATAGGTAACCACTTGAACTGTTTTATTTATTGATATTTATTTTATTTAATCGTACATGAATTTATATTTATACAGATAAATAAAACTCCTATGAAATAACAGCTATTCAATTTTCTCTGTCTATCTGTCTATTTGTTTCGGTTAATCTCTTAACCGCTGAACCGATTTTCTAAACTTTCACTGGCAGATACCTGATGTTTAAGGAATAACTTAGGCTACGTTTTATCCCCGTCCCATGGCCACTCTTTTATATAGCCAGTAATTACTTACATTAGTTTTATTTAAATAAAATTTGTACAAATTCTATAATACTGAGTTTATATTGTAAAAAAAAATGTGCCGAAAAAATGCAGGTCAGCAACAATAGTAGTCTCGCAATTTGGTAATTGAAATATAATTGTATATTTCGTCACAACTGTCAACTGGTTCCGTGGTGTAGTGGTTATCACATCTGCTTTACACGCAGAAGGCCGCCAGTTCGATCCTGGCCGGAATCATATCTTTTTGTTTATTTATAAAACTTGCTCTACAAAATATGAGCAAGTTTTTTTACGTTTTCCCTTTCCAACAATATAAATGTAAATAATACATTTATGTAACGATTTGTTTTGTTATTTTGTACATCTTTTGCGTTTATCAAACTAGCAAATTAAATTGATAAATTTGTATGGATGTTTGTTACTCGTTCACGAAAAAACTACTGTATCGACTTAATTGAAACTTTACAATAATATAGCTTATACATCAGAATAACACATAGGCTACTTTTGATCCCGGGAACAGGTTCCTGTGGGAAACGGGAACGGGAAAACTTTTCTACGCGGGCGTCAACTAGTTATGAAATATGTAATGTAAATGATGAATTAAATAATAGAAGCAAAACTGTTCTCGATAACAAATTTCTTTGTTACTTTCCTTTGTTAACTGACTTTAAAAAACAAGGAGTTCTCAATTCCACTGTATGTTATGTATTTTCGATTGGTATATGTTTTGGTAGCTAAAATAATTATAATTTAACGACTTTGCCCACGGTAGCACGGTCTACATTGTGGTTAAGGTCACTGAGACAGTAATGTCGGTGCAATATTTATAGAATATGACTGCATTCTCAGTTCGATCATAATACAACAAGTCGGTGACGTGATGTAATAATGCATTTTCAATTATAAACGCGCCGCGGTTAGATGCAAACGCCATGGGGTGACCACGCGTTTAAAATTTAGTGGATACACACTCATGTTTGTTCAATAACTTTAATATGGTAGACATTTCAAATCAAGCCCCGGAGAACCAACACTGTTCGAGGTTTTTTTTAAGTATAACTTCTTTACGCAATGGTGAATGCGTTACGAAAAGTGTGATCGGGAGAGGCGCGAAAGAGGTAGATATACATAAGTTAGTGAAGGTAGAAAAAGACACAGTTACACGTTTCGTATATTATTAAAAAGGGCGAGAGTGAGGCACACATTACCTTTTTCTCTTTCTCTCATAGCCAGTAGACGGAGCTAAAGAAGTTTTACTTCAGTCGTGTGTAAAGCACACTGGATTTAAGTGTGTGGCCGACTATAACCTCTGTTTACAGTAATACTAAATTAAACTTAATATTCAAGTACCTTTTGAGGTTAGTTTTAATAATAATAGCCCGAGACTACCAGGACTTTAATTGGTCGTGCTAATTAGTGTCTAGCACATAAGACCTTTTAGCCTTTTTGTTACCACCTCACAAAAAAGGCAACGGGTTCAAAATTTCTTCTAAATTTAACATCTAAAATAGACACATTTTATTAAATTTATTCGGCCCTTTAGACCCACCCCCGTTCGGTGCTTCGGAAGCCACGTTAAGCCGTTGGTCGCGGTTGCCAATAAAATGGCAGTCTTTAAGCCAAGTTGAAGGCCTTAATAGCAACAACCTGCGTCTGTCTATTTCTTATCCTTCGAAGATAAGGCGTGATAGATAAATAAATAAAAAAATAAAAAATAAATAAAAAAATAAATTAATAAATAAAAAAATAAAATAATAATAATATGTTTATATTGCAGACTTATGTCCGTATTCCAGAACGTTTCTTAATACTCAATCAACGCTTGAGACTAGATTTTGCCTTATAAAATCTACTCTCAAGTGTTTCTTGAGTATTAATAAACTTTTTGGATTACGGCCCTTTACGCCCAAAAAACGTTAGTAGTACAAAATAATTATAAAAACTAATGTTAACGAAACTTAACGAAAACATAAAACAAAACATTTATGCACCCAAAGACACCCTATGCCCGCCCTTGTGCTCTAAGTGTGGAGTCCAATCCATCGTTTAAGCATCGGACAATCCCACATCCCACCGATTACACAATACTTTCAGCATGCCGTGGGAACTGGCGCGTGTTCTGCGAAGGTTGGAGGCGTTACGCTTCGCGTAAAAGTCGTCCACTTTTGCCTTTTTCACTTTTGCCTTTTTCACTTTTGCCTTTTGGTGCGGCAAAATGCAAAATTGAAATTTCATTCCGCCATTTTCAACACCACGTTAAAATGTTTCTTGAAGTTTAAGAAATGTTCTGTAATGCGGCCCATATATGTCCATTGTACATTTTACATGTCCATTTTACTATTAGCTGCGGTGTGGTTAAGTATTTGAGATTATCATGCGTGTTAAAGATCCCTTTACACCCAGTAAATTCCTAGATTTGAGGTTGTAAATATTTTGATGACTCTACCTTTAACTCTATTATATTCGCGGCTCCAACCACGTTCTACTTCGAACATCATAATTTCCGGTTCTGTGTCTCAGTGGTAAAAGCGTTGCCCTTTTTAGGCAAAGACCACGGGTTCAAGTACTGTATAAACCAAACAATATTTGATTAAATATAAATAAAATAAATTAAACTGAAAATGCAACAAGAGCCAGAACAGGTTCAATGCCGATCCTGCAAAAATCTTCTCCGCCCCCACTACCTACCTTTAATGATGTTGATGCAGTTTTTGTTGAGAAGCTGATTACAACATTATAACATGTTTGTATTTATCAAAATGGCGGAAATCCATCGTAGAACAATAATAAAGGAGAGCGGGGAGGATCCCACCACACACCCTCGATTCGTCAATCCTAATGCACAACAGTCAAGGATAACCTCTACTAATTGTAACGGAGGAATGACGAACCGAACTCCTCAAAGAAAGGGATATAGGATTGGAATAAGGAAATGGGTTGTCATTTTTTTTTATACTTTATAAATTAATCTTGGGTCTCGATTCAGTACAGAATCATACTATCCCTACACATGTAACGTGATTCGTTATGTGCTACGTGCGTATTAAAATAGTGGTATTTATCCGTGACATTTTTGATGTATGCCGCAATGATGACGATGACAGACCTAAATGTAATTCATTCTTCATTATATTGAAAGCGATAATGCCTGGAGAGAAAGTTGCATTCAGTTTTATTCACCATATGTATTATAGATGTTTGATGGTTTAGTCATCGATGTCTATTGTATAACGACTTTCAGAACAGGAACATAAAATTGTGTATGTATGTATTGCACGCAAGAAGTTATTCTTCTTTAGTCTAACAAGATTTTATCAGAACGCTTTGTTTGTTAAAGGAATGCTATATTAATAAAAAAAAAAGTATTAAAACTACTGTGAATGTTATGAGTTGTCCTTTATACAGTTTTCAGCTAACTTCAGGGTGTTGAATTCGGGTGTCGGTGAGCACAGTGAGCAGTAAAAGTTAACTCTGATATTTTTATATTCAAAACGCGCCAAAATAACTTTAATTTAACTTTAAGAAAGTTACCAATGGAACAGCTTTGTGGACCAGGAGTACAGAAAATTAGCCGCGGATCATCTAGGTAAACCACGTCTCAGAAAGGATTTATTGCGCCCCTAAAAAACATTAACCGCTATCTTCTACGTGCATGTATTATGCGATATATAAATCTGGAGGAAGCGGAAGAAGTATGCATGGATCGGGAAGTCTAACAATACTAGTAATACAATATTGTTACTATTAGGTATTAGAACTCCAAAACTACTACTAAAACGAAAATCTGATCGCTGAACTATTTGTCAAAACAGTTCAAAGATCAGATTTTACTTCGACAACATGATCCTTCGATACATCTCACTTTCGACAATATTTTAGTTCGAATTTTCGAAACAACGTAACTAAGTAGGTAACATATGTATCTACGATGTAAATTCGTCGACATTTTTTCTTAATTTCTTAAGGTTTTCTGTTCAACCGTGCGTTGTGACCGCTTTGATATATGTTTTTTTTATTTTTCTCCGGGTTTCCCTTTTCGCTTTGAACGAGGAAGGAAGTCAATAATACCAAAAGAAGAAAGGCGGTGGTTCGGTCACTGACCGTGATTGATTTGATACGTTCTAGTAGTCACGGAGCATTGTCGATTGTTTTGTCAAGTCAGGTAAGGTCATGGGTCATGACTTTGTCGAGACAATGACATTTGTGGGGCAAAATCCATTAAACGTACTTTTTAAAATTTTGGCATAAATTCATATTTTATTGATTATCCACTACGATACTGCCCATTTAACGGAGTTTAGTGCCCAAAGACTGGTTATTATTATCGGGCAAATTACGGCTGCTTTAACTAAATTTATTTTTGTGTCTATTTACAAGAGACAAAAATAAAAATAAAATTTAATCCATAAAAATAAATAAAATTTAATAAAATTAAATCCACTACGATACTGCCCATTTAACGGAGTTTAGTGCCCAAAGACTGGTTATTATTATCGGGCAAATTACGGATGCTTTAACTAAATTTATTTTTGTGTCTATTTACAAGAGACAAAAATAAAAATAAAATTTAATCTAGGTACTACTTAATTAAATTATTTGTACATTATAATAACTGTGGTACTACAAGTAAGTATAAGGTCTTCGGGTACTACATATAAAATAAGCCCCTGCTTGTGTATAGGTAGCGTCATCTAGAAAATATTAATTGCACTCAAGCTTCTGCTACTCAATTATAGAGGACAGTACTTTATTTTGCTAGTCACCTATAGATGGCAGTGTAGCAAATAATCATTGTTTATAAAATTCGAGTTTCACAATTTTATTGTATCATCTCTGGGCTGGATCAGATAACCTGATACCAGAGGGTAGGTCAGAGAATGAACTTTTAAATATAGTCAAACTCGTACAGTAAACAGTGTCACACAATAAGCACATATTCAACTTATTCAAGTCAACAAAGAGAAAGAAGCGCTCGTGGTCTCAGTGTTCTGTAAACGAACACTGAGTTAGGCAACTTTCACTATGGCTGGTCCTCGGATGGGTGACCACTTTGTGGCGTTTACATTTGCGAGCGTTTCCGTGCTTCGGAAGGCACGTTAAGCCGTTGGTCCCGGTTGCCAGTAATGTGGCAGTCGTTAAGCCTGGTTGAAGGCCATATGGCCCTTCGGGGATAAGGCGAGATAGATAAAAAAAACAAACTTTGTTTTGTTTTATTATCATCTATCTCGCCTTATTCCCGAAGGGGTGGCAGAGGCATATTATATGCCCACTTTTCACCATTGTATTCCTGTCCCACGTAACAGGTGGTGAGCCCATTGCCGTGTTGAATGTTACTGGCAACCGGGACCAACGGCTTAACGTGCCTTCCGAAGCACGGAAACGCTCGCAAATTTAATACCACAAAGTGGTCACCCATCCGAGCACCAGCCACTGTGAAAGTTGCGTAACTCAGTGATCGTTTACAGAACACTGAGGCCACGGGCTCACGAGCGCAAATTTAGTTATTTTTTTAAACTAGCTTCTGAAAGCCTTCCCAGAACAGCGTCATAGTGGAATTCGACCTACAAGCCTACGCAGGTGAACGAACGACCTCCACCCTCACTCCTCCCCTTCCTATGTCTCACGTGTTTAGCATGGCATACATTTTAGGGCCTGTTTCACAATGTGTCACTATAGTTTGTAATTGTGTGCTTTATTTAGTATATCAAATTCATTAACATGCTAGCTTCTAGTTGCCAACACAGCTACTTTGGTGGGTTTTTTTTTGCCTCACTTTATTTTATTGCATTCTGGTTACATTATCAAAATGTCGTCATTAATGCTATTTATGTCAAATTATGTCGTTTTATAAAAAAAGTACCTACGATAACATTAACAACGACAATAAAATTCTAAAGGGCTGCCAATTGTGAATTGCGCAGTGGCGCCTCAAACCAAGGTATACTCACAGTTTAAAATTCGATATGTAAGATTTTTTTTTATTTTTCCATTTTGTGGGCACATGCCTAACAACAAGCTTCAATCGACTGAAATTATGAGGATGAAATATTTCAAATTTTTTAATAATGTATATTTCACAAATTACTTGCATACCAGCAACGGCATTTCGTTGTTTAATTGCTTGATAAATCTTCTATCGAACTCCTGTTTATATCGCTAGGTTAATTAAACGGTCTGCTATTTATTTATTGTCATTTAAGTATTTTAACGGTATACATGGTATATAGGAAGTAATTGCTTACCACGTGAGTAGATTGCTCAAAAACGGAAAGGTCAAAAGTACTCGGATACCCAGACGTGCGTGTATGAAGAGATTGATGAATCACGAAGAAGCGAAAGAAGTATGCATGGATCGCGAAGCCTGGCGATCTGCCCTCTCTGACTACCCCGTCAGGGATATAGCGTGAAGATAGTTAGTTAGTTAGTTAGTTAATTCTTCGATACCTAAACGGCGCAATTTGAGACTTCTACATCTTTGTTGAACGTTTTCTCGTAAATATTTAATATTTATATAATATTAATTTTTAACTAGTATATATCTCTACTATATAAAGTATTACATACATATTATCACGCCTGTTTCCCATCGGGGTAGTCAGAGACTATAGTTTTCCACTTGCTACGATCCTGACATACCACTTTCGCTTCTTCTACTTTCATAAGTGTTTTCGTACACGCTCGCCGGTTAAAGGTACTCTTGACCTGGCCTTTTTCCAAAAGGTCTTCGATTTGATTGATATACGTACGCCGTGGTCTACCCCTACCAGTTTGCCCATTCACTCCCGCCACATAAATCTGCTTCGTCAGTCTACTTTCATCCATCCTCTCCACGTGTCCGAACCATCTAAACATCCCTTTTTCTATCTTAGTCACTACATCTTCTGTCATACCGCAATGTTCCCTTATCGTGCTGTTCCTTTCTTTATCCATCAACTTCACTGCAGCTATACTTCGCAGACTTCTCATTTCCACTGCATTTATTTTCCTTTAATGCGTTTTCTGCCATACCCAACTTTCACTGCCATACATAAGTTTCGGGACCAGCAAACCTCTATGTACAGCTAGTCGTGCCTTCTTCGAAACGTTCTGACTGCTCATAAAGGCGTACATGGCTCCATTCACTTTATTTCCTGCCAATACTCTTCGCTCAATGTCATAGTCATACTTTCCATCTCTCGCAAATTTTGTACCTAGATATACAAACTCTTTTACTTGTTCTACTCTTTCTCCTTCCACAACAATTGAGCAATCTGTCATACTCTTTCATAAACCATTACTTTTGACTTATTTACATTCACTTTCATTCCTATGTTTTTTTAACGCATCATAGTATAAATATGATCATCGTATAAAGTATTATAAAATATCCATCACGCCTTATCCCCGAAGGGGTGGCAGAGGCATATTATATGCCCACTTTTCACCGTGTGGATTCCTGTCCCACGTAATAGGTGGTGAGCCCATTGCCGTGTTGAAATAGACAGACGCAAGTTGTGGCTACCTGCTGTTGAAGTTTTCAAGCCGCCCATAAGGCCTTCAACCAGGCTTAACGACTGCCATTTTACTGGCAACCGGGACCAACGGCTTAACGTGCCTTCCGAAGCACGGAAACGCTCGCAAATATAAATGCCACAAAGTGGTCACCCATCCGAGGACCAGCCATAGTGAAAGTAGCGTAACTCAGTGATCGTTTACAGAACACTGAGACCGCTAGGCCACGAGCGCTTCTATATAAAGTATATATAAAGTATTAAATAATAATAAAGAAGATTAGAGAGTTCTATCACCTGGAGAGGAGGGTATCTTGTTTATTTATATTATACTTTATTTTACACCAAGAAAACGGAAAAATAATAGAGTGTAAAAGAAGAACTCTTTGCGAAACAGACCCTTAGCATTACTGCCTTGTTTTATCGTTGATATTGAAGTTCCAACTTTTATATGACTTCTAATAGTTGAAAGCAAGTTGGATTTTGTACATTACATTGTACACAAAAACAAACACACTAGAGGGGCATGTATTTATCTAAAAATAAACACATTGCGTAATTAGTAATCGCTTCATTTTCACGCTCCTAAAATAATGGCACAATTATGATAAAAATAAATAAATAATATTTATTTATTTTTGGCACACTTATGAGATGTCAAAAATTGAAAGAGTTCAGCAGTGATGTGATTTGATTGATATACCAAAGATGGCTAAGTAACTAACTTCGCACATCTTATATGCAATGGCATCGCATTCTACAGACGCATTGCTAAAACTTTAAAGATTTGTCAAATAATGTTGTGGAATGTGATGGCATTTTGAATTTCGAATCCTTATTACTTACTCTTTAAGGAGGTCTTTGCTATTTATATACTTGAGCTTGAGTTTTTTTATATTAGTAGAAAGTATAACGAAGAACGAGACTCGAAAAAATATGGCGTGGTGTCTTAGAGGATGACTTTCTTACCACTGGTTTCAACATCAATCAAATCAAATTGCAGTTCTCTGCTGGACGTAGGCCTCTCCCAATTTCAGTTTGGAAAGGTGAAGAAGAAGCCTAGAATACAATACGAGTACTAGGACCTGTCGTCTTAATAGTGTATTGTAGTCTAGGCTTGTTTCCAGTTTTATTTATCTTCTCCATGACATCGTCCGCTAGACACCAGGTGCACTACCTACTCGCACGTGAGGCTGGTTTGGGTCCCATAGTTAGAGCCCCATCATAACATCAACTGTCAACTACGTGGAAATAAATCAAGAAAGCTTCAAACATAAACGGGAACCGCGATGCTACCGCGAATAATGCCATTGATGATGATGTCACTCCAACACAACGTCCCAAATTTCCAAAACTAAGCATTGTTTACTAATAATAACCAATTTGTCGACTACCACAGACAGACAGGAGACAGGAGGTTTAGTCCGAGACTACCAGGACTTTAATTGGTCGTGCTAATTACTGTCTAGCACATAAGACCTTTTAACCTTTTTGTTACCACCTCACTAAAAAGGCAACGGGTTCAAAATTTCTTCCAAATTTAACATCTAAAATAGACACATATTATTAAATTATTTAGGCCCTTTTGACCGACCCCAGTTCCGTGCTTCGGAAGGCACGTTAAGCCGTTGGTGCCGGTTGCCAATAAAATGGCAGTCGTTAAGCCAAGTTGAAGGCCTTATGGGCGGCTTGAAAATTTCAACAGCAGGTCGCCGCACCCTTCACCTGCCCATTTCAACACGGCAATGGGCTCACCACCTGTTACGTGGGACAAAAATTCAAATGGTGAAATGTTGGCGTTTAATATGCCTCTGCCTACCCCTTCGGGGATAAAGGCGTGACAATATGTTGTCGACAATTTACAACAATAAACTGGGACGTTTTAGTAGATAAACCAAGTAAAAACACAATAAACGATGAGTTCATACCTCGATTTAAGTCAGAGAACAAACGAATACCGCGAATTATTATCCCGTAAGCGAGCAGTTAGAAGGGAAAAGACCTTGACTTAGTTGGAATTCAATACTGATGTGACAATCATAATGTTGTCGTATTTGACAAAAAATTTCACAGATTACAAATTTATAATGTTTAAACAGTTTACAGTTTACAAATTTACAATACCTTACAAGTTCCAGACGTAGGCACGGTTAAAAAAATACAACTACTACATTCTGGCAAAATATCGTGTAACGGATACGATATTTCTGCATGCCGATTTATATTTATATATGAAATTGAATTACTGAAGTCAATTCCTGAGTTCGTTGTATTGATGAATGTGGAACATTTAACCGAAAGGATTGCAATACTTTGAAAATAATATAAGAGTTGTACCTAATTATTATGAACAACATTGTAGCATTAAATTGCTTTTCTCAAACATGCATGGAAATACTGTAATTATTTCAAAAAAAGAATACGCGAAGTATCGCATAATTTGCGGACAGAGAAAATAAAATTCATTGCTGGAGTGTTTTTTGAATTCGGAACTTACAACGCTCTAGCAATGTTGTATGAAACGGCGCGCTGGGCACCTGGGCTTATTAGGTACTCTTTGATTGGATCACTTTTATGATTCTACGTCAGCGGACGCTTAGGGCCTCCGCACACTGGCTTCTGCTTGCTTAGTAGCTTTGCGGAAGCTCGAAACCGCAACTTGTTGCCGCCCCCCGCACACTACTGGATGCCGGTTTCGGCAACTTTGCATCTGTCTGCGAACACGATTAGGGTTGCATTATCCCCCCCCCCCCCCCCTCCCCCTCCAGCACTATAAGAACATTGGCAATATCTAGTATTACTTAATGTTACATTCCAGTTGATTTCCAGGTATATTTTTTAGAAATATTTTTACGATTGTTACGAATATAGTGTTAAATTTATGTTACTAAATATCCTACCCTAATATATTATTATAAATATGAAAGTTTGTTTCCCTTTCACGTAAAAACTACTGAATGGATTTTCATAAACTGTACAATAATATAGTTTAATAGCTTTTTCCCACAACTACGCTCGCGTAGTGTTTTGTATGTGACTACCATAAAGTTCAAAACTTGTAGTTCACATGGTCACCCATCCAAAATTCGACAACTAAAAAACGAAAACTTTACTCATCGGTTAGTCATCAGCGAAGACAACTCACTACAAGTATAACTGAAAACTAGTGGGTATTGAAAAATGTTGTCTTAATGAAATTATAACTAACAAACCAAAATACTTTGACCTCTCCGTGCGCGCGCGTCTAGTAATTAGTTCGAGCTGTATTATTACTTCTGCTGAACCGATTGTGATGAAATATAGCGCAGTATTTAAGCTGAAAAATTAACCACAATATTCTAATATTAGAGTTGGGATCTACCGTATGGGTTTTGCTCCAACCTCGAACAAACAAACAAACTAGGTACTAATATACGTTTAGGCTACATTTTATCCCGGGAACAAGATTTTGTGGAGAACGGAAAACTTATCTACGCGGGCGAAGATGCGGGCGTCAACTAGTTTAAAATATTAATGAGTGTAAGGACTCCACCCCATCGATTTCTAAACACGACTGGTATTGTACTATGTAACTTTGATGAAGCACGTGGTTAAATTTCAACTGGTCCGTTAAAATGTTCATTTCCATGAATTAAAAGTAGCCTATGTATGTATTTCTGATGTAAATATAAGCTATATTATTGTCAAGTTTTATTAAAATCCATTCTGTAGTTTTTACGTAAAAGAGTAACAAACAATCATGCTTACTTTGCTTTTATAATATTAGTAGAATGTTGGGGGTACAATACAAGGTGTAAGGTTTCTCCGCAAATAGTTTTCCAACCACGTGATAACTACCAAAATCCTTCTAGAGTTCTCCTGCTACTATTATTTTGGATTGATTTCAAGAGAGCGCTTCCATGTACGTCATGGAAGTTGCTGGTTTCAGCTTCTAAAAGAAGCAGGTGTGCGGAGGCGGTTACTGTACGTATAGTACTTTTTTAAATAAGTGCATTTATCTTGTTTTATGTGTGGGAGTGTTGGATTTTGGGACATAAAAGTTGTGTCAACGTGCTATAAATAATTAATAAATATTGTGGGAAGTTTTTTCACTGAGCACAATCCAGCCCAAACTAAGCTATAAGCTTGTGCTATGGGGTCTGGACAACTGATAAACATACTTATATATTTCTAAATAAATACATATATTTTACATAGGAAACACCCAAATGCCGAAACAAACATTTATGGATCGTACAAAAATTTGTTCTGACCCGGGAATCGAACCCCAGAGCACAGTGCGGCAGTCGCATACACTTTTCTTTTAGATGTTCTATCTTGCTGCGTATAACCCACTGAAGGTAAATCAAAAATATTTTCTTTAAGTAGGTAATGGCCCATTATGGTGGATTAAAATTGCGTGCAACATTTTACAAGGGTTTTGGCGGGAAACAGCGAATGACGCGATCGCCGCTCCGTTGTTAATTTTTCAAACTAGTGTATTTTCGGGTGTTTATGCGTAAAAATGATGGTGTTTTGAACATAAAAGCTTCGACAATGTGCACAAGTGTTGTCAAATTGGATAACTTAGTGGAGCGCGGTATTTTCTGTTGCCTTCCAAAATCCACATATAACTGCAGTAAAATTGATCATCATTTTACTGCAGTAGAACTTTAAACAAACCTATACATGAATACGCTGCTATCAATAAGAATAATTTACTACTTTTGAATGAAGAATATTCATTATCTACTTGAAAATTATCACTATAAGAAAAAGTTAACATAATATACGTCGTGGCTAAGTCCAAGCCGGACATCGCCAAATAAACAAAACAAAAAAATACATTTTACAAAATAGCGTATCTTGCTTCAAAGCTGAAAAATCATAATAATACCTATACAAAAAAAATCGAAGTAATAGTTTAGACATAAAAAAAATAAAGGTGTTCGTGGAATGACAAACTGCCAACTGCGCCAAATATTAATTACTAGTTGACGCCCGCGTAGAGAAATTTTCCCGTTCCCGTTTCCCACAGAAACTTGTTCCCGGGATAAAAAGTAGCCTATGTGTTATTCTGATGTATAAGCTATATTATTGTAAAGTTTCATTAAAATCCATTCAGTAGTTTTTATGTGAAAGATTAACAAACATCCATACAAACTTTCACATTTATAATATTACTAGGTGACCCGCCCGACTTCGCCCTTGACATAATTCGAACTCCCGCGTCGCACCTATTTAATCCCGTCGCTTATAAATTCCACAATAATGCATTAAAATTTGCCCGATATGTCGACATTTATGACTACTGCTCCGCTCTCCAGGGTAGTAGCGTGATGATATATAGCCTTCCTCGATAGATGGGCTATCTAACACAAAAATAATTTTTCAAATCCTAGTTCCTGAGATTAGCGCGTTTAACCAAACAAATAAACTCTTCAGCTTTATTGAGCGAAGCTTCCATGGAGCGACTTCAATGGCGTTTGTAACACCGGGCAGAACTTCGCCATTTCTTATCCGGTTTCGGAATTTTTTACCGAAGCCCGAACACACACCTACACCTTTGCGACTGCGGCTAACTAGTAATATTAAGTATGGATTAAGAAGATGCTCCCGCGGCAAAATGGCGTCCAGTTTTATTATATTACTATTATTATTTGGAGTCCTAACTACGTGCTGTTATGTCATTTTACCCTCTGGCCTCTCTGTCACTGGGCTAAAATTAAAAAAGTTAAAATCGGAATGAGGTTTTTAATTTTTTGTGGGCATAAAGGTCGGACAGGCGAGAGCACAAACTTTTAACAGACAATATCTGTCAATTTTTGCAGTTTTATGTTGTGTTACTTGACCTGGTTCAACGGATACTATCGGTATTTATGAATTTAAAAAAATACATTGAATACGTTGTAGGTATAATCGTTTTATTTTAAACTAACACGGTTGAACACATACCTACGATGGAGCGCGTAGGCTAGAGCGACTGCATGCATGCATCAGTCACTTCGGGACCACGAAAGGTCCACTCTGTCCAAACGTCAAGGAACAAAAGGTATTCTAACCTTTTAGTATAATATAGTGCCACGCGAAATCGTCTCGCAGCTCGTCTCGGGGCTCGCGCGAAAGTGTAAATGAGGTAATATGTGTAGACAATCAGACAGTAAAAATTTGTCTACTAATAGAGATAAAGAAACCTTAAATATTGGAATAAAAAAAAGGGGAAAGCGTTCATTAGCCACGTAAAAATATTATGACATTTTAAAAATACAACTGCAATGAACTAAAACTAGACCAGAGGCAATCATGATAATTGGGATAATAATTAATACATTAAAATTATACTCGTATTCCAACTTTCATACTGTGAACTCTCTTTGAACCATAACTGGCACACGATCCATTATCTAAATTGTATTTCACTCAACGCGTCTGTAGACGTTCTTTGCAGGATGTCAAATTTTATGTGAATTTGTCAAAGCATTTTGACAAATTTTAAATTTACACTGTTGATTGTACAAAACAGTTGAAACCAATTTCGGAAATCGTCATAATCTTCTTAAAATGCAACAACGTTAAACTTCTGGTGTTGCCAGCATTCAGAAGCTTCCCGCAACATTTATAGTCATCAGGTTCTCTAGTGAGAGGCCTTCTCACGATAAAAATAAAAAACATGATTCATGAAACATGAACATTTATTTATTTATTTTATTATTTTCAATCTGAAGCGAGCTAACGTTTTATGGTACTTTTTGTTTAAATTTTGAAATCAATAAGTATATATAAGTATAGGTAACAAATTCCTGTTAATATTTTTACACCTTGTGGGTGCAATATCAAAAGTCAGTATGAAATTATTTGAACACTTGCAGGCTATTAACAACAAAACACTTTCCAATTTAATACACTTAGTATAACTTAATTACTTAGCGGTTAAATTGGTCCGAGCACAGGTCGACGTACTTGCTCCTAATAATAAATCACGGTATGCGTTCTTGTTTTAAGTTAGTACTGCAAAACTTTATAATAGTGCCATGTAGCGATCAGGAATTTAACTTTATCTAAGTAATGGTTATTTTTACATTTAATATTGCCTTTTGAAGAGAATGTGTTGGTTTATTGTTCATCGAGGCATACGTACGTGACGAGACCTAGGTGTTCTTTGTAATGAATTCAACAGCGAGTACCTATGAGTCCTATGATGCAGTTCGACGCTTCAATATTTATGATAGCGATTGTCAAAAGTTGTAGAACAAAAGTGGTTGGGTATATGGCCTTAGCTATTTGGGCGAATACGAAACCAGTCTTTTTTGAAGGATGAAGCAAAGCCTTAATAGTCAACCTTCATTGAGATCCAGGAGTCATGCTCACCCCGAAATGCTATCGGGTCCGGAGTGGTTCTCTTATGGGGCTTAGCCGCAGCACCTCTATCTCACTTTTGATGACTGCGGGCTCGTCGTTTTCGACGTAATCCCTAACATTGGCTGGGCCAGCGGATGGCCTTATAATTCTAGATTCTCTAGGAGCTATTTTCGAGCTAATTTCTTGGCCAGCTTAATGATCTCCTAGAGGGGCCTTTCGGCACCCTTGTAACACTCGTGTGCTCCGTCTCTCGGGCCTCAGTGCCTGGTGGACCGATAACGGCGATGCACGCTGCGTGCACATTACGATTTCCATCGGGAATCAGGCCTGCATCCCGGAGAGCCCTTAATTCAGGCGTTTGACAGCCTAACGTATGCCGAAGTATTTAGGATAGCCAGTGGGTTGGAGGTAGGAGTGGTAGTGGAGTAGGAGTGGTAGTTGGAAGAGAAATGTCAAACTAAATATAACTATGGACGAAAAACGACCCCTCCTTCCACCACATGCCAGCCCTGGACGCGGCGTGTGTGGGAAGAAGGGGTCGTGTCAGGGGTCGCAAACGATACATCTACGATCGAACCGCGCACACGCTACACACAGGGGATATTTTTCCGGTCATGGATTTGGTCACCCAGACCGCCGAAATATTCCCCCTACCAGTGGTATTTAGGGAGCCTCAAGTATCACCCTAAGGCGTTGAAATTTTCCAGGACTGGGACGAAATGCAGTAAGAATGAAGTCTTGCTCAGCGAGCCATAGTTCGAATTGATATTGCTCACAAGTTGGCGAGAAATAAGCGGCCACGATAACCACTCCGCTGCAATCAGCTGCAACGCAGCATCGATTCCTAGCAATAATTGCAAGGCGCGAGGTGTCCGCGTCAACACCCAAAGCTAAAAAAAGCTAAGCTGTCTATGGTGACTGGACTCTCGTGGTAGGCCCAGTACGGCTTGGCAACGGTGACCACGTTATAGAACCTAATAGACCTCTCGTCATCGCAATCATGTTACGCAACCAGTTGTAAAAGAAGAATTTTCCTTCTTCCTTGATAACTACTTGCGGTAGACAAATGTCCACTGCGCAATGCTCTGGCACAGGAGATCCTGAGCAGCAGAGCAGTAGTTTAGATTCACCTGTAGGATGCGGATAAGTACATCCATTAATGAACCCATTCCCCCATCCTGTCGTGAACGTGGCTGTTCTTGACCGGTAACAACCACTACCCATACCTGACGGACCTCTATCTTGAGGTGGTCTGTACTTTAGACCTACGCAATGCAACTTAAGTAGTGCGGTGAGACAGCGGTCAGGGCTTGCTTTGTGACAGGACTAACTGCAGCGGAATCAATGGTTCCTCACGGTAACTTTCACTATGCACTATACCCCACACTCCCTGCGTTCAGGGATCTGTAGCACCTACTTTCGCAGGACTGTAGGAGATACACTTTGGTCTTTCTGAAGTCCCAATGAGGAGGTTCTGTTCGTCCGCTGTTTTTTACACGCTGGGCAGCTGAAGATCTTGACCGGTGAAGCCGAAGCGTCTAGCTTTGGCTCTCACCTGGTCACTGGGACAGCCGCTGGCCTCCACCAGGGGGGAGATTACCACCTCTGTCATTGGTACGTCTTCCAGACTCAATAAAAAATCATTACCGTTTGTGTCTTCTAATTACCATTCCATTTAAAAAATAATGGGAATTAATGTTAATTATAATTATGGCTATGAGATTTTCAATAATTTTAGAAATAAAAGGATATTTTAAATAGGTAACGATTTGTTAAGTTTAACACTGTATAGAGGGACATATATTGGATATATTTAGCAAACAATTATGTAAAAAAAACATAAAATAATTACCTTTTAAAAGGCAAATGGTATGTAGAAATATTTTGAACCAAACCAGTTTTTGAGCAGGAGAACTCTAAATTACATCGTAAAAAAATGTACTTTCAGTGGTGTGTTGTTCACGACCGTAATGCGGTGATGGTCAGCGAATCTTTTATGTTTAATCTAGTCCATAACCGTGCGTAAATGCGAAAATATTGAGTCGTGAATGTCTTTGAATTGTAATTATGTGTGAGTGTAGGGACATTTTTCTAAGTGGTATGATACCATTTAAATTTGTTCTTTCGTAAACGTTACTAAAATTGGTTAAGCTGGAAAAGAGCGTGCTCCGTTGGTTTGGACACGTCCAACGAATGAGTGAGGAACGATTGACGAAGAATATATATTGTGCGAAAGCAGAGGGTAGAAGAGGTCAGGGTAGGCCGAGACTTACATATGAAGACCACGTGAGCAGATTGCTCAAAAACGGAAAGGTCAAAAGTACTCGGATACCCAGACGTGCTTGTATGAAACGATTGATGAATCTCGAAGAAGCGAAAGAAGTATGCATGGATCGCGAAGCCTGGCGATCTGTCCTCTCGTCCGTATCATACCTTTCGCAATAATTGTGTTTTCCATGGATAAATAGTGTACTCGTGCAAGGAAACCAGGAATCAAAGTCCAGGGACATCCCCGGCAGCCTCCACCTCAGCATCTCGCATCAATATAGTGTGCCCATTCCTGTTTCCATTCTTTTTCGTTCGACAACCGCGTGTAAATCTCATTATTGTCTTCCCCCGCAAATACAGTCCACTTTGAATTTATTTATCTCGCCCGCTCAGCCATTTTCTGGTCCTAACGATCCGGATTTTGATCCACTCGCTTTAGGAGTTTGCTAATGGAAACGCAATAGTTTTTATCCCATAGAGAATAAACGCATAGGTATAGGTTATAGTTTTTATTCCACCACGGAATAAATGCATAGATTAGGTAATAGTTTTTATTCTATAGGGAATAAACTCATAGATAATAGTTTTATTCCATTAGGGAATAAAAGCATACTTACCTACTGTTTTTCGCATAGGTAGGTACTAAATAGTTGGTAATTTCGACTGCACCGCATAGTAATAGGTAGACCACGCGAGCAGGTACCTAGGCCCACGCGCGCTAGTACCTACGCTCGTTCGCGTCGCGTCTCGCTGCTTACCACCGCTGCCATTTTGATCGTTCGTTAGTTTTGCCCTGTAGGTAGCTATAGTTGTTTGTTTTAACAATGCCTCCGAAAGAGATTCCGGATCTACAGTTAAAACTATTACACGTTAAGAAGGATAGCCTTTATAAGCGTATGCAATTAATTTGTGATTATTCATCAAGGATCGCAGATGAATCAATAAAAGAATTGTTTTTATCCTCGATCGAAACCGTACTACCGTATACTTTGCGCTTAGATTTCGAAAATGTTCTCGATAAAATTAGCTTGCTTGAATTAAAATTAAATCCCGATTTCTTATTAAGTTATGACGCCATGTCATCTTTCAAAGATTTCATTTGTCGCATAAAACGTGTCGCTAAGTCATTGCAAGCGCCCGTGCCCGTAATAGTCACCGATTCGAAACACGGGCCAGCCGGTTTTGATTTGCTGAAACGGGACCGACCTAAATTACCGCCCATACAAATACCCGAATTTGATGGCGATATTAAAATTGGCCTTTGTTTTTCGCTAGTTTCGAAAATACGATCCATAATAATAATTCGTTATCGGATTACGAAAAATTACATTACTTAGTTAGTACACTAACCGGGAAAGCAAAAACCGTTTACGCCGGTATAACGCTTTGCGCCGAAAATTTTAGTTTGATTTTGAATACTTTGAAGGTCAAATACGAAGACAAACGCTTAGTAACAACCGCATTTGGATCAAATATTTAATTTGAAAAATAGCTCATTGTGTAAATAACACGACTTAGAAAAATTCTTAGATATTTTTGCATCAGCTGTTCGCGCTAAAGAATGTCAAGGTCAATGACCTCTGTGACTTTTTGTTTTTGTATATCGGTTTAAAGAAATTAGACGTTATAGACGTGGCCATCAAATACCTAAGTTCGACGATTTAGAAACTTTCGTTACATATTCAAATTTTGCAACGAACTTCGTTAAACCACGGAGTAGCGAAGGATAGTCCGACTAATCGTAGTAGTAATAGTAGTAGGCCTACAAAGCACGTCCACGCAGTCTTTTGTTAATTTTGAACCTACAACTTCGCAATCACAAGTGTTGCATTCGAAAAATTGTTCTTTGTGTCAAGGTCACTCATGACCAACTTTATAAATTTTCAGAGTCCAATAAACTCACTCCAAGCGATCGCTATAAATTTGTTCGTTCTAGTAATTTATGTATCAATTGTCTCAGCAAGAGACATCGTGTTTCATTCTGTAAATGGAATAATTTTTGTCGCAAGTGTAATGGTAAACACCATTCATTATTACACTTCGAAAACAATAACGCCATTACGCGGTAGTTCGCCCGTCCATTCCAGCTGCGCGAACTCAGTGCCTAACCGTCCGTCCACGGTGACGTCACAGCCGCCCGCGCCGTTGAGTCGCGGTTCGGAGCGCACTCGCGTGGTTTCGTCCCCGTCCACGCCTAGCGACGGCGGCGCCACTGCCGCGCGCGTCCAGCCGAACGATGTCGCTTTGTGCTCGCTATCAAGTTTGCACACAAGCCCTACTACGGTACTTCTGGCAACCGCTCGAGTTGTTGTTTACGATTCGCATGGTAGGGGACATAGTGTTCGCGCACTTTTAGATAGTGCTTCTCAAAGTAATTTTATTAGTAAAAATTGTTGTAGTCGTCTTGGTTTGCATATAAATAACCGCCCCGCCTGTAATGTCGTGAAAGGTATTGGGGGTTCCACTAAAGCCGTTCAAGGTTCTGTAGGGATTAAATTCCACTCGCGTTTTGATTTTGATGTTAGTTTTTCGATGGATTCGCTAGTCGTCGATAAGGTTACCAAACTTTTACCGACGCAGTCAATACCTCATTATTGACTAATTTTAGAGATTTGCCGTTGGCCGATGATACTTACGCCGTTCCAGGAGATATTGATTTGTTAGTTGGCGCTTCGATTTTCCCGCACCTCATGTCGCAGCATAACGCATCGCAACCCGCGCCGCTCGCCTTAGAGACGGTTCTTGGGTTTGTTATTGTTGGTTCCGCACCCGCTTATTTTGATTGTAACTCGACAGTGTCATATTGTTGCGCCGTCGAGCCGCTGGACTCCGCTGTCCGTAAAAGTCGCACGACTACTCGCGATAATGATGGTCGTTATGTTGTCGCACTCCCCTTTAAGGGTGATTTTAATTCGCTTGGAGATTCGTTTCAGTCAGCTGAAAAACGCTTCTTTTGTTTAGAACGGAAAATGCAGACATCTCCAAAGTTGAAGGAGGCTTACGATGGCGTAATAGTAGAATATTTGGATAAAGATTTCATTTCACCCGCGCCTCTCTAAACCGAAGAGACGAAGCACGCTCCTTCGTATACTATACCGCACCATGGAGTTGTCCGCGAGGATAAACCAACCACCAAGTTGCGCGTTGTTTTAGATGGCAGCGCCAAAACTAGTTCGAATGTTTCGGTAAAAGATATTTTGCACAGTGGTCAAAATCTCCAAGGTAATTTGTTCGAAATTATAGTTAACTTTCGCTTATTCGCTGTCGCGCTTTCAGCCGACATTAGACAAATGTTTCTTTGTATTGGTGTTCGCGAATCAGATCGCCGATTTCAACGCATTAATATAAATAGAATTTTCGCATTCTTGGACTCGACCGTCGCTTTATGTTGGACACATTCTTCGCCCCATCAATGGGATACATTTGTCGCAAATACGGTGGCAAAAATTCAGTCGGAATTGGCGCCGCAAAACTTTTATCACGATTCAGGTACGGACAACCCTGCCGATTGTTTGTCTCTGCATCATCCGTTGCGGTTCCATGGCTCTTCCTGGTGCCAAGCCCCACCTGATGAATGTCGCATATCTTAGAGTTGGCTAGCCGTGTTTCGTCGTGGTCGATTCTTTTACGTAGTGTTGTTTTTATTCGTCGATTTTTGAAAATCCTTCCTCGTCGCGAGCATGTTACCGCCTTTGACTTAAACAAGGCTGAGTTAATCGTGCTTCGTGAACTTCAGAGATTTTATTTTTCGTCTGAAATTAGAAATTTGGAATTGAATAAGCCTTGTAGTCGCGCTTTTCAGCATTTGAAACCTTTTTTGAAGGATGGCCTCATTCGAGTTAGTGGTCGTTTGAGCCAGTCCGCATTAGAGTTCGATCAAATGCATCCTATAGTTCTCCCGCACAAGGATCATATCGTTGATCTTTTAGTTGAATATCACCATAGGGTGAATTGTCACGTTGGTCCAGATTTATTAATGTCAATTTTGCGCCAGAAATACTGGATTCTCTCCGCACGCAATTTGATTCGTTCGATAGTTCATAGATGTATTCCGTGTTTCAAACTTCGCCCGAAGTCAATCGCGCCCGAAATGGCCGATCATCGTCCTTGTCGTGTTGTTCAGGCTGCTGGACCGTTCGTACACACGGGTACAGATTACGCTGGCCCCTTCAGGGTAACAGTTTCTCGTGGTCGTGGTATACTCTCCACGAAAGCTTATGTTTGTCTTTTTGTTCGTATTGTACTCGCGCCGTTCATATAGAATTAGCTGGTGATTTGAGCACGCCATGCTTCATGGCTGCATTTAAAAGATTTTTGTCGCGTCGGGGTTCCGTATCTCGAATGTATTCGGACAACGGTACGAATTACGTCGGAGCTCGTCGTAACCTTTCCGAACTACATATTTTTTTGCGTTCCAAACACTTTAAGTTTGAAGAGCTGAGCACCGTGCTCACTCAAGTCGAGGCCGTAATGAATACGCGTCCTCTTTGTAGAACCTTGTCTAATGATCCCTCGGAGCCGCTCGCACTGACTCCAGCGCATTTTTTGAATGTTACACCGTTAAAGTACTAACCCGCTTTTGAAATAGAGGAAGATCGACTTCATCTTCTCTCGCGTCATGCCTTATTGGATAAAGTCGTTCAGTCGTTTTGGAAGCGTTGGAGGACAGACTATTTGCATACGCTACAGTCACGTCAGAAATGGAATACTCCATCGAACCCTATTACTGCCGGTAGTGTCGTAGTTATTTTAACTGAAAATATGCCTCCATTACATTGGCCTCTTGGGGTAGTAGAAGAAGTTTTCCCTGGGTCAAATTGGATCACCCGTATAGTTCGCGTTAAAACCGCAACTGGTTCGTACTGGCGACCAGTTATTCGTCTTTGTCTTTTGCCTAATGAACAGTAACTTCAATAACAAATTTATCTTGTTCAATTAGGTGTAGTTTAGTTTAGTTCGATAGCATTTGTTTATTTAGCAGCTAAAGCTTAGTGGAAACTGTAAGTCAGTTGTTCCTTTTTCGAAGGTAACCCTTCAAGCCGGGGGAAATGGTTGCGCCGGTATACGATAAAAGAGTAGCCGCGTTATTTTTTCTATGTTGCATCGCTGATCTGCATTTGTTTTTAATTAATTAGTTGTCGACACTCCCCCCGCTCCCCTTTATTCCATTTCTCTTTCGCACCTACCTTGTTTCGCATAAAGGAGGACCGAGACAGCTGTATTAAGCGCGCAAGTACCTACGCTCGCGCCGCTAGCCTCTCACGGGCAGCGACCACGGATTGAAGGCTCGCTGTATCAGTCTGTCCTACAATGACCGCGCGCGCACGCCCACTTCAAACCTTTCGCAATAATTGTTTTCGTGCAAGGAAACCAGGAATCAAAGTCCAGGGACATCCCCGGCAGCCTCCACCTCAGCATCTCGCATCAGCAGCAAGGTTGTGTAGTGTGCCCATTCCTGTTTCCATTCTTTTTCGTTCGACAACCGCGTGTAAATTTCATTATTGTCTTTCCCCGCAAATACAGTCCACTTTGAATTTATTTATCTCGCCTGCTCAGCCAAAAATATAATATGGATTAATTAATCTATTAACAGAAAACGTTTTAAAAAATTCGTTCTCCCAATAGACTTTTTAGAAAGACTCATAAATTTATTAAATTCTGGGAAAAGGGACACGAATGGTTATTAGATTTTGGCTTTTATTTTCAAAATTTCATGCATTTCTAACAAAAATCAAGATGTTTTAAGGATTGCGCCTAACGCAGGCCTATGTTAATTAAACGAAAACAATGTAACATTTAAAAAAAATGGTTAATGTGTTATTTATCGTCCGCCATGCAATATGCACGAAATGAAATATTCACCCATCTACTCCTGGCAGGTTGCTGGGGTTTTTACAATTGGTCCTTTAGATATTCCACTGCTGGGCGGAGACCTCTAAAATTTCACTATAACACACTTTCTTACGCCTTCCGCATTCAGTGCCAACTGCCACCCTACGGCCTCTACGGCCTCTAGGTCGTCCGTCCAGATATGAATTGTCCGTGTTTAATGTTAACAAGATTAATTTTAAAATAAAAAAACTTCGAGTCAAGCACATCGACTAACCGTTTAGTCCGTTGTAATAAACTAAAACATGATATAATTTTTTTTCGTGTGGTAATCCTCATGGATGCTATGCCGGACTCCTACCGACTAAAACCACACGTTACCCTTCTATTTGTCTATAGCCGTGAGTCCCGGGTGAGCCCTCGGAAGGATAGCCCCAGGGCTCCCGACAGACTTTGTTCACTACCGCAGGCTCGTTCAGAAAGGTTTGGGTTTGTATCCTGTCTCTTTGAGGGGTTCGAATGTTATCTCGCGTTTTTTTGGGGGGTTCGGGTGTTATAGTACTTCCTTGAGGGGGTGAACTACGTGCGTGTAACCCTCACGCTACGCCACCTTCCATGGCCTGCAAACATAATATAATACTGTAAATCTCCGAGGAGTTGGGCATTTCGCAGACTACCTGAAGCAGTAGCAAGTTCCAGGTACAAAAAAATACAAAATGTGAAATCAATCATCGGACTTATGGATTTTAGTGAGCATCACATTGGAAGTAAGCTGATGATGATTAAATTACTTATGAAAAGGTATTTATTCCAGTCACTTATAACCTTAAATAGTGACCTTTAACTGATAATCATCTTAAAACTCCATAAAGTAAATAATTCCATAAGTGGTTACTCTAACTAGACCGTAACGAGTAACTCAAAGACATGTACTCGTATATTACTAGAAACAAATATGAAAAGCAATTAGTATGCCAACTAAATTTATATTTTAAAGGGGATTTTTTTTTGCAGTCATGAGCTAGACTCGGACCAGCATCTTCTGGTTCAACGCACCAGACGCGTTTACCAACTACACCACCGTGACCTGCTCGAAACTAACGAATTAATACCCTTAAGGCGACGTAGCGTTAAGACGTAAAGAATAAATATAAATATATATTACTAACTGACCCGCGCAACTTCGTTAGCGCCACATAGGAGAAACAGACATTCAAATAGATAGATTTTGTGATTTTATGACAAACAAGTTTTTTATCTATCGTAAAATATTGCTTTTATTAAATTGTATCTTATGTTACTTTGATACCTTCAAGAATAGGTATACAAAGTTTCATGATGATCCGTTAAGTAGTTTTCGTGTGAAAGCGTAACAAAAAAACTTACATTCACATTTACAATATTAGTAGGGATTAAGAGTTTGTATGTAAGTTAAATTGTTGTGGTCTTTAAGCAGAGCGTGAAGCGGCACATCACTGGGCCCTCAACTTGAGAGCCACTGTTAATAGTACCACAGATAATATAATATAATTCTTATAATAGTACTGTAGATTGTGACAGCGGCTTTCAATTCGCTAGATGTCACCATGACTTTCCAGATTCCTTACATATTTTAAAACAAAGTCGTCTATTCGCTATAAACTAAAAACCTAATTATCCACCATAAGAAATGTACAACGATATTATTAATGCTTTTAGATCGGCCCATTAAAATCTAAAATCGTCTGTGTGAAACTGGTACGGCAAAACTTCACGACGTGGTCGAAACTGCGGGCATCAGCTAGTGTTATGTAATCCAAAGGATCTTTAGCCCCTTCTTGTTTAGGAACAATGGAATGATCACTAGTAGTAATGTTTTCATTGGGCGGTACAAACTTTGGTCCAACGTTCCGTAGTGAGTTACCTGTATTAACATATTGATACAGTGTAAAATTGGATTGAACCTCATCTTTTACAGAATATTGTACAGATTCAAATGATTTTTGTTGATTTTCTGTAAGTATTGTCACGTATTGTCACTTCTGCACGATACTGAATATGTCAGATTTCGCTAAATTCTGATATTACGGCGTCAAAGTATTCAATGTAGGTGCATTCTAAAAAAATATCAATTGGATGTTCAGTCTTTGCTAGATTAGTTTTTAAAATATATTCGATCAGTGATGCTGTGAAAAATTGTATTTATTATTAATTATTCTGGTACAAACAGTCATTAAAAAAAGTGATTTGGTTAATGTTACAAATGAAAGACAAGAAATACCCCTAAAAAAAAAAAAATATAAATTTTGCTTGTGCAGCACCATGGCCGCAAGAACTCGTCACAATTTTTTTCTACTCAAATTCTAAACAAAACGTAAAAACAAAAAAGAAAAGAAGAAAGCTAAGTAAAAAAAAACCATTACATGAACGAATATCCAATTATTCATCATGGGGCAAGCTTACATCCAGATATCTTTCAAACCTGTTGTAGCTGGACTGTTATCATTTCTTCCTTGAGCAGATACTGCTGAAGATGCTGTTTCGAAAGGTGGATTCGAGGATGATGATGAAAGCAGAAAAGAGAGAAGATACAGCGTTTAATACATTAGAAGGAGATTCATGAGAAATTTAAGAAGTGGAATATGTACCAATATTTGGTTCTGGCGTAGAAGGTGACACATTAGTATCACAATCTTCTGTGTTGACATTTGGAAGACTAGAGTTAGGTTTAGTTTCTCGATCATTAAAATGTGGATTAATAAAAGACATTAAGTCATTATAATTGTATAATTTGACTTTATTCAAAATTTGTCCCCTCTCTGTTTTTGTTTTGTTAAGAATTTTTCTATTTTGATCCAGAATATAACACCAGCATGATTTACGTATTGACGTTGTAATTTTGTTATAATGAAATAGTAAATAAAAAAGGTGATATAATGTTAATGTAAAAATAGAATAAATAAATACCCAGCACGCCTTATCCCCGAAGGGGTGGCAGAGGTACATTATATGCCCACTTTTCACCGTGTGGATTCCTGTCTCACGTAATAGGTGGTGAGCCCATTGTCGTGTTGAAATAGACAGACGCAGTTTGTGGCTACCTGCTGTTGAAAATTTTCAAGCCGCCCATAAGGCATTCAACCAGGCTTAACGACTGCCATTTTACTGGCAACCGAGACCAACGGCTTAACGTGCCTTCCGAAGCACGGAAACGCTCGCAAATGTAAATGCCACAAAGTGGTCACCCATCCGAGGACCAGCCATAGTGAAAGTTGCGTAACTCAGTGATCGTTTACAGAACACTAAGACCGCGGGGCCACGAGCGTTTCATTCATGTTAATGTATTATTATGATAGTTGTTAAATATTAATAACAGTTTGAGTAACAGAACAGTAGTTTTTGAGGTTATAGCGAAATATATAAAGATTTTATTTATTTATAGTATGTGGTGATTGCTTAAACATAGGTCATACTTATCCTAAATTATAAAGTGCAGCCTAATAACCTCCGCGCGTACTAACGTAGTACGTGTTTTGTGCGCGCGTGGTGTTGGTAGGAGGAGAAGGGTTTTAAATATTTTTTGTTTATTTAATATCTAGAACCGACAGACTTGCACACGTCTCTGCTTCGGCCCGACCACGTATTCTAACAAATGGCCCTGAGACTAACACTAAAATGAAGCTCTGTCGTCCGTCGGCACGGGCACGGTTATCGAGCGATGCGTCTCTCTAATCTCGGACATGCAAAGGAAATTCAGTCCATGCAGCCTTGTCATTAGTTTTCTTTGTATAGTATTCGTCATGTCCCGCCCGACCTTTGTCTACGTCATGTTCAATGCTAAGTCCTGTGTCCTGGCACAGTAAAGCGGCTTAAACTTTACTACAGCTTTCTAAGGAGTTTTGTGCCTACCACAAAAAAAAAACGCCGCTATTCACTTAAAAATATCACTTTCTTTCACTCATGCACATATTCGAACTCTAATGTTTAAGAATCCGTCATTATTAAACACATAAAACACAAATTATACACTAGTTTTGGAATCTTACATAGAAAATTAGATTTATTAGACTATCTAGTTTTGAACCAATCGCAATAGAGTCGAATATACAATGAAAATAAAACGCGTTTTTATAGTAAAATAGTAGATTCGGGCCCCAGCTAATAATAATAATTTTAATCGAAATGATGTAAAGTTGTACATCTCTGCTACTATACAGCACTGGATACTGTTTTAAACGTTATTATGCCAAAGGCTATATACGAGAAGCTACAGAACTGCAACTCCTTCATACAGGCTACATAGTAACCTAGTTAGGAAAGTACGACTACACCCACCTTAATTGTAGTACTTACCAAACTTGTGCTTATTGTAAAATCGATATTCTATACTAATATTTAAAACTGAAGAGTTTGTTTGTTTGTTTGTTTGAACGCTCTAATCTCAGGAATCACTAGGTGGAATTTAATTTTTTTTAGTTTAGATAGCTCATTTACCGAGGAAGGCTATAAGCTATATATTATCACGCTACTACCCGTGAGAACAACAGGAGAAATTTTAACAGCAGGTCGCCACAGCCTGCGCTTGTCCATTTTAACACGGCAATGGGCTCACCACCTGTTACGTAGGACAAAAATGCATACGATAAAATGTGGGCCTTTAGTATGCCTCTGCCTACCCCTTCGGGGACAAAGGCGAGACAATATGTATGTATACATTTATTATTTTTTGACAATTTATATAATTAGGCCTTAATGGATTGAAATAAATGATTATTGAATTAAGTTCATTCAGAACATTCTGTAAACGGCATGCATGATCAATCGTATTATTTTTTTCTTCAACTAATGAACTGGCAGATAAACATACAGCTAGCAACTGTATGTTTATCTGCCAGTTCATTAGTTGAAGAAAAAAATCATCGTAAGTAATTAAATATCCATCACGCCTTATCCCCGAAGGGGTGGCAGAGGCATATTATATGCCCACTTTACACCGTGTGGATTCCTGTCCCACGTAATAGGTGGTGAGCCCATTGCCGTGTTGAAATAGACAGACGCAGGCTGTGGCTACCTGCTGATGAAATTTTTTAAGCCGCCTATAAGGCCTGCAACCAGGCTTAACGACTGCCATTTTACTGGCAACCGGGACCAACGGCTTAACGTGCCTTCCGAAGCACGGAAACGCTCGCAAATGTAAATGCCACAAAGTGGTCACCCATCCGAGGACCAGCCATAGTGAAAGTTGCGTAACTCAGTGATCGTTTAGCGAACACTGAGACCGCGGGGCCACGAGCGCTTCATCGTAAGTAATTATTACAGCCTATGAGCGTTCGAAACACCAGAGGTGTTTTACTCTCACTTACTCCCGTACACGTATCGTAAATTACTACTATACACGGACCCTATAGCCCTAATTAACCCTACGGGCTACAACCCTATTAAATAATTTAATTACAAACAAACAAATTACGCAGGGGTAGGCGTGATGTTTGTGATTTTCGGCCCATTGCCATGTTAAGACCTAAAAATCACAAAATTACATTATAATCAAACGATAAATTACATTATAAAATCACAAACCCCCCTTCCTACCCATGAGTCATTTGTTTGTTTGTCATTACATTATTTAATAGGGTTGTAGCCCGTAGGGTTAAGGCAATAGGGTCCGTGTAAAGTAGGAGTTTCGGTAGTAAGTGCAAGTATAACACCTCTAGTGTTTTGAACGTTCATAGGCTGTATAATTACTTTCGATTCCAGCAGATTCTATTTCGATTCTAGCAGTTGCCAGAACCGCATGTTTATCTGCTAGTTCATTAGTTAAAAAAACATTTAATACAATCGATCATGCAGCCCTCCGGCGTCAGTCTAGATAAAAATTTTAGCGTAAGTCTAGTATAAAATTTCGAAGCGCTCTGGTGGCCCCGCGGTCGCAGTGTTCTGTAAACGATCACTGAGTTACGCAACTTTTACTATGACTGGTTTTTCGGATGGGTGACCACTTTGTGGCATTTACATTTGCGAGCGTTTCCGTGCTTCGGAAGCCGTTGGTCCCGGTTGCCAGTAAAATAGCAGTCGTTAAGCCTGGTTGAAGGCCTAATGGGCGGCTTGAAAAATTTCAACCGCAGGTAGCCACAACCTGCGCCTGTCTATTTCAACACGGCAATGGGCTCACCACCTATGACGTGGGACAGGAATCCACACGGTGAAAAGTGGGCATATAATATGCCTCTGCCACCCCTTCGGGGATAAGGCGTGATAGATATTTATTTTAGATTAAAATTTTAAGTACACCCAGTCACAAGTTCTGCGGCGTTCGAGCAAGCTTTCTTAGGAGAAAGTTATTGCAGAGCTTTCTACCGACCCGCAAACGTATTTATCATAGTATCGTAGTTGGCATGATATATTCTTGTGTGCTTTAAGCTCCGTGACGTTATATTATACTTTACTTATATATACATCTGATTGGCTCACCTCGTGGTCTAGAGTTTAAATTACCTTACTAGGAAACTGGAGGTCGTAAGTTCGATTCTTACTTTAAAGATAATTTATTTGTGTAATGTTGATATTTGTCGTGTCTGGGTGAAATTTATCTATAACTAGCTGTCCTGCCCGGCTACGCCCGTGACGTACTTCAAACCCCGTGGCACCTATTTAATCCCGTTGTTAATTAATTTAACATTCACAATATATGAACATTTTCCAAATTCATTGATTACTTCACCGCTCTCCATGCAGTAGGTACTGCACCTGTGCGGGCGTAGGTACCTATGTACTATGTATGTAGGTCGAATTATGGTTACACGAAATTAATTTCTTTGCGCTTTATTTTGAATCTGCGATAACTCGTAAGATATTCATTTCATTTGCAAGGTGTAAAGGGACAAAATAATCTCCATGAAATGCTGAAGCCAACTAACGTAGTAAAAAGGATAAGGATTAATAGTATATTTTTATAAATAGCCTTCAAATTAGGCTTTATAATTGATAGTTTTTTAAAGTATTAAAATGGATATAGTATGTTATTCTTATGAGATAGACATATATCGTCACACGTTTACATTAGATTCACAATTGCACGATACATTATTTTGTTATATCTCAAAGGGTTTAGGCAGCGTTTTTGTTGAAAGCTCCCAGACGGCTTATTTTTTCCGACATCCCCAACAAATATCGTTATAGTTTGGTCAATGTATACAAAAACTTAACAAATTATACACAAAATCCTTCTATAAGAATCACACTAACTATTACAAAAATCCGCATCGTAATTCGTTTCGTAGTTTTAAAGATCTAAGCATACATAGGGACAGACAGCGAAAAGCGACTTTGTTTTATTATATGTAGTGATTATGTATGTAATTAAAAAAAATGTTTATCTGTTGTCTAGATAAAATAGCACAAGCTAATAAATATAACTTTAATCTGGTTGGTAGATCAATCAGACACTGTTGCTTATAAAACACTAGCTGACGCCACGCGGTTACTCCCGCATATTGAAACATTGTCGTGGCAAAGTACTCCTTATAAAATTAGCTATATGCCTGTGTAAGTCCCCTTAAAATCGTCCGACCGTTTTCAGGGATTCCCCAAAACAATTAGTAACAAAAAAGAATAAAATGGTTTTTTTATGTAACGTACCCTTTTACTTTATATTGTGCATTTAGTGAAAAGCTTCTATTAGATACTTCACTTTTATTTATCCGTATAGATTGTGGGACATTATTTGTGGAAGATTTTTTTATTACTCACCGCCGTTTAGCCCAAAGTAAGCTAATATAAGCTTGTGTTATGGGATCTAGACGACTGATAAACATACTTCTAAATAAGATTAGGTATACGAAGATAACCAAAGATAGTTCAAGATGACAGATAACATTACGAATTCCTGTCCGATGTCACCCCGAGTACCGCTACGTGTGCCTCAAAGCTGGTCAGATTACCGCAACTGGTTTCCACCGAGCGGTCGCTGAACGCTCGCGAACTCGGAATTATGCTGATTAGAGATGCGAGATTTGAACGGCCGATATTGTTTTGACGATGCACAGCACAGTATCTCCTTATCTTATACTAGCTGACCTCCACAGCTTCGCCCGTGATATACTTCGAATTCCCGTCGCATCTATTTAATCGCGTCGCTTATAAATTTTACAATAATGCGATAAAATTTGTCCAATTTGACCCAGTGGTTCCTGAGATTAACGCGTTTAACCAAACAAACAAACTCTTCAGCTTAATATATTAAAAAAGTATAGATAGATTTCACAAAGAACAATAGAAACCCTCGTAGTCTCAATAGCTCTTGTCCTTTTTTGTCTTATGATGTATTCTCAAATGCTTCTAACCCTTACATGGATTTCAAGCCTGGTGTTTACTTTTTCGTCTTATGGTGTATTTATGCCCAAATGCTTCTGAAGCTTACCTGAATTTGAAACCTGGTGTTCACTTTTTCGTCTTATGGTGTAATCCCAAATGTTTCTAAAGCTTACCTGGATTTGAAGTCTGGTGTTAACTTTTTCGTCTTATGGTGTATTCCCAAATGGTTCTAAACCTTACCTGGATTTGATGTCTGGTGTTCGCCTTTTCGTCTTATGGTGGAATCCCAAATGGTTCTAAAGCTTACCTGGATTTAAAGCCTGGTGTTTACTTTTTCGTCTTATGTTGTATTCCTAAATGGTTCTAAACTTTACCTGAATTTGAGACCTGGTGTTCACTTTTTCGTCTTTGTAGTATTCCTAAATGTGATTGCCGTCTTAAAGGGGTAACATCCCACGTAATGAGGGAGTCGCTCTCCTTCGCTAGATAGACAGATCATAAGGTCGTATGGACTGGATGCGGAAGGCAAATGAGTATTGAAGTAGGAGAGGCCCACATCCAGTAGTGTCCTGTCAAAGGCAGCTTTGATTGATGTGTACCAAACTATTTTTAGCTAAAACGTAACTGCGTCACCTGAGGACAATATTGTTTAATTAACAAAGATAAATAGCAGCGCAGCATCATGAACTCTATCATGTAGAGCCAATTTAGATAATAGAGTCGAGAGAGCGCCCACACTAGAGCTGTTTAATTGCTGTCCTTTATCCGCCGATAAAAACGTCTGGTGACGTCATCGGCGCGGACGCAACACGCCTCACGCGTGGCTTTATAATAAGTAACAATATACAAATACAATTGTACCTATTTCTCATACATACATACGTCCATATTGTCAAGCTTTTATCCCCAAAGGGGTAGGCAGAGGCATATTATACTCCCACATTTCACCGTATGCATTTTCGTCCCACATAACAGATAGTGAGCCCATTGCAGTGTTGAAATGCACAGGCGCGGGCTGTGGCGACTTGCTTTTGCATTTTTTCATGCCGCCCTTTTAAGGCCTTTAACCAGGCTTAACGGCTGCTATTTTACTGGCAACCGGGATCATTGACGCAGTGATCGTCATAGAACACCGAGTTAGCGAGGCCAGGAGCGCTTTCTATGCCTATTCAGAGTAAAATGATTATCTAAAGGCGCCTGCATCGTTAATCTCGTCCGTTGGTCTGCAGGTGCACCGCTAGCAGGCGAAGTCGCTTGGACCCCGATGATCATGGCAGGGCCGCCTTTCACCTATATTTATGTGATATCCTTGCCAACTTACTGCTTTCTAGTACTAAAGGTCATTAAGCTGGTCTGCGGACAGACTGGGTACACATTGAGACAGTGAAACTATCGGAGTTCCTAATTTACAAAGAACATTGAAAGGTGATTTGAAAATACACAACTTTTTTTTATTTTATTTTTAATTGGGACTAATCCCACCCACATTCCCATTACTGTGACTCCTGTAAACCAGGATCTACAGCAATGACCAAAACACCAGAAAAGTTACACCGAGCTCGATCTCGGTGATGTCCCAGGAGAAGTTAGCATGTCTTGGAACCCGCAACGAAATTAATCAGAAGATAATGTGATGAAGTAAGAAAAGAACGTAATGCCTCTTCCCTCCTTTGCAAAGCGGGAGACCTGGAAAGCAACTAGGTGTAAATCCTATAGAAATAGGGAAGCACCACGGTAATAGTATATTACGGGTCCTATGTCAGCTATGTTTGATTCCATTTATATGTATGGCAGAAAAGTTTAAAAGCACGAAAATTCACCCTCGATGCCACGAGATCCGCATAGTAAACTACTCCCGACGTTACTTGTAAACAATTAAGCATATTATATCGCTCATTTTGCCAAATGCTACATTCCCAAAGTATATGATGGGCGGTCTGATCATATTTAGCGTCAGCAGTTGAACTCTGACAGAACGGTGACTCAACCAGCTTAAACGAAAGTTACCATGTCCCGTAAGAAATTGAGCAACACAGTGATCAACCTCCAGCCAGGACATTCCCAGGCGTTCACGAACGTCTGGGAAAAACTGTTAGAGGTGGCGCCCTTTGATAGAAGTGTTCCAACGCTGCTGCCATTCGTCTAAAAGTTCTTCACGTACATTATCACGAAACAGTCTGGCAATTCTATGGCGAACTCTTTCTAACAAAAACCTATCATCCATGCCATCCTTAGCCGAATAGTATAAAGCCGCGCGTCTCTGAATTTCGAGATCAACCGGGAGGACCCCTGCCATCACCGGCAGAGCCTCCGTGCTAACCGTCCTGTAGGCCTTGCATAAAAAAAAATATACAACTTATAGAATAGAATAAAATTTATTGCACAAAATTATAAGAACATATAAATAGATTACAGTTTCATAAATCAACAGAGGGCGGCCTTATCGTTAAAGAGCAATCTCTTACATGCAACCATAAACTTACGCATTTTTTGGAACCATAGATCACGTAAACTACTCAACAAAACTCAAGACCAACACTCTTTTAAAAAAATTAAGTGTTTATGGACCTTACTTCAAATGGAACTCCCACCATAGTTAGGTAGAAGGACATCGTGTGGTTTTAGTCGGTAGGTGTCAGGTACATCTTCCATTAGAATTTCCACACGTAAAAAATATACAAAAAGGGGTCTGTACCAAAGTATGTCTGTACTTTACTATTAATATATATGTGCTGTTGCGAGTTCGATTCTCTGCTTCAAACTAAAAAATAACTAATAAAGAAGATTAAAAAATCCCGAATTTTTCAAATATATTTTCGCAGTCTGAAATAAACAACTACACCTATAATTAATACTGCTGAGAAATCTAGACTCACGGTTACATTGACAATTAATGTTATTTGAAATAAATGTATTGTTTTATACTTTTTAATACTGTAGGTACTTAACCAAATATTTAACGATTAATATTACGGTAACATGAGATTGCAACTGCGAGAATCAAAGCCAATGTTTATCCCTAACGAAATTGGACAGACACTAAGTATCTACTTATTAAAATTTCGTACGTATAAAGTGTTATAAATAAGTAGTTAACTCTCATAAGTTCATTTTGGGGTTTACAAAAATATCTATTAAGAAATATTGAAGTAATACTTTATAGTTCAATGTAAGGAAATCTCCTTATAGATAATTTTGCAAGATATCTCTCGTCTCTCTAAGTCTACTTAAGTCTCTACATAATTAGGTGTAACCTTTTTTTCCCACGCGTCATAACCAGTATCAGGCCTAGTATTATGATGGGATTTAAGGGCCGTATTCTAGAACGTTTATCAATACTCAAAAATACTTAAGAGTAGATTTTATAAGACAAAATCTAGTTTCAAGCATTGATTGAGTATTAAGAACCGTTCTGGAATACGGACCTAAGACGTGACTGAGAGAATTCGTTTGAATTAGACCCGCTAAGCCGCATGTATTCAAAACATAACCTTTAAAATACTTAACCCGTTGTCCGGCGCGTAAAAAATGCAGGCCGGTATGACCAGACTAGCGTGGTTTTGTGCGCACCTCGATACGACGAGAGAGCGTTGTCCGCGACAGTCGCAACCTAACCGTGAGGCCGAACGCCGTCACAACGCGTTCTCAACTCCACGATAACTTATCACGGAATTAATTCATGAAGTCATCGATTAAATTAAGTGCATAAATCAACACTGTTGTTGTTTTATTTTTTAATTTACTTCGTTTGTGTTTTATTTTTATTTAAAGTTATACAATATTTTGGCAGTGAACTCTACAAGTGGCCGTGAAAAAATTTCTGTGCTATACGATTGGTTGTGTTGTTTTGTGTTTCGTGTCCGGTAGCAGGATGAATGGGACGCCGGCTAGGAGGCCGAAAAGCGCCTTTTCTGAAATGGTACGTTTTGGTAGATTTCTAAAACTTTATTCTGAATATAACTATTCGAAGTTTAAACTAATATATAACATGTTTAACCCTAAAATTTGATGCGTAAAGTTACGGGTGCGTTTTGTTTTCAAGGTTGTCTTAGGTATTCCGGTCCCTTGTTGAATTGGAAGGGTTAATACGACCCTTCGATGATTTGTGACAGAGATTTAATTGATCAATAAAATTCATATATTACATGATATATCGTCTTGTTTACTGTTTTGTTAACGTACTTATTAATACATGTAATAGGTACAAGCTCTACATTTGATTATCCCACTTATGCCATGTATTTTAATAGGTATTATAAAATAAATAAATTAATAAATAAATATCCATCACGCCTTCTCTATTCACTATGGCTGGTCCTCGGATGGGTGACCACTTTGTGGCATTTACATTTGCGAGCGTTTCCGTTCTTCGGAAGGCACGTTAAGCCGTTGGTCCCGGTAGCCAGTAAAATGGCAGTGGTTAAGCCTGGTTGAAGGCCTTATGGGCGGCTTGAAAATTTCAACAGCAGGTAGCCACAACCTGCGTCTGTCTATTTCAACACGGCAATGGGCTCACCACCTATAACGGGGGACAGGAATCCACACGGTGAAAAGTGGGCATATAATATGCCTCTGCCACCCCTTCGGGGATAAGGCGTTATTATAACATTACAATGAAAGTTTTTCGTTGATTTTTTTTGTTATTGAAATAATTTTCTACATAAATATTATGTATTTGTTATCAGCTGATGCCCGCCACATACTCGTAGTACGCGTCTATAGCGTCCATTTAAAAAGTTTGTATATTATTACATCAAATCATTTTTTTTTTACCTAACTTACTGTATATAGCATTTGGTATCTACGAATTAATTTTAAAATCGGTCCAGCCATTTCGAAGAATAACTGGAAGAGACAAACATAAGATAGACAGACAATTTTTAATTAGTTAGCAATGGGCTCATCACCTAATACGTAGGACAGGAATACACACACATGGTGAAAAGTGGGCATAAAATATGCCGCCCCCCCTCGGGGATAAGGCGTAAAAGATAAATAATAGGAAGGTTACAAATAAATACAATATCATCGGTCTAATTAGCTCTTAGCCTGTTACTAATGCCTCGTTTTCCTGTTGATTTGGGTTTTTTGTTCGGCATTTTTATTAGCAGCGGTTTATTTACGTATTAGGTAGTGAGTATTAGGTGCTAATAGATAAGCAGCTTAACTCTTGTACTACTTATTTATATTCTTTATCAAAACCCTGTGGAAGTCCTGCTGGACTTTACCCGGTCGAAACTGAAAGGTCAAGGTCAAAACTCTTACTTAGGTTACTTTTTTATCAGTTCTTTATACTCAAATATGTATACTATACAGTGTAGTCCTACGTAACAGGTGAAGACCCCAATGCTCTATGTAGGACTTATGCCGACAAAAACCACACGGTGCTCCTGCTTCATATGAGGTAGCCCGAGTATGCTCCGGAGAAGAATTTCCCCAGAAGCCCTGACAGTCTAGGCTGCCAGCTTTATCTTGTGATCACTTCCTGGTGAGTGGTGTCATCCTCGGTTTGACCTACAATGCCCTCTTGGACTTTTACTCGTCACTTCCAGATCAACTTCCCTTTTTTTTCTATCTAAAGGTATATGTATTAATGCGTTTACTTAAAATAAAACCTAGTGATCATTCGGATACATGAAGTATTAGGTAGAGTTCTAACGAGGCTGTATGATAAAAAAGTTTGTGAACTAATTACGAAATGTACTGTAATTTAACAGTGATATTTTTAATTTTTTTTTTTTACATTTAACCAACAAGCAAGGAATGTTGCTTGCTCTATCGCTCGCGACCTAATAGAGACAAATGTAATGGCAAACAACGCTTCGCCCCTTTGGTACGCTTTAGTTTATATGAAATACTAGGTGATCCCCGGCTTCACCCGTGACATACTTCGAACTTCCATCGCACCTATTTAATCCCGTCAATAAATTCTGCAATATTTCATTAAAAAATTGTCGACATTTATGGCTACTGCTTCGCTCTCCAGGATAGTAGCATGATGATATATTAGCCTATGGCTTTCCTCGATAAATGGGCTATCTAACTGAAATTAGCGCGTTCATCGCGCGCTGAACAAACAAACAAACTCTACAGCTTTATACATTAGTATAGATAAGAGTCTGTAGTAGAGCGACACTATTTCTTGTTCTGTGCATTTGGCTAAGTAATGCAGATATTGTGATGAATTTTAGTTCGGATGTAGAATGGTTATAGGTCTTCTCCTGTATAGTGCCTGGTGACGATAATAGGCTTGCCTACTATGACCTGAGACCAACGAAACTACTAACAAAGCGTGGGTGTGTAATTCACCTCTGCCTACCCTCTCTAACACAATCACATGTATCCAACCTATTTGATCAAATTACTTGAACGTATATAGCCAACATCATAAAAATAACCAATTAAAATTTAATCCCGTCAATAAATTCTGCAATCACACAAATCACATGTATCCAACCTATTTGATCAAATTACTTGAACGTATATAGCCAACATCATAAAAATAAACCAAAAAACTTCTCAATACGACTCTACATTTTTTTGTATCAACATTCGCAGGTATCTTCGCCGTCTGCGAAACCAATTTTGTTGTTCCTTTTTTTTATTAAATAGTGTTGTTATGATTCAGAAGTGCTTGAGATTCAGTTATACAAAAAAAACACATCGAAATCGATTCAATTTTTTGTACTATTTAAGTTGGTTGAAAGTTTGATTGCAAAATTGTGTATTGTAGAAACTTAGTTACATTTATTTAAACTGAAAAGAATTTTAGACTCTCGATATAAAAAAGCGTACGTTGAACATTGGGCGTAAAGTACACCTCTGCCACTCTTTCGGGAATAAAGGTAAGACTAATATATATCATCATCCTCTTGCCCTTGTCCCAATTTCTTGGGGTCGGCGCAGTATGTCTAAATTTCATACTGCAAAATGTTTTGGCTTGGTTTTTATGGTCGGCCGCCAGCCTGACACCAACCCTTTTTGGGAATGCTATAGCATGACCCGCGCTCCTTACACTATGACGTCCATCGTGCTAGGTTCTTCCATATATATTTACGGCTCCTATAGTATCTAACGCTTTAAGAAACTGCCTCTGACCAGTAAGACTAATATATATGTGCTAAGTAAATTATTCGCTCGTGGCCCCGCGAACTCAGTGTTCTATAAACGATCCTCAGATGGGTGACGACTTTGTGGCATTTACATTTGCGAGCGTTTCCGTGCTTCGGAAGGCACGTTAAGCCATTGGTCCCGGTTGTCAGTAACATGGCAGTCGTTAAGCCCAGTTGAAGGCCGTATGGGCGGCTTGAAAATTTCAACAGCAGGTTGCCACAACCTGTGCCTGCCCATTTCAACACGACAACGGGCTCACCACCTGTTACGTGAGACAATAATGCATACGGTGAAATGTGGTACACACGTTTTTTTTATACTTTGAAAAGGATTTTTTTCATTGCATGGGAATTCCCATGGATGTCAAGACGGACTTAAAACGACTAATACCACTATGTCTCTACCACGGCCTCTACCTACTCAGCGCTTAGTGCGTGCCTGCGCTCAACTCCTAGGAAATATCTCCGGGGCCCAGGCCACGTAATCTGCTAGCGGTGCACCTACTGAGGGGCACCGTTAGCAGATTACTCAGTTAATGGGCGAAGCAACGATGCAGGAGCTTAGGCGGCAATTGCTCTTAACAATGCCGAAAATCTAACTAAACGCTACCTACCTAGATTTCTATTTAGCTACATCCATTTTGCTAGAACTAAATAAAATGGACCTCGGGTATTGGCAGCAATGAGAATGCACTAAAATGAACAGAGACATTATTACTACATTACTTGTTAATGCTACATTCACAACAGTATGATTTATATATTTATAAATAGAAAAATCTACCAAAACATAGCGATATTGTCATTTTAATACTGACTGCAGTGCACCTAAACATTCATGGAACATGGAATTAATGTCCATATTTTTTTTTATTTACTTTACGATAGCAAGTACCTACACCTTATCTTGTTTTTGGGGTCAACCTTGCCCTAGCACTGCGACCCTATTGAAACTTTTGTGGTGAGCAAGCATAATAGATATAAGCTCGTATAAATATAAGCTCGTAGCCCCGCTAAGACAGTGTTCTGACGAACACTGTGTTTAGAAACTTCCGCTATGGTTGATCCGCGAATGCCGCTTTGTGGCATCCAAACGATCCTCAGATGGGTGACGACTTTGTGGCATTTACATTTGCGAGCATTTCCGTGCTTCGGGATGCACGTTAAGCCGTTGGTCCCGGTTGCCCGTAACATAGCAGTCGACATACCAAGTTGAATGCCATATGGGCGGCTTGAAAATTATACTACAGCAGGTAACCACAACCTCTATCTATTTCAAACACGGCAATGAGCTCACCACCTGTAACGTGGGACAAAAATGCTTACTATGTAATGTGGCGTATAAAATGCCTCTGCCACCCCTTCGAGGATAAGGTTTTGAATGATAAGTGAATGTTAGTCATTCATTTTCATGAATACTTATAGATATAAGTACAGTTATTAACAAAAAACCAAGATTGAGATAAATCATAAAGCGATTTAACTGTTTCTTTTTAGTGTTTATATTGTGTGCGGTCTAGTTATTTCAATTAAGTTTGTGAGTGTAGTAGGTAGTAATTAAGCACTTATGAGACCGTTTATAAAAGAGCATTTTGTAACAAATGCATTTATAGAGTGTCAATGATGGTGAGCTTAGCTCTGTTAGCTTTATAATTGATACGAGGGGATATCTACACGTTTAAAAATCCCGTTTAGCTTATGGATGTGGAACGATCACTGTATTGAAATTCAAATCTCCTTAAATTAATTCAAATAAATGAGGTCAATATTCAGTTCATGATCATTTAGCCATTTTTTTTCTTTTACAATAAATATTGTGAGATATTTTTATACAAAGCGCCCTCCAACCCAAAGTATTATATATATTTTTAAGTTCATCATATTTTCTTCAAGAGTCATCATTACTATAAACCTGGACATTTCAAATCTGGTCCTTTGGGAGAATTATCTTTGGGAGCGACTGAATGCAGAAGACGTAGGACCATGTTAAAGTATGATAAAAAATTGGGTTAGTCCTACGACCTAGTGGACTAAGATAAACTGATTACATTGATACTTTATAATTTTAGAATATAATAAATTATAAAAATGCATTGGATTAAATCGCTCTTAGTCAACATATACATACTAAAATAAATATAAGACTAAAGAAACATAAAAAACGTAACAAACATAAAAATCGTAACAAAAATAATGTATTTTTCCATTTTGTAAACGAAAGAGACAAAACAGTCGTCAGTAGTTTTATTGGCAGGTTCTTCCTCAGGCTCTACTTATTGCTTTGCGAATCTGGCAATAAATGTAGAAGCAATTATGTTGACGTTTCTTAAGTGTTACTTTGTGACCTACATGAATAGATATATTTTTATTTCATAGGTATTTAAACTTTCATTGTTACTTATACAAGTTTTACAGAAACAAAAAAAAAATCCCACAATATTTATTATTATTTTATTATTATTGATTAACTCTAAGGTCCGTATTCCAGAACGTTTCTCAATACTCAATCAACGCTTAAGACTAGATTATGCCTTATAAAATCTACTCTTACTCGTAAGCGTTGATTGGGTGTTGAGTGACATTCTGGAATACAGATCTAACACTATTGAATTCAAATCAATCGAACTTGTGTAATACAATGTGATCCAACTGTCAACAAGGAACGCGGTGATGATCTCCAAACGCCTGGAGAGATCTCGGTAAATTATAGCAGCTCACACCTATCTTTACTGTGATTTCGAGATATCCCTATATTATATGGATTTCGCGAAACCCTTATTTATCTGGGTAGACACTACATTTTCAGATACAAAGATATTCTTTTGACACACACGGAGAATTCCTGCAATGTTTATCGAGGCATACCTTCGAATTAATTAAGTGACTTTATTATACGAGTATATGTTAGAAACAATTTTGATAAGTACTTAGTATGCTCTAAATTTAAAGTGGAAAAATTACATTACATCGCCCTAAGACGTAAAGAGGTGGATTAATTCCGGTCAGTTTCGAGAAGGTCTCGGTGGTGTAATTGGTAACACGTCTCGTGCGTTGAACCAGAAGACACTGGTTCGAGTCCAGCTCGAGACTGAAATTTTTTTGAAGTTTATGTTTAAATTTATTATATTTTGATTGAAAATAAGAGGGTTATTTCGTACTACTAAAGTGGCATACAAAGATACGGTCCATATGTGTAGTCACAGTCTCTCTTTATCTCTCTCTGATGTTAGGAGTTACACCAAAAACTCAGAGGGCCAAGCAACCTCCAGCGGTGCACCTATTGACTAACGGAGATGCGAGTCTCTTGAAGTATTTAGGTGTATGAAGTGTTTGAACCTTAACCTAAAACAAATAGGTATTATGTGTGTGTATAAACTTTGTGTTTATGTGTAAAGTATTTAAACGTAGGACCTATATGAGCCTAATGCCTTAATAAGGCGAAACCGTTTAGGTTATGTTTAAATTGCAGACAAAATGCAGAAAAGGTACCTTCTCTGGTGCGACGACCGCCAGGTTTTGTGGATAACAAATAATAGCCAAGCCAAGCCACCTCAACCGGGCCTTCGTAGGATGGGTAGACCCTAGTAGACATGCCTGTCAATAGTACTCCCATGGACGTATTGGGATAGTCACATCCACATTCCCATTACTGTGACTCCTGTATACCAGGATGGCTAAGACCAGAAAAGTTACATTAATATCGATCTGGATGAATTTCCAGAAGAAATTAGAATGTATAGTAAAGGTAACTACCATGGATGCCTAAGACCGTGCGAAGTGGAGAAGTTAAAGTCAAAAAGCGGGCTGTGGATTCCGAGCCAAGGATCTGGATCCTCGGATATTCTTGATAAACACAGCGATGATGACAATGATGGTGGTCAGGTTATGTTAAGCGAATAGTGGAATATAAGTAAAAGTAAATTTAGATTTCAAAATACATTGCGCAATGACGTACAATATGGTTGATATATTAAAAACACTTGCCGACACTTGCTATCTCATGATAATAAATCAGATACGGCTTACATCAATATACTGACGGCATTTTCATTAACTTCTATCTTTATCATTAAAAGCCGTGGCTCATGTGACGGCGACCTTTTGAAAGAACATTGAAATACTTGGGACTTTGCGTACTAAATTTAGTCATCATCATCATCCGAGCATCTGTCTCAGTTGCGTCTCGGACGCCCGGGGTTCGCTTTCCTACATTTTCTCCTTCACTTCGCACGGTACTGTTGTGAGACCATTGGCACGCATGATATACCTTACGACGTCAAGCCAGCACTTCTTGGGTCTTCCCTCATACCAGGACCCGGCGGGGCCGACATGGCACGACATTTGTTTCCCACGTAGCCCGGCGTACGCTGCAGGACGTGACCATACCAACGAAGGCGACACTCTTGCAGCTTATCTGCAATGTCACGGACGTAAAGGCTGCCGTGGATGTGTACTAAATGGATGTGTTACTCTCAATTACGGCTTAAGTACCTTTGTTTCTTTGGGAAGCTCCTATCACAAAATTATAAACTTCGGGAACGTTATTTAATATATTTTAAAATTATGGCAATTTTATAGACTTCAGGCTCTCTAGAAACAATTTGGAATTCAATTAGAATCCTAACTTTTTCCAAATTTAAATTATAAAGTGGAAAAATTTAGAAAAAGTCGATCCAGCGTCTTCTGGATCAACGCACCAGCTCTTAGCAAACAAATCGAATGATTATAGATTCAATTCAATACATTTGTACCATGCACGAATGCATTGAATTGCATCTATTTGTATTGGTGGTGTAGTTGGTTAACGCGTCTGGTGCGTTGACCAGAAGACGCTGGTTCGAATCCAGCTCATGACTGAAAAAAAAATCCTCTTTAATATTTTAATTCAAACTCTCTGTCTATGTACATTACTCACGAATGTAAGTTTATATCCTACTAAAATCCTGAGTAATTTAAGAGAGGCGTGAAAAAGCATATTTCTGGGTCATCAACCTGAAGGCCTATATCGTGGCACTGCTGGCAATGATAACGGCCCTTCACGGATCATCTTCATCTTAGCTTTCCATTCGACAGGCGGCGCCCTGTTGACGAGTAAAATATAAAAAAGCTATTCCGAATGTAATAATACTTAATGCATACACATACATATTGTTACGCCTTAATCCCCAAATTGGTAGGCAGAGGCATACTATACGCCCACATTTCACCGTATGCATTTTTGTCACACGTAACAGGTGGTGAGCCCATTGCCGTTTTGAAGTTGACAGGCGCAGGCTGTAGCGACCTGCTGTTAAAATTTTTCAAGCCGCCCATAAGGCCTTCAACCAGGCTTAATGACTTGGCAACCGGGACCAACGGCTTAACGTGCCTTCCGAAATACGGAAACGCTCGCAAATGTAAATTCCACAAAGTGGTCACCCATCCAAGGACCACCTATAGCGAATGTTGCTTAACGCAATGATTGTTTACAGAACACTGAGTCGGCGGGGCCACAAGCGTTGCAATAATACTTAAATAAATCTAAATTAAAATATCGAAACGAACATAGAATTTTACTTTAAAAAAGAATCTAAACTTCGTTGAACATATGGTGGAGACAATGTCGCTATTGTTATTTTCTGCCAATGTCCCTATTATTTTTATCAATGTGCTGTGATTCGGTATACCATTATTTTTTTGTACTGCTACCAACAACCAATGTCCTTTTTCTCAATCTAGCACAGATCAAATTGGTACCTGTGTACTATAAAAAGAACAGTCTTGGAGGAGGTCAACTACCTCTAGACTTCATTAGTATTCTTATTTCAAAACTCAATTCGAACACCATTAACTTTTTAAAATGTTTGACAGCCTAGGCCAAGCGTACACTGTTCCTAAGTTAAATAAATGTATGTAATTGTGTACTATTTCATTCATTGCAATGCTGTACAATATTGTATTGACGACGATGGGCTATTAATACTGGCAATTCTAAGTTGGCAGAAGTATAAAATACGATAAAATATGTAGGTACCTGGTATTGTTCCATAATTCATACCGTCTATCGATAAATAATTCGTCAGCTAAGTGGCCAGAAGACCTCGGTACGCGAAAGGCCATAAGTTCAATAACCTGTGAGATTATGTAGTGAAGTTTTGTTAAAGATTCCTCGATCACGTGACGTATTATTTGTGATGAATTCTATAAATAATGTATTTTACAAACAGGTTTTAATGATTTCAATAATATTCAAGAAGTTATTAATATTGTACAGAGTTTTGTAGTTGCGAAGTGAAGTTGGTTTTGTAACCTCACCTACAAATTGGAACAGACCTGCTAACCAATGGATGATCTTCGGTTGCAGGTGCCCTTACAATTTTAGTAGGTTTGGAAACAATTGGGAAATCGCCAATTCAAGACGAAGATATTACTCAATTAACACGAGAGTCGGAACGATTTATACCGAATATTATTCGAACAGTTGATAATGGAAACTCCTGTGTACTACAAACGCCTTTTAAAATAAAGCCATGAAATAAAATCACAGAATCATATTCTTCCAATATTAGCATTGATTTACTTTACCATGTTTTAAATAGTCATGTTCCATTCTATAATTGTATTTATTTTATTATATACCAGCTGTTGCCCGCGACTTTGTTTGTGTGGAAATTTTTATTTAATAAAACGTATCCTACGTTTCCTACTTCTAATATCTTCAAGAATAAATGGACAAAGTTTCATGATAATCGGTTGAGTAGATTTCACGTGAAAGTGCAACAAACAAACTTACATTCACATTTATAATATTAGTAGGGATATAAAAGTTTAAGACCACACGTCCCGGCTGGTGCAACGTAATCAAAATATTTAATTAATCAATCTTCAATTTCTGATCCCATTATGTTCCCAGTTACTTCCACTATTAATTGGTTACTTGAAGCAGCTATTGTTTGACTTCGATTTGCGGCATTATAAGGAGCGACTATCTGATCCCGGCCATGTCAGGGTTCTGTTGCTTTTTCTCCAGGTGAGGTCGTTTGGGCCCTGGAAATTTTGGTAGGGCCCCATTTCTGATCCCATTGTGTTCCCTGTTACTTCCACTATTATTTGGTTACTTGAAGCAGCTATTGTTTGACTTCGATTTGCAGCATTATTAGGAGCGACTGTCTGATCCCGGCCATGTCAGGGTTCTGTTGCTTTTTCTGCAGGTGAGGTCGCTTGGGTCCTGGAAATTTTAGTAGGGCCCCTTAGACCCCTATTTTGTTTACATTACTAATTATATATGGTTAACGTAATCAATCAAATTATATTAGCTTTATTTAGAAATATATAATTACAGTCACTGCTGGACGAAGGCGTTTTGTAATCATTTAAGAAAGATGACCATATTGTGATCATGCGGGCATAGTCCTTTTGGAAATATAAATAAAAAATAAATAAATAAATAAGTAACTTATGTACACGCGTTAGAAGTTATACTCCTGTGGCGTAACAAGATAAAAATTTTATCTTTCGCCTTATCCAACGTTTGTAGATAAAACTAAAATGTTGACAGCTAACTTCATGGACTTTGAAAACTACTTTGAATGCAGTCGGTTTTTAGCGATAGTCTGCGCGCGCATCGTCAAAAATTACTCCTTGGTACCATTATTCCTTACGCGCCAAAACAAGTATAGGTAACTTTAAAAGCAAGCAAACGTCAAACCTACCACGGCAGGAAAATAAAACTAGCTAAAATATATATGGACGTCCAAACTCATCGAACAAATCTGCGTCCTTGACTTTGCCCTTGTTTCGAGCGGTTCAACACTTGCATACTAATTGATTGTTCGCTTTATGACTGATACATGTGTTTATGACCGCTTGCTAGTCAGTGTTTTGTATAAGCACGCTTGAACATCGATCAAGAGGTACATCTGAGTGAGGATGTGCCACATTTGCTGATGGAGTGTCTAAGGAATAAAACTGAGAGAGAGTCACTGATAAAGTAATTAATCTTAAACGGGTTGGACGTAGGCCTTGTTCAGACTATGTGTCAAAACCAACTGTCGAATCAACTAAATAGTTGTGCTATCTAGTGTCTGCTCTACATTAGTGACTCTACTCTCAGATATTTATAAGTTTAGATTTAGTTTAAGTTTCGTTGTACTCAGTAGGTACATAATGAAAGGGGTACGATGGGGTTGACATATCTGTATAGATAAAAACCCCTAATAAATATTAAGAATAAAAAAAAGGTAGGTAGATACGATTGTATTTCTGCGGATATGATAATTTGTTCATCGATTTTTTTTAATTGTGTCCTAATATTTTCTTTGTAATAATTTCTTTTTAATTTTGTCTTTTCTATATTTGTAATATTTACTAATATTGCACAGAAAAAAGATTTGTTTGTTTGTAAATTTGTTTGTAAACGTTCGGAACTACTGAACCGATTCAATATTTTTTTCAACACGTACCTACCTATTTAAGAAACGTATGGATAGAACGTCGATTTATTACGGTTTACACGATGAAGACCCGATGATTGATGGCTGTCAATTTAGGACCGTGCAAAAAAAAAACGGGTTATGTGTCCTTGGTACTTTCAGGCGAAGTCACATGTCAATTGACAATTGACAATTTGACTTGTATTTTTTATTTGTACCAGTGTAGTCATTGACGTTCTTATACAAATGAAATAATTGTGCCTCAGTTAGATATTTACGTCTTATTGCGGTTATTTTCAAATCCTACCTAGATTTGGAGCATGGGTTTCACTTTTATTTGGCTTTACCATAATAGTTTCTTAAACATAAAAAATGCAACGTGACACAACAACGTGCACAAGTGCAGAGAAAAACTTTGGAAAATAATCTAAATAAAAAAAATTAAAATATCTCCCTAGGTGGCTTCAGTAAAGTTATCACTACTTTACTGTATAAAAACTTAGACCCCATATGAATAAGGTTGATTACTTGAATGTACCAAAATTCTCAAGCCGAAAAGCCCAAGAAAAAAAATAGCCCTATAAACCAGAATGACTTGACAAAAATCTTACACAAGTTGTTCAAGATTGAGCTAACCCTAAACGGTCGTTTCCGAGTCATTGTGCAGATGGATCATTTAGTCCGTAGTAACAATATTAGCAATTAGTTAACCCGTGCAATACCTCACCGAGGTTCGATCGCGTGCCAACTAAATGGATCGGAATTAACGAGTTCGTCAGAAATTTTGTTATACGAGTATATCATGGACGATTTGCGGATGAAATATTTACCGACATTATAACACATCAATTTTATAAGCTTTTTGAAACATCTTATGTGTAATGCAATAATCACAGTTTATTTTATAGAGAATCCGATAAAAGCTTTATTCCGCGAACGCTTAGATTGTAGAATGAACTCCCTGCCTGGGTTTTCCCGAACGTCTACAGTATGTGGTTCTTCAAAAGGGGTCTTAGACGGTTTATAAAGGGCGCAAACGTCTATAGGCTACGGTGACCACTTTCCATCAGGTGGGCCGTATGCTTGTCTGCCACCTTAGTGGTATAAAAAAATATACTTACTTGAAAAATTATGAATAGTCAGAGAACAGGTGTTATTTCAAGTCTAAGTTTAAGCATTTCGCACAGCCCCTGAAAGAGATGTTAGCCCTTTTTCTTTTAGTCTCAGTCCTTTCTGAAATAATCTTACGATTTGATTCTACAGAAGAAAAGCCTCAAAACCAACCTTTGAAAGTGAGTTAAATCTTTTGTTTACTCAAACGCTAACGTCGTGAGAACCAGTAAGAGTATGAGATCTGAGATCCTGAAACCCAAGCAAGCCTGTACCCCAAGGATTAAGAATAATCACTTCCAACAATATTGTAGGACATTTATATTGTAAACTAACATTGCTACAACTAGTGTTCCAGTGGGGTTAAATATGCAACCGGGACTTATTTCTAAGATATGATGAATTAATGGCAAACAATGCAGTAACTAGTAATATTTCAAAATGAAATTACTTAATCTTAACCCTTAACTGCAGAGCGATCGCGCGGGATCGATCTAATGGATCGGAATGATCGTGAATAATGTTTATATGCACGATTTGTGGATGAAGGAATGTCTTGTTAGTTCCATGGTACAAGATTGCGTTTACTCATTTCTTTTTTTATACCTGTAAAGTGGCAGACAAGCTGACATCCAAACCTTCCAAACCCTACCTGGATTTGAAGTCTAGGGTCCACTTTTATTGCTGCCAGGAGCAGATGTCCTTTGACTTTTAATTTTCAACATTGTTAGGAGATACTGTCGCCTGACCTCTCAACGCCTGTGTCGTTGCCTCGTTGGTTAATCAGCTGGTGCACCGCTAGCAGGTGAGGTCGTTTGGACCCCAAAGGTTTTCGTGGGGTCTCTTACATCCTACAGTGATACAACAAATATGGTAATATATAGTAAATAAGAGAGTGCATAATGGCAAAAAACGGGCCTCAGGCTTAAAATCTAGAGCACCCGGTAAAAACTAGAAATGATTTTGAAAATAATTAGTATGCAAACATTTTCCAATTTTTTTTTTTATTTTAACGTGGAAACATTTTTCCGTTGCGAGCTGGACTCGAACCAGCGTCTTCTGGTTTAACGCACCAGACGCGTTACCAACTACACCACCGTGACCTGCTCGGAACTGACAAATTAATCTATCTTTTACGTCTTAAGGCGACGTAAGGCGCCATCGACCGGCACTTAGCAAAGTTGCTCGGTACGAATGTATTGAATTGCATCTATAATCATTCGATTTGTGATGACACCTGCCTAAACATTAGAAACAATTTTGAAAAGCAATTAGTATGATAACTTTTTCTAAAATATAATTTTAAAGTGAAAATTTTTTTTCAGTCACGGTGGTGTAGTTGGTAACGCGTCTGGTGCGTTGAACCAGAAGACGCTGGTTCGAGTCCAGCTTGCGACTTAATTTTTTTTCCACTTTAAAATTTCAACCTGGTAAAAACGTTCAGATTGTTGTTAATTATTACAAATCTCAACACCACAACCCATCCCCATCCATCAATAATAATTAACGATGCACACCTACTCATAACCTAACGGCAGTACTCGCTTTGTGGATCCCAAATATATAGTTCGCGGTAAAACCTTCTGTCAAACAAAATATGATTAACTGCTTCGCTCTTGCTGGCTGTACCGCATTGACAGCTGGATGTCAAATAAACAAGGGTACTTTGACAGGTAAAATTTTGCAGTGGTTTTCCTTTATGGATGAGTAACAGGTAAGTAAGTCTTCTGTAGGGATATTAATCTTTTAGACTTTGATAATGGGAATTTGAAGGGCTTGCAGTGCCAGACAAAGTCTGTTTCGGGAAGCTAAGGGGTTAATATTCAGAGGCCTCATCCGAGACAACAAGCTTCCCTATAACCTGAGAAATTTACCATTAAGTAAATTTAAAAAGATAATTAAAAAAAGTTTTGTAAAAAGGTTATTACCTACTCTGTTAAAGACTTTTTGCTGGACAGGGACGCCGGGAAATGATCTGCTGGCAAAGTGAAATAATATTAAATTGTAAACAGGCCACCAAAAAAAGCCTTCCTATGTTTCTTGCCGGTTCTTCTCAGGTGGTTCTTCCGAAACGATGGTCACTTTTAGTGTACGACATTTTGTAAGCGCTGTTTAAATGGTCTATGCAAAATAAAGATATTTTTATTAATTAAGCTATTGCATAGTTTTTATCGCGGGCTTTGAGTGGACTTTAATCAAGAAATTCCGTAAGGAAAAAACCTAAGACGAAGGTCGAGACGAGGTCACACGAAGTGTGAGTGTGAGGGTGAGTGTGAGGGTGACTGTGAGAATGAGGGTGGGTGAGGGTGAGAGTGAGGGTGAGGGTGTTTTTCTTTCTTTTTTTTGTTTTTTTTAGTGTAACTTGAATTAATATCAAAGAAACAAAGGTATGCTATGCAATAGCTTTTCCGCGGCAGTCTCCGAGTGCCACACGTCTTTTTTAATAATTATTTAACACTCCCGGCCATAGGTAGCTTGAAAGGACACCGTGTAGTTTTAGTCCATAGACTTCCGGCATAGGATCCATAAGGCTTTTCACTCGTAAAACAAGCGCTCGTAACCCATCTTGTTTAGCTAAGTGTTCCGCATCCGATTTCTAAAACAATCGTGCGTTAAGCATGTTATTATACAATTTAGTCCTGAGATAAAAAAGCTCTGTGCCATTTCCAATATTAGGATATCCGTGCTTCAGAAGTGAAATCGAAGCCGTTAGTTTTAGGTGCCATATGGTAATATTCCGCCAAATAGAAGATATTTAAAAAAAATCCACAGTAAGGAATCACAGCTTGTTTATGTACGGCAATAGACTAATCACATATTACATTGGTCAAAATACGTTTTCACGCATGCCTCACGCCCCGAGAAGCTGGAAAATATCCGAACCATCCTCCAAAAAAGCCGGGATAATACCCAAACCCTAGGCGAGGCCGCGGTGGTAGCTAAAGTCTGTCGGGAGCACTGCGATATCTTTCCGAGGAATTTCCCGGGGCGTCTGGCAATAGACAGTTAGGCAGGGACCGAGTGGGTTGTAGCTGGTTTGAGTCCGACACGAAATCCGAAGGGATTTCGATGCATACTCCAAGCACAGCTCTCTTCATAGCTTTCTGGGTGACAATAAGCTTCTCTCAGTGACGACAACTGTCTACGTCTCAGTGCCATACGTCATCACTGCCCAACATTGGCAACACATAGTAATGATTTGAATGTTCAATCATATTTTTTTATATGGCAAACAATGTGGTAAGGTATCAATAATTTCGTTATAGTTGGATGTGTGATGCCTACGTGATGTGGATATAAATGACCAATGTTCCAATGATTGTCCTGGTTTGAAGTGATGGAAGATATGTTTGTTAATGTTCTCACTGTTAAGCTGAAGACGTTTTTTATACTACTTATGGGATACGTGTAAGTGGCCCACCTGTACAGACATGTGTTACAAATATTTGCTAATTGTACAAATATTTGTTCCAAACCTGTTTTCGTACACGAGAACTTCGTTGGAATTAGAGTGATCAAGGTCACGCACAATAAGTAGTATGTTTTAGAGAGAATTTTACTCCATTGGAACCAGAATAATTTAGGGCATGGACTATGGTTTGTTTTAGAGAAAATTTTACTTGGCTCAGTATGGTATTTCTTAGCTTTGAATCCGAATCAATTCTATAGTGAGACGTTGTATCTCAAGAAAGTAGCCACTGAAAACAACTGTGCGTCATGGAAACATAGCCTTCTATCAACCGTTTTGGGTACGTTTTGATTAGTGAGCCTTACTATTACCGCACAGGCCAGATGCCTACACTTCACTATATTATATTAGCGAGCGATTCCGTGATTCGGAAAGCACGGTAAGCCGTTGGTCCCGGTTACCAGTAACATGACAGTCGTTAAGCCACGCTAAAGGACTGTTGGGCGGCTTGAAAAATTTCAACAGCAGGTAGCAACAACATGGCAACGGGCTCACTACCTATTACGTGGGACAGAAATGCACACGGTGAAAATTGGGCGTATAATATGTCTCTGCCACCCCTCTGACATTAGTCAGGAGGTGCACTTTTGTCAGGAGAGGGTAGCTTGTTTTTTAAAGATCTCGTTAGCCATTCACAAGGCTCTCTGAAACTTGACAAGCTGTATAAAATTCCATAACGCTTATGATGTTTGTAAGTGTGTGCACAATACCACGAAATGTATAATTTGCGCGATTCGTGTCTAATGCAATGACTCACTGCGGTTTCAGGTTAAATACGGGATAATTTTGAAGGTTATGATTGTAAATCAGCTTGTCTATTAATACTAATTATTAAATATGCGTGTTCATCTTAATATAGGTTGTATATAAACATCTACTTAATTAAATTAATTAATGTGAACATTACACTTTATAAAATTTAAGATATTTACAGAATGCAGTACTAAAATTAGCGGCCAAGTGCGAGTCGAAGATGAAGGATTCTGTAGCAGCAAGTAACATCATATAAAAGTTCTTGTATTTCGTTGCATTATTAAAAATAACCACTTACCACCTACGTCTCGTTCAAATTAAAATTTGTAACATCATAATATGTTTTCTAGTTTTATCGTTCTCTTATTTTAGAGATTTACAGGGGACACACACACACACATTTTACCACTTTGGAAGTGTCTCCCGCGCAAATTATTCAGTTTAGAAAATAATGATATAAGTAGTATGTAGATACCTCAATATCACTTTTGAAGACCTATCCATCCATAAAAACCCCACATAGGGTAAATGATAAAAATATTGAGTTTCTGTTCTAAGTATGGGGATCCCCAAAAATTATTATTTTTTTCTATTTTTGTGTGAAAATATTAATGCGGTTTCCGTTTTTTGCCCTTTGGCTACGGATCCATAAAGAGGTGATGGGGATTATTACAAGACTGACAATGATGCCCCGACTAGGTGTCGAAGAATTCCTCCCCATCAAAATCAACCGTAAGGTTCCCATAAGACTGGCCGCATTGCCACGTTGTACGGCAATGCTTATTCTCTGAGCGAGAAAGAGGCCAGCTCTATGGTCACGAGAAGAGTCGACCAGTTGCTTTGCGATTTCTATTTTTTGTCTACTTTTTGTGTTTTGAGTTTTTAAATTTTCGCGGTTACACTCATATTTATGATATTTCGGGTCTTTTTCGCGACGTATATTATTACACCAGCCGTGGTCACGGGTGAGATCGGGTCAGTCAACACGTGACCACGGCTGGTGTTACCCGGTCGAAACGTCGGGAAGTATAAGGTAGGCTTGTATTTGTACTATGTATTGCTATTGTACCTAATAATATACGTTGCGAATAAGACCCGAAATATCATAAATATTAATTGTTTTGATTCCCATGTTCTCAGCATGTCAAGGGTTTTAGAATGTACGTTTAGGTTTTGTAAGATATTGTTAAGATAGTTTGGGTATTCCCCGCGAGTAAAGGCGGGTGCAAAATTAAATTTATTATAATGTTGTATTGTCTATTATATCTTAAATATGACAATACGAGTAAAAATTGTAAAGTCTGGCAATTTGTCCTTTCTAACTACCACATTAGGGAAACAGCATGGAGATAGTTATATAAAAACTAAAAACTAACTATCTTCACGCTGTATCCCTGACGGGGTAGTCAGAGAGGACAGATCGCCAGGCTTCGCGATCCATGCATACTTCTTTCGCTTCTTCGAGATTCATCAATCGCTTCATACACGCACGTCTGGGTATCCGAGTACTTTTGAGACAGTTATATGCTCAAAACAAATAAATAGTAGAGGACAAAATGTAGGAAAGCAGACCCCGGGCGTCGCGAGACGCAACTGGGACAGACGCTCGGATGATGATGATGCTCAGAACAAATAATAATAGTTATAGTTAGGTAGGTGAGGTTAGACTAGGTACATACCCATGTATGGATCAAGATCAATCGATCATCGAGTATGTATGGAGTCTATTACCGTTGCACCTTATTAATATTTAATGGAATATCATGAGTAGCTCTAACGGAGCTTTCCCTTTCACCACAGCGTTTATGGATAATGCGATCATTTATTATGCCAAGTGCAAACCGAGTTATTGAATGGAATATATGCCATAGCCTCAGGAGAAATAGTTGAAAACGACCTACATTTTTGCTAAAAACAACTCGATTAAAGAATTAAAAAAGAACTTCGTTGGTAGTGTCATTATATTGGAAGAAGATGGTACAAAGAGAAGAAGTATATCTTAATCTTAATAATATTATAAATGCGAAAGTTTGTATGGATGTTTGTTACTCTTTCACGTAAAAACTACTGAATAGATTTTAATGAAACTGTACAATAATATAGCTTATACATCAGAATAGCACATAGACTACTTTTTATTACGGGAACAAGTTCCTGTGGGAAATGGGAACGGAAAACTTCACCACGCGTGCGGAGCCGCGGGAGTCAACTAGTAGTACAATATAATATTAAGAAGGAAGGGTCGTATTTATAGATACTAGAGCGAATAGACTGTGATTTTGACTGCCTCAGTGGCGCAGTGGTAGTGTATGCGACTGTTGCGCTGAGGTCCCGGGTTCGATTCCCGGGTCGGAACAAATATTGGTTTTGTGGTTTGGGCGTTTCCTATGTATAATCACAGATAATATAATATAATTCTTATAGTATAATATATATGTACTTAGAAATATATAAGTATAATAATCAGTTGTCTATAGTCCATAGTACAAGCTCATGACTTAGTTTGGGCTAGATGGCGCTGTGTAAAATATTTATATATTTCACAATATGCATTCCTGTCCCAGTAGTAGGTGGTGAGCCCATTGTCGTGTTGAAATAAACAACAAGTACCTATCTTACCGACTAAAACCACACGTATCCCTTCCATCTGTCTATAGCCGGGAGACCCGGGTGAGCCCTCGAAAGGATAGCCCCAGGGCTCCCGACAGACTTTATCCATCTCCGCGGCCTCGTTCAGCGGGGAGGGAGGGTCCGAGTGTTATCTTGCTTCTTTGGTCAGGTTTTATACCACTTCCTTGAGAGGGTGAAGGGTGTGCGTGCAGCTCTCGCACTACGTCAGCGACCGGGGCCTGCTTCTGTAAGGACGGCGAGCAGCCCACCCGCCGTCCTCAGGCCCCCCGGTCATGGAGGACGGTAGTCTTGGGCGAAAACAAGTTTGCGGCATCCTCGCTGCAGACTGCGGAACTCGGGAGGGAGAGTTCTCTCCCGCTCCCTAACCGCCGCCGCCTCTTTTACAAGCATGACATGTTTTATAAACTACTCGGGACTTCACGCGGAACATAAACTACTCGGGACTTCACGCGTAACAAGCATGACATGCTCGCAAAAAGATGCAGCGGCGTCCCATTTGCTCCCGCTAGAGAACATAGCTTTCACCATGATCTCCAGCGTGAGAACGTCCACGCCCAGACCCACAACGAGGTCCCGGCGCTGCAGGCCCCACGCTGGACACTCCGCCAGATGGCTTCACCGCCTCGATAGTGGTGTGTCCCCACTTAGGTTGCTCAAGACGCAAGGTTGTGGCTACCTGCTATTAATTTTTTTTCAAGCCGCCCAGGCTTAACGAATGCCAAGTTACTGGAAACCGGGACCAACGGCTTAACGTGCTTTCTGAAACACAGAAACGTTTGCAAATAGAAATACCACAAAGCGGTCACCCATCCGTAACCAGCCATAGCGAAATTTGCTTAACGCAGTGATCGTTTACAGAACACTGAGTCAGCGGGGCCACGAGTGCTTCTACACTCTTCATCTTACTCTATGGTGATTAGGTTAAATGCGACCAGCCTTTGAGATCCACTGTTAATTTAACTGTAATGTCAGTATGTAGAGTACTCATTTCCTTTTGAAGCCAACGTTTTCCAACAAATTTCCTGGAAAAGAGAATAGGGGTTGAAATGCCTTTCCTTTTGTTTTATGAAGGACGTCTATCGTGACTCCAAAGCAATGACTGCTGGATGGCTCAGCAACTCCGGCTCATTGGGCGACTGTAGACTTTACTAGCAAGAGAACGAAAGAAAGTAAAAGTGTTTTATTTTGCCCAAGACGACACAATAAACATAAATATAAAAATAAACGATTTGTACAATTATTTTGCTTACCTATTATAAAAAAAATATATAATCATAAAATTATGCTAACTACAAAAAATAAATAAAAAATGTAACATTGCTTTTTATCGTTTTGAGCGCTCTTGCCAACCACTACGGAACCATTTCCCCTCCCCTGCCTCCATTTCCCCTCCCCTGCCTCCATTTCCCCCCCCCAGATCGAAAAGCCCCCTCGCTTAAAAGTCGTTGTCTACATCAAAGATTGTCCATGCCAAGTTGCATGCAAATCCAATGAAAAATGCGACCTGTAGACTTAATGGACGGACGGACGGTCGGACATCAATAGCATTTTTCCCGTACTAGTGAAGTTAAAACGGAGACTTTCAACAAACAATGACAAGAAATAAAAGAAAAACATAAAAATATAAAGCACTAGATAAGAGATAGGCACACACATAAACGACATGCGCATTTATCATTAACTGTGCGTGCTTTTGTGCCCATCCTGAGCAAAAATCGGCCCTCTCAGAATAATGCTGTCAGTTGCAAACAACATTGACAGCGCTGATATTCAGAGAGAGAGGCATAATCACTTTGCGACATGGACGCGCCCCAACGTGGTGTTTACTTCTACACTAGGGTGGGAAATAAAACCTACGAGAGAATTCCCACGTAATTTCCAACCTCAGCTACTTATAAAGTAAGTCAAGGTTATATTCTAAAACAGTATTCTTATTAATTATTCGTAGAAATAACAAAATCTGCGTACTATTTTTGTACTAAAACTGGAACAAAATATTATATTGATGCCTCGGAGCTGTGGTTTTCCTTTTGCATACTGAGTTATAATTAAGTCTATATATCGCACAATATGAGCGAATGAATTTTAATTACGTGAGTCAATTCAAAGTAAATTGAAATTTTATAAATTTAAAAAATATAACTTCTGCAGGATATTTTATTACACATCGCCGTCTAGCCCAAAGTTAACTAAAAGCTGTTATGAATCTAGACAACTGATTAATACCTACTTCCTACTTACATATTTCTAAATATTATCTATACTAATAATATGAAGAGGAAAGATTTGTAAGTTTGTTTGTAATGAATAGGCTCAGAAACTACTGGGCCGATTTAAAAAACATCTTTCTCCATTAGCAAGCTACATTCTTCGTGAGTAACATAGGCTATAGCGGTCCGCCTCGGATTCGCACGGTGGCAAAATTTCGTCTGTCGCCAAAATTAAAATAACTAATATACTCTAATCATGTTAGTTCTAGTTCCTACGTTAATACTATGAATTATTCTGTGCTCTGATCTATAGTCCCTTGATAAAAAAAATCATACTGCTAAGCGTTTATGATTTGAACTTCTCTTGTCCTTTACTTATTGCTATTCGAAGTAGAGACAAAAGGGAGTGCTGTGTGAATGAATTAAAAAAAACTAATATAATGTACATGAGCTACGCTACAATTTTAGCTGTATTTGAAAGTAATATTTTGATCCTTTTGTGTTCTCCATTTGAAAACTTTTATTTTGCCTCTTTGTCACACATCTCTTCTCTTCGTATTGTATTCCCTGTTGCTTCCAAAACCAACCTGAATTTGGAGCCCTTTTATTTCGCTGCTAAAAGCAGCTATTGTTTGACCTCCTAATGCCGTAAGAACGCCAGTGCCTCGCCTGTTAGTCGTCAGGTGCACCGCTTGTAAAAGGTCGCGTGGGCCCCGGACATTTTGGTAGGCCTCTTACACTCTTTTTCAAATACCTATTATATCTTTAGCGCTCGAGGCCCCGTGGACTCAGTGTTCTGTAAACGATCCTGAGTTACTCAACTTTCACTATGGCTGGTCCTGGTGACTGGTGGCATGGGTGACCACTTGGTGGCATTTACATTTGCGAGCGTTTCCGTGCTACGGATAGCATGTTAAGCGTTGGTCCCGGTTGCTAGTAACATGGCAGTCGTTAAGCCCAGTGGAAGGCCATATGGGCGGCTTGAAAAATTTCAACAGCAGGTCGCCACACACGACAAAAATGCATGCGGTGAAATGTGGGCGCAATGAATGCCTCTGCCGTGACAATATGTATGTGTGTATATATTTAGTGCTACACTGAGATTGTGTTCGGACATTTCGTATCCTTATAGATGGACTAGCCTATAATTTTATAGATTTTTATATTGGAATCACATGTCACACTGATACTTCATACCATTTGGTGTAATCAGCAACTACATAGTAGCCTTAACGTGTACTCGATATTTGCAAAGTCCTACCTACCCTCTAAATGAAAAACTTACCTGCTGACAAAGTCGCTTAATGATACTATGTCGAACTAGTGTTGCCCGATAACAGCGAGTAATTTTTAAAGGACTACAAATAGAAGAAGACTATCAACTAGGTTTTTTTAACCGTATGCTTGTCTGCCACCTCAGTAGTCTCATCTCCTCAACTAGGGCTGCTTGCAAATCTTCAAGATCGGTTTGGGAATAAACATTCTAGATCTCACGGTATCCTGGTAGGTACTTACGGAATCCCGCACATAATGCAATCCGGTAGTTCTGTAATTCGAGATTGAAAGCCCTTTTCTCAACTCATGTTTTTTGTTAATATTTGCTGAAGTAGCAAATATTAACACTCAATTATTAGTAGTAGTAGTACTCAATTATTTATTTACTGATTTTGATCCTAGCTTAAATATGCCGCGGAAATTTGAGTCTACTTATCAAACTATTTAATGCCAATATATTATATTCAACGGCATAATACTTGCCCACATTACCTTACTCCAGTTATATTTAGTTCTTGTACTAGGTAGTGAACCTATTGTTGTGCTGAAATAGGAAAGAGACAGGTTGTGGTTACCTGCTGAAACATTACAAGCCACCCATACGAATTTCAATTTGACTTTACGTGCAGGGACCAACTGAATATGACACAAAGAGGTCACCCATCTCAAAACGAATAATAGCGTAAGATGATTAATACAGTGATCGTTACAGAACACTGAGTTAGCGGGGCTAGATAATAGAACTATTCTTTTAACATTACGATTAATAAACACAAATGAGACTCGTATCCGGTTAAATATATCAATACGTATTTATGACATCAGATTCGTGGTAAGACAAACAAACAGTTCATTATGAGTCGTGACCTTTCCACATCTAACATCATAGCGATATAATTTATAATATACTAGCTGTCCCGCCCGGCTTCGCCCGTGACATACTTGGAACCCCGTGGCACCCATTTAATCTCGTTGTTTATTAATTTCACAAAAATGTACGAACATTTTCCAAATTCATTGATTACTTCACCGCTCTGGTTGGTTACACGAAATTAATTTCTTTGCGCTTTATTTTGAATCTGCGATAACTCGTAAGATATTCATTTCATTTGTAAGGTGTAAAGGGACAAAATAATTTCCATGAAATGCTGAAGCCAACTAACGTAGTAAAAATGATAAGGATTAATAGTATATTTGTGTAAATAGCCTTCAAAAAACCGCTTTATAATTGATGGTTTTTTAAAGTATTAAAATGAATATAGTATGTTATTCGTATGAGATAGGCATATGTCGTCGCGGACTTTTTTGTAAAACTAAATTAGATACACAATTGCACCATACATTATTTTGTTATATCTCAAAGGGTTTAGGCAGCGTTTTTGTTGAAAGCTCCCAGACGGCTTACTTTTTCCGACAACAAATATCGTTATAGTTTGGCCAATGTATACAAAAACTTAACAAATTATACATAAAATCCTTCTATAAGAATCACACTAACTATTAAAAAAACCGCATCGTAATTCGTTTCGTAGTTTTAAAGATCTAAGCATACATAGGGACAGACAGCGAAAAGCGACTTTGTTTTATAATATGTAGTGATTAAGTCACATAAGACTATAAAATTCCGTAGACGCGCTAGTTAGTTTCAAAGTATAATTCATGGAGAATATTTAAGTTTCAAAACAACCTCACAGACCCTAAAAAAGTACTATTGCTCTGTTAAACGATTGCAATTGGAAGTTCCAATTTATTTTATGAAAAAAAATATCGTTATTTATATAAATATTTGTATAATTTATTAAAAAGAATTACATATCAAATTTAAAATTACTTTAATTTCTGCACCTAGAACCGAAAACACGGCGACGTTAGGGAAAAATGATGAGGGTAAATTTTTACCATGCGCCCGCAGACCGTCTCGAAAAACCGACACCATGAAGTTAACTGATAAGTGTTTCCATGACAACTTATTCATAGTAGTTTTCATTCTTTTGATATTTTTTTCATTCTTACTAATTTATCATTCTATCAACTGCCTCTGTGGCGCGGTGGGAGTGTATGCGACTACCGCGCCGGAAGCCCCGGGTTCGATCCCCGGGTCGGAAAAAGTATTTGTGTGATCCACAAATGTTTGTTTCGAAGTTTGTGTGTTTTCTATGTATAATATGTGTGTATTTAGAAATATATAAGTATGTTTATCAGTCGTCTAGATCCCATAAATAACACAAGCTTATATTAGCTTACTTTGGGCTTAAAGACGCTGCGTAAAATAAAGAAAAAATTCCCACAATGTCCCGCCCAAACAACTGCGGCTGGCTGTTCTTCATTTGTCAATGCAACTCTGCTTACCTTATCCATATCTGGTATACCGGGGGAAGTATATAAAACGAAGTGAAGTGGGCACTCTATCTTACTTGTAACACTATTATCAAGTTACAGAGTCAGTTAAAATAAACCTTGTGCAACGTACGGAACGCATCCTTCAACACGTAATTCATAACCTTTTGAGAGGCGGGTCTCTGCGCGTCACCAAACACTTAGTAATGTTGTAGACATAGCTTTAATCTACAAGTATTTTTGAAGTGAAAACTTCTCTAGCGGCGTTGAGCACTTTTTCTGTAATGGGTATAAAATCTTAAACTCGCGTCAGGACACGTGTCGTCAGGACACGTGTCCTGATCGAAAAAGCGTAAGATTTTCATCATCATCTTTACGTCGATCCCGGTCAATTTTTGAAGGAAAATCTTCTTTTAGCGCGGTACGCATATTTTTAGATGAGATAAAATCTCTGGACTCGCGACCATAATCATCATCATCATCTAACGTTGATTCCGGTGATCTACAGGTCTTATTAAATAATGCTGTGTAATCAATTAGGACTCTTTCAGTGTAGAATTATTTTTTATCATCATCATCTTTACGTCGATCCCGGTCAATTTTTGAAGGAAAAACTTCTTTTAGCGCGGTACGCATATTTTTAGATGAGATAAAATCTCTGGACTCGCGACCATAATCATTATCATCATCTAACGTTGATTCCGGTCATCTACAGGTCTTATTAAATAATGCTGTGTAATCAATTAGGACTCTTTCAGTGTAGAATTATTTTTTATCATCATCATCTTTACGTCGATCCCGGTCAATTTTTGAAGGAAAAACTTCTTTTAGCGCGGTACGCATATTTTTAGATGAGATAAATTTGGACTCGCTACTCCCCGTTACGATACGCAGCTATAGTGTGTGCATATATGCATGTACCAACGCGACACAAATTATTAATAAATTGAGTTTTTTAAGTGAAAACGCCTCTTAGCGTGGTACACATATTTTTAGAGGAGATAAAATCTCTGGATTTGCGACTATAATCATCATCATCATCTAATGTTGAACCCGGTCATCTACAGGTCTTATTAAATAATATTGTGTAATCAATTAAGACTCTTTCAGAGTAGAATTTTTTTTTCATCATCATCATTAACGTCCATCCCGGTCAATTTTTGAAGTGAATATTCTTTTAGCGCGGTACGCTTATTTTTAGATGAGATAAAATCTCTGGACTCGCGACCATTATCATCATCATCATCTAACGTTGATTCCGGTCATCTACAGGTCTTATTAAATAATGCTGTGTAATCAATTTGGAGTCTTTCAGTGTAGATTTATTTTTCATCATCAGCATCATTAACGTCGATCCCGGTCAATTTTTGAAGGAAAAACTTCTTTTAGCGCGGTACGCAATTTTTTAGATGAGATAAATCTCTGGACTCGCTACACCCCGTTACGATACGCAGCTATAGTGTGTGCACATGTACCAACGCGTCTAGATAAATAAATTATTAATAAATTGAGTTTTCACTTCTGTCGGCACTCCCGGAGTGGTTAGGTTTTTTTTTAGTTTATATTGTACAGTGGGCAAAGGATTTATTTGAAGTAAATCTTTATCGACGTTGAGAGAAATTTTATAGCTGTGAAAAAAATCGTCTAGTTTTTCGGTTATGCGCCATGTTGTTTTAAGTGAAACTTCTTTATCATAAGTGAAACTTTTTTATCGATGTATGAGAGAAATATTATAGCTGTAGTAAAAAAAGTCGTAAAGAAGTTTCACTTCCTAACTGTGTATACTGGTACACACACATTTTTTTATTGTTTCAGTAAGTCCTGTATATATTTAACTAGCTGATCCCCTCGGCTTCGCCCGTAACGTATACTTCGAACCCCGTGATACCCTAGTAATCCCTTCGTTTAATTTTACAATACCGACTGTATGAAAATTTACCCGATTTGTTGACATTTACGACTACTGCTCTGTTCTCCTGTGTCTTAGCGTGATGATATATAATCTACTTATAGCATTTCACAAAAAGATTTATTTCAATTTGAACCAATAGTTCCTGAGATCAGTGCGTTCAACCAAACACAAACTCTTCAGTTTTATAATATATGTATAACTAACTGATGATGATTCTATTCGAGATTTTGTACGGAACCCTAAACTTTTTAAAAATCCAATACTGATTATGTTACTCACAAAGAATGTCACTTTCCAATTATGAAAGAAGAGAGTAGTGTCTGAGCAAATTCATTACAAACAAACTGACAAATCTTCATATTTTATAATATTAGCATAGAAAAGCTGAAGAGATGATATTATTAACTGTTATCAAAATATACACAGGATTTAAAACGGTTCTTAAATTAGTGTCATTATACAAAAACCTAATATAAATAATTGAGTTAATATTGTACTACGTACATAGAGAAGACACCGCCCTATATCGCCAGTGCTCCGTTCAACTGTGGTGCATGAGCCGTTCACTGTTGCTTTCTCGCTCTTGAGCGCGTAAGTCGTATGACTCGGGCCTGCTCGGGCGCCTCCTCCCCCAAACCCCGCAGCGGCGCGCGTGGCGCACACATTTTGTTCGCGCTGTCTGCTCTATGTACGTAGTACAATATTAACTGAATGATATAAATGGATGTAAGTACCTAACCCCACTAAGTTCTTCAACCCAAAACCTCACCTTTTAGTGGTGCACCTAGTGACCGAAGTATGAGGCCACGACGTAGGTCCCTTAGGGGTTGGGATGTCAAACGGCAGTCGCTCTCTCTCAACAATGCCGAAAATCACAATCCAACCGATAGTTGTTCGTAGCAGTCAAATAAAAGAGAACCCCAGGCTCTAAATCCAGGTAGAGCTTAGAAGCAACTGGGAATGCACTAAGGTGAAAAAAAGATACATGTGACTAAAACCTATGATTCTAATAGTAAATTTAATTAGTCTGATAACACTGCTTACTCTGTTGATTGATGGCACTTGGTGGAACATTTTGAATAAAAACACTTTTACTTTTCCGCTAAATACTTTTTTTTTGTACTAAAAAAGTAAAATTAGTGGAAAAGTACTTTTATAAGTGTTTTTATTCAAAACTGATAACACAGTTTTATAATAGGAGGCTACTTCTAAAGTGATTTAGTGTCACTAAAGACTTCGACATCCGTGCTTACTAATCTTAAGCTTGGGTGTATCGGATATCGTTGACAGATACAATTCAACGATAACTAACAGGGGAAGGCCCGTCATCCCTGCCAGGGTGGCGGCGCGATGACGACGTGTTCTCTAGACAACAGGGGACCGAGTCTGCTATTTTAATCGTCTCGAAATAAAATAGAGATCGTCACTCAAGTGAAAGCCACCGGTACAATTTTGACAGTTTTTCGTAGTCTACTATTCCAATCGTATTCTACTAACATGTACCGCACCAGTGGTCGCTAGTAGTTGCATTTTTGATAATCTACTAACATTTTGGCAGCTAAAAACGGCGATTCTGGTTCTATTCTACAGCTTGTCTATAGTAGACTCGGCCCCCTGGGCTCAAGATATTATAGCGACCCAGCGACCCAACTCGCCTTCGTACTAGTGCAACGTATATGTTACATAAATTTTTAGATAGAAGCGGTTATTCCTAGTTAGAAATAGTTTTTAATGTATGCCTTCGTTAATTCTAGAATTAACTAATGCACAAATCGAATATCAGTTAGAACTAGTTCTTACTAGACAAAACGCGTTATTCCGAAGCGAGTCATTTAAAACTGTATCACCTGAACTATTTTACAAATAAAAATAAGTTATAGCGTAGTACTAACCATATGTAAAAAATAAATATAAATATTTTGGGACACTTTTCACACAGCGCCATCTAGCCCAAAGTTAGCTTATATTAGCTTGTGTTATGGGATCTAGATAACTGATAAACATACTTATAAAACTTTGTGTCGTCTCTTGCGTAGCAGTCGGATGCACTCCCACCGCGCCACAGAGGCAGTCAGTCAGAGGCATATGTAACGACTGCGTATGACCAGGAAACCTAAAATAGCCTTGTAAGGAAATCCCTTAAGCCTTAACCATAATTGACTACCAAAATTAGGGACCCCATCAATTGTTTGAGGGTTATTTACCTCTTTCCATTGAAAAGAGCGCTAAAACGTGGAACAGTGCTTGCACGGCCATCCTAGAAGGAATGACAGGCTTTCCTCTGTTAGTTATCGTAGAATTGAATCTATCAACGTTTTACGATACAGTAAATCTGACGATTAGTCAGACGGGATGTCGAAGATTTTAATCCTACCTAGAGAAACTAAATCACCTTTGTATAATATTAATTATATTAAAGCAGCATAATGACCCGTAGTGGGTCAAGTTGGTGGGCCCACGGATCGTGAGAAAAAACATAGTTTATTAAGAGTCAGTCGCAAAACATGTGAAATCAGTTTGAAAAGCCCAGGATGTACACGCATAATTATTATTGCTTTAAACTGCTGAGCAACAGCCATCGTAAGTAACTGAGTCTCTAGCAGTGAGCATTGACATCGCCAAGGCTTTAGACTGAGTCTAGCACTTCTATCTAAGATGCCTTGTTATAGATTGCCCGAAAGACTCTGCAAATGAGTATCTAAATTTCGTCAAACATAGGCATTCAGGGCGTCATCAACGGCAACTGCTCCTACACATGTTTATAAATACTGGGGTCCTACAAGGCATAGTGTTGGCCCCTACCATGTTTGTGTACACTAAACTAGGATTAAGTTAAATAATAGCCTTCTAATTAACAAATTTTCTGAAGCCAAGCTAATTATAAAATTGAATTACAAAGAATATGTTACGGTATTTTTTTACGCCTCAGGCGCGTAAAATTACCATTAAACGCATGTGTTTTACTTTACAAACTGTCTGTAACAGTAATTTAAACGTATATTGTAGTTTTTTAGTAGTCGACGTTATTTAAAATAAGGTGTTTATTTATACTAATATTATAAAGCTGAAGAGTTTGTTTGTTTGGTTGATCGCGCTAATCTCAGTAACAACTAGTTGGATTTGGAAAAAAAATTGTGTTAGCCCATTTATCGAGAAAGGCTATAGGCTATATATCATTACGCTACTACACTGGGGAGCAGAGCAGTAGTTATAAATGTCGACAAATCCGGCAAATTTTTATGCATCATTGTAGAATTTATAAGCGACGGGATTAAATAGGTGTGACGGGAAGTCGAAATATTGGGCGGGCGAAGCTGTGGGTCATCTAGTTTTTTAATATAAGTAACATGACATCACATACAATCACGTAATACTAACTCAAATTTCATAAGTTTGTAGAATAAGGACTAAGTAAGTAGGTACCTTAAAAGAATAATATAACTTTTGAAGTAGAAGAAGAAACTTTATAGTTGTAATTTATTAATTAATTTAATTTTTAATTTATTTATTAATTGGAACTAATAACAGAAATACAATAATGAATATATATGCGGTAATGTCTGCATTAGTTAAGAACTGTGTCGCAGTCATTATCGCCGCCTCAAGGCCGAGCTGTGGTGTCCGAGTTTCTCGAAGAAATGATAAATGGGTACAAGTTTAAGTCAAAACACAAAGAACTACACAAAACAAGAAAGAATAACAAATGGGTAAAATGTGTGTGTGAGAGAGTGTGTAAAAGTGAGTGTGTGTGTGTGTGTGTGCGTGTGTGTGTGTGTGTGTGTGTGTGTGTGTGTGTGTGTGTGTTACGAGTACCTTTCCCCTATATTCTATTACTAATTCCAATAGAGTTGGAATTGTGAAATATGAAACCCTTTATTAGTGGGTACCTATTTTAGGACACGCAATGGGCTCACCACCTGTTACGTGGGACAAAATTGCATACGGTGAAATGTGGGCGTATAGTTTGCATCTGCCTATCCCTTCAGAAATAAAGGCGTGACAATATGTGTATGTCTATTTCAGGGGTAGCTTCCCTAAAAATTTCAAGTTTCTTGGTGTAAAGAGTTTTCACTAGGCGTTGATTTAATTACTATAGATTGTCTTCAATCTTTGTAACTAAAATGTATGACTGTCCGAAATCGATCACTCCAAAATAAAGATAAATGTGTGTAAGAGATTTAGCATGTACATTTGTAGCCAACCAAGAGTAGGCGGGTCGAATACTTATGCGAGTATTAACCAATGGTACTGTTGAATGTGTTTGAAAACAATAAATATTTAGGTCCAGGTAACATCAGCTTATTTGCTTACATTTTTGTGTTTAAATATTAATCTATCCTTAATTTAAAAATAAAATTGAAGTGTCTGAGTTTAACTCCAAATTCAAACAGCTTTTACACTTTCACTGTCTACTCGTCTGTTTCGGTAAAACACTGAAGCGACTGGACCGATTTTAATGGAAACTTTCACTGGCAGATAGTTGATATTATAAGGAAAAGCTTAGGCAAAATTTTATCGCCATCGTATCACGGAAACGTAAACAAAGTGGGTGAAACTGCATAGTATCAGCAAGCTTTGAACATTTTTTTAAACTGTTGCCCCATGGCATATTAAGACGATATGTGATAGGTGGGTACTAAAATAACTATCTTCACGCTGTGTATCCCTGACGGGTAGTCAGAGAGGACAGATCGCCAGGTTTCGCGATCCATGCATACTTCTTTCGCTTCCTGCAGATTCATCAATCGCTTCGTACACGCACGTCTGGGTATCCGAGTACTCTTGACTTTTTCGTTTTTGAGCTATCTGGTCTTCATATGTAAGTCTCGGCCTACCCGTATATAGATACTAAATATAATTTACTTAATATAATTACTTAATATAATTTTGTGTAACTTAATGAATCTTGAAGAAGGCGATAGAAGCATGGATCGCGAAGCCTGGCGACCTTTCCTCTCAGACTACCCTGTAAGGAAAACAGCGTGAAGATAGTTAGTTACTTAATATAATTTTAAAATTTCGATGCTTAAATAGCTATGTGGTGTGGAATGATGTATTTACCTATGCGAATGCAATAGTTAACTAACTGTAGAAATACACCACAGCGTCGAGAATTCTCAATTTTTGTTATAATATAACATTGCATTGAAGCGCTCGTGGCCTCGCGGTCTCAGTGTTCTGTAAACGATCACTGAGTTACGCAACTTTCACTATGGCTGGTCCTCGGATGGGTGACCACTTTGTGGCATTTACATTTGCGAGCGTTTCCGTGCTTCGGAAGGCACGTTAAGCCGTTGGTCCCGGTTGCCAGTAAAATGGCAGTCGTTAAGCCTGGTTGAAGGCCTTATGGGCGGCTTGAAAATTTCAACAGCAGGTAGCCACAACCTGCGTCTGTCTATTTCAACACGGCAATGGGCTCACCACCTATTACGTGGGACAGGAATCCATACGGTGAAAAGTGGGCATATAATATGCCTCTGCCACCCCTTCGGGGATAAGGCGTGATGGATATTTATTTATTTAATATAACATTCTAGATTTCATGAAGAGCAAAGCCGCTGGCGTTTAGTATTATAAGAAAAAAATTCAAAAATCTAGCATTTAAAATAATATATTATCTTCTCCAATCTATCAACTCATCGAACTTATAGAAGAAAAAATAAATAAATATCCATCACGCCTTATCCCCGAAGGGGTGACAGAGGCATATTATATGCCCACTTTTCACCGTGTGGATTCCTGTCCCACGTAATAGGTGGTGAGCCCATTGCCGTGTTGAAAATAGACAGACGCAGGTTGTGGCTACCTGCTGTTGAAATTTCAATTTCAATTTCAAGCCGCCCATAAGGCCTTCAACCAGGCTTAACGACTACCATTTTACTGGCAACCGGGACCAACGGCTTAACGTGCCTTCCGAAGCACGGAAACGCTCGCAAATATAAATGCCACAAAGTGGTCACCCATCCGAGGACCAGCCATAGTGTAAGTTGCGTAACTCAGTGATCGTTTACAGAACACTGAGACCACCTTGAGACTGAGGCCACGAGCGCTACTTATAGAAGAACATTATAATATAATATTAGAATTAAGCGTTACCGTTGTACTCTATGTCTTAATATTTGTGACTACCTCAATGGCGCAATGGTAGTGTATGCGACTGCCACGCTGAGGTCCCGGGTTCGATTCCCAGGTCAAATCAAATATTTGTGTGATTCACAAATGGTTGTTTCGGAGTTTGGGTGTTTCCTATGTATATTATATATGTATTTAGAAATATATAAGTATGTAAGTATATTTATTGTTTAGACCCGTACTACAAGCATGTAGCTTAGTTTGGGCACGATAGCGCTGTGTAAAAAGTGTCCTATATAATATAAAAAGCTATGTGTGTAGGTAAGTTTATAAATCACGCAAAAACTACTGAATGGATTTTGATGAAACTGTACAATAATATAGCTTGCACATCAGAATAACACATAGGCTACTTTTTATCATGGCATCAAGTTCCTGTGGGAAACGGAATGGGAACCTCCTTACTACTCAACTATAAACGACAATATATAGGCCAAACAAAACGAACCATCGCAGAAAGGGTCAAAGAACACATCGCAGCTGTGAAAAACCGTCAGTTCAACAAATCGGCGATAGCGGAACACCTCGAGTCGGGTAGTAATCACTGGATCGAACTCCATCAACCCAAAGTCCTCTCCACTGATCGCGACTATTATCCTCGTGTTGTGCGTGAAGCTATTGAAATTAGAAGATACAATAATTTCAATAGGGAAGATGGATTCAAGCTATCTGGGATGTGGAATTCAGTGATGAAAAAGCTTGACCGTAGAAAACCTGTGCCAAACAAAACTGACGTAGTGAGTGAAGTGTGTCGCCGGCCTAATCCTGGATTATAATAATAATCGAGGGTAGCTACAAACAAAAGTAACTCCATGCATACTCTCGGCCCTCACCATCAGTCCAGGCGCGACCACGGGCGCTGCAACACGCTCGAAACGTCGGTGAATGTAAGTACAAAATTGTTTCGCGTGAAGTCCCGAGTAGTATATAAAATATAAACGTCAACTATGTGTATTCAGTCATTTAGCCAACATTAGGGAAATATGTTATAATTTCTTTTATTTTCTTTGCAGGTATGTTACCTCTGGAACATGGACATGGAAATATAATGTGGTACCAGGTTTGACTATTACTAGTACCTAGGACAAAGTAGTGCACATTGTTATTCATCAACCATTTGTATAAGGGGCCGACATCTCCGCGGCCCAAGCGACTTTACCGGCTAACGGTGCACCAGCTGACTAACAGAAGAAGCAACAGTGCAGGCGCCCTGATGTGACTAGGAGATTAAACGGCAGTCGTCCCCAGCAATGCGGAACAGAAAATTTCAGTTCAAAAATTGACCGGGATTTACGTTTTTTTTTATTAGGACTAATCCCACCCACATTTCTATTACTGTGGCTCCTGTAAACCAGGATCTACAGCAATGACCAAGACCACAAACGTTACCGAGCTCGATCTCGGTGAAGTCCCAGGAGAAGTTAAAATGTCTTGGAACCCGCATCGAATTTAATCAGAAGTAATTTGAAGGAGTTAATGGTTAACAGAAATTAACGGTGACCTCTGCCACACCGTCGGCGAAAAAGGCGTGATTGATATATATTACTGCAACTTCAGAGAAAAGACTACAATCCCTTTTAATTTCTTTTTTGAACTTGTACTTTTGAAACTTTTATTCAAAGCTAAAATTCAACAATAGCCTTACACTTTATAAGTAAGTAGTATAGTTTAATAATTTTTCGGTTTGCTGCTTCGCTACGTGCACAAAGATCTTTTAAGAGATTATGACTTCGATTATCTTAAAGCGTTTGCCAGATAATTTAAAGTTCGTTATGTCAGTTGCAACTTTGCTCTCTGAAAATAGCTAATCTATGAGGTATTCACTTAGTAACAAAGATAAGGATTGGTACTTGTGAAGTAGTAGGTAGAAGAGGGACAAAGATAGAAATAAAAGAAAGCCGAGAAAGAACAATAAGTGGTAAGTAAAACCTTTTTTGCGTTATCCTCCTGGATTTCATTCTTGACTCCTACTGATTAAAACTACACGATGCTCTTCCATCTGCTAATGGATGGGAGTCCCAGGTAAGCACTTGTGACGATAACCCTATAAATAAATAAAATAATTCGGAAGGCACGTTAACACAATGGTCGACAAGCCAAGTTACCGAATAGGCGGCTTGAACAAATTCAACATAATAAAATGAAATAAAAATGTAATGAAGCTCCTGCCACTATTAAGTATTTTATTTTAATTTATTATTTTATACTTTTTATTGGTACATATTTATTATAATGTAGATTTTGTTAAGTTGCAAATGCATAGCTTGTCTTTGAAAATTTTCTGCATTTCCGTTAAACACTGTAATAGCACAGTATAAAGAGGGAAAAGTAATGCTCAGGTTCACCACCCCCTGGTGGTCTACTAATTCAATCGCGTTAGAAGAGAATAGAAATCGTCGCACAATAGCGAGCCGACAGAAAAATTTACAGATTTCGTAGTCTACTATTACAATTGTGCTCCAATAGAATTCTCTCGGCCGGCCGAAATAATGTTATTAACACGTGCAGGACCTGTAAGTAGCTCTTAATTTGCATTTTTGGGGGTCTATATTAATATTTTGATAGCTAAAAACACCTATTTTGTCTTTATTCTGTAGCTTGTGATTGTGAAATATAATAGTTTTAGTAGATTACTGAATTTTGGACTAGTCACAATAGAACCGCTATAGAATAGAACTAAGTAGAACGGAATTCTATTAGAAAATAGTAGACTCGGCCCCCTGCTACCACGTGAGATAAAACGCAAATAGTAAAAGTGGGCGTACCTATAGTATGCATTTGCTTTTCCTTCGAGGATAAAGGCGTTACTTAAATGTATATTTATCATTTCTGGGTGACCCCTAATACATCTCATGAGTCAATGTTTGGTATACATAGGTGAAAAAAATATTGAATGAATTATATGACACGTAAGAGTGACAATAAATACGTTTGTGAGCATCTGCTCAAATAAGTGTTGAACAATACCGGTGTTGTACATCGATGACTTCATGCACGGTCGACAAAGTGTGCGTGGGTAAGCAGTGAAGGCCAATTGGAGAGTCAATATTGACTTATGTATCTTGTTATATTATTTCGTTTGATTTAGGTCATTGAGTTGAAGAGAGAATACCATATACAGTAAGAAAGAAAGTTTGAAACTCTAAATTAAAGAAAACGTAGATTCCTATACAAAGTTGGTTGAACGCGCTAATTGTTTTAGTAAAGGATAGATAATTTCTGGAATAATACCGTAAAATACCGTGGTGATATATTTGTGGGTAATTTGTATCGGAAAGCGCTATCAAACCTAAAATATGCTTTTTTTTAATACCAGGACTTTAATTGGTCGTGCTAATGAGTGTCTAGCACATAAGACCTTTTAGCCTTTTTGTTACCACCTCACTTAAAAGGCAACGGGTTCAAAATTTCTTCCAAATTTAACATCTAAAATAGACACATTTTATTATTAAATTTATTCGGTCCTTTAGACCCACCCCAGTTCCGTACTTCGGAAGGCACGTTAAGCCATTGTAATAAAATGGCAGTCGTCAAGCCAAGTTGGAGGCCCTATGGGCGGCTTAAAAAATTTGAACAGCATGTCGATGCAGCCTGCGCCTGTCCATTTCAACACGGCAATGGGTTCAACACCTGTTTCGTGGCTATGGGATTTAGCATATAAATCGTAAAACAGGTGAAATGGCATTTCGGGATTCCATTTGTGTGTCGCTGCAACATTCTCAACTACAATTACCTTCAGTAGTTTAATATTGTCTATGGCTTATGAAGGTTCTAAGTACAGTTTGGTACATGAAAACACTGTATTTTAAGCAAATTTTGCGATAGGGATCAAAAGAACTCTTTTTGTCCAACACATTTCTCCTGTTATTACGATTTCTATAGGATACTAGTTGATGTCCGCGGCTCTGCCAGCGTAATGAAGGTTTGCCGTTTTCCATCCATGCAATTTTTACATTTTTTCTCTGCATAAAAACCTTCCTTAAAGATCAAGGAATGAATTTAAAAAAAATAACTCGAATTGGTCCAGCCGGCTTTGAGTTTTACTCTTAGCAACATATTTTGCGATTTATTTTTATTTATATAATAGACTACTCATACGCTGTCCTCTTCTTCAACTTATAGTGTATTCCCAGTTGCTTCCAATTCCAACCCATACCTGGATTTATACCCTGCTGTGGTATTTAACTTTTAGGAACAGGCTTTTGATTATAAGCAGCCTTTGGGAGCGCCGTGCCATCCGTCTGAAATTCCTACAGGCTACTCTAGACTACGTTATAAACCTGTGGTGGCATACATGAATCTTTTAAAGATAGCTATGCCCTGTGGTGTAGATATGGGAAACTTCACCACGCGGGCGAAGCTTATGCCATCAGCTAGTTGGGTAGAATTATAAATATAACTAACTAACTAACTATCTTCACGCTATATCCCTGACGGGGTAGTCAGAGAGGACAGATCGTCAGGCTTCGCGATCCATGCATACTTCTTTCGCTTAATACATGCACGTCTGGGTGTCTAAGTACTTTTGACTTTTCCCTTTTTGAGCAATCTGCTCACGTGGTCCTCATATGTAAGTCTCCTCCTTCATCTTCTGTTCTTCTTATAAATATCATTGTGATAAATCAGGATAAACCTTTTTCACTGCTATTCCAGTCCAGATAATTGCACCTGCATGATTATAGACCTTAATTCGATGACGGATGATAATGAATGGTAATCTGTGGCCCATTTTCTTTTTTTAAATGTTCAGCACTTTTGACGAGGGCTTTAAAACTTATAATTCATTCACTCATGACTGACTGACTTTTCTGACATCTGCATTAGTACAATGAATGGGCTGCCATCGTTGGTAAGTGCGCTGTATAAGTAGAATTGGCGCTAAAAACTGGCTAGTGTGCTCTGCTATTTAGGTCAATCTTTTTTTCTATTTAAAAATATTCATTAAATTCGAACCAGCTGTTTAGTAAATAAAAAATAAAAATATATTTTGCTTAGACCATTACACAACGGCACTTACAAAATATGATACAATAACTAACGTGACCACCTGTTCGGAACGTTTCCATTCAAAACTGGCTATATTGCATATCACTTCGCCACATATTCGGTCGGTCAAATATGTTATATTATGTAAGAGATCCTATACTAAATAAACAAAAACTTAATATTGTAATTAAGTTCAAAATATAATTAAAAGGTACCGTTCATTATACATGAATGATAATCTGTCTGCCTTATACAGCGTAATTTCAGTTACATAAAATTAGTGAACGGAGATATTACGAAGGTTTTCGAAAAAAAGTTAATATGATATTATAATAAACAAGTTATTTATTATTGTTTAATATATTTCTTAATGTTTTCTGATCTACATCATTGAATCAATTTTGATAAAGACCAAAATTGATTTAATGATTTAGATCTGAAAACGTCATCGTCATCATCCGAACGTTTGCCCCAGTTGCGTCTCGCAACTTTGAAGTCCGACTTTCTACTTTTTCTCTTCCATATCACACGATCTTCGGCATCCTATGTCGAGAAGAGCCCATTGGCAATGATTTGGGTCTGTCACCCTCATCATCATAATGCGAAAGTTTGTCCCTATTGCGTCTTGCCGCGCCTGGATCCCTTTTTTCCTACGTCTTCTCATCCATTTCACACGATCTTCGTCATCCTGTGTCGAGAGCCCATTGGCAATGATTTGGGTCTGTCACCCTCATCATCATAATGCGAAAGTTTGTCCCTATTGCGTCTTGCCGCGCCTGGGTCCCTTATTTCCTACTTCTTCTCCTCCATTTCACACGATCTTCGGCATCCTGTGTCGAGAGCCCATTGGCAATGATTTTGATCTGACACCGTCATAATCATCATCCACACGTTTGTCCCTGTTGCGTCTTGCAACGCCTGGGGTCCGCTTTCCTACTTCTCTCACTCTTCTTCCTACGATTTTCGGTGTCCTGTGTCGTGAGCCCATTGGCAATGATTAAGGTCTGACATACGTCTCGTAACGCCTGGGGTCTGCTTTCCGACTTCTTGTCCTCCTTTTTTCACGATCTTCGGTATTATGTGTAAAGAGCCCATTTTCACACATATCATCCCCTACGAGGTCGAACCAGCTCTTCTTGGGTCTTCCCTTTCTACTGGGATCCGGCAATGGCGGACATTTTTCCCCCGTTTAGCCTGAAACTGTAACAAACAAAAAATACAAGGTCAATATAAGGTCTTACAGTCGGTACTGTAAATAATAAATAATAAATTACTGACTACGATTTCATGTAAATAAATCTAATGTGATTGAAAAGCGGTTAAAAAAGAGTGGCCATGAGTTTTATTGCCAGGTCTTTCCTCATGCTCTACCTATTGCTTTGCGATTCTGGCAGTAAATGTACAAGCAATAATCTTGACGTTCATAAGTGTTACGTTGTGACTTACATGAATAACGATTTTTCATTTCAATTTATTTCCTTGTATTCTATTTCTAAAATTTTCCACCACAGTTGTAGTAAACTAAACTGGCAACACCAAGAGCTTTATGATGGCAATTTTATGCTAAAGTCATTAAGATTGAGATCTTTTAAAGCGCACACTTTATTTGAAATAGGCGATAATGGGGATGAAGTCAACACCATACCGAGTTCAATCATCTGCATTTGTGTGTTAAGATTAGCATGATAACTACCATAAAAAGGATCTGGACGGTCATTTCTTTGGGTATTAATGAGATTAAGCTTAGTGAGTACCAGCCATATACAATGAATTTTTAAAATATTTAGGTAAAGTACATCGTTTAAAAATCCGAAAATCCCCCGTATGGAACCAAGTTTTGAAAGCAAACCTATAAAGATATATCGACACATTCACCAGTCAGTATCATAGTAGTATCATACATATGTTTTTAAACAAATCTCGTAGAAAAGCGCATTTAGACTTTATATTAATGAGGGTGAATTTCCCAAGTCTATTTTTAGCGCAGTATTGATGAAAATACGTTAAATTTGATGAGCAAAACCAGGAAAAGAACTAAATTAAAATAAACAATAGAAAAAAAGCACCATGGATATTGTTAGTATATTTGTTGTTTGAATAAAGTTTAATTTCGTTAATATGTATTGCAGATACGCCTAAAAGCTGAAAGAATTTGAATACTAGCTCAATTATAAAAAGGTTTTATTTATTCGACTATTAGGCAGATTTAGTGCTATATACGGAAAGAACGCTGAAGTGCAAATACCAATTAAAAAAATTCAGCCAAAGTACCAATTAAAAAAATTCAGCTATAAAATATAGCATCACACACATTTTATTTCGTGAGCAAAAAAATATATAAACGCAGCGTGGTTGTGATGGAATGCATCCTGTAAATAATCAAACAAAAGATATTTTAACTAAATGTAGGGGATACTTAATATATATGACATTCTAGAATACTTAAAGGTGACATAGATGCAATGCAGATCTAATCATTCAATTAAAGTTAAAGGAATACGAGTCACTAAGATAAAGTATTGAGATATGTTTAGAGCTTTATTAGGTTCACTTGTAAATATTGGACATGTTATACAAAGTGCTAAAATAGTTCTATTCACGTCCTCACTAAACTTTGAAATTAAAATTAGCTCAAATATCATTATACTAAGATGAAGAGAGGGAAAGAGGGAGATCTATGGTCATCCACAAGTTGTCATATGTAGGTTACGATTCGCGAAAGTAACATCCATTTTGTTTTTATTAGTACACGATTCTTTAAAGCCAAGTACAAGATACTTCGATGTAATGGTCTAATAACTTTATACAACCGCGTATGATAATAATAATTTAACACGCGATGCGAGATGTCTTGTTGAGTACTCAATCCTCTTTTCTGAAAGTGGATCATTAGAATATATAATACCGTCTTTAAAGTTTGAACACGGCAATGAGTTCACCACCGTTACATGGGACAAAAATGCATACGGTGAAATGTGGGCGTATAGTATGCCTCTGCCTACCCCTTCGGGGATAAAGGCGTATCAATATGTATGTAAGTTTGAATGGATATAAGGATTCATTTTTTTCTAATCGACGACGGCAAAGCCAACTGAATGATGTATTTGGCTGTATTATGGAGAAGCGAAGTAATTAATGTTGCTTGCTCTCTCAATCAATATTATCACGTGCCAAGTTTACTACCAGCTGTAAGCGAAAGTCGTATAGGCATCCTGTCAGTTGCTTGCTATTCGTCTGTCGTAATATGTGTTCTTTGTTCTTGTGGCGATACTATTGCTCCGCCAATAACTTCGTAACATGTGGAATCGTATGAGTATGATGACAATGCATGCACGCGTCACCCTAAATCCTACAAAGTGGAATACCAAGATGGCGGACAAGGTATTTTCAATGTATTGTTATAAAATAAGTATCAAATGAAAGAGATTGGTTCGAATAATTCGAAAATGACGTCACTCAAAATCTATTTGGGAGAGTACTACAGATGTCTGACCTAGTTTTTATACAATCCTATTATATGAATGTATTTAGAAATATATAAATATATTTATCAGTTATCTAGATCCCATACCACAAGCTTATATTAGCTTACTTTAGGCTAGATGGCGCTGTGTGAAAAGTGTCCCACAATATTTATATTTATGTAAAGCATTTGGTTAAAATTATTCTTTTTAGCGCATTCAAATGAAAAATTAATAAATTATATTAGCCAATAATTAATGTTTTTAAAACGTACCCATACAAACCAAATAACATTTTTATATCAGTATCCTATCTCTATTTAAATCCACCGCAACTCGACTTGTATTGAATTATACGCGTTCAGTCTACGCTTCGGAATTCCATGAACTTTAGCGGATACATTATCGGGTTAATCAAGTTTCAGTAAAAATCTACACACATGTATTCTATTTCGCCTGACTTTTCAAGGAATTATCGCTGTTGTATTTAATTATTAGCACATAGTTCACGGACGCGATTCCGCACACATAAAAATTGACATTTCGCAGTAGCCATTATTGGGAATCATTGATCAGACAAAGAAACACACTTTCGTATTTGTGATATTATTTAGTTTGAATTTGTATGCCACTTAGATAGCAGCGGCTTAATTTTTTTTAATAGCAGATCGCCACCTGATCGATCTCAATACGGCAACACTGCTCACCACCTTTTACATGGCAAGAAATGCTTAAGGCTTGGTATTCCTGCAGAGGCCACGCTTTTGAGTTTTTTAAAACAATGCGAATCGTAGAAGAAAGGGTCTTTGATTCTGAAAAAGAGATATATGTTAGTTAAGGATTTAAGCTAGTCAAAATGGCTTTCTTTTACAAAATCTAATAAACTTCACTTGATAGAAAAACATCCCAAAGTTGCCCCCTTTCGAAATGTTTTTTATATGCCAAATCCAAACTAAAGATAATTTTCATGAAATTTTTATACACTACTGTAGCTACTAAATATTTATAGACATAATGGCTGCCTTTGACTATATACAGTGATTTTTATAGTACAAATGTTTAAATAATATCAGATTCGCGACGCTGAGGCCTGATCAGTCGCGCGCTGGTGCTTACTGAGGTAGGACCTGTGTTAGGTTTTATTGATGCGCTCCCCTTGCTATTTTTTCGCAATGGCACAGTATGTTTATGAGAGCAGTAAGCATTCTATCATCATCCAAACGTCTGTCCCAGTTGCATCTCGCGACCCCCGGAGTTAGCTTTATATAGTGTATATGTATGAGAGTTATATACATCAATGGACTCACCCACCCATTACATGGGACAGGAATACACATGGTGAAAATATACTAATATGCCTCTGTCACCCTTTCGGGGATAAGGAGTGATAGATAAATAAAATATATGAGAGTTTTAATAAAAAATAAAGTACCTACACTTCACACAAGCGTTAGAATTATCCCTGTAAGTAGTATAAAATCGAACCCGGTACCCACAGGTTAGAAGGCAGTTATATAACCAACTGAGCCAGTGGACCGTTCAATGTATGTTTACCTATTTTTTATAATTTTATAATTAAAAAAAGAAAATGTTGTAGAGTATATTTTCAATTAGGTTCTAAACAAATTTGATCAATATATTCTGAAGCTTAAACATACCGACTGCCACTGGCTGAAGTAATCAGTGCAGTTGTTATATTGAAGCTTAGCTTTGCTTCGCATAAATTATTAAAATTATATCCAAGACCTTTGTTTTATGCTTTCAGTATTAATCATTTAAGTATATTTATAAATTTATTAGCCACGACTTTATCCCCGAATATGCAGAGGCATATTGTTGTGAGCCCAATGCCTGTGTTCAAATAGACAGGCTCAGATTGTAGCGACTCGCTGTTGTAATTTTTAAGTCGCTCAAAGGGTATTCACTTGACTTAACGAGTGTCGATTGCAACGTTACTATCTACCGGGGCAAACAGCTTAATGTGTCCTTCGAAAAACGAAAACGCTGGTAAATGAAAATGCTACAAAGCGGTCATCCATCCAAAATCCGAGAGAGTTTCTTAAATCAGTGATCTTTTACAGAAACCGAGTTAGTAGGGCTACGAGCGCTTTTGTTTTTACTTTATGTCAGTAGCCTTAAACAATGTATAACATTTCATGTAACTAATAATTAATAATCCCAACATTTTAACGCGAAGGTTTTTTGCGCTTTAGTGGATCTGGAGAAAGCATTTGATAACGTTGTGAGAGAAACTCTGTGGTACTCGTCCGTGTGGACGGCCAGCTGCTACGGGCGATACAGTCTCTTTATACGGACTGTGAAGCTTGCGTGCGACCAAGGGGGAGTTCACCTGGCGCCTCTTTTGACTTCTGTTCGGGCGTCAAACGGCGCTGTGTTATGTCCGCCTGACTTTTCATAGTGTATCTGGATAGTTGTGCAAAAATGTGGCTACAAAAGTTAAAAGATTATGATGCATTGTAAAATTGGAAATTTTACAGTACATTTTATGGGCAGATAAGGGTACTATTGGTGCTGCACGTTTAAAGTTACTGCAAAGTCAACGCCTTGCATTGATATTTTTATGCAAGGCCTATAGGTCGGTTAGCACGGAGGCTCTGCCGGTGATGGCAGGGTTCCTCCCGGTTGATCTCGAAATTCAGAGACGCGCGGCTTTATACTATTCGGCTAAGGATGGCATGGATGATAAGATTTTGTTAGAAATAGATCGCCATAGAATTGCCAGACTGTATCGTGATAATGTACGTTAAGAACTTTTAGACGAATGGCAGCTGCGTTGGAACACTTCCATCAAAGGGCGCCACCTTTACCTGTTTTTCCCAGACGTTCGTGAACGCCTGGGAATGTCCTGGCTGGAGATTGATCACTGTGTTGTTCAATTTCTTACGGGACATGGTAACTTTAGGAGCAAATTACATTTGTTTAAGCTGGTTGAGTCACCGTTCTGTCAGTGTTCAACTGCTGACGCCACTTATGATCAGACCGCCCATCATATACTTTGGGAGTGTAGCATTTGGTAAAATGAGCGATATAATATGCTTTATTGTTTACAATTAACGTCGGGAGTAGTTTACTATGCGGATCTCGTGGCATCGAGGGTGAATTTTCGTGCTTTTAAACGTTTCTGCCATACATATTACTGGAATCAAACACAGCTCACATAGGACCCGTAATATACTATTACCGTGGTGCTTCCCTATTTCTATACATTTACACCTAGTTGCTTTCCAGGTCTCCCGCTTTGCAAAGGAGGGAAGAGGCATTACGTTCTTTTCTTACTTCCTCACATTATCTTCTGATTAATTTCGTTGCGGGTTCCAAGACATGCTAACTTCTCCTGGGCCATCACCGAGATAGAGTTCGGTGTAACTTTTCTGGTGTTTTGGTCATTGCTGTAGATCCTGGTTTACAGGAGTCACAGTATAGAATGTGGGTGGGATTAGTACATTGTCTGTTGTACGCTAATGATGCGGTAGTGATGGTCTCATCAGAAGCTGACCTTCAGGCATTAGTCCCTAATATAAAAGTAAAGGTCTTCGCTGCATGTTAAACTAAGAATCGGGTATTTAAAAAAGAAAGTAAGAACTAAAATCAAGATTTGGGTAAACCGGCAACGTTTAGAGCAATTGAATGAAATTGTGTACTTAGGGAGAATGTTTAGCGCAGACGGAAGATATGATCTGAAGTACAACGGTGACTAGCTGCCGAAGACAGGAACATAACATTATGATATTTTGATTTATATTATTATTTTAAAAAAAAATTAGTATAATGAGTACGGGACATTTTATTTGGTACTTGTACATAAAGCCTAAATTTGTTATTAAATATATCATCATTAACTCCTACTAATATTATAAACGCGAAAGTTTGTAAGTATGGATGTTTGTTACTTGCACGTAAAACTACTGAATGGAATTTAAATAAACTTTACCTTAACTATATATTATACATATAATAGCTTATCTATCAGAATAACACATAGGCTACTTTTTATCCAGGGAACAAGTTCCTTTAGAAAACGGGAACGGCAAAACCTCATTACGCGGGCGGAGCCGCGGGCGTCAACTAGTATATCATAAACCTAAAATAAAATCCAACACAATAACAGAGATGTTCCATTTCGATTGCTACTGCCAATTATTTTTACTGTGGCGTACCAGCAGAAAATACATCGTCGATCTATCTTGGCGGAGGCTGAGGAAGGGTTGTGGTGCCTACGCGACATGGCCTACCGGCCCTTAAGGGGATTACCTCGCTCAAATCCCAAAAACAAGGTAAGTATAAAGAAGATTGCAGATGAATCCGTTTGTGCGTTTCCCTTATAAAAAATATATGGTATATTTAAGGTCATCACAATAACATTGTATTGTTTAAAATTTTAATAAACTTTCCAAAAATTTTATAAAAAATCTTATTAAATAGGTCCTTTTTCAATCTAAATTGTAAATTTTCTCTGTAACGGCTAAATAGTTAGGTATGAATTTTGTATCAAAAAATATGTACTGACATATTTCACAATTTGTATTGTTTTTTTTTTCTAACTAACTAACTATCTTCACGCTGTATCCCTGACGGGGTAGTCAGAGAGGACAGATCGCCAGGCTTAGCGATCCATGCATACTTCTTTCCCTTCTTCGAGATTCATCAATCGCTTCATACTCGCACGTCTGGGTATCCGAGCACTTTTGACGTTTCCGTTTTAGAGCAATCTGCTCACGTGTTCTTCTTTTTTTTTCTAATTTCTTTTAATATTTTTAAATTATGAATAAAAACCCGAAACCTCACCAGCACCCCGCTTGAAGCACCCCCGCTAAGGCCTGTGACACTTACTCGGGACGCGTTACATCAGGATCAGTGTCTCGATGACTCTTGTGACGGGTGGACTCGCGCGTATTTATTCCAAATAAAATCTAAAAGTCCACGTTTTGAATGTTTTATGAATAAAATCTTGTTGTAAATAGTACAAATATAATAATTTCGTAAAACAACATTAGTAATTAAGTTTGTAAATATATTTAAAGTAGTTTGTAATTTCGTTTTGTTTTTTCAACCGATTATAGAGTAAGCCTGACTATGCCTAAATATAAGAATAAAAGTAAGGTGAAGCGTGGCCGAGCTCTCCAAAACGATTGGTAAGTACCTACCCTATTGAGTACATTATTTCTATTGTGTTTATTTTTTATCGTTTTAAGCTATCTTGAAAATTTCGAATGACGGAGGATGGAGACCTTGGTGACTGATGATGTCACCTACCTGATGGTGGACTACGAAGGTGAGTATACGAACCCAGAGCCGACGCTACGTAGAACCAGCGTGTTTGGACTCATTCGAAAGGTCTCATGGAGACCTTGGTGACTAATGATGTCACCTACCTGATGGTGGATTACGAACGTGGGTATATGATCTCAGTGACGGCACTACGTAGAACCATCGTGATTGTACTCATTTTAAAGGTATCATGGAGACCTTGGTGACTGATGATGTCACCTACCTGATGGTGGACTACGAAGGTGGGTATACGAACCCAGTGACGACGCTACGTAGAACCAGCGTGTTTGGACTCATTCGAAAGGTCTCATGGAGACCTTGGTGACTGATGATGTCACCTACCTGATGGTGGACTACGAAGGTGGGTATACGAACCCAGTGACGACGCTACGTAGAACCAGCGTGTTTGGACTCATTCGAAAGGTCTCATGGAGACCTTGGTGACTGATGATGTCACCTACCTGATGGTGGACTACGAAGGTGGGTATAGGATCTCAGTAACGGCGCTACGTAGAACCAGCGTGTTTGGATCCATTTGAAAGAGGTCATAGAAACTAAGGTCACCGGAAAAATAATCTTGTTTAAATAAAACCTAGTTAAAATACCTTTTAGTTTTTTTGCGGTGTAAATATGGCTATTATCACCAAACTGCAATAGCAAAAAATATTACGTTAGCTCATTTAAGTTATTATTTTTCAGGCAATTAAGAAACCAGCAAAACTTCTGATCACAAAATCAGGAACTTCAGCCATTAACAGATACATACAATCTGTCTAGTATGGCAGTTGATGAGGGGGCAGAGCAAATTATGCCGGTAACGTATTGTGTTTGCTTACACTGCGGTATATGTTCGATAGTTTCCCTAGCTAAGTTAATTTGACACTGTATTGTTAAAATGTTTGTTGTAGGTTGAAGAAGATGAAGAAGATGAAGAAGATTTACCAGAATTGATTATTGAAGAACAAGAATCACAAGCAGAAACAAAAAATATATCTGGAAGACGAATTATAGATTTAGCTTACTTCTTTTCCAAAATACAAGAAATAGGCGGCCATGGTGCTTTTAACTGTGGTATACAAAGTTTGAAACTTATAGAAGAGAAACGTGTTGGACTTGCTTCTAAGTTTACAGTAGAATGTTTGATGTGTAAAGAGAAGTTTTCTCTTTGTAATGTCACTGGCGACTTAGATATTAATACAGCAGTATTTTCGCACAGGGGATGAAGAGTAGAAGCGTGCACGTCGCCATCCCTGCCAGCTACGGCTGCAATTCTACTCCAACACGAGTGCCACCAGGGCGATTACTGCTAGGGCGTGCCCCCGAGGCGACGCGCACCAGTTCGTCCCCGCTGGTGCGAAAAGTGTGAGCCAGAGCGGCGTAGGGGACCGCCACCCTACACGCGCGGCCCGACACGGCGGGAAGTGGAGGATGGAGTGCAGGGTAGCTGCGTGAAATGTTAGGGGAGGAATGACAGATAAGATGAATGAGTTGATGGATGTTATGAATGAGAGAAAGTTAGATGCAGTGTGCTTGACAGAGACCAAGCGCAAGGGCAGCGAAGTCTTGGAGCTCCCGGGTGGGATGCTCGCGCTTTGGTCTGGAGTACCAGAGAGCGAGCATGGCAGTCGGGGGGTTGGAATTTTGCTGTCCTCGCGATTGGCCTCCGGTATGTATGAGTACAAACTGATAGGTCCTAGAATCCTCTGGATCCGTGTAAAACTTGGTTTGACGAAGATTTTCCTGGTAGCTGCTTACGCGCCAGTATCTTCGTCGAACGCGATTGAGCTAGTGGACTTCTGGGAGAGTATGAGAGAAGCTCTAAATGTGATAGAAGGAAATGAAAGACTTATAGTATGTGGAGACTTGAATGGATGGGTGGGTACCGCTCGCGATGGTTTTGAGTCGGTACTCGGGAAGTATGGGGATAAAAGGGTGAACGACGCTGGCAAGCTAATACTGGCATTTTGTAAGGAAAAGGATTTTTTTGTGGCGAACACAATGTTCAACCACAAACAAATTCATATGTATACGAGGAGATGTAAGTCAAAGAGAAGCATGATAGATCTATTCCTAATGGATAGTCGGCTCCGTAAACAGGTGATGGACACAAGGGTTTATCGAGGCGCCGAGCTGGGATCAGACCACTACCTAGTCATAACTAGGATTAGGGGTCTGTTCGCGGGATGGCGTCATCGTACCGAGTGTCCTGAACCTGAGCCGACTTATAGCATCAAAAGCTGGAAGCTGCAGGATGCATCCATTAGGGATAAATATAATGAAAGGGTAGCCGAAAAGCTTGGCGATGTCAATGTAAGCAGTGAGAATGTGGAAAGTGTATGGCAGAACCTTAGGGATAGTATGATAAATGCCGCTGTGGAAGTGTGTGGAGAAACGAAAAGAGGCAGTAGTAATAAGCGTGATGCATGGTGGAATGAGGAAGTGAAAGAAGCAGTTCGAATGAAGAAGAAAGCATGGCTAGACTACTTAGCCTCGCGGAATGATTTTAATATGAAAGAGAGATACAAGCTGCAGAAAGTTAACACGAAGGCACTTATAGAAGAAGCTCGTGAAAGGTGCAGAATGAAAGCGGATGAAAGGTTGTCGTCCAATTTCCGGGATAATGCCAAGCTCTTCTGGAAAGAGGTAGGAAGGACCCGGAGTTGTTCGGCAATCTGCAGTATGAATAAAGTGCTTAGTGTTAACAATGACGTCCTAACAGACCAAAGTGACGTCCTGCAGAGATGGAGTGAATATTATGGAAAGATGTATGCAAGAAAAGACAGAGATGCCACATCGGGAAGTGGTGCTCACTTCGATGCTCCGGATCCCGATGTCATTGAAGTCATTAGTATGAAAGAAATAGAACAAGCGATAAGAAGTATGAAATGTGGTAAGGCTGCGGGAAAAGACAGAGTCACTGCTGAGATGATTAAGTACGGTGGGTCGCGTGTCTGGGACACACTATGTCTGTTATACAACTTGTGCTGGCGGACGGGTGAGGTCCCAGATGACTGGCGAGTAGCAGTTGTAGTACCTATTTACAAAGGGAAAGGCTCGCGCCTAAACTGCTCCAGCTACAGGGCGATCAGCTTGGTCAGCTTAGCTAGTAAGGTGTATGCAAAGGTTATAACGGCACGAATGCAAGAAAAGTCTGAAAGGTATTTATGGGAGGCTCAATGCGGATTCCGACGTGGAAGAGGTTGCATGGATCAAGTGTTTTCTCTCCGCATGATCGCGGAAAAGTTTCTGGCTCTTAGCCAGAAGGTTTTCTGCGCTTTTGTGGATCTAGAGAAAGCATTTGATAACGTTGTGAGAGAAACGCTGTGGGACTTGCTGCCAGGATATGGTGTGGACGGCTCGCTACTGCGGGCAATACAGTCGCTTTATAGGGACTGTAAGGCTTGCGTGCGAGTAGGGGGGGATGTGTCACCTCTTTTTGATGTCTGTACAGGCGTCAAACAGGGATGTGTCATGTCCGCCTGGCTGTTCATAGTGTATCTGGACAGTTGCCTGCAGAAGTTGAAAGATTTTAATATGGGTGTGAATTTGGGTGACTTTACAGTAAACTGTCTGCTGTACGCTGATGATGCGGTGCTCATGGCCTCATCAGAAGCCGACCTTCAGGGATTAGTCACAAATATGAAAGAGGGGTGTGAAAGTAAGGGTCTCCGCTTGAATGCAAGTAAAACTAAGGTTCTAGTATTTGAAAGAGGTGACGTAAGAACTAAATGCGAGATTAGGGTAAACCAGGAACGTCTAGAGCAAGTGAATGAAATTGTGTATTTAGGAAGTATGTTTAGCGCGGATGGAAGATGTGATTCGGATGTGGAACGGCGAGTAGCTGCCGGAAACAAAGTTAACGGTGCTTTGTCCCAGTTAGTAAAGCGACAAAGCATCGTAAAAGAAGCACGACTGGCGATTCATAACGCAGTGCTAGTGCCAACTTTGCTTTACGGTAGTGAAACCTGGGTATGTCAGCAGATGCATGAAAGTAAATTGAATGCTGTGGAGATGCGATCACTTCGAAAGTTGTGCGGCGTTACCTTGGCTGGCCGAATACGTAACGAAGTGATACGCAATTTGGCAGGTTTGAATGAAAGTGTCAGCGTTAAGCTGGAAAAGGGCGTGCTCCGTTGGTTTGGACACGTCCAACGAATGAGTGAGGAACGATTGACGAAGAATATATATTGTTCAAAAGTAGAGGGTAGAAGGAGTCAGGGTAGGCCGAGATTTACATATGAAGACCACGTGAGCAGATTGCTCAAAAACGGAAAGGTCAAAAGTACTCGGATACCCAGACGTGCGTGTATGAAGCGATTGATGAATCTCGAAGAAGCGAAAGAAGTATGCATAGATCGCGAAGCCTGGCGATCTGTCCTCTCTGACTACCCCGTCAGGGATATAGCGTGAAGATAGTTAGTTAGTATTTTCGCAATTTTTTATTATTAGCAATTAGAGGAACTGTTATCAGCATTTGACTTGCCCGTGATGTCTGAACCTGTATACCAAAAACGCCACGACATTGCTTCCAATGCCTGGGACAAAGCACTTAGCAAATCCATGAATGATGCTGCTGAAGAAGAAAAAAGAATTGCTTTAGAAAAAGGTAACGTCAGCAAAGATGGGATGGGATACCTATTATAGATGTGGTTATAGACGGATGCTGGAGTAAGAGGTCTTACTAAAGAACTACTCTAATTTTGCAGAGCGAGTCAAGCGAATAGCTCGAACTCCGGCGCTCCTTGTTGACGACTTCAAACTTTGGAAGAGTTATTAAAATGAGGCCTGATACTAGTTGCGCCAGCGTCGTCAAACAACTGCTCTACAAAATAAATATAGATGCTGCGCCTATACAGCATGGAAGAGAACACGAAAAAAAGCGCTAGATCAGCTATCTATACAAAACGATGTTGAAATTAGACCATGCGGACTTTTTATAGATCCCGAGATTCCATATTTAGGAGCTACTCCAGATGGGCTTAAAGCCTCTGAAAACAGAAACAATAATTAGAGACGATGATTTTTTTGAACATAAAATGAAAATAATATTATGTACATTTTATTTAAATTGTATTTTGCCGGCACTTTTGGATCCGCGGCACAGTCGAAATATGGCAATTAGAAATCCGCCATATATTTTACAGGCAATAAAGAACAAGGGAGACCGGAAAGAGGTGCATAACTTACAAAAAACAGAAGACGAAAATATGTGCGTACTTCAAGAAGAAAGCCTACATACACTACCATCTCCAACACTTATCCCAATAAATGACCAACCGACCTGTTCACGATATTTAAATTTCACGATATATAACGGGAAGAGTTTGAGATTTTGTCATTATTATAAAATTAATTAATAATTGATTAATTAATAATGAAGCGCTCGTGGCCCCGCGGTCTCAGTGTTCTGTAAACGATCACTGAGTTACGCAACTGTCACTATGGCTGGTCCTCGGATGGGTGACCACTTTGTGGCATTTACATTTGCGAGCGTTTCCGTGCTTCGGAAAGCACGTTAAGCCGTTGGTCCCGGTTGCCAGTGAAATGGCAGTCGTTAAGCCTGGTTGAAGGCCTTATGGGCGGCTTGAAAATTTCAACAGCAGGTAGCCACAACCTGCATCTGTCTATTTCAACACGGCAATGGGCTCACCACCTATTAAATAGGACAGGAATCCACACGGTGTAGGGTGGGCGTGTAGTATGCCTCTGCCACCCCTTCGGGGATAAGGCGTGATGGATATTTATTTTTAATTAATAATTATAATTGTAATAATTGCTTGACAGTGATAAAGAAAATAAAGGTGATTATTTATAGCTTATTGTTTATTTTGATAATAACCCTAACTATTTCTGTTACTGAGATCACTTACCTGGTCATCATCAGACCTTCAGAATGTATCATGTAGTAGCACTAGTGCTCAAATAGATAAATGTTGAAAGCTAGGTCATCCTTACTATTTCCGTTACTGAGAACCAATATCCACTTACCTTGTCATCATCAAACCTTCAGAATGTACCATGTAGTATCGCCAGTGCTTAATTAGATAAATGTTGAAAGCTAGGTCATCCTTACTATTTTTGTTCCTGAGAACCAATAAGCACTTACCTGTTCATCATGAGACCTTCAGAATGAACCATGTAGTATCACCAGTGCTCAATTAGATAAATGTTGAAAGCTAGGTCATCCTAATTATTTCCGTTACTGAGAACCAATATCCACTTACCTGGTCATCATCAGACCTTCAGAATGTACCATGTAGTGGCACCAGTGCTCAATTAGATAAATGTTGAAAGCTAGGTCATCCTAACTAAGCACTTACCTGGTCATCATCAGACCTTCAGAATGTACCATGTAGCATCACGAGTGCTCAATTAGATAAATGTTGAAAACTAGGTCAACCTAACTATTTCCGTTACTGAGAACCAATAAGCACTTACCTGGTCATCATCAGACCTTCAGAATGTACCATGTAGTATCACCAGTGCTCAATTAGAAAAATGTTGAAAGCTAGGTCATCCTAACTATTTCCGTTACAGAGAACCAATAAGCACTTACCTGGTCATCATCAGACCTTCATTATGTATCATTTATTAGAATGAAAGCTATGTCAGCAGGCATATTGCATCGTGTAGTTAAAAATAAATTATTATGTAGACAAATAAATATAAAATATGAACTTTGATAGACTAGAAAAAGACAAGACTACAAAAACCAAACTAACAAAATTTATTTGACCTCTCAGAGAGCAAATGAAATAGGCAAAAATGATGACAACTCTGCGACACATCTGTGTTCTTGTATAATCTTCAGTTCGTTTTTTTTGTAGTACGGTCGTTGGTCGGTAGGTGGCGCCAAAAAACAAATACTACAGGGATCAAATCTTCAAGGTCAACGGGCAAAGTAATGGCCTTAAGGTGAAATGGGCGTACAGTACGCCTCTGCCACGCCTTCGGGGATAAAGTTGTGAATGGAATGGAAGAAAATGGAAGGAGGAAAAAGAAATGACCGACTCAAAAACCTAAGCATAGTTAAAACATTAAACCCTAAAACTAATTTCAAAACTTTATTAACCTCTTCTATTTAAGTATACTATGTCAAATTATATAAGTGATTGCATTCAACCTAAATGGGTTTCATAAAAACGCTTCACACACTAATTGATCAGAGAGGCAACAAAACCCACAACAACTAGATACTTTTCAAATGAGAATATAGTCACAATGCAATCATCGTGTCAACTCATTCGTAACTAACAAAGTGTGCAGCAAAGCATTGGCAGAAATTGGTGTTATTCTAATTCTATAATCAAATAGTTTTTTTTTTCAGTCACTTTAAACATTAAAAAATTATATATATATATATATTTATTTAATTCGTACATTTACATTTATATTTATTATTAGAATTATTATACAAAATAAAAGTTTAATACAGCACTTAATATTTTGATAAATTAATTCTAAACTAACTAAAAATAACTAAGAAACAAAGACCTAACATGCGTCATAAAATTTCTCCGCATCGCAGTCCTCACGTGGTAGCGTTCCCAGAAGACTGGCAGCATTGCCACGTTGAATGGCAATGCTTAGGCTTTGTGCGAAAAAGAAACCAGCCTTCTGGTCACGAGTAGTGTCAATTAGGCGCTTTACAATCTCTTGAAATAGATTATGATTCTTCTTTTCACGGGTATCTTCTTTTATTTTTATGAAGATACCCGGGCTTTTGGTAGGCGTACATGGGGACATACTGGTCCAACACGCAGAGGCCCTTTGAGAATTTTAATCTATAAGGAAATGGGACCCCCACTGCAGACAGTCCACGCCCGCCTTATGTAGAAGAACGATAATGGACCACCTCCAATGGGAGTTAAACTATTGTAAAATATGCTAACTAAGAAATGGGCTATTGGGTTGGGGGTTTGATGAACTAGGTGATTATAACTATGGATGAAGGCGGCGTCTGCCATTTTAATATCTGATTATCAAAAATTTGGCAGACGGTGACTCGCCAACTCACTAGATGGGCCCCCTATACAATCGCCATAGGCATGATAAGCCTGTAAGGCGACAGGAGGCAACACCGGTGTGAGCGGCTTGGGGTGTCGAGCGGTGCGGCGCCGGTTTCACCTTCGCGGGACAGGCCCGGAGCGGGCTTCCCCGTAGTTATGCCCTTGAAAATGACACTTCCACCCCCGAGCATATAGCTCTGGCTCCCTCCCTCTGACCGGCCAATTAAGGCAAGCCAGAGTTGAGTTTTGCTGCACTCCCGGGAGTAGCACTCTCACTGCTCCCCCGTTAGCCCATTAAATGCTAACCGGTGCAGAAGGGCAACAAAACTCTGAGGAATCGGGACCGATGTGTAGCCACGCACATTCAGCTCGCCACAAGCTGCCCTGCGGATGTGAGCTTTTCAATAACTTTCTGATACATTTTTTTGTTGATATCAGAACGGATTGCCGTGTTGAAATAGACAGACGCAAGTTGTGGCTACCTGCTGTTGAAGTTTTCAAGCCGCCCATAAGGCCTTCAACCAGGCTTAACGACTGCCATTTTACTGGCAACCGGGACCAACGGCTTAACGTGCCTTCCGAAGCACGGAAACGCTCGCAAATGTAAATGCCACAAAGTGGTCACCCATCCGAGGACCAGCCATAGTGAAGTTGCGTAACTCAGTGATCGTTTACAGAACACTGAGACCGCTAGGCCACGAGCGCTTCAACAATTGAATTACAAATAGTCTAACCTAACCTAACTTCATAGTATAGGCATGTGATACTTATGACAAAAAAAACGTAGATCTTAAATAATTAGGAGCGGTCCCCCAACGCGAGGTATTTTTTTAGAATTATTAATACATACTTAGGTACTTTAAGATTGAGTTTCTTTTATTATTTTTTACATTTTAAAGGGAACTTAGGTTTTTGAGTCGGGGTTTTTTAAATTTTTGATTATTTTACCAAGTGGCAACCAAACGTACGGCCCCATTATTGAAAATGGTTGCCATAGCCTATGGACGTGTTCTGTCGGTCACTTTGTTAAGACACTGCGACATAAGCACCACAGGTAGTATATCGCAATGGCTAACTACTGCCCTCTATCTGGTCTATCCTGGGACTCTTTAGAGGCGAGTCACAACACAGTGGTGGTTTAATGAAGTACCTATTTCTGAGGCTGGAGTCTCATACAAAATCCCTATATCGAGGGCAGCTGACGTGCCTATATAAATACATTCAACAATACTAAAAATTAAACAAAAACAAGGTGTGTTACCTATAGGGATAATCTCACGCACGCCTCACACTCTAGAAGCGGGTTTACACCCAAAACAACCCTCTAAGAATCAGGATAACACCCGAACCAACCCCTAAAGAAGCGGGATAGCACCCGAACCTAAGGCGAGGCCGCGGTAGTAGCCAAAGTCTGTCGGGAACCCTGGGACATCCTTTCGAGGAGTTATCCAGGGTGCCCGGCGATAGACAGACAGGCAGAGACCGTGTAATTTTAGTCAAAAAAAAAGGGGGTGTTACACCAGCACTGCTAATCACTTTGCCGTGTTGAAACTGATTGGTAGGATCTGACTAACAGCAGGTAGTACTGTTAGAAGTTTTCAAATCGCCCATAAGATGTATCGTTTACAGAACACAAAACCAGCGAATTGTCTTAGTTCACTTATCATGTGCACGACTGTAGCAGAGAGCTTCATATTAAAACGTCTGTTTTAAGTTATGCTGGTGTAATATTTTTTTTGTTTTTCTTTTTTAAAAAGAAAAATATAATATTGTGGGACACTTTTTCACACAGCGCCATCTAGCCCAAAGTAAGCTAATATTAGCTTGTGGGATCTAGATAACTGATAAATATACTTATATATTTCTAAATACATACATATTATAGATAAATAACACCCAGACACAGAATAAACCATCGTGCTCATCACACAAAGTTTTATTCTGGGTGGGAATCGAACCCACGACCTCTTGCGTAGCAGTCGGATGCACTCCCACCGCGCCACAGAGGCAGTCAAAATTTTTATGATGTAAATCAGTTATACTCGTATACATCTTATATTATAATTGTCCATGTGTCTTTGTACTGTGCATTTATTAACGCAGAATAATTTTTTCTCTCTTTGATTAATTTAATGACAAAATTGTCATTTTGACAGCATTTCAACGATGACCAACGTACAAAAATATTAGATCTTATTTCAAGGCGTTATTGCCAAGTTGTAAATTGTAATGCAACTATAAACTGTGACGACGAATGGAATTTGTGCATCAAACATCAATTTAATACCAAACGGATGTATGACATTCGTCATTGTAGAAACACGTCCCTGTTTAGTTTCGACATTTGACAAACAAATACCATAAAGTCAATACCAACATTGATGATTAATGACATAATGGTATGTTATGATTGCCTCTGTAGTGTAGTGGTATGCGATTGCCTTGCTGAGGTCTCGGGGTCGAATCCCGGGTCGGAAAATATATTTATGTGATATAATATAATTCGCCAACGTTTGTTTCGGTATTTGGATGTTTCATTGGGTGCAATGTTATGGTGCAAATCTATACTAATATTATAAAGCTGAAGAGTTTGTTTGTTTGTGTGTGTGTTCGTTTGGTTGAACGCGCTAATCTCAGGAACTGCTGGTCGGACTTGAAAAATCCTTTTTGTGTTAGATAGCCCATTTATCGAGGAAGGCTATAGGCTATATATCATTACGCTATTACACTGGGGAGCAGAGCAGTAGTCATAAATCGGGCAAATTTTAAGCATCATTGTAGAATTTATAAGCGACGGGATTAAATAGGTGCGACGGGAGGTCGAAATATTCCACGGGCGAAGCTGTGGGGGTCATCTAGTATAATTATAAACCTTCCTCTTGAATCATTCTATCTATAATCAAACATAATTTATGTAATAGTACTTCGTTCAATCGGTTTAAGCTGCTAAAAAACCCTGGATGATTAAATATATTAAACTATAGAACGGATTTATAGTTTTGACATTAAAGCTTACATTTGCTTTATTTTATACTGTGGAGGAACGGGTGGAGATGTTCCTCCGACTCAAAGGGAGGATCCTCCGACCAGGCAAGATCACGCCTGGCGGGCCGCGGCCCTACGGTAGATGTTGGGCTGTTGCAAATATCATTCTTCAGCACGAGAACTCTTATAGCGCGATGTAGGAGAATCCTACATCGCGCTATAAGAGTTCTTGCTAGTATAATATATATTCAGTGTCCGAGACTACCAGGACTTTAATTGGTCGTGCTAATTAGTGTTTAGCACATAAGACCTTTTAGCCCTTTTGTTACCACCTCACTAAAAAGGGCAACGGGTTCAAAATTTCTTCCACATTTAACATCTAAAATAGACACATTTTATTTTATTAAATTAATTATTCGGCCCTTTAGACCGACCTCAGTACCGTGCTTCGAAAGGCACGTTAAGCTGTTGGTCCCGGTTGCCTATAAAATGGCAGTCGTTAAGCCAAGTTGAAGGCCTTATAGGCGGCTTAAAAATATTACGACAGCAGGTCGCCGCAGCCTGCGCCTGTCCATTTCAATACTGCAATGGGCTCACCACCTGTTACGTGGGACAAAAATGCATCCGGTGAAATGTAGGCGTTTAATATGCCTCAGCCTACCCCTTCGGGGATAAAGGCGTGACAATATGTATGTTTGATGTATGATGTATGTATGTAGGATTCTTAGTATCGATGTAGTTCGATAGCTTTTACGATATGTGGCGCTGGCCGCCACAATACTATTTAAAGATGATAATCAGTTTTAAAGATTCCGTAGCGCAAGCTTAAATTGGCTTAATTTGACACATTATTTAATTTTAGTTATTACAATGTGATTTAATAGTTAGCCATCGATCTGGAAAAATACCAACATCAACAAGTGTCAGTTAATCTGGCCAGACAGACACTATCAATGAGGTCGTAAAAAAATTACTGCCTCTGTGGTGCGGTGTGAGTGTATCCGACTGCGACGCAAGAGTGTTCGATTCCCACCCAGGATAAAACTTTGTGTGATGAGCACGATGGTTTATTCTGTGTCTGGGTGTTATTTTTCTATAATATGTATGTATTTAGAAATATAAAAGTATGTTTATCAGTTATCTGGTTGCCTTAGTACATGCTCTGCTTAGTTTGGAATCAGATGGCGTTGTGTAAGTGTCCCAACGATATTTATTTAGTTATTGGTGCTCTTAGGGACCAAATAAAAGTGGACTACAAACTCCACAACTTCGGGGTTTGGAAGTAACTGGGAATACAATTAAGATGGAGAGAGAAGAGCTCGGACCGCCGAGATTGTATTATATAAATTTGTAACATATGTTCTGACTGTTGGAATTTTCGTTCGAATGAATGGTTAGGTATAAGGTTTCTCCTGCATAAGTTTCTGGTGACGGCAATACCTCTTTAAACTTACCTCTTATTGCGTGAAACCAACAATGCTACTGGCAAAGTGTGGGTATAGTACTCATCTCTGCATAACCCCTTGGGATATACGCGTGATTGTCTTGATTGTATGTAACAGTCAAATTAATGACGTATGAATGTTTAATAAAATCATTTTACCTTTATTTATTATTAAAATTTAGGAAATAACATGGTGTAACGATGTTGTTTTGTGTTTAATATTCACGCCCACAGGCCCGTGGGCGGAGGAGGAGGTATTTGCGATTGTACGCCGTCTTTGCTTAATGATAACGACAATTATATGTAACCGGCATTGAAATCTCAAGAATTATGATAAAGAAAAAGAACATAAAATTGTTATTTACCATTTTTTTTGAAGAAAATAAATGAAATCAAGCGTAACATGGCGGAAATTCAATAAGGAACGACAATAAAGGAGGGGTGATAGTGTATCAATCACGCCTTATCCCCGAAGGGGTTGCAGAGGACTATTGTACGCCCACTTTTCACTCTGTATATTCCTGCCCCTCGTAAATAGGTGGGTAACCCATTGCCGTGTTGAAATAGACAGACACAGGTTGTGGCTACTGGCATCCGGGACCAACGTGCCTTCCGAAGCACGAAAACGCTCGCTAATGTAAATGCCACAGAGCGCTTAACACAGTGATAGTTTACAGAACACTGAGTTGGCGGGGCCACGAGCGCTTTTTTCATTAGTAATTTATGAAAATTTTCAACACACTTCCACGTAAAGTAGATACATTTCATCGGTTTTAAATAAATAAAGCAGCTCATAAAACACGCGTGTGTTATAAACCCAAATAGTGAAATTAAATTCTACTAGTTGACGCTCGCGGCTTTGCCTGCATAGAGAAGTTTTCCCGTTCCCGTTTCCCACAGGAACTTGTTCCTGGGATAAAAAGTAGCCTATGTGTTATTCTGATGTATAAGCTATATTATTGTAAAGTTTCCGGAGTCCGAGACTACCAGGACTTTAATTGATCGTGCTAATTAGTGTCTAGCACATAAGACCTTTTAGCCTTTTTGTTACCACCTCACTAAAAAGGCAAAGGGTTCAAAATTTCTTCCAAATTTAACATTTAAAATAAACACATTTTATTAAATTTTTTCGGCCCTTTAAACCCACCCCAGTTCCGCGCTTCGGAAGGCACGTTAAGCCGTTGGTCCCGGTTGCCAGTAAAATGACAGTCGTTAAGCCAAGTTGAAGGCCTTAAGGGCGGCTTAAAAAATTTCAACAGTTTGTCGATACAGCCTGCGCCTGTCCATTTCAACACGGCAATGGGCTCAACACCCGTTACGTGGGACGAAAATGCATACGGGAAACGTACGCGTTTAATATGCCTCTGCCTACCCCTTTGGGGATAAAGGTGTGACGATATGTATGTATGTATGTATGTATGTATGTATGTATGTATGTATGTTCACTAAAATCCATTCTGTTGTTTTTACGTGAAAGAGTAAGAAACATTCATTCTTACAAACGTTCGCATTTATAATATTAGTAGGATAACCGCACTGTTTCCTTTTTTTTTATCAACAAAGGGTTGTCATAGAAACACTATGTAAATATTTTTGTTAATAAATAAACTCTATTACTTCAAACAACAAACGTTTATTTGTTATACAAATAAACGTTTGTTTTCGTACCATAATTTAGTATTGTCTCTAAATAAACAGCGGTTAGTAATATTTAATAAAAAAATGTTGAGTTTATCAAAAACTAGGCTGTATAGCTTTTCGGTCTTATTCATAATGAAACACTTATCGAGTCCATAAACCTTCTATAGTTAAAACGTATTTTAAGCCTAATAAACCTTCTATAAAATTCTTTATTCAACCTCTGATAACTATGCGCCCGTATTGGGCAGGCAAAGGAAACTTTGTCCATACAGCCTAGTCTCCGGATTTTTTTTTTATAATAACCGTTGTACTATTCCACAACATTTACTTGATAAACCTTACCGGTTTCGCCTCACGGCATCCTCACGGGAGAATCACCATCAATCAACAGTATAAATTATTCGGAATTTCTATTTTCTTAGTATATGGTCCTGTCCAGTCTTTGTCGATGTCGAGTCCTCAGTCCTAGGTCCTTGTCCTTGCCCTCAGTATAATGGTGATTTTTATACTGAGGTTTTCAGTGGACTTTTCGCGTCAAGAGAGAAAATAGCATTTCACTGCATATATATCATTGTCTATCACTATAGCACGTTAACACAACTTTTATGTCCAAGAAACCACCAATCCCACACATAAAACAAGAAAAATGCACTAGTTTTAGAAAACAATAAACAGCAAGCGTCCGCACTTGTCACTCTCCCGCCAAAACTCAAAATAGCTTTATAATACAAAATGTTGCCAATTGATGGAAAAAAAACATGAATTTTAATTAAAAACCCCTTGCTAGGTGTTGAAAAACAATCACCGTTCATGTCATAGTTATCAAATTTGTTGTCATTTACTTCTTTAAATATTGTGAGCGCGTAAATCTATGAGCTTTTCAAAACAAATAATATTGCAGATAAAACGATAGGCTTGTAATTTTTATTGTTGCAATAATGGTGCCGCCAAAATATAAGCGCCAAAGAATTGAATATAAGTTACAAGAAGACAAGGTTGGTGTCAATAATTTCATGAGATTGTTTGTACGCTGCAGGTTGCTTTTTTGTTTACATATACCTAGTTTTTTTTTTATTTAAATAATTTTAAAGTATTTATTTAGTAGCTCACAGTTATTGAACATAAATATATTGGCACAAAATTAATTTCGCTAAGATATGTAAAATGTGCAACGAAATAATGGAAAGGTTATGTTCTACCTAACTTATATAGGCACCTTTTAAATTTGTTGTATTATTTTCTTGTACGTATTTCAGTTTACGACGCCAGCTGAAAAATTAGTGCATATTGAAATTGGGTGCCGCAAAGAACTGTACCTACTCCATTCAAATGGGTAATGGAATCCCGACGGCAGTAAAATTTAGGATTGAAAGGAACTTTGATAAAGAAAAGTCTAATCTTATGAAAATAAAAATTATAGAAATCACGTATGTAATTTTATTTTACATTTATTAGCGTTTCCGTGCTTCGTAAGGCACGTTAAGCCATTGGTCACGGTTGCCAGTAACATGGTAGTCGTTAAACCATGTTCGACTCCTTATGGGCGGGTTGAAAAATTTCAACAGCAGGTCGTCACAACCTGCCCGTGTCGATTTTAATACGGCAATGGACTTATCACCTGTTCTGTGGGTCAAAATGCATACATACTGTGAAATGTGTGTATAAAGCCTCAGCCTACCCCTTCAAAGATAAAGGCGTGATAATATGTATGTATGGGTGTCACTCTATTTATACCTATGTTGACATCATCAAGGACTTGGATGGGTAAGGGTTGGCCGCCAACCCTTACACATACCCTGTACCTACCGAGGTTCTGTCCTTAGCCCATTTCTGTTTAGCTTACTATTTGACGAACTATCGGACAGCTTCAGAGAGAGATGATGATGACGGACTCTTGCAAACCGTGGATAAGTGGAGTTCTACCTCCTCCTTTCCCAACCGCTGAAGTCCTTTATTGGTTGAGGGAAAATCTTCCCTAACTAAATAAAAATTCATACGAGTACTTATCCACATCATCTATAGAAATGGATTTAATGTTAAACGATAAACTTTACTGCACGAACGATTTGCAGTAATTTCAATGCTACGCGAGGTTTGTAAAGTTTGCTACGCTCGCAATGCTTTCCTATTGCATTATTGGTACCTATGTAAATTAAAATTACTTATAGTTACAATAATTTCTTTCTACTTTTTTATCACAGACTAGCGACCCGGCCCGAAATTAATTGCGTTGCGCGTTAATATTGATTTTACCATAGATCCTAAGGTATTCAATTAAATAGCATGGTGTAAAAGGAAACAATACTCTTAATAAAATATTCAAGCCAACCAACATATTTAAAATGATAAGGATTAAAATCGAATTTATGTAAAATAACTTTCCAAATGTCACTTTATAATTGCCCATTTTTTTAGTATTAAACTGGATATAGTATGATATCCTGAAAAGCTAGACATATGCCGTCGCCGACTTATCTGTAGATCTATTTAAGATACACAACTCGGCGATACAAATAAATAAATAAATATCCATCACGCCTTATCCCCGAAGGGGTGGCAGAGGCATATTATATGCCCACTTTTCACCGTGTGGATTCCTGTACCACGTAATAGGTGGTGAGCCCATTGCCGTGTTGAAATGTACAGACGCAGGTTGTGGGTACCTGCTGTTGAATTTTTTCAAGCCACCCATAAGGAATTCAACCAGGCTTAACGACTGCCATTTTACTGGCAACCGGGACCAACGGCTTAACGTGCCTTCCGAAGCACGGAAACGCTCGCAAATGTAAATGCCACAAAGTGGTCACCCATCCGAGGACCAGCCATAGTGAAAGTTGCGTAACTCAGTGATCGTTTACAGAACACTGAGACCGCGGGGCCACGAGCGCTTCAATCAACCAATATCGTTACAATTTATTCAATGTACCTATACAAAAACTTAACAAATCATATATCAAAACCTTCCTCTTCAATTACTCTATCTATTAAAAAAAACCGTATTAAAATCCGTAGCGTAGTTTTAAATATCTAAACATACATAGGGCCAGACAGAGAGCGGGAAGCAACTTACTTTTATACCTGACCGGAGTGACAATCAAACCCCAAAACACGGTACAGCTGATCGCTGTCGGCCATTTTGTTTACTAAAATAGGTTTATAAGAAGGGGTCTGGCTTCTATAAAATCAGATAGATTTTCAGAGGTTTATAGAACGTTTTAGTGCTTTTGAACGATTATGAATAAGACTTTTTAGCAATCCTCTAATAAGGGCTTATTAAACCTCTCATAACTCATTATGAATAAGACGGTTAGTGTATGCAGCTACGATAGAAAATTTCTTGAATTTTCTTTTCTTTGTATTTATACATATGATTTTGGATATCTAAAAATGACAACTTCCAATAAATTAGTATAGTGAGTGTTTTTATTGCTTTTAATAGCATTACAAAAGTGTGTTCGTTCTCTTGTGAAAATAACGTGTTTATGTTTTGATGGTATGATATAAAAAAAAAAAAATATCTTTTATTCTCTTTCCTTCCAAGTGTGTAAAAAAAACACCGTACAATATACTTGCGTATATTGGTTAAACTCACTCGGTTTTATTACGCCCTAGCCTACGGCTCAGGCTGAAAAACCATAACGCACTTTCGTAATGCTCTAAGTATAATGGGATACCACAGAGGAACTTATGAAGAAACCAATAGCGAGCTCAAAAGAAAGATTGCGTAATCAGGTACCGAAGCTTTCCTTTTTCGGTCTGTTGTAGTTTGTAGGGTCCGTTTAACAACTTTTCAAGTTCCTTGTAAATACTGCATCTAACTATTTCTCGGGACTTTTTCTATGGGAGTGCCGTGCAGTTTAGTCAGAATCCAACATGACATATAGCGAACGCCCGTGACATATAAGGGTATTTTAAATTTTACAATAATGTATGAAAATTTGCCCGATTTTGACATTTATGCTTACTGTTACGCTCTTTTGGGTAGTAGCGTAATGATTTATAGCTTGTAGCATTTCTCGAAAAATCGGCTACCCAACACTAAAATATTTTTTCAATGCGAACCAGTAGTTCAGTTATATTAGCTCGTTCAACCAAAGAAATAAACTCTTCATCTTTATCTCAGTACTTTTTAGAGGTTGTCTTTGCCGTTGCCTGCAGCTGCAAGGAACAATGTAGTAATTAACGAAGAAATAAAATTCACCTATGCCGACCATTCAGAAAGAGGTACTCGTAATTCTCAAAACATAATACACGATGCTGCCTGCCTATATAAATAAATTGACGTGCAGCGATGAGATCACTATTCAAACACTTTTGGTACGTACGGCGTCCCGCGGGCCACCGTACGCAGTCAGAATCACACAGGTTTAGTCACTTTTGTCCATGGTACAAGTCACAAACTTTCAACTTACCAATTCTTTTTCGTTATTTTCATAAATATCTTAACTAAAGAGAATATGAAACAAGCGAGCGGCGCTGTCTCCCTTTCCAGAACAGCTTTCTTAATTTCGATCACCATTTAAATTACTCACTCAGACGCACAGCACTATAAACAATTTCATTTACTTTTTGAAGTTATACTTTTGGCGCGTTAGGGAAAAATGATGAGAGTAAAGTTTTACATGCGCGCACAGACCGTCACGAAAAACCGACACCATGAAGTTAGCTAATAAGTGTTGCCATGACAACTTATAACTACACTAGGTGACCCCCCGGCTTCGCCTGTGACGTACTTCGAACTCCTGTCGTACCTATTGAATCCCGTAGCTTAGAAATTCTACAATAATGCATAAAAATTTGCCCGATTGGTTGACATTTATGACTACTACTCTACTCTCCAGAGTAGTAGCGTGATGATATATAGCCTTTCTCAATAAATGGGCTATTTAACACAAAAATATTTTTTCAAATCCGACCAGTAGTTCCTGAGATTAGCGCGTTCAACCAAACAAACTCTTCAGCTTTAGGTTCACTTAGGTTCAAAGTAGTTTTCATTCTATTGATGTTTTTTTTTCTTACTAATTTAACATTCCTTTTACAAACAAAGAGTTGTGCGTTGGTCTATGTGATGAAATCTTATTAGACTAAAGTAGTATAACTTCTGACGCGTGTACATAAGTACATACACACTTTTTTGTATGCTTTCAAGATATTCTTTGCCAATCAAACACGCAATGGAATGCAAAGCTTGTGATAAACAGTAACTTTATTGCGATCTCTAGGTGCGTCCACATGTCATAAACTTGGCAACAGGTTCGCATAGTAAACGCTGTGTTCGCCATTATCTCGTTAGTTAAGATACCCATGGTTAAACTGGACAATAATGCGTGCGGTGAAAAGTAGGCGTATAGTTATGCATGTGCTTTCAACTATTTTCTTTATCATTTACGCCTTATCTCCGAAGGGGTGGCAGAGAATATTATAGGTCCACAATTCTCCGTGTGTGTGTGTGCGTGTGCGTGTGCGTGTGTGTGTGTTTGTGTGTTTGTGTGTGTGTGTGTGTGTGTGTGTGTGTGTGTGTGTGTGTGTGTGTGTGTGTGTGTGTGTGTGTGTGTGTGTGTGTGTGTGTGTTGGAATAGACAGACGCAGGTTGTGGCTACCTGCTGTTGAAATTTTTCAAGCCGACCATAACACCTTCAACTATTTTCTTCTAGTGCATAATGACCCAACATGAATCTCGAAAAGACGCATTCGATTGACTGAAGAACATGTCAAATTGCAATTGCAACCAGTATAGAAATGCTCTGAAAGTTTGAAAGCATTCTGCGTGTGATATCTGGAGAATGGGCACCTAATAAAAGGTCACCTCTGTTTAGGTGGTTGTTTACAACCGTGCAGCAGACGCTTTAAGACCGAATATGCAGGCCTTTTTTTACTACATACGATTATAAATAGCCATATTCATGAATGCACGCACATGCAGTTTTATTTATGTGTGAAATATTGTTTTGTTACTCTTGCATGAAGTGTTGTCACTGTCTAACAACCAATAAAAATACAACTGCAAATATAAATCATAGAAAAATATAGTATGCAATACGAATTAGACACAATATTATTCGGTTAATTTAAGATGGTAATTATTTTTATAATGTTTCTAGAAAATAAATGAACGTATATTGAATATAGGCCGATTAAGTCTTTGGTATGTTTCAATAATTAATGGTTTTTGGTAAAATTAGTTATGTAAATGAAATCAAAATTTACTTACGAGTGAAAAGAAACATTACTTGTTCGACCGGTATAGCTTTTGTACCATTTCACCGCACATTTCGTCATTTTTTAAATATAAAATATAAATATATAAATATCCATCACGCCTTATCCCCGAAGGGGTGGCAGAGGCATATTATATGCCCACTTTTCACCGTGTGGATTCCTGTCCCACGTAATAGGTGGTGAGCCCATTGCCGTGTTGAAATAGACAGACGCAGGTTGTGGCTACCTGCTGTTGTAAATTTATAAGCCGCCTATAAGGCCTTCAACCAGGCTTAACGACTGCCATTTTACTGGCAACCGGGACCAACGGCTTAGCGTGCCTTCCGAAGCACGGAAACGCTCGCAAATGTAAATGCCACAAAGTGGTCACCCATCCGACGACCAGCCATAGTGAAAGTTGCGTACCTCTGTGATCGTTTACCGAACACTGAGACCGCGGGGCCACGAGCGCTTCAACGCACAAACAAATTACCCTCCAAACGGCAAATGGCAAGCGGGGTATAGGCGCAAAGGGTAAGATCGATCTTTTGAGCGATTTGCAAAACGCAGTAAGAACTTTAGCCCGCTCCAGTTTATCGTTTGCCACATACGACATGAATCAGTGAAGTGTATTCCAGTCAAATCATTAATGGGGTCACTTGTTTGCAAATTAGTCTTTGTGCGTATCACAATAGGATGCATTACATTACGAGTGTAATATGCTAATAAACTGGCATGTACGTATAACAGCTGCCGACCTTGGGATAAAAAGTACTAAAGTGACAGACAAGCTTACAGCCATAAGTTTGAACATGGTTATCGTAGCCTATGGTACGTTTACTCTAGTACTGCCAACACTACGCAGATTGTTGCTGAAATTTACAGAAGGTGACCCTAGACGGGGACGTGGCGTTACAGCTAACGGACGCCTCTCCACCCTCTAAAGATATCTGATGTTATCTTTGAAAAAAAATAGTTTTTAATTTCACGCATAGCAAAAACAAGACATACACATAGTAAGTTATAACAAAATAAAAAAAAAATACAAAAATAAAAAAATTTACACATGAAAAAAAAACAACAATTAATATAACGTGCATGTGTTGCAAGAATAGGCACGAATCCTGGCCTCCTCTCAGCTTAATGCTGTCACCGCTGGAGACCAGTTTGACAGCGCTGGTTTTCAGAGGAGGCCAACGACATCATGGATGCCGGATAACACCCGAACAACCCCTAAGACCCCTTAGACCCCCTAAGAGGCCGCTGTAGCGTACAAATATTTGTCGGGAGCCCTAGGAAGGATGATCATCCCTTCGAGGGCCCACCCGGGCCTCCTGGCCATAGACAGATAGAAGAACACTGTGTGGTTTTAGTCTATAGGAGACCTGCATAGCATCCATGAAAACTTTTCACACGTATTAATAAAATCCCATCAAATAAGAAGATGGAAACTGGACTTTTTAGACTTTTGTCTCAATATTTTTCGATATCACTACAGGAATATGTTGCTGGACGCAATGCTGAGTACATAGAGTATACCCCGGTTATTATATGCTCCATGGCTGAGCAAGAACTGAAAATACATAATACTGACGATAAATCAAAGATTAATAAAAAATAACATTTTCAAATATCATATTAGAAATTGTTTGTACAAAAGAGGTCGTACTTCACGCGGTTGCCATTCATGTTTAGGCTAAAGACACATTTGCGTATATTGTATTCAATCTTCCTAATTTGTATACATTTTGTTCATTTATAGTCTGGTATTTTTTTAAATCATCTGCGTACAATCGAAACTGTGACCGAATGACATGACTATCCGGGACTTAATATCATCATCATCATCCGAGCGTCTGTCCCAGTTGCGTCTTGCGACGCCCGGGGTCCGCTTTCCTACATTTTCTCCTCCACTTCGCACGGTCGTCGGCATCCCCTGTAGTGAGACCATTGGCACGCATGTCATCCCTTACGATGTCAAGCCAGCACTTCTTACCGGGACCCGGCGGGGCTGACATGACAGACATTTGTCCTACGTAGCCCGGCGGTTGCCGCAAGACGTGACCATACCAACGAAGGCGACACTCTTGTAACTTGTCTGCAATGTCACGGACGTGAAGGCCGCCGCGGATGCGAGAGTTCCTCATAGCATCTTCATTTCCGTGACACGCAGCTCCTGCTTGTGTCGGCCATGTCTCACTGCCATGTAAAAGGACAGGTCTAATAATGGTTTTGTAGGCCTGTCCCTTCAACCGGATCGGCATTTTAGGGTCACAAATGACACCGGTCATCTCCCGCCATTTGGCCCACGCGGCAGCAATGCGTGACTTGACATCGCAGTCGATGTCACTGGATGTGTGAAAAACAGATCCCAGGTATTTAACCTGGTCCGTGTGCTCGACCAAATCATCGCCTATGCGGACGGATGTGGGATCTGTCGAGTTTAGTGCCAAGTACTCGGTCTTCGCCACATTTAATTTCAGACCGCCGTTCTCAAGCGTCTCCTTCCACGCCTTTACACGTCGCACCAATCTGCCCCTGAACGCATCTGCCAGCGCAATATCGTCAGCATACATGAGCAACCATGGAGGCTGCTCATGCGAGTTCCTGATGCTGTCCGACAATACGTCTAATATTACACTGAACAGAAGCGGACTAAGGACCGAACCCTGGTGTACCCCGACGGTGATGGGGAAGGGTTTCGTGTCGCCAACAGCAGTCCGAACCATTGAATCGGAGTCACAGTACATGTCCCGGATAGTGTCAATATAGACCTCTGGAACCCCTTTGGACCGCAGTGCCCACCAGATCATCGCACGAGGAATACAGTCGAAGGCCTTCTGCACGTCTAGAAACAACCAGTGCAGAGGCGTGTTCTTCGACCTGTATTTCTCTGCGACAACCCTCAGGACAAAAACAGGGTCCGTGGTCCCCTGACCAGGGCGAAACCCATATTGACACCCCGAGAGAGTACACTCCTGTCGGATCCGAGAGTCTATAATCCTCTCGAAGATCTTCATGGTGTGGGACATCACCTTTATACCGCGGTAGCTCCCGCCCTCAGGGTCTTTTACACAGCGACACTTGGATATATCCTGTGCCGCTTTGACCCTGGAGCGCGCCAGCTTATAGATGAGCTTCTGCCCCTCAGACGATTCCAGCTTATCATACAGAGGTCGTAAGTGGTCTCGTCTGGCTCTGGCTACAGCTCTCTTTGTGGCGCGCTTGGTAGCCCTGTACGCGTCGTGGTCTTCGGGAGATCCGGTCGCTTGCCACTTTTTAAAGAGGGCTTTCTTCTCCCTAGTCTCCCTCTGGACTGCGTGAATGCTTAATATCATAAATATAAAAAAGAAAAAGGGAAAAAAAGGCAATGTAAAATTTTAAAATATTTGCAGGATTTATCTAGTACTAGCTCATTAATGATTATATTATTAACCCCAGTAAGACACCCTTTATATCATTAACTAGCTGACGCCCGCGGCTCCACACGCGTAATAAAGTTTTCCTGTTCCCGTTTCTCACAGGAACTTGTTCCCGGGAAAAAAGGACCCTATTTGTTATTCTAATGTGTAAGCTATATTATTGTAAAGTTTCATTAAAATCCACTCAGTAGATTTTGCGTGAAAGAGTAACAAATATCTATCAAAACTTTCAAACATTCGCCTTTATAATATTAGTAGGATTGTAAAGTAATGTAGGTATCGACATCGAACAATCTGCCCGATTTGTTAACATTTATAATTATTGCTTGCATTGTTATATAACCTAGCATTTTTAGGTAGTTACATGGTCTACCGAACAATAAAAAATAACCAATTCGGACCAGTAGTTCCTGAGATAAGCGCGTTATAATATTTGCAAAGATAATATATTAGTTGATATTAGTATTGATTTATACAATACAAATCAAATAATTATCTTATAAACGATAAAGATCCCGATAAATAGCCCGTTATCGATTTGGGTCAGTTCACATTTAGATAAATTATAATACTTAGTACAATTCCATTGATATTCACAATGCATACCTATTATCATTAATATCATCATCATCTCGGCCGACGAATGATTGACCACTTCTGGGCGTAGACGGCCCCCAAATGGCCTTTAAGTATAGGTATAAACGTGATTGTGGATTATCCTGGGAGCCCAGTCACTATTGAGCAATTTAATGCGGTTTTATTTCTATTTAACGTTGCTTTACGGTAGCAAAACCTTGGGTATATCAGCAGATCATGTAAGTAAATCGAAATTTCTAAAGATGCGATCACTTCGAAAATTGTGCGGCGTAACTTTCGCCGACCGAATACGTAACGAAATGATACGCAATATGGCAGGTTTGAATGATAGTGTCAGCGTAAAGCTGGAAAAGGGCGTGCTCCGTTAGTTTGAACACGTCCAACGAATGAGTGAGAAACGATTGACGAAGAATATATATTGTGCGATAGTAGAGGGTAGAAGGAATCAGGGTAGGCCGAGACTTACTTAAGAAGACCACGTGAGCAGATTGCTCAAAAATGAAAAATCCATAGGTACTCGGATACCCAGACGTGTGTGTATGAAGCGATTGATGAATCTTGAAGAAGTGAAAGAAGTATGCATGGATCGTGAAGCCTGGCGATCTGTCCTCTCTGATTACACCGTCAGGGATACAGCGTGAAGATAGTTTAGTTTAGTTTTTTTTTATATTTCTATTCTATATCGATTACATATATGAGACTACATACATACATATTGTCACGCTTTTATCCCCGAAGAGATAGGCAGAGGCATACTATACGCCCTCATTTCACCGTATGCATCTTAGTCCCACGTAACAGGTGGTGAACCCATTGCCGTGTGCAAAGGAACAGGCGCAAGTTGTGGCGATCTGCAACTGGAATTGTCATACCGTCCATGAGGCCTTCTTCAACATGAATTATCGACTGCCTTATTATTGGCAACCAAAACCAATGGCTTAAAGTTTACTTTTAAGCACAAATACAATCGTATATGGAAATGCCACAAAGCAGTATCTTAAGACCAGTCATATCGAAAGTCGCTTAACGCAATGAGCGTTTACAGTACACTAAGCGGAGCGAAAAAAAAACTCGAAGCAATCCTGAATTCATTTCTCGTGAAAAGAATCCAATAAAATGAACTCAGAAAATAGTATCGAATTGAAAAAAATAAACAGTAAAAGTGCAGCAAATTACGATATTACACGTGCAAAAGCAATTAAATATCACAGCCTTTAGAAAAAAGTCTATAATGTGAAAACAGCGTTGATTAATTTGCGTTTCAAAATTATGTTGAAATCCAATATCCGACTATGACCTACTTTCAAAGAGTTTTTTTTTTACAGCAGTAGGATCCCGTCTATTTTCCAATTCGATTTTGAATTGGAAAAATCGAACCTAAACGATCATCGAACATAGTTCCTCGGATGGGTGACCACTTTGTGGCATATACATTTGCGAGCGTTTCCGTGCTTCGGAAGGCACGTTAAGCCGTTGGGACCAACCAGTTAAATGGCAGTCGTTAAGTCTGGTTGAAGGCCTTATGGGCGGCTTGAAAATTTCAACAGGTAGCCACAACCTGCGTCTGTCTATTTCAACACGGCAATGGGCTCGCCACCTATTACGTGGGACAGGAATCAACACGGTGAAAAGTGGGCATATAATATGCCTCTGCCATCCCTTCGGGGATAAGGCGTGATGGATATTTATTTATTTATTTTATTTATTTATTTTTGTGCATGAGAGGTGGTTTCTTGGACAAAAAATTTATGTTAACGTGCTATAGTGAAAGACAATGATATATATGCCGTGTAATGCTATATTCTATCTTGACGCGTAAAATCCACTGAAAGCCATAACAACCACCATTATACTGGGGTGAGACTGACCTTGACTTAAGACGAGACTTGATTAAGACATAGAGGACGGAGACATTTAGATAATAAGAAAAAGATTAAAAAATATGAATTAAGATTTGGCTAAAAAGTAGTAACCGGTCCATAAAATAATTACAAAAAAATCAATAGTATGGTTTTTAATTTTCTACATTGTTAAGAGCAACTGCCCTCTGACCTTACAGCCCCGTCAGGGTGCCTGCGTCCGTGCCTCGTTCGTTAGTCTACAGGTGCTCCGCTAGTAACTTCGGTCTGATAAGTCGCTAGGGCCCCTTTATAACCAGTTGTATTTCTCTAAATTATCACATAACTAGTTGACGCCCGCGGCTCCGCACACGTGGTGTAGTTTTCCCGTTCCCGTTTCCCTCAGGAACTTGTTCGCGGGGTAAAAAGTAGCCTATGTATTATTCTGATGTGTAAGCTAATTTATTGTAAAGTTTCATCAAAATTCATTTAGTCGATTTTTTTGTGAAAGAAAAACAAACATCCTTACTTACAAACTTTCGCGTTTATAATATTAGTAGGATAGTTTCTTAGTACCAACATACAAAAACACCCATCTCAATAACTTGGTGCCTCCAGACGCAGAATGGCAGCACCTCACTATAAAGAAGCATTTAGCCGGCCTAACTTGTCTTCATCTAAGAACGCTCTCACTAATAGGATCCGGACCAGATGCTTGTTGGTTGTCACCTTAGTGCCGAATACCACAATAACATTTGCATGGGTAATTATTTTTGTATTTGATGTAAAGTAGGTTAACTAGTAAATGTAAGAGCGCCTTTACACGATAATGTTTGGCGAGATTAAATGTATGTAGTAACATTAAAATTTTAAATCTATTTCAATTGTAAATAAAATAATTAATATACATGTAAGCAGTTTGTCAAAATCTACACTTCTCTATTTCAACACGGCAATGGGCTCACCGCCTGTTACGTAAAATAAAAATGCACACGGTGAAATGCCGTAATATGCCTCTGCCACCCATTAGGATATAAAAGCATGACTGATATACATATACTCACCATTAAACGATTATGTTTGGCGAGTTAAATGTGAAAAGTTAACCAATGTAATATAATAACTAACTATCTTCACGCTGTATCCCTGACGGGGTAGTCAGAGAGGACAGATCGCCAGGCTTCGCGATCCATGCATACTTCTTTCGCTTCTTCGAGATTCATCAATCGCAATAATAAAATAGTAAAATAATAGTAAAATATAATAGTAAAAAATATATATATATATATATATATTCTTTTATTTACAGTTAATGTGTGTGTAATAAGGCTTTAATTCAGTATTTTTGTGTCTGTATTGTCTTGGTACCGTAATCGGGTAATCCCCATCTACCTTCCTACTTACTGAAGCTATTCTATCCCTCTATCCTTTCCTATAATGTACACAATACAATATTTACTGTCCAATCTAGTGAGCTACACCTTGTACACCCTACAAAACTACCAGTTATTCATGTGTCCGTCTGTTGCTAAGCTATTCATGAAGTTGTTCAACATTCTAAGTTGTAATACGAACATTCCTGTCTTAATTTTGTTCAGGATTTTAGAAAAAACTCGACATATTATTACTAAATAAACGGTTTTACTCACGTGTGATTTTCGGGATAGCCCGACTAATTTCGTAATTAATTTATTGAAGCGCTCGCTCGTAGTTCCGCTAGCTCATCTTTGGCTGGCTGATTCTTAGATGGGTGACCGCTTTTAGACATTTCAATTTACGTGTGTTTCTGTGCTTGATAGAACGTTAAGCCATTGGTCCTGGTTGCCAGTGACATGTCAGTCGTTAAGCCAAGACAAAGGCCTTATGAGCGGCTTTAAATTTTTTAATGGCCGGTCGCCACTTTTTGCCGCTGTCCATTTTTACACGTCAATGGGCTCACCACCTTTACGCGAGATAAAGAGAATTCGGTGGAATGTGGGTGATTAAAATGCCAACGCCACCCTTTCATGGATAAAGCTACGAATTATAAAGAACTGATAAATAGAGAATGCTTCATTAATGAATTTTCGTGCTTTTAAACGCTTCTGCCATACATATTACTGGAATCAAACATAGCTCACATAGGACCTGTAATATACAATTACCGTGGTGCTTCACTCTTTCCATAGGATTTAGACCTAGTTGGTTTCCAGGACTCCCGCTTTGTAAAGGAGGGAAGAGGCGTTACGATCTTTTTCCAACTTTCTAAAATTATCTACTGATTAAATTCGTTCCGGGTTCCAAGACATGCCAACTTCTCCTGGGACTTCACCGAGATCGAGCTCGGTGTAATTGTGGTCTTGGTTATTGCCTTAGATCCTGATTTATAGGAGTCACAGTAATAAGAATGCGGGTGGGATTTGTCCCAATTAAAAAAAATAGATTGCTTGCCATTTCAAAAAATTGGTAGTCTTGTACATCCAAAGGGTACGGTACAATGACTCTATTGACCGTATGCTTGTCTGCCGCCACAGTGATAAAAAAAATTACAATACTGCAGTTTACAACCTCTTGTAAACTGCAGTATTGTAATTTTTCAGAAGGCATGAAGGTACATCCTCATCTTCCTTCATGCCTTCTGTAGAACTTCTAAAGCACGCAATGGTTTCTTATATGCCTTCCATCCCGATGAGGTTTGGTTTGTAGGTGCAAGTTTCAACCACCAATATACATACAGTTGCAGTATTGAAGAGCTCGTGGCCCCGCTGACTCAGTGTTCTGTAAACGATCACTGCGTTAAGCAATTTTCGCTATGGTTGGTCACGTATGGGTGACCACTTTGTGGCATTAACATTTGCGAGCGCTTCCATGCTTCGGAAGGCACGTTACGCCGTTGGTCTCGGTTGCCAGTAAAGAGTCAGTCGTTAAGCCAAGTTGAAGACATTATGGGCGGCTTGAAAAATATCTGCTGCAAGTCGTCACAGCCTGCGCCTGTCCGTTTCAACACGGCAATGGCCTTACCACCTGTAACGTGGGACAATAATGCATACTGTGAATTGTGGGTGTATAGTATGCCTCTGCCTACCCCTTCGGGGATAAAGGCGTGACAATATGTATGTATGTATTATTATAATGCAGAATAAAGCCGGCGATACACTTCACTCACTACGTCAGTTTTGTTTGGCATACGTTTTCTACGATCAAGTTTCTTCATCACATCACATCACAATTTCAATAGCACGCCCAAAACGAGGATAATGGTGGCGATCAGTGGAGAGGACTTTGGGTTGACTAAGTTCGATACAGTGATCGAATATATACATAAATAAGTGGTCGATATAAATACGAGTACAAACCGCGAATGTTTAAAAATAACTCAACTATATAAACTAGTTATAAACATGTAACCACAAAGTTACTGAGTGGTGCAGTTGACCAACACATCTCGGAACGCGGAAGGCCATTGTTAGTGGACATTCCACAAGTGCCTACAACTTTATGGTCTTACTCGGTACTTAGTTGTAATATGTAACGAACAAGTACTGCCGGTAAACGAAATTATGCCCATTTTACTACTCGTACTATTTTCTGGAAGAGTCAAAAATTGGAGAACTTTCCGTGACAATATAAATACTATTCAACTAGCTTTTATCTGTGGCCTCATCTTATCATCATCACAATCTTATTCAACACAACATCGCTCCCTGCTAGGAGTAGCATCCCCCAGCCTCAACCCACAACCCACCCACTCTTCTCCATTTAATTTACAGTTCAGGATCCCTGGTCCATTTCTGCACTAGATTACTATCAAGTTAATTTTCCGTCAGTAGGTTCATTTTGGTGAGACGCCCAACAATTTCCTGCACTAAAGTCTCTATTGTGGTAGCTAACAAGGGTAGCAAGGATAACATTATGTCGATCGGATGATTCTAAAATATTTATTACTATCGGAGTTTTTTTTGTTAATACTCAAGATAATTTTTAAATTATTGGAAAAAAATTTCTCTTGGAATCCTGGACTACTGTTGAGTTAGAAATCCTGCATTAATGATATGTTGCTTACGTGTATCTGTGGGATTTACTTTGACTTGGCGTAGAATTAAGACTGGACTTGACGTAGACAAAGCACTGGACATGACGAATATTTCTTCTATATTTTAAGTACGAACTTTGTATAAAAAAAGCTGTATGAATATAGTTTCCTTTGTGTGCCCCAGATTAAGGCAAATAAAACTAAAAAAATTATATTTAATTTAATTACATTTTAATAAATATTTTGCAATATTTAGTAAAATGACGTCACTTATACAGTTATAGCCATAGTTAGATTCATAAATTCTCAATGATATAACTTAAAAAAAGTTTGGAAAATCCAAAAGTGCACGCCTCACACTCTTTTATTATTTTATAAAAAAAATACTTAAATATTAAAAATTAAAACTAAAGTCCTTCCTTTTTATTGTACCAGCCAAGAGTAGTGCACAGCGACATCTATATTCGCAATTATTAACAACTTTACGAGAATGTGTATTAGACAGTACACAACTCTTGCCATAGATGACGCTAGTATACAAACATATTCAAAAATGTTGAAAAAAAGATAATAACAATTAAACCACATCGAATCAGACCGTGAAAATTGAAAGGGTTCTATTCCTAATTATACTGAAGCGTAAGAGAAAAAGAAGACTCGATTAGTAAAGTATTTCGGCCGTTATCGTGTTAACATACGCACATACAGACATACGGACGTCCAAGACAAAAGTTTTTTAAACAGTTTTTAACCTAGTTTAAATAACAAAAATGGCTACAAAAATATCATGAGTGTTAAAAATAGTGTTTTTTCTTGATATGTGTGTGTATATATTATTTTACAAGTGACAATATATGATAAATAGAGACATTTTAAGTTTGAAACATCAGATGTTTTGCGCGAAGTGACAGTAGTACCCACCTCAACGCTTCGCTTATGAGGCGTGCAATATGCTAATGCAAGGGTTGTACAATATCTCACATTACGATACACATATTTGTTAATTCTGCACATATTTAAATGAAAAATGGTGGCAGGGTCGGATTTAGAAGAATAGTACTATAACCTTAAGATATTTAGGGTACTAGCCAACCTCACCTTCAAACAGGTTACCACAGTAACGAGGGCTTCTTTGTTATCCAAAATATATCAGTAATCAAAGTTAAATGAGGTGTAAATTGGGTCCTTCAAAATAAATAATTTAGGTCAGGTACACGTACACTATACAATATACATGTATCCATAAGATTACTTATGTAAAAAGGTTAAATAAAACCATTTATCTGTGAAATATCATCAGAAAGTTCTGCCATATTGTTAATTCTAAATCAGTGCTATGGAAAATGCCTGTAAGAAAAAAAAAAGAATACTATCTGAAACACACTTATTTCCAAAACCGATGGTATTGACGTATTGCATTTATGAGATGAGAGTCCCCTGAAATACATTTTGTCTGTGTATTGGTGGTTTATATTTGCTGAAATTGTTTAGTAGATTTGGTTATAAATTTACTACCTCACTCAGCTTCACCCGCATTTTGGTACTTGTTATCCCACAGAAACATACTAGCGGAATGTCCAGTCTGTTAATCTAGGGTATCAGCTGCCATCACACCAAATTTTATTAAAATTGTATCAGCTGTTAGAGCTTGATTGAGTAAGAAACATGTAATTTTGCTTCCTTAAATAATTTAAAAACATTGATAACACGAAAACAAATTGCTAAAATTGATAAAAGCTAGTTGTATTGATCGAGATAATTAAGCGATTGAAGCGCTCCTGGCCCCGCGGTCTCAGTGTTCGGTAAACGATCACTGAGGTACGCAACTTTCACTATGTCTGGTCGTCGGATGGGTGACCACTTTGTGGCATTTACATTTGCGAGCGTTTCCGTGCTTCGGAAGGCACGTTAAGCCGTTGGTCCCGGTTGCCAGTAAAATGGCAGTCGTTAAGCCTGGTTGAAGGCCTTAAATGGGGCTTAAAAAATTTCAACAGCAGGTAGCCACAACCTGCGTCTGTCTATTTCAAAACGGCAATGGGCTCACCACCTATTACGTGGGACAGGAATCCTCACGGTGAAAAGTGGGCATATAATATGCCTCTGCCACCCCTTCGGGGATAAGGCGTGATGGAAATAATTAAATTGCATTGAGGTTGGTACAGGCCGTTTCCAATTTTCTGAATTGTGCCGAAGTTCCAGTTCGTATTCCTGGTTACTTTAGCGAGTTTCATAAATAAACCACGCTTTATCCTCGTTGGGGTGGCATACCATACCATATACACTCACTTTTCACCGTGTGTACTCCTGTCCAACATAATAGGTTGTGAGCTCATTTCCGTTTTGAAAACAGAGAAGCGCAGTTTCATTAGCTCTTATATTAGCTTAAAATACTCACGACCGCTGAACAACAACAAATACCCTACAATGTTTCGAAAGGGTATTTGTACCTTTGTGTATCCAAGTCCGCTCCTGTCCACCACGTGGGCACACAGTAAGAAAGTGATTACTCATCCGAAGTTAATGCGGTTCGCGCCCCGCATTATATAAATTTACCGACGCCCTTTAGTTACATGACCGACAAATATTACGATATATTTTGTTATCATATTACTTTACACATATTTAACACAAAATCTTTAATAATTAATTATTTTCACATAAGGTATACTATTATTATGCAACTAAAAAGTTGTTTTGTTTATTTGTTTGGTTGAACTCGCTCTTCTCGGGGACTGGTTCGAATTGAAAAAATCTTTTTGTGTTGGATATCGATATATCGAGGAAGGTTATTGACAAAAGCACAATATATCATAAATAATATACATTTAATTTAATCATCTATACTTAATATTATAAAGATGAAGAGTTTGTTTGTTTAGTTGGTTGAACGCGCTAATCTCAGAAACTACTGGTCAGATTTGAAAAAATCTTTTTGGGTTAGATAGCCCATTTATCGAGGAAGGCTATAGGCAATATATCATTACGCTACTACATTGGGGAGCAGAGCAGTAGTCATAAATATCGACCAATCGGGCAAGTTTTTATGCATCATTGCTTAACGCAGTGATCGTTTACAGAACACTACGTCCGCGGGGCCACGAGCGCTTCATAAATATTTGTGACTCGCAAATATCTGTTTAGGTGTTTTTAAAGTTCTTTTGGCGCGTTAGGGAAAAATTATGAGAGTAAATTTTTACGATGCGCACGCATACCGTCACGAAAAACCGACACCATGAAGTTAGCTGATAAGTGTTTCCATGACAACTTATAACTACATTCAAAGTAGTTTTTAAACACCTTGAAGTTAGCTATAGTCAACATTTTAGATTTTTCAACAGGATTTCACGTAGGATAAGGCGAAAGATAAAAATTGTAATAGATTTTTGAAATGAAACTTAAAGAAGTAAGTTAAACTTCATTATCGACATAACTTCTTCATTACTCTGATACACACACATCTTGTTCCGCACACATCGTGTACATAAGTACACGTAACGAATAGGGCAGAATTTTATACCTTATTGTGAAAATAACTAACAACGGAATTAACTGAGTGCGATGAGGGTTCAAAACTTGTCACGGGTAAAACCGCGGGGCTCAGGTAGTATGATATACACAGGTATTTGCAATCACGCAAATTTCTTTTCCCATCGGGAAAAGGTGCTCAGAGTGTAATTCAATGTACGGTTTCATTTACAACAAACATGATTGTAATTCAGACTTGTTGTCCACAGAATATTGTTCTGTGTTTTTGTTTTCATTTCTTGCGCAATAATAACTGGCGTTCTGTTTGTTCATTATTGGATTCTAAATAACATGGACATAATCTTTATTTAGCAGTTACCTTTTCGTGAAATTTCTAAATATTCTTGTCTTCAGTTTGTTTATCCTTAATGATTATTTGGCGTTGGTTTGGACACGTCCAACAAATGAGTGTGGAACGATTGATTAAGAATATGTACTGTGCGAAAGTAAAGGGTATAAGAGGTCAGGGTAGGCCGAGACTTATAAGTATATGAAGACCACGTGAGCAGATTGCTCAAAAACGGAAAAGTCAAAAGTACTGGAATACCCAGACGTGCATGTATGAAGCGATTGATGAATCTACAAGAAGCGAAAGAAGTATGCATGGATCGTGAAGTCTGGCGATCTGTTCGCTCTCGACTACCCCGTCAGGGATGCAGCGTGAAGATAGGTAGTTAGTTATTCCCGAAGGGGCAGATTGTGGCTACTTACAAGAACTTTTTAAAGAAACTTTTCAACCCGTTCAAAAGACCTTCCACTTAGCTCAACGACTGCCATGTTACTGGCAACAGGATGCATGGAAACGCTCGTAAATGGAAATATCACAAAGCGGTCACCTATCCGTAACCAGACATAGTGAAAAACGCTTAACGCAGAGATCGTTTACAGAATACTGAGTCAGCGGGGCCACAAGCGATACGAGCGTTTGAATTTAAGTAAGTAAGTAATACTTAATTGTACCCCAAGATTACAGTTTAACAGACTTAAATATAAAAAATGTACAGGTGATACAATTGGCGGCCTTATCGCACAGTGGCAATTTCTTACAGGCAACCATGGGATGAACACTGCGTTAAGGATTTAGAGATGGGGCAGTATTGTGCATTTTTTTTTAATTTTACAGATAACTATGTACATTATATACACAAATTCACATATACTATACACACTGAATACACATTTGCATATCTATACATATCTACAATACATAAACATATAAATATATACCTACACCTACACACATATAACACATACAAATATATAATCATATATATAAATATATAATACATATACACAATGATGATTTCCTTAAAAAATGTCAGTCGTAGCCAATCTCTCGCAAATAATGGTCATTGACTCGCTTTTTAAAAGAAGCCAAATTTCGTGCCCGTCTTATAGTTATCGGTAGAGCATTCCACAGCCTAACCGCTTGTACTGAAAAAGACTTGTCCATAAAATTCGTGGAATGCTGTGGCATTTTTAACTTCAGATTCTCTGATGATCTTAAAAACCTAGTGTTAGAATCGTTCAAAAAAGCAAACCGTTTTTTCAGATAAGAGGGAGAAAGAGGATTAAAGAGTACACTGTATAATATGGATAGAATATGAGTATTCCGGCGAAAAAGTATAGGTAACCACTTGAATTGTTTTCGAAATTCAGAAACGTGGTCATATTTGCGTAATCGAAATACGAGTCTTATACAGAAATTCTGGAGTCTCTCAAGTTTATTTAGTTGGTCTTCGGTGAGATCAAGATAGCTGACGTCTGCGTAATCAAGGATAGGTAAGAGGAGTGTTTGTACAAGCGCAACCCTTGTCGCAAAAGGGATAAAATTCCTCAGCCTACGCAAGGAGGCCCCCGCCGCAAATATTTTGCGCCTCAATTCCTGCAGTTGGTGATTCCAAGACAAGCATGAGTCAAAATAGATTCCAAGATTTCTTACTTTTTCACTATAGCATATATCGGTTCCATTCAGTCATACTTTAGGAAGAAGTAACAGGTCAATTTTTGCTACCATCCTGGTACCAATGATGACCTGACTCTTACTCGGGTTAACTTGCAGGCCAAATGATTTACTCCAGTTGTAAATGCTGTTCAAATCTGTATTGACGTTACTGATAGCTTCGTGTAATTTGTCATATGAAGCTTGGGAATAAATCTGGAGATCATCTGCGTAGAGGTGGTAGGATGAAAGTAGGTTGTTTGTGATTGAGTTTATGAAAACTGTGAAGAGTAGAGGAGAGAGAACGCCACTCTGTGGTACGCCAACAGATGTATTGCACCAAGAAGATGTAGTATCCTCAATGTTAATACGCTGCCGGCGACCAAACAGGTAACTCCGAAACCAGTCAATCACTGTTGGAGATATGTTAGGAGAGGCCAGTACACAAAGTAATATGTCGAAATCAACAGTATTAAAGGAATTACTGAAGTCCAGGAGTGCTAGAACAGTCAACTCACCACTCTCCATACCCGCTCTGATGTCCTCTGTAATATGAGTCAATGTAGTAGTAGTACAGTGACCAGTGCGAAAACCAGATTGTAAGGGATTGTCAAGTTGAGTGTGAACGAGTCGTTCAAGAACCTTGGAAAGAAATGGTAGAATAGAGATAGGACGATAATCAGAAAATGAGGAAGAATTGTTCTTTTTGGCTATAGGAGTAATGTGAGCATTTTTCCAAGTCACTGGAAACACACTACATGATATGGAAAAATTTAATATATGACAGATCACAGGAAGAATTTCATCTATAATAGGAAGAATCATATTACGGCTTAAACAGTCAGAACCTACCGCATTAGAACAGATCGACATTATACTCTTCTCAACATCACAAGCAGTGAATTGACTAAACAAAAACGGAGAACAGTCGGGAGGGGAAACAGTTGATAGATTGTTAAGTGTAGTTTCTTTTGTTGGACCATCAAAATTTGACAAAGCAGAAAAATGATGATTGAGTAAATTTAAAAAAATTTTTTTTGGAATGGTCTCTTCACGAAGTTTCCCAACTCCTAATGACCTCAGAAACTTCCAGACCATTGCTGGGTCTCCATTGTCAACAGAGCTATGGATATGTTGGCGTTGAGCATTCCTACACACCTTGCTGCATTGATTCCTGATCAGTACGTACTTTTCCCAATTTATAGCTGTAGGACATCTCTTATACTTTGACTTTGCCTGTGCTTTTTTGGAAATAAATGTTTTGATATTTGTAGTTAGCCACGGTGCGGGTAAATGTTTTACTTTGATTCTTCTAGCTGGAGCATGTTTATCATAAAGTGATATTATATTTGACGTGAGTAACTTTACCTTTGTATCAATACAGTTTGATTGAAGTAAAAAACTCCAGTCAATGTCACAGGGCGTCCTTGCGCAGGGCATTGAGATCCATGTTACTAAAGTTGCGTCGTAGTAGGATTTTTGGCTTGGGTTTAGGTAGAGACGAAGGCGATAGGAAAGAAAAATTAGGTCGTGATATGAAAACTCATCAGCACTATGCTGGCCATGTTTAGCAATTCTATTTTGAGAAGAAACAATTTTCAGGTCTAGAAGCGAAGGTCGACAGTTTGGAAAGTGATGGGTGATACCAGAAGGGAGAATGGACATATTACAGGACTGGATGATAGATTGGAAAGTAGTACATCAAGAGTCACCTTTCAGAAGACAAGTGTTGAAATCACCCATGAGAATTGTGCGGTCGTAGTTTGGAATAAAATTATCTAGGAGGAGTTCTAAAGAAGATAAATAATTTACATGGGAAGAAGGACCATAATATACACCAAGAAGAACCTTGTTATAGGAAAGTTCAACCTCAAGGAACAGATGCTCGCCGGCCTGTGGTAGAGGTGGTTGTGGAGAAGAACTAACAACGGTATAAGAGATATGTGAACGTAGGTAAATAGCCACACCACCATAACCATCCGGACCGCGATCGTTACGAATGAGGCTGAACCCAGGCAACACGTAAGCAGATGAAGGTAAACATGGCTTTAACCATTTTTTTGAGACGAGTATGGCATGAATATGTGTACAGTCAAAAGACGCCAGCATATTTGTAAAGTGAGCCGGAATACTTTGGGCATTTATATGAACAACATTAAAATTGCCCGCAACTTCAGAGAACTGACTCGAAAGAAAATCCGCAAGTGAAGGCACCATTTGGAAACTGGAGTTACTGTCTGCAGAAAAATAATCATCACTACTAATAATATATAAATAAATATCCATCACGCCTTGTCCCCGAAGGGGTGGCAGAGGCATATTATATGCCCACTTTTCACCGTGTGGATTCCTGTCCCACGTAATAGGTGGTGAGCCCATTGCCGTGTTGAAATAGACAGACGCAGGTTGTGGCTACCTGCTGTTGAAATTTTCAAGTCGCCCATTAGGCCTTCAACCAGGCTTAACGACTGCCATTTTACTGGCAACCGGGACCAACGGCTTAACGTGCCTTCCGAAGCACGGAAACGCTCGCAAATGTAAATACCACAAAGTGGTCACCCATCCGAGGACCAGCCATAGTGAAAGTTGCGTAACTCAGTGATCGTTTACAGAACACTGAGACCGCGGGGCCACGAGCGCTAAACTACTAATACTACAGTTCAAAAAAGATATTATAATGTGTATAAATATACTAAAGTGGGTAAATAAATAAATATGAATACTATAAATAATAAACAATAAATAAAGAATATAAAAAACAATTAAATATAAAAGAGCTTATTAAAGTGTATGCTAAACGTATTACAAATAAAAAAAAAATTTAAAAAACCATACTATTTACATTAAAAGTAAATAATCGATGAAATGGTGTTAAACAACGATTCAACCACTATTTATCAGTCCAGTTTATCTTTTCGACAGTCTACCACATTATTTAATTACACTGTTTACAGTCGGTCATGTTTGGTGTCTAAAAGGACACAAAAGGTGAGACAGTTACACAAACAAAACTAAAGCACGAAAGGTCAGTAGCCACATAAAACAAAAACAGTAATAAAATTATATAAAAGTCATACGCAAATAATGAATTCGGACTTTTGGAGCCAACATTTGTAAATTCACAGGACTTTTAGCGGGAAGAGTGACAAGTGCGGACGCTTGCTGTATATTATTTTCTAAAACTAGCGCATTTATCCCGCCTTATGTGCGGGAGTGGTGGTTTTCTGGACATAAAAGTTGTGTCAACGCGCTATATTGAAAGACAACGATATATATGCAGTGAAATGCTATTTTCTCTCTTGCCGCGAAATGTCCACTGAAAACCTCAGTATAAGAATCACCATGGGCAAGGACCAGGACCTAGGACTGAGGACACGACATCGACATAGACTGGACAGGACTAATTATTAGAAGATAAGATTTAAAAAAATATGATATAAAAAACATTTGGCTAAAAGTTTTTTGTAACCAGGCCATAAAATAATAATAAAAATAAATTAAATTTACAGTATTCTGTTTGGTCTGGGGTTAATCAACGCATACGCCTTTGTATTTTAATCTTGTTTTGCTATGGTAAAATTATTGACTATACGCCAAAGTTTCTATTAAACATAAAATAATTAAAATTAAAGTATAAACAAACGTGACCTTTGCCTAACCAGGGCAATGTTCTAGCCACCTGAACTACCCGAACCGTATCGAATCAAGTTGAAATTCTCCACCATATTTATATCGTCATTTTAAGAGTATGACCAGAGCCATCTATCGAGCTAATGAACAACTCGATACCAATGAACAGTGTTACAACTATTTTTAAACATTGATGCAATGGACTCCACTCAGTTCAGGTGGCTAGAACATTGCCCTGGTTAGGCAAAGGTCACAGGTTCAATCCCTGTCTCGAATCAAATTGTCTTTTTCCACTTTATTAAAAATTTATGAGAAATTTAGCAAATAATTGCTTAAAAAATTTATCAATATACTGAGTGGAGTCCATTGCATCAATGTTTAAAATAGTTGTAACACTGTTCATTGGTATCGAGTTGTTCATTAGCTCGATAGATGGCTCTGGTCATACTCTTAAAATGACGATATAAATATGGTGGAGAATTTCAACTTGATTCGATACGGTTCGGGTAGTTCAGGTGGCTAGAACATTGCCCTGGTTAGGCAAAGGTTACAGGTTCAACCCCTGTCTCGAATCAAATGGTCTTTTTCCACTTTATTAAAAATTTATGAGAAATTTAGCAAATAATTGCTTTAAAAATTTATCTATAAACAAACGAATAGACAATAAATAACAACACTTTGTAAAGGATTCATCAAAATTAGAACTACGACTGTAAAATAGAAGATTATGAAGATTAACTTGGACCGTTTAAAACCATGATAAAAATTTAAGATAATGTAAATAACTTCACTTTTTTACCACTGCAGTTCGTCTGGGCTGATTCGTCGTGGTGCTTCTAGTACCCGCGACCTTGGATGTAGGAGCCGTGGCTTTTGAAGGCAAGTCACAAATTTTATTTAGATCGGCCTGGCATACCACTCTGTGCCGTACATCATCAGTTCCCAGAACGTAGATAGTGCCATCTTTAGTCCAGCTCCTAGTGACTCCAAATTTATCACGGGCCGCCATAAACACATCATGCCTCATCTTCGTTAAAAACTCAGTTATTGTGACCCTAGTACCTTTCAGTTTGGACTTTGAATACCAGAGCTTATCACGTATTGATGTATTATGAAACTTAACGAGTATAGGCTGAGGCTTTTTGTTGGAAGTAGCTTGCCCTAACCGCTGACAACGCTTGATGTTGCTGGAGCAAATGTCTGGGATGCTGCAGTGCTTCTTTATGCTACTGACAATTGTGTCACTAGGATCTTCATCCTTCACTTCCTCAACACCATGCAAAAGCAGTATTTTCCTACGTCTCTGCATTTCCACGTTGTCCACCATACGTGACAGTGCCTCCATCTGTTGCTGCAGCATTCTCAAAGACCGAGTGACAAATGCTCTAAAACCTAAAAATTCGTTGCTCAAACTTGTATTTGGAGATTTCAGGAGCTGTGCTTCAAACTCATCCATCCTACTGTTTATACTGACAGCCAAGACATCAATAGTATTCTGCATTGTATCCATCCTTATAGATATGATAGTACAGTGAAGCAGTTATTATTTGATTTTAAAGAGTAATTTGAAAGGAAATAGTTGTATCCGGCAGTTTAGGTGTTCAACTATCCGTATGTATCATCTAATTATGAATATATGCAATGTTATTAATTTTAAAATTAAAAATATTACGGAACAAAATTTTTTCAATGTTTACGTACAACTACCCTTTTTCCTTAATTTAGTAGTTTTAGTAAGGCTGAGTTGATTGAGGGCAATGTTCTAGCCACCTGAACTGAGTGGAGTCCATTGCATCAATGTTTAAAATAGTTGTAACACTGTTCATTGGTATCGAGTTGTTCATTAGCTCGATAGATGGCTCTGGTCATACTCTTAAAATGACGATATAAATATGGTGGAGAATTTCAACTTGATTCGATACGGTTCGGGTAGTTCAGGTGGCTAGAACATTGCCCTGGTTAGGCAAAGGTCACAGGTTCAACCCCTGTCTCGAATCAAATGGTCTTTTTCCACTTTATTAAAAATTTATGAGAAATTTAGCAAATAATTGCTTTAAAAATTTATCTATAAACAAACGAATAGACAATAAATAACAACACTTTGTAAAGGATTCATCAAAATTAGAACTACGACTGTAAAATAGAAGATTATGAAGATTAACTTGGACCGTTTAAAACCATGATAAAAATTTAAGATAATGTAAATAACTTCACTTTTTTACCACTGCAGTTCGTCTGGGCTGATTCGTCGTGGTGCTTCTAGTACCCGCGACCTTGGATGTAGGAGCCGTGGCTTTTGAAGGCAAGTCACAAATTTTATTTAGATCGGCCTGGCATACCACTCTGTGCCGTACATCATCAGTTCCCAGAACGTAGATAGTGCCATCTTTAGTCCAGCTCCTAGTGACTCCAAATTTATCACGGGCCGCCATAAACACATCATGCCTCATCTTCGTTAAAAACTCAGTTATTGTGACCCTAGTACCTTTCAGTTTGGACTTTGAATACCAGAGCTTATCACGTATTGATGTATTATGAAACTTAACGAGTATAGGCTGAGGCTTTTTGTTGGAAGTAGCTTGCCCTAACCGCTGACAACGCTTGATGTTGCTGGAGCAAATGTCTGGGATGCTGCAGTGCTTCTTTATGCTACTGACAACTGTGTCACTAGGATCTTCATCCTTCACTTCCTCAACACCATGCAAAAGCAGTATTTTCCTACGTCTCTGCATTTCCACGTTGTCCACCATACGTGACAGTGCCTCCATCTGTTGCTGCAGCATTCTCAAAGACCGAGTGACAAATGCTCTAAAACCTAAAAATTCGTTGCTCAAACTTGTATTTGGAGATTTCAGGAGCTGTGCTTCAAACTCATCCATCCTACTGTTTATACTGACAGCCAAGACATCAATAGTATTCTGCATTGTATCCATCCTTATAGATATGATAGTACAGTGAAGCAGTTATTATTTGATTTTAAAGAGTAATTTGAAAGGAAATAGTTGTATCCGGCAGTTTAGGTGTTCAACTATCCGTATGTATCATCTAATTATGAATATATGCAATGTTATTAATTTTAAAATTAAAAATATTACGGAACAAAATTTTTTCAATGTTTACGTACAACTACCCTTTTTCCTTAATTTAGTAGTTTTAGTAAGGCTGAGTTGATTGAGGGCAATGTTCTAGCCACCTGAACTGAGTGGAGTCCATTGCATCAATGTTTAAAATAGTTGTAACACTGTTCATTGGTATCGAGTTGTTCATTAGCTCGATAGATGGCTCTGGTCATACTCTTAAAATGACGATATAAATATGGTGGAGAATTTCAACTTGATTCGATACGGTTCGGGTAGTTCAGGTGGCTAGAACATTGCCCTGGTTAGGCAAAGGTCACAGGTTCAACCCCTGTCTCGAATCAAATGGTCTTTTTCCACTTTATTAAAAATTTATGAGAAATTTAGCAAATAATTGCTTTAAAAATTTATCTATAAACAAACGAATAGACAATAAATAACAACACTTTGTAAAGGATTCATCAAAATTAGAACTACGACTGTAAAATAGAAGATTATGAAGATTAACTTGGACCGTTTAAAACCATGATAAAAATTTAAGATAATGTAAATAACTTCACTTTTTTACCACTGCAGTTCGTCTGGGCTGATTCGTCGTGGTGCTTCTAGTACCCGCGACCTTGGATGTAGGAGCCGTGGCTTTTGAAGGCAAGTCACAAATTTTATTTAGATCGGCCTGGCATACCACTCTGTGCCGTACATCATCAGTTCCCAGAACGTAGATAGTGCCATCTTTAGTCCAGCTCCTAGTGACTCCAAATTTATCACGGGCCGCCATAAACACATCATGCCTCATCTTCGTTAAAAACTCAGTTATTGTGACCCTAGTACCTTTCAGTTTGGACTTTGAATACCAGAGCTTATCACGTATTGATGTATTATGAAACTTAACGAGTATAGGCTGAGGCTTTTTGTTGGAAGTAGCTTGCCCTAACCGCTGACAACGCTTGATGTTGCTGGAGCAAATGTCTGGGATGCTGCAGTGCTTCTTTATGCTACTGACAACTGTGTCACTAGGATCTTCATCCTTCACTTCCTCAACACCATGCAAAAGCAGTATTTTCCTACGTCTCTGCATTTCCACGTTGTCCACCATACGTGACAGTGCCTCCATCTGTTGCTGCAGCATTCTCAAAGACCGAGTGACAAATGCTCTAAAACCTAAAAATTCGTTGCTCAAACTTGTATTTGGAGATTTCAGGAGCTGTGCTTCAAACTCATCCATCCTACTGTTTATACTGACAGCCAAGACATCAATAGTATTCTGCATTGTATCCATCCTTATAGATATGATAGTACAGTGAAGCAGTTATTATTTGATTTTAAAGAGTAATTTGAAAGGAAATAGTTGTATCCGGCAGTTTAGGTGTTCAACTATCCGTATGTATCATCTAATTATGAATATATGCAATGTTATTAATTTTAAAATTAAAAATATTACGGAACAAAATTTTTTCAATGTTTACGTACAACTACCCTTTTTCCTTAATTTAGTAGTTTTAGTAAGGCTGAGTTGATTGATTGCAACGCAAACCGGCGTGAAATGCGTTTCAGTTTATCCTTATCAAGTTACACTAGCTAACAAAAATGTTGACACTTGATAGTACCGTCCATCCATCACTTCAGCTCTCGGTAATGGAGCATTACCGCGACTTTCCTTTTGAGTTGATTCTTCATTATGGTGAGTTTGGTGCTTGCAGTATATTCATCCTACTAATATTATAAACGCAAAAGTTTGTAAGTATGGATGTTTGTTACTCTTTCGCGCAAAAACTACTGAATGGATTTTGATGAAAATTTACAATTTATGGCTTACACATCAGAATAACACATAGGCTACTTTTTATCCCGGGAACAAGTTCCTATGGGAAACGGGAACGGAAAAACTTCACCACGCGTATATATTTTGCTTGATGGGGTTTTAATTTTAACGATTTGTTAACTACGTCATTCACAACGAAATAAACACATTATAGTCACCCCTTTATCACCGTAGGGGAATGCAGAGGCATACTATACGCTCATATTTGGCCAGTTATAATTTTGTCTCACATTTATAGGTGTTAGACACTCCAAACTTGTAGATGAACTCACTGGTTAACACTCCGAAATAAAACTACTGTATTCACTCTTATCACTGTTTATTCTTCTGTTAATACTCCAATAAGACTGCCTTTCTACAAGATAATGTTCGTTTTTTATACATTCATCGCCCTCTATGATCGCTCACTTTAGTTTTGTAACTACCGTCGTTTATTACATTATTGTGTACCGAATATTATGGTGAAATATAAAAGTAGATATTGACATTATAATATAACTGTTTTCTTATTAGATCATTTTTAAAATAACTTATTAAAATTTACAAGCGTAAGATTTATTTAGTATAGAGATTATGTTCACAACACAACTACCCTCATCTACTACATTTAAAGTATTAAACATTGCAATCAAATAGAAAAGTTTATAATTTATTTAGTACACAAATAATAGTTGCAATTTAGGTGAAATTTTTTCCGTATTACCTGCTGTCTGCTGTTGAAATTTAGTACTTGATGAATACCATGTTACTGACAGATGGGACCAATGACTTAGCGTAGCTTCTAAAGAAAGAAAACATTCGTTATGAAAAAACAATATCGAAAATATTTTAATTCATATAACCCATTTGCGGCACATATAAATAGTCATGACAATAATTAAAATAAGAGTGATTTTAGTTGCCAGTTCCAAGGGCAGCCTACCCTTCATGGAAGAAGAATCTGGCAAGAAACTCCATGGTTGCTCTTATAAAATGTAGGTATGGCTTACAATAATTACCTTACATTGTTGTCTGGACTGTGAGGAATTGACATTCCACAAATGATCACTCATCTAAGGGTTAATTAAAGGTTGCCTGGAAGAGATTGCTGTTTGCGATAAGGCCGCCCATTGTACTACATTTATGAATGTAAAAAGTTCTATTATTTCTTTTATTTATGGTGTACAATAAAGAGTATTATTATTATTATTTTTAATTGTAAAACTCTAGCCGGATTCTAAGCCCTGAGGCCCACTTGTATTTTTTTCTTTAATTTTATAAAACGCAGTTAACATTATAAGCAAACCATTAGCGACTAAGGCATGTCTGGATTACGATATTACATTAGCACAGTATATACATTACTATAGTATATAGGTACATGATAGATATTTTAAGCGAGCGGACAATTTTGCAAGTTCTACTAAATATAGTAAAACTAGTAGACGCCCGCGAAGTTTTCTCTTTACCGTTTCCCACAGGAAATTATTCCCGGGATAATAAGTAGCCTATGTGTTATTCTGATGTGTAAGCTATATTATTGTAAAGTTTCGTCAAAATCCATTCAGTAGATTTTGCGTAAAATCCATCAATACTTACAAACTTTCGCGTTTATGATATTAGTAGGACAAACAAATAGGTGGGTACTCTACTCATTCACAGATATACCTTGAGCAGTATATTTATATTTCTTTCTTCTAATTTTTTATTGGTGTGTTGAAGTAGCTATCGTGTAGCTCTTGTTTTATGGCAATAAGTGCCGTCTGCGGTTGTCTCGTCTTTTTTTCTGTTAGTCAGTAGGTACAACAATACTAGGTGAGGTCGCTTGGGTTCCGGAGGACTTGGTGTGGCCTTTTACACCCATCTCAACATCTATAAACTACATACATACATATTGTCACGCCTTTGTCCCCGAAGGGGTAGACAGAGGCATATTAAACGCCCAAATTTCACCGTATGCATTTTTGTCACACGTAACAGGTGGTGACTCATTGCCGTGTTGAAATGGACAGGCGCAGGCTGCGGCGACCTGCTGTTGAAAGTTTTTAAGCATTTATAGGCCTTCAACTTGGCTTAACGACTGCCATTTTATTGGCAACCGGGACCAACGGCTTAACGTGCCTTCCGAAGCACGAAACTGGGGTGGGTTTAAAGGGCCGAATAAATTTAATAAATAAAATGTGTCTATTTTTTATGTTAAATAAAAAAAAATAAAAAAAGGTAGTAACAAAAAGGCTAAAAGGTCTTATGTGCTAGACACTAATTAGCACGACCAATTAAAATCCTGGTAGTCTCAGACTACTTAAAGTCCTGGTAGTCTCCGACTATCTATAAACTAAACGTAGTAAATGTAAAGGGCTCCCACACAACTGCGTGCGATACAGGACAATACTTATACTTGTCTTATACTCGAGTTCTCAGTTTTTTGTGGGAGCCCTAAGGCAATGATCGGTTAAAAACCCCTGAGCAAGTGGACCTAGAAGCGCCTGCCCAGTTAAAAATCATTCGGATATTTTAGTAACATATCAACACATACATTCAGACCGCATTAACGCAATCTTTGAATGATTACATTAATGTACATTGTGTTAACGTCTGGATTCGCAGGCAGGTATTTGTTTCAAGTGCCAAGATTTGTTGCTATTGATGTGTGTTGGGATGCCAAACTCAAATCATAATACCAATTCCACTTTTTTTGGAAAGAAGTACCTTACAGGTTGCGCAATTTAGTAGAAAATGTCACTTAGCGAAATGCCGTATGTTGAGGTGTGTATCGAGCCTACTACAAGCAAATGAGCACACGAGCAAGTGAGTGCGCAGCCGGTCCGCAACTCTCTCTTTCTTTTGTGTCTGTCTCTTTTTATAACATATCCTCAACACACGGTTTAGTTTTTGTTTTTATTCTACACTGTGGTTAGTAACTAGCCTACCTTGTGGGTCTACATTTTAGTGTATTTTACAGTTGCTTCCAAACCCTGTACTTGGTGCCAGGGTTCACTTATGCTAGAAGCTAAGAGTAGCTATCGTTTGGGTTTTGGTTTACGGCATTGTTTGGGGCGACTGCACTCTGCCTTGTTTTTTAATTTAGCAAGCGCTACGCTTGCAGGTGAAGTGGACATCCATTTACCACATAGAAGGGTTGGAAAAACTATGACATGAAGCTCATCCTACACTATAGGATGAGCTCCATGTCTGTTTTTCCAAACCTTTTTGACCAGACTAGAGACAAATAGCTTTTTTTTAGCTATGTTATGTAATGTTCGTATTTTTTTTTTACTTACGTTTTGGCTATTTTAATTAGATCTTTTCTTATACGTTCTCTCCAATTATCTGCATGGCCATTGTCTGTAGTTTAAGCATTCCTAGGCCTCTATATTTCAAACTATTTAGATTTTCTAGTGCTCTCCCAATGTTTGTTTACCTTTTGTAATGTCAGATAATGACAATTCTTGGTTTTATTTTTAATTTATTGCTAGAGCTGCCAGTAGGTTAGGTTGTATAGGTATTAGACCTTGTTATGAATTATTATTCTTCTTTTGTTCTAGAATCATATTGTTAAAATTTTGAAATGCCAACCAATCTGAAAAGGAAGGGAGCCGGGGCCGTCAAATCAGTTTACTTTTGGTGCTCGCCTTGGCAGGAGGTCCTGAATAATATAGCGCTCAGTGGGAGGGCTGTGCCCTCTGATAGTGTAGGCTGTACTTGAAGTCAAACAAGGACACCGGACATCGTTTGAAAGTCGCAAGACCGGCGATGACAACCCTTGGCGTCAGTTCTGGACACTGACGCAGAGAATTCAAGCCCGACATAACTCTACTTAATATGTTGTAGAATAACATCGTTGTCTGCAGTAACTTGTGACACCGACGGCTGGTAGCTCTCAGCCCTCTGCCACGACCTGCCCTCCGAGGTCGGCGACATGGAGGCCTGACTCGAAGCCCATTCTTCACAACCTGCGAGCCTCTTTAAAAGAAATATTTGAACCCTTAACTTTACCCCCGGTTTCCCTGGCCTTATTTTAACATCTATTAAATTATTTTACCATTACCTTTTTTTTACTTTTTCTTTTAAGCCGGGACTCCTCCAGTTCTGGTGATAGTTTCTTCCTTGACCTTACATTTTCCCCTCCCGGAAAAATTTTACGTTACAAATATTAATAAAGACTAACAAAAATGCAAATTAAGAGCTACAGGCGCTACACGTGTTTATAACATTCTATCAGCCGGCCGATAGAATTCAATTGGAGCACAATTGTAATAGTAGACTACGAAAACAGTGTTTTCTGTCGGCTCTTTATTAAGCGACGATTTCTGTTCTCTTCTGACGCTATTGATTTGGAGACTTGGCCCTGTGGTCGTAGTAGACTTAAGACCGTCTTCTCAGGACCCAGCGGAGCATATAAACTTAACGCAGTGATTGCTTACAGAACACATAGATAGCAGGGTTTGAACACTTTCTAAATATATTACCATACAATACCTACTGAACTTTGTTTATTATTATAATGAGTCCCGTGAACTTTCCAAAGACCGATATTCCGGCCCATACTCATTCTATAATTAACATCAAAGGTGTTTAATAACTTTGCAGGAACGAGCGTTGTACGAATTTATGGCAATGTTACATAATTGAAACTGGAGTGAGTGAATATTACCTTCTTAGCTATTTAACCCTACTCTCTACAATCTCCTTTACGCTTGAACAACATATGCAGAGTATTCTGTGTACAGAATCCCATCCTGTACCTCATTAATCAAATATCTTTCCTATTCTTTTTCTTCATATTACCTTATTCCTGATTGCTTTTAAATCCTAACTAGATTAGTACTCTGGGATCTGCTTTTATTGAACGCTATGAACAGCTATGGTTTCGCTTATTATACTTTCGCGGTATATAGGTACTGATACTTTTTATACTATTCGGGACTTCACGCGAAATAATACTTACATATATACATCGACTTTACGAACGCGTTGCAGCGCCGTGGTTGGACTATGTGTCGGTGTAATAATAATAATAAATAATAATAACTTTTATTTCAAACACAATTTTTTTTTTTAACACAGTACAAACCAAATCACAAACAAAGACCCGCATTAAACGTCGGCTAAACAATAATAATTTGTACATTAGCAATTTTTTCTGCGACACACCAAACCAAAACTGAGGTAGGCTCGTATCTTGGGAATTGATGCCTAACCGCTCTGTGCATCTTAGGGTACATCACGTTGTGGACATTATTTTTAGATAAATAATAAAAAATATATGTTGCTACCATATTGGACATAAGACTAATTACGTTAACACGACTTACGTTTCAGTTTCTATACAAAAGTAAGCTATTAATTTAGATTACACTAATTCAAAAACAGATCTCAAACTAATATGAAAACTACCAAAAGATTCTGTATTATCATAGTAGTAATTATTAGGTAAGGTGTATGTATGTGAGTATTATTTCGCGTGAAGTCTCGAATATAAAGTATGGGTTTTTATATTCGGCATCATTGGGAGCGACAGCCGTCTGAACTGCCAACCCCGTATGTGCGCCAGCGTCCGTTGGTCGGCACCGCTAGTAGGTGAGGTCGCTTGAACCCCTTAGGACACCATCAATAGAGCTGTCGTCTGCCGTACCATTAAAACATGGAACGCTCTGGCAGTACCCGTGTGTATGTATTCTTACAACCCCGAGTACTAATATTAACTGATGAGACATCTTTAAGGTAAGGGACCTAATTTCCAGACGTTGACTTTTCCAGATGTTGAATTTTCAACCATTGACTCTCTAGTCCAAATAACATCCCCTCATCTATGATGGGCTACTCCTAATGCGAAAAAGTGCAGTTGCTCATAACAATACCAGACATAGGTACTTTTTATAATGCCGTCAGATCTGTTGATGGGTGGATTACTTAAAACTACATAGTACTCCTATACCTTATGTCAGGGAGTCCGTGTTTGCTCCAGAGAAGATGTCCTCATGGGTCTTGACAGGCTATACACCAGCTTTACGTGAGGTACTTCCTAAGCGTAGTCACTTCACGTGAGTAGTAGAACAATCTGGACTAGTTTTGTTCAATTTGTTCTATTGTAGAAATAACCCTAGAACTAAATGGACTAACCATTTGAAATGAAATGCGGAACACACAGCGTCGCCATATTTAAATTATCAGACATGCATACAATAATTAACAGAATCTTTTCTTTTATTTTCAGGTAATGGTAATTTTTTTTTTTAAGAGCTAGAAATTGATGTCAACGCAAAGACACCAGGTTTGTTCTGAATTTGGTTGAAGATTCTCAGCTTACTGTTACTTATTCTATGCTGTAGCGGAAACGGTCGTAAGAGTAAGGTAGGGCGTAAGGAGCCCCTTAAGGAACTCTGGGGCCCAAGCGACCTTCCCAGCTAGCGGTGCACCGGCTGACTAACGGACGAGGCTACAACGCAGGCGCCCTTACTTGATTGGGAGGTCAGACAGCAGTCATTCCTGACAATGCCATAATTTAAAAAGCCAAACAATAGGTGCTCCTTACAGTCTAATAGATGCGGATCCCAACCTCCAAATCCAGATAGGGCTGCTTGCTTCTAGCAACTAAGAATACAAGTCACACTGTGGACACAATTGTGTCCAGAACCGAAAGAATCCGCAGGTCTTTCATGTGTCGCACTATAAAAGCATGGAACTCTCTGCCAGCGCACGTGTTTTCCTCCTCTTACAATTCTGAGTCCTTTCAGAGAAGCGTTAAAAGGCATATTTCTGGGCCGGCAACCTGATGGTCGCTATCGGGGCCCTACCGGCTGGGATAGCGGCCCTCAGTCACGGATCGTCGTATCTGCTTTCCATCAGGCGGGCGGCACCATTTTGACTTGTCAAACATAAAAAAAAGAATACACTAAAATAATGACGAATAAAAATAAACAGTATATAAAACAGAATAAAGGTTATGGCTACCTGCTGTTGAATATTTTCAAACAGCTCATAATGCCTTTAACATTACCATGTTACTGGCAATCGGAACTATCAGTGTAACAGTCCAAGTCAATTTTACAATCGCGTCAGAATAGAATCAAAATCGTCGCTCAATAGAAATCCACTGGTACAATTTTGAAAGATTTTCGTAGTCTACTATTATAATCGTACTCCAATAGACTTCTATCGGTCAGCCGACACAATTCTACTAACACGTACCGCGCCAGTGGCCGCTAGTCAGTCGCTTATTGATAGTCTACTAACATTTTCACAGCTAGAAACAGCAATTCTGGTTCTATTCTACAGCTTGTCAATAGTAGACACGGCCCCCAGGTCTTCACACAGCTCAGAAATGTTCGGAAAAGGAAATCCTACAAACAGCCACTCATCTCGGGACAAATTATTGCTAAAGAAGCTTGACGCTGTGATAGTTTACAGAACACTAAGCTAGAGGGTCCACGCACGCAAAAACATTTATACGTCATCATACATTCATTCCTTTATAGTTTCTAGAACAATCAAATCTCTGAATCATTGCATCTCGTAACCCATGGAAGGACGGTCTCGACATTCATATAAATGTCACCTATTGTCGCCCCATGGAGTAGATAACGCTGCACAATGATTTCAAATGGCGCTGTCACAGTGTGAATGCCAGGGAGACGACATAAAAAATCTACCATTATTCCGGGGAAAAATAATATTGGCAAACGCCTAAAGCTCTTTAATACGAATTGGATTCTATGAATTACTAGTACTAGTAATATAGTGAAAGCCCCACCAATATTTCTAGGAATCAAGCGACGTTACTTGCTGACGGTGCAGCTGCTGACTAACTGACGGGACTACGGCATTATAAGATTGGGAGGTCATACGGCAGTTGGTCCCAATAATGCCGAAACTAAAAATTCTTCAATATTGCCGAAAATCAATTAATAAAATCAGTCTTGCGTTAGATGACATAATTCGACCAGCTATTAATTTATACTATTTATATACTATATTACTAGCACTCGTTTTCTTTTCATCTTAGAGTATTCCCAGCCACTTTCCAAACCCTACCCGGATTTGGAATTTGAGGATCATTTTTATTTCATTATTAAGGACTAGGAGCAATCCTTTTCCAATTTTTCCCATACACGGTCCAACGCCTTCCGCATCCAGTATCTCCCTGCGACCATTTCTAGGTCATTGGTCTCGACCCGACCTATCCGGGCGGAGAGGGCGGACTATCCTACATTAATAAATACTATGCTATACCTACTACATTTAGGTAGCCAAAAGGTTTTATTTAAGCACTTGTTGATGCTGGCGGCACCGCCCGCGTAGGGAAGATTTCCCACAGGAACTTGTTCCAGTGATAAAAAGCAGCAAATGTCCTATTCTGGTGTATTAAGCTATTTTACTAATGAAAAAGTGAACCCCACACTTCAAACTGTTTTTATATACCACTGAGGTGGCAGACAAACATACGGCCCAGCTGGTAGAAAGTGGTCATGGTAGCCCTATGGACGTTTGCAACACCAGAGTTGCAGCACTCAAATCCAGGAAGGATTGAATATGATTAATGAGAACAAAGTAATAAAATTAATTATTACATGCAAGTGCATTTACTCTGCTGGCTAAAGTCTATAAAATTTGGGAGACTGAGGGAACAGCATCTGGCAACCCTATACAACGGCATGTTTATGGAACAAATCACTCGATTACCAATCTAATGGTTCGGACAAACGGCCGGACACGCTCAATTTACATAGATGCAAATCACTTGTGGTATTTGAGCTATAAATTTTGAATAGCTTGCCTTGTTAGTTCTGTTGTGTTTTATCACAAAATGGATAAGGAGGCAATGAAATTTTCAAATTTTAAGAAAAATATTAGTGTTTTTTTTTAATTCGCGTGATTTTATATTATACCTAGATATATACATTATGCTTAATACATTAATGGAAATGATTTACTTTAAGTTTATTATGCTTCGGTGCCTCGGTGGGGTAAGCACCGTGTACGAAACTTATATTTATGAAAACGTGTACACATAGTGTACGAAACTGCCGCGCTGAGACACCGGATTCTATACCCGGGTCGAAAAAAATATTTGTGTTATCTACAAATGTTTGTTTCGAAGTTTGGGTGTTTCCTATGTATATATTTCGATAATTATAAATATTTATATCAATTGTCTAGATCCCATAGGTACAAGCTTTGATGGCGCTGTGTATAAAGTGTCCCACAAATTATTTATTTTACTTCAAAGTGAACCCGAAATGTGTTTCTAAGCGCAAATCTCGAGGACGACTGGACTGATTTTAATGAGTGTTTATGTGTGCGAGTAGGTCCATACTTTTTTATAAACAATTTAAACCATTAAAGAACTAGACAGTAAGTCCAAAGACAGAAATGAAGAAAGACGACTAATTTAGACAGAAAGAAACACATAGAGACATAGAGACAGGTGAGCCATCTATAAGGAAAAAGAAAGTGTTAATGAGAAGGAGGTTAATTAAAGATACAGGAGCAGGAAAGGAGACAATCATTTTGATAGAAAAGATATAAATACCTAGAGATAAAACTAAAGATAAAAGTTACGAAGAATCATCAAAAACTTATTATAAATCTGACACAAAGAAAAAGAAAATATGATGAAGATGTGAAATAATATACATAATCTGATATTGTTGATATATAATCAAGTAACGATTGACGAAGAATATATATTGTGCGAAAGTAGAGGGTTGATGGAGTCAGGGTTGGCCGAGGCTTACATATAAGACCACGTGAGCAGATTGCTCAAAAACGGAACGGTCAAAAGCACTCGGATACCCAGACGTGCGTGTATGAAGCGATTGATGAATCTTGAAGAAGCGAAAGAAGTATGCATGGTTCGCGAAACCTGGCGCTCTGTACTCTCTGACTACCCGGTCAGGGATACAGCGTGAAGATAGTTTAGTTTCGTTTTTTATAATCAAGTAACGCTCCGTTCACTGTCGTAGCGAAGGAACCTGACGACTTTTAAACCGAAATCAGTTTCAAAACTGCAAGTGGTAGAAACTGTAAAATCGCCTATACACGTATACATGGTGTTCTTTATAAAAATGCCGCAGACCGTTTGTCCCTATCTCATAAGATTCTTGATAAATAGATGCGTACAGACGGACGAGTAGACTGAGCCATTTTATAAGACTTTTCTAAACTTTATGCCCTAAAGTATTGATATAAGATATGTTGGTTTAAGGTGTAGGTAAGTTTTGATGGGCCCTGAAATTTAGGGTTTAGAAGACTAATACCAGTCAAGCAAACTCGCGCAGGACAGTTAGCTAAATAAAATGTCTGATATATAACTTCAACTTAAGATGCGCTCGTGGCCCGGCGGTCTCAGTGTTCGGTAACTGATCACTGAGGTACGCAACTTTCACTATGGCTGGTCGTCGGATGGTTGACCACTTTGTGGCATTTCCATTTGCGAGCGTTTCCGTGCTTCGGAAGGCACGTTAAGCTGTTGGTCCCGGTTGCCAGTAAAATGGCAGTCGTTAAGCCTGGTTGAATGCCTAATGGGCGGCGTAAAAAATTTCAACTGCAGGTAGCCACAACCTGCGTCTGTCTATTTCAACACGGCAATGGGCTCACCACCTATTACGTGGGACAGGAATCCACACGGTGAAATGTGGGCATATAATATGCCTCTGCCACCCCTTCGGGGATAAGGCGTGATGGATATTTATTTATTTATTATAATATCAAAAATTTTCAAGAGTCTTATCGTTGGAAACTCGGAAGACTTTCAACAAGAAAGGTCCACTCTCTCAAACTCTTGAGGAGTTGTCGAGTTGTTCAGTGCCCTAATTGCTACAAATATTCTGTTACTTCATTAAAACTTGGTACAACTTTGTTCGAAAGTAGTGTGACTTTGGCTAAAGGCTAAGTTTTTCGATCGTCCATTACAAAGTTTAATATTCATGAAAGTTGACCCTTATTAAAAACACTAACTTTCCCCCGCAGCTTTACCCGTGAAGTCCTTCAAACCCCGTCGTTAATAAGTAATGATTCGGGCGTTACATGGCAGAAATCCATCGTAGAAAGATAATAAAGGAGGGGAGGCGGATCCCACCACACACCCTCGATTCGTCAATCCTAACGCACAACGGTCAAGGATAACCTCTACTAGTTGTAACGGAGGAATGACGAACCAAACTCCTCAAGGAAAGGGATGTAGGATAGGTAGAAGGAAACCTTACCCTCTCCTTTTTTATTATCGTTCCCGTGTACCGTCGGTAATTTTTTTTTTAGAATTCTATTTGAAAATTTGTCTGATTTGTTAACATTTATGATCATTGCTTCGCTCTCCTAGGTAGTAGCATGATGATAAATAGGACATAGCCTTCCTCAAAAAACAGATGTGTTGCCTCCCCCCCCTAGCGCGGCCGTTTAAGCGGGTACAGGTCAGTTATGTTTTGAATAAATGTCAGTACCTACAAATTATAAAGGTCAAAATTTGTGGGTATGTATGTTTGCTGCAATTGATATCGAAAACAGCAATAAAATTAGGTTTATCTTTTGTTTGTGTAGAAACTCTCGAATCATGGACTCCTACCGATTAAAACCATACAGTATACTTCCATTTGCCTAAGATCGGGGTCCTAGATTAGCCCTCGATAGGATAACCCCAGAGCTCCCGATAGATATTGTCCGCCATGCCCCAGGGCTTAAGGCAAGTAGACCCTTTTATTATATTCTTTTGTAGGATTTTTGCTGACGGTGTATTCAGGGAGGAGAAATCACCAGGCTTCGTGATTCTTGCATTCTTCTTTCTCTTCCTGCAGATTCATACATGCACCTTTCGTTTCTTACATGCACGTCTGAGTATCCGAGAGCTCTTGTCGTTTCCATTTTTTGCAATCTACTCACTTCTACTTCTACCCACTACATTGGCACAATTTTATTATTGTGTTAAAACGGATTAAAGGTTTTTTCTTAGGTCTTTTGGTAGGCTTACATGGGGACATAGTGGTCCAACACGCAGAGGCCCTTTGAGAATTTTAATGTAACAGGGAACGGGACCCCCACTACAGACAATCTACGTCCGCCTTATGTAGAAGAACGGTAATGGACCATCTCTCTATGGGGTTAAACTATTGTACAATATGCTAACTACTTTTGGGTTATTGAGTTGCGAGGTTAAATGTACTGGGTGACTTGAAACTACGGATGAAAACTTTGTCTGCCATTTTAATATAATATCATCAAAATATTGGCAGACGGTGACTTGCCAACTCACTAGATGGGCCCCCTATACAATTGCCATAGGCATGATAAGCCTGTAAGGCGACAGAGGGCAACACCGGGTGAGCGGCTAGGGAAGTCGAGCCGTGCGGCGCCGGTTTCACCTTCGCGGGACAGGCCTGGAGCGGGCTTCCCCGTAGTTATGCCCTTAAAATAAATCCGTTTAAGAGCAATCCGTGAAGACCTTTTAGCCTTTTTGTTACCACTTCACTAAAAAGGCAACGGGTTCAAAATTTCTTCCAAATTTAACATCTAATAACATCTAAAATAGACATATTTTATTAAATTTTATTAAATTTATTCGGCCTTATAGATCGACCCCAGTTCCGTGCTTCGGAAGGCACATTAAGCCGTTGGTCCCGGTTGCCAATAAAATGGCAGTCGTTAAGCCAAGTTAAAGGCCATATGGGCGGCTTAAAAAATTTCAACAGCAGGTCGCCTGTGCCTGTCCATTTTAACACGGCAATGGGCTCACCACCTGTTACGTGGGACAAAAATGCATACGGTGAAATGTGGGCGTTTAATATGCCTCTGCCTACCCTTTCAGGGATAAAGGCGTGACAATATGTATGTATGTATGTACGAATAAAAACAAGTTAAATATTTTTTCCAAGGAGGGAAAAATGGTAATTCAACTGCTAATGTGAATTACTTAGTCACACCCACTAAATTAACTAAGAGCTTCAGTCACGCTATCACGAAACAATATGCCTACAGTTTCTGCTGTAAAACCATTTGTGATTCGTGACCATTGCCTATAACGTCATAGTTATGACGTCATGATAATCTATCTAGACTAAAATTTAAAGGTAAAGAGTTTGTATGTCTGTTTGGTTGGTTGAACGCGCTAATTTTAGGAACTACTGGTTCGAGTTGAAAAAACTGAGAAGCAGAACAGTAATCATAAAAAATCAACAAATCGACCAAATTTTATAATTTATTGGGAATTTCTAAAAGCAACGGTATTATATGAGTTTAAAGGCACTTAAAGTAATGTATACCACAGGCGAAGCCGCAGGGCTCAGCTAGTGCTAAAAATAAAGTTAAAGAGTTTGTATGCCTGATTGGTTGAATGCACTGATATCTAGAATTGCTAATACGATTCGTAAGGTTCTTTTAGCATAATTAAGTTCATTCATTGCGCCGTCATTCGCCTAACACTGTAAAAACCTTCTAAGACCTCTTTTGAGGAACCCCATACTGTAGACGTTTGGTAAAACCCAGGCAGGGAGCTCATTCCACAATCCAAGCGTACTCAGAATAAAGCCTCTATCGGACCCACGGAGGACAGAAAGAACGGAGATGTTGCAAGCAAATTTCTCTTTCGTAAAACGCGTGCCAAGCTGCGGGTGGGAAATGGGTCCGCGGGGGGAAAAGGGGCGGTTAACTCCGTCTTTAGCTCTTCAATAAAATTAAATATGAATAAGCATTATAATGTGGCATATTTACAAAAGTATACATTGAGTATTATTTTTTCTATTTTTCTTCAATAGGTTCATGTCAAAAGTTACTTGCATCTATTGTCTCATAGATGGCTCTTGTTTACATTTTTAAAGAAGATCCGAGAACAATATTTTATAAATTGTTTTTATTAAGTATAAATACTTACAAATGAAATGTTATACCGTCTCTATGTTTAAAATAAGTTTCTGAATCGTTTTTTGCATCCAAGAATAGCACACTTCATGGTGAAAACTGTCAATAGAATTTAGCGCAAATAAATTTCAAACTCTTAACTGAGCACAGCAACGATTTACATGAAACTGTGGCGCGTGGCTCCGCCCACTCTGTGACGTAACAACTTACCTGGTGGCACACAACTCGGTCGCCCTTGCGGCATCTCCGCTTTTATTCTCTACTCTGTGATCGGATCTAACCGTATGCGTGCGCTGCGGACGCAAAGTGTGAGGGTGAACACCCTGTCTAGCCGTAGAAGGTAGCCATCGGCATCATATCAAACAATTCCTTAGAGCACAGACCGATTAAATTATCCGCCACAGAACAGGCAGACAGAATATTCGATTATTCGGTCTCCTTAAAAATATTAAGTCATTATTTACACAATTCAGTCGCGTGGGAGTCTCACTTAAATCATTTTCGAACTTAAAAGATCATTTTATTCCTTAAATAGCAGAGATACCATCTCGTAAACGCCTATGCCGTTCTGTCATCGTTAATAACATTAATAGCCATCAGATCACTCCTCAAAATATTCGATTACGCAACTGAACTCGACCTTGTTCACCAAATATGGGAGAGCACTTGTGGTCCAAGTCAAAGAAGAAAGCGGTGCAGCGTATTTTGTTTTGTACTGTCTGTTTGCGATACAGGAGGTAACTAACTCCAATCGTGCCAGTATAAATATTAAAGTAGTCAGAATTCCTATCTTTTTTAGGATAATCACGCGCCTGGTGGAAAAAAGAAAGGCCAACAATCGTATCTAGGAAGGTTATTTATTAGTGGCCCTTAAGTCGATCATTACCTTTGCAAAGAAGAAACAAACACGAATGTTTGTTCTCTTAATAATACTTTTTAAAAGTTTTTGATATAATTATATTTGGGCGTTTGACGCAGTTTAAATATAATTCAGTCCCATAAATATCACCTATTCTACCCGTCTGATTATATCGTTAAAACGGTACGAAACACAAAATTGAAATAATGGTACATTTTTTCAAACGATGTAAATGTAAATAAAATATTTATAATAAACTAGTTAAAGCCCGCGGCTTCGCCCGCGCAGTGTTTCCCGTTCCCGTTTACCACAGGAACTTTTTCCCGGGATAAAAAGTAGCCTATGTGTTATTTCATGCATAAGCTATATTATAGTAGAGTTTCATTAAAATCTAAGAAGTAGTCTTTACGAGAATGAGTAACAAACATCCAAACTTTCGCATTTATAATATTACTAGATGACCCCCACAGCTTCGCCCGTGTAATATTTCAACCTCCCGTCGCACCTATTTAATCCCGTCGCTTATAAATTCTATAAGGATGCATACAAGTTTGCCCGATTTGTGGACATTTATGACTACTGCTCTGCTCCCCAGTGTAGTAGCATAATGATATATAGCCTATAGCCTTCCTCGATAAATGGGCTATCTAACACAAAAATAATTTTTCAAATCCGACCAGCAGTTCCTGAGATTAGCGCGTTCATCCAAACAAACAAACAAACTCTTCAGCTTTATAATATTAGTATGGATTAAGATAAAAATTTTGTGATATTCTCGCACAACGCTGTCGCGCCATCTAGCCCAATTAGTAACACCTCTTCGGAAAAACATTTGCGGATTTCACAACATATTTGTTCCGATGTATTCTTCGAACCCGTGACCTCATTGCGGCAGTTGCATATATAATGTTACCGTTTCCACCACCAAGGTAGTAGAATATCAGAATTGCCCTTGGAAAGCCATGATGATAAGAGATAGATACAGATAAATATTAAAGGAATTCCTTGCCCTGTAGCTTTAGCAATCTTAAAACGATTTCTGTAATAATATTTCAATGTATTTATTTACATACACTCCCATTCTGTAACTTCTGTACCCAACTAAGTCTTCAGGAATAAGTCAGACTAGAAAGACATCGCATTCCAATTTCGAATCCACATAATAGAGAAGGTACTTTCTTTGACATTACAGTAAATCAAAAGCAAATAAGTTGAAGGAAAACATAGATAATTCAATTGTAGCCTTTGCAATAAGTGAGAAATAAAAAAATAATATTCAAAAACGCTCACAGCTTATACATTGCGCCAACCAAGAAGAATCATACGCGTAATGAATCAGTGATCACTGTTTACAAAAGGCTGCCCAAATATAGGAAACACATGTTTTTAGTTTGTTCAAGAATTGTGTCTACCTACTTATAGCGAGGTACGCATGGTAATGAGCATGACTCACAGACATTATTACAGATTAGTTTATGTTACATATTCGAGCTTTTAAACACTCGAGGTGGATAGAAAGGCTAAAGGTGTGTTGTTTGAAAAATTTGTTATTCTTTGTATTCGTTTTATTTACTTTTACCGTCAAATGAAGCGTCTGTCTGATGAAAAATCAGGGTGACTTGTTTTTTATGGGATTTATCCTATCCGCATTCCCACTATGGCTATGAGCAAGACCAGAAAATTTACACCGAGCTCGATCTCTGTGAAGTACCAGGAAAAGTTGGAATATCTTAGATTCTAGTACTATTTTGGATGTAAGTATACCCTAGAGAGAACCCTAGGGGCTCCGACAGGCTAGTCCGCTAGCTTTGGGTGACTGGTGACCACTTAATGGAATTTGGGTGTAGTTACCCCCGCTTCGGAATGACGTCGCAGTCTTTGATCTACTTCAGCTGGGATAACGGACAGTTCTGCCCATTTCTCCCAAGTCTGCGCTGGCTTTGGAAAGATATATAAATATATTGTGGGACAATTTTCACTCAGGGTTATCTAGCCCAAACTAAGCTTTAAGCTTGTGCTATGGGACTGAGATAACTGATAAACATACATATATATATTTCTTAATACGTACATATTATATATAGCAAACACCCAAACTCCGTAACCAACGGAATAAATATTTGTGAATCACACAAATATTTATTCCGACCCGGGCGCAGGGTACTCAGCGCGGCAGATACATACCGCGACTTACGCCATCGCCACTGAGGCAGTCAATACATACATATACATACATACACAATGTCACGCCTTTATTCTCGAAGGGGTACAGAGGCATACTATAAGCCCACATTTCACCGTATGCATTTTTGTCCCACGCTACAGGTGGTGAGCGCATTGCCGTGTTGAAATGGACAGGCGCAAGCCGTGGCGACCTGCTGTTGAAATTTTTCAAACCGCCCATAAGGTCTTCAACCAGGCTTAACGACAGCCATTGTACTGGCAACCAGGACTAACGGCATAACGTGCCTTCCGAAGCACGGAAACGCTCACAAATGTAAATTCCACAAAGTGGTCACCCATCCAAGGATGATGTTGTCGTTTACAGAACACTGAGCCAGCGGGGCCATTAGCGCTTCCGAGTACGAGTACAGCGCTCTCGCCATGCTTCGGGATAGAATAAGGACAGCAGCTCTCTTCCAACATGACATCCTACTGATATTCCTGTTTATGCTTCGCTTGAAGAATTTGGGGTAGTGTGGCGACTGCCGTAGGTCTCAGGTTCGAAGACGGGTCGGTACAAATATTTGTGTGATCTGCAAATGTATGTCCGGAGTTTGGATGTTGTCTTTGTATGTATTCATAAATATATAAATATCTGTAAATATGTTATATACGTTCTATATATAGCACACGCTTATATTATCTTAATTTGGGCTAGATGGCGCTGTGCTAAAATGGCCCTTAATATTCATGCACCATCGCTCAATGAATATACCTGCGCGATTTCATTTCTATGTTAATATCTATGTTAAAAAGCAATTTTCCTGAACATACATGGATTGTTTAATCCCATTATATATCCAAATAGAAGTACAAAATATAGCGCGAGTGCGCGAAAACAGCATGACATGGTACATTTTATAGTTATTGCAACTTGACGACAGATGGCGTTATTCTCAAGATTTGCAATGCTCACGACGTACACGACTTTTAGAACATATTAAGTTTTTTGCAAGCATACTAGATGGCGCTAAAACAATATTTTCTCCTATGCTTAAATAAATACGACTGGTAACGGATTAGGTATAGCCCCAATAAATTAAAAGCTATTTATACAAACATATTGTCACGCCTATATCTCCGAAGGGGTAGGTATAGGCATGCTATCCGCCCACACTACTATTTGGATTTATTCCAAAGTAATAGGGATCCATTGCCGTGTTAAAATAAACAGGCGCTGGTTATGTCAATAAGGCTTTCAACTTGCCTTAACGACTGCCATGTTACTGACAACCGGGACCAACGGTTTAACGTGCCTTCCGAAGCACGGAAACGCTCGTAAAATGGAAATACCACAACGTGGTCTCCCATCCGTAACCAGACATAGCGAAATTTGCTTAACGCTGTGATTGTTTACAGAATACTGAGTTAGCGGGTCCATGACATAAATAAATATAGACCCCAGGCTGCAAATCCAGGCAGGGCTAGGAAGCAACTGGGAATACATAAGACGAAGAGAAATTGTTAGCAAACATTGTATGGAGCGACTGCCGTCTACTCCGCCCGCGTCTCTACGCCGTGCCTGTGTCGTCGCCTCATCCATCAGTCAGCAGATGAGGTAGCTAAGACTCTGCAGATCTTGGTCCCTTAGAATACGTCTAATAACACAAGACTACACTAGGTGCACTTGCCGTCCCCGGTAGGTCTAAATGGAGCGAAGCGTTTTGCCGTTTTCCGAGTTCTTTTGTCTATTTTCCTTTGGGTGATTATTCCTCCATGGTATGGCCCGATTTTCGATTTTATTTCTTCTAAACCATCTATAGCTAGATGTCGTATAATGGTTAATTTTGATCAAAAAGTGTTGAGTGGTTTGGGAGGAGTTCGAGGACAAAGCGAAAATCCGAAAAGGGGAAGAATGGAGCTACGCTCACTTCGTTCCAATAAATGACATTCTTTATTTAGAAATATCATAAAATAAAATAGGTTTTTTTAAAGAGCTCCTTGTCTAACTATCTAATATTATAATCTTGCTAATATAAATGTGAAAGGTAGTATGAATTAGTGGATGTATGTTTATTGCTCTTTTACGCAAAAACTACTGAATGGATTTCAATAAAACTTTACAATGATATAGCACATACATCAAAATAGGACATTGACAACGTATTATCTCGGAAACAAGTTCCTGTGGGAAATTGGAACGGGCAAACTTCAACAAACAGATAGAGATGCAGGCATCTACTAGTTATTTATAAATATAAACAGTTTGCTTTTTTATATATGGTGTCGTTGACCTCGCTGCAAATAAAGGATGTTACTAAAGGGCTGTAGACATTTAATACGCAATACTACCTAAGGGTTGTAAGGGTGTTCCAATTTGTCGAGTCATTAACTATGGACACATACTGATTTGTTTGCCTGACCGTAAATAGTCCACGCCCAGCTGTAACAATACTTGGCCAGTTTAACCTGAACCCTTCCGTCGCCTTGTTCGCTCAATAAGATAATGGTATATGAACATTGTCTTTAAGACTTGCGGGTCAACGTACATTGGTTTGGAAAACTCCCTACACCTATTGGCAGGTGACCCCGAACACGTCACCTGGGAATGGTATCGTATCATAAAACTCTACTAGTGTCGCGCCAACGCTTCACGTAAGAATAACTTTACGTATTTTATCCAAAAAAAAACCATCTAATCATGGCGAAAAGAATTTGATACGCGTTGCAAACGAAATGATTCAGAAAGTCAGAATTTTGAGACAAATTAAAAGATATCTAGTAAGCCACATTTGTCGAAGAAGCAAGAAGATGAACAATTTAAGAAGGAGAAGAGAATCAGTGGCTATCGCTTATAGAAAAACCACAAAGTTTTTGACCTCCAATACACCTAATTTTCTGAAAAAAATGCCTAACCCTAAAAAACGTGTAATCAAAGAAACTATTGAAGATTGTCAAGATAATGTCGAGAATAATGTACAGAAAATTGACGATGTCACCGATGATGATGATGATTTTGGTGAAAGAGACCTCGACTATTATCTTGGAGTTAGAAAGAGAGAAGACTATTGGAGAGATCCAATTGGACAAGAACAAATAAGACGAGACTATCTGGTCAACCACTGTGGTGTCACTGAACATGATTACGACATAAATCATAAAAAGGCAGTAACTCCTAAAACGTCTTTCGTAAATCAACCTAGACTAAAGCAAGTGCCTTTTAAAATTCATAAAAAAATACGTAAGGGTGATTTGAAAGATGAATCTTGGCGGGAAAAGAGAGGAATATTCAAACTATTTGCGCACAGACGTGATAGTGAACAATCCACTTCAGATAGTTACAGTGAATGTGATTCTAATGAAGGTATCAAAGAATCTGAGTTATATATAACAAATAATGAAGAAGATATAGATGATATAATCGATTATATCAATGAACTTGACACGAGTTCCGAAGATAGAGGTTCTGAGGTTTGTTTTTTAATGAAATATTATTTAATTAGACAGATGATAAATGAATATCAGGCTAGCTGTGGTATGTTTTTGTATGTAATATCTTAATTTATTATATTTCTGATAACCTGTTAGATTACTTACTTTGTTGGTATGTTTATACTCGTAATATACGATTTACTTGTTGTTTTTCATTAGTCATTAATTTAGTCATAATAACTCATAATTATTAGGACTTTTATCATCAAACTAACCTTTAACAAATAGAATATATTTTTGTTTTATTTTTAATGACATTGATCTTGATAAAAACTGACAGTTTTGTTTTGATAGCAATATTGTTTACGAATGACATTTGTTACGTACATACTTGCCGTTAAATTTTCAAAATCTATATAATTATTAATTTAATTCTGAACGTGGATATTTCGTACCGATTTTTAAAATTTTCTTCACGCTATTAGCCACGTCGCTCGTAGGACCGACCGCTTCATCAGTGTTCTGCAAAAGATCAATGCGTTAAGCATTTGATCTTGAGGTGGGATGTCTATTGATGCCATTAAAGTTTTCAAGAATCACTGTGCTTTAGAAGTCTCATTAAGTCAAATTAAGCTTTATACATCAGCTAGCAACAATATCCTATCAATTTCAACACAGTAATAAGCTAGATGTGGGTGTATGTCGTTGTGTAGCTAGACGTATGCCTTTGTCTACGAAAAAAGACGTTGTTATTTAAACATGTTTAACGGTTAATAGTGGTCTTTATGTTATTACCAAAGATATTGAAAGAGGGTCTGTTTTTCCGTTTTTATGTTATCTATTAACATGTATGCGACTACCGTGCTGAGGTACCGGATTTGATTCCCGGGTCGCAACAAATATGTAACAATCAAAATTGTTGAGGGAGGACTGGGATGCACCAAAAGCGTTATAACAGCTATAACCAACATACAGTTCATCTGTGCCAGTATGGCGGACCAGACTCATCCCTATCACTAAAAGTTACATCATTATAAACAGAGTATGGTCCACTTATCTGCACAACCAGATAACAATTTTGTTGTAGTCAAGAACCCAAAAAGCAAGGCAAAAAAATACCTCTACAATAAGGTATTTTTTTGCTTTTTAGATAGTACTTGTCTAACACTTTAATTTCCTTTTTTCAGGAAGTCCGAATAAAAGAAGTCTCGGAAGGCAGACCGTGCGACAACTGTCCTGAGCTCTGTCCAGGGTTCATTCCACATGCCTGGAGGTAAGATTACATAATAAGATACCTTAAAAAGCATATGAGAGAATTCTCTCTAGGTCTGCAGGAAACACAGCGAACTATAGGGTATTTCAATGTACTCGTAATTTAAGTAGATAATTTTAATATTAATTTCTTGCACGAACGACTAAACCATCTACTAACTAGTTATTCTGTCAGAAATAGACAATAAATTACGGGTGGCCATACCTTTATTTACGTAAACTTCGAAAATTTAAAAAAAGGTTCAAGGCTCTGTAGGCCTAGTAGACCTTTAATTTCAACTCGATATCTCACGCGTTCCTGAGGCCTGGACAGACAGACGGACGGACAGACGGACAACAAAGTAATAGTCTTATAGGATTCCGTTTTTTTTCCTTTTGAGGTACGGAATCTTTAAAAGACATGCTAAGGTGACAATTACTATACCACTAGTGTTGCAACTTATAAAAATTGGAATACGGAAATTATACATTTCTATCAAACCTTGAAGGAACCCTGAATGCTCGCTCGTTGTCAATCACCTTGTGTTTGCAAATAAAGAAATAGTTTTTTTTTTCTCTTATAAAACTGATACGCCATTTGCATTGCTAACTAGGGCTAAGTCTTCCGACTCTTCCGTAGTATGAATCAGTCCCAACTTATATTACACGATAAATAAAGTTTAAGTTACTTATTAAAAAAATAACAACAAACAATCATTACTATATCCACGAGGGCGTAAACAGAGGTAATTTACGGACCCACTATCACATTATGTCCGTAGTTTTTTGATGCCACGCCAGCACAAGTCTATTGCTGTCGCCTGGCACTCATACAGGAGAAAATCTTTTTTATTATATTGTGGAACACTTTTTACACAGCGCCATCACACGAATATTTGTTCCGACCCGGGAATCAAACCCTCAGTGCGCATCGCATACACTATCACTGCGCTACCGAGGCAGTCAATCTATAACCATTCTGTAATGCGAATCAAGAATCCAACAGGACTACAGGTAAAATACTATCTAGGTAAAAACTGGCATTTATTATGAGAAACACCGATGTATTCTCAAAATAAATGTCATTGTTCTAGGGCAAAAATTATAAAAAAGTCATTTTGTTTGAGAATGTATCGGTATTCCGATAAATTCACAAAGAAAGTGGCATTTTAGAGTGACAATGGGTTGCGTTAACATAAAAATCAGAATTGTACAACCTCAATAGGTCTTTAGAATCTCCACCACCAGGCCCTTGTTGGTTAGAGGTGCACTTTCCTTACAGAAACTCGGGGTCCAACGTAATGGCTTCTTAGGGCAACTGATAGAATAAAATATAGTCTACGGCAGAAGTTGTCCACATAAACATATAGTCACGTTTATTCCTCGAAGGGGAAGGCAGAGTTATACTATACGCCCACTTGGATTTAGTCCCACTGGTGAGTCTATTCCCAACTTGCAAATTTTAGGCCTCCAACATGACTTCTCGACTACCATGCATCTTGGAATAACTAATCTTTTCCTGAATACGGCGATAAATGTAGAAGTAATAATCTTGCTTGACGCTTTTAAGTGTAACTTTGTGACCTACATGAATAAGGATATTTTTATTTTAGCCATGTAATATGCTAAGCAGTGGTCATTTACAGAACACTTAGTAAGCGTGGCTACGTCTGTTCATCAACATTTTTAAACGTTAGTATAGTCCATTGAAAAGTTACATTTGGAGTTGCGTTTTTTAGAGGACGCAATTTTATTTTTTTGAGGTGTTTCAGTGTAAAGCTAAAACCGAGTTTGTGGGGTCGCCACCCTTGTCCCACGGCCGCCATCTTGAAAATAGTGGTTGAAATGGTTTTACGATTTAAACTATTTATTTTCTAAAAAAAAATTTGTTATCATTTTTTGTTGCAAATTAAATTCTCTACAACTTGGGTGCGTTACTTTATGTCGTAGAAAAATAAATAAAAAATCTCGTCCTTTAAAAAACGCAAGGTAAGGCTTAAAAAATGGACCATTTCAATGGACTAGTAGACAGCCTTATGACGTGCAGTAAATCAATAGACTAGACGTGACCGTCGCTTGTATACATGGTGTTGTCCTTTGTATAAACTTTTATAGTTTCCTTTTCGTCACAAATCTATTAAGGCTATGTGCGTAAATACCTAAACCTATTAAATATGCATTAACCGCACGTACACCATTATGTTCTTCGATTATTTTATGCCTTCCTTCTCATCTGAGTGTTACATGCCTGTTGCAGCCGAGTTCGTTAGACAACCAGGTTGAAATAACATTGTAAGTCAAACTCGCTTTTTGTCCACAAGACACCCGGCTCAGTGTGGCGTCAAAATAGAATTATTAAGTATTAATACTTTGATAATATAAAAAAAATATTAAAAAGAAACATATAATGCTTAATAATTTTAAAAATTATTGTACTACGTATAGTACATAATATATACTTATATTGCATCGCAACGCATTTGATGGTAATCATGTTGCGATGCGACTGCCGACGCGTCGCCACTGACATAATCTAGCCACGCCAAAAATAGATTTACCCTGGCCTATAGACATAATCTAGCCACGCCAAAAATAGGTTTACCTTTGCCTATAGATGTTTCACATCTAAAATAGATGAAATGTTTTAAAAGCGTCGTTATTGATTTAATTTATGAGACTGTCGGCTAGTATTCAACAGGAAGAGGAGTCAACTTGCTAAGATTTTAAACCCGTGGACTCAACTGTTCGGCAGTGGAAAATTGGTCTTGTGTATGACAGTAGTATGTTTATCCTATGCCATGTTCAATCAATGAAATTAAATAAAAATGAAATGAAAATGAATGAAATTAATTTTTGCAGTTTACTGTGTCACTCTGATTGGACAATATGCTTTAGGTTCTTTCGAATTTTCCTTGTCTCTACGTCGCAGTGCGCTCATCCGTACGTCAGTAGAGATGAGATGAGATACAGGCTATCTTTTGCCCCGAATTTCTCAGTATGACGCAATAACACTGCGAAGATTTCTATAGAGTTCTATCACACCCTTATAGAGTACTACTACTACTCGGTAGAACTCCTATAGCAAATATCGCACGGACATATTGCATGTTGAAAATACTAAATATATTTTCGTCGCACCGCTCGCCGTAGACAAATGTACTGTGCCGTAGACGTAGGTGTTCATTCACCCTGAGTGTGGAGCGCTCGCACACGGTATGGTCCGATAGGTTCCGCGTTAGATTGTGGAATGAGTTTCCAATCTGGGTTTTCCCGAACGTCTACATAATGGGGTTCAAAAGGCTTTTTACAGGGTCGGCAGCGCGAGTCCCGCACCTCTGGTGATGCTAACCTCCATAGGCTACGGTGATCACTTTCCATCAGGTGGGCCGTATGCTTGCCTGCCACCTCAGTGGTATAAAAATACCATAATAAGGTATGCTAGCAACTTAAAATCACCAGCTGAGGAAGCAAGCTCTCCAGGATTATGTCCGGGAGCGCCATGTGATTCTAGTAGACACGAGTTCTAAATACGCACCTCGTCAACAGTGCTGATGAGGCAAAGACCACACAGTTATAAAAAAAATAAAAGCATTTTAAAATCACACCAAGTGGACTCACGGTATCCACCCTAAAAGAAAATACTTCTGTAAATTGGATAACAAAAAAAAAATTAAATATTACTTATACAACAACAGCAAGTCGAAATCAGGATGGACTCGTTTTCAACGAAACACCACATCACAAGTTTGATAACAATAGGTACCAATGTACCCATACACTGACCCGGTCTCAGATAAGCTTATCGGCACCAGTCATTCACGCCACTACTACAAGCAAACGTGCACTAAATCAACAACGAATGGGTGATCAGCCTTGCTCTGAGGCCGTCGCGTGCGCATCGATCAAGAAAAATTGTCCACTGTTACTACGACCGCCACATCGGACGGACGTATTGCACGTTAAACATAGCAGATAAACAATGTGCCTTTCTTTGAAACAACTGGAGTGGGCGGAGGTGTACAAACGCATCACCGGTACAGAGAAAGAGCCAGTGAAAGAGAGGAAAATACAAAAATTCCCTTCGAGGGAAAGGAATTACGCTGTTAAGAGGAGACACAACAATCATATGAAGTCTCATGTAAATTGCGAAAGTTGCGCTCGTGTTGCTGAGAAAGAAAACAGATGAAGTGTTTCAAAAGTGTCGTTATTGATTTGAAGAGTTTTCTATTTGTGACAGTGTATCATAAAATATTGACTATTTAGTGTATTTATAACAATGGTAAGGTCCTTTGTATATTCGTCATCACACGAAGTTTGTGCTCAAGAGTTTACTAGCAGACAAACATTCCAATATTGTATTATTTATGCTCAATTTAACCAGAAATTGACTGTGTATGTTACTAAGTTATAAACCAATCTGTTTGAACACAAGGGCAGGATGTCGATAGAGAGTTTCGTTTTCAACATCAGGTAATATTTAAGTAATGTTTGTGAAGGTCTTATTGTTTGTAAACATTTTAATGTCTAAAGTTAGTCAATGAAGATGTTGTTTGGAAACATTTAATGATTGTAATCTTCAACGAACATTTACAAGTTTTTGTTTGGAGCCATGTTACTAAACACCAACTGTTATGGTCTTGTCTTCTAAAAGAGTTTTAACTTTTAGCTCATTCAGGATACTAATGTGGTTTCTATTGGAATTCTAAAGTTCAACTGGATCCCGATTACGATTGTAATCGTAAGTAGAAATTCCACAAAACGAAGGAATGAATGTGTATAATTTCTACTCAATTTAAAACATAAACAACATTGTTTAAACATATCTGAACAATGTCATTAATATAAATGTATTATAAGACTGTTAATATATTTGTAATTGATAGGTTTTGTGATTGTGATTCACATTCATTACAACTTTAGGGATGCTGGCATTGCTTCCCGACCTGCCAGTTATATTATAATAATACCAGTACCTATTGGTCAATATTGTTATATTAGTCAATAATTGTAGGGTTTTTTTTTTGTAAGTCTAAGTTATGTATAAATCCCCTTTGTGAGAAGACTGACTCTAATAAAAGAAGTACCATTATTACTTTTTTTTCTTCTGTGTCACCCAGAAAGTAATTAGACCAACACTTCTTCGCCAAAAGGCATCATTGTCATATATGTATGTAATACTACTAATGCTAAATAGGGTGCCAGTAAAATGGCAGTCGTTAAGCCTGGTTGAAGGCCTTATGGGCGGCTTGAAAAATTTCAACTGCAGGTCGCCACAGCGTGTGCCTGTCCATTTCAACACGGCAATGGGCTCACCACCTGGGACAAAAAAATGCATACGGTTAAATAGTATGCCTCTGCCTACCCCTTCGGGGATAAACGCGTGACAATATTTATGTATGTACGTAATGCTAAACAAACAACTCTATTCAAATACTTTGTAATTATTTGTAAACTAATCGCTGTCTTTATTTTGCATATAATTATTATCAACTCATCGACTGTGTAACGCTCCCGGACGTGACAAAGTTCAAGAGAATATTATGCTAACATTTATAAAAATAGGTATTATAATAGCTTGAATGCTTTGTTCAATACTATGTATATACATATGTCCATACAAATTGTCACACCCAAGAGGTAGCCAAAGCATGCATTTCACCAGATGTAAGAATGCTGTATTAATATTCAATGGATGCTCATTCTACGACTCTTTTAGATAACCTTGTTATGGCCTTATCAATTCGTCTGTGAATCCCACTAATGTAAATCATATAAGTTTAGTGGGTAGTGTGGCCGCTCTCCGGGGCTGGAAGTCCGGTTATCGGTTTACAAAGTGGGCCGGATATTCTATTGCTTAAAATTTTCTGACATATTAAGTCGACGGAATAATTTCATATTTTTTTGTAAAAGAATAAAGCGACGGGATTAAATGGGTGCCACGGGGTTCGAAGTAGGCCGGGCGGGTCTGCTAGTTACAAAATAAAGTCAAAGTTAATTTCAAAGTTTGACTTTATTTTATAACTAGCTGACCCGCCCGGCTTCGCCCGTGACTTACTTCGAACCCCGTGGTACCCATTTAATCCCGTCGCTTATTTCTTTTACAAAAAAATATGAAATTATTCCCGATTTTTTGACATTCATGACTACTACTCTACTCTCCTGGGTAATGGCGTAATGATATATAGCTAATAACGTTGCTTGATGAATAGGCTATCCAACACAAAAATATGTTTTCAATTCCTGAGATTAGCGCTTAGCAACATATTTTGCGATTTATTTTTATGTATATATAGATTACTAGCTGACCCGCGCAACTTCGTTAGCGCCACCAAAAATCTACTAAATGGTCCGAACAAAGCCTAAACATTTGGTTTGGATATGTGACAGGCTTACCTATCCAAACCAAATGTGTTCTTGAGTTCTAAAATTACAACGAAAAGTGGCATTGATTTATATATATATATATATATATAGATTATCCTGTCTTAAGTGTTTTCACAGTTGCTTCCAAACTCCACCTGAATTTGGAGCCTGGGTTCCACTTTTATTTGGCTACAAAGAGGTCAAGAAGAAGCTATTGTTTGGCGTATTTTTTTTTATTTATGTTTATGGCAAGGCTACTTCGGCCGTTATGTCATTTATTTGGCTTAAAATTTTCGGCTTGGTTGGGAGTGACTGCCGTCTGATGTCCTAACTGAGTTAATCAGCAAATGCACCGCTGGTCGATTGGGCCCCGGAGATTTTGGTGAGGCTACTAATTGAAGAAGATTGCATTCATCTCTCTCAGTGAGAGTAATTTAACGGGTAGTGCGACAGAGAAGGAAGAGCTCAAGGTTAATATTAACATTGTCTATGTTAATATTCGCAACTCGTCAATGTTTAAATTTACTTATTCACTCACCGAATATATTTACATAAGTAATTAGGTAAAAATAATGGTGGTCTAAAAATACTTAATAATAGGGTAGCTACAAGTACGTGCTTATTAGAACAAAAGATTATTAAAACAAAAAATCTGTGAAAAATGTACACAACAACAAAGTACATAGGTAACAAAAAAATGAATATTTTTCCTTTCATTTCAAAATAACCTTTTAAATACATTCATAGCTTATAGCCGTATTGAAATTGAAACAGACAGGATCGAAGACCAAACCAGGCTGCGGCACTCGAGAGGGAGAATTCTCTCCCGTTCCCTCTCCACCGCCTCTTTCACAAAAATTACTTGTCTGCAAAACAACGCAGTGGCATCCCACTTGCTCCCGCTGGAGATCATGGCTCTCACAATGATCTCCAGCGTGAGAATTGCTACGCCCCGAGTTGCAATGAAGTCCGAGCGCTGCAGCGTTCACGCTGAATAATCCACTAGTGTATGCATCTCTGTATCCTTGCTGCAGTTCACGCAGTGCTGGTACACAGGTGTGACCCCCCGATTTATACGCCACTGAAAATTACCAATGCACCCGTGCCCGGTAAGTTTCTGAGACATCCAGGAAGTGAGGCTGCTATGTTGCCACTGTTGCCACTCCTCCATGACCGGCATCACCGTGCCAATAGTGGTGAGTCCTCTTACTGTCATTCCACTATCGCTCTAAAAAACTTATTACCTGAATACTAAATTCTCAAAGTAAATGGCATTGTTTTGTAATTTTTACTCTAAAACAATGACATTTATTTTAAAAATTAATCGGTATTTTTAAAAAAACAAGATCAATGCTAACATAAAAAACAAAATTGAAGCTCAGATGAGGCCGTATGCTAGTAAGCCATCTCACTAGTATAGAAAAAAACTTGTAAAAGAAAAGATTCTATTGAAAAATTAGGTACATTTGCCAACTTCTATTGAGCTTAGACACTAAGACGAAACATAAATGTATGTTTCGTCTTAGTGTCTAATTTTATACTAATATTGTGGGACGGGACATAGACTGCTAATTTCATTACCATCGCATCAAGGTCGAGTCTGATGTAGTCGGGCAAAAACTGGTCACCTACAATACATGTCAGGAAGTTGAAATTCTGTTCTACGCAGCATCTCAAAATGTCACAACAACAAGATATCGATCAATGAACTGCACTTTGTACCACGTCTTAAGTGAGAGATATACCTATTCGTTTAGCAAAACATATAAAAACTCGGCGCAAAATCCGTAAACACATCATTACTGTGCCGTTAACAATGTCATAAATATATAGAATCGTATAAGCTGTCAAGATTGTGTTTTGATATTGATGATAGTTTGGTCTGAAATATTGCATTTCCATACTAATATACGTAAGATTTGTTAGTTCTTTTGTAATAAATAGGCTCAGAAACTACTGGGACGATTATAGAAATTCTTTTACCATTAGAGAGTTACATTCTTCTTCGTAAGTAACATTGGCTAATTGGATTTTCAGAAAGTTTATAAGGCATCAGCTAGTGTACTAAAAACCAGTTGCCAAATTGCAATTTATCTTATATATAGTGGCAGCCCTGTCAACAATCTGACAAAGGATACTAGTCAATGTACGAAATGCAAGCAATCAATTTAGTCAATCACAATCATCTGGATCCTCTGCCGAACGCTGTCCTCTTTCAATTATTGAGTACCTAGTAAGTTACACACAATATAGTCAATATAACACATCCCTGTTTCAACCTGTAAGGCCAGCGTTGTACAATAGTACCACGCTGGCCAAACGGGTTGAAACAGGAGTGTGTTTCTAGTTTTCCTTGTCTTCACCATGATCTGTGTTAGTCTGGTTGATATTCTTTACAAAATATCCAGTTCAGACCTATAGAGACCGATGGCTACATGTAATTATATTTTTCATAAAAAAATATAATAACAAAGAATACAGCCACACAACAGCTGTCAACACTAGGTGGTACTGCACCGGTGTCAATGTCCGGAGATAAAGAGAAGGGATCGTTTAGTATCATTTGACACACAACTGGAGTTATGTTGACCAATTATATAACACTAGTTGACGCCTGCGGCTTCGCCCGCGTACAGAAGTTTTCCCGTTCCCGTTTCCCACAGGAACTTTTTCCCGGGATAAAAAGTAACCTATGTGTTATTCTGATGTATAAGCTATATTAGTGTAAAGTGTCATTAAAATCTATTCAGTAGTTTTTACGTGAAAGAGTAACAAACATCCATACAAACTTTCGCATTTATAATATTATTAAGATTGTACGATATCTAGTGTGACCCACTTTTTTATAATACTTTCATTGTTAAATAGTTAAGGAGTTCTATGTCCTTGAAGTAGTCTGCAGTGATGACACTCGGGCGTTGTCAACATGTTGTCAAGTACTTACCAAAGCAATCGTGTCCGGTGAATACATGCAACCAGCTGGTTTTAATCCTCCATAATGGTTGTTACAGCTTCAAATGAAAACGTGTCCTGTAGGAGCTAGAACCGTATTCGGAATACTGTTGTCATGAAAAAAAAACAATTCGATTCGAGACCGGGATTGAATCCGTGACGTGGCAATGGTCTAGCCACTGAATTACCCGAACCGTATCGAATCAAGTTGAAATTCTTTACCATATTTTAATCTTCATTTAAGAGTATGACTAGAGCCATCTATCGAGCTACCCGTCTCGAATCTATTGTCTTTTTTCACTTTATTAAAAATTATTGAGACATTTAGCATAATAATTGCTTTAAAAATTTATCCATACTGTTGTCACCTTTGTGCTGGTGCACCTAAATACCGACTTCAACCATTAGAATCATAAAGCAGGTGACGAGATATGAGGATACGTTTGTTTATCACCGCACATGTATTTGAATAGGTGTGCCTTTTCGAATTCAAAGACACTTGGTTTCCTCAAGAATTTTTTACTGATTGTACTTTGTTGGTTGGTGCTCTTAAGAATTATTCGAAATAATCTCCACAACTACTTTCTATCAACACAACGCTCGCCAGATGCAGGGTTTTCAGGCCGCATTCAGGTTTTATCCCCGTACTTAGTATCTTGAGCGGTCATATACTTTAAAAGCTTCCTTCTTGAGCTTAGGTTACTTCATATAATCAGGGTTGCCAGGTGTCCGATTTTTTACCGAACTGTTCGGTAATGCAGCCCCGTGTTCGGTGTTCGGTATGTCAAAAATACGAAGTATGAGTGGTTCGGTATATTTTGCTTAAGTATACATCATAATTTTATTTACTGTTTCGCAAAATCAAATCCTTTTGAATATTTTATTATAAAATTAGAAAAAACAAAAAGTTGCTAGAAAGTTGTACTAGTAATGATAAATAAATTAAGGTTTAGGTAGTGTTTTATTATGTTCACCCTCAGAAAATCCTGCACTTATTAACAACTTCGACAAATTAACACAAAAAATCAAAAAGCCCCTTTCAATGACTGAAATGAAAAATGACCTTTAAAATCAAAGGGGGGTTTGATAGCAAATGTTCGGTTTTTTTATCTGACCACCTGGCAACCCTGCGCATAATGAATGTCTACATTATTCGCTTCTTTAATAAGGGAGAAGGTTTTCACAGGATCTTGAATCTTGATCTTTCAGGTTCATGAGCTATGGTGACCACTTACAATTAGGGCCTTAATTTTGACAAAAGCCGCAGTTCTTCCACTGTAACTCTAAAAATGGCATTTACTTCGAAAAATACATAATGCAATTACATTGTTTTAGTGAAAACAGAATATAAGTCTTTAATTTTAAACTCGATCAATTCACAAAGTAAATTAAAATAATGTACTTCCTAAAGTTCCGATTATATTCTCACCTATAAGTTTTTATTCAACTCATGCCCGACCATCTTTGCTTGGCACTACTTGTCAATCTTGTCTAAAACCCGTCTACCTTCTCAATAATTAACTATGTGCGAATGTATACGCGAATCTGTGGAGGTCAACACCAATTATGGTCAGACCGACGAAGATCGACTTAGATATACAAGAAATATATTGATCATTTGAGATGCAAACATTCGAACCCCTTCTGGGAAATCGGAGTCCTCTGGCACCGCATATCATTAACACCATATAGATTGTAGTTAAGCATATGACTATAAACCTATGAATGTTTGCAACACCACGGATTCTACTGGACACCAGGGCTAGTACTGAATACCTCGCAAAAATCTTCTGAAACCTTTTTGAAGAAATCGTTTGTTTATCAGACACGTCCTAATCCCCGAAGGGGTGACAGAGGCATGCTATATTTCAGACCACTTTCATCACATTTCAGCCTATTGCCATGCTGAAATAGACAGGTACAGGTTGTGGCGATCTGCCGTTGAAATGTTTCTAGCCGTCTATAAAGCCTTCAACTTTGTTTAACGACTGGCTTGTTTCTGGCACCCTGGACCAACGTCTTAACATATGTAAACACTAGCAAATGGAAATGTCACAAAATGATCCCAACAGTGAGGACCAGTCATAGAGAAAGTGGCTTAACGCAGTGACCGGTGACATAATAAAATGAGGTTCTTTAAAAATTGTCGCAGAATGTTTTTGCTAGTCTCTAGATGTTTGGAAGGCAGGGAGGGAGGCGGGAAGTTCATTCTACGCTGTAAGCATACATGGAAGAAAGACCCTATCAGACCATATCAAGAACTCCTGCAATAAATATAACAGTTACTCTAAAACCTATTAGTGAGGAACGATTGACGAAGAATATATATTGTGCGAAAGAAGAGGGTAGAAGGAGTCAGCGTAGACCGAGACTTACATATGAAGACCACGTAAGCAGAAAAGTCGAAAGTACTCGGATACCGACGTGCGTGTTTTAAGCGATTAATGAATATTCAAGAAGCGAAAGAGGTATGCATGGATCGCGAAACTTGGCGATCTGTCCTCTCTGACTACCCCGTCAGGGATAGAGCGTGAAGATAGTATAGTATATAGTTACTCTTAAACCCATAGAATATGTAGTGCACATAATAGATAGACAAAACGCGAAGACTGGTTCGTTACCTAACCGCGCACCGACATCGCACAACATGTGCTGCAACTACTGGCCTCATTTGTGTCTGTGATATTATATGAGCATAAGGCCATGTCCTCAATAGCACAGTGGCGGGATAGAAACAGCGAGATGTCGTTGTATATTGAGAATCTCTACTTCAATAAAAACTAGCTAAAATTGCAGTTGCCATCGTCCAAAAACACAAGCAGCTACGAACCTTAATTCATCCAAGGGTTTAGTAGCGGTTGTTCCAAAATTTACACTCTGATGTCCCGTGCCAAACTTATTTTGTTTAATTAATCTATTTCTCTGGGTTTGTCAAAAAAATTGTCTATTCATATTATTATATATCTTTTAAAGATTAGAAAATCGTATAGGGTAAATATTTCATTTCGTGCATATTGCATGGCGGACGATAAATAACACATTAAACATTTTTTTTTTAATGTTACATCGTTTTCGTTTAATTAACATAGGCCTGCGTTAGGCGCAATCCTTAAACCATCTTGATTTTTGTTAGAAATGCTTGAAATTTTGAAAATAAATCCAAAATATAATCACCATCCTTTCCCTTTTCCCAGATTTTAATAAATTTACGAGTCTTTTTAGAAAGTCTATTGGGAGAACGAATATTCTTAAGACGTTTTCGGTTAATATGTTCATTAATCCATATTATATTTTAGTAGCTTTTACGAAAGAACAAATTTAAGCGGTATCATACCACTTAGAAAAATGTCCTTACAATTACACATAATTACCATTTAAAGACATTGACGAACCAATATTTTCGCATTTACTAGATTAAACATAAAAGATTCGTTGACCATCACCGCATTACGTTCGTGAACAACACACCCCTGAAAGTACATTTTTTTACTATGTAATTTAGAGTTCTCCTGCTCGAAAACTGGTTTGGTTTAAAATATGTCTACATACCATTTGCCTTTTAAAAGGTAATTATTTTATGTTTTTTACATAACTATTTGCTAGATACTCGTATATAACACTATTTAAAATACCCTTTTATTTCTGAAATTATTGAAAATATCATTGCCATTATTATTATTACCATTAATTCCCATTTTTTTTTTAAATGGAATGGTAATTAGAAGAAACAAACGGTAATGATTTTTATTGAGTCTGGATGACGTGGCAATGACAGAGGTGGTAATCTCCCCCATCGTGGAGGCCAGCGGCTGTCCCAGTGACCAGGCGAGAGCCAAAGCTGTACGCTTCGGCTTCGGTCACGATCTTCCGCTGCCCAGCGTGTAAAAAACAGCGGACGAACAGAAACTTCTCATTGGGACTTCCGAAAGATCAAAGTGCATCTCCTACAGTCCTGGGAAACTAGGTGCTACAGGTCCCTGACCGGAGAGAGAAAACCATTGCTTCCGCTGTAGTTACTCCTGTCACAAAGCAAGCTCTTACCGCTGTTTCACCGCACTACTTTAGTTGCGTTGCGTAGGGCTAAAGTACAGACCGCCTCGAGATACTGGCTCGTCAGGTATGGGTAGTGGTTGTTACCGGTCTAGAGCGGCCACGTTCACGACAGGATGGGGGAATGGAGGTTCATTAATGGACATACTTATCCGCATCCTACAGGTTAATCTAAACCACTGCTCTGCTGCTCAGGATCTCCTGTGCCAGAGCATTGCACAGTGGACATTCGCCTACCGCAAGTAGTTATCAAGGTAGAAGAAAAACCCTTCTTTTACAATTGGTTGCGTAACATGATTGTGATGACGAGAAATTATTAGGTTCTATAACGTGGTCACCGTTGCCAAGCCGTACTGGGTCTACCACGGGAGCCCAGTCACCATAGACAGCTTAGCTTTTTTTAGCTTTGGGTGTTGACGTGGACACCTCGCGCCTTGCAATTATTGATAGGAGCTGATGCTGCGTTGCAGCTGATTGCAGCGGAGTGGTTATCGTGGCCGCTTATTTCTCGCCAACCTGTGAGCAATGTCAATTCGAACTATGGCTCGCTAAGCAAGACGTCATTCTTACCGCCTTTCGTCCTAGTCCTGGAAAATTTCAATGCCTGGGGGTGACACTTGAGGCTCCCGAAAAACCACTGGTAGGGGGAGAAGTTCGGCGGACTGGGTGACAAATCCATGACGTGCGCGGTTTGACCGTAGATGTATCGTTTGCGACCCCTGATCGCATACGCCCCGTCTAAGGCTGGAATGTGGTGGAAGGAGGGGTTGTTATTCGTCCATAGCTATATTTAGTTTGACGTTTCTCCTCCAACTAGCCACCGACTGGCTATCCTAAATATTTCGGCATACGTTAGGCTGTCAAACGCCTGAATCAAGGGCTCTCCGGGATGCAGCTATCGTGCAGGCCGGATTCCCGGTGGAGATCGTAATGTGCACGCAGCGTGCATCTCCGCTATCGGTACACCAGGCCCTGAGGCTCGAGAGAAGGAGCACACGAGTGTTACAAGGGTGCCGAAAGGTCCCTCTAGGATACCATTAAGCTGGCCAAGAAATTGGCTCGATAATAGCTCCTAGAGAATCTGGAATAGTAAGGCCATCCGCTGGCCTAAACCCCAGCCAATGTTAGAGATTACGTCGAGAACGACGTGCCCGTAGTCACCAAAGGTGAGCTAGAGGTGCTGCGTCTAAGCCCCGTAAGAGAACCACTGCGGACCCGATAGCATTCCGGGGTGAATATGACTCCTGGATCTCTATGAATGTTGACTATTAAGGTTTTGGCTCATCCTTCAATAAAGACTGGTTTCCCAAGGTAGTATACGGGGAAATTGGTCCTTATCCAAAACGAGGGTGGCTAGCGGCCTCGCCTTCCGGCTATTGGTCGCTCGTATTGCTCGATGAGGTATGCAAGCTCTTTCAGCGTATCATTACAGTGCACTTCGTCACATATGTCACAGTCATGGGGATCTGGTACATAATCAGTTTGGTTTTAGTGCTCCTCCAATGATGCCATCATGCGTGTCGGAGTCCTCGTGGAAGGAGCGTCATCACAGGTGAGGTAGTCATGGCGGTGTCTCATGACATAGTCAACGCCTTGCCCTGGAAATGCTTTAAGAAGAAGCTTATTTTCATATAGTGCCTATCTGCCTCGGTAAGATAAGCCCCGAATATGCGTCGGGGCTTACCTTACCGAGAGAGCCATAGCTTACTAAAGCTAGGGCTGGCATGGCGAGAAGTGTTGTGTTTCCCAGGGATCGGTCTTAGGACTACTTCTGTAGAACATCGGCTACGATTGGATGCTGCGCGGTCCGTTGCTGAGAGGTCACTCTCGCGATGGCGCGAGGAGGAATGCATCAAGATGCATTCATTCCTAAGAACAACGTCAGATGTTGCTCCAGTCCTGTGTCGAGGTTATTTTTAAAACCTTTGATTTTATTTCTAATTACCATTTCAATTTATTTCACTACCATATCTCGAGATCTAATTACCGTATATGGGAAATCTCATTACCGTTTTTTTAAAAAAAAGAAACGTTAATATTTCTTAGCAGAAAAGAGTAATTGCTGGGCCTTTCACAAAATTCAGTTTCTATCATTAAATTCTTTCCAAAAAAATTCATAAAAGACATGAATATGTGCAACTATTTTTTTATTCACTAAAACGTCAAATATGCTCGAAATGAAATATTCGCCCTTTAACATATTCTCCTTGGTTTATATAAATTTTTAGAAGTCCTGTAGTTATTGTTTGTGTTTTATGAACAGATCGCTCGTCGCTTCCGCCTCTGCTGTCGCTACCGTTGAGTATATGGCCGACAATACAAGCCAACCAGCTGGCACGTCGGTTACCTTTAAAGTCATAGTTTGAACAAATTATTGTAATTTAAAATATTAATTGATCTTTGATTATTTGATTTACGCGGTATCCCTGCATACTTCTTTCGCTTCCTGCAGACTCATAAATCGCTTCATATATGCATGTCTGTGTATCCATGTTATTTTTTATTATTTATCGTTTTTTTATGAATTGGTTAGTAAATATTTAATTTAAAAAGGCGAAGTTGCAATCGTCTATATGCTGCGGTAACCACTTTCGAGCAGATGAACCGATGCTTGTCTGCCATTTTTATTAACGCACTAGGCAACAACTCAGGCTCCCTTACGGGGTTGGGATATCAGACAGCGGTCGATCTCAACATTGCCTGGTCCTAGCAGCCAAAAAAAGTAAACCAGGTATCAAATTCCGGTAGCATTCGAAAGCAATTGGAATACAGAGAGATTTTAATATGTCCAGTAGGTTTTCACTAAAATATGTCCAGTAATAAAAATAATAATAAGTTTTATTTACTAGAAAGAGAATACACAGAGAGATTTAAAGTAAGTAGTGTTGGAAGGTATGAATGAGTTACAAATTTACGACGCAATCGAGCTATAACTTAATACTCACGAATGTGCAGTTAGGTAAAGTCCTTGAAATAGAACTAAAATAGAACAAGAAGTATAGCGTTACTTAAAAGTTACTTGTTAATAAACTACTACAGAGTTCTTAGGAAAACATTTGAAATTGGTATTGAATATTTTTGTATGTATGGCACTATTTTCGACTACCCGTGACTATGACTTATGTGAAAGGTAGAAAAAATAAGTTAGATTGTCTTATAACCCGCGCAACCAAATTAATCAAAAAATAAATTGAGGGCGTTTGAAAGATAGTAACTCCTCTTCCTTTCTTTGCAAGGGAGAAACCAGGAAGGTCAAATCACGCCTGTTCCCCATCGGAGTAGGCACAGACTATTGTTTTCCACTTGCTACGATCCTGACATACCACTTTCGCTTCTTCTTTCATGAGTGTTTTTATAGACGCTCGCCGGTTAAGGCCATTACTTTGCCCGTTGACCTTGAAGATTTGATCCCTGTACTAGTATTTGTTTTTTGGCGCCACCTACCGACCAACGACCGTACTACAAAAAAAACGAACTGAAGATACAAGAACACAGATGTGTCGCAGAGTTGTCATCGTTTTTGCCTATTTCATTTGCTCTCTGAGAGGTCACATAAATTTTGTTCCTCTGGTTTTTGTAGTCTTGTCTTTTTCTAGTCTATCAAAGTTTATATTTTATATTTATTTGTCTACATCATAATTTATTTTTAGCTTTCATTGTAATAAATGATACATAATGAAGGTCTGATGATGACCAGGTAAGTGCTTATTGGTTCTCAGTAACGGAAATAGTTAGGATGACCTAGCTTTAAAAAATTATCTAATTGTGCACTGGTGCCACTACATGGTACATTCTGAAGGTCTGATGATGATCAGGTAAGTGCTCATTGGTTCTCTGTAACGGAAATAGTTAGGATGACCTAGCTTTCAACATTTATCTAATTGAGCACTGGTGATACTACATGGTACATTCTGAAGGTCTGATGATGAACAGGTAAGTGCTTATTGGGTATCTGTAACGGAAATAGTTAGGATGACCTAGCTTTCAACATTTATCTAATTGAGCACTGGTACATTCTGAAGGTCTGATGATGACCAGGTAAGTGCTTATTGGTTCTCAGTAACGGAAATAGTTAGGATGACCTAGCTTTCAACATTTATCTAATTGAGCACTGGTTATACTATATGGTACATTCTGAAGGTCTGATGATGACCAGGTAAGTGCTTATTGGTTCTCAGTAACGGAAATAGTTAGGATGACCTAGCTTTCAACATTTATCTAATTGAGCACTGGTGCCACTACATGGTACATTCTGAAGGTCTGATGATGACCAGGTAAGTGGATATTGGTTCTCAGTAACGGAAATAATTAGGATGACCAAGCTTTCGACATTTATCTAATTGAGCACTGGTGATACTACATGGTACATTCTGAAGGTCTGATGATGACCAGGTAAGTGCTTATTGGTTCTCAGTAACAGAAATAGTAAGGATGACCTAGCTTTCAACATTTATCTAATTGAGCACTGGTGATACTACATGGTACATTCTGAAGGTCTGATGATGACCAGGTAAGTGGATATTGGTTCTCAGTAACGGAAATAATTAGGATAACCTAGCTTTCAACATTTATCTAATTGAGCACTCGTGATGTGATTCGGATGTAGAACGGCGAGTAGCTGCCGGAAACAAAGTTAACGGTGCTTTGTCCCAGTTAGTAAAGCAACAAAGCATCGTAAAAGAAGCACGAATGGCGATTCATAACGCAGTGCTAGTGCCAACTTTGCTTTACGGTAGTGAAACCTGGGTATGTCAGCAGATGCATGAAAGTAAATTGAATGCTGTGGAGATGCGATCACTTCGAAAATTGTGCGGCGTTACCATGGCCGACCGAATACGTAACGTAGTGATACGCAATATGTCAGGTTTGAATGAAAGTGTCAGCGTTAAGCTGGAAAAGGGCGTGCTCCGTTGGTTTGGACACGTCCAACGAATGAGTGAGGAACGATTGACGAAGAATATATATTGTTCAAAAGTAGAGGGTAGATGGAGTCAGGGAAGGCCGAGACTTACGTATGAAGACCACGTGAGCAGATTGCTCAAAAACGGAAAGGTCAAAAGTACTCGGATACCCAGACGTGCGTGTATGAAGCGATTGATGAATCTCGAAGAAGCGAAAGAAGTATGCATGGATCGCGAAGCCTGGCGATCTGTCCTCTCTGACTACCCCGTCAGGGATACAGCGTGAAGATAGTAAGTTTAGTTAGTTAGTTAGCACTCGTGATACTACATGGTACCTTCTGAAGGTCTGATGATGACCAGGTAAGTGCTTATTGGATCTCAGTAACAGAAATAGTTAGGGTTATTAGTAAAATAAACAATAAGCTATAAATAATCACCTTTATTTCCTTTATCACTGTCAAGCAATTATTACAATTATAATTATTAATTAATTGTATAATAATGACAAAATCTCAAACTCTTCCCGTTAAAAGTCACTGAAATTTAAATATCGTGAACAGGTCGGTTGGTCATTTATTGGGATAAGTGTTGGTGAAGGTGGTGCATGTAGGCTTTCTTCTTGAAGTACTCACATATTTTCGTCGTCTGGTTTTTGTAAGTTATGCACCTTTTTCCGGTCTTTCTTGTTCTTTATTGCCTGTAAAATATATGGCGGATTTCTAATTGCCATATTTCGACTGTGCCGCGGATCCAAAAGTTCCGGCAAAATACAATTTAAATAAAATGTACATAATTTTATTTTCATTTAATTTTCAAAAAAATCATCGTCTCTAATTATTGTTTCTGTTTTAAGAGGCTTTGACTCATTAAACCATACTCCAAATAAACATTTTGCTTTCCGAGTCACATGCAATTGCCCTTGAACTTGGTAATACCAATTGTGGGTTTTATTAACCTGCAAAATGCCCGAGTTATCTTTAACCCAAAAATTCGTCTAGTCCTATCTTTTGCGCTGAGATGGGACCTTTCACCTCTATTATCGCATCTTCTCCAATAAGCCCATCTGGAGTAGCTCCTAAATATGGAATCTCGGGATCTTTAAAAAGCCCGCATGGTCTAATTTCAACATCGTTTTGTATAGTTAGCTGATCTAGCGCTTTTTTTTTCGTGTTCTCTTCCATGCTGTATAGGCGCAGCATCTATATTTATTTTGTAGAGCAGTTGTTTGACTACGCTGGCGCAACTAGTATCAAGCCTCATTTTAATAACTCTTCCAAAGTTTGAAGCCGTCAACAAGGAGCGCCGGAGTTCGAGCCATTCGCTTGACTCGCTCTGCAAAATTGTTTGTCTTTCAATTTGTCTTCTTTCTTCCTCACTTTTATATAAGTTGGATAGAAAATTCTCCTTCATTTGTTCTAGCATCGCATCACTCACATCGGGCCTTATGGTTTGTTCTCCATAATCTTTATTTACGGCACCATGTGTCTGTCATTTTTTGTAATAAATATGTTTTAACAAATTTCTTTTTCTGCGATACTTGTTATCTAAGGTGCTCATTTTGCCCTTAGGACTTTGCCCGACAATTGTTTTATACAATATGGAAACAGGTTTTCTTTTAGTATTAAAATTAACTGCAGACGCTGAACATCGAGTTTGGTATCCATGCCTGCACGAATAATTCACTCTTTCACCACCCACAAATTTGGCTACCACGCTATGAAAACTTTTCACGATGTGACTGTCAACATCATGAACAAGACTTCTGGAATGCCCCGCAATTGTATTAATAAAAAAACATATTTTCTGCCATAAGGAACTTGTAAAAAATGCTTGCGGTAAGATTTCAACATTTTGTGGAATGTTACAGAAATGGCTTTTACATTTAGTATGGTTACCAAAGGCATGTAAATGTGCAGTCTGGATGTATTCAAGAAGTTTTTGAGTGCTAAAATCTAAATTTTCTAGTGGTATTTTTTGCTGCATTTTCGTATTGCTGACCTAAAGCTCATGATGCGTTTTTTTGTGATTAGTTTTCTGAAACTTATAGTATATTTCGTATCAGTGGTTAGGTTGTCTAATTTGTTGCACAAGTTTCTTAGAAGGTGGTTCCAACATTCTACCTTTTCAACTGTAAATTGAGGATAAGGTCTTGCTTCCAAAATTTTCGCATACGTGCTAGAGTCTCCGTCAGAAATGAGGCGACCATAAATCAGACCATACATTTCCATAGATGCTTTAAACCCTTCCACAATTATTGTTGACACTGGTGATTTCTTGGGTTTTGATTTTTATTAAAGTCTTGCGTACATATGCTACAAGTATTTATTTTTAATGCCAAGAAACAAAATCTTTTTTGTGTGTCTTCCAATTATGGCAGCAGCTCCTGACATTGCTGAGTAGTTCTTTTTGTAAGACCTCTTACTCCAGCATCCGTCTACAACCACATCTATAATCCCATCCCATCTTTATCTATCTTCATCGTTATCCCATCTTTGCTGACGTTACCTCTTTCTAAAGCAATTCTTTTTTCTTCTTCAGCAGCATCATTCATGGATTTGCTAAGTGCTTTGTCCCAGGCATTGGAAGCAATGTCGTGGCGTTTTCGGTATACAGGTTCAGACATCACGGGCAAGTCAAATGCTGATAACAGTTCCTCTAATTGCGAATACCCTATACCAACTGAAACGGCGCCCGAGACCGCTGCTGTATTAATATCTAAGTCGCCAGTGACATTACAAGGAGAAAACTTCTCTTTACACATCAAACATTCTACTGTAAACTTAGAAGCAAGTCCAACACGTTTCTCTCCTATAAGTTTCAAACTTTGTATACCACAGTTAAAAGCACCATGGCCGCCTATTTCTTGTATTTTGGAAAAGAAGTAAGCTATATCTATAGTTCGTCTTCCAGATATATTTTTTGTTTCTGCTTGTGATTCTTGTTCTTCAATAATCAAATCTGGTAAATCTTCTTCATCTTCTTCAACCTAAAACAAACATTTTAACAATACAGTGTCAAATTAAATTAGCTAGGGAAACTTTCGAACACATACCGCAGCGTAAGCAAACACAATAAGTTACCGGCATAATTTGCTCTGCCCCCTCATCAACTGCCATACTAGACAGATCGTGTGTATCTGTTAATGGCTGAAGTTCCTGATTTTGTGATTCGGAGTTTTGCTGGTTTCTTAATTGCCTGTAAAATAATAACTTAAATGAGCTAAAGTAATATTTTTTGCTATTACAGTAGCCATATTTACACCGCAAAAAAACTAAAAGGTATTTTAACTAGGTTTTTTTTATGCAAGATTATTTTTCCGGTGACCTTAGTTTCCATGACCTCTTTCAAATGGATCCAAACACGGTGGTACTACGTAGCGCCGTCACTGAGATCCTATACCCACTTTCGTAGTCTACCATCAGGTAGGTGACATCATCAGTCACCAAGGTCTCCATGAGACCTTTCGAATGAGGTAAAACACGCTGGTTCTACGTAGCGCCGTCACTGAGATCCTATACCCACTTTCGTAGTCCACCATCAGGTAGGTGACATCATCAGTCACCAAGGTCTCCATGAGACCTTTCAAATGAGTACAATCACGATGGTTCTACGTAGTGCCGTCACTGAGATCCTATACCCACCTTCGTAATCCACCATCAGGTAGGTGACATCATTAGTCACCAAGGTCACCATGAGACCTTTCGAATGAGTCCAAACAAGCTGGTTCTACGTAGCGTCGGCACTAGGTTCGTATACCCACCTTCGTAGTCTACCATCAGGTAGGTGACATCATCAGTCACCAAGGTCTCCATCCTCCGTCATTTGAAATTCTCAAGATAGCTTAAAACTATAAAAAATAAACACAATAGAAATAATGTCCTCAATAGGGTAGGTACTTACCAATAGTTTTGGAGAGCTCGGCCACGCTTCACCTTACTTTTATTCTTATATTTAGGCATAGTCAGGCTTACTCTATGATCGGTTGAAAAAACAAAAAGAAATTACAAACTACTTTAAATATATTTACAAACTTAATTACAAATGTTGTTTTACGAAATTATTATATTTGAACTATTTACAACAAGATTTCATTCATAAAACATTCAAAACGTGGACTTTTAGATTTTATTTGGAAAAAATAACGCGCGTATAGTCCACCCGTCACAAGAGTCATCGAGACACTGAAGTTGCAATAAAACTTATTATAATCTTTGCACTGAAGTAACGCGTCCCGAGTACGCGTCACAGGATTTAGCGGGGGTGCTTCAAGCGGGGTGCTGGTGAGGTTTCGGGTTTTTATTCATAAATTAAAAATATTAAAAGAAATAAGAAAAAAAACAATACAAATTGTGAAATACGTCAGTACATATTCTTTGATACAAAATTCATGCCTAACTATTTAGCCGTTACAGAGAAAATTTACAATTTAGGTTGAAAAAGGACCTATTTAATAAGATTATTTATCAAATTTTTGGGAAGTTTATTAAAATTTTTAAACAATACAATGTATTTGTGATGACCTTAAATATACCATATATTTTTATAAGGGAAACGCACAAACGGATTCATCTGCAATCTTCTTTAAACTTACCTTGATTTTGAGATTTGAGCGAGGTAATCCCCTTAAGGATACTCTTGACCTGGCCTTTTTCCAAAAGGTCTTCGAAATGATTGATATACGTACGCCGAGGTACCCCTACCAGTTTGCCCATTCACTCTCGCCACATAAATCTGCTTCGTCAGTCTACTTTCATCCATCCTCTCCACGTGTCCGAACCATTTAGGCATCCCTTTTTCTATCTTAGTCACTACATCTTCTGTCATACCGCAATGTTCCCTTATCGCGCTGTTCCTTTCTTTATCCATCAACTTCTTTTCTTTATGTTTGATGCCAATACTACGTATGGTATAAACGTCTAGAAGAACGAAATTATCCTGGCGGAATATCATGGGAATTTTCAGACTGTTATCAAACGGAAAACCGGACAAGAGTGAAGTTGCTAAATTTTGATTGTCTTGAGGGTGTCGAAATTAACATTTTTTGAAACATGAAGTTGAGTTATGTATCTTTTTGATGACGATCGTTTTCTAATTTTTTCAGAGTTTCTAGAGACTGTAGGAGGCCGAGTCTACTATTGACAAGCCGTAGAATAGAACCAAAATCGCTGTTTTTAGCAGTCAAAATGTTAGTAGACTATCAAAAATGCAACTAGCGGCCACTGGCGCGGCACGTGTTAGTACAATTCTATTGGCCGACCGATAAAAATGTATTGGAGTACGATTGTAATAGTAGACTACGAATACCGGTGGCTGCTTGATGAAACTAGGTCCCAGGAGTTCATCTCGTCATCGCAAAATGCCGATCCGGTTGAAGGGACAGGTCTACAAAACCATTATTAGACCTGTCCTTTTACATGGCAGTGAGACGTGGCCGATATTGGAGCGACACAAGCAGGAGCTGCGTGTCACGGAAATGAAGATGCTGTCGTGGATGTGTGGAGTCACGCGGATGGACCGCGTGAGGAACTCTCGCATCCGCGGCAGCCTTCACGTCCGTGACATTGCAGACAAGTTGCAAGAGTGTCGCCTTCGTTGGTATGGTCACGTCATGCGGCAACCTACGGCTACGTAGGAAACAAATGTCTGGGCATGTCAGCCCCGCCGGGTCCCGGTAAGAGGGGAAGACCCGAGAAGTGCTGGCTTGACGTCGTAAGGGATGACATGCGTGCCAATGGTCTCACTACAGGGGATGCCGACGACCGAGCGAAGTGGAGGAGCAAATGCAGGAAAGCAGACCCCGGGCGTCGCGAGACGCAACTGGGACAGACGCTCGGAAGATGATGATGATGACTACGAATACCTGTCAAAATTGTACCGGTGGCTTTCTATTGAGCGACGATTTCGATTCTATTACGACATGATTGAAATAGCAGACACGGCCCCCTGAGTTATGTTTTCAAGTTTCAAATTTCAAGTCAAATTTTACAGACAGACGAAAGGACAAAGTGATGATTTTATTATTCCATTTGAGTCACAGAACCCTAATATAGAAAAGCTTGAGTTAAAACTGTCGAAAATTTTGTAGGTGAATGTGAAGTGTAAGTATTTATTAATGTTCTTATAGAACTGCATTGCAGTAAATTATCTTAGAGTATTGACGCGATGCTACACAAAACCTTGATACTGTTTCCTCTTAGCAATAAAACTATTTACAATTAAATACACGTCGATATTGTCCATACTAGACCGCCACTAGCCTTGTAACACTCCTATATATTTCTTTGTTTTCTTGCTTTTTAATCGTTTAGCTTATTGACGAAGAATATATACTGCGCGAAAGTAGAGGGTAGAAGGAGTCAGGGTAGGCCGAGACTTACATATGAAGACCACGTGAGCAGATTGCTTAAAAATGGAGAAGTCAAAAGTACTCGGATACCCAGACGTGCGTGTATTTTCATACACGATCGATTGATGAATCTGCAACAAGCGAGAGAAGTATGCATGGATCGCGAAGCCTGGCGATCTGTCTTCTCAAATTACTCCGCCATATGGATACAGCTGAAGGATAGTTAGTCGTTTTTTAGTTAGCTTTTTATGCGTGAGAGCTACCGCAAATACCAACCACCAACTGAATAACGAATAATCTATACTAATATTATAAAGCCGAAGAGTTTGTTTGTTTGTTTGGTTGAACGCGCTAATCTTGGGAACTAATGGTCGGATTAGAAAAAATCTTTTTGTGTTAGTTAGTTTATTTATCGAGGAAGGCTAAAGGCTATACCATCACGCTACTACCCTGGAGAGCGGAGCAGTAGTCATAAATGTCGACAAATCGGGCAAAATTTCAAGCATTATTGTGGAATTTGTAAGCGAGGGGATTAAATAAGTGCGACGGAAGTCCGAAGTATGTCATAGGCGAAGCCATAGTCACCTAGTATATTATAAATTGTTTAATACAACGTAAAGATAGTTAGTTTAGTTTCTTACTTACATACGAAGACCACGTAAGCAGATTACTCAAAAACGTAAAGGGATATTTGGATACCTAGACGTGTATGTATGAAACTAATGAAACGCTTAATGGATCCGCAGGAAGCGAAAAAAAAGTACCTTTACAATGATCGCGAAGCCTGGATTATTCCCCCTGATTACCCCATCAAGGATACAGCGTGAAGATAGTTTGTTATAAAAAAGGTCCGACGTAACATAAACGAAAATATCAGCCAAATCGAACACCTATCCTCATTTTATGAAATCGGTTAAAAGCAATTACGAGACATGTAATCTGATTTTCAACCAATTTATTGATGTACAATCAGGTACAGGTACAGTCAGCGTAAATAATATATAGGCGACCAGACTGTTCAAAATTATCCTAGCAAATATTTACATTAAATAATTCATAAATAACTCAATGACACAACGAATTTTTTGGAATGAACAAGACATTTGTCGTCCTGATAGGATAGAGACTATATAGTTAGGATTTCATATTTACTAGAATCATTTTGAGCAAGATAGTCGCCTGTTTATTTTGGATTTATGTAAAACAAATTCCAATTTTTTGAAGTTATATTTAACAGTTTATGTACACACATACACATTAAAATAAAACGAAAAGAGTACAATGGCACTGCTTATTTCTAAAATGTAGGCTGGCGAGAAGAGAATTAGAATTGAAATAATTGAAAAAGGTAGAAGTATGAAAGAGACCTAGGTAGAATCTAGTGTTCACAAATACTTTACAAACTAATACATACATTAAACAAATAAATACACACAAATACATATATACATACAAAGTACCTACATGTAAATACTTGTGCATCGTATCAGTAAAATACACATAGTACATGACATTACAATCTATTTATATGTTAACTTCTTTACGCACGCTTAACTAGGGGAGAAGCTGGTGAATGCGTTGCGAAAAGTGTGATCGGGTGAGGCAAAAGAAAATTCAGAGGGAGATATAAGTCAGTGAAGACAGTAAGAGATAGTTACGTTTCGTACATTACTGTAGAGGCAAGAGAGAGAGGTGTGAGCACACAATTTCTTTATCTCTTTCTCTCGTAGCGAGAAGATGCAGCTAAAGAAGTTTTACTCTGTCCTCTGGTCAAAACACATCGCTATATTTTGAAAATACTGAGATTTATTTTGTATTGCGCGCCTTCTATCATACAGCTGCCAATCTTTTAAGATTATCAGTTATTTTTATCAAATATCATTGTTTTTCATTGATAATACTAACAGCCTACATTACAGTTATACTACTATCTATAAACTTTAGACTATAGTTGAGTCAAGTTAAGAAGCCACATTTGACAAGTGTCAATTTTTGCGTCATAGTGAGATGACCAGATTTAAAGCATATATATAGCAGACGATTAATATGAATAAACCGATTCAGACTTCAAACATAAATGAATAGAATCAGTTATTATGTACTAAATTTTTTTATTATTAGTCGAATCCCAGTACAATTATTATTTTCTACATAGTAGATTTATGGAATAACATACATACATACATATTGTCACGCCTTTATAGGAGTAGGCAGAGGCAAACTATAAGCCCTCATTACACCGTATGCATTTTTTGCCCCACTTAACAGGTGATGAATCCATTGCCGTGTTGAAATGGACAGGCGCAGGCTGTGGTGACCGGCTGTTGAATTTTTTAAGCCGCCCATATGGCCTTCAAATTGGCATGTTACTGGCAACCGGGACCAACGGTTTTATGTGCCTTCCGAAGCACGGAACTGGGGTGGGTCTAAAGAGCCGAATAAATTAAATAAAATATAATGTGACTATTTTAGGTGTTAAATTTGGAAAAATATTGAACCCGTTGCCTTTTTAGTGAGATGGTAACAAAAAGGCTAAAAGGTCTTATGTGCTAGACACTAATTAGCACGACCAATTAAAGTCCTGGTAGTCTCGGACTGGACTAAAATAACCATTTAATCTGCTTGACGACTGAAGAAAGCGAGGAACATATTTATGTAGTCAGACGGTTTATTGTTAAAGGTAGTAAGTAGGTTTCATTTAGATTAGACCTTTGAATAAGTTCATAACAATAGAAACTATAGAATTAATAAAACCAATGAAATGACAAAATTATATAATGTCAAAGAAAATTATGGTTCTTAAACAATAAAAAATAAATAAATAAATATCCTTCACGCCTTATCCCCGAAGGGGTGGCAGAGGCATATTATATTCCCACTTTTCATCGTGTGGATTCCTGTCCCACGTATAAGGTGGTGAGCCCATTGCCGTGTTGAAATAGACAGACGCAGGCTGTAGCTACCTGCTGTTGAAATTTTTTAAGCCGCCTATAAGGCCTTCAACCAGGCTTAACGACTGCCATTTTACTGACAACCGGGACCAACGGCTTAACGTGCCTTCCGACGCACGGAAAATAATGAATATTATAATACAAAGCAATTGTGAATTTGATTAAAAGAAAACATTAAAAGTGGTGGAACATAACGAGTAAGTTTCATTGCATTCGATTCTACTAAAAAACTTTCGATTTTTGGTAAGCTCCCTGATGTTTAAAAAGGAAAAGGGTCCACTACCGCAACTTTGTAACGACGTTCAGTTCTTTGGAACACAAATTGTTTATTTTCTTTAAAATGGTTTATTAGTGAAAGTAGATAGTAAAATAGCCTTCTTCTGGCATATAAAAATTAAAATATGTATGTGTGTAACTGAGAAAAGTTTAGCAATTGTATAGTTCTAACTTCGAAATTTTTAATAATATTTTATACCCGCCGTTACAAGGATACATTATCGATTTTTGATGAAGTGTCAAATGTGGCTTCTTAACTTGACTCAACTATAGTTCTAAATTTTACCGAATTCTGTATTTTTTCACTTAATTCCTGTAAATAATTACTGTATTAATGAGAGATGGGTGACCTTTTATGCCATTTCCATTTATGAGCGATCCGTGCTTCCTATGGAACGTGCAGTTGTTGGTCCAGGATGCTAGAGACATTTGGTATTCGTTAAGCCTACTTCAAAATTTTAACAACAGGTTGCCCGTTTTAAGTCACGGCTATTAAACATCTTAGTCAAAAGTGACCGCTTTCCATCAGATTGGCCATATGCTAGTGATGTTATTGTAAAAAAATAGTGTGTGTGAACTTATGTACATGCGTTAAAAGTTATACTGCTTTAGTCTAACAAGATTTCATCACATATACCACAACTCTTTGTTTGTAACAGGAATGATAAATTTGTAAGAAATAAATCATCAAAAGAATGAAAACTACTTTGAATGTAGTTAAGTTGTCATGGAAACACCTATCAGCTAACTTCAGAGTGTTTATAAGTTGTCATGGAAAAACTTATCAGCTAACTTCATGGTGTCGGTATTTTGTGACGGTCTGCGCGCGCATCGTAAAAATCGCCAAAAGAAGGATAATTTCAAAAATACTGAGTGTTCAAAATTTTGGCGCCCTAGAAGGTCAATCGGCAGTCGCTCCCAACAATGGCGAAAATCAAAAGCCAAACTATAGCTACTCCTAGCAGGCAGCAGCCAAGCAAAAGTAAAGTAAGTGAACCCCATATTCCAAATCCAGTAGGGTTTGAAGGTAACTTGGAATACACTATAAGATAATTAATAAAAACCAAAATTATAAAAACAGACATAAAATGACATTATGGAAAAAACCTTGTCATGGTCTCGAAAAATTCGTTACCGTCGAAGTCGACTGATAATATTCATATATATTGTGGGACACTTTTCACACAGCGCCATCTAGCCCAAAGTAAGCTAATATTAGCTTGTGTTATGGGATCTAGATAACTGATAAACATACCTATATATTTCTAAATACATACATATTATAGATAAATAACACCCAGACACAGAATAAATCATCGTGCTCATCACACAAAGATTTATCCTGGGTGGGAATCGAACCCACGACCTCTTGCGTAGCAGTCGTATGCACTCCCACCGCGCCACAGAGGCAGTCAAAGTTCCTATAAAAAAAGGTACTGGTCACTTAGAAAAGATGCAAGGCGAGGACATGATGCAGACAGAGCACATGCGAGGCGCCTGTCGCCTCCGCCGCAACTTTTTAAAACAGAAAAGACCAAGATTGGTAGCATTGCCACATTAGATGACAATGCTTATTATCTGAGTGATAAATAAGTTATGTTTTCTTAGTTGTTAGGGTCATTTTGAGATGGTGTCTGTACCTATGATTTGACAAAACAGTCAAAACATAACGGAAAATATTTCGTGAAATGTAATAAATGTGGATCGTGTTATGATAATTGGTCGCATGTTAGTGTTGGATATTTGTTAAATATTTTATTTACTCTATTCACGATGTTTTGCACTAAAAGAACCATACGTTTGGTGAGGCGCGATTGAAATAACTGTTAACTGTTCATAGACTATTGTGATCTACCTATTTACCAGATTCTTCCCGTACCTTTGACATTTAACCTCATTTAAAGAGATATTAGACGTATACAAAATCAATATTAATACGCATTAACAGTCAATAAAATGTCTTCTATAATATCCGATAATATCCATCTACAATATTGGCAACACACAATCGTACGTAGTACAAAAATGCTATGAATATAATGATGAATCACTTTTTTATAAGAAGAACAAAGGAATTATTGAATGAATTAATAATGTACAAATGCTTTGTTGTAATTATTTTGATTTGAACATTCATGGAATGCATAGCTCATCATGCATCGGGATAAACACGCATATCGTTGCTGATACTGCAATACCGCGTAACAGACAATACCGCGGAAGTTAGGTGAGGCAAATTTTACAGGAGACCGAAAAAACTGAATAACTTCTGCTGTGCTTATCAAATACGTTACCGAACTTACAGTTATATAAAAATGTGTACCAGTTAACATATACCTTACTATATAATTAAAACCAATCAATATTTGGCTAGAAAATACACTTACGCGGATTTTTATTTTTTGTGACGTTTGTTATTTGCGCTTTTTTGAGACTTACGCGGAATTTGAGGGAGAATAAAACAGAGTAAAGCTATAATAAAGAACTTATATCTACTCAAGTAATCACAGTCTCATCATTTCCACTTTGGTAGTAACTAGCTTATATAGTCTCATAATTAAAACGTCATCATAACAACTTGTTATTTACTTATTAGCATGATTATAATTAGTATTTTTCCATACTTAAACCTTATGTTTAGAGTATACAAAGAGTTTCAAAATCAAAAATAACTATAAGCTAAATATAATCAGTCAAAATATAAATGAAACTAAATAATAATCAAAAGGCATTTTGTCTAAGACAAGTATCAGTCTTTATAACTTTATAATAAAAAGAATATTATTTTTTTCTTAAAAGGTAAGTTTTCATAAATCTGATGGCAATCAGGAGGAATGACGTTTTTAAGTTGCTGTAAGTTCAGATATTTGCTTTCTAATATTGGTAATCTAGATGAAAACAACAATGGAAGACTATCTGTCAACATCCTCTTGCCCTTGTCCCAATTTACTTGGGGTCATCGCAGTATGTTTTCTTCTTCCATTCATCCTTGTTATTCGTCATCTGATCATTCACTCCTTTCATATTCATATCACTCCTTACACAGTCCATCCATTTTTTCTTTGGCCTTCCTCTAGCTCTTCATCCATCAACTTTCATATTCATGGTTCTTTTAGTGACATGACTTTCATCCCTTCTCATCACATGCCCATACCAAGACAAATGGTTTCCTCTCAAATTTTAGTCACAGGCGCCACTCTCAAACTCCCTCTAATATACTCATTTCGTATTTTATCCATTCTAGTCACACCAAACATCCACCTTAACATTCTATTCTGCCTTGCACCAAAAATATATAATAAATTTCCTGATCAATTTAAAATGTTAAGCCTACACCTATTTAAGAGACGGATCAAGGATTTACTAATTGCTAGGTGTTATTACTCAATCTTGGATTTTCTTGATGACACTCTTGAATAAAGTTTACTAATGCACAACAACTCATGCTATATCTTGTAAAAAAGACATCTTATCATTATTATGTAATAATATAATTGACATTGCCTCATGATTTATATTTCCTCGACATTTAAATTTATTATTATTTGATTAATTTGATTATTTTATTATTTGTATCTGATTGTTTGCTTCTTAATTTATTGTAATTGTTTAGACGTTAGACCATGACGAATTTGATATGAATAACAGCTTCATGAAATTTTTATTATTTTAAAATTTTGCACACTGTCCAGTACGGTGAAACATGTTTGACCTACCAAATTGTAATTTACCATCTTCTTTACCATGTTTCTAGCAAATAAATGATTCTGATTCTAATTCTGATTCTTGTTATCTACGTATATACATGATACACACTATTTTTCACATGTGGGTAATTCACAAGTGAATAGTTTTGCAACTACCCACATGTGAAAAATAGCGTCGAATATTGTTGTGTATATTATTAGTGTTCTAAACTGTCGCATTAAACCTTTGACAATGATGTGAATCAAAGCCGGTAAAAATAAGAAAAGAAAAAGGAGCAAAGTAGGCTGTCTATTCAATTACGTATAACAAATTCCACCAAGTAGGGGCTAGTAGTGTTTTCTAAATACAATTACTAGCACGTAAAGTAAAACATAAAAAATCAAAATCGCGGAACTATCTTTACAATACTATATTTTCAATTAGTGGACATTTTACATGTAAAATAAGCGAATTTCTAGATTCTAAGAAGTTTCCGAATTCATTGATAAACACACATTAAAACAATATCAAAAACTTACCAATTAGCTTCTTATTACCATAAAAAAACTTTTATTTGCCGTAGCGCCACACAGAAACAATACGTCTTCTTGTTATAATCGCGAGAATACGCGGTATTGGAAAATATTTTTGACAGAATCGCTCGCGCGGTTTTAGCTAATTGTGATTTGTTGCCGATTGAATGAACGAAACGTGAATCTATGAATGTGGTACGTAGCCAATCGACATATTTTGCCCAATGCCGCGAAATCTCAAATTTGCTACTTTTGTATTTCCGCGGTATCATCCACTGTTAGTTACGCAGTATTGCAGTATCAGCGACGATATTAAAAGTGACGATGGTAGTGCCATCTGTTATTAAATAGCAAAACCACATTAAAACATTCTCGACGTGTTCTTTAGCGGAAGATGTTTTAGTTACATGCTTTGTTGATAGATGGCAGGTGAAAAAACTGTTTGTTTTAAATAATTTCGTGTTTTTAGTCGCCACGAATTACCTAGAAACTTCATATGGAATTTAATAGTATGGATGTACACACACGAATGGAGGGCGGCTTAAGAAAGTATCAGGCAACTTGGAATTGGTTATCAGATTTACAAACACCTTTTTGACTTTGTCCCTCTGATCACTATTGCACGCGCTCGTGGTCCCGCGCACTTCAATGTTCTGTAAACGATCACTGCGTTACGCAACTTTCGCTATGGGTGGTCACGGATGAGTGACCACTTTGTGACATTAACATTTGCGAGAGTTTCCGTGCTTCGGAAAGCACGTTAAGCCATTGCTCCCGGTTGCCAGTAACATGGCAGCCGTTAAGTCAATTTAAAGGCCTTTTGAGCGGCTTGAAAATTTCAACAGCAGGTAGCCACAACCTGCGTCTGTTTATTTCAACACGGCAATGGGCTGACCACCTTTTACGTGGGACAGGAATACACATGGTGAAAAGTGGGCCTATAATATGCCTCTGCCACCCCTTCGGAGATAAGGCATGATAGATAAATAAATATAATAAAACACATTTTATAAATAAAGAAATATACTTAATAGTTGACTCAAGAACCTTTTCATCACGGTCAGTAGATGGCGCCAGCTTACATCCAAAGTTGAATTGGATCCAGATCTTTAAGCTGCCTTGCATTTCACACCACATAATATAGGGCAGTATTCCAGAACGTTTATTAATACCACAGATAATATAATATAATTCTTCAATACTTTATGAACGCTTGAGACTAGATTTTGCCTTATAAAATCTACTCTCAAGTGTTTCTTGAGTGTTGATAAACGTTCTGGAATACGGCCCTAAGATTCAATATCATGTTCTAGAGTTATTACCGATTACTCAAGGTTTTTTACTCATAATCATCATCTGAGCGTTAGTCCCGACTGCATTCGTAGTAGTCACTTCAGGTTCAATATCCTCCCTCCACTTTTATACAAGCAGGGTGTCAGCACATCTGTGTTTCTCCACCACACTAAACCAAAAGTCCTTAGATCTTGCTGTTCCTTACTGTTATACTTAATTTAGGTACCTATAAAGGTCTATTGATAAATTTTTAAAGCAATTATTTGCTAAATTTCTCATAAATTTTTAATAAAGTGGAAAAAGACAATTCGATTCGAGACAGGGATGGGATCCCTGTCTCGAATCGAATTGTCTTTTTAAAAATTTATATAAAGGTCTATTCATAGCGGATCACATGTTTGAAAATGTGTCACTAGATAAGTATAGGAGAAACGTAACAGTTGGCAAGCGAACTCGAGACGATCGGGAATACCTCTCCAATGATGATGGTTAATCTATTTGGCTTAGTCCACTCTTGAACCCTCGACCTCTAATTAATTAATGTGGCCACTGGATCCCTAGGGGTTTATTCTGGACCTCTAGGGGTAAATAAAAAGTGGATTTTATTTTTCCAGACAACTATTTGCTTGTAACGTCACTGTATATTATAGTATTCTTATTATTGAGTCTCACCTTATATGACAGTCTCGGTAGCGTAAGTGGTATTGAATGCGACGCGACTGCTGTGCTGTCTCGAGTTCGAATTCCGCGTCGGAACAAATATTTTATTATGATTTATTTGGAGTTTGGGTGTTCCCATGTAAATACATACGTACATATAGTCACGTCTTTATCCCCGAGGGAGTAGGCAGAGGCATACGAAATGATATTCATATACATTTCACTTTATGCATTTTTGTCCCACGTAACATTTGGTAAGCACATTGCCGTGTTTCCAATTCTATGATACATACAGAAAAAAAAAATGAAAAAAAATCTTTATTTTGCATAGACCATTTCAACGGCGCTTACAAAATGTCATACACTAAAACTAAAGAAAAAATAATATATTAAAAGTGACCACCGGTTCGGAACGCGGCCCACCTGAGAAGCACCGGCAAGAAACTTAGGAAGGCTTTTTTTTTGATGGCCTATTTACAATTTATTATTTTAATTATGTATTTTATGACTATAATATTTTATTTGCCAGCATATCATTTCCAGGCATCCCTGTCCTGTAAATAGTCTTTAATAGAGTAATAACCTTTTTCACAAAGCTTTCTTTTAATATACTTTTTAAATTTATTTAATGGTAAATTTCTCAGGTCACAGGGAAGCTTGTTGTAAAAGCGTATACAGTTACCCTGGAAAGAATCGCCAATCTTATGCAGCCGACTGTGGTGAACTAATAAAAGATTGTTTTTATGTCTAGTGTTTATATTATGTATATCACAGAGTAAACAGTGATAGATTTTTCTGAACATACATAAGATTGGCAAAAATGTATTGTGATGCTACGGTTAGAATATTTATTTCTTTGAAGTTTTCTCGGAGGGAGACTCTGGGCCCCTAATTATAAATTGCGCGTACAGCCCGCTTTTGAAGAACAAAAATGTTATTTACTTCTCGGGGGAGCCAAAGGAGAATACCGTAAGACATAATACTATGAAAATAGCTGAAGTAAACCATTCTAGCCGTATCCACATTTGTTAGAGTCCTGATCTTTTTTACAGCGTATGCAGCCGAACTTAACCTAGATGCCGTCTTTTCTATGTGTGGGCCCCACTGCAAATTGGCATCAAAAGTTATACCAAGGAACACAGTTGATTCCACAAACTCTAACACTTGTCCATTCAGTTGAACATTGGCCGTAACTTGTTTTACATTTGGTAGAGTAAATTTAATACATTTAGTTTTGTTTTCATTTAGGCAAAGATTATTTGAGCTGAACCAATGAACTACTCTCGTGATTGCATTGTTTACATCGTCAGAGTTATCTAATTGTCTTCTCATTTTAAAAATCAATGAGGTATCAGTCTGCAAACAAAACAATCCTATTCCTGTCCCCTACATAAAATAAATAAATAAATATCCATCACGCCTTATCCCCGAAGGGGTGGCAGAGGCATATTATATGCCCACTTTTCACCGTGTGGATTCCTGTCCCACGTAATAGGTGGTGAGCCCATTGCCGTGTTGAAATAGACAGACGCAGGTTGTGGCTACATGCTGTTAAAATTTTCAAGCCGCCCATAAGGCCTTCAACCAGGCTTAACGACTGTCATTTTACTGGCAACCGGGCCCAACGGCTTAATGTGCCTTCCGAAGCACGGAAACGCTCGCAAATGTAAATGGCACAAAGTGGTCACCCATCCGAGGACCAACCATAGTGAAAGTTGCGTAACTCAGTGATCGTTTACAGAACACTGAGACCGCGGGGCCACGAGCGCTTCGTTAAATACAATATACATAAAATACATACATACATATTATCATGCCTGTCTCCCATTGGAGTAGGCAGAGACTATGGCTTTCCACTTGCTACGATCCTGGCATACGACTTTCGCTTCTTTAACTTTCATAATTGTTTACATACACGCTCGCTGATTAACGGTACTCTTGACCTGGCCTTTTGTCAAAAGATCTTCAATTTGATTAGCATATGTACGTCGAGGTCGACCCTTACCAGTTTGCAGATTTACTCTCGCCGAATACATGAATACATTTAGAAATATAACAAGGTAGGTTTATTAGTTGATTAGATTTCATAGCACTGGTTTATATTAGATTGTTTTGGGCTAGATGGCGCTGTGTAAACTGTGTCACACAATATCATCATCATCACTATCATCATCATCACTATCATCATCATCACATATTATAAAACGAAGTCGCATCCCGCTGTCTCTCTCTAAGTATGCTTAGATCTTTAAAACTATGTAATGAATTTCAATGTGGTTTTTTTTAGATAGAGTGATTCTGGAAGGTTTTTATGTATAATTTGTGAGGTTTTTGTATATATTAACTAAATTATAACGATATTTGTTGGGGGTGTCGGAAAAAATACAGTCTAGGAGATTTTAACGAAAACGCTGCCTAAACCCTTTGAAATATAACAAAATAATGTATGGTGTCATTGTGTATCTAATACAGGCTTACAAAAAAAGTATGCGACGGTATATGTATATCTCTTAAGGATCTTCCATTTTAATACTTAAAAAAACCAGTAATTATTAAGCGGTAATTTGAAGGCTATTTACACAAATACGTTATTAATCCTTATCATTTTAATACGTTAGTTGGCTTCAGCATTTCATGAAGATTATTTGGTCCCTTTACACCTTGCAAATCAAATGAATATCTTACGAGTTATAACAAAATCAAAGAATGCGTAAAGAAATTAATCTGACCGGGCCCTGTGGTCGTAATGGAGTGCGGAGAAGTATTCAACGAATTATGAAAAGTTCATACATTACTGTGGAATTAATAAACGACGGGATTAAATTGGTGCCACGGGGTTCGAAGTATTTCACAGGTGAAGCCAGGCGGGTCAGCTAGTTTATTTATGACGCACATCCATTTTTTCATACGTAAGTAGATAATATATTTAGTGAGTCACAGTTTTACACGAGTACCTACCAAATGTAGATAAATATTTAATGTCTTGATAAGATTTGATAGTTCTACCCACACATGCCCCAATTTCCATTTGCTACCTAATGTAGTAGGCGGTTACAAATATAATGTAAAAAAATGGGGTGTATCCCCATCAAAATAACAGTGGTTCAAGCCACCAAACCTGTTAGCAGTGAACCTGGTGACCAACGGACTTGGCCGGGTTAGGAGATCAAACGGCAGTTCGTCCCCAACGATACCAAAACCGCCGGGATACGCGGGCCTGTCTAAATGTCTGGCCATGTCAGCCCCGCCGGGTCCCGGTAAGAGGAGAAGATCCAAGAAGTGCTGGCTTGACGTCGTAAGGGATGACATGCGTGCCAATGGTCTCACTACAGGGCATGCCGACGACCGTGCGAAGTGGAGGAGAAAATGTGAGAAGGACAAGCGATCGGATGATGATGCCAAAATGTAATGAACCCCAGGCTTCAAATCCTGGTAGGGTTTGCTAGCAACTGAAAATACGCTAAGATGAAGAGAGAGAACAGACAGAACGACTCTGTGTAGTTTACAAAACTAAAAATCTCGCGCTGTATCCCTGATGGGGTAGTTAGATATCCTACTTCTTTAGCTCTTAAAGATTCCTTAAAAAAAAAAAAGAAATATTCTGGAACGTTTTTTTACACATCGCCATCAAAACTAACAAGTAAACTAATATTAGGCTTATGGTATGAAATCTAGACAAATGATAAACATACGTACTTATAAATTTATTTCTAAATACATATATCCTACTAATAAACGCCTGACTCTTTCACGCAAAATCTACTGAATGAATTTTGATGAAACTTTACAACTTCACTTCCACTTCAGATTAACACATAAGCTACTTTTCATCCCGGGAACAATTTCCTGTGGGAAATGCCAATGGGAACGTGAATACTTTACCACGCGTGCGGAGCCGCGGGCGTTAACTAGTATTTTATATATAGAAAACACCCAAATTCAGAAATAAACATTTGCAGTTTTATACTTAAATTATATTTGAACCGAGAATCGAACCCGGAACCTCATTACCAACTAGTTTACATAATTACGGACTAAGACATATTGTATTCTATAGGGTCATTTGTTAAACACCAGCAACCTGCCAAGTCTAGATGCATAGGCTAGGGGGGTGCTTTTAATCAACTGGCTGAACTTCATCAAGTCAGGCCATGACTTTTTAAAGTGAAACTTCTTTATCTACGTATGAGAGAAATTTTATAGCTGTAAAAAAATTAATCTAAGCTTCTTACCTGTGTACTCTGGTATTCACAGTTTTTTTTTTAATGATATTTTTTTACAGCCATAAAATTTATTTCTCTCATACGTCGATAAAGAAGTTTCACTTATAGTAAAAAAGATAATTAAAACCATAAAGGTAACCATAATGGTAACCATAAGGGTAACCATAAGGGTAACCATAATATAGTAAGTAATTATATTATACAATATTAATAAATATCAACTTAACTTAACTTAATATTAACATTAAATATAACCTTAAAAATATGATACATAACTAAAATATATTATTAAAAGAGAAAAAAAATATCGTATGTTTTCGGATGTCATTGAGTACAATATGATAAGTTACAACCACAATGGCAACCTAATACATACAATATTTGCTAACCTTTGAAAATGCCGTAAGGCGAAACTGGTCAGGTTTAAGTAATCAATGTGGAACATTACAAGTGTTTTAGTTCAAGATGTGTAGTAAGTTCCACCAAGTGCCATCAATCAACAGTGTAAACAGTACCTATAACATTTTCCAAAACATACATACATACATATTGTCACGCCTTTATCCCCGAAGGGTTAGGCAGAGGCAAATTAAACGCCCACATTTCACCGTATGCATTTTTGTCCCACGTAACAGGTGGTTGCATTGCAGTGTTGAAATGGACAGGCGCAGGCTGCGGCGACCTGCTGTTGAAATTCTTTTAAGCCTTTCTACCACTTTACTGGGAATGGGACACGTGACTTAATGAAGACCAAGCAAATTTGAATACTATTAAGCATAATCACTCGACAGCGGGGTCAGACCTTAGCCTGTTAGATATTTGGAACAAACAAATTTTAAAAAGTAGGTTGCATGATATTCAATTATATATTCATAAAAAATCTAGTTAAAATGAATAACAAATGTTATAACTGTTATAATTTATATATAATATATTTTATAATTAAAACTTTAAAATTTAGAACTATCCATGTTATAAATTAAAACATAATTAAAGGCAATTGTGAAATCAGTACAACTGGTATTTAAAAATAAATTCTTAATATTTCTTTAAATAATAATAATAATAAATATTGTGGGACACTTTTCACACAGCGACATCTAGCCCAAAGTAAGCTAATATTAGCTTGTGTTATGGGATCTAGTTAACTGATAAACATACTTATATATTTCTAAATACATTCATATGATAGATAAATAACACTCAGACACAGAATAAACCATCGTGCTCATCACACAAAGTTTTATCCTGGGTGGGAATCGAACCCACGACCTCTTGCGTAGCAGTCGGATGCACTCCCACCGCGCCACAGAGGCAGTCATATGTATATAAATAATATTTAGTGTTTGTATTCTTAACATATATTGCGTTTTAATACTTTAAAACTAACTTTTTACAAACATTTTAGCAAATTAAATGCCGAAACCTACATTATATGCCTCATGCCTCACAAATTTGGCAGCGCAACGTCCGTAGACCACTGTCCATCAGGTGAGCCGCACGCATGTCTGCCACGTGCCACCTCAAAAGTATAAAAAAATCAAACTTTGAGTGGAGGTCTTTAGTTAAGTCATAGCATAAGGATATCTATGAACTAAGTACTTGACTCGAGTCAGTCGAGTCTACTGTTTGGGTAGGTCTGGATCTTAGATAAAAAATTCTTATCTAAGGTCTGGAATCTTTTACCTTATACAATGAATGGACTCTTTTTCTAAGGTGGATCATCTCTATGAACATAGAATCTGTTCGGAAAATGTGGCTAAACATAGTGATTACATTAAATAAATATTGTGGGACACTTTTCACACAGCGCCATCTAGCCCAAAGTAAGCGAATATTAGCTTGTGTTATGGGATCTAGATAACTGATAAAAATACTTATATATTTCTAAATACATACATATTATAGATAAAAAACACCCAGACACAGAATAAACCATCGTGCTCATCACACAAAAATGTGGCTAAACATAGTGATTACATTAAATAAATATTGTGGGACACTTTTCACACAGCGCCATCTAGCCCAAAGTAAGCGAATATTAGCTTGTGTTATGGGATCTAGATAACTGATAAACATACTTATATATTTCTAAATACATACATATTATAGATAAAAAACACCCAGACACAGAATAAACCATCGTGCTCATCACACAAAGTTTTATCCTGGGTGGGAATCGAACCCACGACCTCTTGCGTAGCAGTCGGATGCACTCCCACCGCGCCACAGAGGCAGTCAACATTCTATTATATGTTCGTGGCACATAACAAAACTAACATTATTTCAGTACTTCAGATCAATAATGAATAACTTTCTTTTGTTGGTTATTATATTATGTGAAAGATTCGACGAAGTACCTAAGTATGGAAATGTCTACTATTCAACTTTAAAATATGTGCCAATTGTATTTATTCTGTATAAAAGTAAGTAAGTAAAAATAGTATAATAATTACAGGATTATTATTAAGGATAATATTAGTTATCAAATTCTGCATCTAACACAAATAATAATACTAATTCTAATTTTTATGTCTGTGGTTTTGATCCGTATCGGGCAGCAGCAAGCAAGAGCCAAGAGAGAGGACGTCCCCGTATGAAAGACGAACGATGTTGCCATTTTCTTCACCTCAGTTCCTACTTGTACTTATTAGACAGTACAATTTATAAATAAAAAGTACTTATTATTAAGAAAATTATGTACATTACCGTAATGTTTACCTACCGACTCTCAAATAATCTCATCTGAAATTGAGATTATAGAAAATAATTTAAATTATGTACAATTTAATCTTGTGTGTCGTTGTTACCTCTCTGTCCTGTTATGGATGGATTATGATTGTTTGTAAGCTTATTGTTAGTATTTTGCTTATTTTTGCCATTTTTTTAATTTTAAAGCATCAGGGGTGGCAATAAAGGAATAACTAAACTGAAATTTTAATTCGGTTGACACATTACAGGCTCAGTAAAGTTTACAACCAAAATATTGGTTTTAGACTACTCCGAAAAATAAATTATTTATTGAATAACACCATTTATTTATCATGTAGTTGACCCAATTTATTTTATTTATCAATCACGCCTTTATCACCGAAGGAGTGGCAGGTGCGGTTTAGTCCCACATGACAGGTGGTGAGTACATTGCAGTGTTGAAATGCACAAATGACAAGCGCAGGTTATGGCGACGTGCTATTGAAAATTTTCAAACCCTTAATTAATTTAACTTGGCATAACGACTGCCATGTTACTGGCAGCCAGGACCAACGGCTTAACGTGCTTTCTGAAGCACGGAAAAGCTGGTAAATGGAAATGCCACAAAGCGATCACCTATTCGTGAACAACCATAGCTAAAGTTTTTTAACGCAGTGATCGTTTAGAGAAAATTGAGTTAGCGAGGCTACGAGTGCTTGCTCATTTATTTTACTTGTAGGAAATCTATTATATTAATTTGTGTGACCCTTCTTAACGGGTTTCGGTCCATTGACACTGTTGAGGTCGAACCTAACCTAACTCGATTCTCATTCAGAGAACACAGTGGTCGATGAATTTAGAAACCCCTTGGGACCCAAAGCAGTTTTACTTAGCTTCGGTACAATTAGGTCTTTTGTGTTGAAACCCGTCCTAGTTATGAACTCTAAGTGGCTTGATGCTTGATTATTCTTCTGTCATATGTAACCTATGTAAAAATCATCATTAGATACTTTTAGAACACAGGACAGAAAAGCAAATTGTTGATAAGCAATGACCATGCCATTTGAGGCATAAGATAATACACCTAACATTAAATTATATTTGTTTTTTTTAACTGCATTTAGACTGTTGTCTACGTGCTTTCACAATTGTTTCCAAGTGGAATAGTTTTAGCCTACCCTTAACAAATGTGCCAGTTTAAAGTGGCTTCGTTCCACGCAGTCGCATGCATAGGATGTGGAATAGCTCATACATACATATTGTCCCGAAGGGGTAGTCAGAGGCATACTATACGCCCACATTTCACTGTATGCACTTTTGTCCCACGTAACAGGTGGTAAGCCCATTGCCGTGTTGAAATGGACAGGTGCAGGTTGTGGCGACCTGCTGTTGAAATTTTTTTCAAGCCGCCCGTAAGGACTTCAACTGGGCTTATCGACTGCCATGTTACTAGGAACCGGGACCAACGGCTTAACGCGCCTTCCGAAGCATGGAAACGAACGCAAATGTAAATGCTACAAAAAAAAATCTTTATTTTGCATAGACCATTTCAACGGCGCTTACAAAATGTCATACACTAAAACTAAAGAAAAAATAATATATTTAAAGTGACCACCAGTTCGGAACGCGGCCTACCTGAGAAGAACCGGCAAGAAACTTAGGAAGGCTTTTTTTTTTGATGGCCTATTTACAATTTAATATTTTAATTATGTATTTTATGACTATAATATTTTATTTGCCAGCATATCATTTCCAGGCATCCCTGTCCAGTAAATAGTCTTTAATAGAGTAATAACCTTTTTCAAAAAGCTTTGTTTTAATATACTTTTTAAAATTATTTAATTGTAAATTTCTCAGGTCACAGGGAAGCTTGTTGTAAAAACGTATACAGTTACCCTGAAAAGAATCGCCAATCTTATGCAGCCGACTATGGTGAACTAAAAGATTGTTTTTATGTCTAGTGTTTATTTTATGTATATCACAGAGTTTAGTAAACTGTGATAGATTTTTTTGAACATACATAAGATTGGCAAAAATATATTGTGATGCTACGGTTAGAATATTGATTTCTTTGAAGTTTTCTCGGAGGGAGACTCTGGGGCCCTAATTATAAATTGCGCGTACAACCCGCTTTTGAAGAACAAAAATGTTATTTACATCTGCAGCACTCCCCCAAAGGAGAATACCGTAAGACATACTACTATGAAAATAGCTGAAGTAAACTATTCTAGCCGTATCCACATTTGTTAGAGTCCTGATCTTTTTTACAGCGTATGCAGCCGAACTTAACATAGATGCCGTCTTTTCTATGTGTGGGCCCCACTGCAAATTGGCATCAATAGTTATACCAAGAAACACAGTTGATTCCACAAACTCTAACACTTGTCCATTCAGTTGAACGTTGGCCGTAACTAGTTTTACATTTGGTAGAGTAAATTTAATACATTTAGTTTTGTTTTCATTTAGGCAAAGATTATTTGAGCTGAACCAATTAACTACTCTCGTGATCGCATTGTTTACATCGTCATAGTTACCTAATTGACTTCTAATTTTAAAAATCAATGAGGTATCGTCTGCAAACAAAACAATCCTATTCCTGTCCCCTACATAAAATGGTAAATCATTAATATAGATGAGGAACAAGAATGGCCCAAGTATCGAGCTTTGTGGCACACCCATTGTAACCATGGATCCTACAGAACGTGTACCATTAATATCGACCCTTTGTATTATATTGTTTAAATATGAAGACAGAATGTAATACTTAGGTCGAGAGCTTTGCCTCTTATTCCATAGTGATGTAATTTTTTGTACAGCGTTTCATGTTGAACGCAATCAAAAGCCCTGGATAGATCGCAGAAGATACCTAATGCATCTTGTTTGTCTTCCCAGGCTTCATGAATACATTTTAATAACTCAACACCAGCATCGGAAGTTGAACGCTTTTTCGTAAAACCAAACTGTTTCGTATGAAATATTTTATGAACATTAAAATGGGATAGCATTTGATTCAAGATATTTTTTTCAAATACTTTGCTCAAAGTTGGCAGCACTGACACTGGTCGAAAATTAGACAGGTCTGTAGCGCTGCCAGCCTTGAACAAGGGTATGACTTTGCTGTATTTCATTAAATCAGGAAATATACCACTAGAAACACAGTCATTAAACACAGTTGCTAAATGGGGCGCAATGACCTCAATTATACATGATGCAGTTTTGACTGATAATCCCCAAAGGTCCGCGATTTTCTTAATTTCTATACATTTAAAAGTTTTTATAATATCCTGAGCGCAAATATCTGTGAATACAAATGCATCCCTGCAATAAGGAACAGATTCTTCTAATAGGAACTGGAAGGCGCTTGGAGAGATTTAGTCGTCAAAATAGGTACATTTTTGAAGAAATGTTCAAACTCCGTCGCCACTTTCAGGTCCCCTGTAACATGGCAACCATTTACTTTTAAGTGGAAATTCCTTTCTGTCACCATAGATCTACCGCATTCCGAGTTAATGATATTCCAAGTCATTTTTATTTTATTAACAGAATTAGAAATTTTATTTTTAATGAAGTTTGACTTATATTTGGTCTAGTTAACCCTAAGGAATGTAAGATAACAGCAATTGTATGTAACATTCATTGTTTTATTTATCTATTGTTATTATCAACGTAGTATCTACAACATTAAGTAAGCATGACATCATCGTTAGTTTGTCCTTAGCCCCTGTATCAGTAATATAAATCAACATTTTAAAAAAATACCAAGTCTGGTAGACACGGTTTTTGTTGCTACTACATTCTAATGAAACGGGGCCTAAGTTCACTTGTTACGCGTTCTATAGATTCTAATCCCTTGAACTTGAGTGAGCGGAACTGAGGTAAACAAACGTTGCGTCGGGTAACCCGTTGGTTGACGCGACGCGCGCATTTGTCATTTTATATCGCACGCTAGCGCCAGTGCCGTTCGCGCGCTCTTCGTGATTCCGAACGCGACGAATAATTTTATAAGAATTAAACATTTGTGATTCGATTTTCAAAGTGTTGTTTTTGTAAGATTTTCAGTGCATTCAGCTAGTGTGAAAAGCTTTATGGTGTCTGTTGTGGTAATTTAGTGCTTGTGATTTTTTGTTGTCAATTCACAACATCATGGTCCAGAAGGAAATGACGGCAGAAAGATAAGCGAGCAGTCGTTTAGTGATTTTATCGGTAACTTTTGTCCCACATTCAATTTTTGTAAAAATATATATAAAGTAATAATAACTCAATGTCTAAACGCAATTAGATACTTTTTTTTGGAGTTTAGGTACAAAGGTATCTGTTTTATCGCCAATGGATTTATTATGGGGATTCCTTTGCTTCTATCTAACGACACACAATTTGATTTGAAAAAATATATTCCAGTTTTCATAATGTTCTCTTCTCAGACAGTCGGAAATGAAACGAAGTTTGTCTTTAACTTACTGAGAGTCATTATAATGACGTTGTAGGTACTAAGTTGCTTTGGGTACATATTGTTATGTCAATTATATCATATACAAAAAAAGAATTAATAAAATCAGTTATCATAATTCATACCTTCCTTGACGGCCATTGTTTACATAAAGATTCTCACGTACCTAATACGTTTATTACACAAACATAATGTAGTATTATTACTTTACAGACAACTTCGGTAAGACACTAGGTACCTATCGCGATATATGGCATTCAGCAATCAGTACTATTAAATGTTACCTAGGATCTAAACTATAGTCCGCGGGTTTTAATATTTACTTCTATCCTACCTAGTATAGGTAGGTACGAGTACTAGACATACTTATCTATCCTACTCATATTATAAACTCAATAGTTTGTAAGTATGGATGTTTGTTACTCATTCACGCAAAATCGAATGAATGGATTTTGATGAAAGTTTACAATAATATAGCTTACACATCAGAATAACACAGGCTACTTTATACCCCGGGAATAAGTTCCTTTGGTAAAACGGGAACGGGATACTTCACCACGCGTGCGGAGCCGTGAGCGTCAACATGTGAATTATAAAGCGAGTAGATGACCGGTTATCTTATCTATAAAGGTCGATAAGAAGTGCAAAATTATAAATAAGTTCATTACCTAGGTACCTACATTACACGTAGTAGGTACCTACATTATACCTAGGTACATTCAATTTACTCTAATAATAAAATCATGCTAACGCCATTGCATTGCATCCGTAGCCCTCACTTGTGTGAGGTCACTGTTTTATGTTCTCTCTATCTCCAGTATCCCTGAGAGTGAGACAATTGCCAAGCATGTGACACTGGCCCTCAGGGCGACTGCCCTATGATATGCCTCTACACGCTCCGCTTAAAGAACCCCGGGTTGTAAAAGGAAGTAAACACATAAATAAATAAATATTGTTGGGAAAACTCACACAACGCCATCTGATTCCACACTAAGCAGAGCTTGTACTATGGTAACCAGATAACTGATAAACATACTTAAATATTTCTAAATACTTATTTTATAGATAAATAACACCCAGACACAAAATAAACCATCGTGCTCATCACACAAAGTTTAATCCTGGGTGGTAGCAGTCGGATACACTCGATACACTCCCACCGCGCCACAGAGGCAGTCAATACACATGCGCTGCCGCGCTGGCAGAGCGCGCGATCGTTTCAAATTTCTATAGTTCAACAGGCCACGATATTTTCTTTTTGTCTTTGAAGACAATTCTCGAGTTAGCGCTCTCCTCTCTCTTATCAATGCAACGCAGTGCTGACTGACCTCATGTGGAAGTACCTCCACCATAGCTCTTGCTTGTGTCGCTCAAGCACCGACCACGATTCCGAGCAATATAAAGTTACAGATGGTATTATTAACTTCTGCCTTCTGCCCGACCATTGGGGAGTCCGAAGCTCTTTGTCCTTTGGGTAACAGGTGCATCTTGCATCATCAGGCCGATGAATTTGGCTTACTTCCTTCCTTTAGAGCTTAGTGTTCGCCGTTGCAATTTTATTCATACTATCGCAAAAGTCTTGCAGCCAACAAATACCCATGGAGGCTTACAACATCTCAACAAAAACAAAAAAAAAGTAAAGAACTGTCATTTGGGATCTTAGGCAGTATGAAATACTGTACTCTTGTTATATAAAAAAAATATCAACACGGCAATAGGCCAAACCACCTTATACGCGTTTGTGCATATTAAAAAAAAATATCGCGCTTGTAATCTCCATATTGCCATTACAATTTCCAGCTCTCATGTAGGTGGAAAGTTTATAAACGATCAAACGTTTGTCAAATACCACTTTCGCGTGTTCATTGTTTCAAAACATCAGTTCGTAGTGTCAAACAGTTTTGACACAAGTGACGTCAATTACACATACACACTAAGTATATGATTTGAATGATACTCGTATAATACACAGTAAACCCAAGTGCCTACCGTGCCGCTTGACATGGCTGGTTCACAGATGCTAGTGTACTACTCAACTCTTCATCATATGAGCCTCAATCCTTAATATTATTATTTTCTTTATTCACGCTCCTTTCTTCATCTTAAGTGTTTTTCACTATCACTGAGTCATAGCTGATGTTACAAGGAGTAACCTATGCTACATTTTATCCTCGTATGTCCACGGGAAATATGCGGGAGAAACCGCGGGTCGTCCGCTAGTTTATTAAAATATTTGTAAGTTTTTGCAACAGTTTATTTTACATGCATGTATTTATATTATAACATCATTAGAATTTTGCACGTCGGTGCGTTCGTGAAGAACTCATCTTTAATCCACTTCTACGTAGGTATGTGCATTTAATGTCAGTGAAAATGGACGTTTTACTATACGTTTATAGCTTTGTGCGTAATTATCTTGATTTATTTATTAGCCAATTCTATAAATGTTTCCAGTTGGATGTTGAGGCCATTCATTTTGAATGACAGACATGCAAGCTTTATGTATTGCATATTATCGATTTGAAAAATCCTACTTAATTAATTACTTTTTAAAGTGCAACCTCTTTATCGACGTTGAAGAGGGGGGGGGGGTGTTACCTAGCTCTTAATATATGTGTCAACGACGTTCAGAGGCAAGTTGACTCATACTTTCTCGAGTGTGACTCATATGTTTTGGTCATAAACGAGTCACGCCTTTATGAGGTTGTAAGAAAATTACTGGAATGCTTCGAGCCGCAAACGGGATTAATGACCTACAAAACTCTTTTAAATAATCTTACCAGTTGACTTGATACACTGAGAAATCACTAAGGTTACATACATACATATTGTCACGCCTTTATCCCCGAAGGGGTAGGCAGAGGCATACTATACGCCCACATTTCACCGTTTGCATTTTTTTGCCACGTAACGGGTGGTGAGACCATTGCCGTGTTGAAATGGACAGGTGCAGGCTGTGGCCACATGCTGTTAAAATTTTTGAAACCGCCCATAAGGCCTTCAACCAGGCTTAACGACTGCCATTTTACTGGCAACTGGGACCAACGGCTTAACGTGCCTTCCGAAGTACGGAATTTAAATTTAATAAAAATGTGTCATTTTTAGATGTTAAATTTGGAAGAAATTTTGAACACGTTGCCTTTTTAGTGAGGTGGTAGCAAAAAGACTAAAAATTCTTGTGTGCTATACACTCATTAGCACTAAGGTAGTCAGGAATTAATAATATCTTCACGTATTAGGTAGATCTGAGAATCTGATTATTGTAATGGATGCAATGAGGGAACTATTCTGTATGTCGGACAACTTTTCTCTCAGATATAGACAAAATTTTAGACAGGCTTGAAAAAACGTGAATGCAAAACAAATTCCCGGTAATTGGACCACTATATTGTTGAATACCTAGCGTATTTCTTTACCTTATATAAATACACAACAAACTTCATTGTATTATTACTTAGAAGTATCAAAAATAGTTCACGGCATGTTCTTAGACCTATCAAATAACACTAAACATTTCATAAAAATCTGCCAAGTCATTTCGTAGCTGTGAACACTGACTATGGCGCGAGAATCCTAATAACGTTATACATCCTACTAAAATTATAAACGCGAAAGTTTCTAAGTATGGGTGCTTGTTACTCTTTCGCGTAAAAAACTACTGAATAAAATTTAATGAAACTTTACAATAATATAGCTTATGCATCAGAATAATACAGGCTACTTTTTATCCCGGGAACAAGTACCTGTGGGAAACGGGAACGGGAAAACTTCACCACGCGTGCGGAGCCGCGGGCGTCAACTAGCGTATAATACTGTTGAAATTTTCCTTACTTAACGTCTATTGTTTAGTTTTTTACTTATATGAATAATAAATATCCATCACGCCTTATCCCCGAAGGGGTGGCAGAGGCATATTATATGCCCACTTTTCACTGTGTGGATTCCTGTCCCACGTAATAGGTGGTGAGCCCATTGCCGTGTTGAAATAGACAGACGCAGGTTGTGGCTACCTGCTGTTGAACTTTTTCAAGCCGCCCATAAGGCCTTCAACCAGGCTTAACGACTGCCATTTTACTGGCAACCGGGACCAACGGCTTAACGTGCCTTCCGAAGCACGGAAATAATATTTATGGAGACAAAAAATAAATAACATGAGACAAGAGACAAATAATAAAAACAAAGTATTTAATGAAAGTGTGTAATATTCCGCTTTACAAAAGCAGACTCGTGTTTTGTCAAGCAGTCTCAAAAATGCCTCGTGTGAAGGCTCATAATAACGGCAAACGTTTGACGTTAAGGGCCGTATTCCGTATATTAATACTCAAGAAACTCTTGATAGTAGTATTTATAAAACAAAAACTAGCCTCAAGCGTCGATTGAGTATTGAAAAACGTTCTGGAATACGGCCCTAAGATTGACACATCGAGACTAATCGTCCAACTCCATTATCGTATATCATCGCAGGATTCCGCCAAGTAACACCTGATTCCATTATTTATGGTATTAAGTCAACCTTTATACTTTTTGAGCAAAACTAACGTATCTAGATTTTAAGTAACATTCAGAGCCTAACACTCTTACTATTGAGCGAAGTAGGCGGCAAGACATGCGGTCGGATCGTTCGCTCGGCAGTGCCGGCGTCCCCAACAAGAAAAAAAAAACTCCCTTACTATCCTACTAACATCATAAACGCGAAAGTTTGCAAGTATTAATTTATATTGATAAATTTTTAAAGCAATTAATTTGCTAAATTACTCATAATTTTTTTAATTAAGTGGAAAAAGACAATTCGATTCGAGACAGGGATTGAACCTGTGACCTTTGCCTAACCAGGGCAATGTTCTAGCCACCTGAACGATCCGAACCGTTTCGTTGAATTTTAATAGTCATTTTAAGAGTATGACGAGAGCCATCTATGAACAACTCTAGTATTAATTTTTGTTACTCTTTCGTAAAAACAACTAAATTGCTATTGATGAATCTTTACAATAATATAGTATATACATCAGAATAACACATAGGTTAATTTTTATCCCGAGAACAAGTTCCTTTAGGAAACGGGAACGGGAAAACTTCTCTACGCTGGCGAAGCCGCGGGCGTCAACTAGTATAAACATAAAATTTCACATTCATAATACCTGCATTACCCTAAAGTTGACGGGAAGAAAATGCCTAAGGCATTAAGTCCACCTTTGTACAAATTTAAGCATAAAGTTTTTAAGTAGATAAATAAAATTGTACATTTGGTAACATTTGTACAATATCAACTATCTGAGACCACCAACCGCTACTGCGTATAGAGACATAACTGCATATTAATGAGATCAGGAACCAACGACTACACGTAAACTTCTAAAGTAAACATGCCACGCTATACTGTTTAGTTTCTCTAACTAATTGGCGTCAAAGCAAATTGTTCTGAGAACCAATTCATTTGTAAAACAAATACGTTATGGCGATAGTACGAGTTGTAATGCATTTTGCGTGGAAACGCAACTGTGGACGCTAATGAAGGGAGTTTAGTATTGTTCTATGTATGCTTGGCATTCAGGGATAGGAACAACTTCTACTTTGGGGCCGGAATAATAAAATAAATATTATTTAAGCTAGTAAAACCTAAAGGATAACATAGGACTTTCAACCTTATTTGGCAATGGACGTTAGTTCTAGTTTAAAATAATTTTCCTCAAATGGCGTTCATTTGGAATTCTAGATCATTTCATCCTATGTAACATAGACAAAGGTATCACTTTCGTGATTTTTACTTAAACTATCGTAACTACATCACATTATATACATATATAATTCAATATTTTATTAAAAAAAGATAATGAATATTTTGTTCATTTTTTGTTATTTGAAAATCTTAGTCATTCTTAATTCTTTTTTTTTCATCAGATCTTTTGAAACTTTCGTGCATATATGTAACAGTGTTTTGTAGTTAGAGCTCATACAGTACGGCTTATTTCTGATGGGTAATTACTCGTTTAAAAATGCAAGAATGATAAGCCGGTATAATATAACTTTTATGTGTTTTTATGGCGATTGTCATTCTCATAAATAACAATCGTATCTGTATATTCTAAAGCTGATTGATATTGAGATGACATCTCAATTGAATGTCAAAGAAAGCAAACAGCATTCTATATTTAAAAAAAGACAAAGCCTTTGTGTTCAATACATAAATAAAAAATGATTGATCGGTATCACAGTACCGATTGTTTATGGTAATATTGGGCGTCACTATTTGTATCGACAATGTTTAAAAATGTATTGTTTTGTTAGTGATGTCATAAAAAAATGATGATCTCAAATATCGAATGCCGGACGAATCAATGATGAAATTGTTTACCGGATATTGAAAATATTTACATTCGCAAGATTAAAATTATAGACATCATTTCTGCGTAAAGTCATTCGGAATTTAAATTATAATACGAGAATATTTATCTATAGTCAGTGATGGCGGCCGTGGGGGATAAGGGTTGAAAGCCCATAAACTTTACAATATCTGCACGCTGTATTCCTGATGGGCTAGTCAGAGATAGAGCGTGTAATAGTTACACTAACCCGTCCTTGATATCTATAAAATACAGAAAGTCGTAAGCCTCGATGGCGTAAGTTGTAGTCTATAAGGCTGTTGCGCTGAGGTCTCGGGTTGGATTCTCGGGTTGGAACATCATCCACAAATGTTTGTTTGGCTGTTCAGGGGAACTATCGTTAGACTTTTTATTTTCGGCTTTCTAGAACGCAAGTGCCGTTAGACCTCCCAACCCGATAAAGCATCGTTGCCGAAGGCGAAGTCGCTTGGGCCCCGTAATTTCAACTTTATGTAATCCACATGGACTAGTTCCTAGTAGCCAAGTACCTACTAGATTTTGGATCTGACTGGAAATACACTAAGTTGAAATATATGAAACAATTTGGAAGAGCAATTAGTATGCTAACTATCCTAAATTTTAATTTAAAGTGGAAAATATTTCTCAGTCTCGAGCTGGACTCGAACCAGCGTCTTCTGGTTCAACGCACCAGACGCGTTATCAACAACACCACCGAGACCTACTTGAAACCTAAGAATTAGTCCACCTTTTTACTAATGTTATCAAAATTATATGGTACGGTACCAGACGACGCTGGTTCGAGATCAACTCGAGACTGTAAATGTTTTTTTTTACTTTAAATTTAAATGAAGTACCTATATGGATTAACTATGTGTCTGTATATCGGTGTATTGTGTTTTCGAATCGTAGTGCGTAGGAAGAGGTGTTCGTTTATAATTTATGACACTTGCGTTATCTGACATCTAGCTTCATACTCGTATCACTCTGCTACCCGAGAATGTCATTAGCGGCAATTACAAGTGTAAAATAGGGACTCTACGCGGGAAAAATGAACAGAGCGACGCTGCTGTATATTTATTTTCAACAACTAGTAAGAGCATTTATCTTGTTTTATGGTGGTGGTTTCTTGGACATAAAAGTTGTGTTAACGTGTTATAGTGAAAGACAGTGATATATATATGCAGTGAAATGCGATTTTCTTTCTTGCCGCGTAAAATCCACTGAAAACTTCACTATAACAAGCAACCACTATTATACTAAGGTAAGACCAACCTTGACTTAAGACTATACTTGACTAAGACATAGAGGACGGGGACATTTTAGAAAATAAGAAAGAAGATGGAAGAACTATGAGTTAGGATTTAGCTAAAAGGTCTTAGTAACCAGGCCATAAAGTAATTTAAATAAAATAATTAAAAATGTTAAAATAACTCGGAACAGGCATAAGTGAAGTGAAGTGAAGTGAAGTGAAAAAGTGAAGTGAAATGAAAAATCTTTATTCATGTAGGTCACAAAGTAACACTTATAAACGTCAAGATTATTGCTTCTACATTTACATTTACTGCCAGAGAACCTGGCAATAAAACTCATGGCTACTCTTTTCTAACTGCCAGTAATTACATTAGTTTTATTTACATGATATTTGAAGATCATACGTAGGTATATCCTGGTTCAGTGAGAGCTGAACCGGAATAAGTATCTTAGTTCATTGTATATAATACAAGCGCTCTCCGTTACCATAACAAAATTCATTTGCACAAAAATAAATTATATAAAAAAAGTAGCGGCTATTCCATCCGTTGATCGATCATACTACCAATCTTTGATTTATCTGTTATATATATGGATTTTGTTGAAAATTCCTAAACAAATAATCAAGATTTATAAATATTTACAATATCTTTTTGATAGTTAACAATATACCTACGTGCCGCTATAGATACAACGTTACGGAATTAACTCAATCATGTTTCGTGTTTACGATCAGAATGTTGTTGAATGAATGAGCCTGATCGAAAGAAAGCAGCAGTCAAATAATAATAAAAAAAAACTTAAATGCGCTGTTGTATTTCTGACGTCACTCTAGGCGTGTGCTAAGTATATGTGACGTTATATCATATTTAAGGTTCTGTACTAGTGTAGCACTATCTTCCTATAAAACAATAACCAATGCGATTGTTTCGCATATTTACCAATGTTTTTTTTTTATAATTATTTTATGGTTCGTAAAACTTTTTGGCCAATTCTTATTTTTATGTCATATTTCTTCAGTCCTTTGTCGATGTCAAGTCCAGTCATAGCTCCTGTGTCCTTGCTCCATTAACGTGGAAGAGCGATATTGGGGCTTTCAGTGGAATTTGCACGACAAATTGTAAAACAACTTTTCACTGCAATACATCACTGTCTTTCACTACAGCACGTTTACACAACTTTTATATCTAAGAAACTACCATTATTACACATAAAACAAGGTTTATGCACTAGTTTTGGAAAATAATACACATTATACAGCAAGCGGCCGCTATTTAATAAAATCCCGCTCAAATCCCATTTACCAATGTGATTGTCGTAATTTGTCTTCGCCCATCTCTATACAGCCTTGTCTTTAGTAAGCAAATCTTAACATTTAGTTGTGGTCATGTCAAGCCCAGTCCTAGGTCCTTGACACAGTAAAGCATTGGACCCTGTTAATCTTGTTAGAGCTTTTTATGGAGATTTGGCATTAACACAACGAACACCGCACGGAGTTAAACGAAACGTGAATAAATGTTAGTATCTATGTACCAACATTTTGAAGCCGCCCACAAAGATTTTGGCTCCCAAAACCGCACCTAGAAAAGAGTTAGATTCAATTTGCACAGACATTTCCACAGTAATTCTAATTATCTGTGCTATCCAAACCCCGCCAAATATTTTAATGTCGCCATAAATCTAACACGCGCGCAAACTTTATGAAATAAACGCGTTTTCATACATTAATTTTGATTAAATATCACAGCTGTCTGACCTCACTTGTCCGTCAGGAAAGGCTGAGCCCCTCCCTAGAACATAAAACGTTTTTACGCCCTTTTTGTTTATTCTACAACATAAACTGTCATTTTATGGCGACATAAAGTATCATTATTCTGGATTTTATTTTGTAATACGTAATGAAATCTTTTGCCTGTTTTTGGTTGAATTGATGTGTTCATTGCCCTGCTTGAAAACTTTTTTCTCGATTCTGAGAACTATCACTGTGTTAAGCATCTAATGCTACGGATACTCCTGAGAAGAGTGACCATTAGCATTTTTAGAACTTTCTCAACTGCCAGTACCATTATAGTCGCTAACTCAATTTGACCGGTGACTTGCAACCTGCTCCAGTTGTTTCCATCGCCTATTTTGTGTGACAAAAACAAACGGAGGGCCGAGTCTGCTGTTGCAATCGTGTCGGAATAGAATCGAAATCGTCGTTCAATAGAAACAGAAAGCCACCGGTACAATTTTGACAGTTTTTCGTAATCTGTTACAATTGTACTCCTAACACGTGCCGCGCCAGTGGCCGCTAGTCAGTTCCATTTTTGATAGTCTTCTTACATTTTAAATAAATAAATAAATAAATATCCATCACGCCTTATCCCCGAAGGGGTGGCAGAGGCATATTATATGCCCACTTTTCACCGTGTGGATTCCTGTCCCACGTAATAGGTGGTGAGCCCATTGCCGTGTTGAAATAGACAGACGCAAGTTGTGGCTACCTGCTGTTGAAATTTTCAAGCCGCCCATAAGGCCTTCAACCAGGCTTAACGACTGCCATTTTACTGGCAACCGGGACCAACGGCTTAACGTGCCTTCCGAAGCACGGAAACGCTCGCAAATGTAAATACCACAAAGTGGTCACCCATCCGAGGACCAGCCATAGTGAAAGTTGCGTAACTCGTGATCGTTTACAAAACACTGAGACCGCGGGGCCACGAGCGCTTCTTACATTTTGACAGCTAAAAGCAGCGAATCTGGTTCTATTCTACGGCTTGTCAATAGTAGACTCGGCCCCCTGCCTGTTACATTGTGGGTGTTACCTTTGCCTACCCCGCTTCGGGGAAAACGTGTTGTTATTCGCATTACATTGATACATACTGTATCAATGTATGTATGTGTATGAATTGAATTGTATATGTTTCACGAAAGAAATAATTTTTAAAGTTAAAAGCATGTATTACATAATATTCATTTTCTCCATCCATTGGGAAGGTATGGAGTTAAATTTCACCATATAGATTGATAATGACGGTCTGTAAATTGTAATTCCGAGTTTACTCAGACCTTAAAAATATATTTAAAAAATACCAGTAGTGTAAAAATGTGTGATTGATTTTAATTCAAACAATATCAATAAAGCTATATAGCGAAGAGCTCGTGGCCCCGCTAATACAGTGTTTTGTAAACGATCGCTGCGAAAAGCAACATTTGCTATAGGTGGTCCTTGGATGGGTGACCACTTTGTGGAATTTACATTTGATAGCGTTTCCGTGCGTCGGAAGGCACGTTAAGCCTTTGGTCTCGGTCGATCGGGGATAAAGGCGTGACAATATGATTGTATGTAAATCTATACAGATGCACAAAATTTAAGTGTCTATTCCAAATTAACAGCTTTTTATTAGATGCATATGATGTAGGTATATACGGTATTTCATAAAAAATGGTTTTTAATATAATACTCGATGGATCTCGTACTAAAAGTATTCCGAATTCATATTTGAATCCGGAACTCTAGGAAGGTTAGTTTTTTTATTACGATAGTATTTTGCACATTATGTAAACAACACGTAACCCCGCAAACAATGAATGGAGAACATCACTGTAGTAGGCGAAGTTAATAATGATTGATTAGAAGCGATGAAAGTTTTGTGTTGAAATCCTTTGCACAGTTTCTACCTCATTTTAGTGGCCATTAAATAATTTGCCATAATAGTTGCGCTAGGATTCTAAATAATACCGCGATAACATACTAAAAAAAGAACTAAGCATCTAATGCTACGGATAATTTCAGGACTGAAAATGAAATCTAAAACTACTACCAAAAGCAAGCAAAAGATATCATAATAAAGTATTAAATTAAATCCAGAATAATTATTCTTTATGAGTGTTAGTATTCTGCAAAACATATGACAATACATTATGATTGGTAAATAGAACATATATGTACTCGTATTGCAGATTGCTTTAGAATTTCTTTCGTTTTAATTTGAAATCACGTACATATGTATATGAATAATATATAAAACTAGCTGTCCCGCCCGGCTTCGCCCGTGACATACTTCGAACTGGTCGAACCCCGTGGCACTCATTTAATCCTGTCGTTTATTAATTTCACGATAATGTATGAATGGAGAAGTAATCAACACTTCTCCGCTCTCCAGTACCTATACGCCCGCACGGCCCGGTCGAATTATGGTTACATAAAATAAATTTCTTTGCGCATTATTTTGATTTTGCTATAACTCGTAAGATATTCATTAATTTGCAAGGTGCAGAGGGATAAAATAATCTTCTGAAATGATATATGTAAAAATAACCAACTAACATATTAAAAATCATATGGATTAATAACGTACATCTGTGTAAATAGCCTTTAAATTACCGCTTTATAATTGCGGGTTTCTTACAGTATTAAAATGGATATAGTATGTTATCCTTTAGAAAAAGACATATACCGTCGCGAACTTTTTTGTAGAACTATATTAAATACATAATTCCACTTTACATTATTTTGTTATAATATCTCAAACGGTTTAGGCAGCGTTTTCGTTGAAAGCTCCTAGACGGCTTATTTTTTTCGATTCCCCTAACAAATATCGATATAATTTAGTTAACGTATACATAAATTTAACAAATTATACATAAAACCTTCCTTATGAATCACTCTATCTATTAAAAAAAACTTCATCGAAATTCGTTGCATAGTTTTAAAGATCTAAGCATACATAGGGACAGACAGCGGGAAACGACTTTGTTTTATAATATGTAGTGTAGTGATTATTAATTTTATAATATGTAGTGATAATTTTATCGGCTCATTAAACTTGCGAATTCAAGAATAGTCACGGTGATTGCACAGTGGGCAATTAAGACCTTTTTGTCAACCGTTTTATTGAATATTCTTACCTAAATTGTATAATAGACCATGACTAGTTTTCTTTCTAGATTTTGCACGCTTTAGTGAATGGAATGGAGTATTGTATAGATTATACAGTATTTCGAATAGTCACCTCCGTCACAGTACATACTTACATATACAGTACATATATTATATGTTCTGTGCCTTCATCGAGTTATATAGGTTCGGTCCATATCGGATCTTACTGGAATCTGCGTCAAGGCCAAAGTTGTTTCTCCAACGAACCCACTTTTCTTCTTTGTTAAAACGTAAGTATTCAAGATTAACATTATTCTAAAGTAAGAGAGATGTTTACAATATTACTATAGTTTATATGACTTCATATATAAACTTTATATTAAATTATTTACGTCTTTAAACAATGTTGCACGTCACATTTTATATAAATAACCTCTAAAGATAGATTCAATCTCGAATCTAATTAAAACCATAGTAACACACGCTGGCTACGTCGTCGTCTAGTAATGAATGCGTTCTTTTGTTTATAAATTCCGTCAAAATAGAGTAATTATTAGCCGGAGTGCATTCGGCCTTGATTCGTAACAAACTGTTATTGTCAAACTCCTATGAGGTCATGAGGTAAAAAGTGACAGTGAAATATGTGGTTTGTAATTAAATTGCGGTAAATAACAAACAACTTTGCCTAGACAAAGCAGTGAATTAATTATTGACCTGATTTTCTAGAGAGGACGTATTCGTTGAGACTGTGGTCATGAGGCTTAGCAAGGTGTTTTATTTAACAGATGCCGATTTGTAGGGAAAGTAGGAAATAATATCTAAAGAACATGCGAATGCGGTCACTAGAATCGGCGATCAAGGCTAAGCAGGGTTCCAAAAAAAATTAGACCAGAAACACACAGTCTTCGCAAAAAAATAGCACGGACGCTGTCGAAGTTACGACACGTTATTTAGACGGATTCCAAAATTAAAATTAATTAAAACTAATTTTTGAAAATGGGGTAAAAATGTACAATAGTCAAACTTCGTAAAACAAAATATACAACACTCTAATGGCCGGTTTAACTTGGATCTTAGATCGCTATCACAGATAATCAGTTGATTTTTTTACTTTTGTGACAGATAGTTCAATGTCGTAGGTAAATATTTCTAGCTATCTTTGGTTATTGAAACCGAAATTTTTGTCGATAGGTACCGATGGTAGCTATTTTGACATTATTTTAGACAATAGTAAAAGATAAATAAGTTATTGAGACCGGCCGTAGGTATTAAAACTGACAGATTGATGTAAGTGTAATCTCAAACAATTATTTTATTTGCACACTGTGTGTAATTTATTAAACGGATTATAGAGGTATGAAATACATCATTCGCGGATTTTTTATTGCGGGGATCCGTAGTTTAATAAAACTCTGTATGAATGACATCGGCCTTAAAATGTCACAGTATTCAAGCATTCGGTATGTGTTTTGATTTTGCAAAGTATTGATGATTTGCAATTAAAATCGCCTCGCCTTGGTAGTTCAGAGGGCCGAGTCTTCTATTGATACTGTAGAATAGAACCAGAATCGCTGTTTTACCTGTCAAAAATGTTAGTAGACTATCAAAAATGCAACTGACTAGCGGCCACTGGGGCGGTACGCGTTTGTAGAATTCTATCCGCTGACCAATAGAAGTCTATTGGAGTACGATTGTAATAATAGACTACGAAAAACTGTCAAAATTGTACCGGTGGCTTTATATTGAGTGACGATTTCAATTCTATTACGACACGATTGAAATAGCAGACTAGGCACCCAGGGTGCTCTGTCACTCCCGCCGCGGGTCTCTGGGGTCTCGAGTTTCAAAGCCGTATAGGAATAAATTTATTAGTGTGATTTACAAATGTTTGTAGAATATTTGAAACAAAATAGACATTCACGATATGTAACATAGCCTGCCTTGCTTATGTTGCCTGTGTTGCTTTACTATACTGATTAACCTAGATCAATATTCAATACTGAAACCACAGATGAAACCTTACGTAAGAAAACCTATCCAGTCAAGGTATGCACTGGCGTACAGTGCATACCTTGACTGACTTATTTGTCAGGAAACTCGTACATTATAAATATGAAAAAGAATATATCTCCTCTATTGGTTCAAAGTTATGAGTATGCACGCATTGAGCGCGGAATTAAATTAATTAAAATTTTCAAATTAGGGAATAGAATAGAATAAACTTTATTGCACATCAATATCAAACCTTATGTAAAGAGATTACAGTCTCATAAATGTACAAAGGACAGCCTTATCGCTAAAGAGCAATCTCTTACAGGCAACCTTTGGATGGAGAAGATTGTCAAGGATCACTTAGGAAATAAGTAGCAATTAGTGTTTTTATTTTATATGGAACATGAATAACTAATAAATGTAATAATTTTATTTAAAACGTTCCAAGACATCATCACACATACATATATACATACAATATATACATTAATATATACATATACACTATTTAAAATATGTACATACATTAATACTACAATGACAGGTAGTGCTCTTTTGAAAACATTCAGTGATTGCGCACGCCTTATGTTTAGTGATGAACTGATGATAATGAAAGAAGCGCACGTGGCCCCGCGGTCTCAGTGTTCTGTAAACGATCACTGAGTTACGCAAATTTCACTATGGCTGGTCCTCGGATGGGTGAGCACTTTGTGGCATTTACATTTGCGAGCGTTTCCGTGTTTCGGAAGGCACGTTAAGCCGTTGGTCCCGGTTGCCAGTAAAATGGCAGTCGTTAAGCCTGGTTGAAGGCCTTATGGGCGGCTTGAAAATTTCAACAGCAGGTAGCCACAACCTGCGTCTGTCTATTTCAACACGGCAATGGGCTCACCACCTATTACGTGGGACAGGAATCCACACGGTGAAAAGTGGGCATATAATATGCCTCTGCCACCCCTTCGGGGATAAGGCGTGGTGTATATTTATTTAAATTTTTTATTTTTTATTTTTAGTGGTAGCTCATTCCACAACCGTACAGCCTGTACAGCGAAGGATTTATCGTAAAACGATGTGGAATGTCTAGGAACTTTTAATTCGAGTGACCCTAACGACCTTAAGGCTGTGTTACTGTGTGTCATTAAAGAACATAAACCGTTCCTTTAAATAAACGGGAGAAGTGGGATTGAAAAGGGTATATGGAATCAAAGGTTGTTGTGATTGTGTTATGATGGATGAAATGTGGTCGTATAGTATGATTCTGGCTACTCCTTTATTAAAAAAGAGGTGTCTGAGTAAGTGCCCGTGACATACTTCGAACTCCTGTCGCACCCATTTAATACCGTCATTTATTAAATTTTACTATTCACTCCGGGGTAGGTTCCACTCTCCAGGGTAGTAATGTGATGATATATAAACTATGGCCTTCCTCGATAGATGGACTATCCAATACAAAAAGATTTTTTCAATTAGAACCAGAACTTCCTGGATTTTGCGCGTTCAACTAAACAAACAAATGCTTCCGATTTATAATATGAGTGTTTCTATAATGTGTGTTAATAATTAATGATTATAATTTTTTTAACGTCAGTGTCGCAATGGTGTTAAAAATACTACAAAAACCGATATGTAGTTAAAGATATAACTGTGGGCGTTGTCGATGACTTCATTCGTTTGAAGTTAAATATATTAATCATATATCACGTTTACACCAACACGGTGAGTTTACACCAACACGGTGAGTTTAGTATCCAACTTCTTTCGCAGCGCAGTCTGACTTTCTTTGTATTCTTACTAAGGTGACAGTAAATGATAATCATCTTACTTTTGCATCTCGATGGTGTTGTAATTATACCATCCACAACTGTTCAGTCATAAAAAAGTAAAGTTTTGTTTCACTACAACAAAATATTAAACCTCAAATAAATAAATAAATGTCGTTGGGACAACTCACACAACGCCATCTGATTCCAAACTAAGCAAAGCTTGTACTATGGTACCCAGATAACTGATAAACATACTTATATATTTATAAATACATACATATTATAGATAAATTACACCCCAGACACAGAAAAAAACATCGTGCTCATCACACATAGTTTTATCCTGGGTAGTAATCGAACCCACGACCTCTTGCGTAGCAGTCGGATACAGTCCCACCGCGCCACAGAGGCACTCAATACGCTTACTATTTCCCATAGGATTATCGAGTAATTACAGGCAGATTTAGGACTATAAATACAGAACGATTCTCAAACTCAAGAAACACTTAAGCCTATATTTTGAAAACCTCAAGCCCATCTTGACTATTGTTGAGTAACATTTTGTAAAATCTATCTTCACGCTGTAGTCCTGACAAAGTAGTCAGAGAGAACAGATCACTAAGTTTCGCGATCGATGGGATGCATACATATTTCGCTTCTTGCAGATTTATTAATCGTTTCATACATGCACGTCTAGGTATCCGAAACTTTTGACCTTTCCGTTAAAAATGCGGCCTTTAATTGTTTAATACGACTGCGCTTTAAATAAAACGTCTAAAAGGTTCTTGAACCCATCTGTATTACCCGCGTCCATTAACAATATTGTACAAAACATTCCGAGATTATCCAACCCATATTTTAAATCGCCAATATTTTAACTATCTTCACGCTGTATCCCTGACGGGGTAGTCAGAGAGGACAGATCGCCAGGCTTCGCGATCCATGCATACTTCTTTCGCTTCTTCGAGATTCATCAGTCGTTTCATACAAGCACGTCTGGGTATCCGAGTACTTATGACCTTTCCGTTTTTGAGCAATCTGCTCACGTGGTCTTCATATGTAAGTCTCGGCCTACCCTGACCTCTTCTACCCTCTGCTTTCGCACAATATATATTCTTCGTCAATCGTTCCTCACTCATTCGTTGGACGTGTCCAAACCAACGGAGCACGCCCTTTTCCAGCTTAACGCTGATACTTTCATTCAAACCTGCCATATTGCGTATCACTTCGTTACGTATTCGGTCGGCCAAGGTAACGCCGCACAATTTTCGAAGTGATCGCATCTCTACAGCATTCAATTTACTTTCATGCATCTGCTGACATACCCAGGTTTCGCTACCGTAAAGCAAAATTGGCACTAGCACTGCGTTATGAATCGCCAGTCGTGCTTCTTTTACGATGCTTTGTCGCTTTACTAATTGGGACAAAGCACCGTTAACTTTGTTTCCGGCAGCTACTCGCCGTTCTACATCCGAATCACATCTTCCATCCGCGCTAAACATACTTCCTAAATACACAATTTCATTCACTTGCTCTAGACGTTCCTGGTTTACCCTAATCTCGCATTTAGTTCTTACGTCATCTCTTTGAAATACTAGAACTTTATATATATATTTTACATAAATTTTACAACTAAATAAATTTATTTTTATTTTTCCAGCTACATTGACATATTTTACGACGCGAACATTATGAAGTGACGATTCATTTTCTTTTGGTCTTCCTTGGTTATAACTGAAACACTATTAATACGCTTTAGTGTCAATGACTGTCAGGGTTAAATGGAGAAAATCTGAACGGACTTTTAAAATTCGCATGACCACGCTTTTTAATGGGAATATGACAAAATTTTTATTTAAGGCGTAGAGGAATAAAATTTATAAAAACATTTTTTTTAAATTTATTGACAATTTCAATACTGGGCTATTCGATGGTATTAGCAATTGGTTGACTACAGGCTATATTTGTGTATAGGTCATTTATAGGTTTTATGTTATACTAAAACCGATAAAGTCCAAAGTACTCGGATTGGGTATCCGAGTACTTTTGACTTCTCCGTTTTTCGACGTGTATGTATGAAGCGATTGATGAATCTGCAAGAAGCGAAAGAAGTATGCAGGGATCGCAAAGCCTGGCGATCTGTCCTCTCTGACTACCCTGTCAGGGATATAGCGTGAAGATAGTTAGTTAGTTATGTTATACTAGCTGTAGCTTCGTTTAAAACATTCTTTGAACAGGGGTACATTTAACATAATTATGAGTTTACCAAACAAACAAAATTTTCCGCTTTATAAATTAGTAAAGATGGAGTTTACAATAATATACTTTCCAACATTTGTGTTTTTATAATTGAAGAAAAAAACGTTTACAGATTTAAAATCTTTATTTTAAAATATTTTTTACACAATACGATTAATTAACCAACTAAGCTGACCACAATATTATTTACTGTCTCTATGTCAACATTTCATGAACTATCATCGTCTATGACGCCCACGCATATTTTGACATCAATGAAAAGTGTAAGAGTACTAACCCCACATAACCTAGAAGAACTAATGCGTCTTTTTTCAATGCAGTATCGATATTTATATACTAATATATGTATATTAGTATAGTAATATAATATATATATATATAGTAGTATAGAAGCGCTCGTGGCCCCGCGGTCTCAGTGTTCTGTAAACGATCACTGAGTTACGCAACTTTCACTGCGGCTGGTCCTCGGATGGGTGACCACTTTGTGGCATTTACATTTGCGAGCGTTTCCGTGCTTCGGAAGGCACGTTAAGCCGTTGGTCCCGGTTGCCAGTAAAATGGCAGTCGTTAAGCCTGGTTGAAGGCCTTATGGGCGGCTTGAAAAACTTTCAACAGCAGGTAGCCACAACCTGCGTCTGTCTATTTCAACAATCCAACAATCAAGGAATCCACACGGTGAAAAGTGGGCATTTAATATGCCTCTGCCACCCCTTCGGGGATAAGGCGTGATGGATATTTATTTTAATATATATATATATCTGAAGAGATAAAATTTCCATTTATCGAGGAAGGCTATAGGTTATATATCATCACGCTACTATCCAGGCGAACGCATTAGTAACCATAAATGTCAAGATATCCGACACATTTTCATACATTACTATAAAAATAATAAACGAAGAAATTAACTTGGTGCAGGAGTATGTAAGGAAGCTTAATAAATCAGACATCTAGGCCAAAGATGATCTACCTTAGCTCCTGAGCGAAGGTTTTAATTGTTTTTTGGCTTTCACGAGTGATAGATTACAAACTAGCAATATTTGAACCTTTTCTAGCTCCTCTTGCAAACATCCATAGGCTATGTAGTTATGTAGACCACTTCAGTCCTATTAACTAAATCTTACTTATTTTATTCTCAATTCTTAAGACGATTAAGAATTATTTATTCAAGAAAAAAATCCTAATCGTCTTTTTGCCTACTACCTTTGTCTTCTACATCTTAGTTAAGTATAGTTAGTCAAAGTCAGTCTTGCCCGAGTAAAGTGGTAGAAGCTTCACTGAATCTTTCAGTGCAATTTGCGCGACAAGATGCAATATCGCATTTCACTGCGATATATCACTGTCTTTCACTATTGCACGTTGACAGAACTTTTATGTTGAAGAATCTACAATTTCTAAACATAAAACTAGATTAATGTAATAGTTTTATAAAATAATATACAGCAAGCGTCTGCCATTTGCCAAATTACTGGGCAAACTTCTAGCGTGTGTAAATCCAGGGTTGACACATAGATAAACTTGTCTATGGGGTGACATCATGCATCATGCCTGCTTGGTATTTTAGACATTCCTCCGTAGGTGAAGTCCTATTTTAAAGTGCAGCAACCAGATAGTATAGTAAATTATGTTAGAAACGTAATCAGTCTATGATCAAATTCCCAAGTACGTAGATTTTTGCTCATTAAAGTGTAATTATGCCCTAATATCGAGTGTTGCCATTTAAGTTGTCTATCATTACCCCTTTAACCTGATTTATATAAATGGTCATTTAACCTAGCATAAATTATTATGACTTGTTAACGATTGCGAAACTGGAAAATGTGACTCCGGCGGACTATAAAATTCGTATTACTTACGCAATAACTCTTATCCAGAAGGCGATGGGAAAAAGTAGAGAAGTAAGACCTTTAATAGTAAAATAAATAACAACCACATTTTAGCACTCTTACATAACTTATTTGGTGAAGGGGATCGACTTGCCTGTAAGTCCTCGCTTCGGAACCGCCTTCTCTATCCCCTCTATTTGTCACTGTCTTCAGCATCCCTTGTAGTGAAGCCAACACCTCGAAGATCATCCTCATACAACGTCAAGCCAAGACTTTTTGGGTCAGCCACTTCTGCCGCGTCTCCTGACACTTGTTTCGCTAGCATTCGGGTCATTTTCTTAAAACGTGGTCGTACTTCTTCTAGCTTGTTTGCAGTATCACGAACATGAAGGCCACCTCGCATGCCAGTATTCTTTACGCGGTCTTTCCGTTTGACGCCACACATTCACCACAGAATATTCATATGCATCATAAGCAGCTCCTACCGCTTATGTATGCTTGCTTAAAACATTAGGAAAGAGACTTCACTCAATTTCACTTTCCAATTAGCACAGTGTGCAAATAATAAAAAAGTTTGGAAAATCCAACAGTGCACGCCTCACGCGCGTTTATTATATTATAAAAATTATGGTTTCGTTTTAATTAAAATTTCGACCAAAGACTTAAAATTTATAAAAACTTTTCGCACAACGCCATATAACCAAAAAAAAAATTAAGGATTAGTTAGCTTAAATTGCGTTAGATGGCGTTGTGCTAAAATTGTTTATTTAATATTTAATAACAATTAAACCACATCGAATCAGACCGTGAAAATTGAAAGGCTTCTATTCCTAATTATACTGAAGCGTAAGAGAAAAAAAAGACTCGATTAGTAAAGTATTTCGGTCGTTATCGTGTTAACAAGAAAATAATCCGTAACATACAGACACACGGAGGTCCAAGACGGAACTTTTTTAAACAGTTTTTAACTAGTTTAAATAACAATAATGGCATCAAAAATATCATGAGTGTTAAAAATAGTGTATTTTCTTTATATGTGTGTGTATATATTATTTTACAAGTGCAATATATGATAAATAGAGACATTTTAAGTTTGAATAATCAGATGTTTTGCGCGAAGTGACAGTAGTACCCACCTCAACGCTTCGCCTATGAGGTGTGCAAAATGCAAGCTAAAACCTAACATAATCTTTCCGTAATGACACAATCCAATTTAGAACTGTAACATGTAGTTCGTAATTAGTAAACAACGCGTAATACTAATATTGTGCAGTAGCGAGGAGACAATGGCTATCAAAGAGTGAATTGCTTAAATTAGAACTTCCGACGCGACGGAAAGAGGTCACGAATCGAATCTTTTCCATGTTGTATCGCGCATCCTTTATTTGTCCGCTTTAGGGCTAGCGCATATATACAACTTGTAGTTGAACAACTATATAGTTGTGTATCATATGTGTATAGGACTATATTAAAGCGCGCATACTGTCAACTCGAAAGTTGTTCGACAAAATAGACAATAAGATGTTTCGATCTTTGATTAAAAAGTTGGACAACCATCATAAAACGCTTAATTTGTATTGTATTGTATTGATGTGCACATACCATCGACTAAACAGTCGATCCGCGACAAAACGGTTTAGTCGACGCAAAAGTTGTATAGCTACCTATATGCGTTAGCCCTTATGTGTTTAATAAACGTGTGAAAAGGTATTAAGTGGACATCTATAACAGTGAAGCTATTATTCCTACCAACTTGTATTATTTTGGAAATAAACGAAAGTATAAACAAGCGTATATACTTTTTTTTTTATGGAGCAAAACCTGAGACCATGCTAACTCCCGCGACATCATTTTCTGACCAATGAGGAAGAGCAAAGACTGTATACTATAATATATTAATAAGTCTGTACCTAAGTATACGTGACTTATGTTTAATTAAGTACAGACGTAACAGAAAGGTCTGTAACACACAGTCCTACCATTTTTAAACTAACTAAAATACATGATCTATTTTACAATTTAAATATAAGTAAAAATTTCTGATTGGGTTCACGCGCCCATTGTCATGCGATAGCATGTCAGTGGGCGCGAGAATGTAAATGATATAGATAAAAAAATATTATGGTTAGAATATTTTGCTAAATTATTCAGAGTGTGTGATGTGTGGATATTACGCTAGCAACTAGCTTCATAATTATGTCATGCTAAATAATTTAACCTTTTTAAAACACGCAAACCGTTAATGATTATATTTTTAGACAAATAACAGAAACGGCCTAGCTGATAGTAAGCAATGGGAACAGACAGATTTTTTGGTTAGTACCTTCTATAATTTAGTGAAAAATGCTGTTAATATAAAATTACTATAGTATAGATAGATTAGGTGACCCCCGGCTTCGCCCGTGACATACTTCGACCTCCCGGCGCAGCCATTTAATCCCGTCGCTTATAAATTCTACAATATTGCATAAAAAATTACCCGATTTGTTGACATTTATGGCTACTGCTCCGCTCTGTAGGGTAGTAGCGTGATGATATATAGCCTAGAAAGGCTATATTTCTCGATAAATGGGCTATCTAACACAAAAAGAATTTTTCAAATCCGACCTGTAGTTCTTGAGATTAGCGCGTTCAACCAAACAAACAAACTCTTCAGCTTTATAATGTACACATATCCCATTTCCTATTAATATTAAAAACGCGAAAGTATTTAGGAATGGATGTTTGTTACTCTTTCACGCAATATCTAGGTACTGAATGGATTTTAATAAAACTTTACTATAATATAGCTTACACATCAGAATAACACATAGGCTACTTTTTATCCCGGGGACAAGTTCCTGTAGGAAACGGGAACGGGAAAATCTCACCACGCGTGCGGAGCCGCGGGCGTCAACTAGTTTGGTAATAATAATGACCAAATCATTTCAGTTCATAGGATGTAGGATCAAAGACCTTAAACATTTTTACCTTGAAAAACCTTAACGTCCTTTTATCGATTAGCTGGTAGGTAATGAATGATTCATGACTTCACTCATATCTTTCTGCACCGATTAACAGCCAAGTGGAAATGGTACTAAATTAGTAATTAGTTGAACGCGGGCACTGTACGGTTTGTAATGTACAGACAGTCAAAAATGTAATCCTCAATTATAAATATTGTGCGCCATCTAACCCAAAGTAAGCTAATATTAGCTTGTGTTATGGGATCTAGATAACTGATAAACATACTTATATATTTCTAAATACATAAATATTATACATAGGAAACACCCAAACTCCGAAACACAAATTTGTGGATCACACAAATATTTATTCCGGGAATCGAACCCGGGACCTCTTGCGTAGCAGTCGGATACACTCCCACCGCGCCTCAGCGGCAGTCAATTCTACGGTTGAGGTTCATTTACCTATCTTTCTTTTGTAAAGACTCATTACTATATAATTTGTTCAAATATCATGTAAATAAAACTAATGTAATTACTGGCAGTTAGAAAAGAGTGGCCATGAGTTTTATTGCCAGGTTCTTCCTCTGGCTCTACCTATTGCTTTGCGAATCTGGCAGTAAATGTAAATGTAGAAGCAATAATCTTGACGTTTATAAGTGTTACTTTGTGACCTACATGAATAAAGATTTTTCACTTTTCACTTTAACTTTCACGCCTTATCCCAGAAGGGGTGGCAGAGGCATACATATTGTATGCCCACTTTTCACGATGTGTATTCCTGTCCCACGGTGGTGCCGTGTTGAAATAGACAGACGCAGGTTGTGGCTATCTGCTGTTGAAATTTTTCAAGCCGTCCTTAAGGCCTTCAACTTAACGACTGCCATGTTACTGGCAACTGGGACCAACGGCTTAACGTGCCTTGCGAAGCACGGAAACGGTCGCAAATGTAAATGCCACAAAGTAGTCACCCATCCAAGAACCACCTAAAGCGAATGTTGCTTAACGCAGTGATCGTTTGCAGAACACTAAGTCAGCGGGGCCACGAGCCAAGTGGAAATGGTACTAAATTAGTAATTTGATGAACGCGATAACTGTACAGTATGTAATGTACAGTCAGTATAACAATTAATCCTCAATTCTACTGTTAAAATATTCTACGGGCGAAGCTGTGGGGGTCACCTAGTTAGATGATAAAAAAACATAAGGTACGTGCTTTGAATTTAATACACCCGCATAGTGTCTAACTGTATAGATATGACTGCCTCGGTGGCGCAGTTGCAGTGTACGCGACTGCCTCGCTGAGGTCCCAGGTTCGAATCCCGTTTCGAAATAAATAAATATTTGTGTAATCCGCAAATGTCTGTTTTGGAGCTTGGTGTTTTCCATGTTATATTATGTTTGTATTTAGAAATATAAAAGTACTAGTTGACGCCCGCGGCTTCGCCAGCGTAAAGAAGTGTTCCCTTTCACGTTTCCCACAGGAACTTGTTCCCGGGATAAAAAGTAGCCTATGTGTTATTCTGATGTTTAAGCTATATTATTGTAAAGTTTCATTAAAATTCATTCAGTAGTTTTTACGTGAAACAGTAACAGACATCCATACTTACAAACTTTCGCGTTTATAACATTAGTAGGATAATCAGTTGACGTAGAACTATGAAATTTAACAAGTAATGCCTACCGATTTATAGTTACCAATATAATTTCTAACCGACCCTCGTTAGGGCCACTGCTGTAGCCTCGCTGGCTACAACAGTAGCTCACAATCTGAGAACATCATTATGGCTTCCGATCAGGCTGGTGATGTCATTTTGACGACTTAAAAATCTCTAAAACTGCCGTCATTCTTCAGCTGATGACAGAATCTAGAAACTATACCAAAGTGAAACCAAATAATTTAAATTAAATGCCTCCTACGGAGACCACAATCGACGGCATGTTGTGCCTGTCGCGTCACGAGAACTGCCCATGGAGCGAGGCCCTGAAATCCGCCGAAGTCAACTGGACTGGTCTCCAGTACACCTGCCTTAAAGTCCTACACCTTTACTGCAAGGTTTTTGAAAAGGAAGATGTGTTGGATATGGTTATAAGGTAAGTTTGGTAGATAGATTAATTACCCTTCTTTTAGATTTAGCAAGTCAATAATGTTTTTAAGTGGTTATGTTTTTATGGAAGCGAAATAAGTATGCATGAGCTGTCCTCTCTGACTAATCCGTCAGGGATACAGCGTGAAGATAGTTATAGTTAATAATGTTTTTGAGTAAGTGGATATGCGATTCGTAAGACGAGCCCTCACCAAGCTAGCTAACCTGAAAATGCTAAGAGAGCTGACCAACAAATGAGAATCTGCCCATGAATTGTGTAAGAGTTTCTATAAGTAAGTACATGTCAATGGGCCGGCGCTTAGATTAGACCCCAGTCACTAAAACCACATCGAAAAATGTCCAAACTTTTATATCGTTGAATGAAATGGGCCACTAATGAGATTTTAGAGGAATTCTAGAAGACATCTAGGTGAAGCAAAACGACTGATATCTGGGGGCCGAGTCTACTATTGACAAGCCTTAGAATAGAACCAGAATCGCTGTTTTTAGCTGTCAAAATGTTAGTAGACTATCAAAAATACAACTGATTAGCGGCCACTGGCGCGGTACGTGTTCGTAGAATTCTATCGGCTGACCGATAGAAGTCTATTGGAGTGGAGTGTGATTGTAATAGTAGACTACGGCAAACTGTCAAAATTGTACCGGTGGCTTTCTATTGAGCGACGATTTCTATTCTTTTCTGACGCGATTGAATTAGTAGACTTTGCCCCCTGATGTCACTCTTTATTGGAATTTGTGTCAATCTCGGTAGTTGGTCAACAAGTATGTAAAGCGAATGTCCACTCTAAGGTTCATTTATAATTACATTTTTGTAAGCGCTCGTAATAACAGTGTTCTGTAACCGATCACTTACTTAACCATCCTTTGTTACGGGTAGTCCAATAGACGGTTTTTTTTAAATAGGTATTTAGCTCGCTAAATGACACCGTCCGCCTGATGGAAAGCGATGACGACATGTAGCGAATTGAGGGCCTCAAGTGTTGGCGGCCCAGTGGTCTGCCTTTTCACGCTCCGCTTGAAGAACCCGGGATTGTAAGAGGAAGGAAACACGTGCGCTGGCAGAGCGTTCCAGGTTACTATCGTTCGACAGAGAAACGATCTTTTATATCGTTCCGTTTTGGCGAAAATTCTTTCCACTGTATGGGAGTGGCACTTCTGCCCGGCACGCGTTGTTCGGGAACGAAAAGGAGTGGGTGGGATTAGGTTGAAGACCGTTTGTGGCATATCCAATTACGATCGTTGGTCCCGGCTGCCGATTAAGCCAAGTTAAAGGCGGTTGGACTTTGGCAGTTGGACAGTTTGAAAATTTTCAACAGCAGGAAACCACAGACTTTAGTTGTCCATTTTAACATGGAGATAGGCTCACCAACTCTCATCATGATCAAAAACTATGACTCTTCTACTACTGAGTTCTTTATTTCGTTTGGCAATCCTCATGGATGCTATGCGACTGTTACCGACACAAACCACACGTATTCCTTCGATCTGTGTATAGTCGGGAGTCCAAGGTGAGCCTTCGGAAGGATAGCCCCAGGGCTTCTACTACTGAGTGTGTATTATTTATTCTTCTTCATTTCCTTCTTTTTTACTATCGTATCTCAATCTTCCTTGTGTCTCCTGCATGTCTGATTATATTTGTTAATAATAAATCATTATTTTTGTTTCAGGTACGTCAATACAACTCACAACCAAACATTTATTACATAATATTAAAGGTAACAGTATTATTAGATGGAACCATTTTTTATGTCAGACTTTATATAATACAAAATATAATTTTGCACCATCTTACTACAATAGGTAGGTACAATAGCAGTATATTTATTTTATAGTATACTCGTACTAGGTGACACCCCGGCGTCGCACCTATTTAATACCGTCGCTCATAAATTCTAAAATAATGCATAAAAATTTGCTTGTTTTGTCGACATTTTTGACTACTGCTCCGCTCTCCGGGGTAGTAGCTTGATGATATATAGCCTATAGCCTTCCTCGATAAATGGGCTATCTAAAACCTAAATATTTTTTTGTTATTCATTCCTGAGATAAGCGCGTTCAACCAAACAAACAAAGAAACTCATAATTATTTTTTTTAATATTAGTATAGAATAGATTAATTTTATTTCTGACCAAAGGCAATATTTGCAATAGTATGTGTAGGAACGGGTGGAGATGAACTTCCAACCAATCCAAGGTCACACATGGCGGGTCTCTCACCGACACTTGATGTTAGACTGATGTTTATATCATACTTCAGTGCCAGAACTCCTATAGCGCGATGCAGCATTCTTATTATCCATGTATTATGTGGCGCTGGTCGCATCAATTTCAAAGATATCAGAACGTAGGTACTTATTATATGTTACGATTCTTTTTCTGGAAACCATGTATCAATTAACATCCGAATCAAATCTATCTCTAATATTATTTTCACCAATAACGTTTTAACATGTTTATAGAGTTATTTATGGTATTATTTAATCGCCCGATTTTGATGTGTTTGGCTAATTTAATCGGTAACATAAAAACGATTTTGCGGCCCATAAACCGTAGCCAGGATAGATCGTAACTTGTTATTGTGGGCATAACGAGTGGCTAATGTTAGGTGGTAATATGTTGAATATATGGGGCGAAACAGGTGGATGGGATATGGCATTTAACCTCTATTTAGTGATTGTGGTGAATTTCTATGTTCCTTTTTTTACATACATATATATTGTCACGCCTTTATCCCCGAAGAGGTAGGCAGAGGCATACTATCCGCCTCTAATTCACCGTATGCATTGTAGTCCCCGGAACAGGTGGTGAGCCCATAACCGTGTTGAAATGGACAGGCGCAGGTTGTGGCTACCTGCTATTGACATTTTTTTAGCCGCCCATAAGGCCTTTAACTGGTCTTAACGACTGCCATGTTACTGGCAACCGGGACCATCTGCTGAACGTGCCTTCGGAAGCACTATATCTACAGATGAATATAATAAATTGGCCCCACCAAGATCCGGAAACCAAGCACACAGGCAACTTTACGGGATTGGGAGATTAGACAGCAGTCGCTCCGAACCATAGGAATCGGTATAAAATATCCCGAACAATGCCGAAAGCCAAAATCCTAACGAAAGATGCTTCTAGCACCCAAGTAAAAGTAGACCCAAGGTCAGGTGGGTCAAGCGCCTGGAAATACACCAAGATCGCTAAAATGAAGAAACAGAGAGAGAGAGGAATAGATACATAATAATACATGACATACATTACATACGCATAAATTCGTTACTCACTACAGGTATAGTGTAACAAATGAATCTGTTACTGTTGGACATTTACGACTAGTGAACGTGAATGTTTTGTTACCGCCATTTGTTAATTTGAAAGGTGAACAATAGTCATTTAATTCATTAACTAAAACACTCTCTCCTTCTTTTTTCTTTTTTTCTAACTTGTGGAAATCCCTTCTGGTGTCATGCCGGACTCGAACCGGCTAAAACCACACGCCCCGTGTGACTACTCACAAAAGATGTCCCAGTGCTCCCGGTAGATTTTGGCTACCACCGCGGCCTCACCTATGGTTCGGGTGTTATGGGTATTATCCTGCTTCTTGGGGCATGCGGCGTGCGTGAAATTTTCACGTCATGCCGACGTCTTGGGTCTGCTTCTGTAAGGACGGAGAGCAGCCCACCCGCCGTCCTCAGGCCCCGGTCATGGAGGCCGGTAGTCTTGGCCCAAGACAAGTCTGCGGGGTTGACGCCGCAGACTGCAGAACTTGGGTGGGAGAGGACTCTCGCGTTCCCTCTCCGCCGCCTCTTTCAGCGAGCATGACCTGCGCGCAGTAAGACGCAGCGGCGTCCCACTTGCTCCCGCTGTATGGTTCCCAACGAGAGAGTCCAGACTCGCCACGAGGTCTTGGCGCTACTGCGCCCACGCTGAGCACTCAACCAATGTGTGGAGCGCTGTGTCCTCCCTGCTTTTAAAGTAGTGCTGGCACTCGGTGTATACGCCACAGAAACTTACCGAAGAACCCGTGCCCGGTAAGTATCTGTGACAACCGATAGGAGAGGTTGCCATGGCTCCTCACCAGCCCCACCCATGACCGGTCTAAAATAAAAAACAAAACACTCTCAATCTTTATTTTTACGTGTGGAAATTATAAAAAGCTTTTCTGCACGTTAGTAAGATCTCTTCGGCAACTAATAAAGAAGCTACTTACGAGTATCCTGAAACGCATCACATTCACCCCATAAATCTATTACTATATTATCGCTTTCTCTGTCTTACTTTGCATTATATTTTTATCAAATCCCAACAATATCACTCTTTTGTTGCAGTCAAATTCTTAGTTATCTGAAACCATTATATTACCAAAATAAATATTCCATTTGCCATCCTTTCTGCTAGTCTCAGCGAAAGCACTCCTTTCTTTGTTTTTATCGCTACATTCTCTTTCAAATCGTAAAATTATTACACTCTTATTGCAAATTTTTTTTTCAGTCTATGTCATTATCACACCATTGTTGCAATCAAATTTTTATTTACGTTATCTGACTGAAGCCGTTTCCTGATTTAAATAATTATTCGTTGTTTTACTTTTCTACAAGTCCGAACCATAAAGTCCCTTCCCTTTGTCCCATTTTATGATCATTACATTTTATTTTCAAATTCTAACATTATAACAGTGTTGTTGCAATATAATTTTGTAACCTTTTATCTGAAACCATTAACCAAATCTAAATAAATATTTAATTCGCCACACGCCTTCAGTTCAAATACCAACAATCTTTGATATGTCGAATGTGGAATCTTTTACAGCCTATTTTTATTTCATTATACAAATGGAAGGGTGCAAAGAGGTCATTTCAGTGACCTCTTTGCACCGTCTACCTTCTCCGTTGTTTATGATAAGTGCAAAGTTACCGTCTTATAGCGAATTGATTTTTTTTTCTAAGAATTGATTAAATAGGTTCTATTGTAGATAGTGCTCTTTGAGGTTTTATATAAATGAGTGTCTTATTTCCTAGCACTAAACCCAAAATAACGTTTTTATTATGGTGTTAACAACATACTTCAGCGTATCATAAAATTGTTTAGTTTTATTTATTTCGTTTCGTATAAAAGTAATGGCAGTGAATTACTTTTACTCGCCCGAAAACCAAAGACACTTGTATTATGTTTTATTATTTTACTCATCATCATCATCATCATCCGAGCGTATGTCCCAGTTGCGTCTCGCGACGCCCTGGGTCCGCTTTCCTACATTTTCTCCTCCACTTCGCACGGTCGTCGGCATCCCCTGTAGTGAGACCATTGGCACGCATGTCATCCCTTACGACGTCAAGCCAGCACTTCTTGGGTCTTCCCCTCTTACCGGGACCCGGCGGGGCTGACATGGCCAGACATTTATTACCTACGTAGCCCGGCGGTTGCCGCAACACGTGACCATACCAACGAAGGCGACACTCTTGTAACTTGTCTGCAATGTCACGGACGTGAAGGCTGCCGCGGATGCGAGAGTTTCTCACGCGGTCCGTCCGCGTGACCCCACACATCCAACGCAGCATCTTCATTTCCGTGACACGCAGCTCCTGCTTGTGTCGCTCCAATATCGGCCACGTCTCACTGCCATGTAAAAGGACAGGTCTAATAATGGTTTTATTATTTTACTCAACCTGACTTATTTCGTATTTTGGCATTACCAAAGTAACATAAGTAGGTAGGTACCGGTATACACATGTGGAGTCAACAGTAACAGGGCTACGAGGTGTGGGCTTGCAACTGTCCAGGTACTGCTGCTAGTCCACACCTACTCCTGAGCTAGGGACGCGGGATACACTAGTATTTAAAGGTAAACATAAACATACAACTATTACGAAATTTATTATTTGCGTTTATCTTTTTTTTTTATCGCGTATTTTATGTTACACTGTACTTTTACTCTCGCGTAACAAACGCAACTGCAAATAAAATTGTATGCAGTAACTAAACCGGATTCTATACTTTGATTTTCACTGAAGTGTAGGAATAGACCTTTAGAGTCTCTGCGAATGTTCTAATCTTAACTTTGCGTAATGTATATACTATCTTTGTCTTGGCGTTAATTACTGGCAAAGATGTTCGAAGAGTAAATATCACGCCCTTGATGCAAAGTGTTCGCTAAGTGTGAACAAATGGGTGGGTACGGCGCTATTAGACATTCGCGACGTGCCATTAGCACAGATGTGCTATTAAAACATCATTATGACTATCAGTCATAATGACGTTTTAATCAATAATATTATTATCTCGTATTATTGGTCTATACAGACGAAAATAAAATTGAAGTCTGTGTTTGTAATTCCAAAAAAGCACATTATATCTTCTTCGTCAATCAATCAATTATCAATTTTTCTATAGCAAATTAACAGTTTTTCATTCAATGTAGTATATGAAAGTATATAAGAAAGAAAGAAACACATTTATTAGGCACATACAATAACAACAATAAAAATAAAAACAAGATAAACAAATAACTCTTATCTATACTAATATTATAAAGCTGAAGAGTTTGTTTGTTTGGTTGAACGCGCTAATCTCAGGAACTACTGATCGTATTTGAAAAATCCTTTTTGTGTTAGATAGCCCATTTATCGAGGAAGGCTATAGGCTATATATCATTACGCTACCACACTGGGGAGCAGAGCAGTCGTCATAAATGTCGACAAATCGGGCAAATTTGTATAAATCATTGTAGAATTTATAAGCGACGGGATTAAATAGGTGCGACGAGAGCTCGAAATATTCCACGGGCGAAGCTGTGGGGGTCATCTAGTAAGTAATAAAAATAAACAAAAAAATAAATAAATGTGCCTAAATAAAAAAAAAAGTGACCGCTTTTTTTTTTTAATTTATGCACATCATCAGGCAGAACCACGGGCTCAGTACTCTATAATAGGTATAGCGCTTTCACTATTTTTACGATGGATTGGATCAAACCTATAAATCTACTGTATGGGGTAATGTTTATAGGCTTATTCCCGATGATTATTTATCGATTGGACCGCGTGTATAGTATCTTTTTATGATAATAACTAGCTGTCCCGCGGCTGCGCCCGTGACAAACTTCGAACTGCCGTCAGTTTATCAGTCGCGCCTTTATTCCCGTCACTCCCATTCAATCCGGTCTTTTATTACTTTTACTATAATGTATGAATATTTGCCCGATTTGTTGATTACTGCTCCGTTCTTCAGGGTAGGAGCGTGATGATATAGCATTTTATCAGTCACGCCTTTATTCTCGTCGCCCTTATTTAATCCCATCGTTCATTACTTTGGATCGCGAAGCCTGGCGATCTGTCCTCTCTGACTACCCCGTCAGGTTTACAGTGTGAAGATAGTTATAATTTTTTTAGTTCATTTCTTTTACAATAATTTATGAATATTTGTCCGATTTGTTGATTTGCCCTCTCTCTGCTCCGCTCCTCAGTGTAGTAGCGTGATGAGATAGCCTTTTATCAGTCACGCCGTTATCCCATTTAATCCCGTCGTTTATTACCTATCTACTTTTACAATTGTGTATGAATATTTGCCCGATTTGTTGATTACTGCCCTGCTCTTCAAGGTAGTAGCGTGATGATATAGCCTATAGACTTCCACGATAAATGCACTATCCAACACATGTTAGTATTAGTTAACTTTATATTATTACTAGTATAGTTACCAAGGAGACGGTCAAATCGAGCACGCGTTTGTTAGAGTTGATTGGATTGAGACGCGAGGACTTCGCAGAGCTCGCTCGCTATTGGCTAGTCGCTACGTCGCGCATGCGTAAATCGCAAATCATCGGCCATACTTTTCACTTATCATTGTAAGAACGTATTTTTTCACAATAAAATGATTATAATAAGTTAACCTTAAAAGATAGACATATGCTGTCGCGGAATTTATTTTAGAACTTTTAAAGGGGAATAATTATGTAATACATAGTTTGCGTAACTTTAATCGTTTACGCAGCGTTCGCAACGGCAGCGTTCGCAAAAGGAATATTTTGTCCCCGATTTTACCACATTTATCAATGCTGTTCCGCACCTATTAGTCGCAGCGTGATGATGGACTATTCAACACAAAAAGAATTTTGCAAACCGAACCTGTAGTCCCTGAGATTAGCGCGTTCAACCAAACAAACAAACTCTTCAGCTTTATAATATTAGTATAGATTAGATCGTAAAATATCCGCAAATTATAACGGATACCTAGTGATCTGTATGTATACTTAATAAAATTATAAATGTGAAAGTTTGTATGGATGTTTGTTACTCTTTCACGTAAAAACTACTGAATACATTTTAATGAAACTTTACAATATAGCTTATTCATCAGAATAACACATAGGCTACATTTTATCCCGGGAACAAGTTCCTGTGGGGAACGGGATAACTTCACTACGCGGGCCAAGCCGCGGGCGTCAACTAGTATACAATTTATAGTAGAGATTACATAGTTTCAAATTCATTGGCAAATATCGACAATAAATAATCGAATATTAAAATATAAAATCATAATACGCACAAATTATATTGGTAATTTTGTAGCCCAACGTCAGTGTTTATTACGCACCTGATAGAACAGTCTATTTTTAAATTTAGTGATTCATCTTCGATCATCTTAGGCTCCTTGTGTTTAGTATCTAAAATTTATTAGTATTTGGTTATGTCCAGCCTTGCCCCACTAAAGCAGTGTAACCTTTTACCTGAAGCTTTTTAAGGAGATATTTGACACTATCACAAAGCAAACCACTGCTCACTACAACATTTCCTTCACTCATACATATTTTCGAACTCTGCACTTTCCCTTACTCATGCACTTTAATGTTTAATAATTCTGAATTCTTTGTCATAAAAATTGTGTTGAAATCTTGCTAATGAAAGACAGTGACATATCTCAGCAATTACGTTTCTACTCGTACCACTATTTTGGGGTAAGACTGACTTTGACTTGAGACGTAGAAGACGAAGATATTAGGCAATAAAAAAGACTAAGAAGAAATATGAAATACACAAGATTTGGTTAAAAGGTCTTTGCAACCAGAATATAAAATAATTATTTAAAAAAAGATGTATAGTAAACAAAAGGAAGTTGCTAGACCGACTGTAATTCTTGTGAGTCATTCTGCTAAATATTCTCACTAATGAAGTAAACGAAGCGGCGTATAACAATATTTACGCTACAATACAAGATAAGAATCTCAACATTAAATCTAAACGAGAACTGTACCAAAATTAATGTGCTATAAAAAGCACATTAAATACTTTGTAGCATTACATTTGCAGACTTCAAAGAGCAGAATGTTACTAGGTCAACGTAGAATATGGTTATCTTTTAATCGAAGTCGTAAAAAGCTATGAGATAGCAGACTATTTACTCGTCTTTAGTCATATAATATTTTAGAATGCACGTAAGTTTAACGAACTTTAGTGACCAAGTTTGAAATGGTACTGCGAGGTAAAGTTTATAAAAAAACGGCATCTGATTATGTACTTCTAATGAAAAGGACTAACGAATCGTTGAGCAAGAATTGAAGTAATAATCCTATTATAATACAACGTGTTTAGTGTCATAAAAAGTATTGTGTTTCCATGATTTGTCATCAAAATAATAAATAGGTATTCTACAAGGTACTAAAAGTGCTCCTTGTGGTATCCAATTTCTGTATTAATTTAAACACTGACCAATTTTATTTTAATAGCAACTATTTTCATTAAATACAGTCCTTTATGCAAACTAGTATTCGCTTTTTATGACTCGTAAGTTCTAAAGCCCGGAAAAATAAAACCAGAGCCTGGTAACAGTATCAAAAGCTCACCGGAAATCTTACAACATTATAAAATTACGCATTCAAATTCTTTATTATTATTTTATTATCTCAAGGCTGTCTTTTGATCTGTTCAATATTTTTTGCAACTACAAACCTCGCCAAAGAGGTAATTCTAGATAATATTATTAACATTGCGTGATTAAGAAGATAACAGATTAATAGACTTTTATTTTGGGTGCCTGATTTGCCAATATAATCAAAGTTTCATGTCAGTTGGCAAAAATATTTTCTCAGCTACAAATATTATCTTACATGCTGAATGATCTGCTATTATTGGCTATGAGAATCTCTATTATTAATATTATCCGTTGAAAGTAAAGTTAGTAAGAACTTGTAGAAAACCATTTTGAAAATGGACTAGACAGGACTAAATAGACTTGGACTTGAAATTTAATATGGTCCGAATCTTGCCGGTCAATATTTTCAATGAATAATCTTTTGACCGTCCCCTGTATCTACATTTATGAAGTTGCAAAATTTGTTAAATTTCACAAGGACCTCTTTGAAAATAATATAGATAAAGGCAAGCGACAAGTCACACACTTGCCTTTAAAAAGGCCAATACCTAAGTTGGAACTACTTCGGAAAAGTTGTGTCTTTATGGCACCTCTCATCTTTAACTCCTTGCTCCGATCGATAGTAGAATTACCAAATAAAAGATTTTGTGGCGTATTGCGGAGGTGGTTAATACAAAATGCTTCTATTCCACTGAGGATCTTTTGAAACAGAGCTCTTGTCGTTTCTGTTGCTATTGATTTATAAAATTAATAATATTAAAAATTTGTATGTGCACCTTGTAACGAATTAATATTTAGAATGTAACTTTATTATTTTCAATTGCATTATATTTAATTAAATTCTATTGACAATATGTAACGACGTTTTTTGACATGTATTTTATTAATTTTTGATTAATTTCAGTTGTATTATTATTAATTTCAGTTGTATTATTATTAATTTCAATTGTATTATTATTAATTTAACATTGTATCGATGAACTGTAACGTTTTGGCATGTATTTAATTATTTAATTTTATTATCTTAGTTAATTAATTAATTTTGGTTTTAGTAACGTTGGTTGAATTACTTTGAAATATCATTTATCATGTCATGTTTTCACTAGTAATAATGACCTAATTGTATGTACCTATCGCATGCCTGTGTTACTGGCGAAATATGTCTTGTACAAGTTATATTGTAAGATCCTATTTACCATATTTCTTGCAAATAAAAATAAAATAAAACAATAACTCCTAACATTTACCATAAGGGCCAACTGAAACCAATTGTCGGTGCAATAATACTAATAAAATAACTTTAAACTAAAATTTAAAAACTAATAAGATCAGAATTTTTCTTTGTTTTAGTATCTTCTCCGCCGTTACCAGTCTGTTGACAGTGATGCAATCTACTATTTAATCGATTCAAACATAAAGAAGTTGTAAAATTTACCTATTTAGTTTGGGAGTAAAGAAAACGTTCAGGAATCAACTTTCCCTTATCATACCCACCTGTCAAAAATGACATTGAATTGTTTTATAGTGACATTGACGTATACTACTGCAATATTTATAGTATTAAATTATTCATGCAATCCGAATATAAATAGTACTCTTAATATTTGCAATTTTAATACCTTTGCAAGTTGAGATAAAATTCAACAATGACATACGGAAGCCAATATGATGTCATCGACGATGTCACTTTAAGGCTGTAGATCACCTCGAAGTTTATTAGCTTAGCGAGTTGCAAGCAGTTCTGTGAATTCAATTGTTTTCATGATGAGTTCCAAAAATTGTGTTGTTATTTTTTCACAAACTTTGTATAACATTTAAACTGATATTTAGTTGGTAGGTTTAGCGAAGAAAGTATATGGTGCGCGTGCGTTATTTTCCGAGAAAATAGAATGGGGATGTTTGGAAACAATCCTAATTAATTTGGCCACCACTCACTTAAAATAATCAAAGACGAGGAAGAACATTTTTTTGTATATATAATAGATCGCAGACGAGAGAGCGTCGTGACCTTGTCTTGTCTATACGTTTTGCGTCCCTATCTCTTTCGTACAAAATGCATAGAAGGGAAGCTACGATACTGACAAACCACTTTCGCTTCTTCTACATTCATGAGTGTTTCCATACACGCTCGCCGGTTAAAGGTACTTTTGACCTGACTTTTTTCCAAAATGTCTTCGATTTTATTGAAGTACGTACGCTGAGGTGGACCCCTATCAATTCGCCCATTCACTCTTGCCACATAAATCTGCTTCGTCAGTCTTTTTTCATCCATCCTCTCCACGTGTCCGAACCATCTAAGCATCCCTTTTTCTATCTTAGTCACTACATCTTTTGTCGTACCGCAATGTTCGCTTATCGCGCTGTTCCTTTCTTTATCTATTAACTTTTCTCCAGCTATACTTCGCAGACTACTTATTTGTACTCTCTCGGAGTGTCAATATGGGTTTCGCCCTGGTCATGGGACCACGGACCCTGTTTTTGCCCTGAGGGTTGTCGCAGAGAAATACAGGTCGAAGAACACGCCTCTGCAATGTTTGTTCCTAGATATGCAGAAGGCCTTCGACTGTGTTCCTCGTGCGATGATCTGGTGGGCACTGCGGTCCAAAGGAGTTCCAGAGGTCTATATTGACACTATCCGGGACATGTACTGTGACTCCGACTCAATGGTTCGGACTGCTGTTGGCGACACGAAACCCTTCCCCATCACCGTCGGGGTACACCAGGGTTCTGTCCTTAGTCCGCTTCTGTTCAGTGTAATATTAGACGAATTGTCGGACAGCATCAGAAACCCGCATGAGCAGCCTCCATGGTTGCTCATGTATGCTGACGATATTGCGCTGGCAGACGCGGACAGGGGCAGATTGGTGCGACGTGTAAAGGCGTGGAAGGAGACGCTTGAGAACGGCGGTCTGAAACTAAATGTGGCGAAGACCGAGTACTTGGCACTAAACTCGACAGATCCCACATCCGTCCGCATAGGCGGTGATTTGGTCGAGCGCACGGACCAGGTTAAATACTTGGGATCTGTTTTTCACACGTCCAGTGACATCGATTGCGATGTCAAGTCACGCATTGCTGCCGCGTGGGCCAAATGGCGGGAGATGACCGGTGTCATTTGTGACCCTAAAATGCCGATCCGGTTGAAGGGACAGGTCTACAAAACCATTATTAGACCTGTCCTTTTACATGGCAGTGAGACGTGGCCGATATTGGAGCGACACAAGCAGGAGCTGCGTGTCACGGAAATGAAGATGCTGCGGTGGATGTGTGGAGTCACGCGGATGGACCGCGTGAGGAACTCTCGCATCCGCGGCAGCCTTCACGTCCGTGACATTGCAGACAAGTTGCAAGAGTGTCGCCTTCGTTGGTATGGTCACGTCTTGCGGCAACCGCCGGGCTACGTAGGTAACAAATGTCTGGCCATGTCAGCCCCGCCGGGTCCCGGTAAGAGGGGAAGACCCAAGAAGTGCTGGCTTGACGTCGTAAGGGATGACATGCGTGCCAATGGTCTCACCACAGGGGATGCCGACGACCGTGCGAAGTGGAGGAGAAAATGTAGGAAAGCGGACCCCGGGCGTCGCGAGACGCAACTGGGACAGACGCTCGGATGATGATGATGATGACTTCGCAGACTACTTATTTCTACTGCATTAATTATACTTTTATGCGTACCCAACTTTCACTGCCATACATAAGTGTGGGGACCAGCACTCCTCTATGTACAGCCAGTCGTGCCTTCTTAGACGCATTCTGACTGCTCATAAAGGTGAACGAAACATAAACCTGATGGAAAGTGTTCACAGTAGCCTATGGACGTTTGCAGCACCAGAAGTCCAGCACTCGCGCTGTCGTCCTAGCTATAAACTGGACTAAAGCTATGTGTGATAATTGTACGTAGTCTATTAACAGGAATTGCTGTTAACCGAATATCGTGGGTATAACATGATATCAACGCCATCACGTTCTTAAATGACCATTATGAAACATGCAACACGTTTTGATGGTGAATTAGTGATTATAGTACTAATATGAAAAGAGAATGTGAAAGTAAGGGTTTTCGCTTGAATGCAAGTAAAACTAAGTTTCTGGTATTAAAACGATAAAACGTAAGAACTAAGTGCGAATCTTGTGTAAACCAGAAACGTCTAGAGCTAGTTATTGAAATTGTGTATTAAAGGAGTATGGAAGATGTGATTCAGATGTACGTGTATTCAATATAAATGTTATCCAGTTTGTTTATGACCTATTTCAGGAAATTATGACTACTCATAAGGAAAACTGCTCTTTTCCTACTGATAACGAGCGGGTCTTGGTGAAGTAACAATAGCAAAACCCACTATTGAGTGAACATAATTTCCTAATAAGCCTTATTATCATAACATTATGTGTATCAAATATTGACGTTGACATAAATCAATTCAAATGTTATTGCCAGTTTCCAATGTAAAGGGGTCTTTTTTTGGAAAACAGCTGCAACCTGCCAGGAGTAGATAGCTAAGGTCATAACCAACGTTTGTTCTACGACTTTTGACGCTTCGTAACGAAGCAAGTATTATATACATTGAACCGTCGAGCAGCATCTTAGGTATTAGCTGCATTTTAGGTATTACCTGTCATAACCAACGTTTGTTCTACGACTTTTGACACTTCGTAACGAAGCGAGTATTATATACATTGAACCGTCGCGCAGCATCTTAGGTATTAGCTGCATTTGAGGTATTACCTGTCATAACCATCTTTTGTTCTACGACTTTTGACGCTTCGTATCGAAGCGAGTATTATATACATTGAACCGTCGAGCAGCATCTTAGGTATTAGCTGTTAAATTCGTCTCAAAGAACTCCGCTCTTTTCCGTCACATACTGCGTGTCTCTATAAACAATGGACGCGCGCAGAACAGTGCGACTGACCTAGGTCAAGGTCAAAGGAACTATCGTCGGCTCACCCCATTTCTGGTGATTCCAACGAGTAGCCTAGCATAATAATTCAAGCACTAAAGTTAAATTTGTAAAAAACATCCAATATTTTTTATGGAACATTTTTTAAGATATTAGCAGGAACCTTTGGTGTTGTTTTACAAATGACCCTGTAGAAGCAATTTGTAATCGCAAATCGTACTACTACCGGGCCTGATCCAACTCTTGACAACTCTGTCACAATAAAGTTGGTAAAATGTAATATTTACACTAACAACACTTGCTGTTACTTGTCACTCTTTCTATATCTGCCTACACAATAACAGAAGTGTTTGTGTGTCAGTATCTTTAATTTATTAAAAAAACCCTTTTCCCTCCTTCTGTACGAAGGCCACTCATTTCCCTTTATCCAGCTAATTGAGAGCCACTCTTACCCAAATTAACATTGCCACCTATTTAGTGCCACTTTCACGTACAATTTTTCGATAGAATTGATTCATCAAATTTCTACGAAAAGCGGCGTATTCGCAAGCAGACTGCGCATTATGACGCATATTTATGTCTTTATCAGCTGTTCCTAGTATAGTTTACTATTCAATAACTACTTATTCATTACTATTAATGTAGCTTACGTGATACCTAGAATATTTGTATTAATTTGATCCATGAACTGCTGGGTGACTCTTAGCACGAATTTTTACACATTATTGTTAAATAAAAACTAAAGGGAAGGTCAAAAGTAGTCCGACAGAAGGTCAAAAGTAGACGTGCCTGTATAAAGTGATGAATGAATCTGCAGAAATCGAAAGAAGTAGGTACGTATGAATCGCGAAGCCTGGCGATCCGTCTTCTTTGACTATCCCTTCAGGGATATATTACTAATAATATGTACTTCATAATCCAAAAGCAGTTACACTATCCATTCATTCCAGGCCCTTAGTCGGCCTTAGCATCTAACATTCCTTTTCTATCATTTATTCGTCTCGCACTTTCATCCCCAATAAAATTTCACCCTTTATTTTAATAAATATTTTAATTTTTTAATCCAGATTTCTCGTACTGTACCTGTCCTCTCTTACATTCATATCAGACCTTTCATAATTGTGAGTAGGATGGAGTTATGTTTTTTTTAAAGTTAATATTTTTTAATATCTCTAATTTATTACCTTTGTCTATTTTTTATACCTATACTATGTTTACAATTTACTCTTACAATATTTACCAGATATTTTATTATTGCTTGTACTGTATAAGCACCGGTCATTCTTTACAGAGTCTATAGGACTAAAATGATGAATACTAAGACTAAATTACCTTCCAGAATTTATGAACCACAGACTGGCACAGTTATCTTATCCAAAATTACATCTGAGGCAGCGTGTATAGCAATAAATGAAAATTGTAAATTAACCACAAATTTATCACTGTTTTCTTTGGACGAAACTGAACTATAAACCGCGCTTTATGACAGTTATTTGTTAATTTAGATTTTTGGCTCGACTAACTGTGAACACGGGTATTCCATTACACAGTTTATTAGTAACTAGATGACCCCACAGCTTCACCCGTGGAATATTTCGACCTCCCGACGCACCTATTTAATCCCGTCGCTTATAAATTCTACAATGATGCATGAAAATTTGCACGATTTGTCGATATTTATGACGACTGCTCTGCTCGCCAGTGTAGTAGCGTAATAATATATAGACTTCCTCGGTGAATTGGGCTATCTTGCACAAAAAGAATTTTTCAACTCCGACAAGTAGTTCTTGGGATTAGCGCGTTCAACCAAACAAACAAACTCTTTAGCTTTATAATATTTATTATATTATTAGTAATATCAGCATCGAAACTAAGGTATATAGTTGTATACGGAATATCTTAAGAAAACAACGATTGAATGAATGAAGTTTCTGCAGTTCGTTTAATTCATTCAATATACTTGCAAATTTTACAGAAATCTATCGACAACAGCAAGGATCTTTCATCCGGCCGGGGTTCTTCAAGCACTCGTGACGACGGATAATATATCAATGGTCATTCCGATTATCTCGATTCTCTGTAACCATGACTTTTAATAAGTCAGACGACGCAATTTTGGTGAGCTAAACATGAAAAAATAATTCACGCAAATTTTCCCAAGCATATTGACCATAAGCCAGAATGCAAAATTAAAAAAAGTAATTCTGTATTAAGATTTTATTGCCAAGCCTTATAACTAATATAAAAAAAACGTACTTTCACGCCTTTATCCCCGAAGGGGTAGGCAGAGGCGTACTATACGCCCACGTTTCACCGTATGCTTTGCTTTTTGTCCCATGGAACAGGTGGTGAGCCCATTGCCGTGTTGAAATGGACAAGTGCAGGTTGTGGCTACCTGCAATTGAAATTTTTCAAACCGCCCATAAGGCATTCAACTGGCTTAACGACTGCCATTGCCATAACTAATATCATGATGATATTAAAACTAGATTAAAGTAAACCTGGAGATTGTATGTTTACAATTACAACAGTAGTTGATCCCCGCGTCAAGATTTCTATGTTCTATTTTACGTTCCCAACAGGAACTTGTTCCCGGGTTAAAAAGTTGCCAATTCTTTTGTATAAATGTAAAGTTCAGTAGTTCTTGCATCAAAATATAACAAACAATCATCCACACATCTAAACAAACTTTCACATTTATAAAATTAGTAGTCTCTAAATAGATCGCCCGTCAGTCAGGATATGCTGAGAGATAGGATTGTTCCCGCTCATTGCCGTTCTGATAAAGAGACAAATTATGCTTCAAGATATGCGATAGTTAAATAATATTGTCGTAATTAATTTATTCCATTACAAAAATGGTGTTTTGACAACGTTAAGACAATGTAGCCAACATTAAAAAAAAAGATCCATTTAAAGATTTTTTTTTTTGCTTTAAAAGTGACAAAGTTACGTCACGGCTGTTTATTCTTAAAAGTAAGGCGCAGGTATTGATCCACCCAGACCCTGAATATCCCAACAACTTAACCAAGAACTAGTTTTCGTTCCTGGAAAAACTAAACTCGGTTTTAAAAAATAACTGGTCAGTCTCATAAACCCGAATATCTCCAGAACTACGTCTGCTATTCTAATGAAACGAAGACTGTTCAATTGAGAATTTAATAATAAAGATAAAAAGTAAAAATAAAACTTAGATGCATCTACAATATTAAACTCGAAATTAAAAAAACTAAAGTAAGTCAAATTTTACTAATTTTTTTAGGATTGTTTTTTTGCTGTATTGTATCTCTTCACAAACTCTTCTGACAGCTTCCAGGCATGCTGTACACCAAATTTCGGAGCCGGTGCTGAGGAATACGTTCCCATTCCTCCACCAGTGCTTGTTTTAGCTCGGGAAACGTTATTGGTGGGGGGTTTCGACCTTTCACGCATCGCTGAAGCTCGTTCCAGGCTTGATCACACCTTAGGAGACCAGGAAATGGCAGGCCATATGCATAACGGCCAGGGAAGGCAGACAACTGGTGGCTACAATGTTCCGAAATCGTTTTCAAACTGCTGTTGGTCTAAAAAATCACTTCTTATCGCTTTGGAGGTGGTAATTTAAGCGCCTAAGTTTTATTTTTACTTTTTATCTTTATAATTAAATTCCCAATTGAACAGCCTTCATTTCATTAGGATAGCATACTCAGTTCGGGAGATATTCGCGTTTATGTGACAGACCCGGGAGCCCAGTCTACTAATTCAATCGCGTCAGAAAAGAATAGATATCGTCGCTCAATAGAGAGCCGACAGAAAAAAAAACAGTTTTCGTAGTCTACTAATTTCCTTTTTTTATTTTTTATTTGCGCTTCAATAGAATTCTATCGGCCGGCCGATATAATGTTATTAATTTGTGTAGCGCCTGTGAGTCACTCTTATTTTTGCATTTTTGGTAGTCTTTATTAATATTTTGATAGCTAAAAACAGCTATTTTAATCTGTTCTGAATTTAAAAAGTGTCATTTTAAAATATATAATAGTTTTAGTAGACTACCAAATGTTGGACTTATCGCAATAGAACCGCTATGGAATAGAACTAGAACTGCTTTCTATTGGAAAATAGTAAACTCGGCGCCCTATTATTTTTGAAACCGAGTGTATATTATGATAATAGTTGTTGTAAAATTCGTGTAATGCGTCCATAGACAAACAGTTGTAACTTTCCTTTTCACGAGTTCTTACAATGTAAATAAAACCAAATTAAAGTATATATAAATATTAAATACTAAAAACTAACACCTACCATTCATCATCGCGGAAGCTGAAATTTTCCAATTTTGATTCCCTTGCGAGTGTCGAAAATTTGCGAAAATTTACGGGGACACCTCTTAATTTTCAACTTTTTTATATTTTGGAATTCTGCCTTTATTTGATTTATCTATCACACCGTATCCCCGAAGGGGTGGCAGAGGCATACATATTGTATGCCCACTTTTACCGTACGTGGGACAGGACGTAATAGGTGGTGAGCCCATTGCCCATTGCCGCTTATTTGTGCTATGAGACGTGACTTCGTACCAAATTTCAAGATTCTAAGTTCACGAGAAGTTTAGTAGAGAAATAGCTTTTGATTCCCTTGCGAGTGTCGAAAATTTTGAGAAATTTGCTGTTTAAACGGTTGTATCTTTTGATTACATTGGCTTAGAAGTTTGATTTTTTTACAGCTCTAAGAGACAGTAGGCTTGAGTATTTGATGTAAATTTCAGCTCGATATCTCCGCGCGTTCTAGAGATAAAGTCTTGACTGACACACAGACGGACCGACAGGAAAGTGATCTTAGGAGTTCGGTTTTTTCGTTTTGAGGAACGGAACCCTTAGAGAGATCCTTATTACTAAAATGCTGTAATTTGGCACGGATTATTGGCATATTAGTCACAAATTAGTACGAATAATAGGTCTGACAAACGTTTTTTAATTTAAATGCCAAATAAATAAAAAAAAAATACGAGAAAAACTATGTTTCTGCTTTTTTATATTTCAAAAAATGGCTGAAATATTTACGATCAAAGTCCGTATAACGCGGGTGACCGCATACGTCACAACCCTTCTCATTCAACAGTCGCGCTCTCGTTCGCACCGTACGCCGGTACGACACGCCTTGTCGCAGTCTGTGCGAGGCTGTGATGTCATAATGAGCGCGCCTAATCTTAAAAAAGGACAACTTCTCGTCGTTATAACTTCGAAAATATTGCATTTATTGTACAGTACATTATTTATCTGTATTTGACAGTACTATTTTGACTCTTTTGTGTTCTCCATTACAAAAAAAAAATGGGCGGGATGTTATGTTTTTTAGTAATTTTCTAAATTAGCAGGGTTACGAGTGCTTACCACCACTCCTTAGGTCATTATGGTCGTATAAAAAATAAAAAGAACTTAAATGTACGACTATTTTAATTCTGTTACCAAGATAGTAAGAATTTTAAATGGCACCATAAGTTTCATTCACGATTTCGTTCATAAATCATCTACATTTGTCTGAGAACGTTACGCGTCTGACGAAAACAGACAAATTTCATATTTATGTTTGTAAAACGTATACGGTTTTGTACATACGAATAGTTTGGCATCCATCCAACCCGAGAGATGATTCTTAACGTAAATACCGCGTATTATTGAGATTTCCAATGATCAATGATGTTTTGAATATTTTGTATCTAAATTATGTTGGATAATTGTTTAGTTCTATGAGCCAGATCTATATTATCTGTGATCAGACGGCAGTCGTCACTAACAATACCGATCAAGGGGATTTTGCGCGGGAACTTTTCGAATGGCAGACGAGCAGATTAACCTTATTTTCTCATAAATTTTTATTAAAGTGGAAAAAGACAATTTGATTCGAGACAGGGATTGAACCTGTGACCTTTGCCTAACCAGGGCAATGTTCTAGCCACCTGAACTACCCGAACCGTATCGAATCAATTTGAAATTCTCCACCATATTTATATCGTCATTTTAAGAGTATGACCAGAGCCATCTATCGAGCTAATGAACAACTCGATACCAATGAACAGTGTTACAACTATTTTTAAACATTGATGCAATGGACTCCACTCAGTATATTGATAAAAAATTTTAAAGCAATTATTTGCTAAATTTCTCATTTTTTTTTTAATAAAGTGGAAAAAGTCAATTTGATTCGAGACAGGGATTGATTGAACCTGTGACCTTTGCCTAACCAGGGCAATGTTCTAGCCACCTGAACTACCCGAATTTCACTCAAAACTCAATCCCTGTCTCGAATCAAATTGTCTTTTTCTACTTTATTAAAAATTTATGAGAAATTTAGCAAATAATTGCTTTAAAATTTTTTATCAATAACCTTATTTTATCTGTAAAAGTTGTAGTTTCTTAGACATAAAAGTGGTGTAAACGTGCTATAGTGAAAGACAGTGATATATCGCAGTGCATTTTATTTTACATCTTGCCGCGCAAATTCCACTGAAACGCTTCTACTACGTTAATGGGAACTTTAAACAAACTACATGAATACGCTGTTATCTACAAGAATAATACGCTTCTTTTGAATGAAGGCGAGTCATATTATCTACTTGAAAATTGTCACTTTTGAAGAAAAATGTAATGGAAGGTCAATAAATTTTATTGCTGGCAATCGCGTTACCGTGCGTAGCCAGAATTAAAAATTAATACCTAACAATCAAAAGCCAAACGACATAATCAAAGTGAACCCAAGGCTCCAAATCTAGGTTGAGTTTGAAAGCGACTGAGAAGATGCTTAGATAAAGACAGAAGATTTAGCTTAAAGGAAACTTCATTAGCAACTAAGCCAGAAACATTACAAAAAAAAATGTGTGTGTACCCGAGTACACAGGTAAAAAATAAAACATAAAAAATAAAAAATAAAACTTGAAAAATAAAACTTCTTTACGACATTTTTACAGCTATAAAATTTCTCTCATACGTCGATAAAGAAGTTTCACTTATGATAATAAAGTTTCATTTTAAAACAACGTGGCGCGTAACCGAAAATCATAACTTTTTACTTTTTAATACATAACATTTTCCTCAACGTCTATAAAGGAGTTTCAAAATACTCCTTTGTATTATTTTCCAAAATAATAAAACTTAGTTTGTCTAGTTGCTACCATAACTCCAAAGAGAGCACTTGTAAAGCTTACAACGCTTTTTAGACTATAGTCTCTGAAATTTTTAGATCTCTAGGATCAGAAGGCCAATTCTCCTAATTAATAAGCATCACAGAGTAAACTGTTATTGAATCTAAACTGAATTATTATGTGAGTGAAAATCGGTATTCTACTAACCAAAATTACAATAGCATCTTGGTTAGGTTTTAGTTAAATGATAGGTATGATTTCAGTTCAGACTCGTGTCAATCTCGCGATAAAAACATCATGTTACAGAATAAAACACATAGTGCACCCATCACCCCTTACATGAAGTATACTTTTTTTTGAAGTGAAAACTTCTTTTAGCGCGGTACGCATATTTTTAGAGATAAAATCTACTGGACTCGCGACTATAATCATCATCATCATGTAACGTTGATCCCTGTCATCTACAGGTCTTATTAAATAATATTGTGTAATGAATTAAGACTCTTTCAGAGTAGAATTTTTTATTCATCATCACCATCATTAACGTCGATCCCGGTCAATTTTTGAAGTGAAAACTTCTTTTAGTGCGGACCTATGCTTATTTTTAGATGAGATGAAACCTCTGGACTCGCGACTAAAATTATCATCATCATCTAACGTTGCTCCCGGTCATCTACAGGTCTAATTAAATAATATTGTGTAATCAATTAAGACTCTTACAGAGTAGAATTTTTTATTCATCATCATCATCATTATTAACGTCGATCCCGGTCAAATTTTGAAGTGAAAACTTCTTTTAGCGCGGTACCTATGCATATTTTTAGATGAGATAAAACCTCTGGACTCGCGACTATAATCATCATCATCATCTAACGTTGATCCCGGTCATCTACAGGTCTTATTAAATAATATTGTGTAATCAATTAGGACTCTTTCAGTGTAGAATTTTTTTTCATCATCATCATCATCATTAACGTCGATCCCGGTCACTATTTAAAGTGAAAGCCTCGTTTAGCGCGGTACGCAATTTTTTAAATGAGATAAAATCTCTGGACTCGCTACACCGTTACGATACGCAGCTATAGTGTGTGCATTATGCATGTACATATAGCACACCGCAAATTCATTCACACAAATTCCATGAAGTATACTTCATCTAAGCATCACCCAGAGACAATTAATAAAGAATTTCATTACCACCATCGTAAATATCCGCTCATATTTAACACGAATCGCGTTTTAACCGAACAAAAACAGGTTTTCCGCAGTATTACGTCGATCTACCGTCGATATACATTCAAACTCATATAAATGTCAAATTTGACACATAAATTATGACGAGAATACCAAATACATTTCATTCAAAATTGAGTCTCAAAGAATAAGACTAGCAGAATACTGATTTTGTCATTTTCAACTTTTAGTCTCAATTCGATTTAATCAACTTACAGTAAATGTTAGATGCATAAAACTTTGTTACGAGAATACCTTTTTTAAGATTTAGTAGTCTGAGCTTAGATCGGAACTTAACTTTAACCGTGCTTTTATTACGAGAATTGGCCTTCTGTAGGGATCACAATAATGTAAACTATATATGTATTTCACATCCTTACTTCTTTCACTTCAAGATCGATTAATTTCTTTTGGTCAATGTATTAGGTCATCGTTTTGTACGATGCGATAGAGTTAGGAGCATGTATCTTTTTTTATTTAATCATTAATATTTTGATTATGGAGAGTAATACTTAAATTATGGTATACGGGAGCGTAATGATTGAAACGCGAAGTCAACGAACCAACTGAACTTTTATTCGATAGGTACCCAAAACTGTTGTATTATATGTAGGTACACAGTAAACCAATTCTAATCAAACCTCAACCCTACCCATTAATGCTATCATTCCCATCAAATCCAGGGTCGTAAATATAAAAAAAAGTTACGTTAGCTGTAGGGTTGCCAAGCTCCCCGTATATACTGTATATTGACATCCTATGTGTATATATTTATATTAGTATAGATATGACAGACCACTGCTGGTCGTAAGCCTCTTAATAATTATCGTCATAACATACAGTCTTGCCCCTTCCGTATCTAAACCCCCCTGCGACCTTTTTTGGATCGTCGGTGCCTCCGGCGGAGAGACCTTCTATCGTCAAGCCTGGTGGTGGTGGTCTCCGCTCCAGAACTTGATAACTCCATCGCATTAGCTATCGGTTCGTTGACAGATACGGCCAGCCGATTGCCACTATTTACATGCTAAGTCTGCTAGTTATGTTGAACACTTTGAAGTGATATTTTTTGTCGTTCTTTTTTTGTTGACGCGGGGAATGCTTTTACGCGCCGTGATTCCTGTTGCAGGGAAAGCAAGAACGGTGTGTTGTGACTTCTGCCTTTTTTGCTTTGCTTTCACTTTCTTTCCAACCGGGCCGCAGAATAGGCCTGAGGGCTATTCTGCTGCCCGGCTGGCTAAAGACATAGGCTCTCTTCAGGGGGCAATATGTAATGTAACTCAGTAGTCTCCACGACCTCTCGAAGGAGTTTAGACTGTGCCCGCTTCGAGTCGCCCTCGAACGTCCCTCTGAGAACAGACGGCGTGAAGGGCGGACGACCGGGCACTAATTACGTTTAGAAAAAAAAACGTTCAAGATCGTTGCGCAAAAATCATGGTAACTGGCAACCCTAGCTATGCACGCGACGGCCTTCACCGTGAACACTGATCTATCAGCCATTATCGGGTACGTGGCAAGTGATTGATGCTGAAAGCTCTTGATGAATACGGTGAACAGATGCTGTGGTAGTAGACTTAGAAGATATTTATAGTTGATTGGATTCTGGTTTGTGATAAGGTTTGTAACTATAAGAAGCATTACACACTGTCGATTTGTTGCCGGCGACTAAAATCTTACATTGTTAATATAAGTGTGAAAGCTTGTGAAAATGTTCAGACGGTTGTTAAAAAGCGCGGTCTGGAAGTCCGAAACTGGAATTCTATAATGCAACCGGGACTCAACGCTAGCAAAAATTTCAAATTACTACTTGACTGATCGTTCTTAATAGTAATGATTAATGTCGAGTTCCCATGATAATAGTAATGCACTTAATTGATATGCGTGGACAATGTTGATATGCGTCGGCGCTTATAGGTCAATGACATTGCTACTTATTAATGAATGTATTCCGTACAGTCATATCCTACGGTGCTGAGACGTGGAGGCTTACAGTAAGGCTAGACCAGCTAAAGAAAAATATGTTATTATTTTGATACTATGTCGTTATTACACTACGCCCTCTAGCCTGAACTAACCTTCAACACCATCGAGCATGAACTAATCTCCAATACAATCCCCTGGCCGACTATTGCGGAGACGACGAGGCACCACAGGGTGACGTGGTACCTCAGGCGCGTCCTTGCAGACTTCATGGACCGGGACATCTCTTATCCAGCCTGGACGCGGGTAGTCCGCGAGAGTTCCTTGCCATGCCGAGTTCCGCAGGGATTGGTCTTTGGACCACTCCTGTGAAACATCGGTTACGATTGGATCGAATCGAGGATATGTGGTGGGATCCTCCTCCCCTTCCCTCCTTTATTATCGCTCTACGATTGATTTTCGCCATGTAACGCCAGATTTTAATTCCTTAGACAAATAATGTAAAATTTTAACAGTGTACCAGTTTAATAAATGGCGTCTCATATAATGTCTGTAGTCCTTAAGAATACATTAAGTTTATCAAAATTTGTTTAGACTCATTAAGGTCAATGAATTGCGTACTTCTACAAATATGTGACCACTGTTTTATGGCTTTTATTTATTGCACGTGTAAAGGGGCCCCACCAGTTCATAGAGGATTTATATCACACAGAACGATGAATGTTGCTCGCCAGAATATCGCGTACCTGTCAGGTAGTTAATTTTTTTTTAAATAATTATTTTATTGCCTGGTTACAAAGACCTTGCAGCCAAATCTTATTTTTATATCTAATTAGTCCTGTCCAACTTTGTCGATGTCGTGTCCTCAGACCTAGGTCCTTGTCCTTGCCCTCAGTGTAATGGTGATTCTTTTACTGAGATTTTCAGTGGACTTTAGGCGGCAAGGTAGAAAATAGCATTTCACTGCTTCATTGTCTATCACTATAACACGTTAACACAACTTTTATGTCCAAGTTTTATGTGCACATAAAACAAGATAAATGCACTAGTTTTAGAAAATAATATACAGCAAGCGTCCGCACTTGTCGCTCTTCCCGCCGAAAGCCCGTCAGGTAGTTAAGATTGTTGTTAGTTGTCTTCGCCCATCTTGAGCAGGCAAAGGAAACTTGGTCTATACAACCTTGTCGTCAGTATTAATATTTTTTATTATTTAGTCATCTCTAGTCCTTTGTCGATGTCAAGTCCTCAGTCCTAGGTTCTGGTCATTGCTCTAGTAAAGCTGTAGACAGTTTACTAGTAAACGGTCCACTGCTTTACTAGAGCAATGCTTTTAAGGCTTTCTATGGAGATTTGGCACTAACACACAGAACACCGCTGTTCACTGCAACATTACACTTTCCATAACTCATGCACATTTTTGAAGACCTTATGTATCATAATCCACCATTATTAAACACAAAATCATAATAAAATACGGCAACCGTGCGTCATGTTCCAGAATTGGCGCCAAACTCAGGTAGTTCAGAACTGGGTTGGAAGTTCATACGGCAGTCACTCCCAAGCGAAAATTAAAAGCAATACCAAAGCTACTCCTAGCAGCCAATAGCCAGACCGATGCTCTAAATCCATGTACGTAAGGTTTGAAAGTAACTGGGAATACGCAAAGACTGGGAATACGAAAAACCAAAGCTGCTCCTAGCAGCCAATAGCCAGACCCATGCTCCAAATCCATGTACGTAAGGTTTGAAAGTAACTGGGAATACGCAAAGACTTAGAAGAACCATACAAACACACAAACAACCCCTTCAGTACAAGCTGAGTATCGTCCTATTTGTGGGTCACGCATTGGACGGAATAAATAAATATTGTGGGACACTTTTTCACACCGCCATCTAGCTCAAAGTAAGCTAATATTAGCTTGTGTTATGGGATCTAGATAACTGATAAACATACTTATATATTTCTAAATACATATATATTATAGATAAATAACACCCAGACACAGAATAAACCATCGTGCTCATCACAAAGTTTTACCCTGGGTCGGGATCGAACCCTCGACCTCTTGCGTAGCAGTCGGATGCAATCCCACCGCGCCACAGAGGCAGTCAAATGATTCTATTGTGGATCAGATACGCTAAATGCTGCATGTGCTAGACTTAAAGTTCTCTCATTTCTCAGCACGTGCTAGCCACGTAATGACACGTCACCTTACACGTCACGCACGTCACTGTCATATGTCATGAGTGTCAATTTTGATCATTTATAGTTTTTTTTTATTTTTGTGTATCTATTGTCGCCATAAGCATTACCTTATTTAAAAGGATGTTGTTTATGGTGCCTCTAACAAATCAAAAATAATGTATTTTTTTATTTACGTACTTTTTTTTAATGTACAATGATGTGATCCATAAATAAAAATGATTTTCTTCCTTTCTTTCTTCTTCAGTCATATTGTACTGTATTGTATTTTGGTAATAATAGATGCAATAGTTTTGAATGCATTAGACGCGTCAGAAACTGTTCATTTAACGACCAACATTCGTCTAAACGAAACGAAACGCTCCAGAAACTATTTATTTGTAAATGAATTACACGGCAGTAAAATAACTAGTTATGTTTGAGAACATTGTTTCATAGCTTTCTGAATATAGTGCTTGCTTTGAAGTTTGCACAGATAGTGCCAATGTTTAGGTCTTATGCCAAGGTTTATGTTTGCGGTGGCGATATTTAGACATACTTGATATTATATTCGCAACATGAATAGAACTATTGCCAAGGTTTGGCCCGTAAATAGGAAGAAAAAAGGAAAAACACATCATGTTTATTGAGATGCACATTATAATATTATTCGTAACATAAGTTATTACGTACATACATAGGTACTCGTAGAAGTGTTCGTAGCCCCGCTAACTCAGTGTTCTGTAATCGATCACTATGTCAAGTAACTCTCGCTATGGCTGGTCCCGGATAGGTGACCGCTTTGCCGCATTTACATTTACGAGCGTTTCCATGCTTCGGGAGGCACGTTAAGCCGTTGTTCCCGGTTGCCAGTTAAATGGCAGTCGGCCGAGCTGAAGGCCTAATGGGCGACTTGAAAAAAATGTTCAACAATAGGTCACCACAACCTGTGTTTGTTCATTTCAACGCGGCAATGGGCTCTCACCACCTGTAAAAAATGCACACGGTGAAATGTAAGTGTGTAATATTTATTTATCGGCCCTTTAGACCGACCCCAGTTCCGTGCTTCGGAAGGCACGTTAAGCCGTTGGTCCCGGTTGCCAGTAAAATGGCAGTCGTTAAGCCTGGTTGAATGCCTTATGGGCGGCATGAAAAATTTCAACAGCAGGTAGCCACAACCTGCGTCTGTCTATTTCAACACGGCAATGGGCTCACCACCTATTACGTGGGACAGGAATTCACACGGTGAAAAGTGGGCATATAATATGCTTCTGCCACCCCTTCGGGGATAAGGCGTGATGGATAATTAAATATTTTATTCAGGGACTTCCAAATCTTCTTTTTAAATCTTTGTTTTCGTCGGCCCTTACAATATTTGGTGGCATCTTGGAATACATACTTCAACACTTAAATAAAAGGGGCAATAAACTAGGAAAAAGATTGTGAAATAAATCAGAGAGTGATTTAAAATTTAGGCTTGCGAGGGTAACACCAAAGGCGGTGTTGCAAGCGTCTATAGTTTCCGAGGATCACTCTCGATCAGGTGGGTTCCCTAGATGTTTTATTCGTTTTTAATTAACCTATATCCTTGTAGTCCCAATATTAAAGACCAAAGGATTGGGGTTGCCAAAAATATAATTTATTGACTCCTGTAAAATATTTATGTTCTTGTCTTCTATTATATTTAAATAAAAGCCAAATCAAATTCATGTCCTTATACATTCATCTTTAAATTCAGCAACAATATACGAGTACGTAAATCTGCCGCATGACGGCGCGTAAACCATTCCCCGCGACAAAAAATCTAACACAACACTAGTTTAAAATATTTAATAATTTCAACAGTGTTCTGGATGACTGATGTTGGATTTTTACTCAGTAACAGACTAAAATAATGTAGAACAAACATAAATTGTATAAAAGTATGAAGTAATATCCAACACTCACTATCAGTGTTATACAAACCATACAAACATTAAATCATATAATTCATGGAGCTTTGATCTCGACCCATGCACTAAACCCACAAATATTTGTGTGATGTTCATCAAGCATTCATTTTGCAGAATATTGCGTAAACAATTCTATTAATCAATAAATGCATATAGGTTGTCTAGATGAAGCTTTGGGATTAAATTGGGGTTAATCCCAGCCACATTACCAGGATCCACAGCAATGACCAAGACCTGAAAACAGTAGTTCTGGAATTGCTTTTTTTACGTTCGAAATCGATCGAACAATGGTGCTAATTCTGTTGTTGAAACTACTAAACTAAATTTCTCTAACATTTTCTTATTTTTATTAAGAGATTGCCAAATGCTATTATGTTATTACGTTGAACTAAACTTGGTGATATTATAAACAGCACTAAATGTGTATCTGATATCACTAAAATTCAATTTATGTGATAAAATTCAACAAAACATGTATTTAGATGCCTACTAACTTAGTGATTGAACTGTCTATGTACATTTTTCACTTTTTGTTGAATTTTATCACATAAAATTTATTTTAGTGATGTCAGATACAAATTTAACGTCACACAAAATTTTGACGTTTTCACTAAAATTAGACGTCACCTAAATAGGTGACGTTTATTAATTTTAGTAACCGTTTGAAACGTGAAAACTTTTAAAACGTTGTAACGTGAAAAATGTACATAGGCAGTTCAATCACCAAGTTAGTCGGCATGTATTTACATTCGACGGCTATGTACATTTTTCACGTCTTGTTCAATTTTATCACATAAAATAATTTTTAGTGACATCAGATACAAATTAAGTGCTATTTATGATATCACCAACTTTAGTTCGACTTAATAAAAGAATAGCATTTGGCAATCTATTAACAAAAATTAGAAAATTTTAGAGAAATTTAGTTTAGTTATCTCAACAACAGAATTACCACCAATATCTTATTCAAATTTATTTTCTGTACTAAATGGTCGCCCGTCCCGACGGGACATTTAAAATTATGCCTAAAATACGGGACGTCCTGGGAAATACGGGATGTCTGTCAATGCTACTTCAAGTGTTCTGGAGATAAAGGGCCTTGGCAGACACACAGACGGACGGACAACAAAAAGATCCTATAAGGGCTCCGTTTTTTCCCATTTGAGGTACCGAACTCTAAAAGTAAAAATTCACAGATTTCGCCTCACACACACTATCGAACACATTGCAAATGAATTCGAAAAATATGTCGTTCTTCAAAAAGTCCTGTGGCCGTTTATCAGTACATAACCAGTTTAACTTACTCAGTACCTACCAAAGCCAAACCAGGCAAACCTGTGATGAAATGAAATGAAACGATTGAATGAAACACAAAACCCAGGGCATAATAACCTGTGACGTTCTTTTCATGATATTCATTTATATGTTAATAACACAAATCATTATCTAAATAATTCCCACTTAATGTTCTATAAACGATCACTGCGTTAAGCATCTTACGCTTACGTTTTGGCTGGTCCTGAGATGGGTGACCGCTTTGTGGCATTTCCATTTATGAGCGTTTCTTTGGATGGCACGTTAAGCTGTTATTCCCGTTTGTCAGTAACATGGCAGTTAAGTCAGAAGAAAGAAGAAGAAGAAAGCCTTATAACCTTAAAAATTTCAACAGGTCGTCAGAATCTGCACTACTAGTGATATTTATGTCACACTTCATTTATTACACATTCGAAGGGGTTACCCGGGACTTCTGGCCATAGACAGATGGAAGGGTAACGTATGGTTTAAGTCAGCGGGAGCCCGGCATAGCATCCATGAGGATTTCCACACGAAAAAAATATTAAGAAATTAAACTTGGTAAAATGTGGGCATCCTAGACTCCTACTCCAAATCCTAGGCGTTGTTGCCTTGAATTATTTATTCGTACACACAACGATTAAAGAAAATGAATCTTCAAATGGTTTTGGGTTCAATACGCTCGCTATATTTATGAATTAACTTGTTCGCGCAATCTTGCGATAACTGCGTGTAGTTATAGCGTAATGTCTTGGTTTCAAAAACCTCTAACCTAGAACAAGAGTTCATCATCACATCTTTGAATGCCTTTCAGTGATGGCCTATTTTACCCTCCCAAAAACAGTTTGGCCTCTGAGCAAGGGCTCTTTAAGACGTTCTCGTTCTGCAAAAGACATTATCTTGAGCTCAAAACGATTTTGTGTAGTCTTGGCCTTATGACTCGGGCTTTATTCAGTATCATTTATTCTAATATCGAGTACAATAGCGCTGTATCCACTTATCCTATTAAATCCGTCCCGTGAGCAATCAGACATGGCACCGAACCGTCTCACTTAGCATTCAATAAGCTCGCTTCGAAGGAACATCGTATTCTGCATTGTATTACTGTGTCTGAGAGCTACATATACACATACATAAATGTTTCTTTATCATTCACGCCTGTATACGTATACCCCAAGGGGTGACAGATGCATATTACAGGATACGCCCACATTTCTCCGTATGAGTTTTGGTCCTACATAACAGGTGGTAATTGTTCTACTTAAAAACAATATAACATATACAATGAAGATTTGACTGCCTCTGCTGGCGCGGTGGGAGCGTATTCGACTGCTACGCAAGAGGTCGTGGGTTAATAAAACTTTGTGTGATGAGCACGATGGTTTATTCTGTGTCTGGGTCTTATTTATCTATAATATGTATGTATTTAGAAATATACACGTATGTTTATCAGTTATCTGGTTACCATAGTACAAGCTCTGCTTAGTTTGGAATCAGATGGCGTTGTGTGAATTGTACCAACGATATTTATTATTATTATTTTACGTTGTATACATGAGGGGGTAGTCATAGAGGACAGATAGAATGGAATAGAATGGAATAAACTTATTACACACAATTATAAAACATTTACATAAAGAGATTACAGTTTCATAAATGTACAAAGGGCGGCCTTGTCGCTAAAGAGCAATCTCTTACAGACAACCTTGGGATGGAGAAGTTGTCAAAGACCATATGAGACATGGGTAGCAATTGGTCAGGTTTGGTTGGACAGGTCGCCAGACTTCGCGATCCATGCATACTTCTTTCGTTTCCTGCATATTTATTAATCGCTTCATACATGCACGTCTGGGAATACATTTTTTTTTAAACTGTATATACTGTCGATTGCTGGCACTTAGTGAAACTTCCTACACATTTTAAATAAATATTTGTACTTTTTAACAAAATTTACTTTTATCTGACATTCTCAACATTTGAAAAAGCCGTAAGGCGAAACCGGTCAGGTTAAAAAGTAAATTTTGTGGAAAAAATTGCAAGTGTTTATATTCAAATTGTTTTTTTTTTTAAGTTTAAGAATCGAATATCTCAAACATAATGTTCAAACCAAGAGAGTCCAAGGCAAAACAATCCATCATTCATAATACTTTTTTTGTCACCTTATTGGTACAAAGCAGGTGTCCAGTAGCGAGACAACCAATAAACAAGTCTGCGTATAATTATTAAAAGGACAGCCACAATACAACGAACACAAAACTTACAATTTACTTCACAAGCTTCATTTGCACATACATGAGGCTGCTAAAAATAACTGCACCGCTCCCTCGACAAAGGAGTTGTTCGTGTAACAAGACAATCATTTCTGACGTGACAGTTTACTATATGTGGGGGGAAAACAAGCTGTCTCGTAATATACCTAAAGAGTTTATTCCTCCTTTCTAATCTTAGTGTATTCCCAATTGTTACTTTGCGTCCATTTTAAATTGGTTGCTAGTTGCAAGGTTTAGAGAAAGGTTATAGGCTATATATCATCGCTAAGATCGGATAGTGGCGCATTGATTTTATACCACTGAGGTGACAGATAAGTGTACGGCCCACCTGATGGAAAGTGGTCACCGTAGCTTAATATGGAAGTTTGAGACCAGAGGTGCAGCACTCGCGCTGCCGACCCTTTATAAACTGTCTAAGACCCCTTTTGAAAAACCCCAGACGTTCGGGAAACCCCAGGCAGGGAACTCATTCTAAGCGTACGCGGAATAAAGCCTATATCGGACCTAACCGGATGCGTGCGCTCCGGACGCAGTGTGAGGGTGAACTGCTATGCCCTGCCTATGGCGAAAAATATGGCAAAAAAAATGAGTGCCAGGATAGTTCGGAGTATGTCACTGGCGAAACAGCTGGATACAGTAGATTATTCCAGAAATCCCCCCCGACTATGGTTTACATAATTTTAACACATTTTTTCTGATACGCATATAATTCATACAATCACTCAACCCTTTTTGAAAAGCTGTATTTAATTATTTAAAACTAGTTGACGCCCACGGCTTCGCCCGCGTAGAGTAGTTTCCCCGTTCCCGTTACCGACAGGAACTTGTTCCCGGGATAAAAAGTAGCCCATGTGTTATTTTGATGGATAAGCTATTTTTTTATAAAGTTTCATTAAAATCCATTCAGTAGCTTTTACGTGAAAGAGTGTCAAACATCCATTATTACAAACGTTCGCGTTTATAATATTAGTAGGATTTTCACTGCGAAAGTTCTTTTTGCAGATTGGAAATTGTATTGTGAAAGGTGTTTTTAAAATGTGAACCTGTCGATAGATTCCACTGCAAAAGCTTTAATTTCGACTGCCTCTGTAGCGCGTTGGGAGTATATCCGACTGCTACGCAAGAGGTCGTGGGTTCGATTGCCACCGATAAAACTTTGTGTGATGAGCACGATGGTTTTATCAGTTTCTGGGTGTTATTTATCTATAATATGTATGTATTTAGAAATATCATCATCATCCGAGCGTCTGTCCCAGTTGCGTCTCGGCGACGCCCGGGGTCCGCTTTCCTACATTTTCTCCTCCACTTCGCACGGTCTTCGGCATTCCCTGTAGTGAGACCATTGGCACGCATGTCATCCCTTACGACGTCAAGCTAGCACTTCTTGGGTCTTCCCCTCTTACCGGGACCCGGCGGGGCTGACATGGCCAGACATTTGTTACCTACGTAGCCCGGCGGTTGCCGCAAGACGTGACCATACTAACGAAGGCGACACTCTTGCAACTTGTCTGCAATGTCACGGACGTGATGGCCGCCGCGGATGCGAGAGTTTCTCACGCGGTCCATCCGCGTGACCCCACACATCCACCGCAGCATCTTCATTTCCGTGACACGCAGCTCCTGCTTGTGTCGCTCCAATATCGGCCACGTCTCACTGCCATGTAAAAGGACAGGTCTAATAATTTTTTTGTAGACCTGTACCTTCAACCGGATCGGCATTTTAGGGTCACAAATGACACCGGTCATCTCCCTCCATTTGGCCCACGCGGCAGCAATGCGTGACTTGACATCGTAATCGATGTCACTTTGATTTAGAAATATATAAGTATGTTTATCAGTTATCTGGTTACCACAGTACAAGCTCTGTTTGGAATTAGATGGCGTTGTGTGAGTTGTTCCAACGATATTCATTATTTATTAATCCATATCAATCGAATTCATTTTTAATAATAATCGCACAAGCCAAACACGACAAAAAACATTTTTCCTTTTTATTTTGAAGCGCTCATAACTCCGCTAACTGTGTTTTATAAACGATCATTGCAACAAAAAAAATAAGCAATTTTCGGCATGATTGGTCCTCGGATGGGTGACCACTTTGTTCCATTTCCATTCACGAGCGTTTCCGTGCCTCGGATGTTTCATTCCCACGTTAAGCCGTTGGTCCCAGTAACATGGCAGTCGTTAAAACAACCTGAAGGCCTTATTATGGCGGCTTGAAAATTTTCAATAGCAGGTCGCCACAACCTGCGCTTGACCCACCACCTGTTACTGTTACATGGCATAAGATGCACAAGCTAAAATGTGAATGTATAAGGTGCCTCTGCTATCCCTTCGGGCGTGTGATAAAGAGAGGTGTGACTGATACACAGACAAACATTTTTTTTATACCACTCAGGTGGCAGACAAGCATATGACCCACCTGATGGAAAGTGGTCACCGTAGCCTATGGACGTTTGCAACACCAGAGGTGCAGCACTCGCGCTGCCGACCCTTTAAAAACCTTCTAAGACCCCTTTTGAAGAACCCCTAAAATTTCACTTTAATCAATTCACATTCCATCATTTAGTTTATTTTTGATAAAATGGTATGAAATCATAAAATATGAACGAGTCTAGTTGCGATGAATATAAAATTGAACACCTGCTGAGTGCAAGCCAAGTGGTACATAACACAGAATTGAATTTTCTTCCGGGAAAATCGCGAGAAATGTACATATCAACATGCGCACAATTTGTACAATACAAAATACATTTTAAAGATTCAATGGGTAATTTTATCCAATTTCACATTTTTCACCCTTGTAGTTCCCATTCCCGTGGGAATGCGAGAATAAAATGTAGCCTAAGTTAGAATCAGCTATTTTCCAGTAAATTTAAATATTGTACCTATATTCTTGCACCACGTAATCTTAGGCTGTAGAATTTAGACAACTTATGAAAATATATTTCTAAATATTTATTTATTTTATTTTATTTATCCATCACACCTTATCCCCGAAGGGGTAGGTATATTATATGCCCACTTTTCACCATTTGTATTCCTGTCCCACGTAATAGGTGGTAGCCCATTGCCGTGTTGAAATAGACAGACGCAGGTTGTGGCTACCTGCTGTTGAAATTCTTCAAGCCGCCTATAAGGCCTTCAACCAGGCTTAACGACTGCCATTTTACTGGCAACCGGGACCAATGGCTTAGTACCTTCCAAAGCACGGAAACGCTCGCAAATGTAAATGCCACCACAAAGTGATCATCCATCCGAGGGCCAACCATAGTGAAAGTTGCGTAACTCAGTGATCGTTCACAGAACACTGAGACTGCGGGGTCACGAGCGCTTCTTTTTCTAAATATATAGATGTATATTAAACCTCCTACATAGAAAACACTCAAACGAAACGAAACAACCATTTGCATTACAAATATTTGTTGTGCTGTCTTTTTTTATATACGAGGAGAGATCCGCTTACAGGTTTGCTGGCTAGCAATGGACTTATGTGGGGGTCTCACCTGATCGTGGTGGCACTAGGAATACCCACTAAAACTCCTCGGCTACCTTTCTGCCCTAATAGAGGTGTTTTAGAACCTGTTGTTGCGTTGTCTAGATTCCATGCCACAAATTTATATTAGTATACTTTGGGCTAGGTGGCGCTGTGTAAAATATTTTATAGTATTGTTTTTATATAATAGTACCTATAAATATATATACAATAAATGATAATAATGTTTAATAGTTTCGTTGCTTACCCAAAACTGAATGCGCTATAGTAGGTACCCTTTTTAGCATCAGCCAACGAAATTCTTCTCTTGTTAACAGGAAGACCTGCAAGTCATGCGGATGTGACCGTTTGAAGCACTCTGTGTACCACGAGGAGCTGGGCTCAGTACGAGACCGCCTCGGCCTTCGGGAGTCAAGAGTCAATCATCATTCATACGACAGCCCGCTGGGACTCACAGCTAAACAGGTACACACGGCAATGGGCTCACCATCCGTTACATATTGTCAAATTTCTTGTCACGGGGTAGGCAGAGGATTACTATACACCTACATTTCATCGTATGCACTTTTGTCCCACGTAACAGGTGGTGAGCCCAGTGCCGTGTTGAAATGGACAGGCGCAGGTTGTGGCGACCTGCTGTTGACATTTTTAAAGCCTTCAAGGACTTCAACTGGTCTTAACGACTGCCATGTTACTGGCAACCGGGACCAACGGCTTAACGTGCCTTCCAAAGCACGGAAACGCTCGCAAATGTAAATGCCACAAAGTGGTCACCCATCCGAGGACCAGCCATAGTGAAAGTTGCTTAACGCAGTGATCTTTTACAGAACACTGAGTCCGCGGGGCCACGAGCGCTTCCGCCATCCGTTACGAGGGACAAAAATGCACACGGTGAAATGTGGGTGTATAATATGACTCTGCCTACCTCTTTGGGGATAAAGGCGTGACAATATGTATGTGAAATGTTTGCGTATATGCCGCCACCCCTTTAAGGAAAAGGCGTAATTAATATAACAAAATTTAGATCGTCATGGACAATGAAAGGAACAGCGTGATTCCCTATATTGCGGTAAAAAAAAACATAATATCCTACTAATATTATAAACGCGAAAGTTTTTAAGTATGGATGTTTGTTACTCTTTCACGTAAAAGCTACTAAATGGATTTTGATGAAACTTTACAATAATATAGCTTACATGTCAAATAGCACATAGGCTACTTTTTATCCCGGGTATAAGTTCCTGTGGAAACCGGGAACTTTAAACTTTCAACACGCGTGCGAAACCGCGGGTGGCAACTAGTAAGTTAATAATCAATTAATCAATCGATCATTCCAGAGCCTATGGCAGTCCTCTGCTTGACGAAAGCCTCTTCCAATTCAATAATCTATTAATACAGATAAAATATCAACAATAAAGTATCTGTGTAACTGATACTTTTTATGTCAATGGCTGGTCCTCAGATGGGTGACCGCTTTATAGTATTTTCATTCACGAACGTTTCCGTACTTGAGAAGGCACTTTGAGCCATTACCGATAACCGATTTTTTTTTAATTTTCAACATCAGTTTGCCACAACCTGCGCTTTTCCATTTCAACACGGCAATGGGCTTACCAACTGTTACGCGGGACAAAATGCTAACAGTGAAATATAGTAGTGCCTCTGCCACCTCTTTCGGGAATCAAAGCGTAACTAGTAACAAATGTGTATTTCAGAGTTTGGGGGTTACAATTGGTTATACCTATATTATATATGAGTATGTTAATCAGCTGTCTAGGTACAACAAACTTATATTAGCCTACTTTGAGCTAGATGGCGCTGTGTAAAAAATATTCCACAATATTTATCAATACTTAATATAAATTGAAATTAATATAATTTTTTTAACACGGCAATTTTAAAGGCACTACCTGTTACGTGGGACAAAAAATGCATACGGTGAAATGAGGGCGTATAGTTTGCCTCTGCCTACCCCTTCGGGGATAAAGGCGTGACAATATGTATGTATGTAATATAGATTTCTTTGTAATGAATAGGCTCAAAACCGTCCGGCATTATGCGGATACTACTGAGCCGATTTTAATTTTTTTTTTCACTATTTGAAAGCTACATTATTCATGAGTAATATAGGGTATAGTTGGATTTGTAAAAAGTTTAGGGTTCTAAACGAAATCTCGAAACGACTCGAATCGAAACCTCAAACTTGAAATTATGAAATCTCAGCTAGTTTATTAAAAATAAGATAAGGTTCACGATATTCCACTTTAGCTTGTTCTCAGTAGTTTAACTGCGGCAGAAACTCTACTTGAAATTTATCTTTAAATGTTTTATTTCAGACTGAACTCTATTGGTCGTCGTTAGCAGAACGCGCACCGGCAATTGGTGGCGCCACTGGCGCTGCAGCATGGAGGGCCTGGCGGACAAGAGCTTTAGCCACACAACTACCGAAGCAAGATTTGTCACTAGCACACTGTATACACGTAGACGAAGGCCACCGCAAGCAATATGAAGACTTCGTCGCCGCTAGAAATGAAATTGCACTTGACATTGGTAATGTTTCTATATACATATCTCACACATTAAAACACTGAAATGTATACAATAATGTGAACCATTACTCTTGTAGGCGTTGCAAGTCAATATCATGGTGCATCAATGGATTGCATGGCATGTAGTAAACCAATTCGAAGTGGAAGTATCACAGTCCAAGCGCCGCGGATAGGTGATGATGTAAGTAGCGCCATCTATAATTTAAATAACGAAACTGTCTGAAGTTTTAGTTCCGCTACTCGCCGCTAAATGGCAATAGCAGTCATTTGTATTATTTAGTTATAATATTTATAATATTCACAGGCATTTTTCCACCCATCATGCTTCACTTGTGCGGAATGTGATGAACTACTAGTTGAACTGGCGTACTGCGCCTTAGATGGAAGATTATACTGCGTCCGGCATTATGCGGAAAGATTGAAGCCTCGGTGTCATGCCTGTGATGAGGTACGTAATACAAACTTCATTGTTTGCTATTAAAAATTAAAATCTTTTCAAATTGCAAAATAACGTAAAATCTTGTTTAATTGAAATTAGGCTATTGCCGAGTTAGCGAGCAACGATTCTCGTGTAACATAATATAAAATCAAAATAACATGACATACGTATTTAATATGAAATAAACATATTAAAAAACAAATATCCATTTCAGATATATAGGTACTTGTTTATACTAATATTATAAAGAGAAAAAAATATGTAAGTTTGTTTGTAATGAATAGGTCCAGAACGTACTCTGCCGATTTTAAAAATTCTTTCACCATTAGAAAGCCACATTCTTCGTGAATAACATAGGCTATATTGGATTTTCAAAATGTTTAGGGTTCCGTACGAAATCTCGAATAGGAAAACTTCAGCACGCGGGTGAAGCTGCGTGCATCAGCTAGTTTTTAGTAAAAGTTTTAACTGAATTTTTTTCAAAGTATTATAGAATTCCGGAGCTACTACTTATATATTCAGAACTCAATTCAACCATTATTGTAAGCTATCTCAACATACTACTCGTATTTTGAACTATTCTAAAATTGACATAGTAGTTAGGTAAAGAAAATAATAAATAAAAATATCTCCCAGTGATTTCCTTGAATCTTAACATTCAATCACCTGTCAAAATTGACAGCCAATTGGTGGTGTTGCCCAATAATAAAAAAACTAATTATCCATCAGTATGTTTCAAGTCATTTTGGTGGCGTTCCAAAAACACTATTAATAAATAACACATTGTAGCTCATCAAGTCATCCGACATTAAAAATAACGAGATACATGGAGTATCTTAGCGATTTGTGAAAACAGAGATTATTTTAATCACGTGGATTTTCTTGATATCAAATAAATTCAACTTCTTGACGTTTCTCTAAGCCATATAAACTTCTTATTTCTTCTAAACCATAAAGTTTATAAATAATTAAAAATAATGTTTAACAAATATATTAAAAAAAAAATTATGAGAAGTTTAGAAAACTCAGAGGGAGAGTCACGGCGATCTGGCAAAGGAATGCTCTGAAATGGGGCCTGACTTGCGGTCCCCTTCCAACCACAGACACAGAGGTGTTCCATTCATAATTCTGACTTATCGTGTTGAAACAGACAAGAACTGACTGTGGTTATAACTTTATTGACCAAAGAAACCAACGACTAAATGTGACTGCCCCCTAAACGTCCGTAAATGAAAATGCTGCAATCGGTCATCCATGTAAGGTGTTTAATGCAGTGATTGTTTACAGAATATAAAATTTATAATTATGGATATTTGCTACTCTTTCACAAAAAAACTACTGAATGGATTTTAATGAAACCTTACAGTTATATAGCTTATACATCAGAATAGGAGATATGCTACATGTTCCTGTGGCAACCGTTTATCGCCGGAAGAAGTTTTTGTGGAAACCGGGACCGGAAAAACTTAACCACGCGAGTTAATCGCGGACATTATCTAGTTGAAAATAAAACAACAATCAAAACAACCGGCGTCTGTCTATTTCAACACGGCAATGGGCTCACCCACATATAACGTGGAAAAGTAAAAAGTGGGCGTATAGTATGCCTTTGACACCCCTTCGAGGATAAGGCGTGATTGATAAACATAAATAATTAGTCTTCAAAGAGTATTTAAAACAAACAATGAAGTTATATAATGCGGTTTATTCCTGTCCTTCGGCGGAGTACCTGACGTCTGACATTTAACAGCGTACGATGTATAATGTGTATTTATCATTAGGCGCCTAAAATTATATTAGTAAGTCTATATAAATAAAAATGAATCGCAAAATATGTTGCTCAGCTCAAAATTCGAAGACGTCTGGACCAATTTGAGTTTTTATTATTTATTTGAATTCCAAGGAAGGTTATATGGAGACAAATTGCACAGATAGGAAACAGAAACGAAAAAGCTTTATTACGCGGGCTAAGTTATTAATAAAAATTACATAACTAATTGAATCGGGCGTTACATGGCGGAAATCCATCGTAAAACGATAATAAAGGAGGGAGGGAGGATCCATCAATTTCGCCTACACACGTGATGTCAAGTAAGTGCCACCTTGTAAGGCGGAGTATTGCAAAAATGTTGACAACCTGGAGGGTAAGGTTTCCTTTTACCTATCCTACATCCCTTTCCTTGAGAAATTCGGTTCGTCATTCCTCCGTGCCAATTAGTAGAGGTTATCCTTGACCGTTGTGCGTTAGGATTGACGAATCGAGGGTGTGTGGTGGGATCCTTCTCCCATCCTTTATTATCGTTCTAATAAAAATTAAACAAAATATAACAGAAAACTTAATAAATCATCATCAAAACAATTACATCACTATAGGTCGCATTGTGAAACTGTTCCCCATATAGACAAACATAATATATACCTACACTCAGAAACCACCTTTATAATGTTAGTACCTACTGATTCATTACCCAAAATTTAATATATTAACTGGTAACCCGCATTCTCAGTGTTCTGTTAAGGAAATCTGAGCGCCTGTATAGAAACACAGTAAACTTTAGTAGTGGAGATTTATATATTTTGAAGTAATAAAAAATCGCGTTACACTAAGTTATACAATTTCACAACACTTGTGCACGTTTTCGAAAGTTTAATATTTAAGCATCCACCGTTTCCACACATAAACGCTCAAAAATACTAGTTTTAAAAACTATACAACTGAGAGGCGAACGCGTCCCTTCATTTGCTCCAAAAACCAATATTTTTGCGCCAAAAAAGTATGTGTATGTCGATAAGCTTTTTCCAGAATGCTTGTTTTTAACACGCAGACGACAATGGTTATCTTTTTATTAAAATGTAATTTATATAGATCTGTAGCACTGTACCGAAAATAACCACTGCCGTTAACAGTGTTTGAGTGGTGACATTTATCTTGTCTTGTTTTATGACAAGTTTTACTAAGTTCAGTGGTAAACAGAGTTGTTAAAATCACCGCATCATTAAATTTCAGTGTACAGTATTGTTCTCGTTTTATTTAAGACGAGTTCCTAAAATAGAAATACTGTAACTACATTTTCTGAATGTGCGTTTAACGAATGAATGAAAGAATTTTTAAAATTTTTTCGATATTCTAAATGTCACTAATTATTATCACAGATAAAAAATCTATTTAATAATTGCTCTTCAGTTGACTTCCCAAATGTAGGTACGCCTTTTCAGAATCCCGAAAGAGAATGTGCGACTTTTGTAAATAATAAATAAAATAAATATCCATCACGCCTTATCCCCGAAGGGGTGGCAGAGGCATATTATATGCCCACTTTTCACCGTGTGGATTCCTGTCCCACGTAATAGGTGGTGAGCCCATTGCCGTGTTGAAATAGACAGACGCAGGTTGTGGCTACCTGTTGTTGAAATTTTTTTAAGCCGCCTATAAGGCTTTCAACCAGGCTTAACGACTGCCATTTTACTGGCAACCGGGACCAACGGCTTAACGTGCCTTCCGAAGCACGGAAACGCTCGCAAATGTAAATGCCACAAAGTGGTCACCCATCCGACGACCAGCCATAGTGAAAGTTGCGTACCTCAGTGATCGTTTACCGAACACTGAGACCGCGGGGCCACGAGCGCTACAGTTAAAGCAAAATACAAGCTGCCAAATCTATATATGTATATAAATAAAAACAAAATGTCATGCTACTCGTAGTTAGTATGGTCACATCTTGCGGCAACCGCCGGGCTACGTGGCAAACAAACGTCTGGCCATGTCAGCCCCGACGGGTCCCGGTAAGAGGGGAAGATCCAAGAAGTGCTGACGTCGTAAGGGATGACATGCGTGCCAATGGTCTCACTACAGGGGATGTCGACGACCGTGCGAAGTGGAGGAGAAAATAAAAAATGTAGGAAAGCGAACCCCGGACGTCGCGAGACGCAACTGGGACAGACGCTCGGATGATGATGCTACTCGTGATTACACCATTTATACCTCAAGATCTTGGAGACGAAGGCGCTTCTTGTAATCTTTGAATGCGCAAGGCGGCAATTTTTTTGGACCGGGGCGCAATTTTTTTGGTCATGCACCCATATAACACCTTTTTGAAATTCAGCGGCTTCAAGCCGGACTTTGTGAAAAAGCATATCTCTGGGCCGTCAACCTGAGAGCCGCTATTAGAGCCCTGCTAACTATGATAGCAGCCTTCAATCACAGGTCGTCGCTTCTGTTTTCAATCAGGCGGGCGGCGCCATTTTGATGTGCCAAATATTGTGTTGTGAGTAGCATACAGGCAGTGCATCATCTAAAGTTGACCAGTTACATTTAACCCACATATCTGTGCCAAGTACTGCGTGCAATATGTATTGTCATTACACAATAATATTAATGCGCTCAACTGTTCACATTCATTCATCGCGACATACCTCGTAGAAAAAATGAATGGCCACACTGTACCATCTGACTATTTGTTTTTAGCGTATGGCGCAAATACCCTATAGTAACCACGCCAAAAATATTATAAAAATACGTACCTACCTATTTAATTTTCTCCGTATTCTGTAGGTACCACAACTGTACGTGAACGCGTCTTGATCAATTGATACTCATTATTTCTGCTTTATGCCAAATGTGGGGCGGCCAGGCCATAAGCTATAAGATGTGATAAAAAAATTGAAATAGGTTTAAAAAAAGCTTTTTTCCAGAACTACAACGTAATCTCCACACGAGCGTAAAATACCTACATTGTATTTTTTGCTCTGAAAAGAAACACCAAGCTCGAACTTGGAGTAACTGCAGTTTGTCCTCTAACCCCTTCTTTGGGCTTTGGCGCCAAAACGTACAAAAGTAGAAAACAAACTGAAAACAATATCGTTTGGTCAAAAAATTAAGTTGTGAATTCGGTTACATTTGAAAGAAAAAAAAAAGAAAATTATTTTATTCTGAGTGTAAACATTCATATAAAAATGGCATAATTTTCGAATCGATAAAAAAATATTTAAGTTTTAAATGCCTATATACTCGTATTCCCCCATCCACGCAGAACAAGGGACACTTTTCAGCATTTGCTGACGCGTGGGCTGCATGTAACTGCTGACACGTGAGAGCGCAGATTTTAAAAATTTACCCCTGAAAACAAAGAAATTTTCACTTTATAAATATAATTGGTGTGAAAATGTATGTGTAGTAATTCACATATTCAGTTATTTACCTTTTCTCAAACATAATCTTTTCCTTAGCTCTATATCTTTTCGCATTGGATAATGAATGAACAACTCAATGAAGTATGTAGGTACAGTATGTGGTATGTGGTTACAGAACAAAAATAAACTGTTAACTGGTAACTATTACATTACAGTACACCATAACACTTGAGTCAGATGTTACAACTACTTTAGTTAGCACACACCACGATCTTGTGCATTTTTATCAGTGTCCACCATTTTCGATTAAAAAAAACTGTGATAAGTTCTTTTTATTTTTGTAGTGTTCTAAATATAAATATTTAAAAATAAGGTAAGGTTTTATGGACTTGTTACAGATTCGCAACAAAATACTGGCACTAAATCACGAATTAAGAGATAAAACACATTTAGAATTTATCGTAATGGAACGGCTTGATTCACTGGCCTATATTCCAATAAACGATTATTGCGAAATTATATTTATCTCATCAGTGTACATTATGTACTTATAATAATCATAACATTTCAGTCTCTTACAGAACGTTTCAAAACTGATCGGTTGCATTTCAATTACGTTTAAATAATGATATAATACATTGGTAGTTTTAATTCATTTCATATATTATTTGCGAAAATATACTTTTTATGTAGTCGACAAAAATCTATTTTTGATAGTTTTGTAAAGTGGATGGTATTTAAACGATGTCCTCTTCAATACCTAGTCTAAAAATCGAGAGTTCTCTTTGAAGTGTCTCGCACTAACTTGTTTATAGACAAGTCGATGTAATAAATATAATCGACGCGCACACATGACAAGGAACTATCTCCTAACCCGACAGCGTTCACACGGTGAACTCAATACTCTTTCGACAGTTACCGAGGACGTGTCGCCTCCAGCGAATATAATTATATCCCTGTTTCCATCGTTATTAAAAGTAAAATAAAAAAAGTTACACCGATTTGAAAACGACGTATTCCGCGCGAGTTTAATTTTATTCGAATTTTAAATTTTCGCGCGCCTTTTCCGCGTTAGTGGTGATTCAAGCTGAATAAGAAATAATTTATTGTGAGTGGTTTGTAAATATGCATGGTCTTGGGTTTATAATTAGAACTATATTTTTTTCGAGTCAGGTAGCCTATAAAAAATATTTTTAACAATAACTGACACTAAAACTTAGAATATGATGGTCTCCTTCTACATTTACCTATTTTATGTTTGATTAGCTGATGCCCGCAGCTTCCTACGCGTGGTGAAGATTTCCCATACCCGTTTCATTTCCCCCAGTGTTATAGTAAGCTAGTATGTTATCCTAAAGACATAGACATATGCCATCGCGGATTTTTCTGTAGACCTATATAAGATACACAATTCCACCATACATTATTTTGTTATATCTCAAAACGTTTAGGTAGAGTTTTCGTTGAAAGCTCCCGGAAGGCATATTTTTTGACCAAAACCGACATTTTCAACAAATATTTTGGCCAATATATACAAAAACTTAAAAAAATATAAACTAAATTTTTTCTCGAGAACAACTCCATATCTCCATCCATTGGTAAAAACAGCACAAAATTCGCTGCAGGAGATTTTGAGTTTATCGCGAACAGACAGACAGACTGTATAATATTATTATAAAATAAATAATATTATAAAATTTATTTTTATTTTCTCTCACACAAAATTATTACAATAAACTTAGTTTAGTTACATTAATATGTAGAGATAAACTATAGAACCAAACTTGTTCCAAAACAAATATATGCGGATGAAGATATATTGCCAAATCATAGACGCTCCTACACTAGCAGCACATCAAAGCAGATTCCAGATTCCAAGGTTAAGGTGATGTAGGCAACAGGGTCTTCAAATGAAGAACTTTGTTAAAGAAAATGTAAAATGTTATATTTTAGATAGTTCCGCTACTCGCTGATAGATGGCGTTGTAAATGCCACAGTTAAATAGTATTTATACTACTCTTGCCATATCTTAAAATGGAAGGGGTAATAGAACATTTCTTAAATTAAAAATAACCTATAGGTTTTTCGGAATAAAACAATAGTTCAAGCTGTGTTTATACATCTCTATTTAAAACTAGTGGTCGCCCATTGATCATCACAAATTTAAAAAAAAATGGCTTAGTGCACATAAACTTTAACTATGTCAAATTTGATGTTCACCCGTTCGCGCAATTTTCTTAAAAAGGTTTACAAGCTTTCGCTTCACGTATTCTTATATAGAAAAGTCAATTTTGTTTTTCGAAGCGCTCGTGGCCCCGCGGTCTCAGTGTTCGGTAAACGATCACTGACGTACGCAACTTTTACTATGGCTGGTCGTCGGATGGGTGACCACTTTGTGGCATTTACATTTGCGAGCGTTTCCGTGCTTCGGAAGGCACGTTAATCCGTTGGTCCTGGTTGCCAGTAAAATGGCAGTCGTTAAGCCTGGTTGAAGGCCTTATGGGCGGCTTGAAAAAATTCAACAGCAGGTAGCCACTACCTGCGTCTGTCTATTTCAACACGGCAATGGGCTCACCACCTATTACGTGGGACAGGAATCCACACGGTGAAAAGTTGGCATATAATAAGCCTCTGCCACCCCATCGGGGATAAAGGCGTGATGGATATATTTTTTTTTATATATTTTACTAGGTGACCCCCCCCGGCTTCGCCCGTGACATACTTCGAACTTTCGTCACACATATTTAATCCCGTACCTTATAAATTCTACATTAAAATTTGCCCGATTTGTCGACAATTATGACTACTGCTCCGCTCCAGGGAAGTAGCGTGATGATATATAGCCTATAGCCTTCCTCGATAAATGGGCTATCTAACACAATAAGAATTTTTCAAATCCGACCAGTAGTTCCTGAGATTAGCGCATTCAACCAAACAAACAAACTCTTTAGCTTTATTTTTTTTTTTTCAGATAAAATCCATAATAAATGTGAACACAAAAACAATTAAAAATCAATGATATTAACTACAAGAAGTAAATAATAATAATTTTTTTGTTTTATTACATACTCTAAAATCACTTTGTCAATGTCTATAGAATATGATCATTTAAACATTTAGTTTAAATGATTATATTTATATTCATTTAAAAAAAAATAGGAATATGTTGAATAAATAATTATTGGTTATTAATAAATGAGAATAACATTATGACATCACGTGTATATTAAAGAGATGCTTCATAACTTATAACATTAACTTATTAAGTTATAACATTAGTTTATTAAATATGCATGAATTTTATCAATATAAGTTTGTTGTACACCATTTGTGGTAGGACAAAAAGTTTGCATACATTTCTAAAAAAATAAATAAATGAAATAAAACGAAATGAAGTATTTTCCCAGTTGCTTCCAAACCTCACCCGGATTTGGAGCCTGAGGTCCACTTTTACTTGACTGCTAGGTCAGACAATAGCTCACAATAGTTTGACTGTTCAATTTTGGGATTTTTGGTAGCGACTGCCGTCTGACCTCCCAACCCGTAAGGGTGCCTGCGTCCTTGCATTGTCTGTTAGCTATTACCGGATTACTTATAAATATCCAAAAATGCCTTCTGACTGCCTCTGTGGCGCGGTGGGAGTGTATCCGACTGCTACGCAAGAGGTCGTGGGTTCGATTCCCACCCAGGATAAAACTTTGTGTGATGAGCACGATGGTTTATTCTGTGTCTGGGTGTTATTTATCTATAATATGTATGTATATAGAAATATATAAGTATGTTTATCAGTTATCTGGTTACCATAGTACAAGCTCTGCTTAGTTTGTAATCAGATGGCGTTGTGTGAGTTTTTCCAATATTAATATAAAAAAAATTGTATTAAACTCCGTAGAGAACTTTAATAGATCTAAGCCAACAGACAGTGGAACCAAGCGACTTCATTTTTACTAAGTAAAGATTTATGAGCGGGATTTCATTTAACGCCATTCAGTCATTTCGCACGAAAAAGAAGATAAAAAGTAAGTCGTTTATAATTCCACACGAAATTTCGAATTTATATTATTACTGAAATTTATTGCTAGTTTAAAAATAAAATTGCGGACATATGTCAAGGGAAACATTTTCAGTTAAAGTACTTGGACTGATCGGATGCTTTTTTTTTCGTGTGGACTCCTACCGACTAAACCACACGTTACCCTTCCATCTGTCTATGGCCAGGAGTCCCGGGTGAGCCCTCGGAAGGATAGCCCCAGGGCTCCCGACAGACTTAGTGCGCTACTGCAGGCTCGTTCAGGGGGGTTTCGGATGTGTATCCTGCCTCTTTGAGGGGTTCGAGTGTTATCTCGCTTCTTTGGGGGATTCGGGTGATTATACCACTTTCTGGAGGGAGTGAACTACGTGTGTGTAACCCTGATCGGATGCTTAAAAAGCTTAAAAAAGGTCTCGTCACAAACTTTAGGTATTACTGATTTGAAGTAATGTCACAGCCGAAAGACATACAGTCGGCGACGAAGCTGTCTAGACAGAGCAATCGTGCGGGGGACAAGGGACGAGACGCGGGAGGGTTTGTCCCGAGCTGCGAACAAAATGTTGTTAGTAGCTCGGGACAGTCTTTCAGGGCTGACGCATTCACGACCGCTTGCTATGATTTTGTAATTTTTGTATAGATTTCTTTAATTCATGGGGTTTTTAATATTCTAAATACAAATTTCGTGTACATTTTGCAATCCAATATGGCCGCCGCGCCATGGATATAAAATTTCATGTTGGGTATCGTATAAGGGGTTTTTTAGTATGCTAAGTACGAATTTCGTGTTAATTTTGCAATCCAATATGGCCGCCGAGCCGTGGTTATAAAATTTCATGTTGGGTATTATATAAGGGGTTTTTTGGTATGCAGTATAATTTAGTGTTAATTTTGCAATCCATCATGGCCGCCGCGCCGTGACTTTAAAATTTCATGCGTTGCCGTTTCCCATAAGAACTTGTTCCCGGGATAAAAAGTATATGTGTTATTCCGATGTATAAGCTATATTATTGTAAAGTTTCATTAAAATCTATTCAGTAGTTTTTACGTGAAAGAGTAACAAACATCTCTACAAACTTTCACATTTATAATTATTTAGATTAAGATATTATATTTTAATGTTGATAGTTGATTGCGAGTACGAGTTAATAAATAAATTATAAAAAAACATCAGCCTTGTAAACTTGTGACAACCCTACAAGCATCACTGTCTAGACGTTGTCGGCATTTTTGTCAACTTCAAAGGCGTAACGCTACTGATAGGTTTACTCTTTATACTGTGGTAATGTAATGCTCAAATCTCTAGATTTGTTAGCAATCAGTCAATTAAATTAGCCTATTACAGTCCACTACTGCCTTTTCCCATTACTTTTCAAGATTTGCTAGCTAGAACATTAAATTGAAAAATATTCGACTCTTTTCAGACCATGGATATTCGTATTATTATTATACTAAAATTTAATAGATCTATTTATTTATATATTTTTATTATTATTGCACCCGTGTAAAGCCGCGGCAGAGTCGCTAGTGGATAATAAAACTTTAGGAAACAAACACTCTTGAATACAGAACTATTTATTTTACTTGTACACACTGTTGGCTTATTTATAAATATTTTTAACTAACTTTAATCAGTGCCTTGTCTTTTTTAAGATTATACTAGTTAATCGCTCGTATTCGCGTCAGCGCTAAAAAGTGGATAACCTTAAAAAAGTAGGTGAGCAGTGTCATGAGAAAGAAAATTTCCTAAGAAACTGTGTCAACACGAAAGGGATTTTGAATATGGTTTTACTTTTTGTTTGAGAAGTTGCATTTTCCGATCGAACTCATTTTTTTGACAGTTATTTGACATATTTAACATTGAATGTTTAATCTGACAAATAAGTGTCATAAGATGATCCGTTGTATGCTGTGAAAATTAATTATTCTATTTAACCTTTCAAACGTCGTTTCCGCCATGACACCTGTGTGTCATCGACCTATCTAGGTGATGACTGCCAACTCATCTCTCTTCCCGTTTACCTAGACTCTGACGAGGTACTCGAAAACATAATTTTAATGAAATATTATTTAAATAAATTGAGGTTTCTTATGATAGGTACTTCACGGATAATCCGGCTTCCCTCATGAAGTTATTTAGGGCACTGAAACGTAAGTCCAGTCGTTAAAGTTGAAGGAATATTCTGAGTCTGATGGGACCATATCTGCACGGGGTAGCCGCTTAACACTGAACCGTCTGATTCATTCACCAACTTACCAAAGCGGGAATACCACTTGTTCAGTGTGTCAAAATCTTAAAACTGTACATTTTTTACGCTGGCTACATTTCACACACTGTCATAACGTCCTTTATGTCACTGAATTAAAAAAAGTTTAAAGATTTATGTAAAACATATTACCGAAAAATATATGATTTCTATCGGTTTGCCATTAGAACCAGCACAGTCGCACCCTTATTATTTTCTACTCAATTTTTTGTCCAAGCCGAGCTTGGGATTGAGTTGCTATAATTCTATTTAAATAAATATAAACAAGATTGTGATTTCAAAAAATTGGGTTTACTGGGACTATCCTTAGAACTCAATCGGTAGAGGCTCTAGGGCAGGTCTTACAGGTTAAGAAGTCAGATCGCAGTCGGTCGCAAAAACGCCGAAAAATAATCTCATAATCATATTTAAAATTTTTTTTTTTTATTTGGAAATAGTATTGTATATACTAATCAATCATACTTCTAACTCCAAATAAAAGCAGATCCCAGCCTCCAAATCATCTAAGATTGGAAGCAAGATAAAAAAAGAAGTAATTTCAGCAAGTAATAACACTTATTTTAAGTAGCATTACGTTATTCGAATATAAAATAAAACTAACAAATGTCAGTTATCAATCAAACGTATAAATCTATTAAATAGTTAAATCGTAAATTTCTTTAAATTATAACACGCTAATATTGTAAATACAAAGATACTAGACAATGTTTGTGTTCGTCTTGCCAACAAGAAATAAAAGTGTTATGAATGAGTTCATGCGGTAAACCTACATCCTCTTTCGTTGAAAAATCAAACCAAGTGTCTATGGTTTCAATATAACTTTTTTTTATTGTAATATCGGTAACAGTGTGAGGTAGGCGTACTTTTTGAAATATTTATAAAAAATCACGAAATATTCCATCACATTCATACTGTGCTCGTACAAAATAACGGATACCAAAAATGCAAATTTACCAACATTGACTTTGGTACTTCTTCTAAATTGTGATGGATGCACTTTTGTTTTTCGTAAACTTTTTATTCGTAACTGAATAATGTGTATTGCGTCAAAATCATGCGTTCGAAAGAAAAAAAACTAATTTAGAACGTATCCATAAGACTCAAGTTTTTTTTTTGGATTCTTTGCAATGCAGTTGGCATAACACTAAAGTTTTTAATCTACTTAAAAACAGAAATTTGAAAAAAGAGCAACCCATGTAAAAGACTCCTTGATACCAAAGAGAATATTAATCACAACAATAGTAGTTTTTTGTAATTACTATCTTGGTTCATTTTCACGTGCTGCTATTCGACTCGTGCGCACGGCCCGCAATGACGTCATCGCGATATCAGGTTACGGCGTGCACGCCGCCCGCCCAGAGCCGTACTCAGGCGTACTTTCACTGCGACCTTGCCTTTGACACCATTACCCATTTTTGTACTATTTAAAGACGATGTTTTTGAGATATATTTTTATTATATCGAATATCGTAAACATCTTCTTAGCATTTACACGGTTTCAAACTTTCATTTGGAGTCTAAGTTCTGCTTTCCTTTTTGATTTTTATTGGTGTTTTTTTGAGACTTGTGTCTTTCCTCCCTGTGAGCCTATGGCGAAGCCGTAGGTATATTTTACTTTGATAAGTATACATAAATAAAATAAAATAAATATCCATCACGCCTTATCCCCGAAGGGGTGACAGAGGCATATTATATGCCCACTTTTTACCGTGTGGATTTCTGTCAGTGGTTGTAGTGTCTTTAAGAGATAAACTCTGAAACGAGGATATCCTTCAAAAAGATATTGACATACTTAGCTGTCATAGAAGGTTTTATGTCCTAGAGTGTTATAGTGTGGAGACCGTGAGTCTGTCATGGTAATTTAAAGAACTCTAGGTCCTCAGCCAGGTGATCCGACGACTTAGAGAACGCTGGGGGGATCTGGGCAGTGGAATACGATAGTTTGATTTGATTTGATTGATTGAATGATGTATGCATGTATAATATACTCGTATGAAACATGTTTTCTGTGAGTTACCCAAGTCGATAGCCATAGCTACATCTATGTAAGAGAAGGCAAGTGTTCTAGTAGGCACCTAGTAAATAACTTACTAATCTTACTAATTTTATAAATGTGAAAGTTTGTTAAGATGTTTCAATGTTTATCAACAAATCTTCAAAGGAATAGTTTACAACGAGAAAGCAACTGAAATTGTCATTTTATGATAATGAATTCCAGTATTAAATGTGTCCATTTTTTTGTAAAATTAAAACTATCCTTGGCCTAATAAAAACACCAATACTGCGACTCGATCAATATCTATGAATTAATTGATTAACTGAAAAGGACATAGAATAAAACAAAAAAGCCTGCATGTGCCAGCATGTACCAGCATGTACCGCAAAAAGATTTAGGTTGTTTCGGAAAGCTGCTCTCCGCAACTCCGAGCGTATTTTGCGTGAATACGTCCTTCAAAACCATCGATAAACTTGAAAAGGGTTCTATGGTCCCCGTTGTAGTGATGTGACATAAAAGATTAACCCTTTTGATTGTATTACAGTTCTATTCATCTTGAAGAAGGTACCTAAGTATATTTCTTAAGAGCAGAAGCAAGAAAAATCACTACTTGGTATGTGTTGGTGATGGACGAAATTTGCTTCAACTTCGTGTAATATTCTGTATACCTAGTCTTAAAATTATTGGCATTCATGTCATTTTATACTACCAGAAGCGCACGGCGCTGGACGAATAGGTGGAGATCGAGTGGTTTTAGTAAGTTCGAGTCCGGCAGGACGTCCATTTCCGTACATTAAAAAACTTTTTTAAATATAATAACAGACGTGAAAGTTTATTGTGATCTTTGCCATACTAGCGGCACGCTATGATGGCCGTTTTGACGTTTGTCCTTTCATAAAGTTTCGTATTAATTTTAACTAAATTTTATTTGTAGAAATTTGTGAATAGTCTACCACATTAGAGGGTATTTATACTACGGTAGAAAACAGAGTACTTATGTAAAACAAGTAAAATATCATCACTATGCCGCTAGTATTTGACTATACAAGCGGCACGCTATGATGTCCGTTTTGACATATTACAATACACGCTTCAACCCCTGAACTGTTTTGTCTGAAATTTGTTGAAAAACAGATATCCCTGAAACAATTTTCTGTGGAATACGGGTACAAAAAACTTTACCATGTGGGCGAATTCGCATGATATAAAGTTAATTAATTAATTCTTTGATCTAATACTCTCATTAGGTATTGTTGAAAGCAGTTAGAGAGAGTTTGTTGAAATAGACAGACGCAGGTTGTGGCTACCTGCGTCTGTCTATTTTACTGGCAGCCGGGACCAACGGCTTAACGTGCCTTCCGAAGCACGGAAACGCTCGCAAATGTAAATGCCACAAAGTGGTCACCCATCCGACGACCGCCATAGTGAAAGTTGCGTACCTCAGTGATCGTTTACCGAACACTGAGACCGCGGGGCCACGAGCGCTTCAATAACAACAATAACATTATTGAATAATGACAAGTAACATTATTGAATTATGTATCTTTAAAAATTTGTAACTACATTTAAAAATTTGTCTTTACTGTAACAAATGAACTCGTAAAGAGAATTATTGATAGCACTCGGATCTTAATTCTTACATTTCCGATTTAAATAATATTTCGTAACTATGACCATTGTCATGCTTATTCGTAAGGGCTCCTCAAGAATATCACTCAATGGAGCTGGGGCGTCGTCGGTCATACGGTTACAAACACGTACGGTATTAGATATTTTTTAAAGTAATTAATGCGGCGTAACTTTGGCCGAGCGAAAACGTTACGAAGTGATAAGCAATATGGCAGGTTTGAATGAAAGTGTCAGCGTTAAGCTGGAAAAGGGCGTACTCCGTTGGTTTGGACACGTCTATCGAATGAGAGAGGAACGTTTGACGAAGAATGAAGAATATGTATTGTGCGAAAGTAGAGGGTAGGAGTCAGGGTAGGCCGAGACTAACAAATAAAGATCACGAAGATTGCTCAAAAACTGAAAAGTCAAAAGTACGATACCCAGACATGCATGTATGAAGCGATTGATGAATCTGAAAGAAGCGAAAGAAGTATGCATGGATCGTTAAGCCTGGCGATCTGTCCTCTTTGATACAAAAAAAAAAATTTGTTTCAGCACGGGACTTGATCTCTTAACCTTTGCCTAATCAGGTCAATGCTCTAAGCCACTGAGGTACCAGAACCGTACTGAAACAAGAAAAAAAACTTTTTTCACTGTTGTAATCGTCATTTTAAGAGTATTACCAGAGCCATCTATCGAGCTACTGAGCAACTCTGTTAACAATGAACAGTGTTACAACCTTTTTTATACATTGACGCGATGAACTCCACTCAATCTATGGACATTTTTTTAAGCAATCAGTATGCTTGTACACAAGACTTTCTCCAAAATCTAGCAATTTATTCTGATCCATGAATCAGGCCCAATCCGTCTACTGGCCGCTATAACAAATCAAACAAATGCTTTAAAAATAAACCTAAATTCTAAAGGTACACCTACACTACTCACACGGTTCGCGCTTGACCGCATCAGTGTGACGTCAGAGTTCTGCAATTAGACACAATGTGGTTTTCTGAAAGCTACGTGTGTTGTCTATTATATCTTTGCTTCATTCACGCGAAGCACTGACAGTACTGATTGTACGCCTATTTTTCTGAATAGTTTAACAGTACTTCTCAGCCTCTGTCCATCATCATCACTACATATTATAAAACAAAGTCGTTTTTCGCTGTCTGTCCCTATGTATGCTTAGAACTATAAAACTACGCAACGATTTCGATGCAGTTTTTTTAAATACAAAGAGTGATTCTTATAGAAGGTTTTTATGTATATTTTGTTAAGTTTTTGTTTACATTAACTTAATTATAACGATATGTTGGCGGTGTCGGAAAAAATGAGTCTGGGAGCTTTTAACGAAAACGCTGCCTAAACCCTTTGAGATATTACAAAATAATGTATTGTGGAATTGTGTATCTAATATAGGTCTACAAAAAAGTCCTCGACGGTACATGTCTATCTCTTACTATATCTAAGGATACCTTACTATATCCATTTTAATACTTAAAAAAACAGCAATGATATAGCGGTAATTTAAAGGCTATTTACACAAAACATTATTAATGCTTATCATTTTTAATATGTTAGTTGGCTTCAGCATTTTATGAAGATTATTTTGTCTCTTAACACTTTGCAAATTAAATGAATATCTTAGGCGATATGGCAATATTAAAAAATGCGCAAATAAATTAATTTCGTGTAACAATAATTCGACCGGGCCGTGCGGGCACGGGCGTAGTACTTGAGAGCGGAGAAGTAATCAAGTAATTTTGAAAATGTTAATACATTATCGTGAAATTAATAAACGACGGGATTAAATAGGTGCCACGGGGTTCGAAGTATGTCACAATCTATATTATTGTAAAGTTTCATTAAAATCCATTCAGTAGTTTTTACGTGAAAGAGTAAAAAACATCCATTATTACAAACTTTTGTGTTTATCATATTAGTAGGATAAGATCTGATTGTTTGTCTTTTTTTGTATGAGGATAGTTAAGTTTGCATAGTGTCATGTGTTATATTATCGCAAATACATTACATGTTTTGAAATTAAATTTACAAAACTCAGTAGTTAACAGTCTGTTTATCTGTCCTCTCTACCTGTCCCGTAAGGGATACAGAGCGTGAAGATAGATAGGCGTTTACAGAAAGAAAAAAAATAGGTAACCACAAAAGTCTTTATTATTTCGGTTCAAAAAGATTCCAAATAAAGCGCTCGTAGCACCACTAATACAGTTTTCTGTAAACGATCACTGCGTTAAGCAACTTTCGCTATGGCTGGTCCTCGGATGAGTAAACACTTTGTGGCATTTCTATACACGAGCGTTTCCGTGCTTCGGAAAGTACGTTGCCGTTGGTCCCGGTTGCCAGCAACATCGCAGTCGTTAATCCAAGTTAAAGTCTTGAGAAATTTCAACAGCAAGTCGCCATAACCTGCGCCTGGCCATTTCAACACGGCATCACGGCTCACCACCTGTTACGTGGGACAAATGTTTTTACGGTTAAATGTGGACATGTAATATGCATCAGCCACTCCTTAAGGGATAAAAGCGTGAATTATGAATAAAAAAAATAAATAAATAAGATATTAGATTTTTTATCGCGGTATTTTGTTAGTTTGCATCCAAAACAACATTTGAGAGCCCAGAATTCTCGCTCGCTTCGAAAAAGAGCTCTGCATTTTTTCCGAAGCGCCTCACGTTTTTGTCCTTTTCATTCTCTACAGACGTCTACGCGCCGTAGCTTCGGTAGTCATAGCCACAGCACGATTGTTCTGTAAGAATATTTAAATCTCGAAGCTAAAATAATGTAAGTTGTGAGTTGTCAAATCTTATATACGAATTTGAGAGGTCAAATTCTATCGCTTTATACTATTCGTACCTATAAGTACAGATTAATAGCTTCAATCACACATATCTAAAACTATAAAATGAAAAGCTCAAAAAATAAACTTAGTGTGTCACCTCTATTAAGGTAGAAATCATGAATCTTTGATACTAATAAGATTATACTGTCAAGAACTGCGTAAACAACGATGTTGTTCGTAAAAATAACTGGCATTTTGACAAACACATAAATCTGTTACACGTTTTTAAATTTGGAATATTTTGTTTCGGCACATTTTTTTTAATCAGAATTATGTGTGCAATGTGTAAGGAGTTTTTATTTGCATGACAAGAGGTTGATGTCCATATTAGTCACATTACAGCGAGCAATGCGAACGGAGCTCCCGTCATCAGTTTCAATGTCAAAATGTATGTAACGCCACATCTCATAGAGTTTTCAACCGATTTTCATAATTATTGGTTTAGTTTAAATTAACGAGACGAGGACCAGATCCTGACTAAGCCCGAATTTTGAATTTGGAATTAAAAAACAGATTTTAAATTTATTTATTTGTAAAGATGAATTTTACTAACCACATCCGTTTTTTATCATCTTTCACCATCTATCTATCTTTACACTATATCCCTGGCGGGGTAGTCCGAGAGAAAAGACGGTTCCGCAATCTTTGCCCACTTCTCGCTTCTTGTAGATTTATTAATCGTTTCATACATGAACTTCTGAGTATCTGATCATCCTCAACATCCGTTTTATGTTTCGTAATAAATATATTTTAGGTACAACACAAACTTGGCAAGGTTGATAACAGTACAAATCCCTATCCGAGGTCAATGACATATCCAAAGTAAAGTGTTCTGAACGCTTCAAGGAGATATTTTCTGCTCGCTGCCAATGAGCTATTTAACAAATGTGTATATGTCTTTGGTCTAATATTTGACTCATCACCGAAGATGAAACACTTCACCAACTGTAGGTATAACAACATCAATTCGTACTCCTTCGAGAAAAAGAGATTTTATCATTCACGCCTTTATTCCCGAAGGTGTAGGCAGAGGCATACATTACGCTCACACTGCACCATCAGCATTTTTGTCCCACGTAACAAGTGGAGAGCTAGTGATGAACAAGGGCAGACAGTGGCGTCCTACTGTTGAAAATTTTCAAGTCGCCCAGAAGGCCTTCATCTTGGCTCAATATAATTATGTATATGCATGCATATACTATGTTGAGTGATATGGGACCTATCAAGGCCCAAGACAACAGGGCCCTCATCATCCTCACCCGCAAGTGGTTTATCAACTGACTAACGCATGAGTTCATGGGTCATGTTAAAGAGAAGAGGAAACATACATATTATCACACCTTTATCCCCGAAGGGGTAGGCAGAGGCATATTATGAGCCCACATTTCACGGTATGCATGTTTGTCCCATGTAATAGCTCACCAGCCCATTGCCGTGTTGAAATGGACGCAGGCTGTGGCAACCTGCTGTTGAAATTGTTCAAGCCGCCCATAAAGCCTTCAACTAGGCTTAACGACTGCCAATTAACTGGTAATCGGGACCAACGGCTTAACGTGCCTTACGAAGCACGGAAAGAGAAAAGGAAAATCCAAAATGAAACCCTACACCAATCTGTCAGCATGGCCCAGTTAGGCCATGCACACGTCAAAAAAATTAAATTGGTTCTCCCAATTTAATTTTTTGCCTACGTCCAGCAGTAATGGACTGTGCTAGGCTGATTTAGGGACCAATTCTCAATCTCCAATTTGAAAGCGAAGACGAAGAAAAATTACTGGTGAAATGTGTTTAAGTCTCATGTTTTACTGTTTATATGATACACATGACATTTCACCAGTACGTATTATAATCATGACTAATTAAAACAAAAAAAAAATATAAAATGGTATCTTTGAGAATTATCAATCACCCTGAATATTCATGTAATATTACTTCATAGACACAAACTCTATTCTGAGGGTCGCTGAAATTGGCAACAACACTAATTCGTCAGCGGCTAAACTAGTATGTGTAATTAAACAAACAGTCATTGTTTACTGTAGTGCTGTAGTAACTTGTTTTCAGTTGTTCATTGTTTAGAACTCGGTAACGCTTGGGGACAGTATGAATGTTAATTATATTTCACTTCAAGGTATTCCGTTGACCGCGTCAAGAATTTAAAGGCCGTTCATATATCTCTAACTAATTTCGGTATAGAAATTAAAAAAGAAAAGTCGTTTAATTTTGCTAAGCAGAATCGACAAACATGTCACTTTTATCTTATTTTTTATTTATCTAACTAACGATCTAACTGTCTTCACGCTGTATTCCTGATAGGATAGTCAGAGAGGACAGATCGCTAGGGTTCACGATGCATGCATTCTTCTTTCGCTTCTTGCAGATTCATCAATCGCTTCATACATTGTCTGCCCAACTAGCAAAAGTTTGTGCTATAATAGTCGAGACCACGTTCTGTTTCAGCCAATGTGTTTTATAACAGACCCTTATTAAGTCGTATCAATGTGGAGTAAACGTTTACTCAATGCGAAAAAGGCACAAATTATAGCACTAAAAGTGCTGTAGCAGTGGGATTACAGTGGAATAGGGAGCATGTTTTGTGGAATAACTATCGAATAAAAGCAAAACCATTCTAATTTAGAGCAGTAAAAGTTATTGTGTTGCCAGTAATCTACAATAAACGCGGTAAAACTTGCTCATTTGCTACAAATCGACAAACATGACGATTTGTAGTTAGTACGTTCCACATCCACATCATATTGGTAAATATAAATCGAAGACACAAGGAAAGTTTCAACGTCCATCTTATATTATGTAATAATACTATTTCAATATTTATAACATAGTAGCTATAAATGTACTTAAAATTTACTTGCAAAATTACATGGCCGATAAAATTGTATACGTTATTTAACATATATTTGTGGGCCACGCTTCTTTGGTAATAATATTGTAATAAATCCATTAAATTTTAAAGATTTGCTACCAAGGATCCATTACGCAAATACTAGTAAATATATTGCTATTATATCTCATGAAATCGACTGTTCATTGAATAAACGCAACGATTTTACATTAAATGTGCAGCCATTGAACAATTTTAGGGTTCCTTTTTAAGAAAGACAAACTATTTACATACCGTGAAACATGCCAACATTGCCAACTTCTTTTCTTGTAAACGAATTTTTTTTTTGTAAATTATTTCATTTGTACGTAAATATTATCTTTTATCATCTGCAAAAATTTAAAAATATAAAAAAAAATGTTATTATATCAGACAAAGTCTTCTGAACTTTTTGTCAACATTTAACGCAAATAAGGACTTTACACAGAAAACAAGAGACATTAAAACAATACAGAAAAAAGTTTCCTACTGAAATGGCTTGGCAAAGTTAAGTTTTTCTGTTTTTTTCACACACAATCCGCATTTCTATTTTTAAAATTGCCATGGTTGGCATATCTCAGTAAACTGATCTAGACATATTTTATTATTCCTTTTCTACGAAATTAGTTTAAAAGACCTTATTATACTCTCACCATCAGCACTATTATTTGAATTTGCACCAACATTTAGCCGGGAAAATACGCATCGTACTAAAAGAGTTCCAACAAGTTACTAAGTGAAATAAAAAGACAACGTTTATAAATATTTCCACAGTATTCCGAATTTTGTAATTTATGGATTTACTTAAAAATAATAATAAAAATAAAATGCTATGGGTGTGGAGCTACAAATCGTTCAAATAAAATAAGTCATTTTGTCCTGAACGATGAGAATATAAAATTATTGCATCGCACACCCTTCTACTGGTGTGACTATTGCAATAATTTTTCTATATATGATCATTATCCCCCCGATGAATGTGCCGTTTGCAACTAATTATTGATTACCTATGTTTGTATTTATATGTAAATTGTTTAAATAGCTACAGGTACGTAAAGTGGGATATATGCTTAGTAGATTTAAGTTGACGTATTTTCTCAATGACTATCGCGCTCTCGCTCTCTTTCTCGCTCCAGTAAATAAGGGTTCAAAGTGAAGGTTAGTAGCCTAGGAAATTGCGGATTGATTTACTGTGCTCGTGGTAACTTGTAAACCCATCTCCACTACGGAGAGAGATGCCTGATCGAACAAGATTACGTCCGCCGCGCCGCTCGCGCTGCGGTCCGAGCAATCCGAGCTGGGTCCAAGTCACGTGAGCTCCACGCGGCGACTCTAACCTCTAGAAAAACAATAATTTATTTGTATTCTTATTTTATGGTATACTCGTATGTACCAATCGGGTGTAAGGGCCATCGTAAGAATAACGGATTCCTACATGATTCTGACATAAAATTCTAACATTGAGAAATATATATATATATATTGCTTATCAGGAATGAGAATGTTTTATAGTTGACTGAACATAAGAAATTTGTAAAATTTATTGGGCATGTATGTTCAGTTAACACCAGATCAAGTGAAGTTGAACCACGTATGACAACTTGTTGTATTTTTAATTTGTGTCTTTTGTTCCGGGACTTTACTTTGTGTCCCAGTGCGTTTCTTGTGCGCTTCGCAGTATTTAATTAACTGTTTTTTACTTTATCAAAGCAAATCTTTTAACACTTTATTAATTGTTAGTAACAATCATTGTTACAACGGTGTTAGGAACTTGCTGAAGCTTACAAGATACAATATTTTATGCTATTTTGATTTTAAAATTGTTGTAGGAAGTAAATGTTGACCAAAGTTCAATAAAAAACTGTGATTAGTGATTAGTACTTAGTCTTATCGCGACTTGTATTAATTTATGGTAAAAATATTTTTTATGAAATGACTGTAGTGTAACATGCACGTGTAATACTGGGTGATTCTGAAATTGGAAAGAATATTTTAACCCTAAATAGAATTGATCATAAGCAAAAACTTTCTTCATGGGCCCCATGCTCAGTCTCAAACTCCGATCCAATCAGCAGAACATTATTGTATAGACACTAAGCATGGGTCGCTTAAAGAAAGTGCTTATGACCAACCTTCAGTGTAAAAATATTTTTTAGTATCCAAATATTAGTTTTGACTAAAACTTAACGTTTATTGTCCGTCTTAATGTTGTGTAGTTTATATCTTTACTTAATAAACATTCATTGAACATATTTAATGTATATTTATTAATTATTCTATGCGAATAGTCTTGAAAAAATATAAAGAGCCCTTTCTTTGTTGAAGTCATATTTCATAGTTTACCTACTATTTCTTATTAAAAATTTTGATATAATGTTTAATTTATTTACTATTAAATACCTACTGATTGTCAGTTTATTAAAATTTCTAAATTACTACTAAAAGATTAACGATTTCATTGTTTTTTACTATACAACTCAAAAACGACTCGATAGTTTTTAAAATATTCTTTCACCAGTAGAAAGCTGCATCTTTACAGTGTAACATACTACTAATATTATTAATGCGAAAGTTTGTAAGTATGGATCTTTGTAACTCTTTCACGTAAAAACTACTGAATGGATTTAATGAAACTTTACAATAATATAGCTTATACATCAGAATAACACATGGGCTACTTTTTATTCATATAACTTAACTATCTTTACGCTTTCTTTGAATTAGAATTAATTCCTCAGTTTTGTCAAACGTTAGTCCTTGCATATAATTGCATACTTTTTTTCTTGTATGCAGAAATGGTAAGTGGATATATATTCAACACCTTATTAGGTTTGTTATGAAGAAGTGGGGGATCAAGTCAAAAAATCTACGGATAAAGGATGTTCTTGGCTTTTGTAGTCTTGGACAGACTGCATAACTTCTGCGCTTATTAAGCAGTGTAGGATCGTAAGTAAGTGTACCTACTGTGTCTTTTGAGGACAATACACATACATGATACACCGTAAGTACTTCACAATATTGGTGTAGCAAAATAGTGGGATAAAGTAAAGACTTAAACGTGCAGACTTTTAATACAGCACGTTAGGCTAATTCTACACTCATCAATGATGTCTTAGGAGCACCTCCCCAGGAAGGAATTCAATATGAAATAATCTATTGACATAAGGCCAAATAGATTTGTTCAAGTAAATGTGGATCTGCAACTGTTCTGAGGGTTTTGAAAAAAAAACACAAAAATCGCCGCTATTACAATAAATACTAAAAACGGTCAAGAGTGAGTAGGGTCAATGTGAGTTCGTCTGGCACCATCGGTATAGGGGTCCAACACGCACTTGACGAGTTTTAATTTATTACGTTTAGAAAAAAAAAGGGATTCAAAATATCAAATGATACTGTTGGGACATGTTGGCTCAGTTGGTTATAGCGTTGGCACGGATCGCCAAGGTCGTGGGTTCGGATCCCACACGTGTCACATATGTTTGACGGATTTCTCATAAAAAAATAGCATTCTAGTGTTGTTTTTAATGCCTTTTATTCTTACAAATAGTTATATACAAAAATGATAAAGAGACGGATTAGGTATCTTATTATAAAGTATGTAATAAAGGGGTGAAATATATAGTTGAATCATATGTAACAGAGAAGAGTTTGCATTTTACCTCAGATGTTTGACACAAAATATCAGATTGATTAATTTTTTTAAGTCCACACATGAAAATATTTATAAACGACAATCTGATTGGAGTGATAAAGGCGTCTTCCGCATTCGAAACTAGTTTTCCATGAATAATTATATTAGCCTAAGGATCCTTGTCTATATTTTTTAATTCTACAATATGGTTTTCTGTAGTTAAAAACCATTTATCTGGATGGGTCGACAAGACGAAATCCTTGAACTGCAAATATTTAATAATATTATTGCCACTAAATTTCACGTAAGGATATGAAATTTGTATTTTATTATTTACATTTTCCAATTCCAAGTTTTCAAGCTCACTTAATCGTCTAGCGATTTGTGCAAGCGGAAACCTTTTCTTAACATTTTTTTAATACAAAATAATTTGTTTTCAAATGGGTATACATTAAAATCTTGTAATTTTCCAAGTTTACGACCTTCTGATACTAAGTGGCATAAATTATGAATGTTACTAGTAACATATGCACTCCCGTAAAACTATGGAAACTTTTTCACGAAAAATTGCAATAGTTCACTAGCGAGATCCAATAAATGAAAATATTTTTCGTGAGAACATATAGTGATAGCACAAAATAATGTTAAAAAGTGGTGATAGGGTTCGGCATCCAGAACTTTTCTTAAAATGATGAAGCTTATATAGTACAGGAAAGTACGATATTCAGACGCTTTCCAATGAGCTGATGCTTGTAGAGATCTAATAGCTCTATGAATTTCTTTCGGTTTTTTACAGTACAATAGAAATTGTGAAACCTTTTCAATGTCCTGAGCTCGCCACTTAGTAATATATTTTCCAAATTTTCCATCTCTCCATCCTAACAACAATCGCTTCATAACACCTAAATCAATAAGATGTAGAGAGTCTGACACTAGAAAGTCCTCAATCATATCTATTCTCAGTTTTAATAGAGATGAGTCAATCTTGTGATGTGCATTGTATTTCTTTTCGCGGAAATCTTTGTCGTTTCTGGCTAGACATTTACTATCTGGAAATGTAACTGTGTGCGATTCGTGAGAATAATATCCAACTGTAGTACACTTCAAGCACCCATGTTTACTGTTAAAGTTAGCAACTCCTGCAAATAAATAAAACAATCATTTGAACTCATTTAAACAAAATGCGAAAATTTTATGTTGCTTTTTCATTTATTAGGATTTAAGGGTATTTACTAACCTTTAATCATAGCCCTGGCTGGAGAATCGCACACAAACGCTTTGACTTTTACTTGATATACTCTTTCCTCTTTATCTGTGTTCAGTGTCAGACCACTCTGTAATTCTTCCATTTCGACAATAAAATTACCTAAGAAGCTGTTTAAGTCCGAGGGTTTTTGGTAACCTTCATAAATTCCGATGATCAATGGTGACAGTAATGGAATTTCTAATATTTAACCTAATATGGGCCCGAATTGCATATTCGAACTTTTGTGTATGGGTAGTCCATCAATATTAACAAGCAAGGTTATAGTGCTAGAGCAATCGAAATATGACAAAATTATTATTAATTGTTTTTTAAGGCTATTGTGCCAGTATTTTCCTGATCCAACAGGAACTAAATTGAGGTTTTCTGTATTCGTGTTCAATAATGTACGGGTATCTTTAGGAAGAATATTTGGTATAATTTTATTTAAAACACTTGACAATTTTTTCAAAGCTTCATGTGATATATTAAATTGTAGAGCCCAGTCTTTTATTTCAAATCGACAATTGCTTATTAAATGAGTTCTCTCAGATTGCATGATACTCTCATTTTCGGAACTGGTATTGGACATTTCAGAAAAATCCATAGAATCATTACTTTTTCGGACAAGCAACCGGCAGTTTCATGTATAAAACCCATACGGGGTTTTGATTGGATATCTTTGTCAATTCCAGGCAAAATAGAAAGTGCGGAACCAACATCGCTTTTTTGTAATTCACTTGACGGTTTTTGATTTATATCTGCCAATTTATTCAATGATTCAAGACATTTGAATTCTTGTTTTATTATTGTATTTTTGACTTTTTTCCGATAACCAGCGCTTCTTTTGATGGTTTTCCATTTTTCGTAATCCATTGTATTGTTTTTATAATGAAATGATTAGTGATAGAAATTCAAAGCTTTTTAGACGCGTTGCAGTCACAGTAATCAGAACTCTTCTATTGAACATTTTTCTTGAATAAATGTGGTATTATTGAAATGTAAACAACTGAAGTTCAGTTAAGGTAATAGAAAAATTATATTTCAACTGTCATTTTGTAACAGACACTCTGCTGCTGTTTAGTAAACCGGCAACTAGTATAAAACAAATTTGCGCAAATATGACGAGTATTGGTTGTATAATAGCTATTTTTCACACCTTATAGCAAATCAAGATCAATTATAGCCCTTTTTTAAAGAATAGTGGAATAAAGAAGAAACGGAAACTACTTCATGATTGTAGGCTGGATGCGCTAAAAGACGTTATCGGAACGCTTTTACTTCACAATTTTGTAATTAGACAACTACTATTTGATATGTAATCGAGTAACTGATTGTTGAGGAGTAACGGTTGTATAATTGCTTCTCTTACGCACCCAACAGCGAATCAACAACCATTATAGCCCTTTTATAACACTTACTAGTAAAATAAAAATGAATCTGTAACTACTATACGATTTGTAGATCAAATGTGCCAGTTGACATAACAGAAATGCTTTTACTCCACAATTTAATAATTACGTAACTACTATTCAATATTTATTCAATCTTAAGTCGAGTAGTTTATATCTAATTCGACTATTTTGCGTGTTGGGTGGGTATCGGCGTACTTCTGACTTTTCAGTTTTTGAGCAATCTGCTCACGTGCTCACGTTTTATTTATCTATCACGCCTTATCCCCGAAGGGGTGGCAGAGGCATATGATATAACCTTTTTTAACCATGTGTAATCCTGTCCCATGTAATACGTGGTGAGCCCATTGCCATGTTGAATATTATACAGACGCAGGTTGTGGCTGGCCTTCAATTTGACTTAACGACTGCCATGTTACTGGCAACCAGGATCAACTGCTTAAACGGCCTTCTGAAGCACGAAAACCCTCGCAAATGTAAATGCCTCCCTGGTCCCTGGTTTCCCATCCGTGACCAGAACGATAGTTTACAGAACACTTGAGTCCGCAGGACCACGAGTGCTTCATGAATGAATGATATATAAGGAATTCAATAAATGACTATATAAGGAATTCAAACAATAAAAAATCGTTTGCAGAATGTTGAACATGTGTTGAACTCTTCTAACACTGTCTTAACTCTGAGTTACTATTGATAGATTCGTTATAAAATGTATCAATGAGCCTAAAACCAACACAACAATCTGCTACATTACATTTACAAACGTTAACAAAATAATTCTGTCACTATTTCAAAGAACACAGTTGTATATGATCAGAAACTAACAATTACATACATCAATATATTTCAAAATGAAGTAAGTATACCTACGGCGTAACTGACACGAACTATAAAACGTGCATTTTGCACAGCTTCAATAACTGCCATGTAAAATAATAATCTCATAAACTGTAAACAAGATGCATAGATCTAACTAAATTACCACACATAAAACCTGCTAAGATAACAAACGCAATATTAAACTTGACCCAATGCCACGAGCTCATATATCCATCATTTGATAAAACATTTTTATCGTTCCATAAACCCTGCACCAACCTTCAAACGAACGATAGAACGACACGTAAGCCCAAAGTCTGGCTTCATAGCCAAACGAAATTCTAAATCGGGACACAACAGTTTGGCAACTATTATGCTTTAATTTCAGTTGTTCAAAACTTGTCTCAGCGTAATACCGCTGTACCGTCCCGCTCCCCTGAGACCCTTTTCTAAACGTGCCCTTTTCCATTCCTTTAATACAGCCGTGATTCATTCGAGATCTTTGAAATGGGACTCCTGATATCAGTCATAATTTCATACGCTGGCGTAAATGAAGCGATTGAGTGCATCAAACACATACTTGGTGGTATCGTCCCAGAAACCGAACCCGATTTTCAAGACCTCGTCGAGTACTACACATCGCTACTCAGGAAATCTCAACTTGCCAACCCATCAACCGTCGAAAACTGGACCAAAGAAAGCGGTCAAGGGTATCTAAATTTGACTGAAGATGAAAATGGAAAACTTAAGTCGGTCGCCGTCAACTATTATGGTGACCAAAATGGTTCAACCGCGTTACTATTCAGCACGAAAATTTCCAGTTTTGGTCAGGATTCTATCGACGAAAGTGAACCTCACAGCAACGGTGACTACAGGAGCAACAGGTACATAGAAACGAAAACGAAAACCTTACTAACAAATACCTCTGAATCAAACAATGTCGGTCTCAGAAACAGATCATCCTCTCGTGAACATATTTCAGATTTAAATACTTTAACTTCAAATTCTGTTGACCCTGTCAACCATACCGAAGAAGACGGGGCTCAAGAGAAATTAACATGGCATTACCGACCGCTGAGCACAACCCCAACCCAGCAACCACTGCCCGAAATACATTTCGAATCATTTGATGAAGACAAAAGAGGCGTTTACAGCGAAGACTTCCTAAGGTTAATATTCTTTACTATCGGCACGTGCACCTCTCTTGTAGATATTCACGCTTATTATAAGGTAGTGAAGTAGCTACATCTCATTGTCATCAACATATGCACGAGTAGAGAGCTAAATCACGGATCCATCAGATTCATCTGTACAAAACCGATTCATGTTATGAATTTGTTTAAGATCTCTTGACGGAATTAAGTTTCGACCGTTACAACGAAGCGACCCGAGTAGTAGGCGTAGAAGTTTCAAAAAGCGCCACTCTTCGTCATCGAATTCTTCCAGAGAGTCGCGCACGTCCCGCGAGGAGGAACTTAAGATTTTTACGTCACTCGAGGAAGCTGAGTTCGAGCGTATGAACAATGATAAGGTCCAAGAATTCGGCAGCACTCCTAATCTATCAGCGCGTTCTCATTCCAGAAGTCGGTCGAGAGAAAACTCGACAGAGGCGAGACGGGAGCACTGGAACGTGAAAGTTTCAGGGGACAGCACAGCGTCAGACGACAATGCGACAATATGGCCACTCATGAAAGACGTACCGAAACTCGATTCCTTCGACGAAGACACGAAAGACAGCAACGAGGTAATTGAAGAGGAAGACGATGTAAATTTCTGGGGTAACTCCGATTAGTCTGGAGCGTATCGCAGCTCGAACGCACATAAGCTTCTTAAGCATGACTGAACTATTAAATTATTTCGCCCCGGTTTGTGGTTTGTTTTCTTTGGAACCCTTAGTAATAACAAAACTGGTGTGATCTCCCAAATGGCAGGAATCTGTGATAGGCTCTAATCTGTTTGGCTTATTTATAGGACGCCTCAACTCGTGATACGTTGATTGACTGAGACTATTAGCGATGATTATGAGGTTGATTTTATTATTATAAATGAAATTGGCTTTTCCTTGATCTGTCTGTAGTATGATAAATAGTAGAGTTTCTAGTAATTAATTGACGATAAATTTATTTAGCCGTACTTATAAGTGGGCAAATAATAATATTTATTTACACAACACTAAAGAAAAGGAAGGTCAATAATTAGAAAATGTTCAATACAAAATATTTACGCGATCGCAAACAACTCGCAAATATCTGTGCAAAGTAATTGTTACATTCAGTTATATTCGGTCGATGTTGTTGTTATATTAATTCGAGGCTGAATATTACCATACCTTGGTTCGCAAAAATATGATATTGGGCCGTTTATTTAATATTTTGATCCTTGTTACGAAAGTCATGAAAGGACTATTCCACAATACTGGAATGTATCTAAATTGAAGTAGTGATTTAGAACCTAAAATAATAGTGCACTATAAATACAGCTTACCTCATCGGATGTCATATTAGAATTCACACTTTTTACCATGTTTTAATTAACTGGCATTCCGTATTATTCGGGTAGAATATTACACCACACAGTAGATACGTCAAAATTAATAAAACAAAGAAACCTGGTCAGTCAACTAATCAGGTACTAGGCATTATGATTGCAAAACAAAACAAAATTTAATATCATCTTCTGTGGAAAATTCTGTATTATCTGTGGAAAAGTCAATTTGTGTTGATACTCAGATTAAAATAATTAAAAACCAAGGAGTCCTAGTGACTTATCCTTCCGAAAGTTCTCTTGAGCCTTCCGGCCATAGGCAGAACGAAGGAAACCCTGTTGGTATAAAGTCCGACATAGCATCTATGAGGATTTCCACATGTAAAATAGGGGGTTAAAATTCGTTGAACCAAATCACTTCTGTATTCAAATCCAGGCACCGCGTTCACCGCGTTCTAATAACTTTTATATTATGTCTTTGAACTTTTTACAGAACAACTGTCAGTTACATTTTTTATTTTTGTTTCTAGTATATTTGAATATAAGCAAGTGCCCGTTGTTTACGACCGATTGCAATATATCATCGCCCACCCATAACCTATTTACCAACGATGCTCGGACAAAAAGAGGACTGAATTCTGAAACAGATTTTATGAGTACATATTGAATTCAATACGCACATACCTACATGCATATAAACGTATGAGGCATACTTAATATAGTTTGTATAATATCCGGATCCTATGTAGAGGCACATAAGGGTCATCAATTGTAGGGCTCTTCTAATTTTGTGAGGAAATAGGATGCGAATAGCTTTCTTGATAAAATATAATATGTCCTTACCTATAACATACAGAGAATCGACACATACATCAGCCGTGTGTTCCTACACCTGGGGGCCGAGTCTACTATTGACAAGCCGTAGAATAGAACCAGAATCGCTGTTTTTGCTGTCAAAATGTTAGTTGACTATCAAAAATGCAACTGATTAGCGCCACTGGCGCGGTACGTGTTAGTAGAATTCTATCGGCCGACCGATAGAAGTCTATTGGAGTATAACAGTTGATTGATTATGTTAACTACGAAAAACTGTTAAAATTGTACCGGTGGCTTTCTATTGAGCGACGATTTCGGTTCTATTTCGACACGATTGAAATAGCAGACTCGGCCCCCTTATAGCGTGTTGAAACAGACAATGGGCAGGTGCTGGCTACATGCTTTCAAACATTCTATATCGCTCATAAAGCCTTCTGCTTGGGTTTACGACTGCCACTTTACTGGCAACTGGGACAAACTGCTTCACGTGACATTCGGGCATATAAAGGAACCTATTTCTTTTCATCGTTTACATTTCCATTCAGCCAAATTGAGCATAAAATGAAGCACAGAAACGATGGTAAATGTAAATGAAATTTGTATGCCAGATTGGTATAAAATCTGTTTTTACTATACATAACAGCATCGAAAATAATAAAGGTCGATATATGTGGAAAGCGGACCCGAGCTCTTAAGCGAGGACTTCGGAAGCTACCGGGAAGAGCTTAGATGATTATGAGTTACCTACTGAATTAGGTTGAACCACGATGCGGTCATTATGAAAACTATATTTGTTCTGTTGTTATGTAAACAATTAAATAAAAGTGCCTTTGTTTTATACACTCTCTCTAGGACAGTTAATCCTTCCACACTTTTATCAGCTTATTATGCGGATATTTTGGGGAAATTCTACCGATTGGGAAATTGCCTTTAGAGCACAAAAGCAGTGCGTAAGGGCAATGATGAGAATAAAAAGAACAGAGAGCTGTAAACCCCATTATAAGGCCTTAAAATTACTGACCTTACCAAGCCTATATATTTTAGAAATAGCTATTTTCGTAAAAAAGAAGCCTCAATTTTTTGACCGTGAATAGTAATCGAAATAAACATAAATTACATACAATACCTAATAGGACAACTATGTTAAATAAAAGTGTTTACTGCATGGTGTCCAGAGTGTAAAATAAATTACCAATTGAGCTAAAATAGAAATACCTTATGTGTTTAAGCAAAAACTTAAAGTAAAGTAAAAGTAAAAAACTCTTTATTGTACACCAGGAAACATACATATGGACATATTAACATTAACTTGTTGGTATAACAATTGGCGACCTTATCGCGCAAGGCAATCTCTTACAGGCAACCTTTGGATGGAGACTGTAGAATGGGGAATATTGTTAGGCAGTGTACATATAAAAATAGATAAATAAATAAAATATACAGTTTAATTTATACATATATAAACACATATAAATATATTAATACATTATTTTTAACCATCCACAATTATTTAACGTAATTACAAAACATATAAAATATAGTAGTGTTGTATTTTAGGAGACATAGTTACTATATAGCAAGTTACAAGTTGTTAGCGGCACGCAGATAGAAGTTCCTAACTAATGTCTTAAAAGTATGTGACGATTGTGCTCGTCGAATTGTCACTGGTAGTGCATTCCATAACCGAACCGCTTGGACAGTGAACGAATTGTCCATGAAGTTTGTAAAGTGGCCAGGCATTTTTAATCTCAAATTCTCCGATGATCGCAAACTTCTAGAGTGGCAGACATTCAAAAAATTAAAACGTTTCTTTAGGTAGGTCGGAGTAAAAGGGTTAAAAAGGATACTATATAAAATGGAGAGAATATGAGCATTCCGGCGAAGGCGGATAGGTAACCACTTGAGTTTTTTGCGATACTCAGAGATGTGATCATATTTGCGCAACCCAAATATGAATCTAATACAATAATTTTGGAGTCTCTCAAGTCTATTTAGTTGGTCTTCAGTGAGATCTAGATAGCTGGCATCGGCATAATCAAGGATAGGAAAAAGAAGTGATTGAACAAGCGCAGTTTTTGTTGCAATAGGCAGAAAATTTCTCAGTCTGCGCAGGGATCCCGACGCGGCAAATATTTTCCGTCTCAGCTCCTGCAATTGAGGACCCCAAGACAAACATGAATCTATGTATATACCTAGGTTCCTGACAGAGTTACTATAAGCTATATCAGTCCCATTACATATAATTTTTGGACTTAGTGTCCAATCAATTCTTGAAATCATTCTAGGACTTCCTACTATTATAGCCTGAGTCTTTAATGGATTAACCTTAACTCCATAAGATTCACTCCATTTGCAAATCGTGTCCAAGTCGGTATTGACATCGCCAATAGCTCCACTCAAATCATCCAGTGAAGCTTGGGAGTAAATCTGGAGATCATCTGCATATAGGTGGTAGGAAGAAGATAAGTCCCTTGTGATGGAGTTTATGAAAACTGCGAAAAGTAAAGGTGACAGAACGCCGCCCTGTGGCACTCCAGCAGACGTATTACACCAGGAAGAAAACAAATCTTCAACATTAATACGTTGCCGTCTACCGAACAGGTAACTATGAAACCAATCAATCACTGTTGGAGATATGTTAAGTGAGCACAATATACCAAGCAGGATATCAAAATCTACGGTATTAAAGGCATTGCTGAAATCTAGCAGAGCTAAAACTGTCAACTTGCCGTTCTCCATACCCGCTCTTATGTCCTCCGTAATATGAAGTAAAGTTGTGGTAGTACTATGTCCAGCACGAAACCCAGATTGGAAAGGATTAAACAGTTGATTTTTGGAAAGGAAGTCAGTGAGCTGGGCGTGAACAAGTCGTTCCAAAACCTTAGATAGGAATGGTAGAATAGAAATAGGACGATAGTCAGAAAATAAGGAAGGGTTGGATTTTTTGGCAATAGGAATAATTATTGCATCTTTCCAAGCTGTTGGGAAAACACTATGGGTAATTGAGAAGTTCAGGATATGACAGAGAATAGGAAGGATTTCATCAATTATAGGTATAATCATTTTACGGCTTAGACTGTCTGTACCTATGGCGTTAGAGGTAATAGACAATATGCTCTTCTTAACATCACAATCAGAGAATTGACTAAAGAAGAATGGAGCACTTTTGGGAGTAGATAGAGTTGAAAGATATTTAAGCGTATTAGTTTTGATTTCCACATTGAAATTGGAGATAGCACTAAAAAATTGATTGAGAGCATTTAAGTTAAGACTTTTAGAAACTGAAACTTGACGAGATTTACCAACTCCCAAAGATCTTAGAAATTTCCAGACTTTATCTGGATCTCCATCTTGGACAGAGCTGTGGATATATTGGCGTTGTGCATTCCTACACACCTTGTTGCAGTGATTCCTAATGAGAACATATTTCTCCCAATTTGAGGTCGTTGGCCGCCTTTTATACTTGGACTTTGCCGTAGCTTTTTTAGTTATGAGTGCTTTGATTTCGGTGGTGAGCCAAGGCGACGGCCCGTGTTTCACTTTAATCCTGCGAACCGGTGCATGGATATCGTAGAGTGAAATTAAATGAGATGTGAAAAAGTTTATTTTCTCATCAATGCAGACGGATGAAAGTAAAGGTGCCCAGTCAACCTTGTCAGCATCCCTGCGCAAATCCTCGAGAGACATATTACTGAAATTGCGAAGCAAAAGAAATTTAGGTTTGAGCTTAGGAGTTCGAAGGCGATAAGATAAATATATCAAGTCATGGTAAGAGAACTGATCAGCCATTCGCTGACCATGCTTCACTACTCTATCGAGAGAAGTAACAATTATGAGATCGAGTAAGCTAGGAGTACAATTAGGAAAATGATGTGTAGTACTGGAAGGAAGAATTGAGAGATTACAAGATTGGATAATGGATTGGAAAGTAGAAGAGCGAGAGTCATTTTTAAAAAGACAGGTGTTGAAATCACCCATGATTATGGTTTGACTGTAATTGGGAATGAAAGTTTCTAGGAGTATTTCGAAAGAAGTAAAATAGTTGATTTCAGAAGAAGGACCATAATAGACTCCTAGGAGCACCTTAGCGTGGAGGAGTTCCACCTCAAGGAATAAATGCTCGCCGGCTAGTCGCGGAGGTGGTTGAGGAGATGAATCGACAACAATATAGGATAAATTACTGCGTAGGTAGATGGCCACCCCCCCATAACCAGCCGGTCCGCGATCATGTCGAATGAGGTTGAATCCCGGCAGGGTATAAGCCAATGAAGGTAGACAGGGTTTGAACCAGGTTTCAGTTATAAGTATAGCATGTAAATTTTTACAGTCAAACGATGCCAGCATATCCGTGAAATGAGCCGGAATGCTTTGGGCGTTAATATGCACTACGTTAAAATTTTCTGGAACATCAGAGAATTGAGACGAGAGGAAATCTGCCAGTGAAGTGTCATCTTGTGAACTAGTGCTACTACAAGCGGAAAAATAATCACCACTACAATCTGTGTCAGAACTACAGTCTAACATAGACATAATTTAAGATAATAACAATATACTACTATAATAAATATAAATAGGTAAATATATAAATAATTCTTCACTAACAATCTAAATCTAGTCACTAATATTAATTAGATCCTAAGATTCATCTGCCGGTTGCACTTTACAACAATTTTATTTTAATTAGAACAATTTGAAGTAATCTTTTTTTAGTTTAATAAGTTATAGTTTATAGTCCAGGCATTATCACATCCACTATTCAAAGTCTATATATAGTAGACTACAAATATTCAATTACAATTACTATTTAATGACACTAAAGCACAAGACTCGTGTAGTCAAGCCACAGATGCCTAATAAAAATAACAAGAACTTGCCGGGTAGAATCCACTAAAAACCTCAGTTTAACAACCATTATTATACTGGGGTGAGACTGAACTTGATTTTAGACTAGACTAAGACGTAGAGGACGATAGATTAAAGAAATATGAATTAAGATTTGGCTAAAAGGTCTTAGGAACCAGGCCATGAAATAATTAGAAAAAAAAAATCGCCTGATGACACCTGACAGCACAACAACAATGAGAATCAATAATCAATTGTATTATTACCAATTAATGTACATATCATCATCTGTAGTCTGTGAAATTATTCAAAGTTGTAGAAAAAACAAAAAAAATAAAATAAAACATAGTTCTAAAAAACAATACTAAGAATCCTGAAATAATCAAATAGAAGTGTACTTAGAAGAAAAGTGAGCAAGCGATAATGTTACCAAACCATTGTAGTGTAAACAATGCCAATGGATACCTGGACCGTGCAATATTTTGTTGAATATCTACTTCATCTTTGAGGCAACTGTGCGCTTGGCCTTCGTCGCAGCTGCCTTCGACGTGGTGACCGTGACCTTTGGTAGAACGTCACATGCCGAATTAAGCTCAGCAAGAGAGTGCACGCGTCGCCGCACGTTATCTGCTGCCAGCACATAAATTGATCCTTCCTTAGTCCAGCTTCTTGCGACTCCTAACTTCTCACGGGCCGCCATAAACAGATCGTGCCTGGACTTCGTGAGAAATTCAGACATTGTAAATCCGGTGCCCTTCAGCTTTGCTTTGGAGAACCAAAGTTTATCTCGCAACGTCACATCATGCAGCTTAAAAAGAAGAGGCCTAGGCTTTTTATTTTGTGTGGGACGACCCAGCCGTTGGCAGCGCCTTATGTGGCTGGCACAAAACTCAGGAATACCGAAGCGGTGCTTGATGAAACCAACCAAACTGTTTGTGGGATCCTCGTCCTCTACCTCACCAACACCGTGCAATAGCAGTATCTTACGACGCCTCTGCATCTCTGTGGTATCCATTGCCCGTGTCAAAGCCTCCATCTGTTGTTGAAGTAGTTTCAGAGTTTGAGTAACAAATGCTCTGAATGCAGTGAATTCAGTGGCTAAGCTGGCTACACTTACTGCTTTATTAGGAGTTTGGTGCTCCAGCTGCGTCTCAAACTCCTCCATCCTTTTGTTGAGCCTGTCACTCAAAAGATGAATAGCACTCTGCATTGCATCCATAGTGAAGTGTATGAAATTTTGTTGTTTGTTATGGAATTTTTCTTAAGAAATTATTTTATCCGGCAGAATGATTACTTAGCAGTATTTATATACCATGTAAGTAGACTTAATTTAAATAAAACAATAAAAACAAATAAATAAATAGTGGAGCAAAAAAACTTCGACTTGATCTTTCAACTACCCACGAAAAAAAAGGATATTGATTGACAAACAAACAAAACAAACATATTATAATATACAGGAATTTTTCGACGACAGCAATATTGGAGTAATCGGATAAATGTATCTAATTTTCTTATCAATTTTAATTCTTATTTCTAGTTTAATAATTTATGTTGACGTGGTTATTTTATTGTTTTGTTTTCGTTTTATTTTATTATTATTTTTCTGAATTTGTATGACTTTGTGACTAAATTATTATTGTATTTAAGTACTCAAAAAATATTTGCTTACCTACGGGTGGAGAATAGAGAAGCTATACTTTATACCTCAGTACTTATTTATTTAATTAAGATATATGAAATGATAAATAATAGTGATATCTCCTGGCCATAGACAAATGGGAGTGCACCGTGTGCTTTTAGTCGGTAAGAGTCCGGCATAGCATCCATGAGGATTGCAACACGATAAAAAAAAAAGAAATATGTACCTACTTATTTAATTATTTTTTTGTTGGAACTAATCCCACCTTCATTCCCATTACTGTGACTCCTGTTAACCAGGCATCTACAGCAATGACCAAGACCACAAAAGTTACACCGAGCTCGTTCTCGGTGAAGTCCCAGGAGAAGTAGGCATGTCTTGGAACCCGCAAAGAAATTAATCAGAAGATAGTTTAAGTTGGAAAAAGAACGCAATGCCTCTTCCCTCCTTTGCAAAGCGGAAGACCTGGAAAGCAACTAGGTGTAAAGCCTTATAGAAAAAGGGAAGCACCACGGTAATAGTATACTACGGGTCCTATGTAAGCTATGTTTGATTCCAGCAATATATATAGCAGAAACGTTTAAAACCACGAAAATTTACCCTCGATGCGACGAGATCCGCATATTAAACTACTCCAGATGTTACTTGTAAACTGCTTAGCATATTGTATCGCTCGTTTCTCCAAATGCTACACTCCCAAAATATGTGATGATCGGTCTGATCATATTTTGCATCAGCTGTTGAACATTTGCAGGACAGGGACGCCTGGAAATGATCTGCTGGCAAAGTGAAATAATATTAAATTGTAAATAGGCCATCAAAAAAAAGCCTTCCTAAGTTTCTTGCCGGTTCTTCTCAGGTGGGCCGCGTTCCGAACCGGTGGTCGCTTTAAATATTTTAAATAGAGTATGACATTTTGTAAGCGCCGTTAAAATGGTCTATGAAAAATAAAGATTTTTTTTTTATTATTTATGACAGAAGGGTGCTTAAACGAATGTAATTGCTCCTAAAGTTACCATGTCCCGTAAGAAATTGAGCACAAAAAAGTACTTATTTATAAACTTTGTTTATAATGTCAAGAAAAATTATTATAAACTAGCTGATGCCCGCAGTTCCACTCGTGTGAAATTTGGTTATTGCATTAAAAGTGTTTCCCGAGGGAATAAGATGTTTTCTGGTATAAAAAGTTCCCTATGTCCAGAAAATTTTCTATCTATTAATATTTAAGGTAGGCTTTGTACCTAATAATCGTCCAAAGAATCATTATCAGGTATCATTGTTGAACAAAATAACTCCCTACCTCCCTACCACGTTACATTCAAGATTCAGAAAAGTATTCATAACCTAGAAAATACCGATATTGCCAGATAAAAAAATAAAGTTATCCAGATTGAATGTATTCAGCCGGTACCTATATTGTGAATTCTAAATTTAAATGTATTTTTGATCTTGACAGTGTGTCACCGCTACCGCTGGACAGACGTCACACTCGTTCTAATAAGATCTCAATTCCATGTTTATTTAGACCACAAAGAATGCCAATGTCTGTCTGTAAACAACATGGTAACAGTAGATATTATATTTGGAAAGGCACTGCTTGACTAAATAGACTAGAAAATAATGGAGCTCCATGTATTGTTCTCATGGCAATCTGTTAGAATGTACTTACCTATCTTTTTTCAATAAAATACTTTATTTATAGCATGACATAAGTGGCGTTTTGGCAGTATGTAGACAATGTAGCCAGCGTGCAAAATTATTAGTTCCGTTTCACGACGTTTTTGCCAATCGGTAAATACCTGCCATACGTCATATATACTCTTGTATACTCAGCGTACCAAACTTGCACTTTCATTCCATACGGCATTAAAACATATATCTACACTGAGCAGAGTCAAAAAACATCACACGATTTTCATCGCGATCAAGAAAAATAATTTATTTTCAAGCCAAAATTACTTGTCTTATCCTCTACCCTCTATTTTATACGGGATTGAGTAGCATTCGTACCTAGTTCTAATAATAGACGGTACGAGTATACGTTACCAACCCAATACTCCAGACGCATAGATTTTTAAATTGAATTCTAAGAACCATAGACCATAACAGATGCGTTCTATTTTTAATTATATCATGGATCGGATTGTTTTGTTTTTTGTGTCTATTTTATAGCCAGCTTTTCAGCTCGGTGCGTTTCGGATTCGTTAGGGGCGTTCAAATGCGATGCGTAATAATTACTCGCACTGCTTACAGCTTACATAAAGAAATAGTACGTACCTAAATATACAATTCTCAAACTACAGTATCCTAAACGGCTTCATAACGTCTACCGTACACCGTGTCATACCGGCTTTGCAATTTTGCAGTGCTTGGAGGTTCGTGTTGAGGTCTTTCTGTTTATTATTCCTGAAGGGGTGGCTGAGGTTATATACGCTCTATAGGATATTATACGCTCACATTTGACTGTGTATATTCCTCTCCTGTTCAGACTTCGTATTCGTATTAGTAAATGACTTTCTCTAATACTTTTTATTACCACTTATTCATTTGTACAGTCAGCAACGGCAATCACTTAGCATAACAGTACTTAACTTAGTAACAATATTTTTTTTGGATTTAGTTTATAATATTTATTTATTTATTTATATTTGACACGTCAAAATGGCGTCTCCCGCCTGATGGTAAGCCAAGACGACGACCCGTAATTTTGGGCCGCTACCCTAACCCACAGGGCTAGGATAGCGACCCTCAACTTGACGGCCCAGAAATATGCCTTTTCACGCCTCTCTTAAAGGACCCAGGATAAAAATGTAAATGTAAATATAAATGTACAAATTTTAAATAGGTTCAGTTTTTAAACATTATTCTACTTCTGAGACTGATTCTAATTGAAGAAAGTTTATTTAATGCCACTTATATTGCTACGAAGTATTTTCTTTCAACAATTTCAATTCTCACGTGTTTTTCCAATGTGCCACAAGTATTTATATCATATTGCACTTGTTACATCAGTATACAATCGCATTTTCAGTAGTATAAAACATTTTATGGCATAGTACAATGCATAAAATGTTTTATACAACTCAGTGCCATTATACAATATTGCTTTCAATGTTTTTTTTTACAATTCACAAGGGCATGTCTTGTATGTCAGTCCTTATGCAACTTATATCGAGAATTTGCAGAGGGACAATCGAGAAACATTTTTCCACGTATTCTGAACTTTGATGTAGCTTTCTGTGACTCAGTGTTCTGTAAACGATCACTGCGTTAAGCTAATTTCGCTATGGCTGGTCACGGATGGGTGACCGCTTTGTGGTATTTATATTATATATTATTATACAATCAGGCAGGCAGTTGGAACAACTGATAATGCCTGTATACTGCTAGTGCCTACTTAGTGCTTCATTGCGGTTTCCTAGATGTTCATTGACTGAGGAGGCGAGCAAAGCGCAAGTCTTCGAATTAAGTCCACTGGTACGGGAAATATGCTATCGATGTCCGACCGTTCGTCCGTCTATTCAGTCGCATTTTACGTCGGATTTGCATGCAACTTAGCATGGACAATCCTTGATATAGCTTAAAACTTTTAGCGAGGGGGTTTTTCGTTCAGGGGAGAAATGGAGGCAGGGGAGGGGAAATGGTCCCGTAGTGGTTGGCACGAGCGCTCAAAACTAACACGTTAACCAAAAAAATGTTTAGCCTGTTTACAAAATTTTCTCCGAAGTCTACGGTTCACAGAACCACTAGTCTAGTTTGTTTTTAAATTGGTTTATTTGTGCTGAGATCACAGCTTCTGGTAGCCTGTTCCAAGCTCTGACAACCCGATTGCTTAAGAAGTTCCTTTGGGGGTTATTATTAGAAATACTGGTGCACAACTTAAGGTGCTTTAGATGAATTTCCAGTTACGAGCGTTTCCGTGCTTCGGAAGGCCGTTGGTACCGGTTGCAAGTATCATGACAGCCGTTAAGCCGAGTTGTAGGCCCTATGGGCGGCTTGAAACATTTTTAACAGCATGTAGCCACAACCTGCGTCTGTCTATTTCAACACGGCAATAGGCTCAGCACCTATTACGTGGCACAGTTATGAACACGGTGAAAAGTGGGCGTATATAATGCCACCCTTTTGGGGATAAGGCGTGATTGATAAACTTAACTTTGATAAAGGTTTGCTTTTACAATATTTGACAGAACAGGGTGTTGGAAACTACCATAGACTACAGATGGGCCCTTTTACCACTTGCTGTTAGGCGAGTGGTGTGCTTGTCTGCCATCTTAGTGGTATAAAAAATAGAAAAGCTATTGCAAAATCTCGATTTTTAGAAAAAAGTGAAAAAAGTTATATTAAACGGGTATAAGGAACCCAACAATGGGCTCACCACCTGTTACGTGGGACAAAAAGCAAAGCATACGGTGAAACGTGGGCGTATAGTAGTACGCCTCTGCCTACCCCTTCGGGGATAAAGGCGTGAAAGTATGTTATGTTGTTATGTTATAAGGAACCCCAATATCTACGAGGCCCGTGGTTGGGGCTATTAACCTCGATATTACCTGTGCCAGAGTCAATTTCTATAATTTAGGTAGACCTCAGGTTTTAGAAGATTTTAGTGAAAATGTTCAAACTATTGAAATTTACATTTTAAAAATTAAAAAACCAACAGCGGCTTAGCATGTAGGATAGACATGACCTGCTGACCCATTTATGTTCGTTACGACATCAGCATCTTCATGTTGACACGTGTAAGCACTATAATGTTCTACAAACGAAAATAAACAATGTTTTTTAAACATTTCAATTTATTTAGCATGCCTGCAACTTGTGTATTACAATTTTTCATACGAACTTTTACCAACACACGTATATTTTTTTTAATAACCCCGGATTCTTTAAGCAATTTGTGAAATGTCATATTAGTAAGTGATCAATGGTATACCTCATTTAGACTCTCGCGCCAGCCGCGAGACAAGCTGCGCGACGAGCCGCGAGCTTGAATGAAAATGTACCAAAATACTGCATTTCCACTCGCGGCTCGTCTCGTGGCGCGCGCGAGAGTGTAAATGGGGTATCAGGATTACTACTTGGGGTGTAAGAGACCCCACCTAGATCTCCGGGGCCCAAGTGGCCTCACCAGCTAGCGGTGCACCTGCTGACTTACAGACAAGACAACTGCCTTTACGGGGTTAGGCAGTCAGATAGCAGTCGCTCCCAATAGTTTCGAAAAGCAAATACCAAACGATCATCATCATCCGAGCGCTTGTCCCAGTTGCGTCTCGCGACGCCTGGGGCCCAATTTCCTACTTTTTACACTTCGCACGATCTTGGGCATCCCCTGTAGTGAGACCTTTAGCACGCATGACATTCCTTACGACGTCAAGCCAGCACTTCTTGGGTCTTCCCCTCTTGTACATCCGTGTGACTGTGTTACACATCCACCGCAGCATCTTCATTTCCGAGACACACAGTTCCTGCTTGTGTCGCTCCAATATTGGTCAAAAATACCAAACGATATCATCGAAATAAAAGTGGACCCTAGGCTCTAAATCCAGGTAGGCTTTGGTAGCAACTGGGAATACACTAAGTAGAGGCGAAGATCAACTTAAGACTACAACAATCGGAACATGTGCCCCTAATTCATTAGGATAATGTAACGGTTTGCCATCTGATCATAAGTCCTAGATCTGAAACATCATTAAAAAGTGCAGTGGGATGCGATGAAGCTTTACCGAAATCTATAGGGTCCAAGCCTCATCTGCAGTTGCACCTACTGATTACTAGACGAAGTTAGACATCTATGTCTGTATTTTTCTTATTTTTGCATATACTTCTTTCTCTAGAAAGATAATTCGGAACTAACCAAGTTCTATAATGCCTTCTGGCCAAATGTACACAGGTTGTATAGTAAGGGTATTAGGAGATATTTTTATAAGGGTATTAGGATTATTATAGGAGAGGCCTTCTAACGCACAGCAGTAACGCGCTAAAAAAAACAAAACCCTCGAGAATGTCTAAACAATAATTCTAACAAATACTTTTATAATGGTTACTGGTCTATCTATTGTACATGCGCAATTATTTTTACTTTTAACTTAATTAAAACTAATTTCTGAAGACACAATTTGGAGCATTATTTGCAGTTAAAAGTTGATTTGTTTATTTGTAATGGATACAGATAGTTAGAGAAAAAAATCTGAAATAACCCGTTTATTTGAGATTTTTTCTCTAGCTATCTATCCCCTATAACTGATTGGACATTTTCATGTAATTAAGTTATATCGTTATAGTAACTAACTAACTAACTAACTAACTATCTTCACGCTGTATCCCTGACGGGGTAGTCAGAGAGGACAGATCGCCAGGCTTCGCGATCCATGCATACTTCTTTCGCTTCTTCGAGATTCATCAATCGCTTCATACACGCACGTCTGGGTATCCGAGTACTTTTGACCTTTCCGTTTTTGAGCAATCTGCTCACGTGGTCTTCATATGTAAGTCTCGGCCTACCCTGACTCCTTCTACCCTCTACTTTTGAACAATATATATTCTTCGTCAATCGTTCCTCACTCATTCGTTGGACGTGTCCAAACCAACGGAGCACGCCCTTTTCCAGCTTAACGCTGACACTTTCATTCAAACCTGCCAAATTGCGTATCACTTCGTTACGTATTCGGCCAGCCAAGGTAACGCCGCACAACTTTCGAAGTGATCGCATCTCCACAGCATTCAATTTACTTTCATGCATCTGCTGACATACCCAGGTTTCACTACCGTAAAGCAAAGTTGGCACTAGCACTGCGTTATGAATCGCCAGTCGTGCTTCTTTTACGATGCTTTGTCGCTTTACTAACTATAATAATATAATATATAATATATATATATAATATATATATTATATATTATATATATATAATATAATATATAATATATATAATAATAATCGTTATAGTAAACAGTGATATATGAGAATGAAAATGCGGTTTTACATCTTCCCGCACAAATTCCACTGAAAGCTACAGAAATGCTTCTACTAATTGGAATTAAGACTATACTTGACTAAGACGAAGAACATTAAGTATTAAGAAGAAGAAATATTTAACAAATAAGAGATGGTGTTTGGACTGAGACACCTTTGCCTGCCCAAAATAAGAAATGCCGAAAAGAGGAGGCAATTTGAAAAATAATCTTTTTTCACGCAGCCAGCAGTCAGCAGACCAATTCCATAAACAAATTACACACATCATGAAACAAAATGCAAGTTAACGTACATTTTATATCCGTAGCAAATGAGAGGAATAACTGAAAATACACCACATAATTACGACACAGTTAAAGAATTCACCACAGTCAAAAGCTCTTGACTATGAATCATATATTTCTTCGTACTTTTTACGTATAGAGATTCAATACATGTTGACTTGCGGTCGATGCTATTGGGCCTTCGCGACGAGGTCTTGGCCAGTGCTGTTCCATTCATTGAAAACTATTTTTAATACGGATACTTGCATTAGTATTACCGATATCTTACACCTGGGTTAACGCCCTTCTTATTTTTCAAGTTTTTTTTTCTTGTCGAACATCCCTGTTTTAAATTTCTGGCTGTAACCAGACGTTGGTGTTTGCAGACCTATCAGTGTTGATGAATTTATGTAAAACGATTTCGACTTCTTTACCCAGATTTATGAAAAGAACGCTAGTGTAACAGATGATTAGTTGCGTGCGTAAAGATTTGATCTTTTTCTCAATGGGCATTATTCACTATTTTAAAATGAATAGGGTTTTCGCTCAATCGTATCATTTAGAAATGGAAAAATGTGAACAGCATTCATTAAACCTTCAAATGACGTCATTGTTGACATTAGCAAGCAAATCTTATGAACGGAAATAAATCACAAATTGTCAAATATAATTTATTTAGTATTTTTTAAAAGTTTATCAACAATATCATGCCACTGGTGACGTGGTCATTGTGAATGAACTATTTTAAATTTTAAATATTTCGTCAAAAATCATCAGTCTGTAGAATGTAACAGAGAATTGACATACCGAGCGTTGTTATGTTAGCAATCAAGCTTATGCCCGCTCGAATTGAAAGTGTCTACCGTACTCTGCTGTTTGTCGACCCTGTTAAAACCTTCTAAAACCTGTGATAAAGAATACTCTAGATTACCATAGTGTAGACGGTTAGGAATACCTTGGCAAGAACCTTATTCCATAACCCAAGCATAGATATCCTTACCGCTAAGTATCCGAATGTGAGTATGAAGCGAGATTGGCTATTAGAAATTAGCGTGGTGGTCCGCCCTTTCCCCCTTATTGCCTATCTAGGACGTAACGTCATTTATCAGATGGAACTCCATCGTTGAGCTCGAACGATTAAGGGGTTAGTTAGTTGGAAACAGTATTGAAACTGTTTACTCTGGAGTCTGGGACCGGATTTCGCTTGTTGATTAGATTATTTTAGCTCATATTGAGAGCATTACCCTTTTGAGCTTCCAAACTCATTATAAACGCCTGATCTAGAGTATAATCCTGGTGGGTTGAACTACGTATATCTTTCGGGGACCTGGAACTTTTAATATGTTCAAACCAAACGTTCTTGCATCTGTTTTAAAATATAGAATTATTTCTGAATTACAGATAGATATAGTAAAGACTATCTAGCGTCTATATTCAATACCAGAGATACAATCAAGATATAACACTGTGCCAATTACATCAAAATAAACACCGCATCTTATGTACGAAATTGATTGTGATTGTAGAGCGCGCCAACATTAACCTACAATTCTTATCTTATTATAGTGATTAAACATCGAAAATTGAAATAATCTCGGGACAGTTGCAACTCCAGCTGGATACAAAATATCGCTTACAAATCGGAACTATGATAGAAAAACGCGCGGTTCTCGCCGTACCGTAGTTCGGAAACGACGCCCGCGCACCTGCTCTCTCCGTCACTCTTCCAAATTTAAATCCCATACTCCCCCCACCGTTCGTTCGCTAAACATTCTGGAATAATTCCTGCGATTCAGCCACTGTTGGCCGCCATTCGAATTCGGGTCGCGACCGCGTCCGGTGATATCGTGCCGAAGACTACCCAAATAAGTGCCATGGCCGACGTTGACGTACAAGTCCAGTATACTACCACGGAGCGCAAGACTAGGAAGGTCAAGAAGACTTCCAGCAAGCGCAGGGAGTCGAAAGATGGCGAAGTGGCCGTCACCGAAATCGAACAAACCAACACTTCGACGAACGACGATGGGTATGTGAAGTGGTGGCCAATTTCCTTTGACCCGTGTTTGTGTGACGACAGTGTGTGTCCAAGTGTCAATCTAGTGACTCTAAAATGTACTTTACTAGGCGTGCTCTGGCCACCCTCACATACCCGACTTAATTTAAGGTACATGTTGACTGTATTGAAATTATAATTTACTAATTATTGTTACCACAGTATATAAACTTAGATAAGCTATAAAAATAACTGGTGGGATAAGGTAAAAAAACTTTGTATAAAAATACAAAAAGGACGAAACTTACAGACTCACGCGCAATATTATGCGATTCTTTTCCCAGTCAAAAATGAATTAACATATCCTAAAGACGATAGTACTCAATCTACACAAAACTTGAGGGTCTAACCAACATTTCGGTTGTCCACAGCTTATTTTCAGTGGCGAATACACCAAGGCGATGAACAAGGACTGGCACAGCGGCCACTTCTGCTGCTGGCAGTGCGACGAGTCGCTCACCGGCCAGCGCTATGTGCTCCGGGATGAACACCCATACTGCATCAAGTGCTACGAGAGCGTCTTCGCAAACGGCTGCGAGGAATGCAACAAGACCATTGGCATCGACTCTAAGGTGAGGACATAAAACTCACTCAAACCAATTTTTTCACGTATATAATACAGTCGATTCCAAAAGTGACTTTATTTTTTTAAGTTAGAGATGGATTACAAATAAAATACAGTTAAATTTACCACAATAAAAATTGCTAATAGTTTCTATAAAATCTTTTGTCTCGCTTAAAGTGTAGCATTGTGAATAATTCCACAGTCCCAACATTGTAACATCATAAAATCATGAGCTATTTCTAGTCTGTAAATAGTGGCCCCGCGAAATAGATAATCCTAACGACTCGGTAAACAGACGCAAATTGGCGTAATAGAGATTCGCTTGAGACTGCTTGATTGAGAACCAATTAGAATACGACATCTTCAACTGGTGTATCGGTATTAAATCATAATCTCTGTACGTCTGCCAAGTCGAAATTTAATCCGCAACAGAATATTTTCCAATGAAAATGCTATTGACACAGAATCTTATTCTATTCGCGTTCGTAATGCCAGTAGAATTAGAATTTAAAGCATTCGTCAGCTTTGTTTCACCGATCAAATTTAGTAATGTCACTCCAGCCGGCCCAGATTCTTCAGGCGCACCTCTGCACACGGCCCCACGCCAACGGCTGCCAAACCAACATAACGCTACGCCAAACACTATACATTTATCTCGGACAAACCAATGACTTTTCCTGTCTGTAGGTACAGCTGTAAACTTTCACACAACCATTAAGCTCATAATGCATTCTCTGAACTATCTCAGCTCGCGTCAATAATATACGACTACACGAAACTGCAATGACATCGCAAATATTAGTACAGTTTATCGATGTAAGTGGATGATTGGTTATTAGTCGTGATAATGTTGACGAAAACGGCATATTTGACAAGTGTCACTCGATAAATTGTACGGATCCTGATGGAACTTTTTGAAGCTGTCACGAACACATTAGTTCGATGTTGTTTATATACGTCGAGCAATTGTGAGCAACTGGACTGCTTACTGTGAACACTGGATCGAAACCAATCGCCGCTCGCTGTAGGCGACTAGCTAGCACTATTTCGGGGTCGGCTACAGTATTTAGATGTTTTCGTTTAGATTTAGAGTCAACCTTGAAAAAGTTTGGGTTAGATCAGTCAGGCGATTCTTTTAAAAAATTACGCGCCACAAGAAGTTTTAAAAGTTTCGTAATCAGCCAAAATAAACATTTATATTTTATTGACATTACGACATTCAGTTTTGAACGTGTGTTCTTAAAGTTCTCACCGCGAACAGGAATAGATTCCAGAATCGTGAGAGATTCCAGAATCGGGAGAGATTTATTTTGAATCTGAAACTCAAATGCTCGTGAGAATGTATTAGATATTTTATTAGTTGCTACGCTGGAGACGACACGAAATATGGAAATAATGATGGAATATTTACGCGTATAGTATAGATTTGTGTAATGTACTGCCATTACGTGGTCACTGAACCTGGGGCATATTACATTTACATTCGGATGTTTACATGAATCCATTAACTGGGTAAGAATCATTACCAAAAATACTTCGAAACTTGATAAGATGTTAGAGATGTTGAGAGTAGTCTTGAACTCTCTTGTAAAGGAAAATAAAGGTGACTGATATGCATCAGAAACATATGCATTTGAGCTTCACTATACGGCTAGGTATGGAAATAAATCCAAAAAGCAAAACTTGGTAGATGTCAAGTCAAGGTCCTTGGAGAATAAGCCAATCTCATCCAGTAGCTACTACGTACCAGATAAATGAACATTACGTATACTTTTATTCAAAAACATATAATCACACCTTTTTCCGAAGGGGTAGACAGTGACATAAATGCCCACATTTTATCAGTTTGTCTGTGGTTCCAAATAGTAGTTGGTGAGCATATTGCCGTAATGAAATCAAGAGAAAAAGGGTGAAGTACCTATCTATTGTTGAAAGTTTTAAGCCTCCAACTTGACTGAACGATTCTCATATTAGTGGTAGCCGGAATCAACTGCTTTATGTGCCTTCTGATGCACGGAAATGCTCATAAAATTTAAATGCCAGAACCACTCCCGTCTCATGACCAGGGTTGCCCAAGTGGTCCAGATAAAAAAACCGAACATTTACTATCAAATTTGATTTTGGGGGCCCTTGATTTTTTAAGGTAATTTTTCTCAGAAATTGAAAGAAGAGTTATTGTTTAAATTAGTCGAAGTTGTTGACAAATGCAGAAGATTACCTATCTGGGATTTTTTGAGGGTGAACAAAATAAAACACTTAACTAACATATATTTATTATTACTAGTACAAATTTGTAGCAACTTTTTGTTGTTCCTAAAAAAACAGTAAATTAAACTTTTAAAGTATGACTTCAGCAGAAATACCGAACCACTCATACTTCGGTATTTTTGTCATACCGAACGCCGAACACGGGGCTGAAATACCGAACAGTTATTCGAGATATAATATCGTTTATCGAATACAGCACACGAGTGCAAAAGTCAAATCTTAATAAGTTAAAATTTTTTGTAAGACAGACTCAGAATCAGACTCAGAATTCTTTGGCACTTCACTCGCGATGACCCATGATTTGAAAATCTAAAAAGAAAAAAAATATCTTTATTTTGCATAGACCATTTTAACGGCGCTTACAAAATGTCATACACTATTTAAAATATTTAAAGCGACCACCGGTTCGGAACGCGGCCCACCTGAGAAGAACCGGCAAGAAACTTAGGAAGGCTTTTTTTTTTGATGGCCTATTTACAATTTAATATTATTTCACTTTGCCAGCAGATCATTTCCAGGCGTCCCTGTCCTGCAAATAGTCTATAACGGAGTAAAAACCTTTTTCACAAAGCTTGTTTTTAATAAACTTTTTAAATTTATTTAAAGGTAAATTTCTCAGGTCACAGGGAAGCTTGTTGTAAAAGCGTATACAGTTACCCTGGAAAGAATCGCCAATCTTATGTAGTCGACTGTGGTGCACTGAAAGATTATTTTTATTTCTAGTGTTTATATTATGTTTATCACAGAGTTTAGAAAACTGTGATAGATTTTTCTGGACATACATAAGATTGGCAAAAATGTATTGTGATAGTACGGTTAGAATATTTACTTCTTTGAATTTTTCTCGGAGAGAAACTCTGAGGCCCAAATTATAAATAGCGCGTACAGCCCGCTTTTGTGGAACAAAAATAATATTTAAATCTGCAGCACTCCCCCAAAGGAGAATACCGTAAGACATAATACTATGAAAATAGCTGAAGTAAACCATTCTAGCCGTATCCACATCTGTTAGAGTCCTGATCTTTTTTACAGCGTATGCAGCCGAACTTAATCTAGAGGCTGTCTTTTCTATGTGTGGGCCCCACTGCAAATTGGCATCAATAGTTATACCTAGGAACACAGTTGATTCTACAAACTCTAACACTTGTCCATTCAGTTGAACATTGGCCGCAACTTGTTTTACATTTGGTAGAGTAAATTTTATACATTTAGTTTTATTTTCATTAAGGCAAAGATTATTTGAGCTGAACCAATGAACTACAACATAGGTACATAGAACAAAATACAACAGTCATATTTTTTTAAGGTTTCCGGATCGAGAGTGAAACGATAAATTAATCCACATTTTAAAAATTAGACTGAATGATTGCATTTTATTTATCTCACCTGGCAACATTGATTTAAAATAAGTTTATTTCAATTGTCGAACGTATGTAAATGAGGTTTTATTTTATAACTAAAATGATGACAACTACAACACTGACTCACACTGCTGTTTCCGTAAAAGTTAACTCATTAACTATTGATTAGTTTTTCTTGGATGTCAAGTTGAAGGTCACAATTACCGCCTACATCCACAACATCATACAGCACATCTGTCGCAAGAATTGCGTTCTTTTTCTTCTATATCTGGTTTACCCGCGCAATTGTAACTGACGTAACATAGATTACTGTCCGCCTTATATTTGAACCCGATTTGAACACAATAAATCTATTTTACGACATTTTTTTGTAGATTTGTTGTAGATCACGCCCAGATTTGAGTGGTATCTATATTGTCATGACTATTTATAGATATTATTCGTATTTTTGTCAATGTCGTAGACAAATTGAGGCTTATTAATTTTACTTGACAACTTCGTTTTATAACAATACATTTAAAAAACTGAACGACTTTAAAAAAATGTTGCCAGTGAGATTAATATGGAAAATTAGGCAGTTTTTGAAACTTCAATAAATCAAACTGTGTTAGTATTGTAAAAATGGTATCAATGGTGACGGTATGCCTAATCAGTACCTACTAAATATCGTAAAGGTGAAAGTTTGTGAGTGTGTATGTTTGTTACTTCTACACGCTCAAGCGTAGCTGGACTATTTTAGATAATTTTGGTGTAGATGTAGTGGACACATATGCTACTTTTGGAACAGGTTCCTGTGGGAAAAGGGTTCTAGAAAACTTCACCTTTCGGGCAGTGCCACGGGCGTCTTTTAGTCTAATAATAAATATGAAAACGAACGTATTAAAAATGCGCATGCAAAGAAATGCAACTTGTAGTGACATTAAAAACAAATTCTGTTTTCTGAGAAATCTATAGACGTACGGTTCTTGACGTCTGTGCTGAAAATATTGCCACAATAAAAATAATAACACTATTACATGCGTCAAAAAAATCATTGCGTTAGTGTTTCTTTACACACCAGTAAATATGATATATTTTTGTCTCAGGACCTGTCGTACAAGGACAAGCACTGGCACGAAGCCTGCTTCCTATGCGCCAAGTGCCGCGTCTCCTTGGTAGACAAGCAGTTTGGCTCCAAACTCGACAAGATCTACTGCGGCAACTGCTACGATGCTCAGTTCGCCAGCCGTTGTGATGGGTGCGGAGAGGTGTTCCGTGCTGGTGAGTACATTTTACAGTGTGAAAATTATATTCCAAAAGAACTTCAATTTTGAATATCGTTTATCAAAGCAACCAGAAAACATTTAGAGTTAATATTGTTTAAACGTATCTAGTTTTTTTTGTTAATGCTTCGGATTTTGTGCCAATACTTATTTATAAAATATTTATTCCTAGTTTTCTTATTAGGTACTCTTCTGCGTCTTACTCAAGTAGAGTCTTGAGTCAAAGTCGGTCTTACCCCAGTAACGTAATCGAAGCGTTACTGAAGCTTTCATAAAAATCCCATTTGACTGCGATATTACTGTCTCTTCATTACATTTCCCTCGCAAGTCGTATACGTGTCTATGGGCAACCGCTTAGTGACGTGAAGTTTTTGACCTTATTTCATTGTGAATGAACGGAAACGTTAGTATGTTCGGTCCAATTTGACTTCTATATGACGCTGAAAACTGGTTTAATAACATTATTTCTATCAGTTAATAAAGTGAATCACCTATACGATATTAAAACAGATAAATAACTATGTAGTGCATAAATGTATACGGATAAGTCTTAATTACGGAGATAACATATTCAGAACAGCCTATTAACCCAAAAGTCTATAAATTTTATACATCTGATGATATTAATAATTCTAATTTACATACATACATTCATATGGACTCGCCTTTTTTTCCGGAAGGGATAAGTAGAGACATTGTATTTTGTCTATTCTTTTTTTTAGAATCGGACAGGGACACGGTACGGTCTTTCCGTCGCTCCCAACAATGCCGAAAATTAAAAACCGTACGATAGCTGCTCTTAGCAGCAAAAATAAGAGGTCCCCATGCACCCAATCCAGGTAGAGTTGGAAACCACTGAGAAAACACTTAAGATGGAGAGGAAGGACACGTTATGGCCCTGCGGTACCTTCGAATGAATTTTTTCAAGCTGTCCATAAGGTCTTTCATTGCCTTAACGACTACCATGTTATGAGCTGCAATGGTAATGTGCCTTCTGAAGCACGAAAACGCCCGTAAATCAAAATGCCTAAAAAAGACACCAATCTCCGGATTGACCTTAGGTATATCACTGAGCTAGCGGGTTACGAGCATACGAGCTCAGCGCTACTAAAAGTGGGGTTGGTGGTTATAAACAAACACTTACCAAGATAAAAGTAGAAAAAACCTATCAACACCTTTCTAGGGTACACAAAATACGAACACACAATCAATAATCTAATTTTATATCAGTCATCTGGCTGGCGAATCTCACAGTAAAGTCATTACCAAATATAGTATACCATTACCTCACTGCTTATGGTATTGGAAGGTAAAGAACATGAAAAAAACCCGGTCACTGTCATTGGCATAACCTCGGAACCACTTCCATACAAATAACTACAAATAATATTTTTGAATTTTCGATTTGGCAACATTTTAAAGGTTTAATTTTGGTAACATCTGGCTGTAAGATTTATTTTTAACCTATCCTTGTCAGGCTTAAAATTGGAACACTTTCAATATTCGAAATTTGAAATAAGGCAAAAGCTGTTAGAAGATGAGCTTTTAGATATCCCATTTTCACTGGAGAACTCTGACTATTGCTTTAGCATCTTAGCATAAACATGCATCCCAGCATAATAATTATTAATATTGTGGGACACTTTTCACACAGCGCTATCTATCCCAAACTAAGCTTGTACTATTGGTTCTAGACAACTGATATACATACTTATATATTTCTAAATACATAAGAATTTGTATTTATACATAATATGATACTTATACATTATACAAAAGAAACATCCAAACTCCGAAACAAAGATTTGTGGATCACACAAATATTTACTTCAAACCGGGAATCAAACGCGGGACCTCAGCGCGGCAGTCAATCACTACCACTGCGCCACTCAGCCAGTCATAATGCTAGCATAAGTAATTTAATTGGCTAATAAATAGAAACTAGGGTTGAGATAAATAAACAATATTCCAAACTAACCAGCGTATTAGTGCGAGTACAAGCAATTACGGTTGGACCAAGATTGCATTGTATGTAATGAGACCATAAAACAGTGTTCTATGGGTTGCTTGGTGGAAACCTGGTATAATAAAGTGTGTATGTACACTTATATTGATGATTGTACCAATACCATAAAACCTTTTTTATCTCAAAATTAGATTTTTAAAAGAATGTTTATGGCATGGCAATTAGAAAGAACGACTAGAAGAAGATTGCCAGTTTTAAACTTCTTTAAAATTTTCTTCGCCCATTTTGGGCAGGTAAAGGGAACTTTGTCCATTCAGCCTGATCTTCGGTATTTATATTTTCTTAGTATTTAGTCCTGTCCAGTCTTTGTCGATGTCTAGTACTCAGTCCTAGGTCCTGGTTCTTGCCCTCAGTATAATGGTGATTCTTATACTGAGGTTTTCAGTAGACTTTTCGCGGCAAGAGCGAAAATAGCATTTCACTGCATATGTATCATTGTCTTTCACTATAGCACGTTAACACAACTTTTATGTCCAAGAAACTACCACTCCCGCACATAAAACAAGATAAATGCACTAGTTTTAGAAAATAATATACAGCAAGCGTCCGCACTTGACACTCTTCCCGCCAAAAGACCAGTGTAATGAGATATGCGATAATGTTGCCACCTTCCGAACATTTATAATCTACTTTTTATTTATAAAATGCAAAGTTCCGTGCTTAGATTTTAAGTTAATGACACAAAAGCTTTTTTCGTGTAAACAATGAAGATGATCATAACTCATGCTGCGACCCCATTTTAAGATTACAATAGGACAGTGAAATATTATTTTCCTGTTTCATCGTAAAATTTCTTAGGACCTAAGTGAGATAAAAAATTAATGGGTACTCTTAGATATCTAACGGTTCGTGATCGTGATGATTACTTTTTGCTGAAAATACTCGTGTCGAGTGACTCCCACACATAATCAATTCTGGCGATGATGTTATTGAATGAGAACTTTAAAATGGTAGTTCAAATTAAGATGAATCCGGCACTAAGTAATCATTATATTTCAATAATGATCAGAGTTATTTATTACAAATACGTTTATTTGACAGTTTTTATTTAGAAAACGATTAGATTTTGGAAATTATATATATATTATTATTATCAATCACGCTTTATGCCCGAAGGGGTGGCAAAGGCATATTAAACGCCCACTTTTCACTATGTGTAATCCTGCCGGTGGTAAGCCCATTGCCGTGTTGAGATAGACAGACGCAGGTTGTGGCTACCTGCTGTTGAAATTATTTAAGCCGCCCATAAAGCACCATCAAAAATAAGTACTTAAAATTAAATGAAAATAACGATGACATTTACGTATAGAATTACATTAATTTCAGGCTCGTTTGCGATGATTCAATACGTTTTTTATCACACAACCAGAGACGACCTTCAAACACTGATGTCATAACTCCTTGAGTACATATAACGAGAATCTCAGGCGAAATATATAAGTATGTTTATCAGTCGTTTAGATCCCATAACATAAGCTTATATTAGCTTAATTTGGGCTAGACGACGCTGTGTAAAAAAAAATGTCCCACAATATTTAATAAAAAAAAAAATATCTTAAAACTTTAAGATCTTTATATTATTGGATTGGTTTAAAGTAACTAAGAGATACCAGAGTTCTGCCCTCGTGGTGATATTGTCCCGTAGGTGATAGTTTCCCACAGGAACCATGTAGGTACCCTGCATGTTTTCCACAGGAACCACACACAGTCACAAACATCCTCTTTATAATTTGAAAATAGGATTGTTCCTATCGAAGCTGGACGTGTATTATAGACCAGATTGTTTGCAGAAGGCAAGTTTATGAATTAGGTGTGTTTGTATGATGTTTCCTCTAGGTCATTTGGATAATGGGTTAACTGGTTTTCACCAAAATCTGGATCAAGGCAACAGCTCTTTCAAAAATATTGATAGTCGGTATATTTACCATGTTTCGGCATTTTTTACTCCGCGATCATGGCGCTTGCAACAGTGCCGAAATATCGGATACTCGCGAATAATAGTAGACATGGTAAATATCCCGACGGGCAATATTTTAGAAAAGCTCTTTCCAAGGCTGCAAGTCATCTGTATAGTTGAAATTACCGATCCTGCCAAATGCAATATTCAGTATATTTTGTATTTAAAAAAAAATAATGTATCTACTAGGAGATGAATATTATCTTTAATCTCGTAATTGAGCTTATTACTGTATTTGCAGCTACTTGCAACTACTTTGCAGAGTTGAAATTACCAAGACCTCATGACACCATTCATTTACCAATCAATTACTGTAACTTAGTTTCTTTTTCGACACCGAAATGTTAGTCACATCACATAATTAATAGTAGAAGTAATAATAACTCACATTTTTTTTATTTTGTATTAAACGATAATTAATAATATTGTGTGACATTTTTTTTACACAGCGCCGTCTAGCCCAATGTAAGCTAATATAAGCTTGTGTTATAGGATCTAGACAACTGATATACATACTTATATATTTCTAAATACATACATATTATACATAGGAAACACCCAAACTCCGAAACAAACATTTGTGGATCACACAAATATTTGACCCGACCCGGGAATCGAACCCAGGACCTCAGTCGCGGCAGTCGCATGCACTACCACTGCGCCACCGAGGCAGTCATATAATTATAACTAGTTGTCGCTCGCAGCTTCGCCCGCGTAAAGAAGTTTTCCCGTTCCCCTTTCTCACAGAAACTTGTTCCCGGGATAAAAAGTAGCCTATGTTTTATTCTGATGTATAATCAATATTATTGTAAAGTTTCAAAAAAACCATTCCGCAGTTTTACATGAAAGAGTAACAAACAACCATACTTACAAACTTTCGCGTTTTTAATATTAGTATGATATGATGTAGAGATCGTAACTATGCTATCCTCTCTGGCTACCACACCAGGGATGGAGTGTGAAGATGGTTAATTCTATTTACATGTACATTTAGGTATCTTATATAATGATGTTAGCGTGATATGATAAGTAAAAACAAAGCGAAGGAACTTTTAAACTTTTAACGTTCTGTTGCCAGCCCAATTAAATACTTTTATTTGTTACTTTCCAAAAGGTTTTTATAATTTTATTTTACTAGTACTACTTATTTTTATCAAACACTGACACATTACAATGAGCTGATTTATGAATAACCGTTAATATAATCTAAGCAGCTTCACACAACCCACGTGCCTTACTTTGTACAAGAAAAAAACTACGATTGTCTAAGTCCACGCCCCAAATTTTGACATGATCATCTATTTGTTGCAATGATACAAAGTGATTCACTACCGTGGTAGGGATGTACAATATTAGTTTAATAGTAATGTTGCCAGCAATGACAAATACAGCCGTTAGAATAAATCATTATCTTCCTTATTAGCAACTTTGGGTGCTCAAAAAGGTGTCAAGTAATATGTATTTTAAGTGTTCTTCCACTATTGATGTACCTTAATCACACAGTTTTTTTATATGTCATTTACATAGTTAAAAAAATCTAAATCTACACGGTTTGACAAATTATATATGTGTCGTGTTTACTGCCCACATCTATATAAGTGGTTTACGGTGACTAAACACTCCCACAATTATGGGAGAATCATTAAAAATAGAAACAGCACAACTTACAAGGTGCTGTATATAAGTTTTCAGTTCAAAGTACAGTTGAATACAGCGGTCTTATGTCGAATAAATAAATTAAAAATACAGTTCACGTTCAAAACCTATCGTGAAAGTCCTATACGCTTATTTTTAGTCTGTAATTCTTACTGGACCAGGACCATTCGTGATTTAAACAACAATCTTGACAAACAATCAAACCTGCCTATTGCAGTCCATTACTGGACACATACTCTCCCAAATTTTTTGTTCAGGGGAGTTTGTATGGCCTTGGTGTATCATGCTTGCCAAATGGGTTATTGTTTCGAGATTATTTTCTCTGCACCAAAGCTTCGTCCCTTAGGCAGCATTTCAGAGGTGCACCACTTACAGGTTAGGTTGACTTGGGCCCCACAGATGTCGGTAGCCCCAGTGGACCACAGATGTTGGTAGGACCCCGATCCAAAAAGTTTATGAATTCTGTCAAAAGTACTTTTATTACAATCGGCCCACTTCATATTACTTCCATTTACATTCGATTGAATAATACCACCACCAATTCAGTTGCTTACATTATGCTGAATGATCTAACTCCTATTAAATATGAAAATTATATACAAACAAATGCCATCAATATTATTAATATTCTCAAAGTATTAATATTTTTAAAGTATGTTTTTTTCTTATCATTTTTATCGGAAATAATACTATTGATATACTGCCTCTGTTTAAAATTGCAGCTACTTAAGGGCAAGTAGAAAATCCTGATAATTATTAATTTGAAAATGTTCCTACATTTTTATTAATTAAAAAAATAGTTGGATAAGCAAGGAGTTTATCAATCACGCATTATCCCTGAAGGGGTGGCAAAGGCATATTAAATGCCAACTTTTCACCATGTGCATTCCTGTACCACGTAATATGGTGAGTGGTGAGCCCATTGAGTGTTGAAATAGGCAGACGCAGGTTGTGGCTACCTGCTGTTAAAATTTTTCAGGCCACCTATAGATATAAGGCCTTCAACTTGGCTAAATGACTGCCATGTTACTGGCAACCGAGGCACGGAAGTGATCGTAAATGGAAATACCGCAAAGCGGTCACCCATCAGAGGGCCAGCCATAGAGAAAATTGCTTAACACAGTGATCGTTTACAAAACACTGAGTCAACGAGGCCACGAGCGCTTCTGGAGCAAGGAGTTGATTCATAAACTGTGGTCCGTATTCCAGAACGTTTCTCAATACTCAATCGACGCTTGAGAGTAGATTTTATAAGGCAAAACCTAGTCTCAAGCGTTGATTGAGTATTGAGAAACGTTCTGGAATTCGGCCCTGTAGGTATGATCGAATACGAAGCAGAAAATTTATGAATTTAAGGTTCGTAGTGGCTCCAATACAATTAAACAATTTAAAACCAAATAGGTAGGTCAAGCGCAAGAAATCTTAATAATTCGACGAAAAAGACGAGTATCTGAACGCCTAAGATTATTTAACTTCGTTTAGTTTAAGACACATTATGTCGTAGATTTTATATCCGTACGCGGATGTCCAATGTCTTTCTTAGCTAGTTCTATTTTTAAACTTACTTTATTTATTCTTAGTTCTATTTTCAAACATGCGTTGTTTATACAAACCTTGCACTAGCTTCCAGTCAGAACAACTTACAAACGTCTTTTATGTTTTCCCGCCTATTTGGAACAACTGTTTTAACCCCCATACGTATTTAGCCTCCATTAATCGGTAAATAAGTAGCAATTGATCGTAGGATGCAATGCCAGTACTAGGTCTTGAGAGCAATAAAATTACCTATTATCTAGCAGTTACAAGAACATCTCAGACTTTAATTAACGTACGACGGAAAAATAAATTTGGAATTTGTGTAGGATTAGGATGGTTGTATTTTATGAGGTGTTTCTTGTTTAAAATTGTATTTAGAAATAACTGAGCAGGTACAATCCATGGATGGCGCCCGTATTAGAAATTATGCATAAATAAATAAGTATTTTTTATTTATTTACTTAAAATTGAGACTTAAAAGGAACTACCATTTGATTTCCATATCAAATATTATTAAGGCATCGCTAAGAAAAAAAAGGGATTTAATCATCTTTCAGAGCTTAAGTATCTTTCAGATAAACGAGTTGTCAGAATAACGACTAGCCATGAAATACAAACTGTGTCTTAATACAGGTATATTAAAAAAATACAACTTAGTTCAGCTTTGCATAACAGGGACAACGTACCTGGTCAATTATGTTACGCAAACCTCACCAAAACTAGAATAGTCTTCATAGAATAGTCTTCATATTCATTCGTAGAATAAGTCTTCATCACACATCAACCTCCTTCCTGCTATCGACAATGTCTCAAAAACTGGCATCAATATAGTATGTACCTACTTAAAATACTTTTAATCTTTAACAAAACTAAACGTGACATCTCGTGAGCGTTACACGTGCATTTACTTTTATCAGTAGCATACCTATGTACGCCATTCATTACCTTCTTTGTTTTTAAAACTCACTGTTATGTTGTTATGAAGGTAGGTATATGAAAAAATATTTACACTAATTTTAATATTTTAAAGTTGGAACGTGACCTTGCGCGTAGTGGTTGATTGTTCATATTCATATTTGGAAGACAATGAATCTTATGAACGGATCCTACTTGTGATGATTGATCAGATTTTCTAATACTTACAACTTCACTACTATACTAGCGGCACTCTATGATGGCCGTTTTGACATATTACAATAGTGATGATATTTTACTTGTTTGATATAAGTACTCTGTTTTCTACCGTAGTATAAATACCCTTTAATGTGGTCGACTATTCACATATTTCTACAAATAATATGTAATTAAAATTAATACGAATCTTCATGAAAGGACAAACGTCAAAACGGCCATCATATCGTGCCGCTAGTATAGGTCCATTAAAGATGAGCGTCACTTATAGAATTTGATCTCTCACTAAAAGTACGGTATATATTAATGTTTACTCAATTTTCACAAAAAAAAACCAAAAATAATCAGAGATTAATAACTGAAATACAATCTATTCCAATGTTTAATAACAGTTTTGGGCTTCTCTATACCTAAACTAGTCAGATAGTTCGCCAAAGAGAATCCGAAGCATTTCTTATCGCTTCAGATCAATTAAGTCGAACAAGCACCTACGCGGTGCCTACTTAACACGCTCCCTCCTTCACCATGGAGTTGCCAAAGGCCAAACGACGATTCAGTACTGCACGGCTAGCCGCGAAGCCTACACACGCGCGTTTACGACGAAACGCTAAACGTCAAACTTGGCGCGCTTTTATTTATTTTTAAGTTACTAAGTTATTACATCCATACAGCCTAAAATGTCAGCGGACGTTTTAAGTGAAGATTTAAAATCTCGCCTGCATTTAAGTACAAAAACTGTCGGTCAAGATAGAATACGAAGGGCTAGAGAAAATAATGAAGATGTCGCCATACTGTCCATGTTCCTTCCGAATGCGACCGCTGAAAAGGAAAACAAGAAATTCTGTTGTGCATTACGAGATCGGTGTCTAGTAGGAGATGCGAGGAAAACAATAGCAGGTGCATATTAAATATTTATTGTTATAAATTGCATAGATATTATTAACTAGCTGTGCACGATGCACGTGCACAAATTCACAGGTTTTAAAGATGTTATGGACAAAAAAAAAATTTGTTAATTTTTCCCTAAATAAAACCTTATATAAAATCAAAATTATTAGTGGGAACCAAGCACTACTACTATAAAATTATGTATATATGTTGTGTGTTAGTATAAGTACAGAAAATAAAGCATATTTACATTTGAGTTTTAAGCAGAATAAGGTTCTTATTCCGTGTTATAACTTAGTAAATCACTTTTCAATAAATAAGCACAAACATCTCAATAAATAAGCTCGAATGTAACACTTTCTAGAAACGTGTTTGTTCAATTAGAACAGGTTTTAAAGCAAGAACTAAACGCCTAACTAAACGTTTAGCAATTATTTTCAAGGAAGGTTTTCATTTTAAAATGAGGTATTACTATTGGTCTGTGAGCCGTGAGATAACGAAATAGTACAGATAATTAACCTTCCTATTTTAAGTTCAGTGCATCATAGACATAATACCATTAGTTCACGATTACTTGCGCGTTCTTTTTAGCTTCGATTTTCAAAATAAATCTTACACTACAGAACTCATCTCGGTTTTTCATTTATTTTTTATCTATGAACTTATCATCTGCTTATCATCTGGTTGTATTAGCCAAAATTCTTAAGAAATAAACGGATTTTATTCTACAAATGTTATCAAGGAGCTGTCAAAATTATGATTTTTGATCTTATTAGCTAAATGCCTTGAAAAAATTCATATTCTACAAAAAAATTACAAGTAACTGTCAAAATTAAATGATTTTTAAATTTTTAACTATCAATCTTATTACAAAAATTGACTTCATTTAATGACGTTATTGGACTATATTTTCTGAAGAGTAGGTACCTATAATTAGCATATTTTAATGACTTTTTATGAAAGTTAAATGTCAATTTAAATAGCTATTGTAACTATTATAGAAGTTAAAGGCCTTATGGGCGGCTTAAAAATTTCAACAGCAGGTCGATACAGCCTGCGCCTGTCCATTTCAACTCAGCAATGGGCTCACCACCTGTTACGTGGGACAAAAATGCATACGGTGAAACGTGTGCGTTCAAAATGCCTCTGCCTACCCCTTCGGGGATAAAGGCGTGACAATATGTATGTATGTATGTAACTATTATAAAAATAAAACATATAAAAAAAATGAAGAACAATAGGATAAGGATACAGTAAGTTATAAAAAGATTAAATCAGAAGCACTTAGTACAAATGCATACACATAGTTCAAATGAACAAGTAGGTTCGCAAAGTTTTGACAATGGTGTATTTTAGAAAAAATCTCATTTTATCCCGTTAATAACAAGTCAAGAACACTGATATAACGTTTAAACTTTAATTTATGATTACCACGTAACTGTATGCGTTCAAAAAATTATTTTAACTACTGTTTTTGTTCACATACGTACCCTATGTATAGATATGAATGAAAACATACAAATGAAAATATTTTTACGCCGATTTCCACGAAGGGAAAGGCAAGGGAATACTATACTATACACCCACTACTATACAATTCACTAGTTCTATTTATTCCACATGCCTAATAGTGGTGACGTTACGAAGCCGAAGCACAACTAAAATGTAGGCTGTGAAAAAGTAAAAAAAAAAATTTTTTTCTGTTATTTTGTGCCTGATGTCTCAAAAGACATGTACAGTATCAACTACATACCCTCTCTGGCCGATTCAAGCTATTTTTTATTTTTTTTCTTGGTGGTAATCTTCATGGGTGACATGCCGGACTCCTTCCGACTAAAACCACACGTTATCAAAATCTGCCTTTGGCAGAGAGCCCCGAGTGAGCCCTCGGAAGAATAGACCTAGAAAAAAGTTCTTGGGCGATTCAAAATCACCCATTTAAAACCAATAAACCATTTAAAAAAGCCTCTTGGGTATATCATACCTCGATTCGAACCTCTGTGCCAAACAACTAAACACCCCAATATAATTGTTCAAAATTTTAATGGAGTTGAACCAAAAAGCGCGTCTGTCATCAGTAATGGAATATATTTAAATCGAGAAAATGTCCTCAAATTCCATTATTCATTTCTGAATAAACCATTTGAATAAAAAGGAACAAATTTACATTAATCCATAAAAGCTAGAATAAATTTACATAAATTCATAAAAATCCTTAATTCTTGCCTCCATAACCATTAGTTCATTCATTAATTGAATGAACAATGAAGAGTTCTTTATCTTTTCATTCAATTAATCTTGGTATACAACGGAGGTCGCGTTTAATTCATTTGGACACGCGTGCGTTCGTTGAGTAAATGTAAACTGACATGTCGTGTATTAAAAATAAGTTATGGATGTGTAAACATTACATTTGTTTACATAATTAAGTAATACATTAAATAAAAAGAGATTAGTGGTCATGGCCACTTCGTCAAGATGTGTTTCACACACTTGATTCGTCCCAACAGAACCAAAATAGTACAATATAATGTGATTTCCTTGGCGGCCTAGTGATATCATGAGAAATATCAGATTTGAATCCCGGGTTGGAACAAACATTTGTCTTTCTGCAAATGTTTGTTTTGTAGTTTGGGTGTATTCTATATACCTACCTACTATGTATGTGTTTATTATTAGTATGTTTATATTTATAATTATACTAGCGGACTAGTCCTGCAGTATAGGTATACTGCAGGAGTAGTCCGCTAGTATAATTAGGTTGACTAGTATAAGTAGTAGTTGGCTAGTATAAGTAGGTACTTCAATGCCCTTTCTTTTTCTTTGATTTGTAAATCTAAACCATCTAGGGCGCCACCCAAATGCATACAAAAAATAATCATTCAAATCGTCTTCAATTCAAGCCCTTTAGAAAGAGTTCAGTGACATACACAATTACAGTACAATTATATATATAAAGATTTATTTAGTAAATTCTAAAAGTAAATTTTTAATGTCTCACAAAGACCACATGAGCAGATTGCTCAAAACGGAAAGGTCAAAAGTACCCAGATATCCAACGTGCATGTATTGAGCGATTAATGAATCTGCAGGAAACGAAAGATGTAGGTACGCGTGGATCGCGAAGCTCTACAAACTTTCCTTTCTGACTACCCCGTCTGGGGTACGGCGTGAAAATATATCGTTTATCAGTTGTCTATACTAGATCCTATAGCACAAGCTTATGTTAGTTATATATGGGCTAGATAGTGTTTTTGAAAATTTTCTAAAAATATTAATTGAAAATTTCGAAATCGGATAATTTTTACTTGAGGCGTGAGTCATTATGGTCATTCCGGCAAGTAATTATCTGAAAGTACGTGTTTACTTAGTCCAATGTTAATCAGTAGCTCACCTTTAGTTTTAAATTAACCTTAACCCAAATTTCGGATGATCCACGATGCATTTTAAAACGGTCGCAAATATTGAAAGTCATATAAATACTACTTTTTATTTACTAATGTATGTTTAATAAAGTTATCATGGATAAAAAAAATATTGAAAGCGCGGATGTAAAAGTTCATTTAAGTATAATTAAGAATAAACAAGTTCCAAACAATGTTCAACAAGAATAACAGTTTAAAACAACTATTCTAAATTCAAATTCAAATTCAAGTCAGGAAATAACGAATGATGTAAGCATAATCTTAAAAAGTAATCGACCTTTTTACAGTGTACACAATTTTAACGACTATATTTCTATATTTAAACTTCAAAACAGTTTCTATTTTAATGTTTATTCATAGGTACCACTCTACTAAAATAAATTGCATTAAATATGAAGCTTTAGATTGGTATTAGCGTAAAATTTTCATAAACTCTCTTTCTTATAAATCATGAATCTATACTTCTATACTAATATTATAAAGCTGAAGAGTTTGTTTGTTTGTTTGGTTGAACGCGCTAATCTCAGGAACTACTGGTCGGATTTGAAAAATTCTTTTTGTGTTAGATAGCCCATTTATCGAGGAAGGCTATAGGCTATATATCATTACGCTACTACACACAGGAGCAGAGCAGTAGTCATAAATGTCGTCAAATCGGGCAATTTTTTTATGAATCATTGTACGTTGCGGCAGTAGCTCGAAATATTCCACGAGCGAAGCTGTCATCTAGTGTAATGTATGATGAGTTAAACAAATCGGAAATTAAAACGGTTCTGGATAATCTAATAATATCCTGTTACATTTATTTTTTCTTTAATCAAAACGAACCAAAATACTAACACTAACACACAACCGCCATGTTTAAAAATAATCCTTCCGCAGTTTAGCTTCCTATTTCAAAAGTGTGCACGACTTTATACAGTCTCGTCTCTTTGAGTTGCGTTTGTGAATGTTTCTATTTTCCAACTATTCTTTTGAAGTGTTTTTTTAATTGCAGTTTTAGTGAATGTGGAAAAAGGGTTTTAACATTATGTTTTATTTTCTTTTAACATAACTTTATGTCACTGACAATTTACGATTAAATGAATTCTATATAGACTGTGAATATTGGAGAATAATGGAGAAGTCTTACGTCAACTCAAATTGATCACAAAACCCACCCACTTGTTCACTTAATAAGCATATTAGGTATATAAATTTAAACCTTTCATGGTATAAACTCAATTAGTCATTATTGTTTTATTACTTCGAAGTATATTTGGAACCAAGAACAAAACAGGCATGTTACTTTTTATTGATGTGTGTCTGGCATGCGTAGGTCTTTGATGTCCAAGTTTAAATTTAGAACAACAAAATGCGCCATTTTTGGAAAGTTATTTTTAAATCATGTTACTTTTCAAATGTTACAAATTAATTACAGAGTCGTCATCAGTGACAAGTTGAGACCGCTTGCCATAAAGAGAAAATATCTGTGAAACGAGCTTATCTGTGTATCGAACAATGTTATAATTTATGTTAATTATAGCTAAGTCTCACTCAGCAAACTTTATTACTTATATATTTATTATGTTGGAATAAAATACACAATACTTTAAAATACATATACCTAATATGTATCTTTCGAAGTTCATCAGACAATCATTGTGAAACTTGAATTATATAGATAGGTATAAAAGATTATAAATATTATTTCCTTTTTTGCAAATAGGAGGGCCTTGTTAGAGCCAACTAAAGCTACTTTTAGTATCCCGATTTTTATATCGATTTATTATATATAGCTTCCAAAATGTATCACAGTCCTCCCAAAAAGATGCCCTTATAGATGTTTATCTAAAATTGTACTGAACAAAGATACTAAAACTAACACTTGACTACGACCTAAATGAGTTTGGTGCCACGAAAGTCGATTTGTCTTCATTGCGTACCAAATCGTACTTTTATTGAACTCGATGTTCAAACAAATCCTATCGTAACTCATTTATTTAGGGGTTAGGTAGTGACTTATGTAAGTTATAGGTATACAGTTATAATAAATAAATATCGTTGGGACAACTCACACAACACCATCTGATTCCAAACTAAGCAGAGCTTGTACTACGGTAACCAGATAACTGATAAACATACTTATATATTTCTAAATCCATACATATTATAAATAAATAACACCGAGACACAGAATAAATCATCGTGCTCATCACACAAAGTTATATCCTGGGTGGGAATGGAACTCACGACCTACTTACGTAGCAGTCTGATACACTCCCACCGCGCCACAGAGGCAGTCAAAGTCCAGTTGATGGTACTAACTATGACTCGCGATTTTTAACTCTAGTTAATCTTAGTGTATTACTAGTTCCAATACACTTCCTGGATTTGTCACCTGATGGAAATTGTCACCGTACTACTACAACAAAGGTGCCATACTCGCGCTGCTGATATTGAATGAAGTCCAAGACCCGTTTTGAAATGTGAACTAAGTATTTAGAATTACCATACATATCTTAACTGAAGTTAAAAATTTTAAGCTATCTGTGGGCTATTATTCTATTCCTTATGAGTTCTTAGTTAAGATATCCATGAGAATTACATTGGCTATCTTTAAGAACAGAATAATAGCCTGCAAAACCAAACATGGCTACCAATGAAAGTCTGTAGCGTGTCTGCAGAATCTGAGAATTATTTTGCTACATCGATATACCATATTACTACATCGATTTCTATACTAATATATAAAGCTGAAGAGTTTGTTTGAATGTTATTTGGATGTTTGTTTGGTTGAACGCGCTAATCTCAGGAACTACTGGTCTGAATAGTTTTTTTTTAATTGTGTTGGATAGGTCATTTATAGAGTAAGGCTATAGGCTATATAACATCACGCTACTACCCAGGAGATCGGAGCAGTAATCATAAATGTCAAAAAATCGGGCAAATTTTTATTAAACATTGTAAAAGTAATAAACGACGTGATTAAATGGATGCGACGGGGATTCAAAGTATGTCGCGGGGGTCAGCTAGTACCATATAAAATAATTTGGAAAGTGAAAGTACTTAGTGTCAATTACTAACGCGTATACCTTTCATATAGACTATTAATATACGCGCTGGTAACCCAGTTGTTAACTAGCATATTCGTGCTATAACTGCAATAAATAGCTAAATTTCCAGCAATAACATGCGACCTACACGTCAACGGCAACCAACAATCGTATTTTATTGGTAATTCCGATAAGAATTTCGTCTTTATTGTTACATGTCAATGCCCAATAAACGAGTTATGAACGCGCATGCTTCTGAGTGAAGGCAAGTTCAGTCTCAATAAGCAAGTCAAAATGTCATCTTACCGCTAAGTTCCAAACTGTAGTTCAAAGTTCTACTTACTTACTACCTACTGATCATTCACGCCTTTATTCCTGAAGGAGTAGGAGACGCATATATACGCCCCCCATTTCAGATGGTGAGCCCATCACCTTGTGCAGAATTTCAATCTAGTCTAATTTACGCGGTGAACTAACCAAAAGGGGTCCCAAATCATAAACAGCCAAGACGTTCGTCCGATAGTGCTTTCGTCCGCGTATGTACGCTTGGATTGTGGAATAAACTTCATGCATCGGTTTTCCAACCTTCTACATGATGGAGTTCTTCAAAAGGGATTTTAGAAGGTTTTTGCTAAGTTCATAGGTTTCAGTGATCGCTTTTAGTCAGATGGGCCGTATGCTTGTAGGCCTGACACCTTAGCTTCATAAAAAAAATGTCCTGGGTCTAGTTTGTTTATACCCGGAAGTATTTTCTTGCTTTCTTGCAATAATAAAAGTGTTCCTTCAACATTACCTTACTTTCAGAAAACCTTAAAATTGTCACGTAGTTCAAGGTCCCAATAATTTATGAACAGCGATTAATTTAAATTACAATGACGTCAGCACACTTGATTTACAAAAATACGCCTTATATCGATGCAGTGAGGTTGCACATTATGTTTGTTCTGACAGTGATGCATTGCTCTGTATATGGTTGTAAGAACAGATGGTGGATAACCCCGACCTTCGGACCCCTTATCTCCTTGCGTTTAACCTCCATAATGTAATAGACAATCGATCGTAGACGGGACTCTATTGATGTCCACGTGCATTATACGTAGGGCGCTAGCAACTGCGCATAGACTAATTTGGTTTTATGTATTTTTAGGCGCGTAAAGTATGTATGTAGATATTAATGTTATAATTATAATGACTGGCGGCTTGAATGTTTTGTAACTGATAACAATCATCTTGCAAGTAATAAATGGGAGACCGCTTTGTATTCTATTTAGGTACAAGTGTTTCTGAGCTTCGGAAGGCAGTTTAAGCCGTTGGTCCCGCTTGCCAGTAACATGGCAGTCATTAAGCCAAGTTGAAGGCCTTATTTGTGGTGTGAAAAGTCAATCAAAGGTAGGTCGCCACAACCTGCAACTCTCCATTTCAACATGGCAATGGGTTCACCCACATGTCATCCGTGGGACAAAAATGCATACGGTGAAATGTGGGAGAGTAGTTATGCCGGGGCTCCCCCTTCGGGGATAAAAGCGTGAAAATATGTATGTATATAATTTGAAATAGACGGTGTGTCAAAAAAATCCCACAATATGTATCTACATAATCTGCTATTGACAAAATACTAATAAAATAGTTAGCCGAGACAAATTTTAACTTGATCAGACAGAGGTACGCTGAAATACGGAAAGCGTGCGTGTAATAAGTATGGTATATACCTATTATAGGCTCTAAGTTTTATAGTAGAAGGGGGCTGGTGGAATATGGGTCGAACGTCGAGCCGTGCCTTGTTTACAACTCCTAATCGACCGTTTGACGACCACTTTAAGGTCAAGGACATAGAAACGTGAGTTAGTTTCCGAATTTAAGAAAATTTGCTTTGTATTTACCCTTTGACCCTAAATAACGATAACAATACATATTGGTTATGGCACAGGTACCTATATTGTAAAATTAAATACAAAAGTCAAAATATAGCTTAATGATAGCTTACACATTTCATCTATCAAGGTATGTAACCGTTGGATGCTGATAGTATAAACTTTTAGCGACAAATAAAAAGTATTTAACTATAGCCCAATGCCACCGGGGCAGATGGGAGTAGCCCGTATATCTTCTTATCAGATTTGACTGAATGTAATAAATAAATATCTTTAGGACAACTCACAGAACGCCATCTGATTCCAAACTAAGCTGAGCTTGTACTATGGTAACCAGATATCCGATAAATAATATGTATAATATAATGTAATATATAATATGTCTGTCATATAACGTGAGTGCAACACTAGCTAACATGTACATTTTAATAATCGTTAAAAAGTCAATTACCGCAAAATGGCTGCTATTCATTCAAATTTCGATTTGATTCGAATGCCAGTTTGTTTCGTTACTTTATTGAGCTTATAAAACGAGGTAGTATTTCAATTTGACTAGTACAAATTATATTACAGACTTTTCGATTATTTCTTGGTAGTTACTTTAATTCAAAAGGAATTGGTTTTTATTTATTTTCTTTTGCCTTTCAAATGGGAAAAAGGTTTTTGACATACGTAATTTTGTTTCTGGTTATAGATAGATTTCCTTTAATTTATTTAAAGTTTATTTATTTATGAATCTGATTGATGAATCTGCAACAAGCGAAAGAAGTATGCATGGATCGTAAAGCCTGGCAATCTGTCCTCTCTGACTACCCTGTCTGGGATACAGTGCAGTGTGAAGATAGTTAGTTTTTTATATATATACTAGTTGACAAAGTAGACATATCTGTATTTATACTAGATGAAAATTTGATCATTTCTGTTCAGTGTAAGAACAGAAATGATCAAATTTTCATCTATTATAAATACAGATATGTCGAAGCTTATACCGAAATATCATCAAGAGCAGTCGCTGAAGAAGTAGGTGTCTCACATCGTTTCGTATTAAAGATGGTTATAAATGTTACCGACAGGGGCGAGAGTTACACAAATTCTTTACAAACTGTACGGGAAAACGTTTTTTTTTTTATAATTTAAGACTTTTTGAGTATGGTCAATGGTCAATCAAAAAACTTCTGTGGGACCACCACAGAAGTTTTTAATCAGTATTAAAAATAGGATCGATTGGCATCAAAATATGTTTTTATATAAAATGGCTACTTTCCTGCCAACTGCACATTTTTTTGAAAATCTGTTGGACATCAAAATTCCATAAAAAATATGTATAGTCTCCTAAGACCATTTTTGTGTAGCTGAAACGGAGGTACTGTGAGAGTCCGACAAACTATGTACAACAATAGATCGTTTTTTTGGTGGTCAATGTGTTAACATCTTCTATAAAAAGACCTTTGGCACGTATTTATGATATCTTTTTATTCGCCCTATTCGCTTCGTTTCGTTTCAAGTGGAGGTGGTAGGCCAGACATCTGTTCTACACGTGGCCTTGCGGTCGATTACCACAAAGCGTGCATGTGATCGGTAGTGTCATAGACATAAAGGTTGAATGCGGTCCATCCGTGTGAGTTCGTGTAACTACCGCAGCATCCTTATTTCCGTGATATGCATTTACAGCTTGAGATACTCGATGTCGCGGTAAAGCGACTATCGAGCTAGTCATAATATTGTTTTTAAACGTGCCTTTATTGTTTTTAAACCTATTTTTACTTTTACTTACTACATCTCATTCTATCAATACTCTATTGCATTTTATTGAAACTACCACGGATTTAAAAAAAGGATGGACGTACTGTATATAGTAAACACGTGAAATTAAAACTGTCAGTTTTTCATTGGTTTTACATATTCACAATATACAATTTTTTTTATTGTACATACACATGCATAGGTATATAAATTGATTATGCTACTTACCTACATTGTGAGTACAATTTTTAAAATAAACTTCAAAATGCGGTTACCTTATTTTATCTTGCCACTACCTGTCCTTCATGGGTGTAACGGGCCTTACCAAGATATCCAGGCCCCAAGCAACCTTATCTGCTAGCGGTGCACCTGATGACTAACAGACAAATGATTGAACGTTTGAATGAATGACAACGCAGGCGCCCTTTCGAGATTGGAAGGTCAGACGGCAATCTCATAAGTGGTGACCATGACAGGACCCTAGGCTCCAAATCCGGTTAGAGTTTGGAAGCAACTGGGAAAACACTTAACGATGCAAATGACTATCTTGTCTTTGTCTGTGAGCAAAAGTATTTTGCACTTAGTTATAGTACCTACATGAACTAAACTCATGGACTCATTTTGTTGTTTTTTGTAAAGTGCTGTATGCAACAAAATAACATTGACATTTACAATGGCAGCTACAGTCTTCATTCATATCATAATATGTAAACAATAGTGTGTAATTCTACATTAGTCAAATCTCGCTGTATCGTATTGTCAATCCAGAACAAATCGAGTTAAAACAATCGATTTTACGGCCTTCAAATATAAATAAAAATCGTTGGGATATTCAAATAAACTAAACTAGGTATTGCGTCAATAGTATTAGTAAAATTGTTCAAAAAGACAGAATTGACATCAATATATTAATAGCATAAGGTTGACAAAATGAAACCAACCATTTAACGACTGAATTGTTGATTACTGATAGTAATCAACAATTCAGTCGTTAAATTCACTTCATTCGATTCCGATGCTGCGTTCAGCGCAACAGAGTCGTCAAAACACCATGCATCATCGATACAAAACCGCTAGTCGCCAATGTAAAAAGTAGCTAAGTATCTGGTCTGTTTGCCCAGACTTATGGACATAGTCCATAAGTCTCGCAGACGCCAACTGCAAGCTTCACGACAGCAGCTTGTGTAATGGGAACGGGTTTTCCGCTCCTATATTATACGAGAGCGCCCAAAAGAATTTTTTTTTATATTATGTCTATCAATCACGCCTTATCCCTGAATGTGTGGCAAAGGCATATTATACGCCCACGTTCCGTTCTGTGTATTACTGTCCCAGGTAAAAGGTGAGGAGCCCATTGCCGTGTTAAAATAGACAGACGCAGGTTGTGGCTACCTGCTGTTAAACTTTTTCTTCAACTTGACTTAACGACTGCCATGTTACTGGCAACCGGGACCAACGGCTTAAGGTGCCTTCCAAAGCACGGAAACGCTCACAAATGTAAATGCCACATAGTGGTCACCCATCCGTGACCAGCAAGCCGAAAGTTGCTTATCGCAGTGATCGTTTACAGAACGCTGAGTCAGCGGGGCCACGAGTTTAAAGAAGCTGACTCAGCTGAATCAGCTTCTTTAAATTATCTTCGCTCTTAACATTGGCTGGCAAAGGTAACTCAGTCCAAACAGCTGTCATGTATTGTTTATTAAATATTTCTTTTTGTCTTCTTATTACTATCTTATTAATATTTTCGTCTTTAAGTAGGCTTAGTATAGTCTTAAGTCATAGTAAGTACAGTTGTAGTCATTCCATAAAGTACAGTTGTAAAAAAGTAATAGGAATTTTGGTGATAGATTGATATTATCTCTTTTGGCACCTGTCATACTTGACAGCTCCTGTCACGTATTTGGCACAAATTAAAAGTGACCACGCAGAATCTACCTGACGTCTATTATATTTTTTATTTTAAATTATATTCTCTAAAATATAAATAATTATTGCCTGTGCCATAAATTCATTCACTTGTTCCTACTATAACTGTATATTTAATACTGTTACATGAGACGACGATAAAAACTAGCTATTTTTTTATTGAAGGTATAGTTATAACGGCAAATCGACATTGCCCTCACTTCTATTAAATACTATTCATAAAAAGCCTTGTTGATAATCATTCGGTTTATTTTTTCAAAAAGATTGCATGCGAATTCCTTGCTTCCGATTGTGACACATAGGTATCATAAGATCATATATGTATATATGTCGTTTCGAACACATTGCAACTTTCTTGAATAGCACATCACTACTAAGTCCGAAGAAACAGAATAGTACGTAAATAATACAAGGACATGTTATTTATACAGCGCCATCTAGCCTAAAGTAAGCTAACCTTATCCTATGGTATGGTATTATGATCTTATGATATCTATACAACCGATAAACATACTAATACACACACACATACACATTGTCACGCCTTTATCCCGAAGGGGTAGGCAGAGGCATACTATACGCCCACATTTCACCGTAACATACTAATATATTTCTTAATACATACAGATTATACATAGGAAACACCCAACCTCCGAAACAAACGTTTGCAGATCACACAAATATTTATTTTGACCCGGGAATCGAACCCTTTAGTAACATCATTAGCATTATACTACTCTTAGGAATTAGACGTGAATATTAAGGTACATCTTGAGTACATTTCAATGGTAAATCGATACTGATCTCGTCACAATAACTACTATTCATAACGAGACTCGATGATATTTGCACAAGCCCACACTTGACCGTCTGACATCATCGGCCTTCATAACTCATACATGGATTGTATGGGCCACATGCTAATAACTAGAGCAAATATTGGTTTATCCATAATGCACCACAATGTTATCGCGAACTGCATAATATGGATGAAGTAAGAATGATAATTTAAAAAAAGAAACCTTAGCATAGATGGCGTAGATATTTTCTTTGCATACTGCATATATTTAAAAAAAAAGAACGTTTGACCAACAATGAAGATACTACTGCGATGTACTGGACTGCGTCTGTGGTCTGCGTCTACGCAAGAGGTCGTGGGTTTGATTCCCACCCAGGATAAAACTGTGTGATGAGCACGATGGTTTATTCTGTGTCTGGCTTTTATTTCTCTATAATATGTATTTACTTAGAAATATACTAGTTTGTCCATCAGTTATCTGGTTACCATAGTAAAAGCTCTGCTTTGTTTGGAATCAGATGGCGTTGTGTAGGTTGTCCCAACGATATGTATTTGCAATTCGGTGAATATTAACACAACGACGATAAAAAAAACACTAATATTGACAAATAAAATTCTACTCAATGTTAATATTCATTATCCTACATCCTACGCTACCAGAATCGGACCAAACTACTTTCTCGTGGCGGATACACCAAAACCCAACTCAACGGAATTAATTACATGATGCATTCATACTCCCACATTCACCGGGGATATGGTAATTCTACATTATTGCCGTTTGATCAAAACTGGAGCGAATACTTGTACTTAATTATATATTCGTATTCTATTCTACTATTGACGACTAACATTAGTAGAAATCAGATTTCTTAAGTTTCTGATTTCTAGAATTGTCCGTAGTTCTTATTTTAGCTTTATACAACTAGCTGACCCTCACCCGTGACATACTTCGAACCCCGTGGCTCCCATTTTATGATTACTGCTCCGCTTTCCTGGGTAGTAGCGTTATGATATAGCATTCCTCGATAAATGGGCTATCCAACACATAAATAATTTTTCAAATTGAACTCAGTAGTTCCTGAAATTAGTGTGTTCATCCAAACAAACTTTTCAACTTTAAAAATTAGTACTTAGACAGTAGTGACGATCGGTGGAAAGGATTTTGGGTTAATAAAGTTTTACGCCGATTAATAGATACCTTGCCATGGCGCCCCAAAGGGTATTTTTCGGGGGTGACATGGATCCGGAATACCCAATTCGAGGTGGTTTGCTACTGACGATTTCTTTACATTAATGATTTTTATTACTGGGATATGTTTTTGCACAATTTCCGCAACGGAAAATAACATCATTTATTTCTATATACAAAGCTTAAGTGTGTTCATTTACATACGAAATAGTTCAGTTATTACTTCTCAATCAATGCAACTCGCCCAGGGGACATTCCATTGTGAACAATGGAAAGTTTATTAATTTATAACTGTATTTTAGAACTGTGTATTCGTAACTTTAAGTCCAGTGAGTTTTGGATTAAAATTATCACAAAAGAGTTTTTATAGATCTACATCGTACATTGTCCGATTTATCAAAATGACTTCCAATATTAAAAACATCTGCCCCATAATTAACTAATTCTAATTTCAAAAGAAATTAATTCCAGATTAAAAAAGTTCAAACTATAAATAGGTTTTATTAAAACATGTTACAATACATTCACAAACCTTTCACAAACCCATCATTGCATTGTTTGATAAAATCAATATGATAGTAAAACCTAAACGGTAACTATAAAAGTTCGTAGACCCCTGGACTGCCGATGTAACCAGACACAAGTCACGAAACAAAATAGTTTTCTGTCTAATACACGCGATAGCCAGCAGCTGTACTCTACTTTTTGTTTTCATTGACGTAGAGCAAAGGCTTTGTCTTTAAAGAACTTATTTTGAAGTGGTTTTTTAATTTAAGTCTAAGAGATTATCGTAATGCATGACTATACCTTTTTGAATCAGCTCCTTTTTGCCCCGGGGCAATCCTTACAAGGGCTCACCGGGACTCCTTGCCATTGCCATAGGCAGATGGAAGGGCATCGGGTGGTTTGAGAGTCGGTAGGAGTCTGACATGAGGATTTCCACACGTTTTACAATCAATAAAATCAATGCAAGAATGCCATTTTCCTAGAAAATAATTAACCATTAATCATAATCATCGTTTATTTGTGAAACATAGGTTAGTTAAAGGTCTTGAAAAAAATATTTTTACAGTTCTCTATGTCCTACCACATTGCGCAGTGTACACATATTATAAAACTAAAATTACAAATCAACTCACAAGTAAATGCACCATTACTACAATAAAGAGTTAAAAAAAACTAATTTTGTCTTTTGTCAAAAAAAAAGCAATCATATTAACTCATTTTGAGGTTAAACGCAACGAAACTTTAGAACTATTGATTATTTTTCTATAAAGGTAGTATTCGCTGCTATTAAAAACTTTTGCCATTAAACCTTCTGTCTTAATTACATTAAGGTATTGTGAATTCGTGACTTTTTATGTGGTATCTTTATCGGTAAAGTTTTTCAATTATTCTAAAGTGAGGTTGTCATAATAAATTTCATTATAGATAAAAAGAGAAGAACATACTTAATTTAAGGGCCTCAGGGACATTTGGCGGGAAGTGTGACAAGTGCGGACGCTTGCTTTATATTATTTTCTAAAACTAGTGCATTTATCTTGTTTTATGTGTGGGAGTGGTGGTTTCTTGGACATATAAGTTGTGTTAACGTGCTATAGTGAAAAACAATGATATATATGCAGTGAAATGCTATTTTCTCTCTTGCCGCGAAACGTCCACTGACAATTGAAAAATTCTTTTGTTTACGATATTTCATTTATAGATAAAGGCTATTTATTGGCTATATATCATCACGCTACTACCCAGGAGTGCAGAGCAGTAATCATAAATGTCAACAAATCGGGAAATATTGCATACATTTTTGTAAAAGTAAAAGCGACGGGATTAAAATTGATGCGACGGGAGTTCAAAATATGTCATGGGCAAAGCCGCGGCAGCGGCTAGTTAAGAAATATAGAATACTTTTGAATACAAAAATATTAGTTCCGTCTCAAAAAGTATTTACCAAGCTGTAGGTAATCTATTAATTTTCTAGTTCTCATAGTAAAGATAGATTTGTTTGAATGTAGATATCGTTGAAATATAACCGACATAATTGGTGGTATATAAGAACGCTCTACGAAACAACCAGGCAGGATAACTTAAGTTTATCTTGGTTTATATCTGAATAAGTTTACCCTTATAAATAAATAAATATTGTAACCTAACCTAAACGTAGGTTTAAGCTTTTGCTTTGGGATCTAGACAACTGATAAACATATAACATTATTCTGAATACATGTATATTAATACATAGGAAACACCCAAACTCCGAAACAAACATTTGTGAATCACACAAATAATTATTCCAACCCGGTAATCCGGTAATCGAACCCTGAACCTCAGCGCGCCAGTCGAATACACTACCACTTAATAGAAATTAATAGGCATTAAATACATAATATACATAATGGCTGCTGACAAATATAATATCAATATTAAAATATGGCACACATATAGTTTAACAATGCACCCGTTGCGTGTTTTCCTTTAATATCCCTTAGTTTCAATGTCAAATATCAAGGACGTCAATATATCAGTCGACATCAACATGCAAACGGCATACGCCAGCATAAAATCAAAAATACTAATGCTATCTTTCTGCGAAATTCACCGAAATGTTGCATTGTCTGTTTTCTTAGGCTGTATCAACGTTTAAAGCCTGCCCAATATTAAACTTTAGGATTTTTTTTAAAAATGCACTGATTTCTGTTTTTTTTTCCTTTGTCGTATTTTATCATCCAAAACTAGTGTAAGATTCGTGTTTTTATGTTTAATAATGGTGGAATATTATACATAAAGAGTTCGGAAATGTGCATTAGTGATGGAAAGTTATATATTTCAAGGTGTTGTTTGTGTTAGTGCCAAATTTCGATAGAAATCTGCAATAAGGGATACACTGCCTTATTGGGGCAAGGACTAGGACCTAGGACTAAGGACTTGACATCGACATAGGAATTAACATGACTAAATACTAAGAAAATGTAAATACTGACACAGGGTGAATGGACCAAGTTTCCTTTGCCTGCCCAAGATGGGCGAAGACAAAAAAAAACAATGATTTCTTTTTTCTTTAAATTTGGTTCAGGTATCGTATTTTTAGATGGCAAACAATGTATATATTACTTAAATGTTTCTAAATTTCTGAGGATCTAAAAATCTAACCTCCTTTAACATGAAAATAGCGGTGAATTTAAGCGTAACTTTAAAAAAGGTTAAATGTCCTTGGCACTTCACACGATATGATGATAAATATTGCTAGTGCAGTTCTAGTAAGACACAAGAAAACGTGATCCAGTGACAGAGATATGAACATCTCTTTTCTAATCTCCACCCATGTATCTAAATGAAGAAAAAAATATTTTGTATCAAATTCTATACTTTAGAAAAAATAGTAGGTTAGTTAAAAAATCCAAAATGGCTGTCTAACCCACGACCTCACGTCTAATTAATGTAGGTACGTGATAACTTGTACATCAAAGCTTTATAATAATAATTTTGTTTATGATTGACCCAGTAATGATACGAACTTTCTAAAAGCAATCGACTTGTTAAAGAAAGTCGTAAAATTATATTGCCAGTTTGTTAGTTATATTTATATAGCAATCTCTCACAACACTGATACAAGCTATAATTTATAACTAAAGAAATAAATAAATATCGTTGGGACAACTCACACAACGCCATCTGATTCCAAACTAAGCAGAGCTTGGACTATGGTAACCAGATAACTTGTAAACATACTTATATATTTCTAAATACATACATATTATAGATAAATAACACCCAGAAACAGAATAAACCATCGTGCTCATCACACAACGTTTTATCCTGGGTGGGAATCGAACCAACGACGTCTTGCGTAGCAGTTGGATACACTCCCACCGCGCCTCATAGGCAGTCAATAATTTAACTTTTTTCTTTGTCAATATTACATGTAAATCTATGGCGGCTAGATCAAAATTTAACTGAACTGTCGGATGATACTCTTCAGAAATGATTTTTATTTGTCGAATGCGTTTGATTATTCACATGAACGAATATAACTATACTATTACCGTGGTGCTTCCCTATTTCTATAGGATTTACACCTAGTTGCTCTGTAGGTATCCCGCTTTGCAAAGGAGGGAAGAGGCATTACGTTCTTTTCTTACTTCCTCACATTATCTTCTGATTAATTTCGTTGCGGGTTCCAAGACATGCTAACTTCTCCTGGGACATCACCGAGATCGAGCTCGGTGTAACTTTTCTGGTGTTTTGTACATTGCTGTAGATCCTGGTTTACAGTAGTCACAGTAATGGGAATGTGGGTGGGATTAGTCCCATCAAAAAATATTCACATGAACGAAGTCACTGGTGACACAATAAATTGTTCAAAGACAATAGCAAATAAGCTATTATGTAAATAGGGATGCCCTTGCTCAAACCGCTGCACTGATAACCGTTGACAAGGCCAATGTGACATAGAAAAGCCGACAGCTTGTATTGTCCACATTGTGATTTAGGTATAGTCTACTATTGACAAGCCATATAACAGAACCATCGATGTTTTTAGCTGTCATAATGTTAGTGGACAATCAAAAATTCAACAGACTAGCGGCCACTAGTTAGTGGAATTCTATTGACCGACCGATAGAAGTCTATTGGAGTACGATTGTAATAGTAGACTACGAATAAATTGTACCGGTGGCTACATATTGAGCGACAATTTTTACACGATTGAAATAGCAGACTGGCCCCCTGAGCGTTAGATTTGGTTGTATCTGAAGCTTTCACAAGTGCTTTCCCAGTTCCATACTCTTCCTGTATTTGGAGCCTGAGGTACATTTTTATTTGACTGCTGTGAGCAAATATCGTTTGGCTTTTAAGCCCGTCACAGACGTGGCTATAATATAAATTAATGTAAATTATGACCGCACACGCAGCTATAGTATATGTATTTTTCTATGACGTCACCACCATATACCGTAATTTATACCATCACATATTAATATATCTACAAACCCGGGGCTGACCAACAATAAATGGAGGCAAAATATAGATTATAGCATCGTCTCCGTGTGTTCTTACTATCCTAGTAATATAATAAACGCGAAAGTTTGTAAGAATGGATGTTTGTTACTCTTTCACGCAAAATCTACTGAATGGATTTTGATGAAACTTTACAATAATATAGCTTACACATCAGAATAACACATAGCCTACTTTTTATCCCGAGAGCAAGTTCCTGTGGGAAACGGGAATGGGAAAACTCCACCCCGCGTGCGGAGCCGCGGATGTCAACTATTAATATATACTATAGCGGGTGTGACGGGCTGCATTGTTGGAAGCGACTGCCGTATTACCTCTAAACTTCGTGCGTCCTTCGTGCGTTGCCTGGTCCGTTAGTCAGCAGGTGCACCGCTAGCAGGTAAGGTCGCCTGGAGAGCCTAAAGAAAGGAACCCAGACTCCAAAACCAGGGGGCCGAGTCTATTATTGACAAGACGTAGAATCGCTGTTTTTAGCTGTCAATATGTTAGTACACTATCCGAAATGCAAATGACTAGCGGCCACTGGCGCGGTACGTTCTAGTAGAATCCTATCGGCCGACCGATAGAAGTATATTGGAGTACGATTGAAATAGAAGACTACGTAAAACTATCAAAATTGTCTTTCTATTGAGCGACGATTTCGATTATATTTCGACACGATTCAAATAGCAGACTCGGCCCCCGGGTTTGGAAGCAACTGGAAATGCTATAACATGAAGAAGATCCTTGACAATTATTATTTTAATAACATTGAAAAATGATATATGTTTTTAAAAACCACGTTAAACAAGCAATAATTATTGTGCTTATGTCAAAAGGCAATATGTAATCAATAAATATGTCGTGAATAGAAAATTACCATATTGGTTTCTAACAAAAATATGAAATTACCATATTGGTTTCTAACAAAAATATGAAATTACCATATTGGTTATCTAATAGAAATATTAATACCGCCTACATGCATCGTGAGACCGTCAATGTCGGGTCAAGGAAAACCATGGACCTAATATTAAAGCGTCTTATTTGAAGGTGTCAGGTTTTTAGGTAAAGATTATGTTGTCTTTTTACCATTGGGTGGGAGACAAATATACGGCCCACCTGTTCGATTGGTCACCGTAGCCTTTTGACGTTTTAATGAGTTAGTTTGTTTGTTTCACCACGCTAATCTCAGGCGCCATTAGTTCGAATTGAAAATTTATGTTTCTTTTGGATAGATCATTTATCGAAGAAGGCTATTTATCATCACGCCACTACCCTGGAAAGCGGACCAGTAATCGTAAATGTCAAAAAATCGGGCAATCTTTCAATGGGTGTGACGGAAGTTCAAAGTATGTCATGACTTATTCTGTAAGTGATACAAAAGATTTATTCAGCTTGTATGGATCAGCATCACATATGAGCAGAGGGACACATATGAGCAACAAGTACCTACTTGGTTACTGCTTGATTGTTAATTTTTTTAAGAAACTTGAATAATTTTAGGTTCAAAATTTGTGAGAGATGGAAAGTGTGATTGTGACATTGAACGAAGAGTTTTGGCTGGAAATCAAGTGAATGGAGCCATGCACGCCTTTATGAGCAGTCAGAACGTGTCTGAGAAGGCAAGACTGGCTGTGCATAGAGGAGTACTTGTTCCTACACTCATGTATGGTAGTGAAAGTTGGGTGTGGCAGAAGAAGCATAGAAGTAAAATTAATGCAGTGGAAATGAGAAGTCTGCGGAGTATAGCTGGAGTGAAATTGATGGACAAAGAAAGGGACAGTGTGATAAGGGAACATTGCGATATGGTAGAAGAAGTAGTGACTAAGATAGAAAAAGGTATGCTTAGATGGTTCGGACACGTGGAGAGGATGGATGAAAGTAGACTAACGAAACAGATTTTTCAGAAGAGAGTGAATGGGCAAACTGGTAAGGGGCGACCTCGACGTCCATATGTCAATCAAATAGAAGACATTTTGGAAAAAGGTCAGGTCAAGAGTACCCTTAACCGGCGTGTGTGTATGAAAACACTTATGAAAGTGGAAGAAGCGAAAGTTGTATGCCAGGATCGTAGCAAGTGGAAAGCCATAGTCTTTGCCTACCCCGATGGGAGGCGTGACGATATGTATGTATGTATGTATGTATGAATAATTTTACATACTTTTACGATAGCTGTCAAAGAATTAGTTGCAGTTCGAATAAATTTACTCATATCTTTACAACTAACGATCTTCACGCTGTATCCCTGACGGGGTAGTCAGAGAGGACAGATTTTCACGATCCATGTATACTACTTTCGCTTCTTGCAGATTCATCAATCGCTTCATACATGCACGTCTGGGTATCAGAGTACTTTTGACTTTTCTTATTTGAGCAATCTGCTCACGTGGTTTTTATATGTAAATCTCGGCCTACCCTGGCTCCTTCTACCCTCTACTTTCGCACAATATATATTCTTCATCAATCGTTCCTCACTCATGCGTTCATATCTTTACAAAAGAATCTAATTTCCAACAAAGCTCGTAAAGTCTAAGAGCCGTTAACTCTGTAGCTAACTTTTGTTACTATAACAAAGGCAACGGCAATTCAATACAAAGCCAATAAAACTTTTTATACAAGTCGCTCCATTTGTATTCAAAACCTAATTGTCATTTCATATTTCATTTTAAATATGGAATAATCAAAAGTTTTTCTTTTTTTTTTTATATTTATTTAATGGCCTGGTTTCTAAGACCTTTTAGCCAAATCTTATTTTTTATATCATATTTCTTCAATCTTATCTACTAATTAGTCCTGTCCAGACGATGTCGTGTAACAAAATTCCACGCAGTATTACCCTTTCATAAACGAGTAATGGCTTCGGTCCACAAAAAAAGTTTGAAACTAATTGTGTCCGACAACATTGTCATAAAATTGAATCCTCACAGAAGTATAAGTATTCAAAATAAAACAATAAACGAAGAACATTTGACCAAAGTAAAATATGATTATTACTAGCGGGTTGCCTTTTGAACAGTGGTGCCTACCTCTTTCACCAAACCATAACTGCTAATTTCCTTGCTCCAGGCACCAAGAAGATGGAGTACAAGACGAGGCAGTGGCACGAGAAGTGCTTCTGCTGCGTGGTCTGCAAGAACCCAATCGGTACCAGGAGCTTTATCCCACGGGAGCAGGAGATCTACTGCGCTGGTTGTTACGAAGACAAGTTCGCTACCCGCTGCGTTAAATGTAACAAGGTAAGTCCCCATCAAGATTTACCAAACTCATTTCACCGTTAAGTTGGTGCCTTTTTTTATTGGGACTAATCCCACCCGCATTCCCATTGCTGTGACTCCTGTAAACCAGGATCTACAGCAATGACCAAAACACCAAAAAAGTTACACCGAGCTCGATCTCGGTTAAGTCCCAGGAAAAGTTAGCATGTCTTGCAACCTGCAACGAAATTAATCAGAACATAATTTGAGGAAGTAGGAAAAGAACGTAACGCCACTTCCTTCCTTTGCGAAGCGGCAAACCTGGAATGCAACTAGATGTAAATCCTATAGAAATAAGAAATAAGTTGGTGCCTATTGAGTGACGGATGGGACGCATGTTAAGTGTTTGAAGACAGTCGATCACGTCTAACAATGTCGGCCAAAGCCAATTTAATTCTGTTTCTATTTCGACACCTGAACTCCTGAAGTTCGATTCCAGTCCTGAATTGTGTCTCGGTGCTGAATCGTGACATCAAAACTCCTAAATTTCCTAAAATCCCCGATTTTACAGTTTCCCTAAATGTAAAATTAAGAAGTAATTGTCTCTAGTGTGATTTCGACATCAGAACTCCTAGTCCAATTCCGGTCATCGAATCCTCGATTTTTTTAGAGATCCACTAAATGTAAGATAAAGAAGCAATTATCTTTATTTCAAAATAGTAGCTTAACTCTAGTGTGATCTCCACACCACAATTCCTAAAGGCCGCATCACATACGAGCCGTTTACTTATACGATTTTACTGAAGTCCGATTCCGGTCCCAAAATCCCTGATTTTTCAGAGATCCTCAAAATTATATAAACGGGAAAGTTTATAAGAATGTATGTGTCTCTTACTCTTTCACGCAAAAACTACTGTTTGATAACACTTTTACCTTAATACTTAACCCGGGAACAAGTTCCTGTGTGCGTCAACTTGTGTAAGATAGAGACGATACAATTTTGAAAAGTATTTAGTATGCTCACTATTATCCTAAATGTCAATTGAAAGTGGTTCTTTTTTACTCTCGACCAGGACTTGAACCAGCGTCTTCTGGTTTAACGCACCAGACGCGCTACCACACATTGAGATTAGACTCGAAATTGACGAATTAATCTACCTTTTCCTTCTTAATTCGTCCCGATGGTGTAGTGTAAACGTCGTCATCATCATTATCCGAGCGTCTGTCCCAGTTGCGTCTCGCGACGCCCGGGTTCCGCTTTTTGCGGCGGTTCACTATCGGCAGGTAGGCTTTTAGGGAAGCGACAGCCATCAGACCTCCTATCCCCAAAAGGGGAAAGCTGACGTTAGAGCTTCGTTCGTTATTTAGCAGGTGCACGAACTCGCACGTGAGGTCGATTCGGGCCCCGAAGGTCTTGGCAGTCTTGAGCCACATGCTCCTAGGTGTAGTGTAAACGTGTGTGCGCAGATCATCACGCAGGGCGGCGTGACGTACAAGAGCGAACCGTGGCACCGCGAGTGCTTCACGTGCACGCACTGCGCCACGTCGCTGGCGGGGCAGCGCTTCACGTCGCGCGACGACAAGCCCTACTGCGCCGACTGCTTCGGCGAGCTGTTCGCCAAGCGCTGCACCTCCTGCGCCAAGCCCATCACCGGTCAGTAGTCGGTAGTACCACTGTGTCGTGTCTACGATGCTACGAACCTCGATTAAGCTACTTTTTGATTCGTTAAAACCAGTGTCATTGGATTTAATTTAATGTTTTATTTACTTAAAATGTAAGTCCAAGGACTTCAGTTTTAATTTAGTTAAAAATGTAAAGACAAGGACTTTTATTTACTTACATAAAAATGTAAGTTCAAGTATTTCAGTTTTTATTGACTTAAAAAAAAGGTCCAGTTACTTAAACATGTAAGTTCAATAACTTATTATTTAATTAACTTACTTGAAAATTTAAGTCTGAGAACTTAAATGTTGATTTAAATCGAAAGAATGCTTTAAATATAAATAAATTGAAAGTCTGGGAAGACTGACTATTTTTTTAAATTAGTTACTTACCTTTTTTGTTTTAAAACCTATAGGCATCGGCGGCACTCGCTTCATCTCGTTCGAGGACCGCCACTGGCACAACGACTGCTTCATCTGCGCGCAGTGCAAGACGTCGCTCGTGGGCAAGGGATTCATCACCGACGGACAGGACATCATCTGTCCCGAGTGCGCCAAGCAGAAGCTCATGTAAATACGTCCCCTCACGTCATCACCACCCTATCACCATAAACAAGCTTCTAAATGTGTTCTAACCGTTTAGTCGATAGTTTTAATCGATACGGTTAATCGATTTTTTTTATTTCGAATAAAGATTAGTTGTGACTAATAATATTTGTTTTATATGCTTGTAGCGACAAAGCCATTCTACCGGTAATCGCTAACGCCAGAGACTGGGTCGCTTCTGATAGGCGAGATACATGCAGCGATATGCTTTTCGACCTTGTTGACAAAATAAACATACGCAAAGTCCGAGTCAACCCTTAGTTTAACTTAGAAAACTTGTTAATTATTATTTTTATACAAAAAAATTAAGAAAAAAAATCTCAAAAAAATGTGGATGCACAAAATGTGTTAAATAAAAAATATTTAATTTCGCTTTTTGAAATCTATTATTATTACATATTTATATATAATGACTGTTTAATTCTGATCAATATCTTCAGCCTATGTATCGTTATGTAGGATAATAGGATATATTTTCACAAGCTGTTTGCCATAAAACTTTGCTTTGGCTGTTGTATTAGTCTTAGATTTATCTTGTCAATTTACCTAGTGCGATTCACACGTTGCCTTAATAACATATCTAAGTCAATTTCGAGGGCATATATATCTATATATACATATATATAATGTCTTGTAAAGTCATCTTACTTATAAATTTTGTGATCGTAATTACTTTAGGTTTCTAAAGGACAATGGTAGATTCAAAATTTATAACTAAAGAGGTTCTACAACTCAGTCTGGGGTTGCCAGATATAATAATTTCTCTATATTGTTAGAATTCCTAACGAATGTTATATAAGTGCTTGTCATATAACATAGTTTGTAAGAAAAATTTACAGAGTAATTTTACGTGTTATATTTTTAAGTATTTATTTATATGGGAGTACGCACTTATTATCTGTGGCGACACCGATGGTGTTGCCGTGTCACATTAAAATGTAAAATGAGATTTTTAGATGTAGTGTTGCCATATACGCCATCGGTAAGTCGCCATTTAACACTAATATTAAGTGACATTTAGTAGTACTAATAAAAAAAAATAATATAAAAATATTTTTGTTCTCGAATAAGAAACAGTCGTGTTACAATAATGTAATTGAATTTTATCAATATTTTTACATGATAATATAATTTTTTAGCGTATAGAGTACTATAAGAACAAAATAACACCTGTGTTTAAGATCGGACGACCACGAAATGATTGGGGAACAGTTTTTAAACGTTGTTTGTTAGAATTTAAATTATTCGAATGTTGAACTATTAATTTATAATAATGTGTACACTTATAAACAAACTGCTTAGTTGTGTGATCTGATCTAATTTAATATTTCTATATCTATAGATTGTAAACTATGAAAATGAAATAAACGATTTGAAAAGAAACTTATTGTTGTTATTTATTTGTGTTGCCCACTGTACTCCTATTGAATTAATACCCCCGATATTCAGCATCACAGAGCAAGTAATAAATGTCACGCGCCCTACTAGAGACGCGTTACTCCAGCGGCGTAGCTACCCAGGGGCGAGGCGGGGCAGCGCAGGGCCCTCGAATCCTTACCAGCAAATCTCGATCCAACTGAATTTATAAAAATTTCGAACTAAAATATAAGAACGCTTAATTATTAATTGTATCAGGAGTAAGAAAGACAGGACATATTGTCACGCCTTTATCCCTGAACGGGTAGGCAGAGGCGTACTATACGTCCACATTTCACCGTATTCACTTTTTGTCCCACGTAACAGGTGGTGAGCCCATTGCCGTGTTGAAATAGACAGGCGCTGGTTGTGGTGACTTGCTGTTGAAATTTTTCAAGCCGCCCATATGGCCTTCAACTGGGCTTAACGACTGCAATGTTACTGGCAACCGGGACCAGCGGCTTAACGTGCCTCCCGAAGCACGGAATCGCTCGCAAATGTAAATGCCACAAAGTGGTCATCCATCCGACGAGCAGCCATAGTGAAAGTTGCTTAACACAGTGATCGTTTACAGAACACTGATTCCGCGGGGCCACGAGCGCTTTAATGTCAATAAACTTTTTAGTACGTCAATATTCTTATTTTTTATTTAGTTTTTTACCTAATACCTACAACAAGTACTTACCTCCAATATTAATCTATACACAACTATACAATTTGATATGACCTAACCCATAGCGGGAGACGCCTGCTGCCCCAAACGAATGCTTGGGCCTCGGTATACAAAACTAATGCGTCACCAGTGTGTCCCTACAGTAGCTCAGCATTTTTAAAGTATTTGTATAGGTATTTAATTCATTCGATCGCTCTTCACCGTCTGTTCTCAGAGGGACGTCGAGGACGGCTAGAAGCAGGTACAGGCTACTCTCCTCCAGAAGATCGTGGGAGGCCGGCACATCTAGCCCCCCGAGAAGAGCCTCATCTTGGGGCATTCTCTTAGCCGGGTTCCCGTGAATAGCCCTCAGGCCTATCCTGCAACCTGGTTGGGAAAAATTCGGAACACCGCAGAGTTTACTGGATAGGACAGCCCCCAAGGACCGAGAGTGCCACACACCGTTCCTGCTGACCCTGTAGTAGGAATGACGACAAGTAAACGCATTCTCCCCGTCAAAAACAAAACCGGTTTAGATAGCAGTGGGGCCCCATTTTTTGATTTGCCCCAGGACCCTTGGTTACCTAGCTACGCCACTGCGTTTCTCTATACAATATCATACAAACCAAGTCTATTAGGAGCCGGCACCGTTTTCTCATACGAATACACTAATTATTAAAGACGAATAATAGCGCAGTGGTGAGTGTATGCAGGCTCTAGACGGTGAGTAGTGTGAGAACTACACGCACGCCCTTCACTCCCTCGAGTAGGGATAACGCCCGAATCCCGTAAAGACGCTAGACTACACTCGACCCCCAAAGAGAGGCGGGATATCAGCTGAATCCCTGAGACGAGGCCGCGGTCGCGGACAAAGTCTGTAGTGAGGTTTTAGTTATTACGACTTCGGCATAGCATCCATGAGGACTTCCACACGGAATTAAGCAGTAATGAGTGTATGCGTCGCCGTTCTGAAATCTCGGGATTCATATCCTGGGCTACATATTAGTGGACACAGCAAATATTTGTTCGGAGTTTGGTGTTTTCTACGTAAGTAGATACCTATATGTATTTAAAAAACTATAAGTATGTCACAAGTATAATTTAACCTAAATTGGATTAGATGGCGGTGTAACATCTCAAAATAAATTATCTAAGAAATAAGCTGTTTTTTAATGACTTAAAGCGTCACTGATACTAAATTGGCATTTGTTTTGTTTTAGCGAAATAACTAGTAAATAGTTCTTTAACTAGTAAGTGGTTATAGTTACCAGCAGCAATTGACGCCAAACTCAAATAATATTGGGGAGAACCCCATACTGTAAACTTTCGGGAAAACCCAGGCAGGTAGCTACACTCTAATAAAGCCTCTATCGGACCTAACCATTTAAAAAACGGTAGTACCTATCATCATCATATGTATGATCAGAATCCTTAGCAGTTCATCTAGTTACGTTCACTTTAATTTTCACACACGTGTTTCCTTCTCTTACACTCCGGGTTCTTCAAGCGAAGCGTGAGAGGCTGTGTCAAAACACAAACACACATAAACTTTTTAGTACGTCAAGAAGACTGTGAGACTGTGAGAGGTACCTTCAATTCGATAGATGTCGCTATGGCTTTTCATCAGGAGAGCGGTCTCATTTAGATGAACAACATATTTTAAAAAATCGTGTTACTATTTGATAGAGTTAACGTGCAAGCATGCAAGGGATTACCATTAATAATCTGCAGGTAATGGCGAATTTTGACATTGGACATTTAAGAATTAAATAATATATTTCACAGTTAGGAGAACGAAAAACGACCTTCACCAAATTTTTCGTTCTCATTTCATCCGGCCCTCGGTTACCAGAAGACAGAAGTAAAACTATAGAAAAACTTGTACAAGTCACACGTTTCGCTGACTTAGAGTATTAAAAAAAATTAGGTACATACTTTTGTAGAAGTACGAATATTATTTAAACATAAGGAATAAAAGGTAGATACTTAAGAGGCTAGACAAATGAACTCGCTAAAAAACCAATTAATTCACTGTTCGACTTTGGCAATTATTGCGAGCAGTGCCTACCTACTATATTTTGACAAAAATCATGTACCCTATTCTGAATCGAATGACACCTTAATCATATTTTTTGAAGATTGATAAAAAAGTACGTGTTGACTTTACTTACCATCACACCTTAACTCTGTTTGTAGTTTTAGCCCATGGCTGCTTTTTGCATAACTAGGTCCACTTATGAAAAACAACTATTTTTTCTCGAGTACTGTCATACTGTAAGTACTGTAACGAGTGGAGTCTGTACGCTGAAGGACACCGATCGAATTCGCCCGAACCCAACAGCTTCTTTTTGTCATTATTAATTTCACATAAAGGCGCCAATAACAGCTGTTATAAAGTGTAATTTTTTTTAACCTAACTTAAAGAATTGACTAGCTTCAGTCGGCTAATCAATTCCTTAAGTTAGGTTTATGTATCAAACGGCAACTTCGAGGTGATAATTTATTTACAAGGTGGAAACTGGTAGTTTTTTTAACTAATAGAGGTAGAAGAGGTGTAACATGTTCACATTCTGCTTGTCATCATCATCTGCGCAATTGTCCCAGTTGCGTCTCGCCCGGGGCACGCTTTCCTACCTCTTCTCCACTACACACGGTCGTCGGCAACCCCTGTAGTGACACCCTTGGCACACGCATATCATCTCTTACGACGTCAAGCTAGCAACTTCTTGGGTATTTCTCTTTTACTGGGACGCCGCGTGGACGACGGCATGGCTAGCAATTTGTTTCCTACTTAGCCCGACGTTTGCCGTTTGCAACTTATCTGCAATATTCGGACGCGAAAATAACAGACTGCTATTAAACCATACAATATGCTTGCTAATTTTCAACGAGCTTTATTTTTTATTTAGATAGCCTTTAACTACTGCGTGGTGCAATATTTAGCGCCATCTAGAGACGAGTATCCGAACTATAAATATTTCTATCATCACAGATAATCTTTATAAAATTATTAATGCGAAAGTTTGTATGGATGTTTGTTACTCTTTCACGTAAAAACTACTGAATAGATTTTAATGAAACGGGTGTACTTCCGAAAAGCGCATACCGCCGCTCGACCTAACATTTGGTATACTAACGTATTTTGACCTCCTGATCACGAATATCATAACAAAAATTGGCGCAAACGCCATTTTCGCCAGATCGAATTCAGTTGGTTTGAGTAGTGACCACAAACGCGCGAGGCGAACGAGCGCAGCGATAACACGTTCCCAAATACGATACTTATAGTATGTATTTAGAAATATGTTTATCAGTCGTCTATATCCCATAACACAAGCTTATAATAGCTTACGTTGGGTTAGACGGCGCTGTGTAAAAAAAATGAGAAATTTCCCACAATGTTTATGTCACCCTCAACCCGAATGGGTGGCAGAGCCATATTATACGTCCATTACAATCTAGGTAGCGGGTTTCTTCACAGAATGAAATTAGTTTCCAACGCGGGCAGTAGCTGCAATAATAATACCTGTCATTTTCTATGGGATTGATTCACATCACTGCCTTGAGACGTATGAAGCGGTCTCGATAACTTGTTTCCAAATACGTTCCGTCTTTACTGATAGTTACTTATCATTCACTCATCCCAAATGGGTGGCAGAGCCATAATATACGCCCACTTTTTACAGTAAGCATTTATGTCCGTCTTGAAATGTAAAGGCGCAGGTTTAATTGTATCATTCATTTGATGGGGAGATCAAGCCCTAAAATTTTAATTTATCTGATTTCCTGACGTTATCATGCATTGTAACCCGTAGACTACACTCAGGACTAGTGATGGAAATTAATGCTATTTTTTGATAATTTCACTAGCGTGCTAATTTTTATCTCTTAGCATGCGACGTACTATTGCTATGCTAATATGAACATCAATGAAGTAAACATCAACTTGCTAGGTCCTTCCGTTCCTGAGAAAATTTAATAATTACCAAAAAACGAAAAATTTACCGGGATCGACGTTAATGATGATGATGATGAAAAAAAATTCTACACCGAAAGAGTCTTAATTGATTACACAATATTTTTTAATAAGAACTGAAGATGACCGGGATTAACGTTAGATGATAATGATGATGATTCTATTATTTAGTAGCAAGATATTGAATCTACAAATTAACTGTCAAGAATAAATATTTTTCTAGACGCGTTCGCGGTCTGCTATATATACATGCATATGCCTAACGGTGTCGTGGGTCCAGATATTTATATCATCTAAAAATAAGCATACCGCTCTAAAAGAAGTTTTCAATTCAATAAAAATAAAAAAAACTTTAGTTCCGTTGTTTTCCTTTCGAGAGATGGAACCCAAAAAATACATTTTGTATTACATTATTTATTCCACAATAAAGTACAATCACACGATTTTAGGGTTTATATATTCAAAATAAAAGAATAATACATAAAAACCAAAGTATCTACAACTCGTAAAAAGTACGTACGAATTTCGACTTCTTACTCAACTCAATGGCATTCACAGAATGTCAAAAAAATTATACAAAAATGGAATAAATAACCCCAAACACAAGCATTTAATAGTTAAAAATAATGGGCTAAATATCAACCGTGCACTTTTTCATTCACACACTCCGTATTTCGCAATAGCACAATGACACGATCCATTCATGAATTAGACGTGAAAATTCATTTTAGTAATCGCAGCGACCCATCATTCGCAGCTCGCCTGCCTCATGATTTAGTCGTCGCAGCGACGCAGCGTTCACAGCTCGCCTGCGATATGAATTTGTCGTGAATTATAATTATGAGTTTTGGCAATTTAATTTAGCATTCACAACTCGCCACTCAGTAGCGGCGCGAACGTCGATGCGCTTAGTCATGTTTTGGAGGGAGATTGTGGGTTCGTGACGAATTGTCAATTATTGCGTAATCGATGTCTCTTAGCAATAATTAATTTTACCAAGTACTGTTCATTAAATTAATACGAATGGAGTCTTAGCAATTAAATATGATTGCTAAAGCTAATATTTCCTACACTACTCAGGACTAAGGAACTAGTACAAAAAATTGTCACTAGATGGCATTACTTGTTTCAAATTGAAACTAATGTTTCGCGATATCAACTCGCGAAACACTAGTTTCAATTTGAAACGTAGTAACAATTACGAAAAGTAGTGGTTGGCTGAGATTTGCTCGTTATATGAGTTTTGGTATTTCTCTGCTCCAGGTTAGTCCATACCCACTCCCAATCTTCATGATCTGCATGCTGGTACACCGGTGATTCTCCGACATAGTGTACCTTACGCATCTCCAGGAATTACAAATGGTAATAGGTGGGTGGTATGTATGTGTGGTGTCGTTACCTAAGTAACAACCGCCACTGCCTACCCCAGGGCTGTATTAAAACTTGTCAAACCGCCCATGGTAGAAATGCCACAAGCGGTCACCCATCCAAGGAACACCATAGCGAAAGTTGCTTAACGATCACTGGATCGTTAAGAGAACACTTAAGCTAGCGGCTAGGAGCGCTTCTGTCTTTCTTAACAGTGAATTAATAAACATTTTTCATTTCATTGTAATTTTATTTACATGACACAACAACTTATATAATCTATGACTTTATATATCTTATTTACTACACAAATATATAATAATTACAGTTTTACAATAAATTACAGGCTTATAACGAAATTCTAACATTTCATGGTGGAGATTATCATACACACATTCTTACAAAATATTTTATAGGTTTATCACTGTGGTTTTACAAAGCGTGGATAGTAGATTACAATTTAATAGGCCCATTTTGACATACCTACTGTTATCTTGAACAAAAACACTTGTACTGTTCTACTTATTTATTACTTAACCCTCTGTAGCATAGTGTAGACTGTAGGCAACATACTGTTCAAAGCCCTTAAATGTTAATATAACTGATTTCCTGACGTTATCATGCATTGTAACCCGTAGACTACACTCCGGACTAAGGAACTAGTACCAAAAATTGTCACTAGATGGCATTACTTGTTTCAAATTGAAACTAGTCGTCGAATTAGTGCTTTTTTGTTCTATGTACCAAATTTTTCTAAAATGAACTTTAAATGCAACGTTGTTAAGACTTAAATTTCGATCCTACTGGTTAAGGAAGATTTAATACTTTTCATCGTAAAAACAACAAAAAAATCATTTAATTATTGTTAGTGACACGACACCGTGATAAAACTTCGTGCTTATTTGTACTATGTCCAGAATTTGTTTTAAAACAAACATGGTAAAACACGTTGAGTCCTTGAGTGTTCTATGTCCACTCAATCGACCAATCACAGCCAGCGACGTCATGTCCGCCATTTTGTTTGATTCGTCACTTTGGCACGAGACGTCGGAAGAATCACCACGTTACTCCAGAAATTTATTCAAAAACTATATAAATTGTAGTATTTGTGGTGCTTAAATTGTTCTAGACATTGACAAATCGTGTCTAGAACATATTACAAAAGTGAACATGAGCAGACGCAACCGCAAATTGAGCAGTAAGTAATTTTTACACTTACTCTTTTTTTTTTATAATAATTATTTAATGGCCTGGTTTCACCTTTTAGCCAAATCTTATTTTTTATATCATATTTTTTCAATCTTATCTTCTTATTAGTCCTGTCAAGTCGATGTCGTATCCTCAGGCTAACGTCCTGATCCTTGCCCTCAGTATAATGGTGATTCTTATACTAAGGTTGTCAGTGGACGTTTCGCGGCAAGAGAGAAAATAGCATTTCACTGCATATATATCATTGTCTTTCACTATCGCACGTTAACACAACTTTTATGTCTAAGAAACCACCACTCCCGCACATAAAACAAGATAAATGCACTAGTTTTAGAAAATAATATAAAGCAAGCGTCCGCACTTGTCACTCTTCTCGCCAAATGTCACTCTTAAACTCTACTTCGGTGTAAATTTGCAACAGGGTGTTGTTTTTTTGATGATTTTGAACATCCTTCGAGCTAAGCGCAAGGTAGCGTAATGAAGTTTAGAAAATATCTATTTCTTTTACTCTGAATCCATAGAAACAAAATAACTTGCACTCCCCTTATCTTAAGACCGAATAAATGTGCTGTCATGCATGATTAAGTAGGTACCTAATATAAAATATACCTACTTAATCATGCATATAAATAAATAAATAAAATAATACCGACTTAAAAAAAAGGAGATTATCAGTTTGATAACGTATCCCTACTTATTATAATTATATAATACTATTAAGTATAAATGCGAAAGTAACTCTGTCTGTCTGTCTGTTACGTTTTCACGCTTAAACCGCTGGACCGATTTTGATGATTTTCGGTACGGTGATAGATGGGACCTTGGAGACGAACATAGGACATCATACTTTATAGCATTAAAAATAAAAGAAAAGTAAAAAATAAAAAATTAAGACGATTGTAAAAAAAAATTAATATCTCTACAGTAACTATATAATATTATTATCGTTAAAAAATAGATATTTAAATACTATTAAATTTATACTCACCATACAATCATATATATATATATATATATATATATATATATATATATATATATATATATATATATATGTATAAACATATATTTGTAGTTATATAGTGATTATATTTAATACATGTTAGAATATACATGATATATATTTTTTGTTTCATGTAATTAAAAGACTTGAAAAAGTCAAGAAAAAGCTTTTTGAGAGTGATGACATTACTGAAAAGGACAACATTGAAGATACTCCAAACAAATATACTGTGAAAATAAACAAGAAACTTTTTGAGCATCAAAAAGATACCCAAAAAACAGCTATCCCTTCAAATAATAATAATTTTATAATCATTCCCTTAAACACACAAAAACACAAACTTCCTGTTTTAAATGAACATTCTGATAGCAACAAGGATCTTATCCTAGATGCAGGTGAACTACAGATTATAGAAGTAAAGAAGAAGCCAAGTCGAAAGAGAAAGAGTCAACCAGAAAACCCGGATGTGAAAGTACTTGTAAGCTTATGTGTTCGACAAATTTTTCCTCAGACTTAAGAGAAAAAATTAAATCTGAGTTCTATAGCTTGACAGATGCTCAAAAATACAAATTTTACGGAAAATATACATCAAAAACTAAAAAGAGCAGAACGCGTACTAAAAAAGAGAGTAGTAGGAGATCTTACACGTTTAACTATTATTTTCGCAAAGAAAATGAACAGGTTAAAGCCTGCAGAACATTTTTTTGCTCAACGTTGAGTATTTCTGCTCGTCGAATTCACTATTTTCACTTAAAAATGGAAAAAAGTAGCACACTTCTACCTCCTACACCGAACAAAGGGAAATACCTCAAAAAAGAAACACCACCTGACAAAATAAACGAAGTGATTAATCACATCAAATCGTTCCCAACAATAGAATCGCATTACTGTAGATCATCTAGTATGCGCCAATATTTACAGCCGGGGTTAAGCGTCGCAAAAATGTACTCCTTATATCTTGAAAAGTCTAGAGATCCTGTTAAGGAAAACAATTACCGGAAGATATTCTGCGAACGATTTAATCTCGGCTTTCATTGCCCAAAAAAGGATGTTTGTGAATATTTGCTCCGAGTTCAAAGCTCAAAAAAACCCTAGTAGCGATATTATAGAAAAACAACAAAAACACTTACAAAGAAAAAAAGAGGGCGACGACGAACGAAATAAAGACCGAAATCTGAAACACAAAGAAAACAATGACACAGCCGTTGTTACTTTTGATTTGGAGAAAATTTTTTCACTACCTAAAGCAAATATATCATGCTTTTTCTACACAAGCAAACTAACAGTGTATAATTTAACAGCGCACTGCGATATTAATAAAAGTGCTGTAAACGCTTTGTGGGACGAGACAAGAAACGGAAGAAGTGGCGACGATATAGCCAGCGCATTGGTTAAAATTTTAAAAGAAATAGTTAAGGCATTACCAGATACAGTAGCAAAACTGATACTATGGTCGGATTCGTGCGTCCCACAAAACCGAAACTCTCATATGAGTACCGCTCGTATCAATTTTTTAAAGTCAGATGATTCCAAAAATTTAACAGAAATAACCCAAAAATATTCTGAACCTGGCCATGGCAACGTTCAAGAGGTTGATTCCGTCCACAGTTTGATTGAAAAGAACTTAAGACACCAAGAAATATACAGTCCATTATCTCTAATACAAGCCCTACTAAAAATCTTTTTTTTTAATCTTTTTAAAAAAATTTATTAAAAATTAATTCGAATGTTTTAAGATTGTTTTTCATACAAATGCAGGATGCCGATTTCTTGTCATTTCAATTAGAAGCCAGAAAATTTGGTTTTCATCAGATATCTTACAAACAGGTAAAGTCAATAACCTATTCGAAAGAAGAGTGGTATATTAAAAAATATTAAACTTCATTTTCTGGACCAAAAGAAACAACAGACATAAGAAAAAATAATATTACTATTTTGAGTGAAATCATCATGAAAGAGGGAAATAAAACATTAACGCAAAAGAAAATGGACGATATTCTAAGTATGTACAAATATATGCCGGTAGAAGATAAAATTATCATGGAGGCTCTACTCAAGAAATCTGTTCGACGGAAAGAAGAAAAAGAAAATCGTGATGTCAATATACCTGTCGACGGAAAAGAATAAAAAAAAATGAACAGGTAAAGAAGACACTCACTGAAAAAAATAAAAATAAAGGAGGTAAAAACGAGAATAAAACACTCAATGCAGGAAATAAAACTAAAGGAAGAAAAAATGAGAAAGAGTCACACACAGAAGTAAATAAAATGAAAGGAGGTCAAAATGATAAGAAAACAATTGCAAGCAATAAAACCAAAGGTGGTAAAAATGAGAAAGATATACACACAGAAGTAAATGAAATGAAAGGAGGTAACAAAGAAAAGAAAACACTCAATGCAGGAAATAAAACTAAAGGAGAGAAAAATGAGAAGAAACCTACTTAAGACAAGACAATAAAAAAATAACTAAGAATAAATTAGGTACATGTTTTTTTAACTAAACCTATCGGCACCCCGCAGTTTCTCCCGCGGGATCGGGATCAAAAGTACAAGTCATCCCCTTTTTTACTTTACCATACCATACCATTACCAAATTCTAAAAGCCAAAGAATACATTATAATAATAGCTAAGTAAAAGAATAATAAATATATTTTTTCCTTTGAAAATGCATTTATTATTTTATGAGCACCTTTAAAAGACAATGGTAGGCTAACTTACGTTTCCAATTTAAAAAATCTTTTGAAAGATAATTTATAAAAAATAAAAATTAGAAATCTAGTCCCTGATGCAATAAATCTAAGTAAATACTTATTTTGTGTTGAATATATTATATTCTCCATTAAAATAAACTAAAGTTTAATAAACCTATTTTAGTTATCGAGTGTTTTATCTTTATCTTTCAAACTCAAACCATGCGAAAGAATTTGTCATAAATCCCCACCCTGTATATGCATCTGCAACATAGAACAAATAAGCTCGCAAAAATGGAGCAGTCACTTTGTCCTATCTCTAATGAGGTTATGTTCTAAATCCACATTCACGATTAAATTTGTGCATGTTTGTTCTATCTCCATCAAAAAACCTGTTAAATAATGCATATTTAATTGCCATCATGAATGAAATTTATCACAGTCCATTCATAGGTTACTCGTGTGATCAGAAAAACCTTCAAATATAGAAACTAAAAGCTTATTAAAAGAATTAGAGCAAAAATTCTTCTACTGTAAATTTAACCAAATGGTAGATAGAACAAAAAAGCACTTAGGTGACGTATTATCAAAATAACGGGCGAAGAAAAGTTTGCATTATAATAATAAAAGACCTAATGGAATCAGACCCAAATAAAAGAATAGACAGTTCTACACCACTTACAAAAGCACAAGAAATAACTGGAGTATTCAAAAAGGGAAATAAAAGTAGGTACATATTTCATACCATACATTAATGATACTAAACTTAAAATAAAAAGATGTGCAAAGGGCAAATTATATGATTGTCTACAAAACAGGCTCCGCGAAATTAGGGAGGCTAAAGTTATTAAAAAGGAAAATTGCAACAACATCGACAGCAATCATTTTTTTTTTTTTTCATAGTGATCCCACTTCTGGACTAGGGCCAATTAGGCAGACAGGTTGTCAATCACCCCAGGTAGTATAGTTGGTGTTCTGGTGATTATTAGGTATTAGACATCCAAATTTCGTCGACGAACCCGAGACATCTGACGCAGAAGGCAGGTATCCTACCCCTGCGCCAATTTGGATGTCTAATACCTAATAATCACCAGAACACCAACTATACTACCTGGGGTGATTGACAACCTGTCTGCCTAATTGGCCCTAGTCCAGAAGTGGGATCACAAGACAAATATTTGTGTGCATGAACATGTCTATTAAATATTAAATATTGTATAATATAAGCTTGTGTTATGGGATCTAGACAACTGATATACATACTTATATATTTCTAAATACATACATATTATACATAGGAAAACACCCAAACTCTGAAACAAACATTTGTGGGTCACACAAATATTTGATCCGACCCGGGAATCGAACCCGGGACCTCAGTCGCGGCAGTCGCATGCACTACCACTGCGCCACCGAGGCAGTCTTGTATTGTATTGGTCTTGGTCTGGGTGTTTTCTATGTATATTAAGTATTTATTTACAAAAAAAAAGTATATTAGTATATACTCGTATTAGTCCGTTATCTAGTTTCCATAACACAGTTTTTTAATGATAACTACTTTTTTTTTAACGTGTGGAAATCCCCTCGGATGTCATGCCGGACTCGAACCGGCTAAAACCACACAGTCCCTAGCCTAACTGTCTATTGCCGGACGCCCCAGGTAACTCCTCGGAAAGATGTCCCTTTTGTTCTGAGACGCTAGATAATTTGTGTGACTGTAAGACATTTATTTATTTATTAGAGTATTTTTCAAAATAAAGCACTTTCGCACTTTTTTGTTCTTGTTAGTAATGACCTCAACGTTAAGTTGGTCTCTTTCTAGCAAACAACTTTAATAACTTACAACTTATTTTATTAAATTAAATTATTTTGAAATCTATATTTTATGATTTTTTTTATCTTTTATATCTTCTATCTTTCCAGAAAGTGGTACAGGTGAAGATATCCAGTGGCTCCAAAACTGTACGCAACCCCGGCATTCAGTGGTAGAGAAGTGGCATAAAACAGCCAAAAACAGATTGAAGGAATGACCATCGAAACATACATTAATAAATACCTAGTGTTAAAAACGCCACGTGGGCATGAGCTTCTTACTGATGATTTTCAGTTTTTATACCCATCGTCAGGAAATAAAATATTTGAAACATTCCCAACAATAAATAGAAAAAAAATCTAATTGGCTCTATGAAAAGCCAAGTACCTGAAGTAAAAGACATACTGAAACAACTTCAGCTTCTAAACAAAGGTGAGTACTTACTAGGTTTTATAATTAACAAGAGCTTCACCCGCACCTATTTAATTCAATCGCTTATAAATTCTACAATAATGCATAAAATTTGCCCGATTTCTCGACATTTATGACTACTGCTCCGCTGCCCAGGGTAGTAGCGTGATATAGCCTATAGCCTTCCTTGATAAATGGGCTATCTAAAACAAAAATATTTTTTCAAATCCGACCAATAGTTCCTGAGATTAGCGCGTTCAACCAGACAAACAAACAAACTCTTCAGCTTTATAATATTAGTATAGATATGTTACATATAAAAATGAAAATTACTTATAATTTGTCTTCTTGTTTCTAACAGTGGCGAATACATAGGGGGTGCCCCCTCCCCTTGGTCGGTCCACCAGCTCTCGGTTCTCGCACTATTCCGAGCCCGCATTGTATTTTCTACGTTCCTGTCTGGCACGTATAAGCTAACACAAACCTACGTGAATAACCTCGGTGCCATTCTACTGATCTAGATACGTATTTATATCTTGAATTTGTTCGAAATAAGTCGCTAATATTCTACTATTTCATTTGTTCACACTTCATAAAAGTTTGAAAGCGAATGTTCTCGAACACACGAAGTCACATGCATAACAGAAACAAGAGTCGCTGCCAGGTCAGTTTGAAAGCTACAATCGTCGCGATAACTTGGAAGTGATAAAAATTGGACAACAGCTATTGTTACCTGTTACCAGTGTTGTGCATAGTGATACTAGTAATACGCGGAGTGTGATCGTGTGTGTTTTAGTATCAAGTGCACTTACTAGTGTTGCATTTTTCAGTTAGTTTATAGTGCCTACACATTTTCAAAAATAATTGGCATCTGATTTACCTACGCTACCTATTAACAATATATCAAAATGGACCGTTTTATTATAAGAAAAAGAAAAGTAGAAACATCTGAAGATGCCGGTCACCAGACAGCGGCAAAAACACCATCAGATGTACTAGCAGAACCCAACACTTCGGCAATATATTCCACAAAGTTCATCGGCTGACTCATTTAATCCCACTGACATTGGCAATTATTTGTATTTATTAGCGTCAGGAAATATTGGTAATGATATAAAATACAAGCTTCTCACAGCTCCAAGAAACCCTGAAAAAGGTAATATCTTTCCCACTTCCGAGCACAACAAGAGGGGACGAGTTGAACGCAGACAAGTCCACGATAATCACTTTGAACAGGTATCCATGGCTGGTGTTCTCACAAGTTAAAAAGAGATTTTTTCGTATTAACTGTTAAATTTTTGTGAATAATAAAACGGCTAGAGGAAAGAAACCCATTATCGCTAACAAACTTGTGACTAAACCACTAACAAAGTTTGCCAAGCTTACTGGTAAGGATGGTGACCTTGAGTCCCACTCTCAGCTCAAGTACCACATTGAAGCGTCAACAAATGCAAATTTATTTTTAGCGACACACTAGACCGCGAACTTGATGTCATTAATCAGTTGTCCAAACAGAGAATAGAAAGCATTAGAGAAAACAGGGACCGTCTCGTTCCTATAATAAAAACAATCATTTTTCACGGAAAACAAAATATTCCTCTGCGTTGGCATAGAGATGATGGGAGTCTATTAGAAAACGAAAATGATAATGAAAGTATCGTGAGTAACGAGGGAAACTTTAAAGCTCTTCTAGAAAGGTTTAGAATTGACGCTGGAGACTTGCAACTAAAACATCACCTTGAGATCACTAAAGCGCACGCCACTTTCATAAGTAAAACATCATGTAACGAACTTAATTCATGCCGTGAGACAGTGTTGCTATCAAGAATACTGGAGGAAATCAAAGATTCTCGTTATTACAGTTTCATCTTCGATGAGACTACGAACATAGCACACATCGCCCAACTAAGTTTAGCTACAAGATATGTAGACGGTAACGGCAAATTACACGAAAGATTTTTGGGTTTCGTTGACATTCATAAAGACAATGATTGTAGTGGAAACATTGACGATAAACCTCAAGAGAGACAAGAGCGTGGCATTAATTACTGGTAAAGTATTGGGCACTACGATTCTAAGGAGAATGAAAAGCCTTTCTCTGTTATTGGAGAACTGTGTGGGTATAGGCTGTGATGGTTGCTCAGTTAATATGTCAGAATTGAAAAGAGCTGTGGCTACAATAAAAAAAAGAAAGCTATCAACGCGCAGATAGCACCGTGCCGAAATCACGTGAGAAACACACTTGGTACAATTGAAGAAGTAGTATCGTTTTTTACAGTGTCTAGCAAGCGGTCCGCAACATTGAAGAGTCACCTAAAACACTCGCTGCAGTCACAGTGTCCAACGAGATGGGTAGAGCGGCATGATGCAGTTTCTCAATTTGCAGCTGATTTTAGAACAGTTTGCAAAGTTCTGAAAGAAATACACTGTTGGAGGGATAGAAAAACGGCTGTTAAAAGTCAATATTCTCCTTCGAGCTCTCACTAATTGCGAGTGATATTATGAGCATTACATATCCAGTCAGCAAAATTTTACAAGATCCTAGCTTGGACATCGCAATGGCAAAAGCAAAATTAGAATCGACAGTCAAGGTGTATGACGGCATGAGACCTAATGCTGATAGCCACTTTGCGCGCGTTGTTGAAGAGGCAAAAGCAGTAATGGAAGATTTAGACGTGGAGATGAGCGTTCCTCGTGTTACAGGCACACAAAGACACAGGGAAAACTGTGATCATAATGATGCTATGACATATTGGAAAAGAACTGTTCTTATCCTTGACCATGTTACGACGGACATGAAAGAACGTTTTGCTGAAGAAAATCTTTTACATTTAAAATTTTACATACTTTTGCCGTCACAACTATTGAAATAGGACGGTAAGGATCTGGAACATAAATGGAATCAGTGCTTAACTTTATCACCGTTCTTTAAAGAAGTATCACCCTTTGTGATTAAAAAGAGAATGACACAGAAATTGGCGACGAAGACTAAAACTATTTGTACATAGAAATAAAAAATAGCATCTCAAGATCAAGTTCAAGCAAAACAAGAGTATCCTCAAAGCACTCAAAATTCAATCACAGGTTATTACACATTTAATGAAGAACATTCAACAAACATTCAACGATGGCCAGAACTATTGGTGGAGTCCAAAAATAAATAAATATTGTTAGACACTTTTTACACAGCGTCATCTAGCCCAAGCTAAGCTTTAAGTTTGAGAATGGAATTCATCAAAAGTTACTTAAATAAAATAAAATAAATATCCATCACGCCTTATCCCCGAAGGGGTGGCAGAGGCATATTATATGCCCACTTTTCACCATGTGGATTCCTGTCCCACGTAATATTAATTTATATTAACAATATACCTAGTCAGGTCATAAGTATTGTCACACAGTAAAAACTTTTCTTTTAGAATGCTGGCCACAAAAAAGTTAATTGAATTCGAATTTCGAATTGATCATGAAAATAAAAATGTATACTTTTTAGAATTTTACTCATTTTTAAATATGGAGTGGACGCTTAAAGATGACCGTGTTGCAGTTATTGCGTTGCATCGTTGCGGTTACGCGCCAATTCAAATTTTAGACATACTGAAAAATTTGAATATAACCAAAAGGTTCGTTTATCGTACCATCAAACGATACAATGAAGACTCTAGTGTAGATGACAGGTCAAGAAGTGGTCGCCCTCGGTCTGGCAGGAGCAGTGATAAAAGCTGTGAAGGCGCGTATTCAAAGAAATCCCAAACGTAAGCAGAAACTGTTGGCCCTTCAGATGGGGTTAAGCAGAACCACGGTGAAAAGGGTGTTAAATCTTCATTTAACACCCTTTTCACCTGTTTCTCATACCATGTTCAATAACAGGCACATATTCCAACAAGATTCGGTGCCAGCTCATAGAGCGAAGAGCATACAAGACTGGCTGGCGGCGCGTGAAATCGACTTCATCCGGCACGAAGACTGGCCCTCCTCCTCCTCCTCCTCCTCCTCCAGATTTGAGTCCGTTAGATTACAAGATATGGCAACACTTGGAGGAAAAGGTGTGCTCAAAGCCTCCTCCCAATTTGGAGTCACTCAAGACATCCTTGATTTAGGCAGCCGCCGATATTAACATGGACCTCGTTCGTGCTGCGATAGACTGGCCGCGCAGATTGAAGGCCTGTATTCAAAATCACGGAGGTCATTTTGAATAAACTTTATTGTCATAAAAATATATGTTGTGTTAAGTTCATTTTGGTATATAAATGGTTACATAGAGAATTAACTTGTTTCAATTATTTTATATTAAACATGTGACAGAATTTATGACCTGACTAGGTATAGTGTAGAAACGTAGAACAATGCTGCGACGCGCTACGAACCCCGCGCCTGCGCCGTGCGCTCGATGCGCGTACCAATCACGTAGTAAGCTCTCGCTCCCGGCTCGTTCGCATGCGACACATCTCGTTCCACCAATATTTCTTTATTATAAGTTGTTACAGTGTAATCTTGTAAAATATCACAAACTAGCACCCAACGTAGGGCGCGTAATGAAAAAGTCGCACACCGACATTATACGCGTAACGAACTCGTGTCAAACAAGAAAGTTTAAAATCTGTAAAATCTGCGTACGTAAAACGTGCGAACTAGTGAAGACTTCGGTGTAATTTGTGCTTCTTGTTAGTCATGTCGCGACGTGAAAAGAAATAGGTCAAAGGATGCGCTACAATAGTATTTTTTCTGTTTCTGCATGCATCATATTAATATTCATATATATAGTTTCAGTTGTGTTATAGAGATTCACATGGTCACCATAATGAAATAAAAATATCTTAAAATACTACAATAATATTATTTCTTTAATAGGACGCCAGCCAAGGAATGCAATCCAGAATAGGAACTGGGAGAGGACCACGCGAACCTCCAGTACAACCTGAAACTGAGTGGTTGCGGAGTGTGATGCCCATTCCAATGGATGGCCTACCAAGTGTAGTTGACGATGACTTCATTCAGAGTCAATCCATTTAATAGGATGCCAGCCAAGAAAGGCAATCCAGAATAAGAACTGGAGGAGGACCACCCGAACCTCCAGTACAACCTGAAAGTGAGTGGTTCCGGAGTGTGATGCCCATTCCAATGGATGGACTACCAAGTGAAGTTGACGATGACTTCATTCAGAGTCAATCCATTTAATAGGATGCCAGCTAAGAAAGGCAATCCAGAATAAGAACTGGGGGAGGACCACCCAAACCTCCAGTACAACCTGAAACTGAGTGGTTCCGAAGTGTGATGCCCATACCAATGGATGGGCTAGCAAGTGTAGCTGACAATGACTTCATTCAGAGTCAATCCATTTAATAGGATGCCAGCCAAGAAAGGCAATCCAGAATAAGAACTGGGGGAGGACCACCCGAACCTGCAGTACAACCTGAAACTGAGTGGTTCCGGAGTGAGATGCGCATTCAAACCAATTCCCAATGGATGGGCTACCAAGTGTAGTTGACAATGACTTCATTCAGAATCAATCCACATTTGAAATCATAAATGATTCTCAAACACAAGAAGTAAGTATTATAGTAGTTACTTAAATTTGCAGACGTCAATAATATTCCTCATAAAATTAACAATGAAAAAACTGTGGCAGGCAAAGAATGGTTGGCTGGATTTCGACGAAGACACCCGGATATAACATTGAGAAAACCTGAAGCGACTTCTGCTGCGAAAACTCAAGCATTCAATAAACCACAAGTAGCCAAAGCAATAATATTTCTCCGCACAGGCTTTATAACGTTGATGAGTCAGCTTTGTCAACTGTCCACAAAATCCAAAAAGTGTTAGGTACAACTGGGCGTAAGCAGGTTGGCCCTCTAAATAGAAGGGAATACATGAAAAAGTTAAGGACCCAGTTATCTGAACCGTGGATGACGGAAAGACTCGAAGCTACTACTTTGCCAAAGTATGTGCGAGACAATATCACAAATATTCTTCAAAAACGGGTAATCCAGAACTCCACAGATGATGAGGAAAAACCTCCAGGTAAGAAACGGCGGTATTGCACATTTTGCACGAGTAAAAAAAAGAATGTCAAGGATGACTTGCATCAAATGCAAAAAAATAAATTGTGGCGAACATAAAAATGATGTTTGCTTTGAAAGTCTCTAAAGCATATATAAGCCAGAATATTCTTGTAATGACTGATTTTTTTTTCTGTAACCACTTGGTTGGTCTATAAAATTTTACTATAGGCTTTATTATACTCCTATTTTTTAAACTGCTATATAAATAGGAGCGTGTTTTTAAAATGTTTGTTGGTAGGTAGTATGTACGTAGTTATATATTTTCAATTTATTTATCATTGTTTTCAGAGCTTACGGTCACGATGCCTCCCAAACGGGCATTGTGTTCAGATGACGATCTGATCGCAGCTGTTAGAGCATTACAAAGAGGAACTTTGAGTATGTATATGGCTGCACAGATATATAAGGTTCCTAGAAGAACAATCAGGATTTATCGACAGTCTGACAGTTCAAAGAAAAGTTTGGGACGTAAACCTTTATTAAATGATGAAGAGGAAGCTGTGCTTGTGCAAAGGATAATCCGGTATTCTGAAATAGGCTCGCCTGTGACACCAAGAACATTGCGTCAATTGGTGTATAAATAACCTGGGTATGTCAGCAGGTGCATGAAAGTAAATTGAGATGCGATCACTTCGAAAATTGTGCGGCGTAACTTTGGCCGACCGAATACGTAACGAACTGATACGCAATATGGCAGGTTTGAATGAAACTGTTAGCGTTAAGCTGGACAAGGGCGTGCTCCGTTGGTTTGGACACGTCCAACAAATGAGTGAGGAACGATTGACGAAGAATATATATTGTTAAAAAGTAGTAAGTAAGTAAAAGTACTCGGATACCCAGACGTGCGTGTATGAAGCGATTGATGAATCTCGAAGAAGCGAAAGAAGTATGCATGGATCGCGAAGCCTGGCGATCTGTCCTCTCTGACTACCACGTCAGGGATACAGCGTGAAGATAGTTAGTTTTTGGTGTATTAATATTGTGATCTAAATAATATAGAACACATTTTTTTATGATGAGGGCAAACGTGCCGGCAAAGACTGGTTCAAACCGTTCATGAAAAGACACCATGAAATATCCGTAAGAAAAGAGCAATTCATGAACCCAGCTAGAGCCCAAAGGCTAAATAAATTTACTGTTGATGACCATTTAAAAAAAAAACTGAGAGATATCTAGATAAGAAAAGATACCGTCTCAGTATCCACCACCAGCAAAGTGTTTGGTCAAAAAATGGGATAAAAGGGTTCATTTGCAGTCTTCTGAACATGCTGAAAGCGCTATTATCGCAGGATGTGTTAATGCTCTTGGCACAGCCATACCAAGTATGGTCATATTAAAGGGAAAACGTTTGCAACCAGAATTGTACGATAATTTGCCTCAAAGAAATGCACAAGAAAAAGCACCAGCCCTCGAACATCCTCATACACAAGCTTCAGAATCCGGAGATACAACACAGTCTATTTTATCGGAAGGCTCGACGCTCGATAGGGATCAAGAAAATATACCACCTATTAATAGTGATCAACAGAAGAGTTTAGAATCTTCTGCTATAGTCACGTGCGCGACCGTCCTGCGGGGTGACAGACGATGGCGAGGAAGAGGTACCCAAGATGTCAGCGGGTAGCGGGTGGTGTAGCGGGGAAGGGAAACGCGTGCATCTGCGCGTCAAATACGGCAGTCTCGGCCCCACAGTCAAAGCGGCATCACGTGCTTGATATTCCGTACTACTTTGAGTCCGACGCACACGTGATTAAAATCTCAGGATGAGTAAGGCTATCTCAAGACAAGTTAAGGAAGTTGTGCATAAAGTGTACCAATTTTTTGCAAGGCGAAAAAATGACCTAACATCGGCCGAATACGCAAACGACATTAATTTAGCAAAAACTGTTGCTGAAGCCACAGGTATGTCTGAAACCATCGTAAAGAAAATTATAAAAGAAGCTAGAATCATAGAAGCACAAGGCAGCACAGCGACTTTCAAACCACCACGGAAAATCTTTTTCCTAAAAAAAGGATTGAAATCGACAATTTTACGGCGAACAAAAATTACACTATGGTATACTGTCAAAAAGCGTATCCATCGTTGAAAAAGTTAAATGCGGAATTGAAACAAGACAATATACTTCATTGCTCACGTGAATACTTGAGACGGACAATACATAGGCTTGGTTTCAAACATTTAACACGTCAGTCAAAGAGGAAACTATTAATTGAATGTGACGACATAATGCGCCTGCGGTGGCATTACACCAGAGACATATAAAAATACGCCGAGAGGGTAAGTCAATAATTTTCCTAGATGAAACCTACGTGAATAAAAATCACGTGACACAAAAATGATGCCAGTCTAATACAGAACGCGGGGCTATGCAAAACATCGGTAAAGGACCCCGTATTGTAATTGTACACGCTGGCAGTCGCAATGGCCTTATATCTAGTACTTTATTGATGTTCAAATCGCATTCCACGGCCGGTGATTATCATGGAGACATGAATGCCACAAAATCGAAAGTAGATCGCTGAAAAACTGTTACCAAACATTCCTCCGAATTCTGTTATTGTATTGGACAACGCCGCTTACCATAGCACTCAGATCGATAAAAAACCTACAATGAGTACCCTGAAAAGCGAAATGCAAGCAGTATTTAGAACGGCGAGGTGTTCAGTATGATTGCGCTATGCGTAAATGTGATCTAATGAAAATAATTAATGAGCAAAACACGGAAAAACAGTACAAAATTGATGAAATATTAAAGGAAAATGGATATATTGTGCTTCGTTTACCCCCATACCATCCCGATTTCAATCCAATTGAACTTGTGTGGGGGTACGTAAAAGGCGAGCTCGCAAGGACTTCCCTTGATTCGAACTTAGATAAAAAGTTAAAAGAGTTAGAATTGCTTTTTTCTAATTATTCCGTTGAACAGTGGCGCGATTGTGATAATCAAGTCATAAAAAACGAGGACGAATATTATAATTCAGATAGAGAATGTGACGATGAAATGGATAGGTACGTTATTGTTTATTAAAATAATCGATTATTATTGCTTTAACTGAGCAGAGTGCTTAAGCTATAATTCTCGGAATCAGATCATTGTATATTAAGTTGTTTGTTATTTCTATAGTACATTTTTGTCTTTTTAGATTCATAATGCAACTGGGTGAAAACTTCCGTTTTCTCGATGATGATGGCGACGAAAGTTTTGAAGAAGATCAAACAGAGAGTGAACATGAAAGTGATATGGAAATTGATTTATAATAAAACAATCTATCATAATTTTAATTTTCCTAATAAAATAAAAAGAAAAACATTAATTTGTGTGATAACAAACGTGCTGTATTAAATATGTAATTGCAAATTAAAGCATTAGACAAAATAAATACAAAATGTATTTACCTTGTTTGCGTACTGCAAGCTCACTACGCATTATGTAGGGCCACATTACACAGTATGCCCCTGCCTATCCATTCGGAGTATATGACTTATATTAAACAGATAGCAATACTTACATTCATAAAAGTTTACAAAGTAAATGTCGTGGAACAGTAAAAACATTAAAAACGTTGGGTGTATTATTCTAGGGTTGCGATTTGTCACTAAATAACTACGCATATTAAAGGATGTATGTCAAAATGTACCTATTAAATTAAATTTATAATCTTAAAATTTACCGAATTCTGGGTCGAGATTGGTATTTGATTGTGTCAATAAATTAATAAAATAAAATACTAACACAAGTGATAGCCCACTAGAGTGCTAAAATTGTTACGGTCAAATAGCTACAATTATTGTAGGAATCAATCAATACAATGCCTATCTCTTTCCGTGGTTAAGGTTCAGCAAGGTACAGAAAGAGACACGTTGTCGTCAATGGAGTATGGCTGAAAATTATAATTATTTCCCACCGGCACTCTGTTTGTTATGCGTAAAATTAACCTGGATCAACAGCAATAAACAAGACCAGAAAAATTACAGTGAGCTTTCAACTACTTTTGAGACCCGCATCGAAATTATTCAACAGATCCACTAAGAGACACAGATTTATGCAACATGGCGTTTGTTTAAATTCTGTATTTTTTTGTTCCAAGGGACTGTACCATAATTTTATTGGACTTGGCTTATTGGTTCTTTTTTAAATATCAACAGGTTAAATATATCCGCTTTGTTACCTTGATACAAATAAGTTAAAATAGCAGTTCAATGAAATTAAACCTAACACAGTACCAGTTCAGCTTCAAATTCGTCTTCATATCAGTCAGTACCAAAGTACTTCATGCCAAAATGGTTTGGTGCCACAGGATGTAACTCTGATGTCAGGATCTTCATCTTGGGTACGTAGTCTACCACAGCCTGAGCCGCAGCCGGTGTACAGAACAGGTTAGATAAGATGATGCGGTCTTCTTTAACACCATGTTGCGTTAGAACATTTACAGCCTGGAACCAGATTACATTCATAAAATGTTGATAAGATAACCATCATAAGGTTACCATCCTTCCCCCCTCCAAGCTTCAATTTTGGAAACCATTAAAAACATTAGAAGTGTTGGAAACCATTGCCGGACACCAAAAACTGAGAGACATTTTTTATTCCATGTATAATAAAGCGCTCATAGCCATACTAAATTTAATCATTGTTCTGAATATGATCACGGAGTTGAGCTACTTTCGCTATGGTTGGTCCTCAGATGGGTGACCACTTCGAGACATTCCAATTCATGAGCATTTTCGTATTTTGGAAGATACCTAAACAGTTAGTCACGGATACAGAACAGAAACAGCATGTTGCATTTGCCTAGAATTAAAACCAGTCTGTACCCAGAACCAATGAGTGCCTGGAACCAAGACTTTGGCTAAGGTATGTACATGGAGGCAACACATAGGTATTGAAAAGGTAAGGTAAATGTAATATACAGCAATAAAGATCCAAAAAGTTAAAATATTAAAGCAAGTCCACCCTGAGTAATAAAAAAACACATAAAATATAAATACATTCCATGGCTTAGAATAGTTTGATTGAACTAATTTAAACACAAACCTGTTTGACTGTATTTCCAGTGGACATAATAGGGTACATGAGCAGCACCTGCCTCCTAGCTATGTCTTCAGGAAATTTGGCATACACTACATGAGCTTCATGTGTGTCTGTGTCACTTTCTACTAAGATCTTGCCTATACGAATTGATCGGCAACAATCTCGCAGTCCCTAGAATTTATCAAAGAAAAATTATTTAATTCATTCATTTCATAAAAATGCTGGGTAGATCTTTTATTTTATGTTGCATACAAGATCATAACTGTGTTGCATGGCCTATACTTTTATGGAATGCCTGTGATTTGCTAGTGCTGCTGACTGATACAATGTGCTTAAGCATAGGATTCAACCTAGAGCCCTGTCAGTGAGACTGCAGATTTACCATACAGCTTAAAATCACACAGGCTTAACTGATAAAGCAGTAAACTCATTAAGTGGTCTCCTGTAGTTTACTTATCTATCTTTACATTGTATCCCTGATGGGGTAGTCAGAAAAAAGTAATAATGAAGCAACAAGTATTTTCAACCAGAAGGAGGAAAATAAGAATTGTAATAAGACAAAAGGTAAACTTTAATTAAAAAATAAAAATTAAAGATAGAATCTCTAGCTCAGAGATCAGAGAAAAGACCAAAATCCCTGACATATTCACTAGAATTTCAACAAAAAATGGAGATGTAATGTTGAAAAATGGTCCAAGCAAGTTACCATTTGGTACCCACGAAATGGTAAGCGTAATCGAGGACGACCCTCAAGACGCTGGAAAGATGAGCTCCGTTCAAGCACACTGGAGAGAATTAGCGGAGTCTATTGGCAAAGGCATTCTTGCCAATAGGCACTCCGAAAGTAGACACACAATTTAGTTTGCATTGTATAATTTGAATTATGTTTTATCACTGTAAATTTTTCAGAGAAATAAAAGCTATTTTATTAATTTTATAATAAGACAATAGAACATTTTAAGTACTCACCTGTTCCATAGCTTCACCCGATCTGACAATAGACACTCCACAATTCCCTGCTCCATATTTGAGACCTTTATAAAGAGCTCCTGTTGGAGTTATAACCTCACAATCGGTAAAGGGCAGTTTGTTAAGACTCTCCTCAATCACTAGACGGATGAGACGGTCAGCATAGAATTTGAAGTCACTGCGAGATGTGTTTCTAACAAAAATTTTACACTAAGAATTAAAAATATCTCCAGGATTAAAACATAGAACAGTGTAGAGTACTATACTTTTTGGAATGTAAGCCAACCTCCAACAAAGAGCATGTTAAAAATCATGTGATGATTTAATTGGTCATTGTCAATGACACATAGGTAATTAAGCAAATCGTCTTATCTGCAAATTGTGGTAGTGGTGATACATTTATTATTTTATTTCTTTCAGCTGTCGCAAAAAAGATTGTCATCGTACAGATTACGGCGGACATTGAATTCAAATTTCATCGTTCAAGAGTGATTTTATATTCAGTTCAGGAGCTCCGTTTACCGGAATCTCGTCTAGATATCGTAAATCCACAATTATAGCTTTGGATATTTCTTACTTCACAACGTTTAGGGATTAATCCAATAACGTGTAAGAAACAAATCAACTTATTCTGTAAGTCTGTTCTCATGGGTCTGAAAAATAATAATTACAAAGACTAGCTATGGCCAAATTTACATTTACATTGTTTCTAAAAATTTAACACCATTGAAATTTGTATCTTTCTTTTTGTTGGTAAATGGTATTTAGTATGGCAAGAGTACTACAAGGCAGGTTAACCTCTAACTTACTTGTCTCTTAAAATCGTTTGCAATTCCTTAATGTTATCATTTAACGGTAACAACGTCAAGTTATCCCCGAATTGTTCTTTTATTTCTTCCGCACTCCACTGTCGAATCTCATTATCAGCCAGATCCATCTCCATGACAATTTAATTTAATTATTTATTGTTTCGCAAAACCACAAAACCTCACAGTCATAACAGGTCATAACACACAAAAACAAACGGCAAGGCAACGACAAGGCAATTTTTTGTTTTTTAGGTGTCTTCGCTCATCTTGGGCAGGCAAAGGTAACTTAGTCCATACAGCCTAGCCTTCAGTATTTATTTTCTTGTTATTTTGCTTTAGTCCTGTCTAGTCGTTTGTCGATGTCAAGTCCTCAGTCCTAGGTCATAGTCCGTGCCCCAATTAGGCAGTGGATCCCTTATTGCGACTATCTATGGAAATTTGGCACTAACACAAACAACGCCTCTATTCTTTGCAATATATCACTGCAATTTATTTAAATAAAAAATGGTTTGCCTTGAAACTATTTTTTATATAATTATTTTATGGCCTGGTTACGAAGACCTTTTATCCAATTCGACTTTTTTTACTTGTGGATATCACCTTAAAGACGCAGAAAGAAAAAGTATTCTAGACTGAAATAAGTGACTTTTTACGTTTCATGCTCTGAAAGTGCTTATTTGTGCAGGATATAGGCTGCACGAAATCGAATTTTGTGCACAAGTGTACAAATATAATAATAATAACTTGGCAACACTGTAACTAAGTCAACATATTTTTTACCAATATATTTTTATTACATTTTATTAATACAAATACTTATTCGAAATAAAAACAGCAATAAAGCCTTCAAATACTAGAAATAGAATATAAAATATGAACATTTTGGAAATACACATTAATAATTTACAGATTGACATGACAGAGAATGTCACAACAAAGGTACTTAATATTATTCTATAAAATGGGTATATAAATGATGTTGCACAAATACCATCCCCGGACTCGTCATGCAACTTCGCTTCGCAGTCATCGGAAACCGCTCCAGCGATACCGCCTGCCATCGAAGCGTCGAGCACCGACACCAGCAGCGACGAGTATTTCTCCCCACCGACGTCGCCAAGACCTGTACGTCGGCAGGGAAGAGGCCGGCCACCTGCAAGCTTAGGACCCCGAGGCCCGCCGGCCTCGAATAGGGCCCCCGCTGCCGGTGGTGATGTGCACCGCATGAAGTGGACTAAAGCAATTAATGAAAACGTCATGCGGGCATATTATGCGGCTACAGAGCTAGGTGCTAACCTCACTGCGTACCGTTGTCGTTTACTGTCTGTGTTTCAGGAACTTGATCCGGCTATCAACGTGTCAGCACAACGATTGTCGGATCAGGTGCGGGCTATTCAGCGTTATAATATGCTTGATAGTCCCCCACTTAAGAGGCTACGTTCTGACGTACAGAATAGCCTTCTTGTTACTACTTCGTCACAAACTGTGACCTCGTCGCGATCTCATACGCCACATGTCATTGTTGATGAGGAAGTTGTTGACAATGAGACTATTTCCGTAAGTACCCAATGTAACGAACGATTAAGGAGTGCTTTGGAGGATACGCTTCTGGAATATCGATTTTCAGTATCAAATAACAGACCACGACTTCCTCGTATGCCCATGCAAAAAAGAAATAGGGCCCTGGTGTGTGCCCTAGATACAATACTTTTGAAACATCTAGAGAATAGTGAAGATCTCGGTGATACCCACTCAATTCTGTACTGTGGGGCGGTTGCAGCCTGTCGAGTAGCTAAGGTTAAATTTTTTGACAATGAAAAAGCTAATCGACCAAGGCTTGAAAAACCAGCCTGGCAGTGTAGAATTGAGAGGCGTATTTCCGAGACCAGAGCACTCATTGGAAAACTAATATGTTTTAAAGCCGGTAATAATCGTCCGAGGGTGATGCGCTTTGTGAAGCAGGCGTTCTTGGGCACTAATATAAGTCCACAACTGTACGCATCATGTGTCACGGAGCGCATCGATCTACTAAAACAAAAAGTGGGCAAATCGAATCCGGCGTTACAAAGAGCGTGTTGATCGATATAATCAGAATCGTATGTTTTAAAGAGATGAGAAGTGGGATCTAGATAAAAATAGCGTTACTCTCCCAGATGCTGATACTACTAACGCGTTCTGGCGCAACATTTGGTCGGTAGCTGTAGATCATAAGGCAGGTGTATGGATGAAAGATGTTGAACGGGCATGTGAGAATATACAGGTTATGGAGCCCATATCCATTGATGTAGAAGATGTAGCCAGTGCAGTTCGTTCGTTGCCGAACTGGAAATCAGCGGGACCGGATGGACTGCACAATTTCTGGCTGAAATGGTTTCGAAGCTCACACGCCCGTTTAGCTTCACAATTTCAATCATCTCTAGATGTGGGTTCACTTCCCCATTTTATGACAACTGGTACAACTCACTTACACTATAAGTCTGGTAGTGCTGCGGATCCCAAGAACTATAGACCGATAACCTGTTTACCGACTATATATAAACTTTTAACATCCATTTTGAGAGTCAAAATTACTAAACATTTAGAGACGAATTCGATATTATCTATCTCTCAAAATGGATGTAGAAGAGGGGCCCGTGGCACTAAGGAACTCCTGTTAATTGATATGACCATCAGCCAACAGGTACGTCGTAAACGTAAAAACCTGGCGACATGTTGGATAGATTATAAAAAGGGCTTTGATTCAGTGCCACATACGGCTTTTGAAGGTCCTAGAGTTGTATAAAATTGATACAACTCTATATACTTTCTTGAAGACATGTATGAGGCAGTGGAGAACAATCCTTTGCTATCCAGGATGTCGTCAGCATTGCGATAATGGTGTACCAATTAGTATCAAGCGGGGTATATTTCAAGGTGACAGTCTGAGTCCGTTGTGGTTCTGTCTAGCTCTGAATCCTCTGAGTACTATGCTAGAGAGTTCAGGGCTGGGCTATCGGTTGCGTAAAGATGGTGGAGTTATATCCCACCTCCTTTACATGGATGATCACAAATTATTTGCTCACAACAACTTGCAGCTGATGGATTTATTGAAAATAACAGAAACCTTCAGTAAAGCCATCAGGATGGAATTTGGGGTGGACAAATGTGCAGTCATGCATGTGAAGAGAGGTGTGATTGTGGAATCTGATGGTGTAGAACTTTCAGATTCCACTAAGCTTAGCTCTTACTGCAACCGAGACGTACAAATATCTGGGTTTATCACAGGCATTAGGAATTTCTGATTCTGGTATGAAACAGGCATTGCAGGAACGTTTCTATGGCCGCTTGAAAAAAGTATTAAAAAGTCTTTTGTCAGGTGGTAACAAGTTACGCGCTTGCAATGGTTGGGTCATGCCAGTCCTAATGTACTCTTTTGGTATACTCAGATGGACTCAGACTGAACTTGATAAGATTGATAGACGGGTAAGAACACTGCTGACCCCATTTCGGATGCATCATCCCCGATCATCTGTTATGAGGTTGTATATCCCGCGGAAATTTGGGGGTAGTGGTTTTTTAAATGCTAAGGCCCTTCATAACCGCGAGATATGCAACCTTAGAGGGTATTTTTTTTAAATGGATACTCCTATGCACCGTGATGTGGTCGCAGTGGACAATGGGTTAACTCCGCTTGCTATGGGCAGAGGGAACTGGCGTAAACCCGAAGTGCTTAGTATTGAAGGTCGCAAAGAGGTGTGGAAGAGCAAAGAGCTACATGGACGATTTTATCGGCCTTAGCCTTTTTTACCTTCCGATATTGACTTAAAAGCGTCCGTATCTTGGCTACGGTTCAGTAATCTTTTCGGAGAAACTAAAGGTTTTGTTTTTGCAATTTTGGATGAAGTTGTCATGACGAACAATTACCGGAAGTATATTTTGAAGGATGGCACAATTGACATCTGTCGGACATGTCATTGTCCCGGAGAATCTCTCAGACATATTATTTCAGGTTGTTCTCGTCTTGCCAATGGAGAATATTTGGAGAATATAAGTAGCCAAGATTATACATAAGCAGCTTGCCCTAAAATATCATCTTGTAGATTTTGAAGTACCATACCCAGTTCTTGAAGATGGTCACGTTACATTATATTGGGATCGATCTATCATCACTGACAGGACTATTGTTGCCAATAAGCCTGATATAGTGGTGATAGATCGATTGGAACGCCGCGCAATAATTATCGAAATCAGCATACCTCATGATGACAACCTCATAAATGCCGAAAAGGAAAAAGAACTGAAATACCTTGACTTGGCTCATGAGGTTGTTGACATGTGGTCTGTTGATTCGGCAATTATTGTTCCGATTATCGTTTCGATCGATGGTTTGATGGCAAAGAGCCTCGATAACCATCTGAAAAGGCTCTCGTTAGATAGCTGGATCAAGGGCCTGATACGACACGGCGCGTATTGTGAGGTAGGTTCCTGTCTTTGAAGCCCTAACCACCGGCAGCTTGATCCCTGTACCCGATGCCGGTGGGACACTATTTTTTTATGTTTTTAAATAGATTTTTTTAGTTAGTTTTATATATATATATAACTAACTAACTATAACTAACTATCTTCACGCTGTATCCCTGACGGGGTAGTCAGAGAGGACAGATCGCCAGGCTTCGCGATCCATACATACTTCTTTCGCTTCTTCGAGATTCATCAATCGCTTCATACACGCACGTCTGGGTATCCGAGTGCTTTTGACCTTTCCGTTTTTGAGCAATCTGCTCACGTGGTCTTCATATGTAAGTCTCGGCCTACCCTGACTCCTTCTACCCTCTACTTTTGAACAATATATATTCTTCGTCAATCGTTCCTCACTCATTCGTTGGACGTGTCCAAACCAACGGAGCACGCCCTTTTCCAGCTTAACGCTGACACTTTCATTCAAACCTGCCATATTGCGTATCACTTTGTTACGTATTCGGTCGGCCAAGGTAACGCCGCACAATTTTCGAAGTGATCGCATCTCCACAGCATTCAATTTACTTTCATGCATCTGCTGACATACCCAGGTTTCACTACCGTAAAGCAAAGTTGGCACTAGCACTGCGTTATGAATCGCCATGCGTGCTTCTTTTACGATGCTTTGTCGCTTTACTAACTGGGACAAAGCACCGTTAACTTTGTTTCCGGCAGCTACTCGCCGTTCTACATCCGAATCACATCTTCCATCCGCGCTAAACATACTTCCTAAATACACAATTTCATTCACTTGCTCTAGACGTTCCTGGTTTAACCTAATCTCGCATTTAGTTCTTACGTCACCTCTTTCAAATACTAGAACCTTAGTTTTACTTGCATTCAAGCGAAGACCCTTACTTTCACACTCCTCTTTCATATTAGTGACTAATATATATATATATATATATATATATATATATATATATATGTACTTAAAAATATAAATCAATACGTTATAACTATTCATTATATTATCAATAAAGAGAATAATAATAACGGCCTCGTTTAGGGTTCCCGCTGCCGGTGGTAATGTGCACCGCATACGATGGACTTCGTCTATGAATGAAAACGTTATGCGGGCATATTTTGCGGCTACAGAGGGAGGAATTAATCTCACTTCGTACCGTGTTCGTATGCTGCCTTTGTTTCAGGTACTAGAACTAACTATCAACGTTTCGGCACAACGGCTGTCGGATCAGGTGCGAGCCATTCAACGCTGTCACATGTTGGATAACGGCGCACTTGAGAGGCTCCGCTCTGAAGTACAGTGTAACCACATCATTCCTATTTCGTCACAATCTAGTGTAATAAATAAAACACCTAATGACGTACAGCATGTTGAATCAATTGATGAAGTACTGGATGATGTCGTTACTAGAGTAAGTACCCAGTACAGTGATGAATTAAGGAGTACTTTGGAACGAACGATTAATGAGTATAGATTTTCTGATCCAAAGCATCGCCCACGTCTGCCGCATTTGTCTACGCATAAAAAGTACATAGCGCTAGTGTGTGCCCTGGACTCGGTTTTATCAAGTTATTTTCTGAACTTTTTAAAATCTGTCCCAGCCTGGCAATGCAGAATTGAGCGTCTTATCGCCGAGACTAGGGTGCTCATTGGCAATCTATGTTGCTTCAGGGTGTGTAATACACGAGAGTAATGCGTTTTGTGACCCGGGCGTTCGCAGGGACTGATATTGGTCCTTGCGAATATTCTTTACGGGTCACAGAACGTATTGACTACCTGAAGCAGAAAGTTTATGCGTGGGCAAACCGTATATGACGATACAGGAAGAGAGTAGATCGCTATGCTCAAAATCGTTCGTTCCAAAAAGATGAGAGGTGGGTGTATAGAAGATGGGAGCAGCCGGATCATGGTGTGACTGACATGTGCCTACCCGATGCTGAAGCCACAAATTCATTTTGGCGAAGCATTTGGTCGGCGCCTGTTAGTCATACAGAGGATGAGTGGATTCGGGATGTCGGATTGTCATGTGAGTCTATTCAAACTATGGAACCAATAATAATAACGTCTGATGACATCGCCAGTGCAGTTCGTTCGTTACCCAATTGGAAGTCACCTGGGCCGGACGGACTGCACAATTTTTGGCTAAAATGGTTCCATAGCTCACATGATTGTTTGGCATTTTGCTTTCAAACATCATTTGAGTCTGGGTCGCTACCATCTTTTATGACCTCAGGCATTACTCACCTTCTCTATAAATCAGGTAGTACCACGGACCCTAAAAATTATAGACCAATAACTTGTTTACCTACGGTCTATAAGCTTCTTACATCTATTTTGAGAGTAAAATTAACAACTCATATTGATAATAATTCCATAATGTCCAACTCTCAAAATGGATGTAGAAGCAGGTCACGTGGTCAAAGAACTCCTTATTCTTGACATGGCCCTTAATCAGCAGGTCCGCCGTAACTGGAGAAATCTGGCGACATGCTGGATTGATTACAAGAAAGCCTATGACTCTGTGCCTCATACATGGTTGTTGAGGGTGCTAGAGTTGTACAAAGTTGATACAACTCTGTGCACCTTCTTGAAGGCATGCATGGGGCAATGGAGAACGGCTATTGTATATGCAGGATGTCGTCAAGTTCTTTGAAACTTTTTATAATTCAATCAAAATGGAGTTTGGTGTAGATAAATGTGCTGTCATGCATGTTAAGGAGGGGCTGATTGTGGAATCTGAAGGAATTAAATCTTTCAGACTTCACAAAACTTAGGTCTCTTTCCGCGACTGAAACCTATAAATATCTCAGTATGTCGCAAGCTTTGGGTATTACTGAGACTGACATAAAACGAACGTTGCAAGATCGTTTCTTTGGTCGCCTGAAAAAAGTACTAAAAAGTCTTCTGTCAGGCGGCAACAAGGTGCGCGCTATTAACGGATGGGCCATGCCAGTCGTAGTATACTCCTTCGGCATACTTAGACGGACTCAAACTGAGTTAGACATCCTAGATAGGAAAGTCCGTTCTTTATTGACCACATATCGGATGCATCACCCTCGTTCGTCTGTAATGAGGTATACAACCTCATTACAGACGAACGAGGGTGATCCCACGGAAGAGAGGTCGTGGCTTTTTAAACGCCAAGACCTTGCATAACCGTGAGATATGTAACCTTAGAGAATATTTCATTCATACTAGCGTGGGTATGCATAGAGATGTGGTAGCAGTAGATAACGGACTGACCCCACTCGCTCTTGCCAAAGAGAACTGGCGCAAACCAGTAATACTCAGTACGTCAGTGCTGACGATCGCAAGAAAATATGGCAGAGTAAAGAGCTGCATGGACGATTTTATCGGGCCTTACATGGGTTTTATCTGTGCAATTACAGACGAAGTTGTTATGACGAATAACTACCGGAAGTATATTCTGAGAGATGGTACGGTTGACATATGTCGGGCATGCCACCAACCTGGCGAATCTCTTAGACATGTAATTCCTGGTTATTTTCGTCTTGCCAACGGCGAGTATTTGTATAGGCACAACCAAGTGGCCAGGATTGTCCATCAGCAACTTGCACTAAAATATAATCTTGCCGATTCAGAGGTACCGTATTATAGGTATGCGCCCGACCCAGTTCTAGAAAATGGTCGCGTCACGTTGTACTGGGACCGATCCATTATCACTGACAGGACTATTGTAGCCAATATGCCTGATATAGTGGTGATAGATCGGTCAGAGCGCCCTGCATTAATCGTTGATATAACCATACCACATGACGAGAATCTCGTGAAAGCAGAAAAGGACAAACAAATAAAATATTTGGACGTTGCTCACGAGGTTGTCGACATTTGGGATGTGGATTCAGCGATTATTGTTCCGATAGTCGTATCGGCACATGGTCTGATCGCCAAGAGCCTCGACCAACATCTCAAGAGGCTCGCGTTAGGCAGTTGTGTCAAGGGCTTGATGCAAAAGGTGGTTCTTCTGGGCACGGCACGTATTGTGCGGAAATTTCTGTCTCTGCAGTCCTGACCACCGGTAGCTTGGTCCCTGTACCCGATGCCGGTGGGATCCTATTTTTTATATTTTCAAATAGTTTTTTTTTATAATATTTATAATGTATTTAAAAATGTAATTGATAATGTGTAATTAGGTAATGAATAAAAGAAATAATAATAATAATAAAATTTATTTATTCAGACACATGATCCATTTAAATACATTACAATCATTTTAAATAAAATAATAGAAACATAACCAAATAGTTAAAATTATAAATATTGCTAAAAATAATAGAACAAAAAAAAACAACAACAACACAAAAAGAAAAAAAAAAGAACACATGATATTTTAATTTAGCTACTTACGTTGCTAATGCCACCCAGCTGTTATATGTGCTAGTAAACATTAATCTTTCTGATAAGCTCCTTATAATAGAATTCCCACACCTGTCAATTGTGGTCATGAACCCAGCAATACGAGATCTTTGGATAGCGTCAAAAGTGTTAACCCGGGCCTCCAGAAACATGCCAGAGGCACTACAACATCTTGACAGCCATTTAGTTGCCTAAAGATATTATATAGGCAACTCTTACACTATTATGTGACCTTTTTGTGTAATCAGTCCAAAGTTGACAGGTGTAAAAAGTCTGACAAAAGGCTCGGAACAATGTTAATCTGACCTGTAAGGAAGACTTTGCAAATCTTCTAATTATCATATTCCCTACAACGCAAAGAGCCCTACGTTGTCGTTCGATATCAGCATCATCTTTCAGTTTTGAATTTACAACATGTCCGAGGTACTTAAAAGACTCCACAACCTTAGTTGGTAGCCCGTTAAGATAAACAGCCGGGACAGTATCGAGTCCCCTTCCAGCACGATATACCATCATCTCCGTTTTTTTACCAGTGCATGATCCTCTGCATACCTTTGACAAATTGAGATTAAACGTCTTAATCCCTTAATTGTGGGACTAAGCAGCACCATGTCATCCGCGTAGCTCAAATTATTAACATACCTATCATCTAGTTTGAGGCCGACTGGAGTGCTGCTTAGCTCCACAATCAGGTCATTGATGTACAAGTTAAACAGGTCCGGAGGAGTTACGCCTCCCTGCCTCACACCACTAGACAGTCGGTAACTATCCGATAACTCATTACCCCATCTAATGTTATTGGTTTGATTACGGTACCAATACGTAAGCAGTCCTACGACCTCACCCGGGGTACTTGTACTGTGTGTGTACGGTCGAGTTTAGCCCACAGTCGCTCGTAGTTCAAAGTATCAAACGCACGGCTAAGATCAACTAAACATGCGTAGACATTTGTCCCTCCCTGCTTATAATACTTCACAATTTGCTTTAAGGAGAATATTGCCATATCCGTAGATATTCACGCTCGGAAACCAAATTGACCGTCGTCAACTTGTAATGAAGGCATTATAAAAGTTTGCAGGAGTCTTTCCAGTACCCTGGCCACTATAGTGGCAAGCGATATGGGTCTATAATTAGCCATGTTCAAAATATCCCCAGTTTTGTTCTTAGTGATGGGTACAACTAGCGTTTTGATCATTTCATCGGGTAAGAAACAATGTCACAAAATCAAATTTAAAAAAATGGTAAGTATCTAACAAATATGCGGACCAGCAAATGGCAAATGTTCTAAACTTAGACCATCATGGTCCGGAGACTTACCCCGCTTAATTTTTTTGAGAATACCTACAACATCCTCACACGATATCGTAATCTCATCACATTCTGAGCTCTGCTTTGCATAGACATGCGGTTGCAAACTACACCCGCTACTTTACAATTCCCGTACCTGTAGATTCCAACCAATCAATTTCTTTTTTGTTTTTATACAAGTTGCACTCCGCGCGGACGAAAATTGCATTATGTTGACAATTTGTCGATAAACACTATTTATTTCTAACATCTTTTGTAACTGCAACACTATTTTTCGTTGTCGGGAATCCCCGCAAACCAGAAGGTCTGAGTGTATCTCAAGACACATAGATCAAATTCACTTAACCTTCCCTTGGTAATCTATTTCCGACCTTATTTGTACGTGACATTCGAAGTGAAAAGTCTAATTATTAAAATTGAAGTAAGTGTGACGGAGCAATGATGTTGCTTGTTGTTTTTATTTTTAATGTTATGCAAAGAAATGACTAAGACACGTAGAATACTGTAAGAATGTATGATAAACTTAACGATATAATGTCTAAAAAGTAAATAATTTTCATTTACGAAAAAGGTATTGTAGTGCACGGAGGATTCAATTCAGAATAATGTTATCTCCATTTTTAATTAATAAAACAAATAATTCTTATTTGGGGTTAATTGCGTTAATGATTTAAATTTTTTCTTTCAAAAATTGCGCCGTACTTTACACGGTATACTTATGATCAATCTTGAATTTTGTCTGTAAACATCGTATTTTTACTCTTGTAACACGGTAATCCTCGATTTACATATCGTCGGCTAACAAACAACGCCGCGCGAGTCGAATTTTGACGGTTTTGTCTGTAAACATCGTATTTTTACTCTTGTAACACGGTAATCCTCGATTTACATATCGTCGGCTAACAAACAACGCCGCGCGAGTCGAATTTTGACGGTTCCGACATTTAAATGCCATTGGATACAGTTTTTACGCGCGCTTCGATCTACCTATCAGATTCAAGCATTTCAACCAATTAGAAGACGTTATTCAAAAAATTGTAATTGTAAGCGAATCGTAAATACCAAGATTTACAGGACTTAAAATCTGTAATACCCGAACGGTGTCATGATTTTTATGATCAATTACCTCATTGTTAAACCTAACTAATTTAGTGATATAAGAGTACTATTTTCACTACTTACTGTTTTTTTAAATATGATAAATAAAATGTTTGAAAATTTAATGATATTTTCCTTACTAATGCATTTAAAATATCAACACGTCAACACAGCTTAAGTCTTTTATATTTAAACAAACTTCGCACAAGTCCCTGGTAACGCAGCCTAAGTCATCTGAAATACCGCACTAATCAAATATAAGCAATAGGAAAAGGATTTTGTATGGTTTTTAATAATTAGGGCTATCTATAGGACTTAATAAATGACGTTAAACAATTTTGAGTCTAATCAGTGTTAAATTCATAAAATAAAGCAGTTTTTTGTCTCTCCTGTAAAGTAGCATAATATTACTTGCGCGGTGTTGTTTGCTAGCCGACGATATGGAGATGGAGACACTGCCCGCAGCAGTCGTGACACAATGATCGAGCTATCGACACGTGCCATGCGCCTCGCTTATAAATGTATAGGTATTTAACTCAAGTTTTTAGATCCAAACAATGCAACGATTGCTCATTACAACAATCCAGTAACTCCTTTCCAAAAAGAGTTTCAAGGTGAGCATTATAATCACCTAACATTATTACACATTCTATATCAGAACTTTCTATAATGGCACTTATCTGCGCAAGACACTCCGTAAACTCCACAAGGTTTTCATCACAGTTAGTGGGCATGTACACATTAAAAACTAGTAAACTCTTATCACCTATGACTAGATGCACTGCCATTAATCTATCACTTTCACATTGCACGATTGTGGCACTTGTAAATAAAGAAGATCGCCACATCAGCGCCATTCCACCGTATGGTCTACCGCGCAGCACAGTAATAGACGTATCCATAGAAGACTTGGCACTACACATAAAAACCTAGACCAGTACTTACCCGTGGTACTACTGGTAGTACCACGGGAAATATTTTTTGCCCGTGGTACTACTATGACGTATTACGACGAAGTAGTACCACGGGAGATTTTATATTACCCCTGGTACTACTTAATAAATAATATACAATAATTGTAAAGTATTTTATTTATACTTAAGTTATCTAAATTAAGTATAAATAAAACGGTTTTATGTATCTACATAAATCGCAATCGAGAGCGGATACCCAGCGCATAAATCGCAACCTAAACAGGAGGAAAAAATAGAAGATAAAGTAAAAAAAATATTTTAATGGATTATAATATACAATAGCTGGAGGTTTTTCTTGTCCGTATGAAATTTTTTAGTTCAGTCTCCTATTTTTTTTCCTGTTTAGGTTGCTTTTTTTTTATACTTGGCACGTCAAAATGGCGTCGCCCGCCTGATTAAGCATCTCTGTTCCGGCGTGAAAAACCGCCTCACCCTGTTAAGGACTCCGAGCTTGCGAGAGGCCAAGCTGATGCACCCCTCGATGTAATTTCTATTGTTAAGCTCTCGACGAACGTACAACCCCAGAATGCTGAGGTAATTCTGCAGTGGTAGTGTTGTGTTCTGAAGGTTTGGAAGGGGAAGGAAAGGGGATAATTTAGCAGTGAATGCACACGCCTGCGTTTTCCTGGCATTGAATTCGACCAGATTATCGGAACCCCATTGAGAGATGCGGTCCAGATTCCGATCGAGTTCCGCCACAACTTGTCCCCTCGTAGCCTCAACATCCGCCCGCTTTGCCGTCGGGTGACTTACATAGCTCCCATGCAACGTACTAGCATCTGCATAGCAATGTATGGTGCCCAGGGACAACATATCATTGATATGCAGAAGAAAGAAAGTAGGCGACAAAACGGACTCCTGCGGCACGCCAGCATTTATCTGCAGGCAGTCTGAGGCCTGACCGTCGCATTGAACCCGAATACGGCGCTCGTGCAGAAAGCTGGCGAGCCATGTGCATAGTTGAGGTGGCAGGCCATATGCCGGAAGCTTGGAAAGAAGTGATGCATGCCAGACACTATCGAAAGCCTTGGCGATGTCCGGGCTGATGGCCAAGGACTCGCCATGCTTGTCCATAGCCTCACCCCAAAGGTGTGTAACGTATGCCAGAAGATCACCCGTTGACCGTTTCGGCCTAAATCCGTATTGCAGGTCGTTTATTAAGGAGTGATCTTCCAGATAACGCATGAGCTGCTTGTTTATGATGAGCTCAAAAACCTTGCAGATGACTGAGGTGACGGCTATGAGGCGATAGTTGCATGGGTCTGACCTATCCCCTTTTTGGGGATCGGCTGCACGTTAGCCTCCTTCCACGCATCCGACACACTACCCGTAGAGTAGGACAGGCGATACAGGCGTGTTAGCACTGGAGTCAACTCTGCTGCACACCTCTTAAGAACCACCGCAGGAATACCATCGGGGCCACTGGACTTACGGACGTCTAGCTACCGCAGCACCGTCCGAACGTCGCACTGCCTGATAATAATATCTGGCATTGCATTACCACAACTCGCGACTATCGGAGGCTGCTTGCCACGGTCGTCGATCCGGGAATTGGCCGCGAAGAGATTGGCTAATAAGTCCGCCTTCTCTCGAGCCTTATGAGCCAGAGTTCCGTTAGGGTACCGCAATGGTGGCAACGAAGGTCAGCAAAAGTTAGATTGCACGGCTTTGGCCAGCTGCCAATATCCCACGCTACCCGCTACCCGTTGGATGCGAGGTAAGCTCCTGGCCAAGTCGCGTTATGCGCTGGGTATCCGCTCTCGATTGCGATTTATGTAGATACATAAAACATAAAGTATTTTATTTATACTTAATTTAGACAACTTATGTATAAATAAAATACTTTACAATTATTGTATATTATTTATTAAGTAGTACCAGGGCCCAGGGGTAATATAAAATTTCCCGTGGTACTACTATACGTCATGGTAGGACCTCGGGCAAAAAATATTTCCCGTGGTACTACCAGTAGTACCACCGGTAGTACCACGGGTAAGTACTGTATTTTGTACATAAAACCCAGGTCGTTGGGCATTAACCAAGTCTCCTGTAAGGCAATAACATCTGCACACTTGCACAGGTCTCTAACATGTTTTACTGATCTTTTTACTGATTTACAATTAAATGAAACGAGTTTAATATTATTATCCTGTGCATCCATTATTGTTTTTTTAAAATTGGCGTTATCACTCATCGACAGGCGGGCTTGTTTAAAACGACGAAACTTCTGGCCAAAAATCATTTTGCAAAAATGTATTTAATTTCGATATAGACACCGTTATCTTAAAGGAATTGAAGTTAGTTTCTTTACTTTGTTTCAACAACTCGACATTATGACATTTTTCCTGCATTTCATTAATGTGTGCAATTATGTCACTTTCTGTTACAATTTTTTTAGTACGTGACAAATAAATGTATGCTAATGTTTCCGCCGCCTGTAGTCTGCTACCAGTTTGTAATGTACCACGGGTGTTTCGGTATTTATAAGATCGTTTCTTTCTAGTAACCATCGTAAATCCATCATCGCTTTTGTTATTGATATTTAAGTTATTTATTTCACCAGACTGATTTGTAATAACAGGTACGAATAGAAAGGTCATTGGTGATTCATTATTGTTTTTGTTTACTCTCTGGGTTACATTCCGTGAGCGCGCAGGTATAACTCCTCTGCCTGCATCCCCCTTCACCTCCCACCCCCTAGGATGATAGCTCGGCGTAGGCGAGCGCGGTTCACTAACGATTTCGGTCATGAAATTACAGTCATTTAATAAATCTGTATTAGACTCGATTTGTTTTTCCTGCTGTATATGACATGATTCTGCAGTCATAGATTTCACACATTGACTGTTATTATTACTACGCAGGTCTCGTATCATACTCTTAATACCAACAATCTCATGTTTTATTGAATCGATATCCAATACCTTGGCACCATTATCACCCTCGTTTAGTTTTAGCTTTAATATATGCAACATCTGATTTCAGTAACATCATATCTTTTAAGAAGGTCGTAATATCGATATGATCAAACAACACAGGTGGTAGCTTATTTAGATTTTTTGCTTCAAAGGTGGGTAGATTGTTAGGTTCTGATTCTTTTACAAGTTTTATAATTTCTTGTTTACTTTTATGTTCAGCACCTTCTTTCCGTCGCATGATCCTTTTAATGGGATCCATTATTTTAAATAATAATTATCTTGCGGTCTCGATTTCCTCTGAGGAATACGCACTAACACAAATTTTTATAATAGCTGTTTCCGGCAACGTATCGACTTTATGATTTACAAAAGCCAACAATTCGTTTATTATTACTTGTACTGCACACTTATCGCACTTTTTATATTCACAGGGTTGTTCATCATTTCCGGCGTTATTTACATTCGGGGGTGGTGCACGCAACATCTTACCAAACGCTCTGACAGCGCGTCCGAGACTGTGATATAAAGGCAAATAAAGTGAGCTATACAGCCAAACACAATAACCCTTTCAGCACGGAAGTTACAAGTTATACCAAGCGTGCGTTAACTTAAAAAAAAATATCATTGTGTCGCTATTTTGTTTTACTGCTCCGAAACGGACTCGATCGTTCATTCATAAGTCGAACTATTATCTCTCGTGATGGGAGCGGGGTACCGCGAGGTTAGTGTCGTTTTGTGACTTGTTGAAAATGGACACGCTATTTATTGACGACAACGGTCGAAGTAAGTTATTTTAATTTTAATTAAATATTAAATTAATCAACTGATTAGGGTTATATCATTAGTTTAAATAATTTCTTACTAATATAAGTAAAATTGTATATATTTAAATGGCTTATAAATCTACTAAATTTTGGCGCACATTCATACAATCTAAATTTGTATTATTTCTTCCAGAAGTATGCTTAAACGATGATGCCTCAGAACATTTACTCTGGGATGGCTGTGAATCTGATTTGGTACTATCTGATGAAGAGATAGAACCGGTTGTTACTGTACCATAGCTACTGGATGAGCATATACCTAGACCAGATTTACCAAGCGACAGCGGCGATGATACTGATCCTGCTTTCAGTGCGCCATTAGCAGAAGTACGTAGGCAAAACCAGGAAAATATACATGTGACTTGTGACCATTAGAAATATTCGCCAGACCAGCGGCGGGCATCGATTGAAGAAAAGACCGAGACTGTGGAAAACTACGACATTAGCAGACGAGAATCATGAATATCCTCCTCGCCCACAAGCTGATATAGAAAAGACCCCTATGCAGTATCTGGACAACTATTACAATGAACAGTACTTTAAAAGCCTTGCCAACTGCACTAATTTGTATTATCTTCGTAAAACAGGTAACATTTTAAATACGTCTAGTCAAGAAATGCTTAAGTTATTTGGCATATTTCTGGTTTAGGGCTGCATTCCCTACCCTTGCACCCTACTGTTGTGGGTCTACTAGACTGCCTCAAAGAGTTGCATTTGCATGGAACAGAAACAATTATACTTAATCGAATTCCAGATCATAAAAAAAAAATTGAAGTAAGATAGATCAATGAAACGTGGCGATATTATACAATTTACTTCTAATGGTATTGCTGTGATTAAATTGAAGGATAATAAAGGAGTTTTAATGGGTTCTAATTGTACTGGAGGTGACAACACTCTGTTAATCTAAGGGACAAAAAAGAAAAGGCGTATATCCAGGTAACGGCTCTAAGGGTAGTAATGAACTACAACAAAAACATGGAAGGCGTGGACGTACTTGATCAGCTTTTGGAATGCTATCGCACATACCAGAGAACCAAGAAGTGGCCAGTAAAAATTATGATTATTTTTTAGATCTGGCCGTAGTAAATGCTTGGAGACAATACAAATCAATTGTGAGTCCCGTAAGGCAAATGCTAAAGATTTACTGTGATTTAAGATTGAGTTAGCTGACGCTCTGATGAATGGTGTCAATGTTCCATGTTGTGCCGCAGTAGTAGCAGAGGAGCAGCCTCTATCACCCTCTGAGAGATCAGCCAAAAGGTACAAACCAGTAGTGTCGCAAAGCTTCGAAAAACGTTTTGAACAATTTGCACACTGTCAAGTATTCGATAATCTTTCAAATTTAGACATTAAGACTGGTTAATCTAAGGATAATTGATTATACTTTCTTATTTTTGAAATATTTTAGATCTCAAAGTACCGCGATTTAATTAATAATTAAAAAGATCAATTAATAATTGTAATTAGTATTTAAAATTGTTTTTTATTACCATTTATATACAGAGTACACGATCGTGCGCCAGTAAACTTTAAAACGACAACGCTCGAGCGTGCGGGGGGGGGGGGGGTTTCCTCGGGGAATCAACAAGTGGGGATTTTTTTAAATATTTTTCGTACGTACTCAGGGTCATAAACATCTTAAAGTTACGGACAGAATAGCATAAAATTAAAATAAAATTATTCGTGCTGAAAGGGCTATGTCCATAGATAGAATTTGTTATTTTATTAAATTAATCTTATTTGTTTGCCATAATTGTTTTTTAAGACATAAAAAAACTATACCAATTTTACTTCGAATTTTATTTAAAGAAATGTTATGTTATACTACTGTTTCATTTCATCGCTGTCGAAGTGAACAGCAGGTTAACTCGTTCACTAAACCATTTTAGAATCGTTTTGTGCACTTGTTGTAAAATCTACTATATCATTCGTACAGCAATTGGTTTATCGTACAGTTAATGCGTTGTATTATAGAAACCTTTAGTCACAGTTGGTATTTATTTAGCCCTATTAATAAGTAACTTTACTTTTTATACCAGGAACAACTTTCTTTGAAAAATTTAGTAATTTTATTATAATATCTTCACGCTGTATGCCTGACGGGGTAGTCAGAGAGTACAGATTGCCAGGCTTCTCGATTTATAAATACTTTTTTAGTTTCCTGCCGAGTTATTAGTTTTTATTACAACCAAAATTTAACTCCTCTTGAGATTCTGAAGTCCTAAGTTAACACAAGAAAATCTCTTGGAAAATTGTTATTTTGCAGTACAAAAAAACTACACATTGATTACGCATAACTCTTTATTTGCCCAGAATATACAAATGAATGATTGCAAGAATATTTCCACGTAACATCATAGTATACTATGTTCTGCCGCTACTTTATAGGTAATGTTCAGCTCTGCACAAGTTGTAACCATAAAACGCTGCTCACAAAAATATATTTTAACGATATTTCATTCAGTATGTGGAACTGTCTCCGTTTTGGTTCAACAAAACATGCTTTTTTATATGTAAATGCGAAAATATACAAATAATAAATGCGTGATCAATTATACTGTACACAGCTTTAGTATTGTATTAGCTCAAACTAAACAAAATTCACGACAATTTTAGTTAGACGAGGTTAAGTAGTTACACAATAATCTTTTTGTATCTCACATGCTCCGAAAGCAGGCAATTGTATTGAAATTACGAATTTTAATATTATTTACAATAGTTTCATTAAATTTTAATTTGAAGTTGGCACAGCTCTCGTTTCATGAATCAGTTGCAAGTTTCAAGTGTTCTGTACGAATATTTGCTAGCATGATTACCAACAGGGGTCCCAGTCTACTTTTGACAAGCAGTAGAATAGAACCAGAATCGCTGTTTTTATCTGTCAATATGTTAGAAGACTATCAAAACTGCATTATGCAACTGATTAGCGGCCAGTGTGCTAGTAGAATTCTATCGGCCGACCGATAGAAGTCTTTTGCAGTACGATTGTAATAGTAGACTACGAAAAACTGTCAAAATTGTACCCGTAGATTTCTAATGAGCAACGACTTTGATTCTATTTCAACACGGTTGAAATAGCAGACTCGGTCCCCTGATTAGATGTCACACGCTTGTTTGGATAGATTTCCATGGTTGACACCTAATCACCCAAAGTATTGATTGCATAAAAACTCGCGAACAAGTGTCAAAAAACTCGTTCTAAACACTCGGAACGAAATAGAACTCCTACTACAATCAATGAATAACTTCAAATTTCTTTTAGTGCTTTATAATGGTACTATTTCAGACATTTTCAGGTGTTATACAGCAGTTTAAGTACAGGGCCTGTTCTAACGTTACACGATCCGGGCCTCAATGACCTCCGATCAGACCCTTTAGTAGCTTTAGGCTATTGAAAATACAGGCACCCTGTGGCGTATTGCTCCAAATCCTGACCATATTTATATATTTTTAAGCATATTAATTATGATAACATCAATACTGACTGATACAAACTAAAAAAAAAACATAATAAAATAAGTTTTTAGCCGAGTTTGGCTCTGCACTCTTTCAAAGAGTTGCAAACAACAACACTATTTTACATATTTTATAACATAGTTGGAACAAATCATAATATAACAAATATAATTCGGATTTCATATACATTATATTGGTTTTTACAAAACATTATAATACATAATCACAGCGAATAAATTAGCAAGGATATTAATAATAAAAAAAATAACAATTATACATTTTTTTTTAATGTACTTGGGAATGGTTTTGGAAAACAGGAGTAGTTACGCGCAGCGATTAGTTCCTCTAACTGAGCCCATTTGTTCCCTAGATATTTTCCCAAACCCCACTAATCGAATTATTAATACCTACATGATTCCAAAACTCACCAAAAGCAAAGTGATAAGGATAAAAATAAGGGCGTACTCTATATGTATATTAACATTGTGACTTCTAAAAACGTTTCTAGACGAAAATTGACCTTGTCTATAATTACTATGCTAACTTGCACTTGATTTTCGGAATATTTGTTCGTATTATGAGCAATTTTAAACCGTATACTACCAATCTACCTACCCCTTACGGGATAAAGGCGTGAGAATATGTCTATGGGCCGTATTTTAGAACGTTCCTCAATACTCAAGAAACAGTTGAGAGTAGTCTTTTAAGGCGAAAACTAGCCTTAAGCGTTTCTTGAGTATTGAGAAACGTTCTTTAATACGGCTCTCATATCGGTCGTATTGTAACAAAATACAAATCGCAATTTATTATTAAAGTACTACCAAAATACAAACTGCCATACAAATTCTACCAAAATACAAATTGCAATTATAATTTTAATCAAATACAAATCGCAACTAAGCTTCTTGAAGCAAGGTGTATTTCACAAATTAATGTTTAAACATTCAAGTAATCTAACAAAAGTGCATGCAATTTACAAGTAAAAATATCACTAATTCTAGTACATGATTTCATTTTATCTGTAAAATAGACCTAACAACATATAAAATCACATTTTTTCATGAATTATACATGTTTAACTTATATTCAAATATAACATGTATATGTACATGTATATATAACATGTATATATATTAATGTAATGTTTACGTTACCAGTAACATAGAGATGGTTTACTAGTAAATAACAGTTACTATTTAATAGTTAAAAATACGGTTTAAAGTGTCAGCAATAATACGAATAAATTTCCTATATGAGGTCAATTTAGCGGATAGTTACAGGGCAATAAAACTATGCCTAAGTTTAGTTCTAGTGAAGAACAACACTATTTAGCGTTTATTCAAGCTTTAGTGTACTTTATTTAAAAGATAGTACCCATCAAATCCGACGAACTAGCTGTTTTTTTTATACATTAACGCAAATTGGACTTTATTACGCCTTACACACGCCTTATATAATAATTTGTATGCGTCCAATATTATTATCGACTTAACACTAGTTTAGTTTATACTCGCACGTTTACGGTTAAACGCAGACGGTTTTAGAGACTATCAGGTGGTAACGTTCGAATTTTCGAAATTTTGAACGCATTCGTTACCGTTAAGTCGAAACGCAGTGTGTCTGCGACATGTTATGTACAAGCACATATTCTTTGTTACATCTAGTCTGTAGATTAACAAAGAATATGGGCCGATTTTTAAAAGTTCTACTATACACTAATAACGCGGACTAAACTGTTATTATAAATCGAAAATTTCATTAGTATTGCTTATTCCACTATTCGGAATTACATTTAATAACACTTTGTGCACTTGTCTGACAAGCATACCAAAGTATTTTACCTACGAACCGCGTTTAAAGCGGTTTACACTAAGCAAAAAAAAAACATTATCTCAATATTCACAAAGTGTATAGGTAAACCTATTCCTTTTAAAAATAAATTATAAAAAACTCACTAAGTTCTTTTCTTTAGTAATAATAAATACGACATATTAAAAAATAATGCTTTTATACAGGTCATGCAGAGACAATAATTTGGGATATCGCAAGTAGTACCTGTTCCTTCGTATCCGTTACCAAAATAACAGGTAATATACGTTTCTCATATACCTATTAGGAATGTTATTAATATTAATTTGAACAATTTAAACTTATACATATTCAGGGTCCCTTACAAATCACATTCAAATTAATAAACAATTATATTCCACGCTGTTAAACTTAATAAGTCTGTTAAACTAGTATGAGACCCTGTTAAAAATAATATTCGCTTTAATTATATGTACTTGTTTACATAATGGCCTCTTGTATATATTTTGTTTTATTTCTTAGTATCAAGTTTCTACTAAAAATATAAATTGATTAATTAAACTGCATCGAAACTTTAAGTCTCTAGGTATTAATAATATACTAACAGTTCTCTACTTTTTTTTCAGATGGTGATCCCAAATAAAAATGAAAAAGGTAAACCACGGCTTTGTTTGTAGGGCATAGGGCCAAACTATCAACAATTTTACCGTATTTTTAATTCGATGCATCATTCACACTCAGAGTAACACATCCTAAATCCCATCGATACACAGATCCCATATAAAAGCGCGTATTGACAATGCGAGAAGGTCGCACTATTGATTTCACTAACCAATTGTGACAACTACCTCCTATTTTTCTCGTTAGAAAATGTAAATGTTTTCTATGTACTTGATGTTATTTGCAATGATGAAATTCCTGCGTTTCAAATATGTACTGATGTTATATTGAATTGAAATATAAAGTTAACCACATTTACAAAACCTTGCTATCTATGTTTTTAAACTTATCCATGTTTTAAACTTAGTGTCTTTCAATTTGTTTCCATTTCATAATAGACAAAGAACAAAGTTTATATTCATGCAGAGTGTGGGCGTACAATATATGCTGTAAAAGGTGGTAAATATTTAGCTAGGTTATGTATGTTTAACGTTTCACGACCTATGTGTTGATAATAACTACTACGATCGGTACTCGTTGGATAAATAACAGATCCGTTAGATGATATTTGAGTAGTGGTCACGTAACAGGTATTATAACCTGTTACTAGATATTATTCAACAACATCTCAAAAGTAATTCTTAGTTGACGTAGTTACGTAGTTTGGTATAAGGCAGTGTACTGACTTACTCCAAATTATTGCTTATTTCCATTGCGGCTATTCCGGGAGTTGTCACAAAGGGATAGTATAATAATGTAGAAACTTTGCACTATTTGCAAGCAAACAGTCTAGCATGGAATGTACGTCGGCGACTCCTCCAATGTCTATTGACCACGACTGGGCTTATCATTGATCCATAGACCCGCTGTTACAATGAAATGTTTAAATAATTGGCATTTTGAGCATATGAAAGTTCAATAAGGCCTGTATAGATTTTCTCGTAAAACACTAAAATAACATTAATCTTACTACATTTATTTCTAAATACAATCGCAAAAAAAAAAATTAATTCGCGTAAAAAAAAAAAATAAGTTAAAACTGCAGATTCAAACACGAATACGTTTAACGTTTTTGAAAGTAAAAATATTTATAAAAAAATATTCGGGTCTCACTCGCTATATTACCAATGTACATTTAATAACGAATGGAAGACTTTATTGAACCTCTGATATAGCCTAATCGTGACCAAATTAATTAATTGCCATAACATCTACCTAGTACATATACCTAGTATTGTACTAGTAGTACTTATGTACTAGTAGCACATATCACATAGCGACATAGACTAGTGTGCGGCGACACCATTTCTTTGCCGTGGGTAACCATTAGTGTAGTTAATCTTTTTAGTGGGAACATCAGGGATCGGTTCGATTTTGGCTTTTTTGTTTGATTTAGGAGATAAGTAGGCTTTATAAAAGAACTGTGCAAAAAGGACAAAGTATGAGAAATACATGGCCATGGACAGTTTAATGTTTATTTGGCTTATATGACAAGAGTGGTGTGATGCGGAGGACATGTAGTTGTGTGCCCAAATGTTGATCGCACAGCCGACGATCATTTGCGTGAGCTGGAGTACTGTTATCGTCATGGCCAACATTTTCGGCGGGTATTTACCCATGCTGACCAGGGCGTAGTATGAGTACATGACACTGTAATAAATAGAAAAAATATCATAATTAGTTTGTGACAATTAGAATATACTTGTAGAGTTCCTAACGAGATTTCTGTAGGTAAAAGTCAATTTCACATGCAAACTAAAACACTTGCTGTCTAAGGGAACGAAACCCTAGCAGTGGGAGAAGACAGTAGATTCCATCATTTCCACAAAAAGTCAAATAACAGCATGTGTTCTTAGAAATATATCTTTATCAGTTGTCTATCCCATGCAGCTTAATGCTTAGTTTGGGCTAGATGGTGTTATGTAAAAAAACAGTGTTCCACATTTTTTATCTATTTATAAATTCCCTTTGTTAAACTCCTGTGTCCTATTCCATTGTCACGAGTAGTTATGCTAACCGGTGTCAGGAGATTATCAGACGTCAAGTGTAGTCAAACAGATATAAATAACAAAGTAATAGACATCGAGGTATAATATTGTTTGCATATTGTCCCAACCAACCGCGGCGCCAGCGGTTTCTGGGAAATTCTCCGGCAAACGATTGTATTGCGATGAGAATAGTGGATTACTGGACGTTAAGTGTGAATCATAAAATACTGTCTTTCCCATTTGATCTTAATTTGAACTGGTGAATGAACGAATGAATGGTGTATGAACACTAGTGAGTACATAAGCAACAGTCTCAACAGTCTTTGCCATTTGACAGCTAGAATTTAAAAAAAACCTTTATGGAAAACTATGCAAAATACTCAAAAGAAGTTTCAAAAAACATTGAGGATTGGGTATTATGTTCTATTTTATCTCATGTATCGCCATAGAGTAGTATGTTTTAAATTATATTTTTTTGTTAAAATTAACATTATCTTAAGAATCAAATCGATGATATTTTGGAAAAAAGGCCAGTTCAAGAGTACCCTTAACCGACGGGAGTGTATGAAAACATTTATGAAAGTAGAAGCGAAAGTTGTACGCCAGAATCGTAGTAAGTGGAAATCCATAGTTTCTGCCTACCCCATTGGGGAACAGGCGTGATGATATGTATGTATGTGTTAAGAATTAAGACTGAGCTGTTGCACGGAATTGTACTTTGAGCACAGATCGACACGTACTTAAACAGTTTGAATGGTATAATTGCCTAACCCAAATAGGGCAACACTATAACAAAGAAACAATCTGCGCAATTTTGCTTTTTGATTTAAAATTGGTAAACAATTACTGTCAACAAGTTTCGAATTAAAAATTTTAATCAATCCCCGTTATTTCACCGTTATTCCGTCACCTACAAAATCATATGAAGATTTTGTAACGCCTGTATCTTCACCGTGGTATCTCACTTTCAACTGTAATACCATTTTTTATTGTGGAGAAATCCCTGCGGATGTCATGCCGGAGTACCAACTAAAACTACACACCGTCCGTACCTATCCATCTAGCGACGGATCCCAGGACTCCCGACAGACTTTGGCTACCACCGCGACCTATTTTAATGGGGGATTTTCTTTTAAAAGGGATTTAACCCGCATCTTAGTGCGTGAGGCATGTGTCCGTAATTTTAAATTAAAAATCCACAATTCGGGCACAGAAAGAAAATGCGGTCACCGTAGCCTATAGACGTTTGAAACACCCTTCAAAACCAAGGTTGCCGGATGTTCAGTTTTTAACCGAACTGGTTTAGTATTTCAGCCCCGTGTTCGGTATGACAAATATATCGAAGTATGAGTGGTTCGGTATTTTTGCTAAAGTCGTACTTTAAAAGTTTTATTTACTGTTTCCCAAAATTAAATCCTTTCAAATTTTACGCCGCGTTGTTTGCCATCATTTATGGTCTGATCCTCGAAACAATCTGAGTGTCGATACGGTGAAAGCAGAACTATGTGATCGTTGTTATAAACACCGACTTTTATTATAAAATTAGAAATTGACGAAGAATATATTTTGTGCGAATGAAGAGGGTAGGAGTCAGGGTAGGCCGAAGCTTACATATGAAGACCACGTGAGCAGATTGCTCAAAAACGGAAAGGTCAAAAGTACTCGGATACCCAGACGTGCTTGTATGAAGCGATTAATGAATCTGAAGGAAGTGGAAAAAATATGCATGGATCGCGAAGCCTGGCGATTCTCTCTGACAAAGGGAAAACTAATTTCACAATCTCAGCTTTCGTCGAACGAACACCCTTATCGGACCTAAATATATTTCGAATAAAATCCACTTCTGCAAATAAACTTCATATTTTATTTATTTGTCATTCACGACGCCGACCTACTTACAGCTTATACCTTACCTATCGTATATTTGCTTGACCGATAAAAATATTTTTAGTATGTGGCATGGACTAGCATTAATTGCATATCATACATCATCATGACAATCCCGATTGTGTCCAGCTCTCTTGGAACTCACGGGATCTTCACAGAACCCCTTCTTTTCTCACAATTTTACCCATATTCGATAGTAAGTTATATTGCACGAAATCTGGACAAGCTTTTTTGGTGACTAATGGCCGTATTCTAGAACGTTTCTCAATACTTAATCGACGCTTGACAGTAGATTTTATAAGGTAAAAACTATCCTCAAGCGTTGATTGAGTCTTGAGAAACGTTCTGGAATACGGGCCTTAGAAACAGAGTGGCGGCAGCATGACCACGCAGCACCGGTTGCCCACGCAGCCGTGTGGTCGTTACAAAGAGACTGAGACTTTTAACTTTGCGGGACTTACACCCAATAGCTTAGTGGGGCGATATGATTTTAAATGTCAACTGGCACTGTTCAGACAAAGCCTTTTATCTCTTTCGTTTCCTAAATATGCTATTACAAATTTATGAGCATCAGATAATGTCAACTTACTATTGCAATATAGATGTACCGTTAGAGCACTCGATCCAATTATAAGCTAGGTACTTTTCACTGACACTTTGAAAGTTTTATATCAATCAAATCAGCCTATGGCAGTCCAATACTGTACAGACTTCTCCCAATTCACGCCAGAACACAAGGAAAGTTTTGGTAAGAAATAAATTTAATTGGGTCGGCATCTCTAGTAGAGAGCGAGCAAGTGACATTGATTTCTTGACCTGTGGTTCGAAGTATGTCGCGAGTGAAGCCGCTGGGGTTAGCTAGTATACTATATATGTTTATATACTCGTATCAATACGCTTACCTATGAACACAGTAGTTCATGACGACAAACCAGCGCGCCGAGGACGTGTACTCCGTGAACGAGTACCAGGTGTAAAGCAGGACTGTGATATGGTGGTACCAGTGCAAGAAGATCAGGGGCTTCTTGCGCAGCACAACGAACACTGTGTCTCCGAGCTCAGGTAACTTGGACAGCACGAACATCCATGTCCAGAAACCGGAAACTTTGTCTTGCTCGATGAAGCTGAAATTAAATAAGAATTTGGTTATTTCTCTCTTCTCTTACTACACCCTACCTAGACTTGGAGCCTGGGGTTCTCTTTTACATGGTTGATAGGAGTCGCAATTGTTAGGTATTTGGTTTTCGACATTATTAGCCGGGCTTTTATTTTCGGCATTGTTGAGAGTGACTGGGGTCTGAACTTCCAACCCCGTAAGGTTCACTTTTATTTGCTTGATAGGTGTCACGATTGTTTAGTATTTGATTTTCGACATTGTTAGCCTGGGCTCCATTTCTATTTGGCTGCTAGGAGCAGCTATCGTTTGGTTTTTATTTTCGTCATTTGTTGGGAGCGATTGACGTCCGAACTTCCAACCCCGTAAGGTTCACTTTTATATGGTTGATAGGAGTCGCGATTGCTTGGTATTTGGTTTTCGACATTGTTACCCTGGGCTCGATTTGCATTTGGCTGCTAGGAGCTACATTGTTTGGCTTTTATTTTCGGCATTGTTGGGTGGGAGCGACTGACGTCTGAACTCCCAACCCCGTAAGGCCCTTCTTCATCGTCGCCTCGTCCGTTAGTCAGCAGATGCTACCAGCACGATCACTGCGTTAAGCAACATTCGCTATAGGTGGTCCTTCTATGGGTGACCACTTTGTGGAATTCACATTTGCGAGCGTTTCCGTGCTTCGAAAGGCACGTTAAGCCGTTGGTCCCGGTTGCCGGTATAATGGCAGTCGTTAAGCCTGGTTGAAGGCATTATGGGCTGCTTGAAAAATTTCAACAGCAGGTCGCCACAGCCTGCGCCTGTCCATTTCATCACGGCAACGGGCTCAACACCTGTTACGTGGGACAAAAATGCACACGGTGAAATGTGGACGTATAGTATGCCTCTGCCTACCCCTTCGGGGATAAAGGCATGACAATATGTATGAATGCACAGCTAGCAGGTTATGTCGCTTGGGACCCGTCACACCCTAAAACCCGTTAAATCTTTTGGTGACCGTGCATTTAAACTACTTATCTAATAGAACATGATTAATGCACGTATTATACTATCATTGTCTAAAGTAATGGGCCATGTAAAACCCTTGAACGGTTTACCTACACGATATATAACTAACCGCGTGTTTACTTGCAGAATCGAGGCTCTCACGCAAACGGAATGAAGCCGTAATATGTGTATTTAGGCTGATTTGTACTTATCATGTTGTTTGTTAAATAAAAAGAATCTATAGATGAGTACAAATTGGCTGGAATTATAGTAGTAGAGGTAATGCTCATTCAGTCACGACTTTATTGCTCGCAAAGAGAGCTCGCTCTCAGGTTAAATCTACCTACTGCTGCTGCTAGAGACTCTAGGTAGATGTGGTTCTGATACTGCTGCAAGCGTACACTATGACACAGGAACTGCACTTTTAAGTTCACGGAATAGATTTTAGTCACAATAAAAAATTAAGACTTATAAATATTCTAAATATTTACATATCAAAACATAAAAGTACACGAGATGTACCTATGTGCTCATGGAAATAACAATTGGTGGTATATTTGATGGTTCAATTAATCTGTGTAAGGTCTGCTTACAATACAGATATTTTGAATACGACACACGAAAACGGGGTTAATTAAAGACTAGTATTCGATGCGTACCCATGGCGTTCTCGACGCATAATTTTCTACCTACATTACACAACAAACACTTTCTATTTCCAACAGCTGATCGCCTGGGCAATGGTTCGACTAGCACTGATGTAATTCCACGTAAAAATGCTGTCTGTTTGTACGGTGACCTCGTTTCTCATAACTGACATGTGGATAAGGAAGCTTTACTTAACGTAATCGGTGAAATATTGACCCGATATGGTCAAGTCGAGTATTGTATGGTCGTTATATCGAGTAACATACGTATGTATGGAATAAGTATTGATTTTATTTATAAAAGGGTAAAGTGCATGTCAACTAAAAATAAATGAACACATTTTGGATAGTTCGTAAAAGCTAGTCTCAAAAACTTATCTGAAATATAGGAAAAAAAATCGTTCCGTGAAGAAATTAAAACTTTGGACGAAAATATTAATATGATTTCTCCAAGGAGAAATTTGGGTATGATAACTGATTGCCAAGGTTAGGCCTGCGCACTGTGTTTGTGACATTGCGGATAAGAATCGGAAAAGCCTTCTAGTACGGTCACGTATTGCAACATGTACCTACCAAGATACACAGGGAACGAATTTGTAGCGAAGCCAAGGGACAAGATGAGGTATCTTGTAATTTTTTGTCCTGCGAATAGATGGGGAACCCCTTGCCTTGTGAAAATGGACAATCGCAGTTTGTGCCGACCTGTAGTCGATTTTTTTCAAGGCGCCCACAAAACCTTTAACTTGACTTAACGACTGGCATATTACTGGCAACCGAGACCAACGACTTAACGTGCCCTCCGAAGCACGGAAACGTTCAAAAATGAAAATGCCACAAAGCGGTCACCCATGCGAAGATCAGCCGTAGCGGAAGTTGCTTAACACAGTGATCGTATGCAGTAATTCTACTTTGTAATTGTCTTATCACTGGCCTCGGTATCGAGGATGCTGAACACGCGAGAAACGTCGAGAGGTATAATAGCACGAATGCTTCTGATCACAAGCTCCAAAACGTTGCTTTCGTTAACAACTGGGAACAACAAGTTAATGTTATCGATGATGATGGTTTTCTTTAATAAATGCGCGGGTTATTTTGTACTTTGAGATAAATAATTAGTGGCTTGAATTATTTACAAATATTTTTTTTTAATAATATCAGTAATTGACGTAATATATTCGTCAATAACCACTTAATCTGTATGCCAAAACGTCAAAATTACATTCATAGATACATTTTTAAAGCAGTTAATATGCTAACTTTTACATATTTTTTTATTAAAGTACAAAAAGGACAACTTGGTTCGAGACGGGGATTGAACCCGTGTCCTTTGCCTAACGGGCAATGTTCGAGGCACAGAACTACCTGAACCACTTTAATAAAAATTTATGTGAAAGTTAGCACACTAATTACTTCAAAATTGATTGCTTCGATTGAGTAGAGTCCATTGCAAATAGTTGTAACACTGTTCATTAATATCGGAGTTGTTAAGTGGCTCGATAGATGGTTCTGGTCATACTCTTAAATGACGATTAAAATATAATGAAGAACTTCAACTTGTTTTGGTACGGTTCGGTATATTAGTCTAAATGTATATTCATTTCGTAATACTGGCTATAGAAAGCAGGCCCGGTCGGTGGACTGGCGTGAGAGCTACAGGTACGCCCTCTCAAAGAGGCCGCGGTAGCTTACAAAGTCTGTTAGGATCTCTGGGGCTATCCGTCCGAGGGCTTGCCCAGGACTTCCGGTCATAGACATATGGAAGCAAAATGCGTGATTTTAGTCAGTTGGTTCCCGGTTGCCAGTAACATGGCAGTCGTTAAGCCCAGTTGAAGGCCTTGGCCTAGGTTTGAAAAATTTCCAACTGCGCCTGTCCATTTTCAACAAGGCAATGGGCTCACCACCTGTTACGTGGGACAAAAGTGCATACAGTGAAATGTGGGCGTATAGTATGCCTCTGCCTACCCCTTCGGGGATAAAGGCGTGACAATATGTCTGTATGTAGTCAGTAGAAGTCCGGCATAGCATACAGGAGGAAAGAAAATCTGGGTACATTAATTTCGTAACTGTTTGTTTAGTGTTGTCACAGATGTGCAGTGAGTGATAGTTACTTACATACGTAACATACGTATAAAGAATATAATATTTACAAACAATTTGTAGTTGCTCACTAATAAAGGCCCCTGCATGCGATACTTTGTACAAAAGATAGCTGATGCTGAAAGCTGGACGAAATCACAGTAATATTGGATTCACTACCGACAGTGGCTGTAATTCTAGATCATACGAGAATAAAATACACACGCAATATGTCTATTCATTAGTAAAATTATTCAGACACATTCCGTTTATAGAAGGAATTGAATACGCCAATGCACAACTAAACAAGCTGGATACATTGGAATCTATCAATCAATGTAAAATATCAACATCTTGTCTACGCGTCTCTGGACTAAACAAAATAGGCTTTCCGAGTGACTGAAATAAAAAGACTTAAATAAACCACAAGGCCGCTCTTTCCAGGCCGAGTGTCATCAAGAAACTGGTATGCCCTCCATAATAATCCCCGTTCATCGGACCGTGACTTTAAGCCAAACATTTGAGATAGAACATTCATTTTCTCGTGGGGGAAGTCTCATGACTAAAACCACACGTTGCCCTTTCCATCTGCTATGGCCGGGCAGTCACGCAGTCAGAATCACGCCTTCATCCCCGAAAGGGTGACAGAGGCACTTCATACGCCCACGTTTCCCAGTGAGCATTTCTGTTCCACGTAACAGATTGTAAACCTATTACCGTGTTAAATTAGACAGACGCAGGTTGATGGACGCAGGTTGCCTGCTGTTTAAACTTTGCTTGCCGCCCATAAGGCATTCAACTTGGCTTAACGACTGCCATGTTACAGACCACCGGGAGCAACGGATAAAAGTGCCTTACGAAGCACTGAAACGCTCGTGAATGGTAATACCACAAAGCTGTCACCCATTCATAACCAGCCATAGCGAAAGTTGCTTAACGTAGTGATCTTATACAGAACAGAGTTTGCAGGGCCACGAGGCGCTTCTTAACAAATTATTAAAAAGTTATATGACATATAAAATATAGTATTTTACTATACAATAACTTGCTTTTTAGTGTGTAAAGGGATGTAGATATTCTGACGACGTGTTAAAACAATAAAAAGATAACGCTTATTATCGAATACCCCAGTAATTAATTAATTAATATTACCAATTATTGAATACCCCACACCGAAATATTTAACCGAAATATAGACTTTGTTCTGAATATTTCTACACTGTTGTATGAAAAATTTCTTAATTTTGGCCAAGGTTATTAATGAAATTTATCAAAAAAATACGTACAAAGCATCGTAAATGAAGCACGACTCGCGATTCATAACGCAGTGCTAGTGCCAACGTTGCTTTTCGGTAGAGAAACCTGGGTCTGTTAGAAGATGCATGAAAGTAACTTGAATGCTGTACAGATGCGATCACTTCGGAAATTGTGCGGCGTAACCTTGGCCGACCGAATACGTAACGAAATGATACGCAATATGGATCTGTCCATTCTGACTACCCCGTCAGGGATACAGCGTGAAGATAGTTAAGTTTTTATAAGTTACATAATCATTAACTTTATTAGTTTGGGCCAGATGGCGCTGTGTAAAAAGTGTCCCAGTGTATTTATGACAATAATAGTTGACGCCCGCGGCTTTGCCCGCGTAGAAAAGTTTTTCCGTTTCCCACAGTAACTTGTTCACGGGATAAAAAGTAGCCTATGTGTTATTCTGATGTATAAGCTATATAATAAAAAAAAATTGTAAAGTTTCCTTAAAATCCATTTAGTAGTTTTTACGTGAAAGAGTAACAAAAAACAAACATCCACAAAAACTTTCGCATTTATAATATTATTAAGATTAAGATTGTATCTAACACGCCACAGTTAGAGTACCTCACACATAATTATTTTTAAAGAACTGTTTGGCTTGACCAAACAGTTCGTTCGTTGCCTTACAATATTAGCCTTTGTGCAAAATAAATCCATGTTCAACGAGAGACGAAGCTCATTGAAATTACGTGCGCTTAGTATCAGAAAAGAGTTACCCCTGTAGTTAGTTGATGCGAACGTAATTTCCAGCACCGGCCATATTCTGGTGTATATTTTTAAATACATACATACATATTGTCTCGCCTTTATCCCCGAAAAGGTAGGGAGAGGCATACTATATGCCCACATTTCACTGTATGCATTTTTGTCCCACATAACAGATGGTGAGTCCATAAGGCCTTCAACCAGGTTTAACGACTGCCATTTAACTGACAACCGGACCAACGGCTTAACGTGCCTTCCGAAGCACGCAAACGCTCGCAAAAGTATATTCCACAAAGCGGTCACCCATCCAAGGACCATTTACAGCGAATGTTGCTTAACACTGTCATCGTTTACAGAACACTGAGTCAGCGAGGCCACGAGCGCCGATTGTATATTTTTAGTCTTCGAAAAATCCCGATAATCTTGATCACTACTCCAAATGGAACCGAGCCCATCATTGGCATAATGAAGGCTTTTATTTTAATCTATTAAAATGTTGTTTCTTTGGATATTTCCACTTCTATGTCATCGATGACCACAGAAGTTATAATATCGTGTGAACGAACAATTAATGCGTTATCAAACATTTGCACAACTCTACACATGGGCCGTATTTTAGAACGTTACTCAATACTCAAGAAACACTTGAGAGTAGTATTTTAAGGCAAAAACTAGCCTCAAGCGTTTCTTGAGTATTGAGTAACGTTCTAAAATACGGCCCTTAGTAAGTTTATCTGACATATTTACTTATCCTCTGAAGTAACTGCATGTGACCAATACATACCTACATACAAATAGCCATACATACAAGTTCAAGAAAAACGTAATCAGGATTCACTTAAGTATATATAAATACTACATTATAACATATTATATTACATTATTGGCGAACACTGATTTATCAACGTAGTCCCGTTCCCGTGGGAATAAAGGAATAAAATATAGCGTAAGTTACTACTTATAACATCAGCTACCTACCAGTGAAAGTCCCGTTAAAATCGGTCCTGACGTTTCAGAGATTAGCCGTAACAGAGGTTTTTTTTATTTAAATAGGTATCGTATATTTAAGTTTCTTATGCATTTAGTGAAATGCTGTTAATTTGGAATTACATACATCACAACAATTTTTTTGATCTGTGTTTTTTACCAATGTTGTCAAGTTTGATCCGTTGAATTGGTAAAATAATATTAAATTTTATTAAAAATTAAAAGACCGATTCATAAACCCAAGTTTCCTCAAAAAAGTAAAAATGAACATATTATTTTGTAATGTGCACGGTTCTTTCATTTGAGATCCCACTCGAGTATTTCGGTTACCCATCCCCACTTTCACCCCCACAACTGTTAAACGGCTCAACCGATTTTCATCAAACATGTCTAAGAACACTCGCACATAAATCAACTTTAATAAAAAAAAGCTAAATTTGATATCGGTTCATCCGTTCGGGAGCTATGATGCCACAGACACGTCAAACTTATAACACCCCTCTATTTCGTTGCGTCGAGGGTTAAAAGTAAGGGCGTATTGAATAATTACTCCCTTTTTGAAGTCGGTAAAAATTAAATTGCCCTTTTTCTATATGGACACTGGCTGTCTCTATGCCTAAATTGTTTTTTCAAACAAGTAACGCACCCTTCACCATCGTAACGAAGGAATCAGACGACTTCTAAACCGAAACTAGCTTCAAAATCGAAAGTGGTAGAAACTTTAAATTGGCCTTATCCACGTATTCATGGCGTCGCGTCCTGAACTGAATGCCGCAAACCGTTTGTATCTATCTCTTATCGTTCCTAAGAAATAGGTGCGTAGAGACGGACTGACAGACTTAGCCGTTTTATAAGACTTTTAAACTTTAGGGTTTAATCGCGGTAACGAGGTTAGGCATAACAGATTTTCCTTGTTTTGGATTTCCTCATACGATTGAACCAGTTATAAATACCACTGCATAATATTGTTGAATTTTAATGTATTGAAATTTATTAAATTGCCTACAATTAATGTATTGTCATGCAAACTTGTGTTCACTAAAGAAAGCAAAATCTGCACAATGTTGCCATACTATACTTATGTACAAGTAACAAATTATCGACTTCACAGGAGACCGAAGATCTGGCAGCTACCTCGGATAAAGAATTAGTCTAGCTATTCAAAGGGGGAACGCTGCCAGTATCTTCGGAACCTTGCCTAAAGGGACCTGACCTCTTTTAATATAAATATATAATATTAGTTATGTATCATATTTTTAAGGTCATATTTAATGTTTAGAAAGTCTGAGACTACCAGGACTTTAATTGGTCGTGCTAATTAGTGTCTAGCACATAAGAACTTTTAGCCTTTTTGTTACCACCTCACTAAAAAGGCAACGGGTTCAAAATTTCTTCCAAATTTAACATCTAAAATAGACACATTTTATTTATCAAATTTTTTCGGCCATTTAGACCCACCCCAGTTTCGTGCTTCGGATGGCACGTTAAGCCGTTGGTCCCGGTTGCCAATAAAATGGCAGTCGTTAAGCCAAGTTGAAGGCCTTACGGGTGGCTTAAAAAATTTCAACAGCAGGTCGCCGCAGCCTGCGCCTGTCCATTTCAACACGGCAAAAATGCATACGGTGAAATGTGGGCGTTTAATATGCCTCTGCCTACCCCTTCGGGGATAAAGGCGTGACAATATGTATGTATGTATTTAATGTTAATATTAAGTTGATATGTATAAAAGTAACAAAGTAAGTAGTTGTAAAGTACAAATCGGTTCTACGTGACATGAGACTTTAGTCACTTGGGAGAATAAAGCTGTAGGGTTTATGAAACCAATTTCACGATTTTTTTAATATATTCTTTTCTAACATTTCCTATGGCTATTTAAATGATTTATAATGTATCTACATGAATGATAACCATACAAAACCTCATAATAATATTTACAGTATTTCCCAAGAAAAATAATCCTTATATGACGGCCCTGTACGATTATCTTTAAAGCCTTTGCCCTCTGTAAGTGGTGGAATTCATTTAGCCACTTTGTTACTGCAGTAGGCGCTGGAATTGGACTAGGATAGTGTTCCCACGCCTTTACCGGATCACAGGATAGACCAGGGGGGTCAAGTCTACTATTGACAAGCCGTAGAATGGAACCAGAATTGCTGTTTTTAGCTGTCAAAATGTTAGTAGACTATCAAAAATGGAACTGACTAGCGCGTCACAGGTTAATATAATTCGATCGGCCGACAGAAGTCTAATTTTGTAGTCTAATATTACGATTGTTAAAGTAGACTACGAAAAACTGTCAAAATTGTACCGGTGGCTTTCTATTGAACGACGATTTCGATTCTATTTTGACACGATTGAAATAGCAGACTCATACTGCATAGATATACTCCAAAGTCACTGCGACCCGGATGCTTCTAGAAGTTGAGTATAACGCGTTCCTATCATTTCCATCTGGTATCACCATCAAAAACACGTAGTTAATGTTAACTGATCTTAGATAATTTTATAAAACTTATTTCATAATATTCTAGAAACGAAACTAGGTTGACTAAGCCTCTTAGATCGGTGTTGGCTTTTGGCCAACGCGACGGTCTGTTGGCGTAATCATTCATATGCTGAACCAAGAGATAAAATCAATAACATAGGTACAACTCAATTCGTTAGGTTTATTTTTTAAATTAATACCAGATCAAGGTTGAAACAAAAAATGTATGTACGTATTTATTATAAATTGAAGCACTGGTTGGGAAATTGGTGTATTTATGGGGATAATTTTACCACGTGAGCAGATTGCTAAAAACGGAAAAGTGAAAAGTACTCGGATACCTAGACGTGCGTGTATGAAGCGATTGATGAATCTACAAGAAACGAAAAAAGTATGCATGGATCTCGAAGCCAGTCGATCTGTCCTCTCTGACTACCCCGTCAGGGATATAGCGTAAATAAATATGTAAGATACGAAATCCCATACCCACAATTACTCTGCGCCTACGTAGGCCTTGTAGTTAGTCGAGGATATCAGAAACAGTCGGTGATGCCCAAAGATATCAGAAAGTAAGTTTGTTTTTCTGATTTCTATGGCTCCGATTGCAGACCATGAGCTGAGCTACTTTAGTTTGCTACCATATCATTTATTATACCGTACTATTTATTCCAAAGAAAGTAGACAACAGCAACTGCTGAGAACATTCGGTAAGGTCTAATAGGGGCTTTCTGCCGCGTACTATTAGATTGCGGAATGAACTTCCTGCCTGTGTTTTCCCCAACGTATAGAGTTCTTCAAAATGTGTCTTAGGTTTTTATAGGGTCGGCAACGCGAATGCCGCACCTCTGGTTTTTCAATCGTCCATAGGCTACGGTGACCACTTTCCATAGAGTGGTCATCTAGTTCCAATTTTATTATTTATTTTAACATAGGAACACGTTATTATTTCAATACTCTGCCTTATTCATGTTCCTCTGTATCTTTTTAATGTATGAGTGGTTGGACAGACCAGGGCAAACTAGCAGAGCTAAGCTCTTAGGGCTATATTCAAGAACGTTTCTCAATACTTAATCGACGCTTGAGAGTAGATTTTATAAGGCAAAAACTAGCCTCAAGCGTTGATTGAGTATTAAGAAACGTTCTGGAATACGGACCTTGGTCTGTTACCGGCATTAGATCAACAGTGACCATTTCTAAACAAGTGGGCCGTATGTTTACTACCACAGTGGTATAAAAAAGACGCTAAAACGCAAAACAATTTCGGATTGTTCAAGCAAACATTCAAGGTGTTAATAATTACGAACACATACTCATACATCACACTTCACTCGTAGCGGATGGCTCTTAATACAAACACTATAGACATAATTAGAAGGCTGATAAGTTCTTTGCACTATCAGTGTTTTGATGACACCAAGGTGAGAAACTTTGTTTAAATATTATTCAAAACGTGATTCAAAGGTCAATACGTTCGAAAATATTTTGTTTACTTGGCTAGAGTTAAGGTATCTATGGTTAGGGTATGTGAGCTATAGGAAAATTACTTATTATTTTTCGACGTCCATCGAGTGCCACTTTATAGGGACTTGTGCTTACCGTTCACGATAACATATTTTTCAGTCAATGCGGCCGCTATTTTTGGGTAAAGGTCAATAAGGTCAGTAAATTATTTAATTTTGCGGATCACATAAATATTTGTGCCCACTCGGGTATCGAACCCGGGATAACAGCGCGGCAGTCGCATATACTACCAGTTACGCCACCGAGGCAGTAATGGATTGAATTGTGTGATTAATTAATTTTTTTTTGGATTGTGTGGATGTAGTTTGAATAAAAATGAAAAGTTTGGCAACATTTATGCGGACAAGTGCCAATGAATTGTTTCATCCAACATGATGTATTAGTATTATACAACTTTCGCTCACGTCATTGTTTAATCGGACTCAGACGAGAACACAAATTATGTTCATGGACTAAACCTACATAGCCTAGTTGTCTACATAGTACCAGTTCTTAGTAATATTATTAGTATTTATCATTTTTTAAACTCCATCCATCCGAAACTTCTTTTGCATACCCGCAACAGAAACAAAATTAATATACACCTAATTCTAATTCCTTTAGAATACTAGTACTCCAAAAGAAGACTAGTATTCTAAAGAAAACCTAGTATTCTAAAGGATTCATCAATTATCAAGAATATTAGCTGAGCTAAATGAACAGTTAGTTCAGTCATTATTATACATTTGGAAATGCAAATGAACCTAGAAAGCCAAATTTTGGATATTACGTGGGGGGCATACTACCATCTTAAAAAAAAGTAAAAAAAAAAATCGTATGTCAACGGGAACCGAATTATGATGAAAAAAACTGAATTTAACTTTTTTCAAGATGGCGGAGAACCCATCAGGTTATTTTGGTCGACAATTTGAACTTAAGCTTTTCTAGCCCGACGTAATATCCAAAATTTGGCTTTCTCGGTTCATTTGCATTTCTAACCCGATTTTTCCCACGTAATGACTGGACTAAGTAGCTTCATATCTGTTGTGTAACAGTGCGACAGTCCAACCACGTACTGTAGATGTAGTTGTATCAAAATATGGATTCACGAAGAAGTCACCATTACGTACAAAAATACGTACAAAGAAATGAAAATACAAAAGGCAATGTTCGGAGACGTAAAAAGGATAGCAGATTGTTAAAACCGGTATTGTGAATGGATAAGCTGATAATGACCGACCTAGGCGTACATATCTTCCATCTTTTACTTCAAAGACGGCCATATGACGCCTGTCTAGCATCCACGTACTTCCTTGATGGCTGGAAATGTGAGAAGCTCGTACGCCTACCTAAGCCCGGGTTGCCAATTCGTCCTCGATCTACAGGACATTCGTGCTGCTGGAATAGGCGTGTACGGCAGTTGCCAATGTTGTATATATCGTGCGGCACATGATTGGCACCAAACTTGTCGGACAGTGAGCGAGTGAGTAAAATGGTGTCGGTCCTGTCCTCTATATTACCAACGCATTCAATAGTATGCTCTTTAGCTTGGATTGGGTTCTCAGTTGGGGTTTTCCTACTGGGTTGTCGTTTATTTATTACGCACGCAGCCGCCATGTAGCCGTCGCCGTGGACGATTTTTTGCAAAAGGATAGTGCGAGTATGTACATATGTGTGAAAAAACATAATTGTGCTAATCATTTAAAAATAAATCTTCCATCTATACTTCTATACTAACCCTAATACATAAAGCTGAATAGTTTGTTTGGTTAAACGCGCTAATCTCAGGAACTACTGGTTTGAATGGAAAATTATTTTTGTGTTGGACAGCCCATTTATCAAGGAAGGTTATAAGCCTACTAGCCAGGTAAGCCAGGAGAGCGGAGCAGTAATCATAAATGTAAGCAAATAAGCCAAATTTTCATACATTATTATAAAATTGATTAACGAAGGGATTAAATGGATGCCACGAGGTTTGAAGTTTCTGACTGAAATTCTTAAGTCTACTGCTCACATTATCGATTCGATTGACGAACTAGGCTGAAAATCTTTACGTGTATTGCAAAATACAAACAAAAATTATTATGGCCATTATAACAATTACCAAATGATGATCATGCATTGTCTTTTGTGAAACAAAAACCACATTTAATTTTACAATTTTAGAAATATTTTTTAGTTTTATAGTAATTTTATTTCTTCTGAGTCGAATTGTTAATGTGAATTTAAACGGTTTGTCAGGTTATTTGACACGAAGACGTCATATTAAATTTTATTCTAATTACATATTATGGAGGTAGAGATTTATATAGATGAACAAACGGACGACGGGAAAAAATGTTTTTCTCGCAATAAAAAGACTGGTATTATACCTAGTCAGGTCATAAATTCTGTCACATGTTTAATATAAAATAATTGAAACAAGTTTATTCATTATGTAACCATTTATATACCAAAATGAACTTAACAAAACATAGATTCTTATGACAATAAAGTTTATTCAAAATGACCTCCGTGATTTTGAATACAGGCCTTCAATCTGCGCGGCCAGTCGTCTATCGCAGCACGAACGAGGTCCATGTCAATATCGGCGGCTGCCTTAATCAAGGATGTCTTGAGTGACTCCAAATTGGGATGAGGCTTTGAGCACGCCTTTTCCTCCAAGTGTTGCCATATCTTGTAATCTAACGGACTCAAATCTGGACTGGAGGAGGGCCAGTCTTCGTGCCGGATGAAGTCGATTTCACGCGCCGCCAGCCAGTCTTGTGTGCTCTTCGCTCTATGAGCTGGCGCCGAATCTTGTTGGAATACCCAGTGCCTGTTATTGAACATGGTATGAGAAACAGGTTCCACAAGGTTCGTCAGGACTGTATTTTGATACACAACTGCATTAGTTTTTACACCTTTCTCACAAAAATGTACCTCTGTTAAGCCCCAATAAGAAACTCCCAACCATACCATGTGCGAGGGTGGAAAATGACCTCGTTGGACACGCGGAATACGGTTGCTCGCTTCTTCACTACTGTGTGCGTACACCTTATCATTTTGTTTGTTGTAGCTCTCTTCTACGGTAAAAATGTTTTATCCGAAAAAGAGAATTTACCGATATTTTTTTCCCGCGTACCGCTTCAACAAAGCGCGGCATCTCTTCAGTCTCAGGTCCATTAGACGAGCATTTAAACGATGTCCTGAATTTCTTCGATATGACCGAAGCCCTAAGTCTTCATTTAACACCCTTTTCCCCGTGGTTCTGCTTAACCCCATCTGAAGGGCCAACAGTTTCTGCTTACGTTTGGGATTTCTTTGAATTCGCGCCTTCACAGCTTTTATCACTGCTGGAGTCCTAACAGACCGAGGGCGACCACTTCTTGACCTGTCATCTACACTAGAGTCTTCATTGTATCGTTTGATGGTACGATAAACGAATCTTTTGGTTATATTCAAATTTTTCAGTATGTCAAAAATTTGAATTGGCGCGTAACCGCAACGATGCATCGCAATAACTGCAACAGGGTCCTTTTTAAGCGTCCACACCATATTTAAAAATGAGTAAAATTCTAAAAAGTATACATTTTTATTTTCATGAACAATTCGAAATTCGAATTCTATAAACTTTTTTGTGGCCAGCATTAAAAGAAAAGTTTTTACTGTGTGACAATACTTATGACCTGACTAGGTACTATATATAGGGTTTCTGGCGGTGTAGTGGTGATGAGTGGGTGTAAAAGGCCCCAAAGAAGATCTTCGGAGTCCAAATGACCTTACCTGATAGCGGTACACCTGCTAAGTAAAAGAGGAGGTAACGATACAGGCGCCATTAATGGGTTGGGAGGTGAGACGGCAGTCGCTTTCGACAATGCCGAAAATCAAATATCTGACTCGGTGGCGCAGTGGTAGTATATGCGACTGCCGAGCTTGAGGTCCCTGCTTCAATTCCCGGGTCGGAATAAATATTTATGAGATCGAAAATTTTTTTTTTTTTAGTTTGTGTGTTTCCTATGTATAATATACATTCATATTATGCATAGGAAACACCCAAACTCCGAAACACACATTTGAAATATTTAAATATGTTTATCAGTTATCTAGACTCCACACCACAAGCTTATATTAGCTTAGAATGGGCTAAATGGCGGTGTGAGAAAAGTGTGCCACAATATTATATTAACTATCAAACGATAGCTGCTCCTAGCAGTCAAATAGAAATGGACACCAGGCTCCAAATCCAGGAAGAGGTTGGAGGCAACTGGGAAAACACTTAAAAATGATAAAGTAACACGTAACAGTCCATACAGCGTGAGGATGTATGGGTTTTCTCTAGAATTAATTTTGAAAATAGTTTTTAGGGTTCTGGAACTCAAAATTTCTTGTCCGTGTGTCACCATCGATTTTCTCAGAAACGGGTGGCCCTAGCAAGTTGAAATTCATACCAGATTCTGAGGTCCCTATAAGGTGTATAAAAATCTAGGTTTTAAGTCAACACTATAAAAAGATTACTTACATGATAAAGATATTATATACACCACTGGTGTTGCAAACGTCAATAAGATACGGTGACCACTTTCCATCAGGGGGCCGTATGCTTGTCTGTCAACTCAGTGGTATAAAAAAAAATATGGCGATATTATGAAAATTCCTTTAACCCCAAAACAACTAACACCATCCTTACACATCATCTACCCATAATAACACAACCGAAAACCATTGAAAGTACATTGTCGGACGTATAAAATCGCGTTACTTTGTTTCTTTCAAGGTAAAACTTAAGCAAAAAAAAATGGGTAGGGACAGAACCCTTGGTGCAAGAGTTCGACTCGCGCCTGTTCCTGTTAGTATTCCTGAGTGCTATAGCCTACTTTTATCACAGAAACATGTTCCTGTGGGAAAGGGGAACGGGAAATCTTATGGACCGAGCCGCGGGCATTAATTAGCTCGTACTATACAGGGTCATTAGTAAAACACCAGCAAACTGCTAGATGTGGATAGCTAAAGTCATAACCAACAACATTTGTTTTACGACTTTTAACAATTTGTTACAAAATGAGTACTATCCATTGAGTTAATATTGTACTACATACATAGAGAAGCCACCGCCCTATATCGCCAGTGCTCCGTTCAACTGTAGTGCATGAGCCACAGTTCTCTGTTGCTTTCTCGCTCTTGAGCGCGTAAGTCGTATGACTCGGGCCAGCTCGGGCGCCTCCTCCCCCAAACCCCGCAGCGCCGCGCGGCGCACAAATTTTGTTCGCGCTGTCTGCTCCATGTACGTAGTACAATATTAACTCAATGGTACTATCATACATTGAACCGTCGAGCTGCATCATAGGTTTTAGCTGTTTGATTCGCTTAAAAGAATTCTCTTGGGTCTCTTTTCCGTCATGTACTGCTACCTCAATGAACGACAGAAGTACTTGCATCAATGCTGTTTAAAAAAAGGTCAAGGTTAAAGGAGCTATCACCGGCTCACCACCATGCTCTGTGATTTTCACGAGTAGGAAGTACTAAAAATCAAGCAGTTCATTAAAACTAGATGCACTTGCCGTCCCCGATAAGTCTAAATGGAGTAAAGCGTTTTGCCGTTTTTTAAGTGGTGAGTAATTTGGGAGGAATTCGAAGACAAAACGAAAATCCGAATTGGGGAAGAATGGAGCTACGCTTACTTCGTTCGCTTTGCTGCAATAATTTTAATTAGTAAAAAAAGATTACCAAAAATGTAAAAAGAATCTCGTAGAACATTTTTTATGATGTTAGCTGTCTATTCCTAGCAGGTATTTTACTTGCATAATTCTTATATGTCTACAAAAACTATCAACAAAGAAGTAATAACCTTAGTCTTGTTTTATTTGACCCGTAAGGACCTTATAGAGAGGTCATAGGAGGTCATAAGGAGATCTATCAAGGAAAAGGTCAACCTCCTCCGTAAATATCGAGTAGGTAACATTAAAATACACAAGATTGCCTTTAATGATCATTAGTGTTTGCCAACAGTATTGACCATAACTATTTACCGACTAATAATATGGTTGTCATTAGCCGTGCCTAGGTCAAATATGATGAACCTTTGTAAAATAAATACTTGAAAGGTCTTTACGCTTTTTGAATGTCGTCTTAAGCAAAGATTAGGATCTGAAGTACGCTCTCTGCATTAAAACAACAGGAATAAATATTACTACATATTATACAACAAAGTCCTCCGCCGCGTCTGTCTGTCTGTTCCCGATAAACTCAAAAACTATTGCACCAATTTTTCTGCTGTTATCACCAATAGTTTCAGTGATCCTCGGGGAGTGAATGAAGTTTTTGCAAATATTGGCTAAATATAACGATATTTGTTGAAGGTGCCGGACAAAAATACACAGTGCGTAGGTGCGTTGAGGCCTTACCTACATCTATGGGGCCCAAGCCAGCTTAACCTGCTGATTAACGAACGAGGTCATGGCGAAGAGAAGGAAAACTCAAGATAAAACCCTGTACCAACCCGTCTGGCCAATGTAATACAGTAAGGCTAAAAAAAAACCCAAAATGAAGGCACAAATAAAGAAACGGCAACCAGTTCCCGGCACTTTCGCTGTTCCCAATTACGGTAGTGGTCGAGGTGACGGCGACGGAAGAGGGAGTGCGAAGAATCTCCAGGCTACAGGAGGCTACCACACCCCCTGCAAGATGGACCGCTAACCTGGAAAAGATCGCAAGGAAGGACTGGATGCGGAAAGTGCAGGACCGTGTGTTATGGCGTAAACTGGGAGAGGCTTACGTCCAGCAGTGAACTGCCAAGGCTGATTTGATAAATAACAATTTCTTTTGGTTAAAACGTAACATTGGGTAGGCACCTACTTTATGTAAGAAAATAATTATTAATAATTTTTTACTGCTTTTTTTATAATTAGTTATAAAAAGAAGTGTGCAAAAAGGCCAGTTTTTTGTATAAATTAATAGCTTTATATAATTTCAAAATATTAAAATACTTAGTATTGTTATGGATTTATATAAAAAAAAAATTGCGTAAACAAACAGGTTCTAAGGCTGTCGTTTGACGTCATCAAAGGTTGTGATCACCGAGCTGAAACATGTAAAATTCAACATCGAAGTGAAACTTCTTTATCGACGTTGAGAGAAATTGTATAGCTGTAAAAAAGCGTAACTTTTTCAGTTACGTTACCCATGCTGTTTTGAAGCGAAGGCTTAAACTACTTGTAATAAGATTCAACTAATTGTAATAAGCCAGTGTGTGTTCAACTATTTGTAATAAATCGGGGGATACAACTACTTGTAATAAGCCGGGAGGTTTAATTACTAGTAATAAACCGGGGGTTCAAGTAATTGTAATAAGCCAGGTGGTTCAACAACTTATAAAGTCACTGTAATTCCAAAATGCATACGGTAAAATGTATATTATACCTGTAAGTTAAAGGACCAACTGTACTCCAGAAATTCGTTCACCTCCTGAAGTCATACAGGAGTGGCGTTATGTTATAGAATGGTAAATATAATACATACATACGTACATACGCTCACTGCAAATGCCATTATTTTACTGTTTGTTATTTAAGAGTTCCGTTGTATATTTAGGTAGATCTTCATCAGAACATCACCTAATTTGAATACCTATCTTAAAATATTACAACGCTCTTCCAAACCATCCTATAGTAACTAATTATCTTCACGCTCTATCCCTCTCACAGAGGACAGATAGCTAGGCATCGCGATCCATGCATACTTCTTTCGCTTCCTGTAGATTCAATAATCGCTTCATACATGCACGTCTGGGTATCCGAGTAGGTACTCTTGACTGCTAATTCTATTCGCCAGTTATCTGGGACCTCACCCGTCCGCCAGCACAAGTTGCATAACAGACATAATGTGTCCCAGACGCGCGACCCACCGTCCTTGATCATCTCAGCAGTAACTCTCGTCTTTTCCCGCAGCCTTGCCACATTTTATACTTCTTATCGCTTGTTCAATCTCTTTCATGCTAATGACTTCAATGACACTGGGATCCGGAGCCAGTTTTTGATATAATTTAAATGAGACCACACTAGTAGCTTTCCAATAAAATAAAAATCATCTAAATCGGTTCGCCCCGACAAAAGTAATGAAGTAGGATCACACAAAAAAACACTTAAACACTTTGAACACTTCTTTTTTTGAAGTAGCTAATAAACAATTAAATTTAAAATTATAATCTGATAATAAGCGCTCGTGGCCCCGCGGACGTAGTGTTCTGTAAATGATCACTGCGTTAAGCAACTTTCACTATGGCTGGTCCTCGGATGGGTGACCACTTTGTGGCATTTATATTTGCGAGCGTTTCCGTGCTTCGGATGGCACGTTAAGCCGTTGGTCCCGGTTGCCAGTAACATGGCAGTCGTTAAGCCAAGTTGAATGCCTTATGGGCGGCTTGAAAAATTTCAACAGCAGGTCACCACAACCTGCACCTGTCCATTTCAACACGGCAATGGGCTCACCACCTGTTAAGTGGGACAAAAAAGCAAAAGCATACGGTGAAACGTGGGCGTATAGTACGCCTCTGCCTACCCCTTCGGGGATAAAGGCGTGAAAGTATGTTATGTTATGTATATTAAGACATCAAAATACAAAATGTGTGCTCACTCTATTTCATCTAACTGTTGATAAAAGTGTACATAAAACTAAAATTTTATGTAAGCAATATAAATTTTTATCGTTGTAGTTCCATTTACAGAGTACAAATGTTCATTTTAAATTAGCATGTGGTCAATTATGTACTAACACTAGCAAATGCGCGCGGCTTCACCCGCGTTACATTTCCCGTACCCATTTACCACAGGACTTGTATATTGTTTTGCTATATCTCTCAGGGGTTTCAATAAAACTTTCAGTCAGCTTGATTAGGCCGAAATCTTGAACAATTATCTATCTATCTATCTATCTTTACGCTGTATCCCTGACGGGGTAGTCAGAGAGGACAGATCGCCAGGCTTCGCGATCCATACATACTTCTTTCGCTTCTTCGAGATTCATCAATCGCTTCATACACGCACGTCTGGGTATCCAAGTACTTTTGACCTTTCCGTTTTTGAGCAATCTGCTCACGTGGTCTTCATATGTAAGTCTCGGCCTACCCTGACTCCTTCTACCCTCTACTTTTGAACAATATATATTCATCGTCAATCGTTCCTCACTCATTACAATAATCATCGTATTAAAAGCCAATTTACACAAATCCATCCACGAGTTCCATAGATAAATGATTAAAAATCCCTTTAACTAATGGTGAAACTTATAGGGAACAGAGAGACAGACACAGCGGACGTCTAAGGCGTCAATCGAGAGGGCGTCATCTTTCCAAAGCAAAGTTCATGAGGAATTTTACAATTTGGGAAATTAATAAAAGCATCAAAAGCAATAACAAGCAATCAGAAAATTAAATGTAAAATGTATTCTAGGACATAGATTTACAATTTGCTATAAAACCGTTTTAACTAAAACAATAACAAAAAAACATGAATTAAAAATATTTTTTTTTGTTTGTGGATTTCAAAATATTGTATTGACGTCGATCGTTGATAAGTCTACAAGGTTTAAAGTTGGGCAAAATCGAGTCCAAACAAGTAAGTTACATACATACAAACAAACAAACAAACATACATACAGGTGAAACTAATAAAAGCGCGTTAAAAAGAGGTAAAATGTGCCACTATAAAAGTATTTAGGACATTTTGTACAATATTTTCAGTTACGTCACAGAGCCCTAAACACATTCACATAATAGGTAGTTCTCTGCCTACTTACCATAATAACAGGCACTAGTATGTACATTTTATACATACCGGACAAACAAACGTGATAAGGTGACAAGTGTGGTTATCGATCGGACGTGTTACATCGCAGACTACGTATGTTACGTAGATGTCTAACAAGCAAAATTATGTAAATATACATATTTCTGACTTGCAAATATGCGCTTACATTATTCCGTATAAATTGTAAGTAAACTTTCTGTAGCCATTTCAAGATAGTCGCACGTTTCATTAGTTCAACAGTATGTTTAGACATTATTTTCGTTTGATCAATCAGTCTTATTAGTTTCACCCATGTAACCGACTCTTTTCGACTCGATTTTGCCGTACTTTGAACGATCAGATTTAATTTAAATTTTATTATCCTGATTAAATTCGCTAGGATTCATTAATTTCTTTCCGGATACTTTGAATGAGATAAAGAGCTAATGCGCGAACTACGCATGCGTGCAGTCCCATACCATGTCATACCAGACATGTCATGTCAGACCAGTCATGTGCGCGCAGCATAGCGTGTTTTTTAGTTTTTTTAAACTATTTATTAACTAACTACCTTCATGCTCTTCTTCCGGCCACCGGATCCACCAAGTAAGACGCCGCTGCGTGTTTTTGCGAGCGACTCATTCTCGCATAAGAGGCGGCGGAGAGCGGGAGAGAACTCTTCCTCCCGAGTTCCGCTGTCCATGCCCAAGACTACCGTTCCCGAGCCCTTCACCCTATCAAGGAAGTGGTATAAAACCCGAACCCCCAAAGGAGCGAGACAACACTCGATCCCCCTAAAGAGGCAGGATAAGACACAAACACCCCTTGAACGAAGCCGCGGTAGCGGACAAAGTCTTTCGGGAGCCCTAGGGCTATTCTTCCGAGTGCTCACCCTCGGCCATAGACAGATGGAAGGGAAATGTGTGATTTGATTATAGTCAGTAGGAGTCCGGCATAGCATCTATGAAGATTTTCACATTTCCACACGAAAAATTAATAAAAGAAAAGGAGATACAGAACAAAGATACTCTTCCGAGAGGACAGATTGTCAGGCTTCGCGAACCATGCATACATCTTGCTCACGTGATCGAAGACTAATACATCATTTGAGATATCTTTGTTTCTAGTCTCGGGATCATACTAATTACATTTTTTTGTAAAAAAAGCAACTACGTTTTTAACATAAGTCAATTTCACAGCCCAATACAATGCAACAATGCTAATGATAATTATTTTTCTTGTTTTGTACTTATCTTTTTTGTTATTTCTTTTTTCGTTCCTTTTAATGAATGACTAATTGTTATAAAACTCATAAATTATGATAGTACGCTAAACCAGATTTTTAATTAAATTATTATTTAATTTTGCAGCTGTAGCCATTCAACAGATTTATTACACCCATATAATATGATGGTATTAAAACGAACGTTATTGACAGGTGGTAGGATACCTGCCCTTAGATTTTTTTAAACTACCCACAAAGCCATCCAACGTAATTTATCGTCTATCATGTTACTTGCAGCCTGGACCAACAACTTCATTGAATGGTGCCACTAACCCATTTCAAGACGAACCGCAGCGCGTATGCAGTGATTCTCTTAATTTGTTTTATACCATTCAGGTGGCAAGCGCTCGGTATCATACGGTTGTTTTCCAAGCGGAGCTACGTGAGGGCGCCCTTGATTAGGGTGTCGATATTGTAATCTGATCAAACTGAAGTTCAATAGCTCCCAAGTTATAACGCTACCTCCTTGAACACTACTAACACTACACAATGGATAACACAAAAGGGTCAAAATATTACTGTCAAATACAGATTAAACTGGAGCGTAGCTCATGTACATTACATTAATTTTTATTTCACTTGAATACATGCAGTATTGTCGAAGTTATAACGACGAGAAGATTTAGTATTTTTTTGAATTTCAGAGATTAGGCGCGCCCATTATGACGTCACAGCTTCGCAGAGACTGCGACAAGGCTCGGCGCGGCTATCGGGTGCGAATGAGAGCGCGACTGTTGAATGAACAGAGGGTTGTGACGTATGCGGTCACCCGCGTTATACGTACTTTGACCGTAAATATTTCTGCTACTTTTTGAAATATTAAAAAAATAAAACACGTTTGTCAGACCCATTGAATGAGCCTAGCTTGAGAGATATAAGAGGAACATTAGGTCTTTTGGTTGGAAGATGATTTTAATAATAAAAAATCAACTTACCTCGGCACACATATTGAGTGATAGATGCCAAAGTTTCGTAACACGTGGATGATTTCTGGGAGGGTTCGACAGGCGCCCATTATGCTGAACGCGGCAAGAGAACTATTCCATATCATTAACGTGCGCCGAAGTTCAAATCTGGAAAAAAAAAAATTTTATATTATAATACAAAAATATTATTCTTTACTTATTCGAGTTCAAACAAATACAAATCCAAGTAATTTTATTTTCCAAAATAAAAAAATCTAAAAATTAAATAAATATCCATCACGCCTTATCCCCGAAGGGGTGGCAGAAGCATATTATATGGCCACTTTTCACCGTGTGGATTCCTGTCCCACGTAATAGGTAATGAGCCCATTGCCGTGTTGAAATAGACAGACGCAGGTTGTGGCTACCTGCGGTTTAAATTTTTCAAGCCGCCCATAAGGCATTCAACCAGGCTTAGCGACTGCTATTTTACTGACAACCAGGACCAACGGTTTTACGTGCCTTCCGATGCACGGAAACGCTTGCAAATGTAAATGCCACAATGTGGTCACCCATCCGAGGACCAGCCATAGTGAAAGTTGCGTAACTCAGTGATCGTTTACAGAACACTGAGTCCGCGGGGCCACGAGGCGCTTCATAAAAAAGTCTATCGATTCTATTATTGACACAAAATTCAAAATGACTAGAAATTCTACGAGCATAATATATTCTTGCTGGCCTGGTAAACCATTTTCTGATCCATAAATTATCCAAATAAATTTAATGAAATTCCAACTCGAATAAAAACTATTCTATTTCTCAAGTAGATGAAAAAACAAACAATTAAATGCGGTGGTTAGGTCCGTTTTCCAGAACGTTTTTCAATACTCAATCAACGCTTGAGGCTAGATTTTGCCTTATAAAATCTACTCTAAAGCGTCGATTGAGTATTGAGAAATATTCTGTAATACGGCCCTTAGTTTCGGAGTTTGCATCCTTCCTTCATGTTAGTTTCCATTTGCTTCCACACCCTAAACTTTACGTTTACGTTGCTAGGAGAAGCTACCGCTTGGGTCTTCATTTTCAAGTGTGCCTTGACTTCCCAACCCCAAAAGTACAAAAAAATAAACAAAATAACTTGACAAATGAAGCATAATTACAGTATGTATTATTCTTTACAAAATTTAATTATCTTGGGTATCCTTCACAAAATATAATTATGGTTAATCTACACTGTGTTAAGGAAAAAATAGCGAGCTAACTATTGTTATATATAACAAGAAGTTCAAGGAAAATGGATAATTATCATAACCTTAGATATATATCATTAAGAGAATAGAAATGATCAGCTGGCTTCGTAAAATAATATTAATTTGTAAATAGGCCATCAAAAAAAAGCTTTCCTACGTTCCGATCCGGTGGTCACATTAATAATATTTAATTTATCTTTAGTTATGGTGTATGAAATTTTGTAAGCGCCTTTAAAATGGTCTACGCAAAATAAATAATTTTTTTTTAATTAGACAGGGCTCCAATTCTCGATCTCACGACTTGAAACTTAGTAAAATTACCTCTACGCTTTCAAATCGTATGATCGAGAATCGGGGCCCTGACAGACCGCTCAGTTCACGAATTCAGAAGTCAAAACTTCCAGAGTGAACTTTAAGCTATACCTTCAATTTCAAAAGCTTGTAGCGACCGACGACCGACAACACTTTTTGCATTCTGCAAAATACTTTTCAGCTGTCAGAAATTGCCATGGAGACCAATTGCACTATAGAATTTATTACCCGTCCATAGAAACTTAGATTTCTTTACAGCGTCCGGAGTGCTCGCGTACGGTTAGGTCCGATAGGGCCTTTACTCCGCGTAAGCTTAGATTCGTATACGCTTGTCTGCCACCTCAGTGGTATAAAAAAAAACCTCTGTAAATGCCGTGACGCGAAACCTGTCAGGTTTACAAAGTAAATGTTGCAGAACAGTACTAATGCTTCTATTTAATATACATCACTTATAGGTAGGTAATAAAATACAAGTTCTTTTTATAGACAACCAGAGGGTACCTAAAACTTTAAACGTCTTAATTTCAGTCCCTACGGCATTCTTCAGCCATGCACTATCTCCATGTTAAAGTCATATCATTTCATCTCCTTAGACGTCAGAGGAAAGATAAACAAACAAAAATCACGTTTTCATCTATATATATAAAAGAAAGTAGTGTTAGTTACACTATTTATAACTCAACAACGGCTGTACCGATTTGGCTAAAAATTGGTGGGGAGGTAGCTTAAAGCCAGGAGACGGACATAGGCTTTTTATCCCGGAAACAAGTCTCTGTGGGAAACGGGAACGGGAAAACTTCTCTACGCGGGCGAAGCCGCGGTCGTCAACTAGTTTATAATATTAGGGCCTATGGATATTATCAGTAAAAAAAAATTGTTCAACCCTTGTCCGAGAGACACTCACACATTGTAATTGTACATTTACGCAGACACACAAGCGCAAGCGTCGTTTCTTTCGCGTAATGTATTAATTGATTGGTAATTACACTATAACAAGTGAATTAATCAACATAATGGATCAAATTAGCTGCATCGTTAATTAGACGCATAAATCAAACAGCGCGTACGATATTGGCATTAATGTTTGTTTTTATTTTTACGGTACAGATAACAATTTTGATTTAATAGACAATATTTAAGAATTTTTAATATAATATAATTTAAGCAATTAAATATATTAAACGGTAAAATTGTTGACTTGGAATTAAAAAGATTTACGTGATGTCTGTGGTTACCTATCGGTGATGGATTAACCTCCATGACTGGGGGCCTTTTTTAACGTGCGGGAAAATCCCCGCGGTTGTAATGCCGGACTAATAACGGTTAAAATCACAAGGTCTTTACCTATCTGTCTAGTGCCGGATCTCTTCTCGGAAATATATTCCAATGCTACCACCACGGATGACCGGGTCTGAGGACGGCGGATGGCCTGCTCGCCGTCCTGAGAAGCAGGCCCAAGACTGAGTATGACGCAAGTTTCACGCATGCCTTACGCTCCAAGCAGCGGATCAGCCCCCAAAGAAACTGAATAACAACCGAACCTCTAAGTGAAGCTGCAGTGGTATTCAAAATTTACTAGGAACCCTGGACTACATTTCCGAGGAGTTACCAGAGCGCCCGGCGCTAGACAGTTAGGAGCGTATGGACTTAGTCGCTTCGAGTTGAATCGCGTCCGACATGACATTCGGTGATTTTTATAGTTTCCTATGGGTATAAAATATTATTTTTAATAAATTCGGGAATACATTTCTTACACAGCCCTAAATTAAGCTAATGTAACCTAGTGCTGTAGATCAGAGATGAAGAGGACAACTGACAACTGATAAACATACTAAAATAGATTTTCTAAATACATACAATACATCGAAATTATCCAATCTCGTTTTTCGATCTTATAGGTAACCCGAGACCTCAGCAATGGAAGTGGCATACACTACCATTGCGCCACCGCTGAGGCAGCTGTATCTTCCGTGATAATACGTATCCAATGGCAGAATATAAATATATATCCAAATTACTCAAATCTACTTACTACTTCTCTGGGAAATGAAAAAAGGCATACAAATTCACTTTCCGATTTTGAAATTTAGTACTTATGGATTTAGATTTTTCATAGGTTAGGTTTCCCAGCGTGCAAGTCACGTGATTAAACTATACAAGGTTATCGCAAGATTATAGTTGTCATATCATGATGATCTTAGACATGTCAGTGCTCTGATACAAATTTGTGTGAATCTTCACTAAGATCTGATAAAAATGGAAATAAATCACGCAAAACAGTTATGCACGAATTCCATACAGACTTGTATGTATGTCTACTGACGGCTAAGGCGGTGTGGTGCACGTTATGTTTGATAGAGTTTTTGTTGCATGTTGTTTTATGCATAATCTATGTAACAGTATGATATGTATTAATAATAATAAATTTATCAGTCGACTCACTCATCTATCAACGCCCAGTCGAAACAGCTACACCTATAAACTTGAAATTTAAATAAACTTGACCAGTACTACTATTAGACAGTCACCTCAAAATCGGTGCAGCAGAAACATTTATTTTATTTGTATTGTTAATTCAACGCATGTAAAGAGTTTGCTAATTTATGTATCATTGCCTTGATCCGGTAACGTGTAAAATTTTATGTACACATTATATTCTTAGTAATATCACAGTATAAAGAGTAAACCTATCAGTAGCGTTACGCCTTTGAAGTTGACAAAAATGCCGACAACGTCTAGACAGTGATGCTTGTAGGGTTGTCACAAGTATACAAGGCTAATGTTATTTATAATGTACTAGCTGTCGCTACTAGCCGCCCGTCTTCGCCCTTGACATACTTCGAACCCCGTGGCACCCATTTAATCCCGTTGTTTAATAATTTCACATTCACAATAATGTATGAACATTTTCCAAATTCATTGATTACTTCTCCGCTCTCCAGTACTTAGGTATCTACCTACCCGCACGGCCCGGTCGAATTAAATTAATTTCTTTGCGCCTAATTTTGAATTTGCGATAACTCGTAAGATATTCATTTAATTTGCAAGGTGTAAAGGGACAAAATAATCTTCATGAAATGCTGAAGCTTAGTAAAAATGATAAGGATTACTAGCATAATTGTGTAAATAGCCTTCAAATTACCGCTTAATAATTGCTGTTTTTTAAAGTATTAAAATGGATATAGTATGTTATTCTTAAGAGATAGACATATGTCGTCGCGGACTTTTTTGTAGACCTTTATTAGATACACAATTGCACCAGACATTATTTTGTTATATCTCAAAGGGTTTAGGCAGCGTTTTTGTTGAAAGCTCCCAAACGGCTTATTTTGTCGGACATCCCCAACAAATATCGTTATAATTTGGTCAATATATACAAAAACTTAACAAATTATACATAAAAATCTTCTACGAGAATCACTCTAACTATTAAAAAAAACCGTATCGTAAACCGTTGCGTAGTTTTAAAGATCTAAGCATACATAGGGACAGACAGCGAAAAGCGACTTTGTTTTATAATATGTAGTAGTGATTTATTAACTCGTACTCGCATTCAACTATCAACATTATAATATAATATCTTAATCTTAACAATATTATAAATGTGAAAGTTTGTAGAGATGTTTGTTACTCTTTCACGTAAAAACTACTGAATAGATTTTAATGAAACTTTACAATAATATAGCTTATACATCGGAATAAGACATATACTTTTTATCCCGGGAACAAGTTCTAATGGGAAACGGGAACGGGAAAACTTCTATACGCGGGCGAAGCCGCGGGCGTCAACTAGTATGTATTTATAATAAATCAATAATATAAATACCGGTTTAAAAAAAAGGATCTGAGATTTCACCAATTGCCGCACACGGAAGTAAATAAGGTTCATTTCATGTCGAATCGATAGTTTTTTTTTTATGAGAAAGCGTTTACGTTGGTTGTAACTTCATAAAAAAAAAGAAGATACCCGTGAAAAGAAGAAACATAATAATATGAGATTACATATGTCAGCTCACCCTTGTTTGAATTCCCAGTTCCCATCCCCAGCTTCCAGTTCCCATTTCTCATCCCTAGTTCTCATCGTCAATTCTCATTCCCTTGTTTTTTTTTATAACGACACGGTGGCCATTATGGACTGCGAAATTAACATGAAATTCGTACTCAGCATACCAAGAAACCCCTTATACGATACCCAACATGAAATTTTAAAACCACGGCGCGGTGGCCATATTGGATTGCAAAATTAACACTAAATTCGTACTCAGCATACCAAAAAACCCCTTATACGATACCCAACATGAAATTTTATATCCACGGCGCGGCGGCCATATTGAATTGCAAAATTAACATGAAATTCGTACTCAGCATACCAAAAGACCGCTTATACGATACCCAGCATGAAATTTAAAAACCACGGCGCGGTGGCCATATTGGATTGCAAAATTAACACTAAATTCGTACTCAGCATACTAAAAAACCCCTTATATGATACCCAACATGAAATCTTAAAACCACGGTGCGGCGGCCATATTGGATTGCAAAATTAACGCGAAATTCGTACTCAGCATACCAAAAAACCCCTTATACGATACCCAGCATGAAATTTTAAAATCACGGCGCGGCGGCTTATTGCATTGCAAAATTAACACGAAATTTATACTTAGCATACTAAAAAACCCCTTATACGATACCCAACATGAAATTTTATATCGACGGCGCGGCGGCCATATTGAATTGCAAAATTAACATGAAATTCGTACTCAGCATACCAAAAGACCCCTTATACGATACCCAGCATGAAATTTAAAAACCACGGCGCGGTGGCCATATTGGATTGCAAAATTAACACTAAATTCGTACTCAGCATACTAAAAAACCCCTTATATGATACCCAACATGAAATCTTAAAACCACGGTGCGGCGGCCATATTGGATTGCAAAATTAACGCGAAATTCGTACTCAGCATACCAAAAAACCCCTTATACGATACCCAGCATGAAATTTTAAAATCACGGCGCGGCGGCTTATTGCATTGCAAAATTAACACGAAATTTATACTTAGCATACTAAAAAACCCCTTATACGATACCCAACATGAAATTTTATATCCACGGCGCGGCGGCCATATTGGATTGCAAAATGAACACGAAATTTGTATTTAGAATATTAAAAACCCCATGAATTAAACAAATCTATACAAAAATTCAAAAATCATAGCAAGCAGTCGTGAATGCGTCAGCCCTGAAAGACTGTCCCGAGCTACTAACAACATTTTGTTCGCAGCTCGGGACAAACCCTCCCGCGTCTCGTCCCTTGTCCCCCGCACGATTGCTCTGTCTAGACAGCTTCGTCGACCGACTGTATGTCTTTCGGCTGTGGTAATATAATACATTTTCAAGAGCAAAACCAGTTCTTGAATGACCTACTTGTGGCAAGACCGTTGTCGGTGCTCAATTCGCTGGCACTTCAAAAATCGCTGTTACGATACTTTTCTCAGTTTTGGTTACATAACTACGTACGTAATTATACAATTCTACGAAATCGAGGGTAAGCTACATTCTGATAATTAAATACGATACTATTTTTTTAACAAGTTCAGATTAAGTAATATTTAAATACGGGTCAACACTTCTTGATAGTGACTTCCTCTATCGGACGCTGAATTGCTATCTTGTTTCCGAGATCTTCGCCTTGACCGCTGCACTAACGATCGGTTGACACAAGGTAATGAGATGATACAAGTATATTTGCAGCTTGACTAAATTTTGCCAAATAATCAATGTAATTATTTTTCTAAGGCGTGTTCTTAGTATCGTGCCTAATAATTTTCCGTCAAAAGCGGCTGTTTGAAGTCATGGTGTCTTCGAAATTTGTAATTATCACAGAAAAAAGTTGCCTGACATAAAACCTTCATAAGCGATGGTATAATTTGACAGATAATTCCGTAGATTACTTGTCAAGAAGTCGTTCGAATAGAATAGATCTCGAACAATATTGCGTGGCAGGACTAAAGTAGTATGCAAAGACAAGTCATATAATTGTCTACAAGCCTTGATGTATGAGGTTGATGTTAATCTAACATTGGCGTTGAATCTACAAGATGAAGTACAGAAGATCGTTTTGTTATGAAACGTGTAGCGATTCCCAGACGATAAAAATAAAGACCGACAGCAAAAAATTACATTTTAATTTTCGCATTAAAAATATACCTAATCTAAGCAAGCGTCTTATTTTAGTGAGAGGACCTTCACGTGGAGTAGCGAATCTATTCACACAAAAGCCCTGTTTTGTGTGAATAGATTCGCTACTCCTTTTCGGGTCTACCTACTTTTCGGGTCTATGACACTAAACCAGATTTCAATTACGTCACACGTATTACTTACAAAACAATAAGGTACACTACACTGACGGCACGCTATGATGGCCGTTTTGACGTTTGTCCTTTCATGAAGTTTCGTATTAATTTTAATTACATTTTATATGTAGAAATATGTGAATAGTCAAATATGTGAAACGGGGACGGGAAAACTTCTATACGCGGGCAAAGCCGCGGGGGTCAAATAGTATAGAATAAATAAATATACTACGGTAGAAAACAGAGTACTTATGTAAAACAAGTAAATCATCACTATTGTAATATGTTAAAACGGCCATCATAGCGGCCGCTTGTATAAGTAAACAAATAATTGTGGTACAGAAACGCTCTGGCAATGTATGGAAAAACAGGGACGGTATACGATCTCTGCGACAGGTATAGTGAACGTTTGTATCCTTTACGACCGTTTCCATGCTTCGAAAGGTATGTTAAGAAAAAAATCATAAGTCACAACACACGTGATTATCTTACATTTATCTACATTTGAATATGTAAAATGTTGATAAATGATAAATGTGTGAAGCAGAAAAAAGGTCGCAAAGAATAAAGTTATGCCATAAGGCATGCAACGATGGTATTCTGGAAGCACCTTATTAGTGTTACCTTATAGAGTGTTATTTAATCTCTACAAGTATTATTACAAACCAAATTAAGTATGTATTGTGCCGACTTGTCGACTAAGTATCACCTTGTAAAGAGGAGTATTTCAAAAATTTTGACAACCTGGAGGGTAAGGTTTTACCTATCCTAAATCCCTTTCCTTGAGGAGTTCGGTTCGTCATTCCTCCGTTACAATTAGTAGAGGTTATCCTTGACCGTTGTGCGTTAGGATTGAAGAATCGAGGGTGTGTGGTGGGATCCGCCTCCCCTCCTTTATTATCTTTCAACTTAAAATAAAAAAAAGGTATGCTGCTGCTTCCAGTAACATAGATATCTTTAATACAATTTAATGGGCTTATTCTCTTTACAAGGTGAGACTTGAAAATTTCAACAGAATATTTCGACTTAAGATGTGGGATACAATACAACTGTAACTGACCCTCTATTCATATAAACATTCAACAACTCATTGGAAAGTCGAGACCCCAGCTATTAGATTTGAAAACGCTATTCAAGAATCGAGTAGGACCTGTGATTTAGACTACTAGCGACCCCGCACGGCTTTGCCCGGCTTTACACGGGTACACCAGGTTCTCAGGCAACATACGGCCGGAAGGAGGAAGGAAAAAAAAGGATTTAGAAGTTTAAAAACACATTTTTATTCCTGGCACACCTAGAAATATAATCTCGTGTTTGTGTTACTACCTACACTGAATAAGATCCTGTCTACGTCTGCTATCGCTAGCGATAACCGTTATCAGTTCGCGATGCGAAATGGTACGATGTTGATAACGTTTCTGTACTTATAGAGTGCAATAAATTAGTTTAAGATGTTATCGAGTACGAAATAAAAACGTAATCCTTGTATCGATTAGCAGCTGCGATGAAATAACAGACTGTTCAAAAATAAGTCATTGTGTCATCATATCTATCAACGAATGAGTGAGGAACGATTGACGAAGAATATATATTGTGCGTAACTAAAGGGGAGAATAAGGAAATGAAAAATGTGCATGTATGAAGCGATTAAAAAGCGAAAGCGAAAGAAGTATGCATGGATAGTGAAGCCTGGCGATCTGTCATGTTCATACTTCTTTCGCTTCTTCAAGATTCATCAATCGCTTCATACAAGCACATCTGGGTATCCGAGTACTTTTGACTTTTCCGTTTTTGAGCAATCTGCTCACGTGGTCTTCATATGTATGTCTCGGCCTACCCTGACCTCTACTACCCTCTGCTTTCGCACAATATATATTCTTCGTCAATCGTTCCTCACTCATTCGTTGGGCGTGTCCAAACCAACGGAGCACGCCCTTTTCCAGCTTAACGCTGACACTTTCATTCAAACCTGCCATATTGCGTATCACTTCGTTACGTATTCGGTCGGCCAAGGTAACGCCGCACAATTTTCGAAGTGATCGCATCTCCACAGCATTACTAATTGGGACAAAGCACCGTTAACTTTGTTTCCGGCAGCTACTCGCCGTTCTACATCCGAATCACACCTTCCATCCGCGCTAAACATACTCCCTAAATACACAATTTAATTCAAATTTTTTAATTTTTATTTTTCAATATAATCACCCTCAAGTGAAATACACTTCTCACATCGTGAATACAATACCATTGAAATGATATTCTAAAGATTTCTCTTGAAAATGGCTCTCCACGGCTGACTTCATCTCATTGTCATCCGAAAATCTTCGCCCCCTTAACTCCTTTTTCAGTTTTTTTTACTCCGGATCATACTGACGAATCCAGATTTCGTCTACTCTCACAATGCGGTTACAAATTTCGTCCAAATCGGAGCCTGGCGATCTGTCCTCTAACTACCCCGTCAGGGATACAGCGTAAAGATAGTTTAGATTTTTTTTTAATGAAAACATGTTATTGAAACTAAGCTATTTACTGCTTTTATTTTAAATAAAAGCTTGCTTTTAAAAAAAATTACCTCTTTATTTATTAACCATTAATAATCGAAATTCTTAACCATCGAAATTAGGAAGCACTGGTAGCCTAGTAAGCGCTGGTAGCCTAGTAAGCGCTCTTAGCCCCGCTTTCTCAGTGTCCTGTAAACTGTCAGTGTTTACGCCACGAGCGCTAGGTAAGGTAAGATTGAATAACAAAAGCAATCACCTAAATAACAAATTTCATAATACAAAAATGATAATCTTAGGTCAAAAAACATTTTTATTTGTCGTTACGCAACAGTAAGTTTTATTATAACAAAACAAGGCGGCAGACACTTATATAATGACTTGAGCATGTTTCTAGAGTGATAGGGTATCAGGTGGCCTATTGCCGCAGTGACCGTAAATATTTACACCCCAGATGCCGGTTGCTTAGCCGGTTATGAAAAAAAAAACTAAAATTATAACTGTTAATGCTTTATATAAACAGTCGTAGCCCCGCTAACTCAGTGTTAATGATCACTGAGTTAAACAACTTTCGCTATGACTGGTACTCGGATGGGTGACCGCTTTGTTACATTTACATTTACGAAGGTTTCCGTGTTTTTATATATATAATAGCACATTATGTCGCTGGTTCCGGTTGCCAGTAACATGGCAGTCGTTAAGTTCTTATGGGTGGCTTGAAATTTTTCAACAGCATGTTGCCGCAACCTGCGATTGTCCATTGTCAACACGGCAATGGGCTCACCACGTGGGAGAAAAATGCATACGCTGGAATGTGGGCGTATAATATGCCTCTGCTTACCCCTTGGAAGATAAAGGCTTATATGTTAATGCTTTATAAATTTAAATTTGAGTTGAAAATTCCGTAAGGCGAAACTAGTCAGGTTAAAAAGTAAAAAATGTGGAATAGTACAAGTGTTTTGATTCAAGAGAAATTAGAATGTCTTGTAATATGCATCGAAAGTAATCAAAAGATAATTTAAAGTAGTTGGCAAAAGAACATAACGACTTTTCTCTCGTCTCGTACATTTTATAGAAAAAGGAAAGCACCACGGTAACAGTATATTACGGGTCCTATGTGAGGTGAGCTATGTTTGATTCCAGTAATAAGTATGGCAGAAACGTTTAAAATCACGCTCGACACTAATAAAATATTCCACCTATACGACTTACGCACATTCTATCATTTTATAATTTCATTGCCTCGGCACATTCTTCAAAACCCCTTAATTTCACTTTCTCGGCACATTCTCCAAAACCCCTTAATTTCATTTCCTCGGCACATTCTACAAAACCCCTTAATTTCACTCTCTGGGCACAATCTATATAACCACTTTCATTTCACTCTCTCGTCTTTAATATTTATTAAAACCTTTATTAAAGTGAAAACGAAGTAATGTATGTAAGATATCGAAAGTATATTCAATACAGTTATGAATTGAGTCATCTCAGGTGACCCGTGTGATTGCTATAATATTATCAATGTATTAATAAATCCTTATAAATAGTCGATACAATATTAATATCGATACAGTAATCGAATTATCAAAGACCTCTATAGTTGCAATGTCAATATCATTGTAAGCGTACGATAATTGTAGCAAGGTTAGTGACGTTATAATAATAGGCATATCGTTTACATCATAATGTTTGACATCACATTGAGCTTCATTATACAAGTCTATTAGACTTCATACCATAGAACATGGAATCAATGTCATTAGCGATCTACTAGATGCTCCTTACTCTTTATATTTTTTTATACCACTGAGGTGGCAGACAAGCGTTCGGCCCACCGGATGGAAAGTGGTCACTGTCGCCTATGGACGTTTGCAACACCAGAGGTGCAGCACTCGCGCTGCCGACCCTTTATAAACCTTCTAAGACCCCTTTTGAAGAACCTCATACTGTAGAGACAGAGAGTTTATTCTACAATCTAAGCGTACGCCAAATAAAGCCTTTATCGGTACTAACCGTGTGCGTGCGCTCCGGACGCAAAGTGTGAGGGTGGACACCCTGTCTATGTCTATTTCATATAAATATATAGCTTAAGAGTTTGTTTGTTGGTTTGGTTGAAGCGTAGGAACTTTTGGTCGGATTAGAAAAAAATATTTGTGTGTTGGATAGCCCATTTGTCGAGGAAGGCTATATGCTATATTATATCATTACGCTACTACCCCGAAGAGCGAAGCAGTAATCATAAATGTTGACAAACCGGGCAAATTTTTATACATTATTGTAGAATTTATAACCGACGGAATTAAATAGGTGCGACTGGCGTTCGAAATATGTCACGAGCGAAACCGTGGGAGTCACTTAGTATTTCATACAACTAAGCGTGTCCGGGGGACAGAGTATTCGTGAAGGTGATACACCATTTACACTTTGAAAAAATACAGCTTTAAAACATGTACCTTATTACTGTGTTCACACTCGCGGCTTGTCTCGCAGCTCGTCTCGTGGCTCGCGCGGGAGTGTAAATAGGGTATTACGATTACACTAATTACTATAGACAGATGAATGGCAAACGAATGACAGGCCGCGTAATTTAGAGCACTAACACAACGAGAATGTTTCAGGAACTAAAGGTTTATCAATATTCTAGTAAGGGCCCCAGCCTCGCTATGTCTGTAAATGGTGACAGACGATGCATAACCTTTACTAATATTTTAAATGCGAAAGTGACTCCGTCTGTCTGTCGCGGTTTCATGCCAAAACTACATAACCCATTTTAAATGAAATTTGGTAAAGAGTTAGTAGTCTAGAGCCCGAAAAAGGACATAGGGTTTCTTTTTGTCCCAGGAATAAGTAGCTGTGGGAAACGGGAAAGCTTCATAACGCGGGCGGAGACGTGGACATCAATTACTTATAGTATAATTCCAAAGCACACATCTTTCTGAAAAAAATCTCATTCAGTAGGCCTGAAAGGAAAGTTTGAAGAGAGTTGTGCTAAGTTATCCCGCAATATATTTTATATTGCGGTAGTAAATATGTAGCAATAGAAGTTTCAGGCATCTGGTGATCTCATTTAAATAACACGAACCAGTACCAGCTTCAAACATATCACAGGGTTAAAGGCCCTCCTTAAAATACTCTTTGTACTCTACCCTATGAATATTGCGCACTGCACTCCAGGCAGTATAATATGCCTCTGCTTACCCCTTGAACCCTTACATTTTGAAACTTTAAATCAAATCTGTCGAAAATATATGTTTTTTCAGTATTTATCTTTAAATTAAAACAAAAACAAAACCAAAGCAGTTTAATTTGAGAAGAACAATGACCAATACACGTTTTTTTCTAATTATTACTAGGTACTGACATTTAAAATAAGTCCAAACCTTACAATTTCTGACAAACCATATTTAATGTGTGTACAAAAAACATTATTAAGCTTTATAAAACATTCTTGTTAAATTTCGCACACCGAAATTAATTACAATTGAATAGGTTATTTTTTTCTGTAAATTGCCATTTTTTGTGGTACAGACAATTTTATTTTTATTTTTAGATTTTTGGAAAACTTACAGCTAACAAAATACAATTATTAGATAAGTAACATAATGAAGGCCAATTAAAAGTTTTCACTAATAACATGTCGCACATCGCAGTATTGCTGGGGCAACAGGGACATTTCATGTGGAACTCTCGGTTCCGGAGAGAGTAGCTGTCCTACCCCACTAAACCACACCACAGCGTTTCGCCTTACCTGTTCGTGTGGACTGTCGAGTAGGTACAAGCCAGATTTTATTTTTTGGTTGACAGAGCTCTCTATGGGTTTCAGATGGGCAGTCACATCGCAGCGTCCCGGGACGCCCCCCTGATTCTCTTCTGGGGATACGTGACCTCCCGCCCACAATCGGAACTTGTCGGGGTGCACGCATGACAGCAACATCAACATCTTTTCGGGAATTTCCACAAAGCGTTGGACGCTTTGGACGATTTTGTCTATCCGTTCCAATTGTACTCGTAGATCCCGGTGAAGATTTTGGCCGAACTTTCGATTGACCCAAGGTGCATTGACAAATTGAATTATGATTTTCTTCGTCTGTATAATTACCCTATATTCACCAAAAAACCATACCTTTTCAGTCATAACATAACAGCACGATTAATATCCCTTTACGTTGGATAATATAAAATAATATTTTAGGTTATGATATTTATTTTAAAAAACTAATTTAAATGTCTACTACGTTACTTCGTCCTAGATTTAGTTCGGATATCGATTTTCGGATTCGGATTGTGATTCAAGATCTGGATCACTAGTAACGTAGATACTATTATATTTTCTTTGGTAGTAAGTTTCAGTTAATTTTGAGTTTTATAATAGAAAATTAGTACCTACGTACCTACTTATTACTTCTATAATAACATTTATTATTTCTCATTGTTATGTTCATTACACTCTGTCAATGTTACGTCAATCCTATTCAATGTGAAAAGTCAGTGAAAGAGAACGAAACTGAGAGGCAAATTGTTATTTTAAAATTTCACGCTGCCAACTTTTTGCAATCGATGATTGAATAGTACAATGAACTGTAAACGGTTGTAAGCTAAAATAAATCAAGGCCACCTGCGTTTGTATTATTCGTATTAAAAGTCACTCAAAGTAATGCAGACAATAATTGCATGATGTCCTGTTGGAATAATTGAGATAAATAATTAGTACACCGACTATATCATAATTTTTCGCTGGTATGGTCGGTATGCCGGTATCTTGCGGTAACTGCAGTGCTGACCGTATGCAGTGCAGGAAAATAAGTAAGAAAAGCGGACTCCAAACGCCGTGAGACGCAACTAGGACTACAACATAATTTTAATGTGTAACAAAATATCATACTCAAAAGCCTAAGACTTGTAAGGCAAAAATTTACCATCAGTTTCGAGCGAGACTTGATAGCTTAATGTGAAAGCACCTTCCACGGCATGGGAAATGTAGTGAGTTCCAATCTCGTTAAGCCAAATTTTTCCACATTAAATCCAGACTAGACTCTAACTCTAGAAAAGTTTCTCAATTTGAGCAATAGAGTATAAGGGGAAATTTGTTGGCTTGTGATGTTTAGATACAGCTATCAGTGGAAAGCGGTAGGTGTAACGCGCCCCACCAAGACCTTCGGGGCTCAAGAAACTTTATCTGTCACCTGGTCTGTGTAATGAACTAAGCAACGACGCAGGCGTCCTTACGTAGTTGGAAGTGGGAGGCCAGACGGCAGCCGCTTCCAACAACGACGCCGAAAATCAAAAGTCAAAGAACCAATTACTCTTTGCAGCTAAATAAAAGTTCCCCCAGGCTCTAAGTCCAAGAAAGTTTTTTCAACTGGGAATACACTAACAGAAAAGATGACCCCCTAATGGAAAGTGGACCCCGGACTAACTGCTTTAGTTGCGTCTGAGAATAACGCTTAATAGATGAAGATCAATAATCGATAGCATTGAACCGTATTTATTTTTGACTAAAGATATTCTAACTAACTTTAGGCCGAGACTTACATATGAAAACCACGTTAGCAGATTGCTCAAAAACGGAAAAGTCAAAAGTATTCGGATACCCGGACGTGCATGTATGAAGCCATTAAAGAATCTGCATGAAGCGAAGGAAATACATGCACAGTTCTTTCTTTCAGATCACGAAGCCCAGCGATCAGTCCTCTCTGACTACCCCGTCAGGGATACTAATTACTAATTTTGCTTATTCTTGAAAATGTATTTATTTCTAAATCATAACGGCCGATTGAATATAGTTGAAAGGGTTCTGCATAGAGGTCGGTGACGGTTTTTCAATTAATTTAATTACAGTTTTTCGTCAATAGTCAACAGGTTAAAAAAGCTGATAATCCGTCAACAGGTTCTCTATGGCGAAATGGTTATGCATTACGTTAACAGATTCGATACGTTTCTTTGCCTTAATATTACGTTAACGCTTTCGATTGAAATTTCGTGCAAAAGCTGTTTTAATGACTAAATAATATTAAAAACAGTTTATTGTTAACTTTTTACCTTTTTTTAATAATTAACAAGTATTTTTACACAATCATTTACACGCTATACAACCTACAAAGCAATACAAATTACACTCGCAATGAACTTTGGCCTTAACTTCACTGATTGGTTTTGTTTGTGACAATTGTGAAAAATCATTTATTTTTCTCAAGTAATAAATGCAAATTTATGATATTCACGTGCCGCCGAGAACGTTGGCGTCGAATTTATTAGGTTGATATTTTTAACGGCTTTTTTTTATTGACGAAATGCTGTTACTTCGATGGCGAACAAAAATAGTGATTTTACTAAAAACGAACTAACTTACTAACTATCTTCACGCTGTATACCTGACGGGATAGTCAGAGAGATAGTGATTTGATAGAGGGTAGTGATTTTACGACCATTTCTATACTCCGGAAACGGTTCCAAGGAGTCACAGCACCATTATAATAACTATACCAAGTTAGCGAAGACACGTGCGTTTATAATAATCTGTATGACACGTACTTTTTTTTTAAATGTGGAAGCGGACGCGGTTCTTCTAAAGCCATTTCCTTTTAATTGTCCGAAGACAAGATTTTAAGAAACAAGGTCACAATAGACTTTTGGCGGGAAGAGTGACAAGTGCGGAGGACGCTTGCTGTATATTATTTTCTAAAACTAGTGCATTTATCTTGTTTTATGTGCGAAAGTGGTGGTTTCTTGGACATAAATGTGGTGTTAACGTGCTATAGTGAAAGACAATGATATTTATATGCAGTGAAATGCTATTTTCTCTCTTGCCGCGAAAAGGCCACGGAAAACCTCAGTATAAGAATCACCATTATACTGAGGGCAAGGACCAGGATCTAGGACTGAGGACACGACATCGACAAAGACTGGACAGGACTAATTAGAAGATAAGATTAAAGAAATTTAAGAAATATGATATAAATAATAAGATTTGGCTAAAAGGTGTTCGTAACCTGGCCATAAAATAATTATAAAAAAAAGGTCACAATAACAAAATTAGTCTATGCCTAAAACATGCTCACCGTGAACACCACTATCGGGAGCGAACTTACAATTTAGGACGTAATCTGGTTAAAACATTAGAATAATGATGATACCTGTGTTGACAAGTGGAAATACGAGTAGTATTCGGAAATTAGCTCAATCGAATAAAATTTGACCATGAAAAAAATTTCGAGTTGCATTCTTTTTTCGAAATTGGCCGGAGAAGGTCACTGCAAGTATCAATTTGGTTATGCGTGGTATTCGATTCGATGCGTTATCCGCCAACTTGAAATGAAAGGTTGATTTTGAATAACTGCTCACCATCTGCGACAAAAACGTTAACGCCCAAAATTTAGGTGTATAGTATGACTCTGCCACCCCTTCGAGGATAAAGATGTGAATGATAATAATTTTACGCTAAAAATGGTGATTACAAAAATGATTATTATTAGAACTCCACGGACTTAATAATAATAATAATTTATTACCAAAAGCATAAACAAATTTTATTCAATTCTCTTTATTTGCTAAGAATATGGTTTTAACAATTATTGTATTATGATTTCATAGGTTCAACATATTCTGGCTTATCTAGCGTAGAAACATATAAATTCGGTACATTGGTGCTAATTCTGTTGTTGAGATCACTAAACTTAAAATCTCTAAAATTTTCTAATTAAGTTTTAGAGATTTCCAAAGGCTGTTCTGTTATTAAGTCGAGCTAAAGTTGGTGATATCATAAATAGCACTTAATTTGTATCTAATGTCACTATAATTCATTTTATGTGATAAAATTGAACAAGACGTGAAAAATGTACATAGACAGTCGAATGTAAATACATGCCGACTAACTTGGTGATTGAACTGCCTATATACATTTTTCACGTTACAACGTTTTACACGTTTTCACGTTTCAAACGGTTACTAAAATTAAGAAAACGTCCCACTAAAATTAGATTTTGTGTGATGTTAAATTTGTATCTGACATCACTAAAATTCATTTTATGTGATAAAATTCAACAAAAAGTGACAAATTTACATAGACAGTTCTCACAGTTTAATCACTAAGTTAGTCGGCATCTAAATACATGTTTTGTTGAATTTTATCACATAAAAGGAATTTTGGTGATGTCAGATACAAATTTAGTGCTGTTTATAATATCACCAAGTTTAGTTCGACGTAATAACAAAATAGCATTTGGCAATCACTTTATAAAATTAAGCAAATTTTAGAGAAATTTAGTTTAGTGGTTTCAACAACAGAATTAGCACCATTATCGATTATATAATATGAATAAAAAAAAACATTACTTGAATTTAGATATACGTATCATTAATATAGATATATTATTAAACAAATAATAACGTCTTGATTCTACAGCTAAGTTATTTGTTAGGTGTCTATAAATACAGATATGTTGACAGTTCATTACTAATTAGGTACTGTATTGCTGAAAACTGCAGTTTCAATTATCTAAGCGCACGACAGCGAGCGGTACATGTCTTCTTAGAATCGACATTTTTCGATCTATATACCCCAAGAAAGGCAATGAATTTTTATTTAATTAATTACATGATTTACCTCTCAACGATTTGGCAATCATGAAATAGCTTCTGTCACTTCTCTACCCCTTTACTCTAGAGTAGTCTATACTTGCCCAGGGACTATCCTTACGAGGGCCCACCCGGGAACTCCCTACGCATAGCATCAATAAGGATTTGCACACAAGAAAAAAAGGCGTTGTAACTAAGTATAAGTAGGAATTAACACGGGCGTGGAAGCAATAAAAATGTTTATTCAATTGTAATCGCTGTGTAGGTGAGCTGAGCGAAATACTGATCTCCAGTGTCAATGTCAAGCTTACATTGTATAAAAGAGTTATCTTTGCATCATGTAGGTATTCATGTAAAATACACATAAAATGATGAAATTTTTGACATTTGTAATCTTTTTTTAATGTTTACGAGGGCTTCGGAATAAATCGAACGATGATGAAATTATCATTCCAGAGACGATCTTGAATTGAACTTTAGTGTGTTATCGGATCGCACCTGCCTTTTATCTATATCCATACTTATAAAGCTAAAAATTTTGTTTGTTTGTTTGTTTAGTTGAACGCGCTAATTTCAGGAACTAATGGTCCGAATTTAATTGAAGAGCGGAGCCGTAATCATAAATGTAGACACATCGGGAAAATTGTAATACATTATTGTAGAATTTATAAGCGACGGGATTAAATAGGTGCGACGGGAGTACGAAGTATGTCACGGGTGAAGGCGTGGGGGTCATCTAGTTGTCCAATTTGGGGAATGTATTCGTCACGGTTATGACGAATACATTCCTCAAAATGGACATTTTATCAGTTTACATTGAAGTAGAGAACAAATCGGTGTCTTATCTCCTTGCCATTAAACCTAAACAGTCACGTTTTTAAATACTATTTTAATTGGGACTTATAGTAACTAATATGATCTATCTATACCAGCAAACCAGTTTTCTTTGTTGTCAGATCCTTGGACACAGAAGTCATCGCACTACCAGTATCAGTAAAAGGTTAACCTAAGTATAGTTTGACCAAGACCGCTGTACCGCTCACACAAAATTGTACGCAGTGAGCGGTACAGCAGTTGTGGTCAAACTATAGGAAATGACATCTTTTAAGATACATCATTAACATTTGACCTAAAAATAATATTACTCACTCATATATCATAATGTTATAAGCTACCCTTATAATGTTGACACCGTTCAAGACAGCCTTTTTTATTATTCCACACCTAAAGGAGTAACAGGAGGTGAAAGTTTATCCAAGTAAGAGCGAAAACGTGTGGTATAGTAACTGATTAAGTGGGTTACTTCTAATTACAGCGATTACGATAAGATAATTGACAGCGTGATGACAAACTAAATGCTAGAGATTAATAGATGATAAAAAAACACTAGCTACGATCTTCGCCGACTGTTCCATGTCTATTAAGAGATGAAGAATGGTGTCAATTACATTAGTGAACGATCTGGGATATAAACAGAGAAAGTTAATAGTTATTTTCCAGAAGTACTCGCTTTAGGTATGGTTGTTTTGGGATGTGGTCCTTTCGGGAAGTGGTGGAAATTAGGACCGATTTGGTTCATGGATTGGCATGGTACTGGCAACCGGAACCAACGGCTTAACATGCCGTCTAAAGCACGAAAACTATCGTAAATGGATATGCCGAAAATCGTTCTCTCATCTGAGGCCTAGCCATACCAAAGTTGCTCAACGCGGTGATCGTTTACAGAACACTTAAGTTAGCAGGGCTACGAGAGTTTCGAACATATAGCACAAGCTTATATTGGATTATAATATAACTAGCTGACCCACCCGGCTTCGCCCGTGACATACTTACTTCGCACCCCGTGGCACCCATTTAATCACGTTGTTTATTAATTTCACGATAATGTATTAACATTTATATATATACTTATATATATATATACTTATACCATGTTACTTTTTCCAAATTACTTGATTACTTCTCCGCTCTCAAGTACTACGCCCGCGCCCGCACGGCCCGGTCGAATTTTTGATACACGAAATTAATTTCTTTGTACATTTTTTTTAGAATTGGCATATCTCCTAAGATATTCATTTAATTTGTAAAGTGTTAAGGGACAAAATAATCTTCATAAAATGCTGAAGCCAACTAACATATTAAAAATTATAAGCATTAATAATGTTTTTGTGTAAATAGCCTTTAAATTACTGCTTTGTCATTGCTGTTATTTTTAAGTATTAAAATGGATATAGTACGGTATCCTTAAGAGATAGATCTATAACGTCGCGAACTTTTTTGTAGACCTATATTAGATACACAATTCCACCATACATTATTTTGTTATATCTCAAAGGGTTTAGGCAGCGTTTTCGTTAAAAGCTCACAGACGGCTCATTTTTTCCGACACCGCCAACATATATCGTTATAATTAAGTTAATGTATGCAAAAACTTAAAAACCTTCTATAAGAATCACTATCTATTTAAAAAAACTGCATCGAAATTCGTTGCGTAGTTTTAAAGATCTAAGCATACATAGGGACAGACAGCGAAAAACGACTTTGTTTTATAATACGAGTATGTAGTGATATGGGCTAGACGGCGTTGTGATATTAATGTCGCAATGAGCTCGTGGGAAAACGCGTCTTACAAAATATTACCAAGAGACAAGTCTACGAAGAGCTACAGAAGACGCTCAATATACGATGACCTCGAGACATACTCTTACATGAGTGTTATATAATATTAGACAACACAAGCAAGGATAACAATATAAATAATAGACTTTACTGCCACCTTAACCTAATTTATTTTATAAATAGCAGGGTAGTTTATTATTGAATAAATATCTGTACACCCGGCTTCTTCCCCCCGTGACATATGTCGACCATCCGTTGAACCCCACACCTCTAACTCACGTTGTCCCATGTTAGTTTTCAAATACTTTCATACAAACTTTGATCCCCTATTTTACACCATGGAATTTTGGATTATCCTAAAACACGTGTTTATTTATTTCTAATCAGAAGCAAGAACAGGAAATTTGGCGTAGCCGTCTTTGAAAATAAAGAACTTAATACGTGGGACAAGAATACACATGGTGAAAAGTGGGTATAAAATATGCCTCTGCCACCCCTTCGGGGATAGGGCGAGATAGATAAATAAATATTTAAACTTGGCAATAGCAAGGGACTTAGAGGTGAAATTTTGAAAAATTCTTAGTTGGTGTGTCCGACCTATGTAAAAAGATTAGTTTACCCTAAAAATTTCAAGTTCCTAGGTAAAGGTTCTCATTGACAAACGCATGAGTCACCCGGTAATTTTATGAATATAGATAAAACACTGCAACTGATACAACCGCTACGCCCTCCACAGTTGTCATTTAACAAGAAAATTCATCGATTCACACAACATTGAAAATTATATGAGAATTCAATAGATCATATTGAACATTGTCACACATAAAATAATCATAATCTCGATTCAGTATGCGTTTATCAAGGTCACGTGTTATACGGATAGATTAATACACGAAGTTGAGTACCATTATCAACAATTATGCTATAAATAAATACATTTAAATGCTAGTGCTGAGGCAAATATTCGCGAGTGGCTGAAGATTGGCAAATACAGTTGTCTCGGTACCCAATATGAATTTATTCCTTTTGGTGTCGAGACACTACAAAATTTGCGTGAATAAACATGGTTAAGTATTGTAACTTATTCTTCTCCTTTTTCCGTGAATAACTGTTAAGGAGAGCCTCATCTTGGGGCATTCCTTTAGCCGGGTCGCAGTGAATAGCCCTAAGGCCTATCCTGCGACCCGGTTGGCAAGAAGGCAGAACACCGCGGGGTTTAGTGGGTAGGACGGCCCTCAAAGGGCCGGGATTCCCACACACCATTCTTGCTGCCCCTGCAATAGGAATGACGGCGCGAAAACGCATACCCCGCAACAAAAAAAAACTGTTAAGTCTTCCTTAGGTCGGATATCAAGTTGCTATAACACTGAAGGCGTTATAGCAACATTGTTGTTATTCCAGGTTTTTTTTAACAGTAGGTCGCTACATCCTGCGCCTATTTATTTCAACACGGCAACGGGCTCACCACCTGTTACGAGGTACAAAAATGCAAACGGTGATATGTGGACATATAGTATATTTCGGGTATAAACGCATGTCAATATATGTAGGCAGGGTTCGCTGATAAGTATATCATGATATTATATGCTGAAATGAATATTGCTTTTTTTGCGATTCCCCTGCATACAATCGAATCGGTGAAATTTATAATTTTAACAAGATGTGGAGACCCGAAATCGAAAATTAAATAGAGCTTAAATACTACGCCTTGAATTACTATTCTGATTCAGATAATTATTTTAGTTATATCGAACACAATAGAGCGCACTGACGTCATTATAACAATGAAAGAAGCGAAGACTTTCACTGGACCAGGCGTAGAAATTATACAAGTACCGTTTCTTACTACGGATATTGTGTATATTTGAGAACTTACGTCTAGATGGTAAAATTGAATACCCTACTGTATGGTGAAAACGACGTTGAATTTAATAAACGTTATTAAGTCCATAGGTGACATTTTTTAATATAAAATATTTTTTTGTTTAAATTTAACTTTTAATTTTTTTATTTATTTATCTATCACGCCTTATCCCCGAAGGGGTGGCAGAGGTATACAGATTGTATGCCCACACTTCTTATAATTAACATAATTAAATTTCCATACTATTTAAGCTGCTATAGTTGGGTCGTATGGTTTTGCGGGAACCGGGACCGCGGTCCATAAAGTGCCCTTGTTTCAGACTACTGAGTGGCTGGGTTTGTGGACCGCAATCTTGGTCCAAGAAAGCCATACGACTCACAGTAGGTAAAAAAAGAAGGATACTTTGTAGACCACGGAATCGGTCCATAAAGCCTCCGTACACTATATTTCGGGCCGCAAAATTATAATTCATGTACTAATAATAATTTAAGTGTTATAAGATTTAGATTGCAATGCAGAACTTTAATAGTCATGTATAATTTTGCAAGCCTAATCTGAGGAAATGTGTTCTTCATAAATATTTTGTACCATCTCAAACTGTACAGCATTTCTCGTAAATAAATGAATATACTTGAGGCAACTAAAGAGATAATACATTAATTTGTCAAGGTACAAACCTTGTAGACTTCAATGGTTGGATCACACTATCAGAGGTTGTGAATGGAAAACAGCTGCATCGGGCAGACGTAATTCGCGAAAGTGTGCCAAAGAGTTACGTAACCCTGCAGATGGGATGCGGAGCTCCATTCATAAGTGGACCCGTCTGCCTCCCACCCACGCTCAGTGGAGTTTGTAAACATTTATGGAATTAGATTTTTACTAATTATTTATTTTAAGTAAGCAGTTAGCAACTAACTTTGTGCCTTTTCATGTAGCAACTAACTTTGTGCGTTTTCAACTTATCAATCTTGTCTGACAGAAAGTTTCTACGGACAGTAAAATTATCTCAATATAAATGTCGGTATTGGCACTATGTCATAAAATGTAATATTTAAGTAATCTCATATCAAATAGAAATACAATTGTACATAATATTTCAACTAAATTACTAAAAATAATTTTATAAAAAAGAAGTATCTTAACAAGAAAAGCAGATTTGATTTTATAAACACGAGGTACTAAATATAAAATTATTATTTTTTTCTACCGTCGTCGATTAATTTTCCACTGCCGTTTAAATCTTGAAAAATCCATCATGGCTAAGACAGTATTTGATTCATAATGGATTTTTTTCACTTTTGTGAAAGTTCCATATTAATATCGATTGTAAAGGCTACAACTTACATATTTTTTTATAACAATAAGGTTGCAGACAAACATGATAAGACCAACCTGCTCCATGGAAATTATAACAGTAGTCTATGAGAGTTTGCAAACACCAAAGGTGCAAGAATCGCCCTGCATATTACAATTGTAATAAAGGTTATTGAAGTCAACATAATATTTATTACCTTTAATTTGTGAATTAATTCATGAAGAAACTAGTTGAAATGCAAAATAAATAGGTAATCGAAAAGTGCTCTGTAATTACAACGAATAAGTCAAATTATAAAAACACTTTTTTCCTTGTATAGCTATTATATATACATATATTCAATTGGATGTATTATGACTAACCCTAAGTACCAGGTTTTCTTGTCGATATATAATTACAAGTTGAACGTGAATATAATAAACTACTATCAAGGCAATATGAACCTAAACCTAACCCAATGTAAAGCGGATAAACCAGGACACTTACCTTCTTAAAAAAAAATATTCCGTTAGAGAACCTACAAAGAAAAGTGAAAAAAAAAATGTTTTAGCAAACTGGCCTCGAAGTTTTGTACATTACACGTACAAGTATATTTTGTAAAAATAGTATCAGACTCGTCACGGTCATCGACCATAGGGGTCATGAATAAAGCCTACCCAAAACCCGTCACTCATGAAGCTATAATATATTATTAAGCCATTACACTATGTTAAATTATAGCAAGACACAGTGAGCTATAAGTTTCGGTTCAGGTCAGACGGTTACACCAATTATTACAAATAATATATTATTTAATTTTAAGGCAAACTATGTTTAGTCGACTGTTCTCACATAACTTTAAAGTACAATGTAAGTTTATTACTGTAAGCCATACCTACATTTTAAAAGAGCTTCCATTTAGTTTCTTGCCTGATTCATAAAGGGTAGGCTGCCCTTGGAATGGGTAACTAGATTCGCTCTCATATTGATTTGTATAAACTCATTACTATAGAATTTGTTAAAATATCCTGTAAATAATACTAATGTAATTACTGGCGGTTTCAAAAGAGTTGTGATTAGTATTATTGCCAGGTTGGCGAATCTAGCAGTAAATGTAAAAGCAATAATCTTGAGGTTCATAAGTGTTACTTGTAAATAAAAAAAAAATATTTCATATTTGTATATACAATTTTCGAGGCGAGAATGCAGCGGGGATGCAACTTTTATGCGTCCTTCAAGTATATACATGCCTTACTTATTATACAAGTAATAATAATATTAATTTAATATTTATTTTTATAGGATTAACGCAACCCTATGAGGGCATAGTAGATTCGCTTTTTGAGTCATCCACTTTCAACAAAAAAATGTATCAGAAAGTTATTGAAAAGCACACATCCGCAGGGCAGCTTGTGGCGAGCTGAATGTGTGTGGCTACACATCAGTCCCGATTCCTCAGAGTTTTGTTGCCCTTCTGCACCGGTTAGGATTTAATGGCCTAACGGGAGAGCAGTGCGAGTGCTACTCCCGGGAGTGCAGCAAATCTGAACTCTGGCTTGCCTTAATTACCCGGTCAGAGGGAGGGAGTCAGAGCTATATGCTCGGGGGTGGAAGTGTCATTTTCAAGGGCATAACTACGGGGAAGCCCGCTCCGGGCCTGTCCCGCGAAGGTGAAACCGGCGCCGCACCGCTCGACACCCCAAGCCGCTCACACCGGTGTTGCCCTAGCCTTACAGGCTTATTTTGCCTATGGCGATTGTATAGGGGGCCCATCTAGTGAGTTGGCAAGTCACCGTCTGCCAGTAATTTGATAATAATATATTAAAAAGGCAGAAGTCGTTTTCATCAATAGCTTAAATCACCCAATCCATTTAACACCCAACCCAATAGCCCATTTCATAGTAAGCACATTTCACAATAGTTTAACTCCCATTGGAGGTGATCCATTACCGTTCTTCTACATAAGGCGGGCGTGGATTGATTAAAATAAGATTAAAATTCTCAAAGGGCCTCTGCGTGTTGGACCAATATATCCCCATGTAAGCCCGCCAAAAGACCGGGTATCTTCATAAGAAAAAAAAAATAAGATACCCGTGAAGAAGAGACAATAATATTAATTTAAACGATAATAACGACATTTATAATGACAAATTCATATCGAAATAATTAATGTAGATTACAACCAGGTGTGTGATTTCTTCTTAAATATATCGTCATGTCATTTTCAAAATATATTAACGCTTCGCGAATATCATGATGGCGAATCAGTGAAAGTGTAGACGTGATCGTGTAAATCAATCAGACGAGACATACTAAGTAGTCTATTGTATTAAATCGCCTGTACTTGTGAAACTTCGAAACTAAACTTCAAAAGATCAATGTGAAACTCGCAAGCAACTAAATTGAGAAGTACATCATCATTCGAACGTCTTGTCCCAGTTGCGTATCGCGACGCCCGGGGTGCGCTTTCCTAAATTGAGAAGTTCAATCCAGAAAGAAAAATAAAATGTATTTTTTTTTTACTTGTTAAAATATTTTCTGGAAGTGTGTTTTAGTTTATTTAACGCCAATTTAAGGTATTAATTTAATCAGCACTAAGACTACTTTATACCTTTTTATGGCATTCTTTTCGTTTAATAAATGAATAAGTAATTAGGATGATTCATAAAGAGATAATACAACGGATAGTTTTTTGACAGCTTGAGCTATAGATACTTTTGCTTCGATATCATATCTCTGGTTACAAAGTAGATTATCATAGCTTAATAAAAAAAATATAAACAATATAAACTGTTATCTTATAGTCTTTCAGTTCAAGAACGATCGTAGACCTCTGATTTTTTTAAATTAATATTCACGTGCTTCGTTAGTGGCATTAAGCACGCAAGTTAGGGATGCTAAGTGCTAAGTTTTTAGGGTCGGCAGCGCGAGTGCTGCACCTCTGGTGTTGCAAACATTCATAGGCTACGGTGACCACTTTCCATCAGGTTGACCGAATGCTTGCCTAAAAAAAAAAGCCTCTCTCTGAAGTAACTTGTATAGAAAATGTGACTGGCGCTTCGGTTCTTTAAATGGAGGGCTTTGATTGTGCTCACTTGTTCATTAAATACGAATTTGTATGGTTTCTCTATCTCTTCTTGATAAACACACGAGACGATGGACGTGTCATGGAAGAAAGGCTGGCGAAAAGTCATGGTGGTAGTGGCTCGCTCGTACTCAACAAGTAAGGCGACTCAGATTGTTGCACAACTGACGTCAACTAGGTGTCGCCACTGTTTTACATCTTCTAAGGACCGCCAGAACAAAACACGCAGACACTTTGGGCACACAACAACTAGTCATCCTAATCCAGCACTTGTGGCTAGAGCACCTTCTAAGTTCCCTTGTGCCACAGTTGGTAACTAAGCCGGCCATATACCCTCGTCTGTCAGTTTGAAATTTTGTCTTTTAAAAGAACAATTTTTCAACAAAGAAATACAAACTGAAGTAGATCATCCTGTTTATACGCGTAGTGTAGCTCAAAAGAAACTGGTTACTGTGCCCGCTAAGAACTACTACGGCGAGCAGACGTGTGCATTCCTTATTCCGCGACTAATTAACTTTATACCAACTTCTTTAAGAAACGTCACAACAGAAAAAAATATTAAATACAAATTAAAATCTTATTTCTTGTCTAGTTTATAAACACACCTGAACAGAACATTGTCGAATTTGAGCGATGTAATACATAACTAACAAAATTACTTTGAAAAGACGATTGTAAGTTATCACGCACAAACCTGAGAGGTTTATGTGGTACTGTAACACTGACTTTATGTATGTTTTATCTTATATGAATAATAATAAAAAAAAAAAAAGTCAAACACAAGACGCAAGGCATTCTCAAGACTGCACGTGAAGACTAATACTTGTCAACTTCAACGTGATAACTGACAATGTTGCCTTTCCTTGGTTTCCGATTTGTCATTCCGCCGTAACAATTAATTGAGGTTATCCTTGATGTCAGTAGCTTTGGGGGTTAGGGTTACCCATCCGCGGGCTTACACGGGACTCCTGGCCATACGGATTAAAGAGCAACGTTTTAGTCAGTAGGAGTTCGGCAAAGCATCCATGAGAATTTCCACACGAACAATAAAACTTTGTTGTGGGGTTAAAAGAATGTAGGTCTGTGGTGGGTTCCTCCAGTCTCCTCCACCTGTATGATCATAAAAGATATTACGCGTATATCACGCGAGATTCCATTAGTAAGTCAAACATGGTTAGTATTCCAGGGATTTCTATGCTTGTCTGGGTTCAGGTAGCTTTGAAGGAGTACAGAGTTGTTGTAGTCGGTTATCTATACTAATATTATAAAGCTGAAGAGTTTGTTTGTTTGTTCGGTTGAACGCGCTAATCTCAGGAACTACTGGTCGGATTTGAAAAATCTTTTTGTGTTATATAGCCCATTTATCGAGGAAGGCTAAAGGCTTATAAATTCTACAATGATGCATACATTTTTTTTTATGCATCATTGTAGAATTTATAAGCGACGGTGGGGCGAAAAATTCCACGGGCAAAGCTGCGGGGGTCATCTAGTATTACAATAATCCTATTCCATTCGAATGTTCGGTGGAGTGTAGATCGTCCATGCGTGCCAAGTATACATATAAAGATAAAGTGCCCAGAGTCTAAGTATTTAGCATCTGAAGGTATCTAAGAGAAATTAATTCTCAGTGTAGACTGAAATAGCGATACTTTCATTTTTCTTTTTTAGTTTCAATATTTATTTTGGGACATTCTTTAGATTGTGCTAAGGGATCTAGACAACATACTTATTTCAAAATACAATTTATCATTTTTCTATTTTTTAATTTAAATTTTATACAATAGCCGTAAGCCTAATAGAGCCGTATTACAAAATGATACTGAATACTAGAGACACGATTAAGGCTAGTATTCACCTTATAATACTACTCTTAAGTGTTTCTTGAGTATTAAGAAACATTCTGTAATACGGCCCTAAATACCTAAGCTACTATGAAACAAACATTGGCGGATAACACAAATATTTTTTTGGACCCAATATTCGAACCCTGAATGAGACCTTAGCTCGGAAATCGCAGTCTAACAAAAGAAAATGGGCAATGGGCTCACCACCTATTACGTGAGACAGGAATACACATGGTAAAAAGTGGTATATAATCTGCCTCTGCCGTGATAAACAAACAAAAGAAAAATACACTCAATGTGACGCAGTACTGTACCTAATTGTAGTTATAATGTAAGGTATAATGACAAGTCAACTAATTACAAACTGAGAGAAGCATCGGTTTTATGACAGGGAATTATATTCTTTAAGTCAAGTGTTGTTATAATTAACATTTTTGCATGGTTATTAAGTTGTTAAGTTATTAACTGCGACTCAAGGTGTTGAAATTATGAATAAGTTTCTAAGAATCTATATCAAGAGTATAAAAATAATATAATTATGAACTAACTATCCGTCTTGTTGTATCCCTGATGGGGTAATCAGACAGTACAATCGCCAGGCTTCGTGAGCCATGCATACTTCTTTCCAGCTTCCTGAAAATCATTAATTTTATACAATGCATATGTGGATTTTAGTGCTTTAAGCTTTGTGTAATTGAGCAAACCACTCACTTGGTCGCCTGCACACATCCAAGATTCAGAGTCAGCATACATCCTCAACAGAAGTACCTGGGTTTTCAAGCACACAGGCAGAAAAAAGGCAATGTGCGGTTAAGTCCATATGAGTATGATATTTATTTATTTATTATATACTTTATTGTACGCTAAGATACTATTACAATTTAAAATAAATGATACAAAATAGCAGTACAATTGGTGGCCCTATTGCTTAAAGCAATTTCTGCCAGGATCATGTTCCTACGAATGATCAGGTGGTGTCACTCAATACCTATCCGTAATAGTGTGACTAGTAACAGGCATGTCATTTTATTTAGTATATCAAAACAACTTGTTATCTTATATGACTAGCTTCACAAATCTATATGCAGATAATTTCTTGTTTTGCAATTCTGTTACATTTATATTTTTTATATTTAGCACGTCAATATGGCGCCGCCTACCTGATGGAAAGCAGAGATGACAAACGGTGATTGAGGGCCGCTATCGTGGCCAACAGGGCTCCGATAACAGCTATATAGTCAAAAATATGCTTCTTCACAAAAGCAAAATTCATGTTATGTTCAATTTGGAGATATGGTTTTTTTTTTTAATCTGGTGTTTACTAGTGACGATACAAAATTAGACATCTGAAAATTCTGCAATGAAAATGTTCTTACAAAATAGCATTTCTGTTTCCAAATTTGATCATAGCACTTGATGATCCCCCACTGCTTCGCCCATGACATACTTCGATCTCCCGTCACACCTATTTAATCCTGTCGCTTATATTATATATTCTACAATAATGCATAAAAATTTGTAAACTTTGGCAACATTTTTTATTACTACTCCGCTCTCCAGGGTAGTAGTGTGATCATATATAGCCTTTTTTGATAAATGGGCTATCCAACACAAGTTTTTTTCAAATCAGACCGGTAGATTCGGAGATTAGCGCGTTCAACCAAACAAACAGTAATCTATTAAGATAAATAAAATTAAGTGTCTGTTTGTAATTTCATATTAAAAGTTTTTTATACTAAATGTATAATTATGAAAGTATTTATGGTATGGTAAAAAAAAAATTCTCTGTCTGTTTATTCCGACTAATCTCTGAAACAGCTGGACTGATTTTAACGGGACTTTCACTGGCAAATGGCTGATGTTCTAAGCAATAACTTAAGCTACATTTTATCCCTGTATTCTCATGGGAATGAGCACTATGTGGATGAAACTGCAAGGTGTCGGCTAGTTAAGGATTTGTGATGACTACGTCATGGGATTCCTATATCATATTTCTGCATAGCAACTAATAGCAAATTGCCTGCTTGTTTTCATGTCTGACTAAATTTCTTTTTCATTATATGGTATTAAATTGGTAAGCTTTATACTAAGGATAAAATAGGAAGCTCTCGTGGCCCCGCGGTCTCAGTGTTCTGTAAACGATCACTGAGTTACGCAACTTTGACTATGGCTGGTCCTCGGATGGGTGACCACTTTGTGGCATTTACATTTGCGAGCGTTTCCGTGCTTCGGAAGGCACGTTAAGCCGTTGGTCCCGGTTGCCAGTAAAATGGCAGTTGTTAAGCCTGGTTGAAGGCCTTATAGGCGGCTTGACAAATTTCAACAGCAGGTAGCCACAACCTGCGTTTGTCCATTTTCAACACGGCAATGGGCTCACCACCTATTACGTGGGACAGGAATCCACACGGTGAAAAGTGGGCATATATAATATGCCTCTGCCACCCCTTCGGGGATAAGGCGTGATGGATATATATAAAATAGGAAAGAGTTTAGGACAAATTTAAACATTCATATAAGATTCTAATTAGATTAAAAATCACTTGTGAGTTTTAAGAGAACATTGCAACTTAAATTTTGGCTTTATAGGTATTGTAGATCTACTGGAGCAAAATATAATCAATTACAAAAAAAATAAAGTTTCAATATTTTTACAACCTAAATAAATTAGTTTATAATAATTATGTTAACCTAAAGAAAATTGTAGTAAGAACAGTTAAATAAAACAGTTAGAAACTGGGCTTTTTAACTAGGGTTCTGGGTAGTTCATATATTTTTAGATGACAGTGTAATGTAAAAAAAAAACATGACTACCTACTAATTGCAGGTAGTTGTTATTTTATAAAACGTATATTTTTTTTGTTACTTGAATGTATTTAAACTTAAACTTCCTAAGAATATTACACTACATAGAAAGAAATTTTCACTTACCTTGGTCGGTTCTGCATATAATATTGGCCGCCAAAAATGAAAGCCATATACACCCCAACGTAGTAAAATGCCACCGTCCAGTTTTCTGTCATCCATTTTCGATAGTTGGAATGAATAAATTCACTCTCAAAATCAAAAATATATGAGTAATTTGGAGTTATATCCAAATTATAAGGCATCACCGGGGATCCCATTTTTCTGTTCAGTTCGAATACCGGACACGGGAGACTAGCGCACACAAATTTTAATATTTATTGTAAATGTTGCACTTTATAATCACACGAGATAATAACCTACAATATAAAACAAGATACCGCTAACGTTATATCACAGATGACTCTTAAAATGTCAATATTTCTTGGGCGGCGGTGAAGCGAGCGGTATGGCGGTAATTTTATTAATGGTTACGGAATACTCAACTAAACTATTTATTTGCAGTGACGAGACGGCGATCAATTAGGGCCCGAAATTATTAACTCGTCACAGCGAGAGAAAATTAATGAATGAACCGAACTTGCTAAGGCCCAGGCTGTTCACGCCACGCCGTGTTTCGCCTTCATTTTCTATTTGACAGATTCATACTTTTTCTGCCTTCCTCGGCACCGTCCCTCCCTTCCGCTATGTGGTGTTGCCAGCGTACATGAGTATTACCAAATTGTATGGAACTGACTTTTGACATATTATAAAGGCATTGTTATCCTCACGAACTTTGACGCATAACAATCATCCTAAAATTATAAAAAAAAAAATCAGATAGATCAGAGAGGTCACAGAGAAATTGTTTATGTCAGGCGCTTATTACAATAAAAATACAGAAACCTGGGTTCTACGTCAGTTTCTGAGTCAGTTGATACGACAACAAATAGTATTCAGTTATTTAAAATAATACATTACCTAATTATTTTGATATACTGAATGCGATACATGTTTAGATTTTAGATTTGTAGATGTTCTATTATGCTTAATGATTTTTGATAATGACTGTTCATATATTGTGTAGGTCACTCAACACCATGTAACGCCTGATTAAATTAGGTCATTAAAAATTTGTTTCCGACTTAGGATTCTTTTCCGATACCTTAGAATTGCAGGTACTAATGTTAAAGGTACACACCAGATCGCATTGCTTCATCAAAGCCAATTCACCGTAAAACTATTACTTTTATTGACTGATTAGGATTTATTTTGTTACTAGGCACCTTATATTTAACAATATTTAATAATTGATTTTAAGATATAAGTTAAATATTGAAGATGGTTAGAAACGGTAATGAAACTACTATTCAATAAAGTAAAGTTACTTAAAGAAACAAGCTGTTTAGGTAGTTTCCTAAACTGCTTGTTTCTTAAAGTAACTTTTGAAAAACAAACATCAAATATTGAATATTTTTTTATTTTATTGATGTTTGTTTATCAGTCACGCAGGTATAAAATACCTGAAGTGGTGGCAGAGGCATAATATATGCCTACATTTCACCGTCTGCATTTTTGTTGGGCAAGTGCAGGTTGTGGCTGCCTACTATTGAAAATTTTCAAGCCTCTTAACTAGGCTAACGATTGCCATCTTACTGGCAACCGTAACCGACTGTTTAATGTGCCTTCTGAAGCTCGGAAACGCTAGTAAATGGAAATGCCACAAAATGGTCACCCTGGTGGCGGATAGCAATACATAGTTGCTTAACGCAGTGATCTTTTACAGAATACTAAGTTAGCGGAACTACTTTAATTTGATTGTTTGGAGCTATTGGAATTGGGAGCTCTTACGAGGGTAACTGATGTCTTGGAGATATTGTTAGTTCGATTAAAAGGTGTAAGGGTCTCCATCCTTACATCCATCAATTGACAATCAAATAAAAAAAAATAACTCTCCACAATATGGTAATATTATTATTAACATGTACATCACACCGAATTAAATTAGGAAAAGAATGACTTGGTGTGCTCTTCATCAATCACCCAGACTTTTGGAGTGCCTTTACTGGTACATTATCATGGGCTAGCACGAGTTTTTTCAGGAATAGGTGTTAAAACCATAGGGAGACTCTAACCATGCAGCACCGTGCCAACAAGACCATTGCTACATTTATTTTGGTATCAAATCATGAAATTTTTTTTGGAAAATCATTAATCCTGGTCGTAGACAGTTTTAGACACGGAAAAAGGGAATTAATACAAATTAGTAGTGTCCCACCTTCGGTCACACAACTCAGACTTTGTAATAAATGTATCAGAACAAGAAAACATAAAATTATAGGCGGAAATTTGTTTTGAACGCTAGCAACATTAATATGATAATGTGATTTTAGTTCTAGTCAGGGTCTCAAGATTGGAGATTTTTTGACATGTGGAAAAATAAAAAAATTGGGGAACTTTCGGGGAAATAGTAACCGTGGGGAAAATTTTGGGGAAGACAAAATTCTTTGGCGAAAGTTTGGAGAAAAGTGAAAACGAACTTTTTAAAACCTGTCCTTTTTATTAGGTACGTTTACGTCTACGACCAATGGTTAACGTAGTTAAAATTTCTGCAAAGATTGAAGTTAATAGTTCTATGTTATTACTCTACTATCTCTATAATATTATACCCTGTATCTAAGTCTGCGGTTTCGTTCGTTCAATCGTATGTCTTTTGGCGGGCGGGAGCAATGAATTGTTCCTTTGAGTGGAAGCGCGAGTAGTAGAGTTTTGTTTATATTTAGTTGATAGAAGTTTGAAATTGAGTATTTGCCTAGGCAAAAAAATAAAGGACAAAAAGGACGGCCCTATGCTGTGTATGCGCGTGTGTATCAAGCCTAACAAGCAAATGAGCGCACGATCAAGTGATTGCCCAAGGTGCTCAACACTCTTAACATCTCTTTTATCATATACTCTCAATACACGTTTATTTTTTTAATTAGTTTTTTTTTAATTAATTTAAATATTTTTTAAACGTACTCGTTATCATACCCCCGATGACGCCATTGTGAATAAACTATTTGAATTAATTATACCCTGAGGGCAACCTGTTAAGCGAAGACCTCGCGGTAAAGGAGAGATGGCGCTCGTATTTCCACGAGCTGCATAATAAACAGCACAAAGAGGTGCAGCCTCCGGACCTCCCTCCGAATCAGGGACTAGTGCCACCGGTAACGCCTGGAGAAGTCCTGACTGCGCTTCCCCGCATGAAGAACAGGAAAGCTGTAGGACCCGATGGAGTCCCCATCGAAGCCTGGAAGGCGATGGGTCCTCGCGGTGTAGGAGACTGAGTATTATTACTCCAGTCTTCAAAGGTAAGGGGTCAGTGCAGGAGTGCGGGAGCTACCGCGATATAAAGGTGATGTCCCACACCATGAAGATCTTCAAGAGGATTATAGACTCTCGGAGTATCAATATGGGTTTCGCCCTGGTTATGGGACCACGGAGCCTGTTTTTGCCCTAAGGGTGGTCGCAGAGAAATACAGGTCGAAGAATACGCCTCTGCACTGTTTGTTTCTAGACATGCAGAAGGCCTTCGACTGTGTTCCTCGTGCGATGATATGGTGGGCACTGCGGTCCAAAGGGGCTCCAGAGGTCTATATTGACACTATCCGGGATATGTACTGTGACTCCGATTCTATGGTTCGGACTGCTGTTGGCGACACGAAACCCTTCCCCATCACCGTCGAGGTACACTCTCGCGCACTCCGCTTCTGTTCAGTGTAATACTAGACGTATTGTCGGATGGCATCAGGAACTCGCATGAGCAGCCTCCATGGTTGCTCATGTATGCTGACGATATTGCGCTGGCAGACGCGGACAGGGGCAGATTGGTGCGACGTGTGAAGGCGTGGAAGGAGACGCTTGAGAAAGGCGGTCTGAAAATAAATGTGGGGAAGACCGAGTACTTGGCACTAAACTCGACAGATCCCACATCCGTCCGCATAGGCGGTGATTTGGTTGAGCGCACGGACCAGGTTAAATACCTGGGATCTGTTTTTCACACGTCCAGTGACATCGATTGCGATGTCAAGTCACGCATTGCTGCCGCGTGGGCCAAATGGCGGGAGATGACCGGTGTCATCAGTGACCCTAAAATGCCGATCCGGTTGAAGGGACAGGTCTACAAAACCATCATTAGACCTGTCCTTTTACATGGTAGTGAGACGTGGCCAATATTGGAGCGACACAAGCAGGAGCTGCGTGTCACGGAAATGAAGATGCTGCGGTGGATGTGTGGAGTCACGCGGATGGACCGCGTGAGGAACTCTCGCATCCGCGGCAGCATTGCAGACAAGTTATAAGAGTGTCGCCTTCGTTGGTATGGTCACGTCTTGCGGCAACCGCCGGGCTACGTAGGAAACAAATATCTGGCCATGTCAGCCCCGCCGGGTCCCGGTAAGAGGGAAAGACCCAAGAAGTGCTGGCTTGACGTCGTAAGGGATGACATTCGTGCCAATGGTCTCACTACAGGGGATGCCGATGACCATGCGAAGTGGAGGAGAAATGTAGGAAAGCGGACTCCGGGCGTCGCGAGACGCAACTGGGACACACGCTCGGATGATGATGATGATGATGAAGCCGATAAAGAAGTTTGACTATGCCCATTTTTCACAATGTGTATTCCTGTCCCACGTAAGGCCGTGTTAAAATAAACAGACGCAGGTTGTGGTTACCTGCTGTTGAAATTTTTCGATCACCAAAATAAATAAATAAATAATAGTAAATATCGTTGGGACAACTCACACAACGCCATCTGATTCCAAACTAAGCAGAGCTTAAAAGGCCTTCAACTTAACTTAACGACTACCATATTACTGGCAACCGGGCAAAGGCTTAACGTGCCTTCCGAAGCACAGAAACGCAAATGTAAATGCCACAAAGTGATCACCCATCCGTGACCAGCCATAGCGAAAGTTGCTTAACGCAGTGATCGTTTACAGAACACTGTCCCTGGGGGCCACAAGTGACCACTAATCAACTAAGTATCTTCACGCTGTATCCCTGACGGGGTAGTCAGAGAGGACAGATCGCCAGGCTTCGCAATCCATGCATACTTCTTTCGCTTCTAAAATTTCTCTCAACGTCTATAAAAAGTTTACCTGAACTGTTGTGTTTACTGAAAAATAAAATCGTTAACTGAACAAGTTAAATTATACTGAAAAAATGGGGTGGCATTCAATAATATGAAGAGCGATGCCGTTCGGCTTTCATTCATTTTAAATATTGTTTTTTTTTGTTTTTATCCCACGTTATAACCTGCATCTATCTATTTCAACACGGCAATGGGCTCCACCATCTATTAAGTGGGACAGGAATAAACATGGTAAAAAGTATTATATATTATGCCTAGTGATGATTCGATACAAGTAAATACAAGTAAGTATTCGATACTTTTGTTTCGATACCGAGTACTTTTGGTATCGAATCATTTTTTACTAGGAAGGAAATAATCAAATCGTCGCATATTATCTACGAGTTTAGTCTCCAAAATGTTTACAACAATTGCTCTCATTGGAAAACTTATGAAAGAGGACTTTTTTGTTCAATAAATTTTTAATTTTATATAACACTAGCTGTCCCGCCCGGCTTCGCCTGTGAGATACTTCGAACACCATGGCACCCATTTAATCCCGTCGTTTATTAATTTCATAGGATTTAAGCTAGTCAAAATGGCTTTCTGTTACTATATCTAGTAAACTTCACTTGATAGAAAAAAATCCCAAAGTTGCCCCCTTTCGAAATGTTTTTTCAAAACCAAATCTAAACTACAGATAATATTAATGAAATTTTTATACACAACTATAGCTACTAAATATTTATAGACATAATGGCTTACTTTGACTATATACAGTGATTTTTATAGAACAAATGTTTAAATAATATCAGATTCGCGACGCTGAGGCCTGATCAGTCGCGCGCTGGCGCTTACTGAGGTAGGACCGGTGTTAGGTTTTTTTCATTGCGCTCCCTTGCTATTTTTCTGCAATGGCACAGTATATTTATGAGAGCAGTAAGCATTCCATCATCATCCGAGCGCCTGTCCCAGTTGCATCTCGCGACGCCCGGAGTTAGCTTTATATAGTGTATATATATGAGAGTTATGCACGCAATGGACTCACCACCCATTACGTGGGACAGGAATACACATGGTGAAAAGTGGGCATATATAATAATATGCCTCTGCCACCCTTTCGGGGATCAGGCGTGATAAATAAATAAAATATATGAGAGTTATAATAAAAAATAAAGTACCTACACTTCTCACAAGCGTAAGAATTATCCCTGTAAGTAGTATAAAATCGAACCCGGTACCCACAGGTTAGAAGACAGTTATATAACCAACTGAGCCAGTGGGCCGATTAATGTATGTTTACCTATAAACAAATTTGATCAATAGATTCTGAAGCTTAAACATACCGACTGCCACTGGCTGAAGTAATCAGTGCAGTTGTTATATTGGAGCTTCGCTTCGCATAAATTATTAAAATTGTATCCAAGACCTTTGTTTTATGTTTTCAGTATTAATTATTTAAGTATATTTATAAATTTATTAGTCACCACTTTATCCCCGAAGGCGTGGCAGAGGCATATTGTGGTGAGCCAATGCCTGTGTTCAAATAATACAACAAAATACAAATAATATAATTTAAATTTAAGGCAAACTAAGTTTAGTCGACTGTTCTCACATAAATCCAAAGAAACAATGAAAGTGTAATTTTAATGTTGTAAGCCAAATCTAATTTTAAAAGAGCATCCATTGACTTTCTTGCTAGATTCTTCTTCTTAAAGTGAAGGCTGCCCTTAGAACTGGCAACTAGAATAGCTCTAATTTTGATATGATTTTAAACACAACATTGATTTTGTTTTTTGGGTTTGTATAAATTCATTACTATATAATTGGTCAAACATCATGTAACTCAAACTAATGTAATTACTGGCGGTTAGAAAAGAGTGGCCATGAGTTTTTTGTCAGGTTCTTCCTCAGCCTCTACCTATTGCTTTGCGAAAATGTAAATGTAGAAGCAATAATCTTGACGTTCATAAGTGTTACATTGTGACCTACATGAATAAAGATTTTTCATTCATTCATTCAATTAATAATCCCAACATTTTAACGCGAAAGTTTTTTGCGCTTTAGTGGATCTGGAGAAAGCATTTGATAAAGTAGTGAGAGAAACTCTGTGGTACTCGTCCGTGTGGCCTGGCTGGCCGTCTACACCATATCCGGGCAGAAAATGGTGTGGACGGCCAGCTGCTGCTGGCGATACAGTCTCTTTATACGGACTGTAAAGCTTGCGTGCGACCAAGGGGGAGGTTCACCTGGCGCCTCTTTTTGACTTCTGTTCGGGCGTCAAACGGGCCGTCGACGGTCCGCCTGGCTTTTCATAGTGTATCTGGATAGTTGTGCAAAAGTGTGGCTGCAAAAGTTAAAAGATTATGCTGTGTTGTAAAATTGAAAATTTTACAGTACTTTGTCTGTTGTACGCTGATGATGCGGTAGTGATGGTCTCATCAGAAGCCGACCTTCAGGCATTAGTCACTAATATAAAAGTAAAGGTCTTCGCTGCATGTTAAACTAAGAATCGGGTATTTGAAAAAGAAAAAGTAAGAACTCATGGCAAGATTTGGTTAAACCGGCAACGTTTAGAGCAATTGAATGAGATTGTGCACATAAGGAGAATGTTTAGCGCAGACGGAAGATATGTTCTGAAGAACAACGGTGACTAGCTGCCGAAGACAGGAATATAACATTATGATTTTTTGATTTTAAAATTATTTAAAAAAAAAGAGTATAATGAGTACGGGACATTTTATTTGGTACTTGTACATAAAGCCTAAATTTGTTATTAAATATATCATCATAAACTCCTACTAATATTATAAACGCGATAGTTTGTAAGTATGGATGTTTGTGACTTGCACGTAAAACTACTGAATGGAATTTAAATAAATTTACCTTTATTTTTTTCTGTGTTCTGTTATCTGCAATCAGTTCTACTATAAGCAGATTGAGGGTAATTAGGTGAGTGAGTGTGCTCTCCAGTGGGCACATCTCCTCGTTTATTTCCAATGGGCTCAGTCGTCACTGATTATGTCTTTCCTTTTTATCTTTTGTTATAACCTCGATGCGTTAGTTGTGAGGCCAGGGGATTGGGGAGATGTCGCAGTCGCCGCTGATAGCCTAGCAAAGTGTTTTTAATTTCGTCCTTTACCATAACTATATATATAATAGCTTATCTATCAGAATAACACATAGGCTACTTTTTATCCCGGGAACAAGTTCCTTTTGAAAACGGGAACGGAAAATCTTCATCACGCGGGCGGAGCCGCGGGCGTCAACTAGTATATCATAAACCTAAAATAAAATCCAACACAATAACAGAGATGTTCCATTTCAATTGCTACTGCCAATAATTTTTAATGTGGCGTGCCAGCAGAAAATACATCGTCGATCTATCTTGGCGGGGGCTGAGGAAGCGTTGTGGTGCCTACGCGACTTGGCCTACCGGCCCTTAATACTAAACAAGAGTGAAATAATATTAATAAAATCTATATTTATAAAAATGAATCCCTATTTCCCTTGGTCACGGTATCACGCGTGAACGGCTAGACCGATTTGAAAAATTATTTTTGTATTTGACACCCCATTTATTGAGGAAGGTTCTAAGCTATATATAATCACGTCACTACACAGGAGAGCGGAACAGTAATCATAAATGTCACTAAATCGGGGAAACTTTCATACATTTCTGGAAAAGTAATAAGCGACGGTGTTGGAAGTATGTCACGGACGAAGCCGGGCAGGTCAGCTAGTAGTCTATATAAATCTCAATATTACTGTTTGTTTCCGTCACCTCAGCATTTACTAAAATGGGTATTTTCAGTTATGAATTCGAACTGACGGGACGATGGAAATAGAGCGAATATCAATTTGATAAAAAAAAGTTGTGGTTAGAAATATGAGTGGTTGCGCCGGTATACGATAAAAGAGTAGCCGCGTTATTTTTTCTATGTTGCATCGCTGATCTGCATTTGTTTTTAATTAATTAGTTGTCGACACTCCCCCCGCTCCCCTTTATTCCATTTCTCTTTCGCACCTATCTTGTCTTGCATAAAGGAGGAGCGAGACAGCTGTATTACGCGCGCAAGTACCTACGCTCGCGCCGCTAGCCTCACGGGCAGCGACAATGATTGAAGGCTGGCAGTCTGTCCTACACCTCGCGCGCGCGCCCGCACCAACTATCGCAATAATTGTATTTTCCATGGATAAATAGTGTTTTCGTGCAAGGAAACCAGGAATTCAAGTCCAGGGACGCTCCCGGCAGCCTCCACGTCAGCATCTCGCAGCAAGCAGCAAGGTAGTGTGCCCATTCCTGTTTTTCCATTTCTTTTTCCGTCGACAATCGCGTGTAAATTTCATTTTTTGTCTTTCCCCGCAAATACAGTCCATTTTGAATTTATTTATCTTGTCCAAAAGGATTAAATAGTTCTGCGAGAACGTCAAGAAAAATGTAATGAATAGAAAAATGTAGCAATTTAATAAATAAATAAATATTGTAGGACATTTTTCATACAGTGCCATCTAGCGTGTATGCTAGTGGTATGGGATCTAGACAACTGATAAAGATACTTATAAATTTCTAAATATATACATAATATACATAAAAAACACCCTAACTCCAAAACCAACATTTGTGGATCATACAAATATTTGTTCCGACCCGGGAATAGAACCCGAGACCTCAAGCGCGGTAGTCGCATACACTACCACTGCGCCACCGAGGCAGTTAATAATAAATAAAGTACTGTTAATTCTCCTAAAATACTGTTTAATATCCTTCTCATACCTAAAAATATTTTATTTCTTGAAATAAATCGTTGGCAACCCTACTGCCACCCCTTCGAAGATATGGCGTGATTGATAAACATATGTGTGAATATGATTTTGTATGCTATTTAACCTGCACACACATCGACAATTACCTAATTAATTATAATTATGTAGAAATAAATTAAATTCAAGATATTAGTCACGACTCAATTAATATTTGCCTTTTTAAATAATAGACGACTCCCGCGGCTCCGCCCGCTCGTGATGAAGTTTTCCCGTTCCAATTTTCTACAGGAACTTGTTCCCGAGATAAAAAGTAGCCTATGTGTTATTCTGATGTGTAAGCTATATTATTGTAAAGATTCATCAAATTTCATTTAGTAGGTTTTGCGTGAAAGAGTTACAAACTTTTGCGTTTATAATAGGTATTAGAAGGATTATTGCATCATTAATGATTTATTGTAATTTGTGTTACATGATTACTGAATATAATTATTGAATCTATCTATTTTGTGTGGTTAATGATCTATACCTCAGGAAATTTAATATTAAAATTGCACACCATCCAGAACTCCGCTGCTCAACAGTGAACTTCTGGAACGTGTCATGATGTTCTGGCAAGGGTGTTTTGATAAACGGATAGGGTGTTCCGAAAGAAGTCATACATTAAGTTGGTATATACCTCAAAGTTGATAGGTATATTCATGTAAATCTTAAAGTTTTATTACAACGCACGCGAGAATTTTTTCCGATATGTTAATTAGACAGATAATACAATACTCGTAAGCCAATGACGCAATTTTATGACGCTAACATGCAATTTTAGGTTTATAGTTATTTTTAGTTAGCTTAGTTTAGAATTAATTAATTTACGAACTTATGACATAAAGGATTTAAATATATTTTTATTACTAGGTTAATATGCCGAATAAATGGAAGTTCATACATAAAAAAAAATATATATTTATATTCATAAATTGCAAAAAAATATTGAAATATATCAACGTAACTAACTAACTGAAAACATTAACTATCTTTACGCTGTATCCCTGACGGGGTAGTCAGAGAGGACAGATCGCCAGTCTTCGCGATCCATACTTATTACTTCGTTTAAACTATGTATTGTGTATTAGCCAATTTACGTACCTATCTTATTAAATCATAGCCAATGTCTGCTTCTAGCTGGCTTACAAAGATTACTAGATGACCCCCACTTCGCCCGTGGAATATTTCGACCTCAATCTGAAAGTAGCATACAAATGTGCTAATTTTTGAACTTTTGTGATCGTGACTATTATCTACTAAGTATAAGAAGTATATTATCTGTGCTATTACTGAACATTTCTCAAAACTCAAGAAGCGCTTGGGGTAGTTTTATAAGGTAAAAACTAACCCCAAACGATTCTTGAGTTTTGCATAATTTAAGCAAACATGTTATTTTTACGTGTGGAAATTCCCTCGGATGTCATGCCAGACTCGAACCGACTGAAGTCACACGATCCCTGCCTATCTGTCAAGCGTACATGTAGGCTAACTTTCGGTTGCTTGATTTAAAAAAAAAACAGGAAAATTATCGCGTTAATACTCGTGTTATACCGAGTGTATGTTTTGCATAATGTAAGAACCTTAACATACAAGTATATGGTAAGTATATAACGTCATCATCAGTACTGAATATCTATTATTAGTTCAGCTAACGTATTAGGTAAATGAATGTCATGTTTATGAACCTATCATATACATGGCTTGTATGTTTAGTGAATGACTTGTGAAATGCGTAGTGCGGTTCTTAGAAGCGTTGATCACGTCCGTGTTTAGGTACGTAGGTAATTGACAAACAACACAAAAATTAATATGACTAATACTATTTCTTACAGGATTAATTGGCAGATAAGCATACTGCCTCTCTGATAGACAGTGGTTACCATAGCTTAGGGATGTTTGCAACACCAATATCCGCGCTCCGACCTTATTGCAGATATACTGGTATTTTATTAAATTTTTTACTAGCGGCCGCCCCGCGTTTTTATATCCAAGCCATTACGTCGGAGCCTGCAGGGTTGTACGGTCATTGTGATCCGAGCGTTTATACCCAGTTGCGTTTCGCGACCCTCGGGTCCGAATTATTACTGCAGCATTCCGTGTGGTGAGCTGGCTGGCACGCATACCACATCTTACTACAGGCAAAAAATAAGTAATAGTACTCCGAACAGAAGTTTCAGACTTTCCGTTGATTTATTTAGAGCGCTCGTGTCGTGCAAGCCGAGCGGCAGCGGCAGCCCACTGTCATTAGCCGCTCAGAGCGGTGCGCGGCGCGCGTTGCCTGAATATATACCTAAACCGCGGAGAGACACCCCCTGCTACAGGTATGAAAAAGTTTGGCGCTTCTTTACATACAGAAAAATAGTGACGTGACCAAAAATAATAGGTAGTTAGCGTATTAGTTTGTAATTGTGTAATTTCAATGACTTGCGTGGATTTCTGTTTACGCAGAGTGATATTTTAAGAACACAATAAAAAATCTATTGAAACAGTTAAGTGTAAAGAAAACTGCGTTGTCACTGAATTGGTACGCTCTAATTATGTACCTACAACAAATTGAATAACAATATAAATTTAAAAAAACTGGCAGTTACAAAAAGCTACTGAACAGCTACGTCCTCAGCAGGACTATTGCGACTTTGATGTAACTGTTTTAACAGACTTTAAAGCATATCCAAAGGCTGGCAGCAGGGAAGTTGTTGGAAAATAGAAACGATCTGCACTCGTGTCCATATAGTGCTATTGAATGAAAAGTCCGTGACATTGCAGATAAGCAGAAAGAGTGTCGCCTTCGCTGGTTTGGTCAAGTCTTGCGGCATCCGCCGGCCTACCGGAAACAATTTTTAGCCATATCGGCCCCGCCACGTACCGGTAATTCTAGCGATTTGGCATCAATGTTGACGTGGACATTACTTAGCAGTAGTCATGGCAGTGATCATTTCCCTATTGTGCTGCAATATCCTAGGTCCTCATTCAAACTCTACAGTAAACCAGCGATCAAATATAAATTGAACAAAGCCAATTGGGAAAGATTTCTGTATATCGGACTTTATTATATCTAATAACATCAAAATTTAAACATTAAAAGATGGATTATATGTAGGATTGTATTTATATATTGGTGTATTAATATAAATATTTAAGTAGTGGTGTATAGGTCTATTATGTGTATAATATAACAAATATTCTTTGTGTTATTTACAGGTTATGGTCGAGGGTATTAGAATGAATGAATGAATGAATGAATGAATATCTTTATTTGCTGGAAATATGGTATACAAGATGTTGTTATCAAAACAATAGTTTCAGCACATTTCGTCCAGATGAGACATGCAAATGTTTACATTATTATTAAAGCACAAAGAAATTATTTTCTACATAGAATTTATATTACTTAATTACTATACACTATCACATCCATAGTTCGTAATCAATTCATATTTTATTATTTTTTTACTATTTAAATCTGAGTTTTAAAAATATATCTATACTAATCATTATCATATCACATCATTATAATTAATATCATGTCAGTCTTAGATAAATAGGTAAATGCCAATCTTATAGAATCGATTAATATCATTGTTCCAAGAATTCTCTCACATCATAAAAACACTTCTCTACCAACCATGCATACAAGTTTTTTTTAAATAACGGCAGTGGTTTTTTCTTCCGGTATCTTATTAAATATCCTTATTGTCATAGGATAGCAACTTTCATGATAGTATGTGGTAGAAATACTTGGTAGTGTAATCTATCTGGGTAACGTGTGTTAAATTTACAATAATCACTATATCTCTCGTATAGAGAAGATATTTTTTTACTAATATACAACACTCAAAAATATATATTGATGGCACAGTTAGTTACTGAAGCCTATGGAATAAAGGCTTACAGGAAGTTGTTGGCTTAGCATTGTACAGAGCGCGAATGCACCGTTTTCGCGAAATGAATACCCTATTAACATTAACGGCGTTGCCCCACAGCGGAATACAATATCTCACATTTGATGCTACATATCCTTGAAGGGCAGTTCTAAGATTGCAGACCCTGGAAAGGCGCCGTAGTGCATATGTAAATTTATTAATTTTTGTGCTCACTTTATCAATATGCAAATCCCAAGAGCACTGGTTATCAACATTAAATCCTAAGAAAGTAATATCTTTGGTATCGTTTAACTGTCTACCTTTATAGTTTATTTCCAAATTACTCTTAAACTGGTATCTGTTGTAAAATTCAATATATTTGGTTTTACCTATATTTGCTTTTAGATTGTTATCTTCCATCCAGTTTATAATTTGGGCAACTGCCAAGTTTATTCCGCTATTAAAATTGTTTTTTTTATTTTTCGTTTTAACTACAGATATGTCATCTGCAAACAGGCTACATGGATATTTTATGTTATCCGGTAGATCATTTATATAAATAATAAACAACAATGGCCTGATAGTTCCTGATAGTTCCTTGCGGAACACCTACTCTGTTGTATTTTAGGTCTGATTTGTAACTTATGTCTTCATTATTAACCTATTACTTAAGTAACTAGACAGCCATTTTTCGACTATTCCGCGAATGCCATAAGCTGCACATTTTCTAAGTAAAATGTTATGGCCAACAAAATCGAACGCCTTGCTCATATCAAAGAAAATCCCTACAGTTGGTATTCTTTTATCTATACTTTTCGTGATGTTAATTATGAGCTTGAAGGCAGCCAGTGTCGTAGACTTTCCCTTTTGAAAACCATGTTGCTCAGGTTTTATAATTTTAAATTTTTCGAGAAAAGAATTTACCCTAGCATGCATTACCCTCTCAAAAACCTTTGCAAGAACTGGTATCAACGTCACAGGTCTGTAATTGTCAACGTCGTATTCATCACCTTTTTTTATATAGGTATAGGCTCAACAACTGATATTTTTAATCTATCAGGAAACGTGCCCTCGCTGAGAGATAAATTCATTAGATACCATAGTATAGGCGTAATAGCGACTGCAGAGGTACTCTTATAGTAGTTACTAATTATTACTTATTATACTCTTTGCTCTGCGCCGCCGCACCGTGGCCGCTCGCATTGCTGCCAGTAGTTTAATTTCAGTCGCCCATCTCATCGCCGTCGCTGTCGCGAATCGTTCGTGCATTTCCGTGTCGCCGATCGCGTCGCGGAAGATCGGGGCATGCTCTATCAAGCTCTATACTTTTGTTCCCGTCGCAATTCGCGTCGCAAGTCGCCCGTCGCTGGAGCGACTAGTTCGTGGCCACAGGGTAAATGTGAAAGCTCTCTACCAAGTGGTTTCATACATTAAGACGATGGACACAGAACAGACGTAGGACGCAGATGGGGACACATGTCTCTTCCGCGTTTGTTTCATACAAAATGTATAGAAACGTTTTGACATAAAGACACGGCGCAGATACAACGGTTTTGCGTCCGACAAGTGGGGCGCCAGTCGTCCGGCTGGATCTCTCTCGTCGCTCGATCACACACAGATCGCGACGGGCGGCCTGCGCCACTTCCTCGCTTTGCGTCTTTTCTATGTGTCCAGTCCAGTCCCTACGAGATTTGCAAATCGTGTACAAATGTCATTCAGTTGTGGTTTGATCATATAGGAAAAAAACATGTTTGTAGGGAAATGTGCTGTAGGCGAATATAGGGATATTGTAAACAAATGCCTGAAATCTTTGAAACATTTATTTAATCATCATCTACAAATAATTTTCGATACAGTATCATTTCTATAACTTTCATTATTTTCAATAATAATATATTTCGCAGATAAACATCTAATTGCAATGGCAAAGGGTTCACCACCTGTTATTACGTGGGACAAAAATGCATACGGTGAAATGTGGGTGCATTGTATGCTTCTGCCTACCCCTTCGGGGATTAAGGCGTGACAATATGTATGTATGTAAACATCTAAGAAATGTTTTATGAACTTTTGGAAAAGTTCATAAAATGAAAAATACAAATTAGTTTTATCAAAACGAATGCAGGAAACAAGTATGTTTCTACGTATGACAATAATTGACGCGTGACTAAATCTAATATAATCTTTTTTTTTTTTTTCATTTTTTATACTTGTAAATCAACGTTGTTTCCTAGATTATGATAGCAAGAATTTAGCATTCTACGCGCCTAAATTGACGATGTGGCGTCCGAATTACAGCAAAACAAAGTAAAATAATTAGAGTGCAAATAATAAAATACAGAAATTAGCTTTCAGGTCATTTCCGGATCTACAGGCGGTAACGACATAATGAGGTAAGCCGTTTTACCAGATATCCATAGTTTCGCCGGGCTCACCTTCGATCACAATGCGAAAGCGACCTTAGGTAATTATGAAATGAATAATGCCGAAAATTTATTTGTAAAAGTGTAAAATGGTTATGGTTAGAAGCATTATGGGCAGCTTGGAAAATTTCAACAGCCGGTTGCCACAACCTGCGCCTGTCCATTTCAACATGGCAATGGGCTCACCACCTGTTACGTAGGACGAAAATGCATACGGTGAAATGTGGGCGCATAGCATGCCTCTGCCTACCCCTTCGGGGATAAAGGCGTGACAATATGTATGTATGTATAATGGTTGATGTTCAAATATAAAAAGAAAACAAATATAATAAAATAAAAATTTTATTGCAAATAATAATCAAATTAACAAGTACTAACAGCATACATTTCATTTATATCAGCTCAAATGATTTTATAATTTTCTACCAATTTACATTGATTAATTAAAAACCGTTTCTAATAATTGTATAATTGTATCCCTTCGGGGATTAAGCTGATTTTTAAACTATAAGCAATGTAACAATTCATGAAAATAGTTATGTAAGAAAAAATAAATAAAGTGCAGGCAGAGAATCGCAAAAAAATATTCGGTAGCAATTAGTTTCGTTAGGCTCATTGGAGCGCCAACATGGCGTAACGTAAAATGAACAAATCTGTACGGAGGAACTTACGTATAGTTTTTATAAGCGAATCAACACTAGCTTAGTTCCCAGAGTGCCCTGCGCATTAATTATTAAATGTTTAATGTTATTTTTTAATAACTAAAGATACTAGAAGCCTATTAATTTACATAGGAACACTTACAACACCAAATAAATGTTATCTTGTTTTTGGTACATTTTAAAATCTAAAATTAATTATACGTATTTTGAGGGTTATTTTTTTAATAAAATGCTACCTACGTTTAATTAAGGAACGTACAGATTCGCAGTCCTAAATATTTCTATGTGTTTAAGTTTAAGAAATATTGTTTAGCCGAAGACAAGTCGACACGCAAGAGATTTTCAATGGGTATTACAGAAAGTTTCTGACTCAAGTAAAATTCCAAAGTATATTTGCAAGGGGAAAACTAATCCCAGGCATTTAATGAATATTAATAAACTATTTTTTTACGAATATACTTTTACATGTGGAAATATCTGCCGATGTGCCTCGGGTAACTCCTCAGAATTTGCCCCAGTTGTCCGCAAGAACGTATTTTCTGGCATCACATCACGTGGCATGTCGCTAATATTTTACCGGCTCTATACATCTGATCGCGGCGGTTGATACATATTTAATAGCTGGTCAGGAACATAACACTATGACTGCACAAACATTCTCAAACAAATCCTTATCTCTATTACTTAAGTTTCCATTATATTATTACTCCTTTATTACTCAAATAATCACATAAAATACACATAAGTATAGGAAAGTTTTACTCTTCAGTGGATATGTTGTATATTTAAGGTATGATGGGGCTACGGGGCTACAGACAAAATCCTGTACCAACCCGAAACGTAAGAGTTATATTACATCTAGCAGCGCCGAATCTAACTTTTCTATGCTTCTATCCTTTTCAGTTACGTAGAATCGTCATTTACTAGAGTGAGCAAGAGAGCGCGACGTCGCACTTCTACTCTCTTTCTCGCTCTAGTAAATGTCGATGCTACGTAACAGAAAAGGATAAACTGTTTATAATGTTGATTGATGGTACTTGGTGGAACTAGCTACACACTATTTAATAATAATGTGGAATAGTACAAGTGTTTATGTTCAAGAAGAGAAAATGATAAAAGGATAAAAAAAAGGGCGTTTCGGTGCTGTCAGATGTAACTCAACCCTAAGGTCTAACACCCATCCAACATGAAATAGCAGATGGGAGAGGTCTATGTGTGACATACGATTACTATACGCTGATTCGATTGTGTAGCACATTTAGGCATAAGCACATTTAGGCCCTTCATAATCCATGAGGTAATATCAAAACATCGCGACAGATTAAAAAAGGATCGCAAAGAAAAACGATGACCTGGCAACCCTGTTACTAGATAAACCGGAATGGATGTTACCATTCTGAACTTTGAAGAGGTTCTTCAGCAGTCTATCAATCTTTACGCTGTATCCCTAACGGGGTACTCAGGGAGGACAGATTGACAGGCTTCGCGATCTTTACAAACTTCTTTCGCTTCCTGCAGATTCTTCAATCGCGTCATTCATGCAAATTTGGGTATCCAAATACTTTTGACCTTTTCGTTTTTGAGCAATCTACTCTCTTATTCAATTACCTATATAGACTTCGCTACTATATTTGTAATACTTTCCTATACTTGCATGCACTCCCGGCTCCGTCCGTCTATTTCAATAATGGGTATTAGACATTTGAAATACTGACTACACAAATTTAACATCTACAAATATAATATTACAAACAAATTAACAAGTAAATTAGAATCACGACCGGTATGGCCTTTGCATAATATTATATAAACTATTTTATTTACGTCATTTAGTTGTTAAATATGATTTTATGTGTACAAGGGTTTATAAATTCACAAACAATTCTAATATGCGATTAACTGGATTTTTTTTCATATAATGTTCATATTCTAATGAATATAGCTAAGGGTTGCTAGTTACATTTAAGATATTTTTTTATACAATATATTTTTTAGCGATAGTAACATTACGCATAGTGGACATATAATAATTATAAAACAATGCAATTTAAAAAGTTTTAAGCGTTTAAATATATATGTCTCGTTAAAACTTGGTTTAGATTTTTTTCCAGTAACTTTATGAATTCATATGAAATTTTATGAATATTAAGATTCCAAAATATGTATTTGGATATGTATTTTTGAAAATGAGACTAAAAAATTAAATAACGACTAAGAAGTCTAGAAAACGGAATGTGTTTAAAATTTATATCAAAAAAAATATTGTAGGCGAAAGTGTAAACCGCTAAATCGGTTTAAAACAATGCAAATTCCTCCGAAACGGCTCAACTGATATTAATTATAGTTTTACAACATTACGGGATCTGCTAAAATGCAAGTAACAACATATATTTTGTCCTTACATTCGGACGAATAACACATATTTTTATGTATATCGTCTGTACATTTGGACGAAAAATTTATTAATAACTACCTACATATTTAATCTAAAGGTAATCTTTATAAAATAAAAAAGAAATTACTTATTTTATTACTTAGATTAGGTTCAAGATAACATATTTTACAATATGTGATAATAGACATTAAGTTAACATACTAAAGTATGACAAGATAAAGTACATATCGTTTGTTCATGTTAAGAGCGTTTTCACATTATCCGATCCGATATCGGTGTCGGACGCCGATCCGTTATCGGGGTAAATAAAATGTATGAAATATGTACTTGTCTTTCATATTGTCCGGCCCGATATCGGATATCGGAGCCGACACCGATATGCTGGCGGCACCATCGGACGCCCGTGAGCCGTCGGGCGATAATGTTTGTATGTATGCTATACGTGTATCTAAATTGTCTCTGTGTGCGTAGAGCCCGATGCGCGGCGGTCATTTTGAGCTTAATTATTTTAATTAAATTGAATTATCAAATAATTGAATGTGGATTCCCTCATACGAAAGTAATTAAAACATTTTCTAGGTGCGTTTTGTAGCTTGCTAAAAAGAGTATAAAATGCTCCCTCTGAATATCTAGCTTCCACAATGGGATGTATCCAATACTCTGTCTGTGGACAAATCTTTTTTTTGCGTCTCAAATATAATACATACAGCAAATAAAGTTTTCTATTATAGTCTGCCATGATGACCTGCCCGCACTAAGCTATCGAGCAAATGGCCGTATCGGAACGATTTAGTCGGAAATATGTGAAAATAGCACATGGTGTCGGCTATCGGATGTCGGCTATCGTCGTCCGACACCGATATCGGATCGGATAATGTGAAAACGCTCTAAGAATGCAGTGATGCATTGTTGTACTCGGATTTTGGCGTAAAACAGCGAATGACGCGATCGCCACTCCGTTATAAAATTTTCAAACTAGTGTATTTTCGGGTGTTTATGTGTAAAAATGATGATGTTTTAAACATAAAAGCTTCTACAACGTGCACAAGTGTTGTGAAATTGGATAACTTAGTGGAACGCGGTATTTTCTGTTACCTTCCAAAATCCACATATAACTGCAGTAAAATTTACCATCATTTTACTGCAGTAGAACTCTGAACAAACCTATACATGAAAACGCTGCTATCAATAAGAATAATTAACTACTTTTGAATGAAGAAGATTCATTATCTACTTGAAAATTATCACTTTAGAAGAAAAATTAAATACGTAATGGAATATCAATAAATTTTGTTGTTGGCAATCGAGTCACCGTGCGTAGCCAGAATAAAAAAAAACCCCGCCTCTACCGATCAGATTCGAAATTACTAAACCGAGTTTACAGTGACTAGTCAAAGGCAGAATTTCGAAAAAAACGGTTATACTTTGTGCGTTACGTACTTTAATACTTTAAAAAATATTGCTCACTGCGTTCTTAATACGAACAAAATATACAATATATTTCAAAATAATTAATCTATTCAGGCCCTCATATGGCGGAAATCCATTGTAAAACTATAATTATTGCTTTAATTTAAAAAAAAAATGTAATCAAAAATAATTATAGTCTTACAATAAATTTATATTGAAATATACGTTTAGTTTGTAGCTAATCAAAGTATATTCATTACACTTATTTAATATTTGGCTTAATGATAGTTTTGATAAACATTAAATATAATATCAGAATAACTAAAGTAATTAAAATCTTAAACTTATATAAATAAGATCTAATTTCATTTGACGCAGATATATAAAAGCATCTACATTTTAACCTATAAAAAAATCTTAAAACGTTTACAAATAAATTTCGACGACTGCGGAATCGAAATTCTCATTCTTATTAAAATTGCAAGCACCTTCTCAGATCATTACTTATTGTCCTATCGTGGCACTTGTTAAGCCGAGAATACACTTGCCAATAGCTGGTATGCTTGCATGCCAAATATTGGCACTTGCATTTTAGTTATAAAGATGCCATTTGGTAGTTTTTAATTGGGACTAATCCCACCCTCATTCCCATTACTGTGAATCTACAGCAATGACCAAAACACAGAAAAGTTACACCGAGATCGAGCTCGGTGATGTCCCAGGAGAAGTTAGCATGTCTTGGAACCCGCAACGAAATTCATCAGAAGATAATGTGAGGAAGTAGGAAAAGAGGTATCGAGGTAAAAGTTCAGATAAAAAAGAACTGAATCCTAATAACAAAGTAATACGGTTGATAATACAAAATCGAAAACTAACTTTTTTTCTTTGCATTATGGATTATTTCCTTTTATTTGTAATTATTTTATGGTTACTAAGACCTTTTAGCCAAATCTTAATTCATATTTCTTCAATCTTCTTTCTTTTTATCTATAATGTCCCCGTTCTCTACGTCTTAGTCAAGTCTAGTCTTAAGTCAAGGTCAGTCTCACCTCAGTATAATGGTGGTTGTTATACTGCGGTTTTCAGTGGATTTTACGCGGCGAGATTGAAAATTGCATTTCACTGCAACGAAAATCATTGTCTTTCACTATAGCACGTTAACACATCTTTTATGACCAAAAAACTACCACTCTCGCACATAAAACAAGATAAATGCGCTAGTTTTAGAAAATAATATACAGCAAGCTTCCGCATTTATCAACTTTCCCGCGTAGAATCCTCAAGGTTTATTTGCCATGCCTGGGTTTTCCCATAAATAAGCAAGTATAAGTATTATAAAGGTGAAAACTCAGGTAGGGAGTTCTCCCTGTATGAGATTTCCCGTTTATAGTATTGGGTTAATCAAAAATCTTAGGTATTTACAGGGTCGGCAATGCTTCCATAGGCTACTATGACAACTTTCCATCAGGTGGGGTAAGCTTGTCTGCCACCTCAGTGGTATAAAAAAAGTAGGCGGCGTACAAACGTGCCAGTTAGAGCCATGTGTATTCTCGGCTTTATAATAAATAATTATACAATAATAAACTTAATATTGACTTGATTTTCAGTATCATATCACTTTTATCACTTAACAAAGTATAAAATAATTTAAAATATAATATAGTATATATAAATGTACAATCTCCAGGTTTGGCATAGTCACTTTTTGTAAAATAAGTATAAATTATTTTTCATAAACAGGTTACAACCGACTTACATTATCGAGAGAGATTTTATGATAATTTCCAAGCTAATAATCTTAAACGTCTTGGATTTAGCATAGAAATGTTTTAATCATAATTATATTCTAGTTGTTGAAATTTGATACAAAATTCTAATTAAATTTTTGAGAAAACGTAGCTATCAACAGTTTGTCATGAAATTAAAAAAAAAAACAATTCATAAATTAAGGAGTAAAGACGTATTAAACAAACATACAAGAAATATTCAATTGACTTGAAGACTATGCTTTTTAGAAAGTCGGTTGAAAACTATTAATCTAATATTACCTTACGCCACACCCTTCAAACCCACAGTCGCCGGGGACCGGTCAAGAATGACTGCGTCACAGATGACGTCACAACGATTACGCGCTTCAGTGATCGTAGATGACGCCTCCTATGCCTGGTAGGGACGAGGTTCCCGACAGGTACAGGTCGACGGCCCTGGCTGCCTGGCGACCTTCGGAAATGGCCCATACGACTAGTGATTGGCCACGGCGGCAATCTGTGGACAGAAAGAGATTGGGCATGACGGTGGGTATTGAAAGACCCTGATTAGTGATGAACTCTCACACCGCGTCACAGAGGCAGTCAATTCATACATATTATACTTAGGAAACATCTAAACTCGGAAACAAGCATTTTTGGATCACACAAATATTTATGCCGAGCCGAGAATCGAACCGGCAACCTCGCATACTCTTAACAGTGCACCACTCAGGCTGTCAAAATATATAGCCATTATTAAATATTATGAAACATTATTATCATTTCAGTTAATAAAATATAAGTTCATTTACCTCCAGCAGCGAATACATTGCTGACAGACGTCTTGTAAATGTTGCTCTTTTCGGTTTCAACGTTGCTACGAGCGTCCAGGGCGAGATCTAGTAACAAACAATAATCATCATCAAGAGAGAAGATAATAACATTGCTCGTTTGAAACGTCTCCGTTTACACGGAGAGGATAGGCAGCAATTTAAGACCCCGGGCGTCGCGAGACGCAACTGGGACAGACGCTCGGATGATGATGATAGGCAGCAAGACATACCCAGATATGTTTCCTCGCAAAGAGTATTTTTATGTCTATCAAATCCTGGTGTAGACAACGAGGCCCATGTAAAGGAGTACATGGGCATGACAGATGTATGTATTTATTGATTTATATATTTATGGAGAACCAACAGCTTAATCTAATTTAATACGTATGGGAATGTATACTGTTTATAATGGTATACGTATGGGAACAGTCCTTCAATTCTTTATCTAGAGGTTAGATAGATGCTGCGAGGAGGTACTGACCCAGCTGGTTGGCGACGTACCGCTCGGGCCCCAGGAAGCCCATGGCCAGCAGCACCAGGTCCGCCGCGAACACGCGCTCCGTGCCCGCCACTTCCTTCATCTCCCATCGTCCGCCGGCGCCGCGGGTCCACTCCACCTCTACTGCCGACACTCCGGCCACGTTACCTTCACCTGCATACACATAATGGGATCTTTAATACCTATTGTAAATGAAGAACATCATGGAATATCGGTCTATTTAAGTGGGTGCGTACAATAAAAAAAAAATGTGTGTGGCAGAGTACAGGTAAGAAGTGAAAATTCTTTACGAATTTTTTTTACAGGTATCAAATTTCTCTCATATGTCGATAAAGAAGTTTCACTTCAAAACAACATGACGCGTAACCGAAAATGTGACGATTTTTTTAAAGCTATAAATTTTCTCTCAACGACGATAAAGAAGTTTCTCTTCAAAAATGTGTGTGTACCAGAGTACACAAGTAAGAAGTCAAACTTCTTTCCGACATTTTTTTACAGCTATAAAATTTATCTCATACGTCGATAAATTAGTTTCACTTATGATAAAGAAGTTTCACTTCAAAACAACATGGCACGTAACCGAAATACGGGACGATTTTTTTCAGCTATAAATTTTCTCTCAATGACGAAAAAGAAGTTTCACTTCAAAAAGGCCTCTTTTTATGACTGCCGCACTGAGGACTGGGTTTCAACCAGAATCTCAAGGTCAAGACAAGTAGGTATGTAGCACTTTCACCAGACTTGTAATTGCAGTAATATTTTTTTAATGTAGGGTATTAACAAAATTGGGCCTAAAACACTTCCTTGGGGAATACCGACTCTTTTAAATTCATAGCTGTATAAAGTAGGAACTCGTTTATCATGTAAGTACTCTTTACGCACACTTAACTTGTGAAAAAGCAGATTACATGCGTAACGAGACCGTTACGAAAAGTGTGATCGGACGAGGCGAACGGAAGTTGACAGGGAGACTTAAGTTAGTGAAGATAGGAAGAGAGGGAGTTACGTATTGTATGTTACTGTAGGAGCAAGAGACTCTTTCTCTCATAGGTCGTTCATTGGTCCTGGTTGCCAGTAACATCGCAGTCGTTAAACCAAGAATACCTTATAGGGACTTAAAATTTCAACAGCAGTTCGCTGCAACTTGTGCCTGTCCATTTCAACACGACAATGAACTCACCGCCTATTAAGTGGGACAAAAGTGCACACGAAGAAATGTGGGCGTGGAATACGCTTCTACCTACCCCTTTTGGGGGGGATGAATGTGTAACAAAATGTATACACAATCAGATTTTATTTGTACTCAGTAGTATTCATACTATTTATCTACATATGAGTACCACGTAGCAGATTGCTCAAAAACGGAAAAGTCAAAGTACTGGGATACCCAGACGTGCGTGTATGAAGCGATTGATGAATCTGCAAGAAGCGAAAGAAATATGCATGGATCGCGAAGCCTGGCGATCTGTCCTCTCTGACTACCCCGTCAGGGATATAGCGTGAATATAGTTAGTTAGTATTAATCTCATATAACAGGGACCTACTGAGATGGGATAGTCTTATAACACTTACCGTCATCCAAAAACTCCTTAGTGAGTGTAGAGAACTTCCTGGGGTCTTTACCGAACTTGACTTTTACTTCGTCGTGTCCGTAGTCCACCCTGCAGAACAGTTATGATAACATATTACGGTCCGGAAGGTACGTAAAGGGTTCATTGACACCAAGATCTCCGGAGCTCAAGCTCCTGCAACCTGCTGGAGACTGGGATGCAACTTTATTTGCTTGCTAGGAGCACATATCGTTTGCTTTTTAATTTTGGCATCGTTGGAAGCGTCTTTCGTTTGTACTCCCAAACCTGTAAGGGCGCCTTTATACCACTGAGGTCACCGTAGCCTATGGACGTTTGCAACACCAGAAGTGCAGCACTCGCGCTGCCGACCCTTTATAAACCTTCTAAGACCCCTTTTGAAGAAGCCCATACTGTAGACGTTCGGGAAAACCCAAGCTGGAAATTCATTTCACAATCAAGATGCACCGATATCAAGTAAGCTTCGCTTGAACTTCGCAGATTTTAGTAGGGTCTCTTACACCCAAGTGCCAGCACCAGAAAGCTTAAAGAAATCATTTTGCGTGAACATAAATCTGTATAATAAATACGTGAAGCGAAAACATTGTAACAGTTTTTAAGAAAATAGCGCAAACAGATGAACGTGAAATTTGACAGTTAATATGGAGAATTGCAAAGTTTTTTTTTAATTTGGTCGAATTACGACTAATGGGCGACCACTAGTTTTATAAAACGACTATTTAACGGTACTTAGGGCTTAGATTGGTACCTGAAGACTCTTGGCCATTGCGGCCACGGGTTGTCCTGTCCTCGCGTCGGCTTAGGCTCCGGCAGTATCTCGAACGTCGTGATGGACTTAGCGCCCTGCCGTAGAGATGTCGCTATGCAGTCGCAACTGTTAACAATAGATATATAGTTAATTCTTTACTGTACACCATAACATACAGTAGAGAGAGAGAGAGTTTGCGTTACGAAGGTGCGGCAGATGTATATAAATTTCACTACTATTACCGTAAGTATTATTAAGCTAAGTTTCTTTGGTCGGTGAGCCTTTCTTTTTCAGATAAAAATCAATCATCAAACAGATCAGTCTATGGCAGTCCACTGATGGTCGAAAATCGCGTAATAATAACAATAAAATGTAATTACTCAAGCCATCGATGACACAGTCAAATATGCATCCATATCATGCGCCTTATACGATACCCAACATGAAATGTTATAACCACGGTGCGGCGGCCATATTGGATTGCAAAATTAACACGAAGTTCGTACTCAACATACCAAAAACCCCTTGTACGAACGATAACCAACATGAAATTTTATATCCACGGCGCGGCGGCCATATTGGATTGCAAAATTGACACGAAATTCGTACTCAGCATACCAAAAAAGCCGGGACCCCTCCATGGGACCTGGAAGCGAGAGCCCTTGCGTCATTGTTTAAATGGCGCAAGGAGGCGCGGGAGCAGGGCCATGGGCCTACGCCTCGAGAAATCGAGGCTCAGCGGTCCCAGCTCCGACAGGAACTCATGGAGACATGGAAGGTGCGACTTGAGCATCCAAGGTGGGGAAACGCCACAATCGGGGCGGTCAGACCGGTCATGGATGAGTGGTTGGAGAGGAGCCATGGCAACCTCTCCTACCGGTTGTCACAGATACTTACCGGGCACGGGTGCTTCGGTAAGTATCTGTGGCGTATACACCGGGAGACCACAGCCGAGTGCCAGCACTGCGTAGAACGCAGCGAGGACACAGCGCTCCACACATTGGTGGAGTGCTCAGCGTGGGCGCAGCAGCGCCAAGACCTCGTGGCGAGTCTGGGCGTAGACATTCTCTCGCTGGAAACTATGGTGCAAGCCATGGTCTCCGGCGGGAGCAAGTGGGACGCCGCTGCGTCTTTCTGCGAGCAGGTCATGCTCGCGAAAGAGGCGGCGGAGACGGTACGGGAGAGGACTCTCCCGCCCGAGTTCCGCAGTCTGCGGCGACAACGCCGCAGACTTATCTTCGCCCAAGACTTCCGGCCTCCATGACCGGGGGCCTGAGGACGGCGGGTGGGCTGCTCGTCGTCCTTACAGAAGCAGGCCCAAGACGAAGGCATGACATGAAAATGTCACGCACGCCTCATGCCCCAAGAAGCGGGATAGTACCCGAACCAACCCCCCAAAGAAGCGGGATAACACCCGAACCCCAGGTGAGGCCGCGGTGGTAGCCAAAGTCTGCCGGGAGCTCTGGGACATCTTTCCGAGGAGTTACCCGGGGCGTCCGGCAATAGACAGCTAGGCGGGGACTGTGTGGTTTTAGCCGGTTCGAGTCCGGCATGACATCCGAGGTGATTTCCACACGTTAAAAAAAAAAAAAAAAAAAGGATACCAAAAAATATTTACCCTACATTATATTTTTATAACTACGACGCGGCAGCCAATTAGTAAACGCTTTCTAACAAAAAGATCTATCCATACGACATGAACACCCACCTTACCTTTCTGCCGTGAAGATTCTTATTTTTCACAATTCGTATGCGCTATTTTTATTATTTAATGTAGTAATTAATTTAAAAAATTAATTACTACATTAAATCATAAAAATCAAAATAATTATAACAAGCGTTCGTGAATGTGACAGCCGTGAAAGACTGTCCCGAGCTACTAATAAAATTTTGTTCGCAGCTCGGGACATGCCCTCCCGCGTCTCGTCCCTTACCCCCGCACGATTGCTCTATCTAGACAGCTTCGTCGACCGACTGTATGTCTTTCGGGTGTGGTAATAGGGTCCCGTTTTACCCTTTAGGTAAGGATTCCTATTAAAGTAGGTATAGACTTCTTACACAAAATCGCAATGTATTATATTACCCAGTATCTCCACCTCCAATGATCAGTACATCTTTATCCTTGGCCATAAGTTCTGGGTTGTCCTTTGTCTGGTGGTGACCAGAAGGACCCATTTGCTTCTTCTGCCAGTTCTCCAAGAACTCCATCGCGAAGTGAATGCCGTTTAGTTGCCGCCCTTTCAGTGGCAAGTCTCTCGGCCACGTTGCACCCATACAAAGAACTAGTGCGTTGTATCTGAAAACATAAGCAGGTTATAGAATGAGTAGGTATTTTTGACTAATATTATTAAGAAGCAAAATTAGTTTGTCTGAATTATGGCAGAGATATGACGACTATATCAGTATGCTACGCATTTTAAGCATTTCATTGCGTTGAAAAGCATTGGATTGCGTTGAACATAAAACACTATTGCGATAACTCTTTTATCTTGGTATCAAAGACTCTGCACTGGACCTTGTTGCCTCCTACTTAAATGATCGGATACAACATGTTTATGTTAATGAAATTCGCTCCTCTGGAGCATCTGTAGCTATGGGCGTACCGCAGGGATCAATTCTAGGTCCGTTTCTATTTTTAATTTATATTAACGATCTGCCATTCTATATACAGAACTTTTGCGACATTGTTCTATTTGCCGATGATACGTCACTTATTTTTAAAGTTGATCGTACGCTTACTAATTTTAACGGCGTAAATAGTTCACTTGCCCAAATTGTAGATTGGTTTACGACCAATAATTTCATCAGCATGCCTAATGTCAGGGATTGCGGTAAAAATATAACATTGAACGGTGATACCCTTAATATTGTAGAATCAACTGTATTTTTGGGGATCACTTTAGATAGCAAACTGCAGTGGAACGCCCAAATAACGTGTCTTGCAGGTAAACTCAGCTCGGCAGCCTTTGCCGTTAGTAAAGTCAGGCAGCTCACTGATGTAGAAACTGTAAGGCTAGTATACTTTAGTAATTTTCATAGTGTCATGCGTGTCATGTCTTACGGCATTTTGCTGTGGGGCAAAGCAGCTGATATACAAGTAATCTTTGTACTCCAGAAGAGAGCTATACATGCCATATATAAATTAAGTGCTAGAGTGTCTCTTAGAGAGAAATATAAAGAAATTGGCATTTAAACGGTTGCATCACAGTATATATTTGCAAATATCATGTTAGTTAAACAGAACATACATTTATACAATAGACACAGTGACATACATTCGATAAATACTAGAAATAAGCATAAATCAATTGGAACGCATCATCGTTTACAAAAGGTTCGACTCTTTTGCAGGAATTGGCGTACGCCTATATAATAAAATTCCTTTAGACATTATGAACCTGCCGTTACATAAATTTAAGGCGGAAATTAAGACGCACCTATTGAAAAGGGCTTATTACACAATTAATGATTATTTGAATGATAAAAATAAATGGAAATGAGTTGCTTGCTCTTCGCTCGAGCTATTTAGGATTCGAATGAATCTTGTGTTATAATATCTACTTGTTTTGAATCTGCATTTATATGTTGTATTTTTTACATTATGTTTTTTTACATTCTCCAGTGTAAATAATTTGAAACGCCAGGCAACTAAAGGTGTGGCTGCGTTTAGTCCCGGTAATAACTAATATGCATAATTATATATAATTTGACTTTGTTATTATGTGAACACCATGCAGACTTATTTATTATTTTGAAATTGACATGATAGTTGCTGTGTAGTTTTTGGGTATGTCATGCTCGCCTAAGTGTCCTGGCAGTGGTGGCGTATGTATCGGGTCGCCTTGTTCCCTACAATACGGTTGAGTAAGGCGATGGTTGATATATGCGTCATACTCGTGAACGGGTGCCGTCTGTTGGGACTGGTCAGCTCATAGCTGTTATAGCAATTGTTACATATAATATTATTTTAATTAAAGGCAAACTAAGTTTAGTCGACTGTTCTCACATGAATTCAAAGTAAGTGTAATTTTAATGAACACAACATTTATTTTGTTCTTTTTTTTTGTATAAATTCCGTGCTTCGGAAGGCACGTTAAGTCGTTGGTCCCGGTTGCCAATAAAATGGCAGTCGTTAAGCCAAGTTGAAAGCCTTATGGGCGGCTTAAAAAATTTCAACAGTAGGTCGCCGCAGCCTGCGCCTGTCTATTTCAACACGGCAATGGGCTCACCACCTGTTACGTGGGACAAAAATGCATGCTGTGAAATGTGGGCGTTAAATATGCCTCTGCCTACCCCTTCGGGGATAAAGACGTGACAATATGAATATGAATGAATTTTGTATAAATTCATTACTGTATAATTGGTCTAATAACATGTTAATCAAACTGTGTCAAATGGCGGTTAGAAAAGAGTGGCCATGAGTTTTATTGCCAGGTTCTTCCTCTGGCTCTACCTATTGCTTTGCGAATCTGGCAGTAAATGTAAATGTAAAAGCAGTAATCTTGACGTTCATATGTGTTACTCTGTGACCTACATGAATAAAGATTATAGATTTTTTGATTGATTTTTGATATTGATATGATAGATTTGATTGCCCATTGAATTCAACAAATTGGGTTGAATACATGTATGAAGTATGTCACCGGTCAAGCTGAGTGTAGACTTGAATGCCGAATTACCCTTCTTCGATAACCCGTTTACTGTAAACACCCTTAGTCCAGGAATCCACACGGTGAAAAGTGGGCATATAATATGCTTCTGCTACCCCTTCGGGGATAAGGCGTGATGGTTATTTATTTATTTTTATTTATTTTAGTCCATCGTCGGTTCGCCATATTCCAGTTCACCGATGATTTGTTGGCCGAAAACACCCCTCGTCCGTAGACGATTATAACAGAACTATAATTTGTAGAACCATCTACCGACCTATAAAGATGAATAAAAAACAACTTTTTCGACGTCGAACACTTTGCCCTGTATGTTCAGCGTTATAACTTGTTCGAACTTGTTTACTTGATATTACGGGGTCGGGTGTCACTCGCTCCCAGCAATACCGAAAATAAAAGAACAGTTTGAAAGCAGTCTGGAAGAAGAAATAAAAATAAAGAAGCTTACTCATTGGCCAACTCGTTAGCAGATATGTCCTTGCCGACGTCGATGTTACACTTGAAGGAGATTCCCTCGGCAGTCATGAGCTTGATGCGTCTGCTCACCACCTCCTTGCTCAGCTTCATGGTGGGGATGCCGTACTGCATCAGTCCACCCGGACGGTCGTTGCGCTCGAACACTGTCACTGTGTAGCCCACCTGGACACGCACACACACACACACACACACATATATAGTCATGAGTATTTCCCTGACCATGATATTACGAGTACTTTCATTGAATATAAAAAAGAACGTGAAGTTATACTTCTTTTTGGGCGTTGGGGAAAAATTATGAGGTAATTTTTTACAATGCGCGCGCAGACCATCACTAAAAACCGACACCATGAAGTTACCTGATAAGTGTTTCCATGACAGCTTATAACTAACTACATTCGAAATAGTTTTCATTCTTTTGATGTGTTTTTTTCTTACAAATTTATCATTCCTGTTACAAACAAAGAGATGTAGTATATGTGATGAAATTTTATTAGACCTCGTATTTTTTAGTACACATTTTTTTTTGCAATAGCGTGACCTACTTTACACATAATATTAGGTTCCTTAAACCAATAACAGGCCAGTACCAGGTAGCATAAAAGTCACTGTGCACAGGCCATAACAATTTTAATTTAAAAACACCCGGCTGTATGAAATATTGAATATTGCTGAGGGCTATGGTTGTATTCATTGATATTAGAGTTGATAAGTAGCTCGTCAGTAGCTCTGGTCATATTCTTATTTTAAATGACAATACAATTTAGTGAAGAATTTCAACTTGTTTCGATACGGTTCGGGTAGTTCAGTGGCGTAGAACATTGCCCTGGCTGGGCAAAGGTCACGGGTTCAATTATCGTCTTGAACCAAGTTGTCTTATTCTAACTTTAATAAAATTTTATATTTAAGTAAGCATACTAATAGCTTTAGCAGCGCTCGTGGCCCCGCGGTCTCAGTGTTCGGTAAACGATCACTGAGGTACGCAACTTTCACTATGGCTGGTCGTCGGATGGGTGACCACTTTGTGGCATTTACATTTGCGAGCGTTTCCGTGCTTCGGAAGGCACGTTAAGCCGTTGGTCCCGGTTGCCAGTAAAATGGCAGTCGTTAAGCCTGGTTGAAGGCCTTATGGGCTGCTTAAAAAATTTCAACAACAGGTAGCCACAGCCTGCGTCTGTCTATTTCAACACGGCAATGGGCTCACCACCTATTACGTGGGACAGGAATCCACACGGTGAAAGTGGGCATATAATATGCCTCTGCCACCCCTTAGGGGAAAAGGCGTGATGGATATTTATTTATTTTTATTTTTAATAGCTTTAAAAAATTATACCGAGTGGCGCCGAGGATATCACATTAATTTGAACCACCTACAGTACATGTTGCCTTCTGCGAAAATATGGGGTATTTTCGCAGAAGACAACATGAACCAAAAATACTAATCAGTTTAGCCAGGATTCGCTTATGTTTGTTTAATTTATTTCATCATCATGTGTTTTTTAGAAAAGAACTGACCTAGGCAATACCTACATTGCCTAAGTCAGTACCTCGGACAACTACCTGACACGTTGCCGCTCTTACTAAGATATTTTAAAATAAAATTCAACCACATTTCAATGAAATAAAGTTGACAATTCTCAGTCGTTCGTTAGCCTGCCTCTGTGGCGCGGTGGGAGTGCGTCCGACTGCTACGCAAGAGGTCGTGGGTTCGATTCCCACCCAGGATAAAACTTTGTGTGATGAGCACGATGGTTTATTCTGTGTCTGGGTGTTATTTATCTATAATATGTATGTATTTAGAAATATATAAGTATGTTTATCAGTTATCTAGATCCTATAACACAAGCTAATATTAGCTTACTTTGGGCTAGATGGCGCTGTGTGAAAAGTGTCCCATAATATTTAATATAAATAAAAACTTGTTTAAAAAAACTTGTTTAGAGAGTGCGAAAAGTAAAAAAATATTTTTTTTTCTCTATGTGACCTAGCCGCATAGCTAGGGAGTTCAGCAGTGAAACAAATATCGATATTTGGATATTTATTAAAATATCACCGTCTAATAAAATCTCTACCTCAACATAAAGCTAAAAGACTAAAAATTTAATATTTTGTTTCGATACGTCGATACTTTTTGAACAAGGCCGCTCTAGCTCATGGCGGTCAGCTGCTTTGATGTGTTTGAGTAGCTTGGTACGGCTGATTTGAGTTATTCAAATTAACAACTATTTTAGTGTCATTAAAAGTTTTACGATTTTAGATGAATACAATAAAAAAAAATCCTACTATCAGTGAATTGATTTATGGTGTATTTGGGAATTTACATTTCACTTACAATAGAAAATTATATTAAGCATAAGCTAGTTGATCTTGTAACTTCCGTAGTCGCCATACCGTTATAAACACCAATTTTTACACTATTTTTGTTAAAAACATTTTGTTAGGTTCTATGAATTATTACAAAATCCCAAAATACATTAATACATTCTTAGTAGCACTTCGTTGGTTTTAGTTTAAAGGTTTAAGTCAAATTATTTTTTATTTTGTAACTTAAAATCGTGTGTTGAGAAGTCATGCTCATGAAGTGAGCTACGAATGGCCGCCGCCGTCCGCCGGGTTGTTTTAGGGCCGAATTCCATAACGTTTATCAACACAAGAAATACTTGAGAGTAGATTTTTTATGGCAAAATCTAGTCTCAAGCGTTGATCGAGTATTGTAGGTACTGAAAAAGTTATTAGGTACCTAGTTGAAATTTGTGATAGTGAAATTTGACGTGATTCTTATTTATTTTCTTTGTGTCACGATGCCGCGAGTGAATTATACCTATTCCCATTTACGGGGAATGTCGCCAAAGTGCAGCCTTAGCGTTAAGGGCATACCGTGAGAAGTTCGGAAACAGTCGCACATGTCCCTCTGACTCCCGAATCTTTGTAAGAGCTGTGCAAAGATTGCGGGATAACCCGCACTTGGTGCCAAGGAATGCAGAGGTATGGGAAGTATTTTTATTAGAATTGATAAAGTGGCAAGTAGTCATTTAGAAAAATAAAGGTGCAGTAGGTAACTAGTTACTATGTAAGCCGCAAGCGTTTGATCATTCAGCCGCCTTTTGTAAACATGTTTATGTTTACAAAAGGCGGCTGAATGATCAAACGCTTTTTGACGCGTTGTTATGGCAACCGTAACGTTGCCAGTTTTCTCAATGGTGAGAGTACTTTAACAAAAACGTTTAGTAGTTAACAAAAACGGGATGATCTAACTTTCGACTATTTTTATTCTATTTATGGTATTCTAAAAAAGCATTTTTTTTTTTTCTCAAAAATATTATTCTATGGGAGGAAGTGTTATCAGGCATTTCATTTCAGTTAATGTGATAAGAAATGAACCGCCCGGTATATGGTTTGAAACGTGATTCGCAACAAATATTTAACTACTGGTTCGAATCGAAAACTTTTTGTGTTGGATAGCCTATTTATCCAGAAAGGCTATAGGCTATATATTATCATGCTACTACCCAGGAGAGCTAAGCAGTAATCATAAATGTCAGCAAATTGGGATTTTTTTTATACATTATTATAGAATTAATAAACGACGCGATTAAATGGGTGCCACGGGATTCGAAGTATGTAGCGGGCGAAACCGCGGGGCTCAAAAAGTTCAATTATATAAATCATAGATAATTAGCACAATTACCTTGTTTAACTGATGTGCAGCAGCTAAGCCCGCAGGTCCAGAGCCAACTATTGCCACTGTCTTCCCATTTCGGTACGTTGGTATCTAGACAATTACAATAATGGAAATAGTATACAATTTTTAACATTATTTTTTCTTTATATATAGAAAATATTTTTGTTATATTCATCGTCGATTAAGTATTCTAAGAAGTTTATTCAAAATGACGTCATCAGTGGCATGAAATCGCAGGACATTAGTTTAAAAAAATATTCAAACAATTATAATAACATTAAAGTTTTTGCGCTTTACTTCCGTGCTAGGCAAAGGCGTTATACTGAAGTAATGCCAGCGTTATACTGAAGTAATACCTTCATCTCACCTTCAATGTCTTTGAAGGTGAGATGAAGGTTGTTTATATTTTGCCTGATATAGTATTAATCCTTCATTATTCATTATTTTCCATTTCAAAGTCAAAGTTATTTCCAATCACCCTATTCTCTCGTTAATTTACTTTTTGTCGTAGGTTAAGAGAATTAGTTACCTCAGGTTGTATCCAGCCGGACTCAAAGGCGTGGTCAATGATGGCGCACTCGATATTCTTGATGGTCACCGGCGGCTCCGAGATGCCCAAGACGCAAGCGCCTTCGCACGGGGCAGGACACACGCGACCCGTGAACTCTGAGGGGAAAAAAACATTCAAATCACAAAACGCCGGTGCTAGATTACAATATAATTTTGGAAATACTCATCATACTCTTTCGTATCACGAAAATGGCGTAAATTGTCATAGACGCAAAATAATATACAGAAACTAAGTCACTGATCGATCCACGCACAGCTGAAACCGCTGGGTATAGAACCATGAAATTATGTTGCCGAGCGGGCAGCCGTGCTCGCTCTGGCAGAAGGGCACGCCGCACTCATACACATACCTGGGAAGTTGTTGGTCTGCAGCAGCTGGTCGAGCGCCTGGCGCCAGTCGCCCTTGTAGATGAGGTCGTTCCACTTGGGGATGATGTTGCCGAGCGGGCAGCCATGCTCGCTCTGGCAGAAGGGCACGCCGCACTCATACACATACCTGGGAAGTTGTTGGTCTGCAGCAGCTGGTCGAGCGCCTGGCGCCAGTCGCCCTTGTAGATGAGGTCGTTCCACTTGGGGATGATGTTGCCGAGCGGGCAGCCATGCTCGCTCTGGCAGAAGGGCACGCCGCACTCCATGCACCGGGCGGCTTGCACGCGCAACCCGCGCCGCACGTGCCCGCTGTTGTAGATCTCGTCCCAGTCGCGCATGCGCTTCTCCGCGGGACGGTACATCGACGTTTCTCGCGGGTACTTGATAAACCCTCTGGTATAAACAATAAGACAAATTTCTTTAGTCACTAAGTATTTTCACGCTGTAACCGGGATAGTCAGAGAGGACAGATTGTCAGGCTTCCCAATCCCAATTCTAGTGATAGAAGTATGCATTACTTCTATTCAATTCTATTCGACGAAATTCGTTCGTTCCTCTTTTATTTCTTAAATGTATCCATCCTAACCATCGTAGCCCGCCCTCTCCCAAATGCTGACACTTATTCAACTTTGGATTTTATTGGGTTGGCCAGCAAGTATTCATTTATAGTTTTATTTGTAGTTTAATTTCATTTTATCATTTTGCAAAGGTTTTTATTTATTTATAATGAACAATATAAATTGTGTTTGATATAATGATGACTTTCAGTAATGTCAATATTATAAATAAGTGAAGCCAACAAAGTAGTTTATTCATTTGACATGAATTCTGATATAGAATATATGCATGCTTCCAATAAAAATGTCCTAAGCTTATATTTAAAACTATTCCTATTATGAACTATTTGTTTTATGATATTTGGCAACTTGTTAAATATTATCACTGCCTGATATTTCGAACAATGCTTTGTAATATCTAATTTAGGAAGTAGGGTATTTTTAACAGCCTTCCTTCGCGTAATCTCCCTTATTTGACACTCTTTTTGTGTCTCATATTGATTTATTTCTTTTGCGAAGTGGCTTAACAGGACCATTATATACAGACGTGGCACCGTTAATATGTTTAATGTAATAAAATGCTCTCTGCATGACTGGTTTTGTGGAATTTTAGCCATAGTTATGATGGCACGCTTTTGTATAACAAACGATCTTTGACGATAGATGTAGTTATTTCCCCATTGGGTTTTTGCTGTATCTTATCCTAGATTCCACAAGTAAACTGTTTTAAGTTGATTTATTTTCAATTCATCTCTAAGACTCCTAAGCTTATAACACGCTGATGATATTGATGCATCTATGGCATCCAGATCTTGGTAACAATTTAATTGCGAACCTATTTGTATTCCTAAAAATTTTGCGAAGAAGCGCTCGTGGCCCCGCGGTCTCAGTGTTCTGTAAACGATCACTGAGTTACGCAACTTTCACTATGGCTGGTCCTCGGATGGGTGACCACTTTGTGGCATTTACATTTGCGAGCGTTTCCGTGCTTCGGAAGGCACGTTAAGCCGTTGGTCCCGGTTGCCAGTAAAATGGCAGTCGTTAAGCCTGGTTGAATGCCTTATGGGCGGCATGAAAAATTTCAACAGCAGGTAGCCACAACCTGCGTCTGTCTATTTCAACACGGCAATGGGCTCACCACCTATTACGTGGGACAGAAATCCACACGGTGAAAAGTGGGCATATAATATGCCTCTGCCACCACTTCGGGGATAAGGCGTTATGGATATTTTAAAAATTTTGCGCTATCTACTGGTTAATTTTGTTACCACTCATTTTTAAATTAATATTTTCATTTCTTCAATCTGTAGTTTTAAATAAGACTATATTTGTTTTGCTAGGTTTTAATATTAAATTATTAGCTGTAAACCAACTATGTAACCTATCAAAAAATTATTTGCCTTAGTTATTGTCTAAATTATTTTCTGCTATTAATATGTTAGTGTCGTCCGTAAAAACAACAAGTAATTATGCATGTAATTAATTAAATCATTTGTGAATATTATGTATAATATAGGACCCAATATCGATCCCTAAGGCACACCACGCTTTTCTTTTTTTGATTCTGTCAGAGGTAACGCCCAAAAATTGATGGCATCCTACTTGTGGAATAGACGGATGTATGTGGAAATAAAAAATAAAGACGAATACAAATATGAAGTGGCATATACATCTAAATGTACATCCGTCTATTCCACAAGTAGGATGCCATCCATTTTTGGGCGTTACCTCGAACTCCATCATATTCCAGTTTTGTCAAGCAGTAGTTCGTAGACAATAGTGTCAAACGCGGAAGTGAGATCTACAAATATCCCTACCACTCAACTTTTTATTTAATTTAATTACTACATCATTTACCAATGTATTTATTGCATCTAAAGTACCGACACCTTTTTGATACCCAAACTGCCTTAAATTTATAACACTGTTTCTATTGAAATGTCTTATAAGTTGGGTATAAATCAATTTTTCAAAGATTTTTGAAAGGTTAGGTAACAGAAATATCGGTCGTTAATTTTTTAGTTCAGTTTTTGGTCCCTTTTTATGTATAGGAACAATTTTTGCCAATTTCTAATGGTCGGGGAATATTGACTTGATTGGCTACTTTCCTATGCAGCCTGTCTTAGCCCTACTACTATTGAAATCCCCTGATACGTAGAGCAATGAGAACGATGAGAAAAGAGCTATGCATTACGTCTACTCACACGTACAAGTGCACGTCACGCGAGACATGTACATATTTCAACAATTATGAATATGACTTTGTACCCAAATCCTCATCCAATCTCGCGTCCATCTGACTTATTACGAAAGCTGTCATCAAATTTTGAAGATTAGTTACTTACGAGACGTGGAATCAATTAATTATTACTTACTCTCGTTTAATTATTAGACGCCACTGAGACCTTAGTTTTCCAAACAACCTGCAAGGCTAGGGATAATGGCTGAGGCTGTGGCAGTCGTTTTCTACGATGCCCATTAAAATTGAATCAATCTGTACATCAAATTTGACTCTTCATGGGTTTTGTATACAGTACTAGTTGACGCCCGCGGCTCCGCACGCGTGGTGAAATTTTTCCGTTCCCGTTTCCCAAAACACCTTGCTCCCGGGAAAAAAAGTAGCCTGTGTTTCATCAAAATCCATTCAGTACATTTTGCGTGAAAGAGTAACAAACATCCATTCTTACAAACTTCCGCATTTATAATATTAGTAGGATAGTCTTCCGTTTGACTACTATCTGATGTTAAACATAGACGGTTTCATAGTCCGGGTGTAACTGGAACTTTACACACATCACAGAAACTAATGTTGTGGCTATCTTTAGGAGACTTTTTATACCATTCGGTCACCAAGCATACAGTCCAGTTCACCTAATGGAAACGGTTGACGATAAGTTATGGAATTTATTGGACTTACCTCGTTTTATCCAAAATCTTCTCCATGTTCCTCATTTCTGCTTCAACATCACGTACAGTCTCTTCAATATCCAGTACACCATTCTCGTGGTTACCATTCTCCACCTTTACTGGCGTCGGTTTCGCAACGGCCATCTGTCTGAGCGCTCGCTGGTACTCGTAAGGGAATACTTTGATGAACTTGCTGGCAGGTTCCGGCCATGTTTTGAGCATATCTTGAGCTATTATGGACCTAAAATTATTTAATAATATAAGGTAACTTTTCCACACCTTAAAAAAGAGATGATTCGAACAATTTTAAATGTACAGTTTTCTGATTTTTCTCTATACTTAGCCATAGTTCTAGATCAACAGAAAATACTCTACAAAATTTGATTCCCTTGAGACTGTTGAAATATTTGACCAAATTTCCATTTTCCGTTTCCGCTATGTCTTGCAGTCCTGTACCAGCCTAACATTGTGATACAGTAAGGTCAATAAACCTACCAAAATAAAATTAAGAGAAACCACATCCAGAAGTGGACTGTGATAGGTCAATTAGATAGATTGATGACCAGAAACGAACTGCGATAGGCTGAATAAGTAATGTAACACTCACCCAGTATATTTAACGAACTCCTGTAACAGTTGCTGCACATAATCCAGGTCTTCTTGCAGTTCCAACGGCAGAAGTTCCACCATCTCCGGGTTACACTTGGCAGAGAAAGAGCCGTCGATGTCGTACACGTAAGCGATGCCACCTATCGTTTGAAGCACACCATGTTAAACACAGGTTGTGAAAAATCGATATCATGAGTTAGCAAATACTATTCGGGGCTAAGTCATTCAAAATTCCGCAAGTCCATAAAAATTTTTTTCGACGTTTGCATTTTTCTTATTATTAAGTTCAAGAGTTTGCTAGTCGGATTTAAAAATAATCTTTTAGTGTTATATAGCCTATTTATCGAAGAAGGCTAAAGGCATATCATCACGCTACTACCGTCAAGAGCGGAGCAGTAGTCATAGATGTCAACAAATCGGGCAATTTTTTATACATTATTGTAGAATTTAGAATCGTAGCTCAGTCGTTGTCCCAAAACATTTATTTATTCCTTACCTATGTACCAAACTAAGAAATGGGTGTCGTTTACACTAGGTTACGTTGACGTAAGTAGTGATGAGAGTAAGTAAGTGAATGAATGAATGAGTGAGTGAATAAGTGAATGAATTAAGGAGTGAATGAGTAAAGGAGCGATTGAGTGAGTGCTTACCGCTCATGCCGGCGGCGAAGTTCCTGCCGGTGAGGCCGAGCACGAGCGCGGTGCCGCCCGTCATGTACTCGCAGCCGTGGTCGCCCACGCCCTCCACCACGGCCACGCACCCGCTGTTGCGGACGCAGAACCGCTCTGACGCGATACCTCTGTGAGGGGAGGGGGGATTACATGACAAGAATTGGCGCGGTGGGAGTGTATCCGACTGCTACGCAAGAGGTCGTGGGTTCGATTCCCACACAGGATAAAACTTTGTGTGATGACCACGATGGTTTATTGTGTCTGGGTGTTATTTATCTAAAATATATTTGTATTTAGAAATATTTAAGTATGTTTATCAGTTATCTGATTACCAAAGAATAAGCTCTGCTAGTTTGGAATCAGATGGCGTTGTGTGAGTTGTCCCAACGATATTTATTTATTTTATTGTTTATCTTCTTGTTTATTTTTGCTTCCAAACACTATCTGGATTTGCAGCTTAGGGTCCACTTCTATTTGGCTACTAGAACCAGCTATCGATTGGGTTTTAATTTTCAGCATTGTTGGGAGCGACTGTCCTCTGACCTCCCAACCGCGAATGGGCGAATGCGTCGTTGCCTTGTCCGTACGTCAGCAGGTGCACCACTAACATGTGAGGTAGCTTGAGCACGGAGATTTCGGTTCCTCTGGCGCCCAATAATATAACCTCTTAAATTACTCCTATAAAGAAGGTGGTGACTGGACAAGCGAGAGATGCTTGGGGTTTGCAATCGGATTATAAAGATAATTTTTAAAATAAACCTTAAATGCTATGCAAAATCAGATGAAATTACCACACACACAGCCCACGCGTTCAGAGTACGGCATCGAATAACCTCACTGTCACATAAATTCAAAACCAGTTTAAAAAAATAAGATAACCATACCTGAAATAAGCCCTTCCAGAGGTGGCTCCGTACAGGCACACGTTCCCCACAATAACGTTCAAGTGAGACTCGAACGGGGACGCTTTAGGAGGGTAGATGATTACCTTGCCACCCGAAAGTCCTTTACCTGAAATACACGGTTTATATTAATTTATTGGACATGAACGTTGTGCCACTTAGAAGTTCTGGTAACGTGGGTCCACTTTCAGTGTCAACTGGATCAATAAGGCCGAATTTCATAATATTACTTGCGCAGGTATCTGTATGAGGCGTGAAGGGTCCAACGGCATCAGCTCCAAACAGAGTTGGAGGAATTATATTTCTAAAGAGTACAGTTAAATCGTGGAGTACTCAAAATTTCACATAATTTCAGTTACAACCGATTCGTGTCACCGAATTATATTGATATTTAACTCAGTCATATAAGCTGTCGCAACTTCATCATATTTTTAGCGGAGTCCATCGCATCAATGTTTAAAAACGGTTGTAACACTGTTCATTGATATCAGAGTAGTTAAGTAAACTCGATAGATAGCTCTGGTAATATTCTTAAATGACGATTAAAATGAAATCCCCATTAACGCTTTTACCACGTTAATGAGAACTTCGAACAAACCTATACATGAATACACTGCTATCTACTAGAATAATTTACTTCTTTTGATTATAGAAGATTCATATTACCTACTTGAAAATGGTCACTTTTGAAGAAAATTGTAATACATAGGAAATCAAGTGAATGAAGATGAATGAAGATACGAATGAAGATCAGAAATATACTGTAAAGAATTTCAGCTTGTTTCGGTACGGTTCGGGTAACATAGTTCAGTGGCCAGAACATTTGTTAGGGAAAGGTTACGGGTTCAATCCCCGTCCTGAACCAGGTTGTATTTTTTTCACTTTAATAAATGTTTATGGTATTTTTAAATTGTCTGTGCTCCGCGATTTCACTATTGTGTATTGCAACACCAGATCCCAAATATTCCTGTTTTACATTTGCTTACCAACATAATCGTTAGCGTCACCCTCTAGGGTGACCGTGATGCCTTTGGACAAGAACGCGCAGAAGCTCTGCCCGGCAGAGCCTGTCAGTGAGATGTCCACCGTCGTACCGTCTGGTAGACCCTCCTCGCCGTATTTCCTGTTCAAATAAATATTGTACTTATTAATATCAATTAATAACGACTCATAGTACTACACAGGAGATGTAAGTGGTTTCACCGTAGCCTGCAGGGCCCAAGCGTTTTCACCTAATAAAATATGGATACATACATACATATTGTCACGCCTTTATCCACGAAGGAGTAGGTAGAGGCATACTACGCGCCTACATTTCACCGCATGTATTTTTGTCCCACGTAGCAGGTAGTGCGCAAATTGCCGTATTGAAATGGATAATATGGATGGACGAAAAAAATAATAAAATATGGATTCAGATAGATTCGGAAGATAGGGGGTGCAATTGGAACTAGAACGGGAAAGACGAGAAAAAAATAAGAAGTAAGAGATGAAAGGAAAACCCAATTAACTTACATGGCAATATGATATGACAGTGTAGACGTGAACGCTCGGTCCTCGTTCGTGATCTTCATAGTGATATCAACGTGCGGCTTAGAACCATCTAGAATGCCCGCGCATTGCTCGATCAGCTGGTTATCCAGGCGTTTTTCCAGTTGGAAGTCCTGTAATTAAATATTCAACCCCTGTGAAACCATGGTAATGGTCTATTTACGATCCTTCCATTTAACTACAAATTTAAAACAACAAATAATATTATGAAATGCTCGTGGCCCCGCGGCCTCAGTGTTCTGTAAACGATCACTGAGTTACGCAACTTTCACTATGGCTGGTCCTCAGATGGGTGACCACTTTGTGGCATTTACATTTGCGAGCGTTTCCGTGCTCCGGAAGGCACGTTAAGCCGTTGGTCCCGGTTGCCAGTAAAATGGCAGTCGTTAAACCTGGTTGAATGCCTAATGGGCGGCATGAAAAATTTCAACAGCAGGTAGCCACAACCTGCGTCTGTCTATTTCAACACGGCAATGGGCTCACCACCTATTACGTGGGACAGGAATCCACATGGTGAAAAGTGGGCATATAATATGCCTCTGCCACCCCTTCGGGGATAAGGCGTGATGGATATTTATTATTTATTTATAAATAATATTAGCCAATGGTTCAGTGCTAAAAGATCTCATCATCGAATCGGTTTTACTTACCTGTCTTGTATAAAATGTTTTTAAGTCTACAGATAGTATTCACTTTGGATGTTATCTTATCGCTTATTTTGTTTACGTGTGACTCAAACCTTTTGTGAAATGCGACTCGCACACACTAACCTGCCTCGGTGGCGCAGTGGTAGTGTATGCGACTGCCGCGACTAAGGTCCAGGGTTCGATTCCCAGGTAAGAAAAAATATTTGTGTATTTCGGAGTTTGGATGTTTCCAATGTTGTATGTATTTAGAAATACATAAGTATGTTTATCAGTCGTCTAGATCCCATAACACAAGCATATTATTAGATTACTTTGGGCTAGACGGCGCTGTGTAAAAAAAAAGTGTCACAATATTATATAAACCGTTCTGTTCGATTTTACAATAGAACACTTCTAAATAACTAAACTTATATTTTTCTTGTACCTAATAATTATGCTTTTAGCTATTAAGTTATAGCCTATATAGAACATTCTCATACACCCCATTTAAGCTTCACACTGTATTCATGACGGGGTAGTCAGATGGGACTGATCGCTAAAATTCGCGATCCATGCTTTCTTTAGGTTCCTGCAAATTCATTAATAGATTCATACACATCTACCGATTACTTTTGACCATTTTTAGGCAATTTCCGCACGTGGTCCTCATATGTACTCGTAGGTCTCGGACTACCTTGACTCCTTCTATCTAAAATTCTGAGGTTACAAGAAAAAATGCTTATCAAGAATAAATAAAATAAATAAATATCGTTGGGACAACTCACACAACGCCATCTGATTCCAAACTAAGCAGAGCTTGTACTATAGTAACCAGATAACTGATAAACATACTTGTATTTCTAAATACATACATATTATAGATAAATAACACCCAGACACAGAATAAACCATCGTGCTCATCACACAGTTTTATCCCGGACACACTCCCACCGCGCCATAGAGGCAGTCAAAAAGAAAAGAAGGTAGCGGTGTTACAGTCGTTGGGACTAATCCCACCCACATTCCCAGTACTGTGTCTCCTGTAAACCAGGATCTATAGCAATGACCAAAACACCAGAAAAGTTACACCGACCTCGAACTCGGTGAAGTCCCAGGAGAAGTTAGCATAGCATGTCTTGGAACCCGCAACGAAATTAATCAGAAGATAATGTGAGGAAATAGGAAAAAAACGTAAGGCCTCTTCCCTCCTTTGAAAAGCGGGAGATCTGGAAAGCCACTAGGTGTAAATCCTATAGAAATAGGGAAGCACCACGGTAATAGTAGGTATATTATGGGTCCTATGTGAGCTATGTTTGATTCCAGTAATATGTATGGCAGAAACGTTTAAAAGCACGAAAATTCACCCTCGATGCCACGAGATCCGCATAGTAAACTACTCCCGATGTTACTTGTAAACAATGAAGCATATTATGTCGCTTGTTACAGTAGTTATCGGTAGAGGTACAGACCTGCGCCTTGGATCCGCCGACGATGTTGACCCCGGGGCGCATGTGCAGCGCGTTCTTGAGGATGAGGCCGAGGTTGAGCAGCCGCGCCTTGGGGTTGGGGTTGTTCTCGCGCACCTTCAGCAGGTCCGTGCGGCCGATCAGCTCCTGGAAGCGACGCACCCCCACCGCTGCCATGTGCGACCGGACCTTTATCAAACAAGCAAATACAAATGATTTATGAACTGTACCAGTTTAAGACCACCAGGACTTTAATTGGTCTTGCTAATTAGTGTCTAGCACAAAGACCTTTTAGCCTAACTCACTAAATAGGCAATGGGTTCAAAATTTCTTAATTGACATATTTTATTGAATTTCCGTGCTTCGTACGGCACGTTAAGCCGTTGGTCCCGGTTGTTAGTAAAATAGCAGACGTTAAGCCTGGTTGAAAGCCTTATGGGCGGCTTGAAAAATTTCAACAGCAGGTCACCACAGTCTGTACTTGTCCGTTTCAACACGGCAAGCGGTGAAATGTGGGCGTGTAGTATGCCTCTGCCTACCCATTAGGGAATAAAGGCGTGACAATATGTATGTATGTATTATTTACTGCAAATGAGGTTGTAGCAAGATGGTAAATCACAATTCACAATATTATAGTACTAGCCTAAAATTTCATATAAATTCCAATTACATTGCAATACATTTAATACATAACAAGGGATATGGAGATAACAAACATACAATATAACAAACATACAATATAACAAAAAACACAATTTTTGCAAAACTGAATCGACACAAAGCATACATGAAAAGTAAAATAAAGTAAAACAAAGACATATATGAGATAGGCACCCACATATTAGGTCGGGGTAAAGTCTTTTCGCATTTAGTATGTAAATACTTGTAATAAAAATCTTTGGCTGTACTATTTTAATCTGGCTGATTTTGATAACATTAATAAGGTTACATTTTAAAAAAGAAACATATTAGTTTCTCGGTATTATACATTTGTTTTTCTTTCTGTCAAAATGAGTGAATCTAATGAAGAAATTCGATACATTTTAAAGATTTATTACAAAAAGGGGGAAAATGCTACGCAAGCCGCCAAAAAAATTTGTGTCGTTTATGGACCTAATGCAGTGTCAGCAAGAGTAGCACAAAATTGGTTTAAGCGTTTTCAATTCGGGAATTTTGATGTTAAAGATGCACCTCGCTGTGGTCACCCTGTTACAGACAAAATTGACGCAATTTTTGAAAAAGTGTAGTAAGATCGGCATATCAGTAGTAGCGACGTAGCTGAAGAACTGGGGATTGACCACAAAACAGTTTTGACCCTTTGAAAAAGGCTGGGTTTACAAAATAGCTCGATATTTTGGTGCCACACGAGCTGAAAAAAACCAAATAAACCGTGTTTATGCGTAAACAACAATTGTATTGTGTTTAATCTAAAAAACCAATGTAGAAACAATCCTCAAATATTGATAACACTCAACGCATAGCTGTCAAATCAAATAATTGCCAAAATAAGATCCATAAAATGTTTAAAATGTACAAATGATACAAAAAAATTCAAGGACAGCGATTTCTATGCAAGACTCACATTTGTAGTTTTTAAAATTGACCTTTAAAAACACAAATCATACACAGGCAGGACCGTCGTCCATCAGACGGCAGATGCGCCTTGCAGGTGAGTTTGAAATGGGGTCCTATAAACAGTCAAATTATTTGAAACTAATTGTATTTATGCCCATAGCTCCCGTTCCCGATTCCCACAGGAACTTGTTCCCAAGATAAAAAGTAGCCTATATTTTGATGCATAATCTCCCGTTTTGTCATTGAAAATCATTCAGTAGTATTTACGTGTAAAAGTTACAAAAATCCATCCACACTTCCATACTAACTTTCATACGCCGGTTTCCCATTGGGGTAGGCAGAAACTATGGATTTCCACTTACTACGATCCTGGCATACAACTTTCGCTTCTCCTACTTTCATAAGTGTTTTCATACACGACCGTCGGTTAAGGGTACTCTTGACCTGGCCTTTCTTTTATAATATTTTTAGGATAGGATAAACAATTCTATTCAAAGTGATAAGTAAAGTTGAGCAATGAATGTAAGCAGTTCATACCTCCTCGGCCAACATGAACAGGTAGTTGACGACGTGTTCAGGCTTGCCGGCAAACTTCTTCCGCAGCACGGGGTCCTGTGTGGCGATGCCCACGGGGCACGTGTTCAGGTGGCACTTGCGCATCATCGTGCAACCTGCACGCAACGTGGGGAGGGAATGTTAGTATTGTGATATGAATAACGAATAATAGTTATTTGTTCAACACCATTTGCACCGAGTGCTGATGTTAACCAGCGAAGTAGTCTAAAATTGAATCACGAGCATAGCGAGTGATTCGCATTTACGAGTAGACTACTGAGCGCAGAGAGTGATTTTAGGCACGATTTAAAAAAAATTGTTCTCGTGTGAAACATACAACTTTTCACCTCTTCAGCGAGATCATTGTTATATGTTAGAAAACAATTAATTGTATTTAAATACAGTGTTTATTACACTAAATTTTATATTAAAAAATAAAAATAAATTACTACAATTTATTGTTTTTACTACATTGTTTAGATTAAACGACATAGCCTTAATAAGAGCTCGCAGCAAAAACCATTTTTGCTTCGAGATTTCTCGAAGCAAAACTGCCCTTTTGCTGCTGGAGAGGTGAAAAATCTTTTTCTTCTTTATCTTAGTCTTTACTGTAGTACGTGCTTTACAGTATTAGTCGCACAGTTCTGAATGATTTTCAGTGCTTTACAGTAGTAGTGAAGAGTTACATGTAATCCTACAATGAAATTAAAGTCAATTTATTCGTTATATTTTTGGTCGTTTACATTCTTAATTCCGTTACCGCGTGCGCTCATTGGTCCACGTTCCCGGTTTCGTATAACACATTTCCGTTCCTTTTCCAAAATCACTCCCAAAACACATATCCAGCAACCGAAAGGAAAGATGTTAAACATCAGAAAGGAACGTAGAGCATTGCGGTTGAACAACAAGTCCAGATTGCTGTATCAACATGAATAAAGGCTACTACCGGATATTAGATTTGTATTCAACACAAATATAAGTTATATCACAGGAAATCGTAAATGAATGTATAAAATTTTATAACTTATTACTGAAATGATAAATGATTATCAACAATACACTTACCAAGCGCAATAAGCGGCGCAGTGCTGAAACCGAACTCATCAGCTCCCAACAAAGCCGCGACCATCACGTCGAAGCCGGTCCTGATCTGACCGTCAGCCTGTACCACCACTCTGAGGCAAGACATTCATATAATTACTTTCTAAACTAACTCTAAGACTACGTCTAATTTACGCTTTTTAAATCATAATATTCAGTTGCTGGTACTAATGTTCAGAAATGGACGTGACCCAAAAAAATATCCTTGACCGGTGTGTTTCAAGCTCAAAAATAGTACTCCTGATACTATACAATCATTTCACCCCTCTCCCATCGGGGAAGGCTAGGCAAGGGTCCTGACATACAACTTTAGCTTCTTCTACTTTCATAAGTGTTTTCATACACGCTCGGCGGTTAACGTTACTCTTGACTTGGCCTTATTCCTAAAGGGTATGTCAATAAAATCGAAGTGTGAACATGCGTACGACTAGGTGGACCTTAACTAGTTTGTAGATTCCCTCTCGCCACATAAATCTGATTCGTCAGTCTATTTTCATCAATCCTCTCCACGAGACTGAACCACTTAAAACATCCCCTTTTCTATTCTAGCTAAACTTCGCAGTCTTCTTATTTTAAAGAAGGACGCCATAGTACATAATTTAAGATAAAAAAGTGTGAAGTGAAGAACAAGTGTCGATGTGTCGATGTGTGAGTGAGAACCGTAGGTATGAGAACCTGAAGCGTAGGTCGTTGAGAACGAGCACCTGGTGCGTCTCGGCCACGCCCAGCTCCCAGGGCAGGCCGGCGCTCTTGATGCCCGTCCACGAGCTGTTAATGTGTCGATGTGTGAGTGAGTTACCTGGAGCGCAGGTCGTTGAGCACGAGCACCTGGTGCGTCTCGGCCACGCCCAGCTCCCAGGGCAGGCCGGCGCTCTTGATGCCCGTCCACGAGCTGTTAATGTGTCTATGTGTGAGTGAGTTACCTGGAGCGCAGGTCGTTGAGCACGAGCACCTGGTGCGTCTCGGCCACGCCCAGCTCCCAGGGCAGGCCGGCGCTCTTGATGCCCGTCCACGAGCTGTTAATGTGTCGATGTGTGAGTGAGTTACCTGGAGCGCAGGTCGTTGAGCACGAGCACCTGGTGCGTCTCGGCCACGCCCAGCTCCCAGGGCAGGCCGGCGCTCTTGATGCCCGTCCACGAGCTGTTAATGTGTCGATGTGTGAGTGAGTTACCTGGAGCGCAGGTCGTTGAGCACGAGCACCTGGTGCGTCTCGGCCACGCCCAGCTCCCAGGGCAGGCCGGCGCTCTTGATGCCCGTCCACGAGCTGTTAATGTGTCGATGTGTGAGTGAGTTACCTGGAGCGCAGGTCGTTGAGCACGAGCACCTGGTGCGTCTCGGCCACGCCCAGCTCCCAGGGCAGGCCGGCGCTCTTGATGCCCGTCCACGAGCTGTTAATGTGTCGATGTGTGAGTGAGTTACCTGGAGCGCAGGTCGTTGAGCACGAGCACCTGGTGCGTCTCGGCCACGCCCAGCTCCCAGGGCAGGCCGGCGCTCTTGATGCCCGTCCACGAGCTGTTAATGTGTCGATGTGTGAGTGAGTTACCTGGAGCGCAGGTCGTTGAGCACGAGCACCTGGTGCGTTTCGGCCACGCCCAGCTCCCAGGGCAGGCCGGCGCTCTTGATGCCCGTCCACGAGCTGTTAATGTGTCGATGTGTGAGTGAGTTACCTGGAGCGCAGGTCGTTGAGCACGAGCACCTGGTGCGTCTCGGCCACGCCCAGCTCCCAGGGCAGGCCGGCGCTCTTGATGCCCGTCCACGAGCTGTTAATGTGTCGATGTGTGAGTGAGTTACCTGGAGCGCAGGTCGTTGAGCACGAGCACCTGGTGCGTCTCGGCCACGCCCAGCTCCCAGGGCAGGCCGGCGCTCTTGATGCCCGTCCACGAGCTGTTAATGTGTCGATGTGTGAGTGAGTTACCTGGAGCGCAGGTCGTTGAGCACGAGCACCTGGTGCGTCTCGGCCACGCCCAGCTCCCAGGGCAGGCCGGCGCTCTTGATGCCCGTCTACGAGCTGTTAATGTGTCGATGTGTGAGTGAGTTACCTGGAGCGCAGGTCGTTGAGCACGAGCACCTGGTGCGTCTCGGCCACGCCCAGCTCCCAGGGCAGGCCGGCGCTCTTGATGCCCGTCCACGAGCTGTTAATGTGTCGATGTGTGAGTGAGTTACCTGGAGCGCAGGTCGTTGAGCACGAGCACCTGGTGCGTCTCGGCCACGCCCAGCTCCCAGGGCAGGCCGGCGCTCTTGATGCCCGTCCACGAGCTGTTAATGTGTCGATGTGTGAGTGAGTTACCTGGAGCGCAGGTCGTTGAGCACGAGCACCTGGTGCGTCTCGGCCACGCCCAGCTCCCAGGGCAGGCCGGCGCTCTTGATGCCCGTCCACGAGCTGTTAATGTGTCGATGTGTGAGTGAGTTACCTGGAGCGCAGGTCGTTGAGCACGAGCACCTGGTGCGTCTCGGCCACGCCCAGCTCCCAAGGCAGGCCGGCGCTCTTGATGCCCGTCCACGAGCTGTTAATGTGTCGATGTGTGAGTGAGTTACCTGGAGCGCAGGTCGTTGAGCACGAGCACCTGGTGCGTCTCGGCCACGCCCAGCTCCCAGGGCAGGCCGGCGCTCTTGATGCCCGTCCACGAGCTGTTAATGTGTCGATGTGTGAGTGAGTTACCTGGAGCGCAGGTCGTTGAGCACGAGCACCTGGTGCGTCTCGGCCACGCCCAGCTCCCAGGGCAGGCCGGCGCTCTTGATGCCCGTCCACGAGCTGTTAATGTGTCGATGTGTGAGTGAGTTACCTGGAGCGCAGGTCGTTGAGCACGAGCACCTGGTGCGTTTCGGCCACGCCCAGCTCCCAGGGCAGGCCGGCGCTCTTGATGCCCGTCCACGAGCTGTTAATGTGTCGATGTGTGAGTGAGTTACCTGGAGCGCAGGTCGTTGAGCACGAGCACCTGGTGCGTCTCGGCCACGCCCAGCTCCCAGGGCAGGCCGGCGCTCTTGATGCCCGTCCACGAGCTGTTAATGTGTCGATGTGTGAGTGAGTTACCTGGAGCGCAGGTCGTTGAGCACGAGCACCTGGTGCGTCTCGGCCACGCCCAGCTCCCAGGGCAGGCCGGCGCTCTTGATGCCCGTCTACGAGCTGTTAATGTGTCGATGTGTGAGTGAGTTACCTGGAGCGCAGGTCGTTGAGCACGAGCACCTGGTGCGTCTCGGCCACGCCCAGCTCCCAGGGCAGGCCGGCGCTCTTGATGCCCGTCCACGAGCTGTTAATGTGTCGATGTGTGAGTGAGTTACCTGGAGCGCAGGTCGTTGAGCACGAGCACCTGGTGCGTCTCGGCCACGCCCAGCTCCCAGGGCAGGCCGGCGCTCTTGATGCCCGTCCACGAGCTGTTAATGTGTCGATGTGTGAGTGAGTTACCTGGAGCGCAGGTCGTTGAGCACGAGCACCTGGTGCGTCTCGGCCACGCCCAGCTCCCAGGGCAGGCCGGCGCTCTTGATGCCCGTCCACGAGCTGTTAATGTGTCGATGTGTGAGTGAGTTACCTGGAGCGCAGGTCGTTGAGCACGAGCACCTGGTGCGTTTCGGCCACGCCCAGCTCCCAGGGCAGGCCGGCGCTCTTGATGCCCGTCCACGAGCTGTTAATGTGTCGATGTGTGAGTGAGTTACCTGGAGCGCAGGTCGTTGAGCACGAGCACCTGGTGCGTCTCGGCCACGCCCAGCTCCCAGGGCAGGCCGGCGCTCTTGATGCCCGTCCACGAGCTGTTAATGTGTCGATGTGTGAGTGAGTTACCTGGAGCGCAGGTCGTTGAGCACGAGCACCTGGTGCGTCTCGGCCACGCCCAGCTCCCAGGGCAGGCCGGCGCTCTTGATGCCCGTCCACGAGCTGTTAATGTGTCGATGTGTGAGTGAGTTACCTGGAGCGCAGGTCGTTGAGCACGAGCACCTGGTGCGTCTCGGCCACGCCCAGCTCCCAGGGCAGGCCGGCGCTCTTGATGCCCGTCCACGAGCTGTTAATGTGTCGATGTGTGAGTGAGTTACCTGGAGCGCAGGTCGTTGAGCACGAGCACCTGGTGCGTCTCGGCCACGCCCAGCTCCCAGGGCAGGCCGGCGCTCTTGATGCCCGTCCACGAGCTGTTAATGTGTCGATGTGTGAGTGAGTTACCTGGAGCGCAGGTCGTTGAGCACGAGCACCTGGTGCGTCTCGGCCACGCCCAGCTCCCAGGGCAGGCCGGCGCTCTTGATGCCCGTCCACGAGCTGTTAATGTGTCGATGTGTGAGTGAGTTACCTGGAGCGCAGGTCGTTGAGCACGAGCACCTGGTGCGTTTCGGCCACGCCCAGCTCCCAGGGCAGGCCGGCGCTCTTGATGCCCGTCCACGAGCTGTTAATGTGTCGATGTGTGAGTGAGTTACGTGGAGCGCAGGTCGTTGAGCACGAGCACCTGGTGCGTCTCGGCCACGCCCAGCTCCCAGGGCAGGCCGGCGCTCTTGATGCCCGTCCACGAGCTGTTAATGTGTCGATGTGTGAGTGAGTTACCTGGAGCGCAGGTCGTTGAGCACGAGCACCTGGTGCGTCTCGGCCACGCCCAGCTCCCAGGGCAGGCCGGCGCTCTTGATGCCCGTCCACGAGCTGTTAATGTGTCGATGTGTGAGTGAGTTACCTGGAGCGCAGGTCGTTGAGCACGAGCACCTGGTGCGTCTCGGCCACGCCCAGCTCCCAGGGCAGGCCGGCGCTCTTGATGCCCGTCCACGAGCTGTTAATGTGTCGATGTGTGAGTGAGTTACCTGGAGCGCAGGTCGTTGAGCACGAGCACCTGGTGCGTCTCGGCCACGCCCAGCTCCCAGGGCAGGCCGGCGCTCTTGATGCCCGTCCACGAGCTGGCGCCCGTGCCGCCGTCGTGCCCCGAGATCACGATGTGTTCGGCCTTGCCCTGTCGCACACACACAGCACTTAGCTTGCTATATCAATATTTTGGGAATTTAACATTTATCAGAATAGAGTCAAAAATAAATAAAATTTAAGTGTAAACAACAGATAAAAATGTATTAGAAAAAGAGTCGTTGATTACAAAAATAATAAAAAGATATTTTTTACAATTTTAAATTATATACCTTGGCAACACCAGATGCCACAACGCCCACGCCAACCTCTGACACCAGTTTGACAGATATCCTGGCTTTAGGGTTGGCACACTTCAGATCGTAGATGAGCTCAGCCAAGTCCTCGATGGAGTAGATGTCGTGATGAGGCGGCGGTGAGATGAGACCCACGCCTGGCACTGAGCAACGGGTCTTTGCGATGTCTTCTGTTACTTTATAGCCTGAGGAAATTATTCACGTTTGAGTTGTAGCGTTGATTATTTATTGATAAATCTTTGTTTTATTTTTTGTAACTATTTTATGGCCTGGTTATTAAGACCTTTTAGCCAAATCTTAATTCATGTTTTTTCAATCTTCTTTCTTATTATCTAAAATGTCCCCGTCCTCTATGTTTTACTCAAATCTAGTCTTAAGTCAAGGTCAGTCTCACCCTAGTATAATAGTGGTTGCTATACTGAGGTTTTCAGTGGATTTTACCCGGCAAGAAAATCGCATTTCACTGCATATAATATGTCAAATCTTTCACTATATAGCACGTAAACTTTAATATTCAAGATACCACCATTCCCGCACATAAAACAAGCTAAGTCCGCTCCTGTCATTTTTCCCGCGTGGAATCACCGTTAAATCTTTTCTTTATCTTCTAATAGAGTGGAGTCCACTTTTATTTGACTGCTAGGTGCAGTTATGGTTTGGCTATAGATTTTCGAGTTGCAAGCGAGGGTTGGGAGCGACTGTCTTCTGAACTCCTAGCCCCGTAAGGGCACCTGCATCGTTGCTTCGTCTGTTAGTCAGCAGGTGCACCGCTAGTAGATGAGGTCGCTTGAGCCCTGGTGATCTTGGTTGGGCCCTCTTACATCCTGTTATCCCACATTTTCGACTCCTAATTATTTTATTGTAAGTAGTATTTGTGAAATATATATATATATATAATGAGTAAAAACTCTCAGAAGATTACACACCGTGAGAACTATAGCTGCATTACCAATTGCTAAGTTTAGTATTATACAGTACGGAAAACAGTTACTAACTACATTTTCAGGCTCTCAACCTCAGAAAGTCATATAACCAGCATATATATACCTCTAAGCCAGATAATCAGCCAATTTAGAATGGCAGTGGTAACATTGAAGTAAGAAACTATAGATTTCAGAAACATTGCAACGCCAGCAAAATGCCAGGCAAGTGACTAAAAAAAAATTGTATGCCTTGCAGTGAACTGGGGGTTTACTATGAGTCAGTCACACCTATATCCGCGAAAGGGTAGTAGAGTCATACTATGCGGCCACATTTTATCGTATGAATTTTTATCATACGTAGCAGGTAACCCATTGTCGTGTTGAAATGCATATTAGCTAGTAAGGTGTATGCAAAGGTTATAACGGCACGAATACAAGAAAAGTCTGAAAGGTATTTATGGGAGGCTCAATGCGGATTCCGACGTGGAAGAGGTTGCATGGATCAAGTGTTTTCTCTCCGCATGATCGCGGAAAAGTTTCTGGCTGTTAGCCAGAAGGTTTTCTGCGCTTTTGTGGATCTAGAGAAAGCATTTGATAACGTTGTGAGAGAAACGCTGTGGGACTTGCTGCCCGGATATGGTGTGGACGGCTCGCTACTGCGGGCAATACAGTCGCTTTATAGGGACTGTAGGGCTTGCGTGCGATTAGGGGGGAATGTGTCACCTCTTTTTGATGTCTGTACAGGCGTCAAACAGGGATGTGTCATGTCCACCTGGCTGTTCATAGTGTATCTGGACAGTTGCCTGCAGAAGTTGAAAGATTTTAATATGGGTGTGAATTTGGGTGACTTTACAGTAAACTGTCTGCTGTACGCTGATGATGCGGTGCTCATGGCCTCATCAGAAGCCGACCTTCAGGCATTAGTCACTAATATGAAAGAGGAGTGTGAAAGTAAGGGTCTTCGCTTGAATGCAAGTAAAACTAAGGTTCTAGTATTTGAAAGAGGTGACGTAAGAACTAAATGCGAGATTAGGGTAAACAAGGAACGTCTAGAGCAAGTGAATGAAATTGTGTATTTAGGAAGTATGTTTAGCGCGGAAGGAAGATGTGATTCGGATGTAGAACGGCGAGTAGCTGCTGGAAACAAAGTTAACGGTGCTTTGTCCCAGTTAGTAAAGCGACAAAGCATCGTAATAGAAGCACGCATAGCGATTCATAACGCAGTGCTAGTGCCAACTTTGCTTTACGGTAGCGAAACCTGGGTAAGTCAGCAGATGCATGAAAGTAAATTGAATGCTGTGGAGATGCGATCACTTCGAAAATTGTGCGGCGTTACCTTGGCCGACCGAATACGTAACGGTTTGATACGCAATATGGCAAGTTTGAATGAAAGTGTCAGCGTTAAGCTGGAAAAGGGCGTGCTCCGTTGGTTTGGACACGTCCAACGAATGAGTGAGGAACGGTTGACGAAGAATATATATTGTTCAAAAGTAGAGGGTAGAAGGAGTCAGGGTAGGCCGAGACTTACATATGAAGACCACGTGAGCAGATTGCTCAAAAACGGAAAGGTCAAAAGTACTCGGATACCCAGACGTGCGTGTATGAAGCGATTGATGAATCTCGAAGAAGCGAAAGAAGTATGTATGGATCGCGAAGCCTGGCGATCTGTCCTCTCTGACTACCCCGTCAGGGATACAGTGTAAAGATAGTTAGTTAGTTAGTTTAGAAATGCAGATTGAGGTTACCTACTATTGAACATTTATACGATTGCCATGTTACTGGTAACCGGGACTAACGGTTTAAAGGGCCTTTAAAACAAGCGTTTCCTAAACGGATATTCTGGACACTAAAATGTGGAGAAGAAAAAGTTACCAGGTAGTTCGCCACCCTCGCCAGGTTTCGCCCCTTGCGCCATCTTGATCTGCAGGTCGTCGGCATGTGCCAGGTACGAAGCTGTTACACCGAACCGACCCGATGCCACCTGCTTGATGGCTGAACGACGATTGAACTCAGGGTCCTGTAAATATACATAATAAATCAATTGGAACTCTGCTGATTTGGTGTGTTTGGTGGTCTAGCATAGTGGTCTTATGTGTCTGGTGTGTAAATGCAGTCTATGATACATTGTTTTCAATGTATCATACATACGTGTGTTTGTCCGAGATGTTAGAAGGAGCGGGCGATATCGGCGTCCGTGTGTCACGATGGGTTGCAGCTGAAAATCAGCGCCAGGCTGCCACCTGGCATCATGCTGAGCTGTTCGCCCAGTTGGCCAGCAATGGATAACAGAATCTATACTGTACTGGCACTTGCGTTGTGTATGTGTATATGCACACATGCATGTAGGTATGTTAATATATGTAAAGGTTATGTGTCTATATACTAAGAAATGTAATTTGTAATTGTTCTCTTTTGCTTTTGTGTTGCACCAATAAACGATTCTTTTTCATTCATTCATTCTAATTAGAATATTTAGCCAAAAAAGTATAAATTTCATTCCAGTTATTAAAAAAAATTAGAATATTTAAGTAAAATGTTAGGAGTGTCTTAAATAAGAAAAGCCTTTGTCTGGATTCGAAATACCAATACTCTTCGTTTCAACATATTATTTTACTCTTTTGTGAGCCTAGTTTTTTTCCAGGTGTTACAAAACATCCTACATTTTTGTTATTGTATCCCTACTCTACCCTACTAATGGATTTATTCCGCGATTACTCCGCGATCGCCTTCTTCTGTATGGTACAAGACAGCGGTATAGTACGAGTATGTCATCGACCACGGGTAAACAAAATGGCGACGCTTCTCCTTCCGCCTCGTACGATGTTTCGCAGTCCTTATTTTTTATTTTCCACGATATTTTTTGAACGAAGTGCGGAGCGGAAATAAAAAATAAAAATTTTAAAATACCAACTGTAAAAAAACCAAATTGGATAACAAAGGGAATTAGGCTATGTTGCAAGCGAAAGAGAGAAATGCTATGGCAGTTAAGATTGAATCCTAACGCAGAAAACAAACAAAAATTTAAAGTGTACAGTAAACGATTGAAGTCTATTATTAAGTTGACACAAAAATCACGCAATAATTTATTTATCAAGAAAGCTTACAACAAAATTAAAGCAACTTGGAAAGTCATTAATGGAACTAAAGTTAATTCTATTAAAGAAAATATTGACAAAATATATTTTAATAATAAACCTATAGTGAAACCGCAAGAAATTGCAGATAAATTTAATGAGTTCTATATAAATCAAGTTCAAGTGACAGAAAATAATAATTCCATCATCTCTTATATGAGATATGCTACAAAAAATATATCCAAATCTATTTACATGCCTGCAACGACCCCTCATGATATTAGCAAAATTATTGTTACACTTCGAAATACAAACAGTGTCGGATATGACAATGTAAGTACTAAGATAGTAAAACATGTATCAGAAGAAATATCACCGGTTCTTAGCTATATAATTAATTTATGCACCGAACACGGTACTTTTCCTGATAAGCTGAAAATATCTATTATAAAGCCTCTATATAAAAAAATGGATAAACATGATCCCAACAATTACCGTCCAATTGCTCTCATTCCAGTGTTCTCAAAAATCATAGAAAAAGCGATATACAATACCATATATCCCTTTTTAGAAATGAATAATCTTTTAACTGAAGAACAATACGGTTTTAGAAAAGTAAAAATATTAATGTTGCAATCTTCGCACTAATAAAGAAAATCATTATGAATATGGATTCAAAAATACCTGTAGTCGCACTATTTATGGACTTAAGTAAAGCTTTTGACAGTGTAAATTTTAGTACTTTAATAAATAAATTAGAACGTTACGGAATAAGAGGTAACATCCTCAAACTTATAAACTCATATTTGACAGATAGAAAGCAAATGACACGTATAACTACAATATGTCCACGTACGAAGATAGAGCAAACATATCTATCTAATCCAGTTAAGAGCAAGTTTGGAGTGCCACAAGGGAGTGTGCTGGGCCCTTTGCTATTTTTAGTATATATTAATGATATGCCTAATGTTATACAATACCCCATGACTTTATTCGCAGATGACAGCACTGTTTTATTTTCTGGACGAAATATTTTAGATTTAGAAACTGACATAAATGATAGCGTGACAGAGTTAATACTATGGTTGAATAAAAACAATTTAAAAATCAATTTAGACAAAACTTGTATAATGTCTTTTAAGCAAAGGACTAAAGATATACACCTTAACATTCAGTATGCAAATATAAATATAAAGAAAATGAATGCTACAAAATTTTTAGGGCTATGGTTAGATCAAAGTATGACCTGGCGACAACATACTGATCATATAATAAATAAGCTGAGTCAGTATCACTATGCTCTGCACAATTTAAGTAAAATAGCTGACCGGGATACAGTTCTCACAGCGTATCATGCATATGTGTCGGCTACTCTGAGATATGGAGTTATATTTTGGGGAAATGCCACGGAGTGGGAATTGATTTTTAGGTCTCAAAAAAAGTGTATAAGGGGCCGTTCAAGTATTACGTAAGCACCAAGGGGAGGTGGGGGGGTCTCTGTTTTGCTTATTTTGGATGACATGGGGGGTGGGGGGGTCTAGATGATGATTACGTCATCGTTAGTTATTTAAGTTTTTTCGGGGATTCCCGCAAATAATACATATGCGTAGGCACTCGCTTTGAGAACTGATTAGGGGAATTACCGCGCATTAGGCAAATTACCGTGCGCTATTCACTTGTCTAATAATTCACTTCACTCTCGTGCCGGCCGGCTGCAAGTGCGCATCTATCAGTATTGTTTTGTTTGGATTCTAAACGTATTGTAAGCATTGAAAGTTATCATTTGTGTTTATGTTGATGCAATTAGCCAAAGTTTAACGTTTTAATTATTTAAATTTAAATATCTTATTAGAATGTCATATCATATAGACAAATCCAAGTTATACCAAAAACTGTTCGAAAGTTTTAAAAAATCTCATACTGGGACGAAAGTGCAAAATGTACAAAAGTTAGTTAACGAAGTTTGGCGAAATTATAAATTACAAGCAAAGTCAGATAAGGAACTAGATATTATTGTATCTAAGAGAATTGAAGAAGAATTGCAAGCGGCGACTAAAAATAAATCCAATCTGCTTCATTTTTTTTCCAAGGTGAGTAAATATAAGTACAAAGTTTCTCTTTACGTTCTGTAACAATTAAAACGATTTATGAGTAAAAAATATGATGGCCTATCTCAAAGTAAAAAGGTAAATGATTGATATTTTATTTCTTAAGATCGACTCCGGCAATTGGTCACAAAATATACGGTGTTTTCAATATCTGTATGTGAAGGGTTTCTGTGGGGAAAAGCTTTAAATAATATTTAAACGCTGGTTTTATTAAATACGGTGAATTTATGTAGCTTAATAAGAGAATATCCAGCAGAACTCTTAGAAATTTTTCATTTTTAGGCAACGTCTTCTACCAGTAAACCTGCAGAAAAAACACAAATTATACAGCCATTTTCTAACATTGAAAAACAGAAAGAAGATAAAATTAAAACCGGCAATGAATCACAAGAGCAATGCGAAAATAATAATAATGCAGATAAACAAAGAGCAAAACCTTCTCAAGAAGCTTTGAAAAATAAGATTACTCTACTCGAAAAAAATCTGAACGCTTTGTATTCTGCCAGGGATACTATGCCAAATTGCGCTGAAGTTGATAAACAGATCATTAAGTTGCGCGAGGAACTAAAAACAGCAAAAATACTTAAAACAGGAAGATTCAAAACGCAGTTGCCCAGAAGAAACACAGGGATGGTATGAAAAGAAAGTTAGAAGATATTTGTCAGGAAAATCCTGAAATAAAAAGAAGACTATCTCTGAGGGATTCAGTAGGACATCCTAAACTTGAAAGCGATCAACCATTACTATTGAAAACAATTGCGGATATAGCTTTATTTGGGAGTGCATGTGATGACAGGAGACGAACGGAATCTATTCGCAGCGTAAAAACTCTTGACGAACTCACACAAGAACTGCGTAAACTAGGATTTGACATAAGTCGCAGTGCGACATATCTTCGTTTGATTCCCAGAAAATCGAATTCTACAGAGGGACGAAGACATGTATCGACAGTCCCTGTTAGGCTCATTCGTGCTCAAACTGATCACCACAAGAGCCACTTAGATAGCAAGTTCGCTGAAACATCAATCCATTATTTAGAGAACATAGCATCCATACTTGGACCAGATCAAGTATTTTTCTTATCTCAAGATGACAAAGCTCGAGTCCCTATTGGCGTCACTGCGGCAAATAAGCATTCCATAGTCATCATAAGATTATATTTTTTTGTCATTTACTCTATGTGTATCAGTTAAACCTAATATTTTCATGAATTTTCCTATTTTAAAAATAACAATATAAAAAAACATTTATTACTAAAAATGTTTACGTAAGCATAGGGGGAGGGGGTAAGTGCTTTGCTTACTTTTGATGACAAGGGGGGCGGGGGGGTAAAAAATGGTAAGAAATCTGCTCACGTAATACTTCAACGGCCCCTAAGGGCAGTATGTCAAATTCAATCAACTGAGAGCTGTAAACCACATTTTATATCTTTGAAAATACTGACACTTCCTTGTCTCTATATCTATGAGGTAGCGGTATTTATATTTAAACATCCAAATTATTTTGAATATTTAAAAAATAGTCGCCTAAAACATTTAATACACATAGAATCTCACACAACCACACTTTATTCTAAGAGTTTGTTAGGGATGGCTCCTAAAATTTATAATAAGTTACCGAAAGATATGAAAGCAGTGGACACTCTGTTTCTGTTTAAAAAATCGCTAATGCGTCTCTTGATAAGGAAGTCATACTACTCAGTAAATGAATTTTTAACAGACACGGAATTATAAAAAGCGAAAATGGTGAGAAATGAATCTAATTTATATGCTACAGTTGACTCTGCTGGGATCCTTACATTTTAACACACGCTATGTTTTAATTTGTTAAAAATGGTGTACATATATATCTGATAAATATTTAGTTTAATTTTGATAATGATTTTAATTTTAATTTTCTATGTTAATTTTGGATTGTTATTTTGGTTTAAATTTTAATTCTAATAGATTGTATTTGTATATTTTGTACGCCGTCCTAGGCAAAACATAGAGGCACAAAACTATATTTTATTTTCCAGCATGTATTTCCTATGTTTACAAAATGAAATAAATTTGAATTTGAATTTGAAGTAGGTGGCAAACCACGCGGTTGGATCGTTCGCCCGGCAGTGCCGACGTCCCCATAAAGAAAAATTCGCAGTCCTTAATAAAAAAATATATTTCATCCATTAACTATCCAAAGGTGTAGTTTTAGATAGTTATGTGTCTGAACCACCAAAGTTTACCGTCGAGTTGGCTATCATTCGTTTTAATAAATTACCTCGCAAAAAAAGCAATTTTTATAGAAATATTCAAATCAATTTTTTTCAAGTTTACGTAACTTTATCGCAAGAGGGTCAGTAAAGATGCTTAAAAATCTCGTCGAAAAAAAAAAGGACGGCACTTACTTGGTTCAGATATCTGTCAGCGTTTTCGCCTCCCTCGCCGGTGTTGGATTTACCACCGATTCGATTCATAGCAATCGCTAATGTACTGTGGGCCTCTAGGGATATCGAACCGAACGACATGGCACCTGGAATAAAACAATATTTGATTAGTATTGCTAAAGTATGTCTATGTTATCTAAATCTATTCTAAAACAAGCTGAACCCCGCAGTTTCGCCCGTAAAATACTCCAAACCTCATAGCACACATTAATGCTGTTGTTTCTTAATTTTACGATGTATGGAAATATGAACGATCCGACCGCGTGGTTTGCCATATATTTCGTTCAAAAAAAATCGTGAAAAATAAATAAGGACTGCGAAACATAGTACGAGGCGGAAGGACAAGCGTCGCCATTTTGTTTACCCGTATTGTCCGATTCTACCACGACTTTAATTGGTCGTGCCAATTAGTGTCTAGCACATAAGACCGTATTAGCCTTTTTGTTAAATTTATAGCCTTACACAATTAAATTATTTATACATATTTGTTGCAATTCAATTATTTATTTAATTATTCACAATAATTTATTTGTTTTTGTACAGCTCGCCATTTTTTTTCCATTGTTTTAAGATAAGTTGAAATGAGTTAGGCGCTAAGGTTAGGCGTCACGGTCAAGTGAGGTCAAGCAAGCGTCCTTTTATACTTTTTTTTTTAAATTATTTTATGGCCTGGTTACAAAGACCTTTTAGCCAAATCTTATTTTTTATATCATATTTCTTCAATCTTATCTTCTAATTATTCCTGTCCAGTCTTTGTCGATGTCGTGTCCTCAGTCCTAGGTCCTGGTCATTGCCCTCAGTATAATGGTGATTCTTATGATAAGGTTTTCAGTGGACATTTCACGGCCAGAGAGAAAATAGCATTTCACTGCATATATATCATTGTATTTCACTATAGCACCTTAACACAACTTTTATGTCCAAGAAACCACCACTTCCGCACATAAAACAAGATAAATGCACTAGTTTTAGAAAATAATATACAGCAAGCGTCCGCACTTGTCATTCTTCCCGCCAAAAGTCAGCGAGCGTCCTGTCAATGTCAGTCCGGAGATTACGTAAAGAGTTCGTCGAAGGTATATTTGTATAAAGCAAAAAAAAAAACAAAAAAACGATTTTTGTAGATTAATAATATTTAGCTGTCTCGATTTAGATACCTTTTGTATTTGGTTTTAGTATTTTTATTTTATTTTATATAAAGTTTTTAAGAAAAGTCAGATAGATGTATTGTAATTTTGTGTATTTGTTTGTTGTGTTGTTATAATTTTGTACTCGATGGCTGTAAATATTGTTTATCTACTCTGATACTATAATACAAAGATTATAAAACTGATAACAAAATTCTTATGACAAACATTACGTACAGGCCAAAAATAATAAAAAAAAGTTCAATTACGATACAGGACACCTGTATCATAATATAACTTTTTAATCATAACGATACACCTATACAACCTCCAGCTGGACCAAGGCGGTAGAGCGACGCTCACTGCCGCCCTGCCCGCCTCCGACAGCCCGCGCGCGCCCGCTCGCCTCCGTCACACAATAACACGCAGATACGACACTAATGCATTTACATCTCTCATATTAAGGCGCAAACATTTGACATTTAAAAAATAAATTTGTTGTTATATATCATTTTATTTGCAATATTGTTTTACGTATTATAGTATGAGAGTAGATAAAGTAGTGTATGACATTGTACATAACTTGGTCTTAAAACACTCGTGTGATACTATTAAAAAACTCACCTACGGCTCGTTTTTTTAAAACACACTCATGTTATAAGAACCCTTATTCTGCAACAGTATCATAAACTACTATTACCTACTCATAGATGTGTTGTGACATTGAGGCACCATCGGAAGACCAGCGCGTCACCTAACAATATATTTACGTTGTTAAGTGACGCATTATGCTGAGATGGTGACCTTTTAAGGCCTATGATGTGAAAATGGTTTTTTAATTAATTACGTTTTTTTATGTATGGGCTATGGATGGATATACTCGTATATCAGGGCATGAATAAAATATTTCTTTCTTTCAACTCACTAAAAAGGCAACGGGTTCAAAATTTCTTCCAAATTTAACACCTAAAATGGACACATTTTATTAAATTTATTCGGCCCTTTAGACCCACCCCAGTTCCGTGCTTCGGAAAGCACGTTAAGCCGTTGGTCCCGGTTGCTAATAAAATGGCAGTCGTCAAGCCAGGTTGGAGGCCTTATGGGCGGCTTAAAAAAAATTTCAACAGCAGGTCGCCACAGCCTGCGCCTGTCCATTTCAACACGGCAATGGGCTCACCACCTGTTACGTGGGACAAAAATGCATACGGTGAAATGTGGGCGTTTAATACGCCTCTGCTTACCTTCGGGAACAAAGGCCGGACAATATGTATGTATGTATGGAAATATGCCAAAATATTGGACATTTATAGTGACTGCTCCGCTTTTCTGAGGAGTAGCGTAATGATAGTTTACAACCTTCCTCAAAAATACTTTTTCGATTCGAAGCTGTAATTATTGAGATTAGCGAGCGATTGATGTGTAAGCTATATTAATTCAACCAAACAAAAGAATAAAATACTAAAAAAATACTAATAGTAGTATACATTTTAAGGCATTTGTTTTTTAAAACAACTCACAACTCTGAAACTGCTCCAGTCGATATTGAAAAAATATTTTTAAAAGCAGGTCCGCCCGTGTGAAAACGTTGCTTTTTTCTTTTTTTACCCTTGAATTTGTCCCTTTAATCTCATATTTTCACCATGTTATTTGGTGCTTTTTAAAATAATCACTGAAGCTGCCCGCGACGTGTATTTTTTTAAAATTTCGGCATTCTCCCAATTCATGTTCAATGGTCAGCAGGTGCTCCAGTAGTGGTTCGGTCTTCGAAGATTTAGATGGGCCCCTCTTAAAGACATAAATGGTACGGCAAGTTAATGCATACGTACCAGTGGCGAACCGCTTGACGATTTCAGAAGCAGGCTCCACTTCACTGAGAGGGATAGGCTCGTCTAGTCGGACCAACTCCAGTTGACCGCGGAGGGTACAAGCACGAACTGCTTCCAGAGCGCTTTCCCTGCGAAAGAACAGTTATACTATATGCAATTGTCCATTATATACTATAGTCCGTTCAAGTTAAGGAGGCAATGAATATAGACATATTGTCACGCCTTTATCTCCGAAGGGGTAGGCAGAGGCATACTATACGCCCACGTTTCACCATATAAACTTTTGTACCACGTAACAGGTGGTGAGCCCATTGCCATGTTGAATGGACAGGCGCAAGTTTTGGTGACCTGGTGTTAAATTTTTTTAAGCCAAACTAGGCTTAACGACTGCCATATAACTGGCAACCGGGACCAACGGCTTAACGTGCCTTCCGAAGCACAGAAACGCTCGCAAATGTAAATGTCACAAAGCTGTCACTCATCCGAGGACCAGGTACAGACAAAGTTGCTTAACGCAGTGATCGTTTACAGAACACAGAGTCCGCGGGGCCACACCACCCCTTCGGGAATAAGGCGTGATAGATAAATACATTTGATAACAGGTAGGTACCTGTATTTGTCGTAAGCAGAGGAGCTCTGGTTGAGTGCCGCCTCTTGCAGGTTGGCGATGGACATGGGGTCGTTGATGTGCTTCTCGCCGCCCGCGCGCCAGTGGTAGTTGCCGGGGTTTCTGCAAACGAATTATGTAGTTTTTGAAATGAAACTTCTGTATCAACCTTCACAGAAAATTTAAAGCTGTAAAAAAAAGAATCGTCACGTTTATCGGTTACGCGCCATGTTGTTTTGAAGTAAAACTTCATTATCGACCTTATGATAAATTTTATAACTGCAAAAAAAGATTGTATGCTTAAGACCTCACGGCAGAAGTGAAAGCACAACGACACAACAGCGAAGAGCAGCTGACTGTATCTTTCTCGCTCGAGCACATCAGCGTTCCCGAGCTCACCCGATTACGGAAAAATATGTGTGCGGTGCGCCAAAAGAAGTTTTCACTTCAAAAAGGTATTCATAATTGATTGCGATTGCCAATGAAGTTTTCACTTCTGCCGTGCGGCACACACTCTTAAATGTTTTTTGACTGCCTCAGTGGCGCTGTGGGAGTTTATCAGACTGCTACGCAAGAGGTCATGGATTCGATTCCCACCCAGGATAAAACTTTGTGTGATGAGCACGAAGGTTTATTCTGTGTCTGGGTGTTAAACTATAATATGTATGAATTTAGAAATATATAAGTATGTTTATCAGTTATACAGCTCTGCTTAGTTTGGAATCGGATGGCGTTGTGTGAGTTGTCCCAACGATATATTATTTAATTTGAGCTGATTCGGCAGTGAGAATAACAGAAAACATTACTATTTACACTGTAGATTGATGGCATTTGGTGGAACTTGCTACACATATTAATTAAATAAATAAATATCCATCACGCCTTATCCCCGAAGGGGTGGCAGAGGCATATTATATGCCCACTTTTCACCGTGTGGATTCCTGTCCCACGTAATAGGTGGTGAGCCCATTGCCGTGTTGAAATAGACAGACGCAGGTTGTGGCTACCTGCTGTTGAAATTTTTAAGCCGCCCATAAGGCCTTCAACCAGGCTTAACGACTGCCATTTTACTGGCAACCGGGACCAACGGCTTAACGTGCCTTCCGAAACACGGAAACGCTCGCAAATGTAAATGCTACAAAGTGGTCACCCATCCGAGTACCAGCCATAGTGAAAGTTGCGTAACTCAGTGATCGTTCACAGCACAGAACACTGAGACCGCGGGGTCACGAGCGCTTCAATTACTTAAAATAATTATTGATTAACACCACTTTTTGAGTTTCAGTATACTTACTACATCCAGTGGTCATATTGTGCACCTTTGAGAATGCCGTGAGGCGAAAGCAGTACAAACAAAATAAATATTGGGGAACAGTAAAAATAGTGTTATTTAATACTAATTGACACCCGCGGCTCCGCACGCGTGGTGAAGATTTCGCGTTTCCCATAGAAACTTGTTCCGGGGATAACAATTTGCCTATGTGTTATTCTGATGTGTAAGCTATATTAATGTAAAGTTTCATCAACATCCATTCAGTAGATTTTGCGTGAAAGAGTAACAAACATCCATTCTTAAAAACTTTCGCGTTTATAATATTAGTAGGATAGTAGGATGAATATACTGAGGCTTACTGGTGCATTTATAAATATAGTTGATAGTCTGGTAGAGTATTTTGAGAGTCCCACGTCCTAACAGCCATTAGGCAAGGGGTTAAGGATCACTAATCTTTTTATTGTGTTTGTTAAGGATTTTTCTCTTTACATATAGCACCAGTAAGCCTGAAAGTACTGGCAAGGAGGCTACCGAGGCTTACTGGTGCATTTATAAATATAAATGCACCGGTAAGCCTAGATCTACTGTTGTCTTTTTCATCGTCATCTTAAGTCTTTTCTCAGTTGCTTCCGAACCCCTGGCTACCTGGATTTGGAGCACCGCTCGCGATAGACACGGTGTTCACCCTCACACTTTGCGTCCGGAGCGCACACAAACGGTTAGATCCGATAGAGGCTTTATTCCGCGTACGCTTAGATTGTGGAATGAACTCCCTGCCTGGGTTTTGCCGAACGTCTACAGTATGGGGTTCTTCAAAAGGGGTCTTAGAAGGTTTTTAAAGGGTCGGCAGCACGTGTGTTGCACCTCTGGTGTTGCAAACGTCCATAGGCTACGGTGACCACTTTCCATCAGGTGGGGCCGTATGCTTGTCTGCCACCTCAGTGACATAAAAAAGGCAACTACAGTTTGGCTGTTAATTTCCGGCATTGTTGGGAGCGAGTGCCGTGTGACCTCGCAACCCCGTACTGTCACCTGCGTTATAGAGTCATCCGTTAGTTAGCAGGTGAGGTAGGTCCCGGAGATTTTAGTGGGGTCCCTTACACCCATACCGTAACTGTGTATGATAATCTAAATCTATGGTCTGCCACTGTCTCTGATCCTCATAAGGATTGTCTTCCCTTCTGATTTACACGAGGCATTATCACTGAGGTCAATATTCAAAATTCTTTCCACTTCGGAATAACAAAATATTGAACTTAAAATAGGATCAGTAATATCAGAGTAGTAACGCAAAAGATGGTGGAATATATTGTCAAATATTGTTAAAATAATCATAGTGTACCTTAACACCAATGCATCCTTCACTTCTCCGTATGTCAATGCGTGTCGCTCGAATATTTCCTTGGAGAGTATCTCGAAATTAACTCCACCTGTAACAAAATCGCATATTCTCCATTTCATTTGCATCGTCTCCTCCTTTCCGAAATATAGAATAAAATGACAGTGTATGTTATACTGTTTTTCTTACAAAAACTCTAATACAATGAGTCAAACTTGGTCTAATTGTAAATTTCCATGGATAAAATACATAATTTATTAGATCTATATAGTATCTATGTTTAAAGTTGTCTTATTAATGGTAGAGTAATTCGCGCTTACCCCTTGCCACCCAGACTTGTCCCCTTGAGAGTTCCATGACTTGAATTTAGCCCTTTGCTTGCTATCTTTTAGTACACATAATGTTTACTACTCACCCTATCTAATCCTACTTATATACACAGAAATAAAAAGTTTTATTACATGACATTGTTTTAAAAAAGATTTAAAAATCGATTTAGTGGTACCATGGACCAAAGCTTTTGTCTATGGTTCTCTTTTGTTTCACGTGGTGGAATTGTCCTAGAGCCTTCAGGTAGACTAAACTGGGGGGTCACGGGTAAAAAGAGACAAAAATCAACTTACCAATCCTGGACTGCGTTCCTCTGAAGCATTTATCAACCACTTCCTCACTCAGACCTACAGCTTCAAATATTTGAGCGCTTTTATACGACTGCAGAGTACTAATGCCCATTTTGGCCATCACTTTGGCCAAGCCTGTCTCTATGGCGGTCTGGTACGCCTGATATATCTCATCGTCTGTTATGTTTGGGTCTATAAGTTTGTCTTTCCGTAGGAAGAATGCTAGTTCGAAGGCTAGGTAGGGACATATTGCGTCGGCTCCATAACCTGTAAAATTACAGAAAGAAAATTAATATTCAACAGTTGAAAACGGTACATGAGGTGTAATGGCCCCAATAAAATCTCGAGGACCGAAACGACCTCACATGCTTTCGGTACCCCTTTCTGATCAATAGACGAAGCAATGATGTAGGCACCTTTACAGGGTTGGGTCAGACGGCAGTCGCTCCTAACAATACTGAAAATCAAAAGTCAAACCGAAAACCACAACGATAGTGAACCCCAGGCTCCAAATTCTGGCAGGGTTTGGAAGCATTTGGATATACCTATACATACACTAATATAAAGTAAAAGAGAGTAAATGAAAATATTGCTTGCAGCGGTCAAAATCACTTGCAGAGTTACATAACCTGATAGATGACTTATGTGCACGATAGTAGGATATCCTACTAATATTATAAACGCGAAAGTTTGTAAGTATGGATGTTTGTTACTCTTTCACGTAAAAACTACTACATGGATTTTGATGAAACTTTACAGTAATATAGCTTATACATCAGAATAACACATAGGCTACTTTTCATCCCGGTAACAAGTTCCTGTGGGGAACTAGAAAAAATTTCAACGCCGTCGAAGTCGCGGGCGTCATTTAGTTAGTTAATAAATTATCAATCACGCCTTATCCCCGAAGGGGTGTCAGAGGTATATTATTCGCCCACTTTTCACCGTGTGTATTCCTGTTCCACGTAATAGGTGGTGTGCCCATTGCTGATCAGGTTGTTGCGTGGCGACCTACTGTTGAAACTTATTCAAACCGCCCATTAGGCGTTCAACTTGGCTTAACGACTGCTATGTTACTGGCAACCGGGATCAAAGCTTAACGTGCCTTCCGAAACAGGGAAACGCTCATAAATAGTAATACCACAATGCGTTCATACCTATATACATATCATCACGCCTGTTTGCCATTGGGGTAGGCATGGATTTCCACTTACTACGAACCTAACATACAACATTTGCTTCTCCTACTTTCATAAGTGTTTTTTATACACGCCCGCCGGTTAAGGGTACTCTTTTAGAGCTGGCCTATATGTACAAGAATGCGTTCACCCATTCGTAAACAGCCATAGCGAAAGTTGCTTAACGCAGTTATCATTTACACAATACTGAGTCAGCGGGGCCACGAGCGCTTCAATTTCAGTTATTAAATTATATTTCTACTTTTGCATATAACTTTACCTAAACGTGTAGCTTACCTAACAGAACGCACATATGATGAACCTCCCTGGCCTCAGCAGTTTCCACAATTATGCCGACTTTCATGCGTTGCCTGGTCTCGATTAGGTGATGGTGCACAGCGCCTGAAAAGAATACATAACATAACACTTTGATCCCTTTAGAGTGATAGACAGAAGCATAAAATAAGCATATACTTTGCCAGTCGTATTTCAGCATATATGATGAGATAGACGTCAGATGTTAGTAAGATCTATAGCAGCCAAAAGGTTAAACTATTTCCAGGAACGTCGGCGAGAACGAGGCTTCCCGCCTAAAAGTTATCTGCTGGCTCCCGTAAAATTGTATAAATAGGTTATCAAAAACAAGTGCTGAGAGTTTTTTTGCCTGTGCTTCTCAGGTGGGCACAGTTGAAAACCAGTGGTCATGTAAATAAATCTAACTTGTAAGCGCCGTTGAAGACAATTATTTTATTTTTTGCTACATTTTTACAATAATGTATAAAAATTTGTCCGATATGTTAACATTTACGATTATTGCTCCGCTCTCCTTGGTAGTAGCGTGATGATATAATTATAGCCTATAGTCTTTCTCGGTAAATGGGATATTCAAAACAAAATCAATTATTCAATGCGAACTAATAATTCCTGAGATTAGGCTACCGCGGATGCGAGAGTTCCTCACACGGTCCATCCGCGTGATTTGATAGGTATAGTTACCTAGAGCCAGGAGCGAGCTGACCGGTACTCTCTCGGGTCCGGCGGCCCGGTCCGACAGGATGAGCAGCTGGTAGCCCAGCATGGCTGCCGAGTGAGCCTCCGATGCTATCTGCGACAGAGCCGTCTCTACTCCCAGAGGACCCGCCGACCACTCGAACGTGCAGTCGATCACCTTGCTCTGAGGAATGTACCATCACGGCTCCTTGTATTTAATGGTCTCATGTCTAAAGTAAATAATAATAAATATGGTGATAATTTTTTTTCTTACACACCGCCGTCTAGCCCAAAGTAAGCTAATATAAACTTGTGTTAAGTCCACTGGTACAGGAAAAATGCTATCGATGTCCGACCGTTCGTCCGTCCATTCAGTCTACAGGTCGCATTTTTTATAGGATTTGCATGCAACTTAGCATGGACAATCCTTGATTCCTTCCCTAGACGGTGGCGTGACGTGACAACTACGCAAAGGCAAACCCCCTCAAGAAAGTAGGACAGCACCAGAACCTCCCCCCTCTGAAGACGATACAGCGTTTGCGGATAAAGTCTGCTGGGAGTCCTGAGGCTTTCCTCTCGAGGGTTCACCCGGAACTCCTGGCCATACACAAATGGAAGGGCAACGTGTGGTTTTAGTCGGTAAGAGTTCGGCATAGAATCCATGAGGATTTCCACAAGTAAAAAAACGCAGTATTCCTCGCTGTGTGTGTGTGTGTTTGTGTAGGTACCTTCCAGCCGCGATGGTTGGAGTGTTTGAGCGCGTGCAGGTCGGGCAGAGACAGCACGGGCTGCGGCAGAAACACGCGGTGCACGAAGTGCGCGCCGGGCTGCAGGATGTTCGGCGCCGGCCCGATGGGGCAAAGCAGGGACATCACGATCTTCTCGCTGCGAGCATGGAAACCTCATATATTTAATTACTAGATGAATAATCGCATCGCTTATAAATTCTACAATGATGCATAAAAATGTGCCCGATTTGTAGACATTTATGACTACTGCTGTGCTCTCCAGTGTAGTAGCGTAATGATATATAGCCTATAGCCTTCCTCGATACATGGGCTATCTAACACAAAAAAAGAATGTTTCAAATCCGACCAGTAGTTCCTGAGATTAGCGCGTTCAAACAAACAAACTCTTCAGCTTTAAATTATTATTATAGATTGTGACTATTCCCTATAAAAGAGCCACACAGCAGCCCATTCTTTAATAAATATTTAAAAACGCGTATTTCTCATGAAATAGTATGAAATTAACAGTTGGTTTGAAAGCGCCCTCTATAATGAACTATTGGACAGTTTTCTTCGCCATTGCTGTACAGCAATAATAAAGACCACAAAAACCCGAGCTGGAACTCATCAAAACCCTCCTTCTGGTACATAATATGGTCTAAATTGACTATAGTGGCAAATTGTTTAGAGTGTCAAAGCAACCAGTAGATATTGTTTGAAACTGAAAATGGTTCACAGTATTGGACTGCAATCGGCGGTCTCTTATCTTCATCTTAATGTATTCCCAATAGCCAATCTAATGTATTTCAAACCCTACCTGGATTTGAAGCCTATGGTCTACTTTTATTAGGCTATTACAAGCAGGTATCGTTCGGCTTTTAATATCAACCTCCCAATTCCAACACCGTTAGGACGCTTGCATCATTGCTTCGTCCGTTAGTCAGCAGGTGCACCGCAAGCTGGTGAGGTCGCTAGGTCTCCGATGATTGTTGTGGAGCTCCTTAGACCCAAAATAAATCATAATAAATATCGTTGGGACATCTCACCCAATGCCATCTGATTCCAAACTAAGCAGAGCTTGTACTATGGTAACCAGATAACTGATAGACATAAATATATATTTCAAAATACATACATATTATAGATAAATAACAGCCAGACACAGAATAAACCATCGTGCTCATCACACAAGGTTTTATCCTGGGTAGGAATCGAACCCACGACTTCTTGCGTAGTAGTCGGATACACTCCTACCGCGTCACAGAGGCAGTCGATTTTGAATACCTATCCATAGTTAGCCAGTCAATTTGGAACATTTTTTTTAAATATTGTAACCTTAATATGTGATCATTTTAATGTATACTTACCGGAATGGATCAATGGGCGGGTTGGTGACTTGTGCGAACAACTGCTTGAAGTATTCATAGGGGAGCGGCTGGAACTGCGACAGGCAGGCCAGGGGCGCGTCGTTACCCATGCTGCCCAGTGCTTCCTTCCTGACATGTATAACACACATTACTCAAAACTTCTGGCAATATATCACGATTACCAAAAAATAAGTTTTGGCTAAAAGGTCTTCAAAACCAAGCCATAAAATAATTACAAAAAAGAATTACGATTACCCAAATAACATTTGATAAGACTAGGTATTTTTCATCAGTTAATCTTAGGTCATTCTCACACAATGCCATCGAGCCCAAATTAATCTAATATAAGCTATGGAATCTAGACAACTGTTATAGATGTTTCTAAATATTATAGAAAAAAAACTCGGAAAGGACAATTGTTGATCACACAAATAATTGTTGCCACCGGATTCGAGCCCGAAACCTCAATATGGCATATACTTTCAACTGCATCGCTGAGGCAATTATTCAAAGCTACTCAGCTAACCTTATGTTCAGCCTAACATAATAATAGACGAATACCAAATTAAAATATTCTCAAAGAAAGAACAGTTTTATTTTGTGCAGATTCATAATAGAACGCATTTTATAGACGTGTCAGCTTTATTGTTGTAAAGTTTCAACAAAATCCATTCAATATAGGTGAATTCAAACATCTTGGTCGCTCTGAGTTGTAGCGAGTAACTTGCGCAGAACGCAATATTAGGTGTCGTAGGGAATGGCCGCGGGGAGCGGGAGGAAGCTCGTGCTACGTAATCACACGAACGTTTCCGAACGCCGAGAATTCGGGGGTGTCATCGCGCCATACGAGCGAGCGCGAAGAACGTTGAATTAAACGTAGCTTGTTATCCTGCTCATTCGTTCCTAGAATACAGTCGGGAATAAATTGAATAATTAATGTTTTTAAAATTTAATATATTATTAGTTACTTTCCGTGTTTGTTGACTGTTATTGTTTTTAGTTTCAATTGGTTTATTTACTTTTAATTTTTAGCTTTTTTAAAGATTTTGTTTGGCACTTCTTTTTGTTTTCTTAGATAAGATTATTAAATATGCCAAGACGCAATAACGTTTTACGAATCGAGAAAAAATGGTGTATAACGTCTTGCAATTCATGAAAAAGGTAGATACGAAACAACGTAATGGCCTTATTAAGGAAAAGATAAATATTATGGGACAAGTCGAGTGGACAAAATTATGCTCAAAAGTGAAGAAAAATGAGGAAGAATACAAAAAAAGTGATCAGATAATTGATGCCTTGACAGAAGAATTTATTATATATGTCAGTGGAAGTGAATCGGAGAGTCAAGTCGATTCTGAGAGTGATGAAAGCGATTCAGATTCAAAAGACTTAAATCCTGAGGATACACCATGCTCAAGAAAATCATTAAGTGATTTTATAGACGGTGTAAAACCCTTGTAAACATTTTATTAATAAATATTTATTTAAATAATTACTTTATTTATTATTTGGATTTAACACTACCAGGATGTATGATCTTGGTCCAAGGGTTTGAGCTGGGCGTTGATTGTCACCAGTGACTCAGGACTTTACCTTTATATAATACTAGATGACCCGCCCGGCTTCGCCCGTGACTTACTTCGAACCCCGTGGTACCCATTTAATCCCGTCGCTTAATAATTTCACAAAAATGTATGAATATTTTCCAAATTACTTCTCCGCTCTCAAGTACCTACGCCCGCACGGCCAGGTCGAATTTGGTTCCACGAAATTAATTTCATAGCGCATTTTTTTTATTTTGCCATATCTTCGTAGATATTCATTCAATTTGCAAGGTGTAAAGGGCCAAAATAATCTTCATAAAATGCTGAAGCCACCTAACATATTAAAATGATAAGGATTAATAATGTATTTGTTTAAATAGCCTTCAAATTACCGCTTTATAATTACTGTATTTTCGCCGCGGACTTTTTTGTAGACCTATATTAGATACACAATTCCACGATACATTATTTTGTTATATCTCAAATGGTTTAGGCAAACGTTTTTGTTAAAAGCTACCAGACGGCTCATTTTTTCCGACGCCGCCAACATATATTGTTATAATTAAGTTAATGTGTACAAAACCTTAACAAATTATACATATAAACCTTCCCTATAAATCACTAAATATTAAAAATACTGCATCGAAATTCGTTGCGTTGATTTAAAGATCTAAGTATACATAGGGGGACAGACAGCGAAAAACGACTTTGTTTTATAATATGTAGTGAGGATAAATTCGTAAGCATTGTCTACTTAACTGTACGTGCGCGAACCTCATACTGAGACTTATCTGGCAACACTACTGCCGTAACGTAAACAGTGTCTCTGTATATTTTTATAAAGAAAAATTATAAATTTTAAAGTATAAAACCCTATAAAAGTGTTTAAAGTACAATTTAACACCTAGAAAATTATCGTAAATAGTATTATATTCAAGCACAAGGCGAATACGAAGTTATATGTGAATTAAGTGATCGATCATAAATTTTGAAAATTTTTACCTTTGTGAAAAATTAAGTGAACGAAAGTATACCTACAAAAAACTGTTATGGGTGATCAAAAACTTCATAAAAACAAACTAATATTGTGAAACGAATATAATCAATAGAATTACGTTTATAGTAATCTGTAAAAAAAACAAATATCGAACATTAAATTTTATGGTAGGGTACCTAGTAGCTATATTGAACAAACATCACATCACATGTCGGAATACACTTATTTACTAAAACACAAGTACACTCTTCTGGATTTGATTTACCTATTATAGATTTATTTTTGTGAAATTGGAAATGTAATCATAACTTAGTATCATTTAACTAGTTCTATATTGATTTGGATGATAATTATGCTAAGTACCTAAACAATTCAATTTCAAAATCTAATTTAAATATATTATTTCAAATATATTGGGTTTGTTGAAGACATTGATACACACATATACTACAGGTTTTTATCTTTATTATAGTCTTGTCAATTGTGTGTTTTTACTGATATTTATTAACATTAGCAAACAAAATATAAAAAATGATGACCCGTAGTGCTGTATCCCGTGACTTGCAACAGAAGTTTAACCTCACTATAAAGGAACTGGAGATTTGCAAAAATCTCAACAAACAGTTGTTAGAGGAACGGGATGACAGTGAAAAGGAAATACTAACTGTAATTGAGAGAAACACCCAACTCAAACAAGAGTTAGCTGAGCTACATACACAGGTCATGGAGCTCACACTTCAGCGGGATCACCTCCAGTCAACAGTGAGGGGTCTAGAAGAGTGTAGCGACACCCATGAACGTGCTTTGAAACGTATAAGCGTTTTAGAGTGCGAGCTGAGTGATGCTCACAACTCCATCACTCTTAGGGAAAATCTTAAATCGGTTGATCAAGCAGACCTTTCCAACAGTCTGTATAATGAGCTAATGTGTAGGAGGACAGAGACAGATCTTGATGAGCCCATCACCTCGCACCCAATACAAAACTCAGCATTGAATATTCCTATTACAGCAATAGACAAAACCGGTGACCACTTGTTATTGCCAAACACCAATACATCATCATCATCATCAATAAGATTAGTAAGTAGTAGCAGGAATAAATTAAAAAAATACATAAAACTCAATAAATTTATTTCTAAATCACAGAAAAATATGAAAAAGCTTAGAATAGGAGCGAACAAATATCTTAGGACTTGTAAATCAAATGTACAGTTAAAACAACTAATAGAAACAAGTAAAAAACAATTAAACACCAAAACAGAGCAATATGAGACTGATATACATCAATTACAGACAGAAATTATGTGTTTACATGATTCCTTAGAGTCCATAACTTTAAAATACAAAACATCACAGAAAGAAATTGGGGAGTACATTAAGGCATTGAATAGCTTGGTGGAGTCTTGTCACAGCAATGAACAAAGGTTCTATTCACTTGAGAAATTATATAATCAAACACCTGACTGTGAAAAATCCATGCCATGTTCTTCCTTGTCTATAACATCCCGGGACGAGTCAACTTCTCCAATGGTTGACTCTGTGGGCAGTATATGTGACAATATTATAAACACAAATAACACTTGCTGTAATAGCCCTGTAACAAAAATTATACAACCTTAAACGTTGGAAAGACTGTTGTTTATTGTGATGAAATAGGCAAAAGTTTAGGTTATCACTTAGTTCAACATCTGGGTAATTCGGTCATAACCCTTTCATTTCCTGGGGCATCCTACTCTCAAATAATTAATAAGGTATTAACCAGTACACATTGCCCACAAACAACAATAGTGATACTTATTGGCAGAAGAGATAATGTAAACACTAAAACTATCATTAATTTTTACGAACAGTTATCAAACTTGCAAGTTAAGCAGGTTATACTGTCAACACTGCCATATAGCAAATCTTTTACACAAATTGAAAACAACATTAGATACAATATGAATAGAAAATTACATACCTTGACCACATATTGCAGGAATATAGAATTATTTGACTGTAATCTTTTATTACAGAATAATTACTTTTTGACATTAGATAGTTATTTACTATCAATTTTTTTACGACGTCAGATAGCTGTTTTGTTATCAAATTTTTTATTGAATAAAGCCAAATTATTGGATTATAAACCAGCTCCTTTTGAGCTTAGTAATAATGACTTATTAACTTGGGATATTATCTCAAAAAACTAGTGTGTAAGACAACAGGTAAAAAATCTGGCCATGGTTACAGGTCTTTTGAGCCCATTCGGTCTACTTTTTTTAAAGACACTGATAATAATATTGGTTGTAATAATTTTGAGTATATTAACAATACTTCTAGTAGTTTAAACTTAGTTCACCAAAATATTGAAGGCATATCTGAAAAACTACTACAAATAGAACTTTATATAAAGGAACACAATGTTAACATTTTTTGTATTACAGAACATTGGTTAAAAAGTCATGAACTATTGTTCAACAATGAATTTTATTCACTTAGCAGTGCGTTCTCAAGAAAGAAAGCCATTCGTGGGGGCTCTCTTATATTTGTATCAAATAATTTGAAATGTAAAGAACGTAAAGATATTGTGGCCCTTTCTATTGAGCGAACTGCTGAATTTTCCTGTGTTGAGCTTGAGCAACTCATTGTCCTCTGTGTCTACAGTCCTCCAAAAAGGGATTATAATTTATTACAAACTGTAATGGAAAATGTATTGAAGCGTTTGTTTAGTAGTAGAAAACATGTTGTGGTGTGTGGGGATTTTAATGTTGACATACTTGTGCAGTCTTCGAAATGTATCAGATTTATAAATTTGTTTAAGTCTTTTGGCTTAAAAAAATTATTTTGTGAGCCAACTAGAATCACCTCACATTCTAGAAAATGTATAGATAATATATTCTGCAACTGTGCAACAACAACAAGGGAGATACTAAGTAACTTTCCATCAGATCATCTTGGTCAAAAAGCAGCGTTTCCTATTAATGTCACTTCCAAAGGAAATAAAATTGTATGTAGGCCAATGAGTGCATATCGACTTAAACAATTTAATGTTAATGTTTCAGCAAAAGTCACTAATATTGATTTTAATCAGGAAGATCCAAACGGCTTATATAAATCCTTATTTAATACAATTAAAGCTGAGTACAACAATATATTTAAATCAAAAACATTTTATAAAAACAAAAACCTGCAATTTTGTGAGTGGGCAACTACAGGTATTTACAAAAGTAGGGCTAAGTTGTACGAACTATATGGTATGAAGCAATTTAATTTTGATCCTGCTTTTATTCAATATGTAAAAAAATATTCCAAGACCTTCAAAAAGACCTGTGCTGCTGCCAAGTCGTTACATATCAGTAATAAGATTAAAGATTCAAAAAATAAGGTATAAATGACTTGGAATGTAATCAATACTAAAACTTGTCGATTGATAATAACTTTGAGTTAATTATAAATAACAAGGTGATTATTAATAAATTAGATGTAGCACAAACTTTTTACAACTATTTTATAGACATACCCGTGAAAACAACTAGCTCCTTAAATTCTTGTCCAATCAAAGCTCAACGCATACTTGGGGGCACCGTAGATCAGTGCAATGTCTTATTTAGCTTTAAATGTGTTAACCCCAACGATATCATTAAAGTATTCAAGTCGCTTAACTCAAAAAAGACAGCTGACTTGTGGGGTATTTCTGTGAAATTGATACAGTCTATTATTGTTAATTTATCTCCACATCTAGCTGAAATATTTAATAAATGTATCGATAAAGGAGTGTTTCCGGATTTAATGAAACACAGTAAGGTAATACCTCTATTTAAGTCTGGATCCAAAACCGACCCTGGTAATTTCAGACCTATTTCAATATTACCTGCCATTAGCAAAAATTGTTGAAAAAATTATATTGCAACAACTACAAGCTCATGTTAATTCAAATATGCTACTACATAAAGAGCAGTATGGGTTCACAAGGGGTCGTTCTACCATTCATGCAGGTGTGACACTTCTGAATCATATATATGACGCCTGGTAGAATAGACAAGATGCTATTGGTGTATTCTGCGATCTCTCCAAAGCATTTGATTGCGTTGAACATAAAACACTATTGCGAAAACTCTTTTATTATGGTATCAAAGACTCTGCACTGGATCTTGTTGCCTCCTACTTAAATAATCGGATACAACATGTTGATGTTAATGAAATTCGCTCCTCTGGAGCATCTGTAGCTATGGGCGTACCGCAGGGATCAATTCTAGGTCCGTTTCTATTTTTAATTTATATTAACGATCTGCCATTCTATATACAGAACTTGTGCGACATTGTTCTATTTGCTGATGATACGTCACTTATTTTTAAAGTAGATCGTACGCTTACTGATTTTAACGGCGTTAATAGTTCACTTGCCCAAGTTGTAGATTGGTTTACGACCAATAATTTGCTACTAAACGCTAACAAGACAAAATGTATCAGATTTAGCATGCCTAATGTCAGGAATTGCGGTACAAATATAACATTGAACGGTGATACCCTTAATATTGTAGAATCAACTGTATTTTTGGGGATCACTTTAGATAGCAAACTGCAGTGGAACGCCCAAATAACGTGTCTTGCAGGTAAACTCAGCTCGGCAGCCTTTGCCGTTAGTAAAGTCAGGCAGCTCACTGATGTAGAAACTGCCAGGCTAGTATACTTTAGTTATTTTCATAGTGTCATGTCTTACGGCATTTTGCTGTGGGGTAAAGCAGCTGATCTACAAGTAATTTTTGTACTCCAGAAGAGAGCTATACGTGCAATATATAAATTGAGTGCTAGAGTGTCTCTTAGAGAGAAATTTAAAGAAATTTTGAAATTTGAAATTTGAAATTTATTCACTTGAAATAGAGTACATTAAGGTGTTAATTACATATTAATAGTAGTCCTTCTATTCTACCTCCAAGAGGTATGTGAATTATCATTTCATATGAATATGAAATATCATTCAGTAATACCTATAGTTTATTACAAATTTGGCTAAGAATTCATTAGTTTTTTTATCTTATTTAAATTCAGGTTATGTCATGCAACTCACATAATACGTAATATTATACAAAGCATTAGGTACCTACTCTATGAAAACTATTCCAACATTTCTTGTACATTATAGAAATTTCTAATTAACAACCATTTTTTGAGCTCTTTACAAAATTTAAACAATGGTAACTTCTGTAATATCTTTGGTAACTTATTGTAGATTTTTATACACATTGCATAACAATTCCTTTGAAACATAGTCGTCCTAGGTATGAATTCAAGTACGAGCCTGCTAGAATTTCTCGTATTTCGAGGAAATGCATCTTTCGCTGAAATGAACATGTGCTGATTTTTTTTTACAAATACACTTGTTTCGTAAATATACATCGAAGCAAAAGTTAGTATTTCATATTTTATAAAGAAGGGTTTACAAGACTCATCAGGTGGTATTCCAGCTATGGCCCTAATACATCGTTTCTGCGATAGAAAGACTCTGCTCACTTCCGTAGAGTTGCCCCATAGAACCAGTCCATAACGTAAAACCGAGCCTACATAGCCATGGTAAGCTAAAAGGGCAGTTGATAACGATGATGTGCGTCTTAGTCTACTGAGAGCATATACAAATTTATGAATTTTGGTACATAGTATGTCAATGTGAGGTTTCCAATCAATGTGTTTGTCTATTGTTATGCCTAGGAATTTTATAGTGTTTGTTTCTTTAATTTCTATGTTATCGTAAGCAATGCGCCTATTAACTTTTTTTGACTGTCTGGTCTGAAATACTACAAAGTTGGTTTTAGTCAAATTTACATTAAGATTGTTAAAATCTAGCCATTGTATTATAGATAAGATTGTTTTATTTATGTCATCGTCGTAAGTCGTTAAATCATTACATGTCAAAATTATTGAGATGTCATCTGCAAATAAAATACATTCGTAGTTTGTAATGTCTGGAAGATCATTTATATATAATAAGAATAAAAGTGGCCCAAGCACGCTCCCTTGCGGCACTCCATATCTATTTATTGCATATGGTGACCTGCTCTGGGTTTTATTTAAATTGTTATCCACACAACTTATTTCTACGCACTGTTGTCTGTCTGTCAGGTACGATTTTAGCCAAGAAAACGCATGACCCCGAATTCCATAATTATTCAGCTTTTGTAATAAAAGAGTGTGTGAAACAAAATCAAAAGCTTTCGACATGTCAAAAAAAATTGCTAAAGTTGGAACTTTTTTGTCAACGTATGAAGTTATCTTATGCACTAGCTTGAAAGCCGCCAATGTAGTGGACTTACCCTTTTGAAATCCGTATTGTTCCGGTTTGATTACTTTATATTTTTCTAAAAACTGAGTTAGTCTAATATGCATAGCTTTTTCGAATATTTTCGATAATACAGGAATCAGCGTAATTGGTCTATAGTTTGCCATGTCGTTTTTTTCACCCCTCTTGTAAAGAGGCTTCACTAGAGACCTCTTTAAGCGCTCCGGGAATGCACCCATCTCGAAGGACAAATTTATGAGGTAGGTTATAATGGGGGCGATTACATGAGCAGATTTTTTTAAAATCGCCGTGGCGATTCCATCGTAGCCTACCGAGTTGCTATTTTTTAGCTCCCGAATGATTTTAAGCACCCCTAGAACACAGAACGGCTCCAAGAAGAGACTATTTTGTATGGAAACCGTATTTGTATTTCGAGTACTTTTAGACGCTTTTGTCATATCTATAAAATAATTATTAAAGTGATGTGCTATTTGGTCTGGTTCGACGATAGTTTGGTCTTCGAACATGATCTCATCAATAAAATCTATCGTGTTTTTGTTGGTATCGTCCTTTATTACGCTCCAAGCTGCTTTACACTTATTTTGAGCTTGCGATATGAATTTTTGACTAATTAACTTTTGCGATTGATACATACATCGCTTTAACAGGTTTGAATATGTCTTGTACTTTATTTTATTTTCTATTGATTTAGTTTTGTAGTATCTAAAGCGTAAAACTCTTTTTGTATTGCAGCTACGTCGAATGCCCTTCGATATCCACTTTAGACTCCGTTTCTTAAAATCAATTTTATATCTAAGGGTAGGGAAACATAAGTCGTAATACAGCATTAAGTCATCATGAAAGTTATCAAATGCCCTATTTATATTTTGATTCGAGTAGATCTCGTTAAAGCTTAAACTATTCATGCACTCAATAAATTTTGATACATTATAGGGATCATAGTCCCTCCTTCTGACATACAATCGAGAAGGTCGTTTAATTACCATTCTGACCGGTATGTTCAGCATTTGCGCTGTATCATGATCGGAAAGACCTAATTTTAAAATCTCTCCACGAGCCTTTAATGTTTTGCTACCTATTATATGATCAAGACATGAACGTTAAGAATATTAATATTTATGTCCCCTATCACGACAATTTTCTGTATCTGACCACGCCGAAGCCTAAAAAAGAGTAGATCCAAAGATTTAAGAAAAATATCTGTATTTGATACTGGTGTGCGATATAAACATATGATGATCAACTTATGGTCCACCACCTCCACGCCACAGCACTCAAAAACATCTCTCTGAGCGAATACTTTTTCGATGTGTAAGTCTTTAATTTTTACACCCTTTTCAGCAAATATGCATACTCCTCCCCTGGAGTTTTCTCTACAGTAGCAAGCGCTAAGTGTGTAGCCGTTAAGCCCTACAGCAGATTCAGTTCCCTTCTTAACAAAAGTCTCAGAGAAGCACAGGATCGTGGGAGACCCATTACGCAAACTCACGTCACTCAAAGCAACCTCCAATAAATTTCTCTTAGACCCTAAACCTGCAATATTTTGGTGAAATATTTTCAAAAAGGCTTTACTATTTTTAGGAACGAAAACAATTTTCAGAGTCATTAGCTGGAGTACCCGAGTAACACGAGCCTCCTATGTTATTCGAATCCAGGCAGGCTAGGCCCAGACTCGGAGGAACAGGAAACGCAATAATGTAATCAGGCAGGTTATTAAATATGTTTTTCATGCCACGGTTATTCATAGCGCCAGTACGTTTATTGAACATGGTGTAATCCCATGTCAGATTCAAATTCGAGTCAAACAACATTGCATAATTGTGAGTGTTTATGTCGAGGTACAACAAATTGTTAAACGTTTCTATCCTCGAATTGAACATAGTACAATAGTGGTTATATCTAAAAGTAGGTAAACACATTATTATATTTGTATGTCGTAAAGTTGTCAATTTCTTACGTATATCAATAATTAGTTGAAAGTAGTTTACAGTTTTACAGAAATCTCTAGGCCCTATAAGTATCAAACAGTAGTCACTTTTCGTGTAGTTTTGCAATTCAACATTCAAATCACTAATAAGTGTTGTAATTCCACAGTTCGTTGAAATGTTATGACAAAGGTTAAAATTCGGAAATGTCTCTTGTGCTATAGATAACACCTTGTTTGTGTTGTTCGTGCTCAAAATACAAAGCTTGGGTTTATTCTTGAAAGAGTTCTTCTGCACTTCATGCTGAATAGCATGCAACTGGTGTTGAAATAAGTTTATTGAGTTAATGTCACTTCCTGAAGCCGCTGTCGGAGTATGGTTAAGGTCCAAGGTTTTCCTAGATCGTTGTATATTTCTGTTTGGTGTCAGTAATTTATTTTTATTGTCTGGAGTACATATTTCGCTGCTAATTCTTTGGGTTACCTTTTTTAGCAATCTTTGTTTGGTTTGTAGATTTTGTATTGTATTTTTAAGGTTAGTATTTTCTAGTGACAATTGATTAATTTCTTCATGAGCGGATGATAACTGAACCGTGAGCTGCTTGATTTCGTATCTTAATAATTGCATTTCATCATCATCGTCACTTGATAACAATATGTTGCTATCCGACAGATTATGAGAGGTAACACCCAGTGGCGAATACGCGTAACTAATAGTATCCAATGACGTCGTTGAGTGTACCCTGTTTCGCTTTCTACGCAAAGTTATATTATTTTCGTTGAAATCCATCTCAAGCAGGCCACAACGACCGGAAAAGTAATTTTAAAAAAAAATTGTTTTCAATGTAGTTGGATTTGAAACCACGGCCATACAGTTTGATAAGTATACACTCTTATCCTCGGGGCCACGAGATCAATTATGTTATGAAGCGAAATAGGTTTCTTAGTATTATCGGTGTGTTATATTTCTTGAAGTGGCATGTAGGTTTTAAGATTAGTTATTTATTACTTGTTGACGGCAGTTTGTAAAACATTTTAGTTGTTTTTATTTCTTTTTTTTTTGTTTTTATAAGTATTACAGCACATAGATTTGTAGCACTTAAGAAGTATTTCTCACTAGAATAACCATGGTATTGCACTAAATATTGAACTTGTTCATAATTATATTAGTTACCACTTCATATGATATTTATATAGTGATCACTTGCTCACGTATTTCTCTTTGTAAATAAATTTGTGACCGTGTATAGCACTGAAAATTCACTTGGATCGTCTTATATGTATACTTTCACTGTATGTTTGGATAGATAGTATTTCAAGTTTAGAACTTGTTTTGTAGAATTATACTTGCTTTTATTCATTTATGTCATCTCATCTAAAGTTCACTATTTGGCACTGTAATATCACTGATAACACTTTTAGCATTGAATTGGGTTGTTAAGTCAATATTACGATATCTTTCACTTGCATAGGACTCATTTTTAATTTATTGAGATAAAAAAATACGGAGCGATCTCTTTAATGTGTTTACATGATGGAGCGCCATCTAGCGATGCAACCGTTAAAATTGGCATTTTAACGGTTGCATCACAGTATATATTTGCAAATATCATGTTAGTTAAACAGAACATACATTTATACAATAGACACAGTGACATACATTCGATAAATACTAGAAATAAGCATAAATTAATTGGAACGCATCATCGTTTACAAAAGGTTCACGACTCTTTTGCAGGAATTGGCGTACGCCTATATAATAAAATTCCTTTAGACATGAACCTGCCGTTACATATATTTAAGGCGGAAATTAAGACGCACCTCTTGAAAAGGGCTTACTACACAATTAATGATTATTTGAATGATAAAAATAAATGGAAATGAGTTGCTTGCTCTTCGCTCGAGCTATTTAGGATTCGAATGAATCTTGTGTTATATTATTATCTACTTGTCTTGAATCTGCATATATATGTTGTATTTTTTTTTTACATTATTTTATTTACATTCTCCAGTATAAATTATTTGAAACGCTAGGCAACTAAAGGTATGGCTGCGTTTAGTCCCGGTAATAACTAATATACATAATTATATGTAATTTGACTTTGTTATTGTGTGAGCACTATGTAGACATTAGTAGTAGTACATATGTAGATAATTTTGAAATTGACATGATAGTTGCTGTGTAGTTTTTGGGTATGTCATGCTCGCCTAAGTGTCCTGGCAGTGGTGGCGTATGTATCGGGTCGCCTTGTTGCCTACAATACGGTTGAATAGGGCGATGGCTGATATATGCGTTATACCCGTGAACGGGTGCCGTCTGTTGGGACTGGTCAGCTCATAGCTGTTATAGCAATTGTTACAAATAATATTATTTAATTTTAAGGCAAACTAAGTTTAGTCGACTGTTCTCACATAAATTCAAAGGAACTATGTAAGTGTAATTTTAATGAACACAACATTTATTTTGTTTTTTTTTTTTGGTTAAAATCTTTACTGTATAATTGGTCAAACATCATGTTAATCAAACTGTGTCAAATGGCGGTTAGAAAAGAGTGGCCATGAGTTTTATTGCCAGGTTCTTCCTCTGGCTCTACCTATTGCTTTGCGAATCTGGCAGTAAATGTAAATGTAGAAGCAGTAATCTTGACGTTCATAAGTGTTACTTTGTGACCTACATGAATAAAGATTTTTGATTTAGATTTTTTGATTTCGAGCGCGGCTCCAACTTCAGAGGGACCAAGATGTTTGACTTAGACTGTTCTTTTTATATTACATCCAACCATACATTCTTACAAACTTTCGCATTTATAATATTGTGTAATTATAGTTATAGATACTTACTTATTCTGCAACATTGGCAATAGCAACATATTAATCGACTCAATGGTGTACCCGAACAGACCGAGCCGTTTGTCCCCAAGACCTGTGATCGCATTGGGGTCCGGTAGTGTACTTGTTCCGTTAGACACTACTCTGCTGTTCCCTTCCTGGGCCACTGATTTGTGAATTTCTTCCATGGTTATCTAGAATTATATAAAATTTTATTAAGCGGATTTGAAAGTGGGTATAAGTTAGTGCCATCTTGCCTAAATTAAGCTGATATATACTTGAAATATAATATACCTGTATGTTTCTAAAAAAATACATATTATACATAGAAAACAGCCAAACTCCTAAAAATACATTTGCGGATCGGATCACACAAATATTTGTTTAATAGAGAAACCGTACAATATAAAAACAGTTATCTTCGAAGCTTTATAGTTATCTCAGAAGCTTCGTCGGAGAATAATCCTTTCGCAATATGTTTCCTAGGCGCAAAATAAAGTGTATGTATAATGTGGGTGTATCAGTACTCCTCTGCCTGTCCTTCAGAGAACAATTTTCTTGTGTTTGTAAACTAGGTCGTTTTTATTACTTTATTAAAAAAATAAACGAGTCTATGCTGAATAATTTAATTCTAAAATCACTCTTACTAAATCAAAGAAAAAATGTGTTAGAAAAGCAGTTTACAAATAAAACCATGCGATGTAACAATTTGTAATTAAAAAAAAATAGGTCAGGTGTTACCGGCAGAAGCTGTTACTAGCAATAATAATACAGCTATCTCCTTCCCCCAAATTGAGAAAAATAGAGACAACACTTGTTTTGTAAGTGTCATGTGCTAAAAAATATGCCTACAATAGCCGTTTGTCACTTCACCATGCTAAACAACTCACCATCTGTGTTTTTTTGTATGTGGCCGCAAGGTATGCATATAAAAAGAAGAGACATACATTTAGGACAAAAAATATACTCGATACAATGTGTGTAGTGGTAAAAAGTAATTAACCGACTTTTAGGACCGTATTAGAAACGTTTCTTAATACTCAATCAACGCTTGAGGATAGATTTTGCCTTATAAAATCTACTCTCAAGCGTCGATTGAGTATTGAGTAACGTTCTGGAATACGGACCTTAAAAAGGGAAGTCAGATTACAACTCAATCAGAAAAAGGTTTGATGTACAGTCAGTGTCAATAATATAGGGGCTACAACAGTCTTATAGCCAACGGTACCCTAACACATTACTATATTTATGCTCACTCAATGAGTCGACCTCGGCGTAGCATACACATGTCTATCAAATTCGAGTATATAAATAGAATATTTAAAGAAAAGGCCAGATCATAGTACCATAACCGGCGTGTATGAAAATTGGAGAACCATAATGGTCATAGTCTCTGCCTACCCTGGTGGGCGACAGGCGTATTATGTATGTATGTAACTCAACGGCACAACGATATAAGTATACGAAAGATTAATTTTTTTTTATGCCACAGATGTGACAGACAAGCGTACGGCCCCCACCTGATGAAAAGAGGTCACTGTAGCCTATGGACGTTTGCAACACCAGAGGTGCAGCACTCGCGCTGCCGACCCTTTATAAACCTTCTAAGATCGCTTTTGAAGAACCCCTTACTGTAGACATTCGGGAAAACCCAGGCAGGGAGTTTATTCCACAATCTAAGGGTACGCGGAATAAAGCCTCTATCGGACCTAACCGTGCGTGCGCTCCGGACGCAAAGTGTGAGGGTGAACACCCTGTCTATGGCGCGCGGTGCGATGATAGAAGATAGACGTGGGCATCATATCAAACAACTCCTCAGAGCACAGACCGTTGTACAGGCGATAGAACACGCATAAGGAGGCAAAGTCTCTCCTATCACAAAGGAGCTCAACACCGCCTGCTAGTAGGAGATCGTAGACAATCGTCATAGCACGCCGTTCTACCGAGTCGAAAGGTCGAAGCTGGTATTCAGATGCACCAGCCCAAAGATGACAGCAGTACTCCATGTGCGGCCGCACTTGCGACTTATAGATTATGATGTTTTATTGAAATTAATTAATATTTTCTTGGATCATTTTGAACAGCAATGTCTCTTGTATATTATTTTACGCCGAATGGTATTTAATAAATCGAGGTAGTACTTTTTTACACACGGTTGCGATCTGATATTAAGTACTGCTTGAAAAATTATCATATGAAAGGTTGTATAAATCACCTGTTCTTGCAGCCACTGCGAGTGAGGTCGACTTTGTGCTATCTTCAGCTTCAACTCCACATCTTGGATCATTTTCTTCTCTTCGGTGTCCACCAGTAGCATACGGCCGGGTTTGAGACGACTCTGGGAAATTAACAATGAAATATGAACCATGTTGAAAAGATACAGCTTCGATCTTTTAGGCAGGTTGTAATAAAAGTTATGAGTGGTTTAGGTTTAGGGCCTGTAAAAACTAGTGCACACCCACTAAGTAAAAAGTATAGTTGTAAACTCGACTTACCGTGAGTGAAGTATGAAAATAGCAAAAACAAATGATGTGTATCATTTAAAAATTAGCTATTGTAAAGAATGGCTGCAGTCTGGCACAGTTTTAGAATTATATACAAACAAATTAAATATTCTATTTTAATTTAGTGTACATATTTACTATTTAACGTACAATAAGTAAATCTTCGGAAGCTTAGTGGTTAGTATTCCCGCCTGTCACGCGAGAGACTGGGGTTCGATACCCCGCCTGAGAGATCATTTTGAGTTTTTTTTTTCATGGAATATTTCACTGAGTGAATCGCTCGTGGCTGTTGATATGAAAGTAGTCGAGTATATGCCCGGTTTAGGCAGGTCTGTGAGCAAACCCATCTTTAAATAAATATAAATATTGTTGGGCCAACTCGCAACGCCATCTGATTCCGAATTAAGCAAAACTAGTACTATGGTAATAAGATAACTGATAAACATACTTATATATTTTTCTAAATACATACATATTATACATAAATAACACCCAGACACAGAATAAACCATCGTGCTCATCACACAAGGTTTTATCCTGGGTAGGAATCGAACCCACGACCTCTTGCGTAGCGGTCGGATGCACTCCCACCGCGCCACAGAGGCAGTCAGATAGATCATATTAGTTACTATAAGTCCCAATTAAAATAGTATTTAAAAACGTGACTGTTTAGGTTTAATGGCAAGGAGATAAGACACCGATTTGTTCTCTACTTCAATGTAAACTGATAAAATGTCCATTTTGAGGAATGTATTCGTCATAACCGTGACGAATACATTCCCCAAATTGGACAACTAGATGACCCCCACGGCTTCACCCGTGACATACTTCGTACTCCCGTCGCACCTATTTAATCCCGTCGCTTATAAATTCTACAATAATGTATTACAATTTTTCCGATGTGTCTACATTTATGATTACAAGTACTTAGTATATCCTACTAATCTTATAAACGCGAAAGTTTGTAATTATGGATGTTTGTTACTCTTTCACGTAAAATTACTGAATGCATTTTGTTATGAAACTTTAAGATAATATAACTTACACATCAGAATATTGTATTGTGGGACACTTTTCACACAGCGCCATCTAGCCCAAAGTAAGCTAATATTAGCTTGTGTTATGGGATTTAGATAACTGGTAAACATACTTATATATTTCTAAATACATACATATTATAGATAAATAACACCCAGACACAGAATAAACCATCGTGGTCATCACACAAAATATTTTCCTGGTTGGGAATCGAACCCACGACCTCTTGTGTAGCAGTCGGATTCATTCCCACCGCGCCGTAGAAGCAGTCTTTGGGGCTGCCTATGAGCTGTGAGCGTCAATCAGTAGCTGTCGTACAAATCATAAGCCCGTAGTTGACATACCTTTAGAATAACCTTGTCAGGATCTACATCGTACACGCCAACTTCAGACGCCATCACCAGGATGTTCTCATTGGTGACGTAGAACCGTGACGGGCGGAGACCGTTCCTATCCAATATGGCACCTGTACACAATATTCACTATTAATTTAAGAGTATCTACCACTTTTTTATTGTAATTATTTTATGGCCTGGTTACTAAGATCTTTTAACCAAATCTTATTTTTTATATCATATTTCTTCAATCTTATCTTCTAATTTAGTCCTGTCCAGTCCTTTATCGATGTCAAGTCCAGTCATAGATCCTGTGCCCTTGCCCCATTAACGTGGTAGAGCGTTAATGAGGCTTTCAGTGGAATTTGCGCAGCAAGATATTAAATAGCATTTCACTGCAATATATCACTGTCTTTCACTATGGCACGTTTCCACAACTTTTATGTCTAAGAAACTACCATTTTTACACATTAAACAAGGTTCATGCACTAGTTTTGGAAATTAATATAGAGCAAGCGTGTGTCATTCAAGAAGTTTCCGCGCATTACCCCCAGTGTCTACCACCTTTGAAAACAGGCACAGAACTAGAAATCAATGTCTCTTGCGCGCTGTCTACTAATGACGCCACGTTCAATATATTTCATAGAACCAAGCGTGTCAGGAGGCATCACCCATATTTCATACGTTTACACTAATTACTACAGACAAATAGTAAGCAATTGACAGGCCGCGTAGGTATGCGATTTTCGCCTACAGTCGGATGTATACTTGGCACGCAGTATCACTTTTGTCTCTATTAGGGCGCGAGCGACAGGGAGCGAGCAACATTCCCTGCACTGTGGCAAGAGTATTTTAAAATCTTGACACGAGATTTGCGATGAGATGACAACTTTTATGGGAAATTTCAGTGAATTTTTTTGTACTTTAATTTATTATATTAAAGTGGTGTTATAAGGGTTTGAAATGTAAAGAGAATGCGATTTCTCGGATTCTTCCTATTCGTCGTCAATCACTGTTAAATTAATAAGTGAATGTGTTACAACGTATTTCTAGTTATAACTTAGTTTGATGATGCTTGTCTACTAACGAACGCCCAGCAGTATCACCCGCGCAAAGCCCGCTACCAAGGGAATATGGGGTTAAAATTTAAGTTACTATTTATGACATCCAGCTATCAGCCAGACAAAGTACCATTAAAATAGGTCAATTAAGAAATTGCCTGAACAGACAGACATAGATTGGCATTTGTAGTCGAGAAATGTACGTCACCGATCCAAAGACTACAAAAGACACTAACCAATATAACGTCCATCAGTGAAAGACACCAACGCAGGTCCGTCCCAGGGCTCCATGGCAGACGAAGCCCACTGGTAGTAGTCCCTCTTCTCTTTGGGCATGGTGGCGTCGTTCTGCCACGCCTCAGGCACCATGGTCATCACGGCCTCGGGCAGCGAGCGTTGTCCACAGTGCAGGAGGAACTCGAGGACGCAGTCCGCTGAGCCGGAGTCCGACAGATTTGGTTCTACTACTGGATATAGTTTCTTCAGATCTGGATTAAGTAAAATAGAATTTAGAAATACTTGTCTAATATGTTACTTGGACAGAAATACACATGGTGAAACAAAAAAGTGGGCATATAATATGCCTCTGCCACCTCTTCGGGGATAACGCGTGATAGATAAATAAATAAATAATATGTGTGAAATGAAGTGCTCGTAGCCTCACTCAGTGGTCTGTAAACTTACTGTGTCACTATGTTAAGTAACTTTCGCTTTGAGGCGTGAAGTGCTTCAGAAGGCACGTTAAGATGTTGTCCCGGTTGCCAGTAATATGGCAGTCGTTAAGTCAAGTTGAAAGCCTTATTGGGCAGCTTGAAAAATTTCAAGAGCAGGTCGCCATAACCTACGCCTGTCCATTTCATAATGGCTCATGGGCTCACCATATGTTACGTGGGACAAAAATGTAATGTGTTACGTTAAAATGCACCCATTAGGAGATAAATGCGTGACTGATAAGTCTAATATATCTGCATTTTCACAAACGTTTAAACTATTATGTGTAAATGATTTTTCTATCCTTTTTCCACTACATTTTTTTTTTTCATTTAGATGTTTTTGTTTTTGGGTAGAATAATAGGTTAGGCTTAAAAGTTTTGTTACTTATTTTATGTTGTGTCGATTCTGTCAGTAAAAATTTAACATTTTTTCTTTCTTTCTTCTTAAACATAATAACTGCAGTACAGGGTTCTTCGAAAGGATTCTTAGATTTTTGCTGGGAGTGCGGCACTTCTGGTTGTGGAAACGTCCATAAGCTACGGTGACTGCTTTTGATTAGATAAACAATGACATTATTCTAAAGCACACTGCATTTAAGAGATTTCATAAAGTTACTTCTTTTCTTTCTTTAATTCAGCTTTTAATTCATCTTTCTAGCTGCTTTAAAATCCAGGATAAGATTGGATTTAGAGTCAAGGGTATGCTTTAGTTGGTTATTAGGAGCAGAAATGAATGGACTGTTATTTCGTATGGGGTTGGTTGCAAGTGGCTGCGTCCATCACTTGGAAGTGAGGTCGCTGGTGATCTTGTTGGATCTCTTACAACTTAATTTTACATAATGTATCTAATATGCATGTAACAACTTACCATCTCCAAAAAGGTCACTCTTCATGACACCCTCGCGGGCCTTCATCAGATTCACATTACCTCGCAACGTATTTATCTCGCCATTGTGCGCAAGAACTCTGCAAATAAGGAACGATGTATAAGCTATATTACTGTAAAGTTTCATTAAAATCCACTCAAGTAGTTTTTACGTGAAAGAGTAACAAACATCCATACAAACTTTCATGTTTATAATATTATTAAGATATCCATTTTCTTATTTGATTTATAATCATCTCGATCATCATTAATCTTTTAATTTTCTGACAAATTACATTCACGCTGTATCCCTGATGGGGTAGTCAGAGGGAACAGATCGCCAGGCTTAGCGATTCATGCATATCAATTTCGAAATGAATTTTCTCAAATAAACAAATACAGACTGATGATAAATGGGTTATAAATAAGTGCCATAAGAACTACAAACCTTAACGGATGTGCTCTCTCCCAGCTTGGGAAGGTATTGGTTGAGAATCTGGTGTGGACCAGCGCCAGGTACGTGGTGAACGCTGGGTTGCTCAGATCTTTGAAATATTCCTGAAACATCACATCTCATATTAGATTAAGTTATGTAAAAATTTTAATACTTAACTTTTTGCAGTAATGGTACTGCAAAAATGTTAAAAATTTTCTCAAGTTTATATAGTTAATGAAATATTTGAATATCTACCTGTACCTAAGCAGACTGCTCTAAGGATTTATTTATGAGCCGAATATATTCTCAAATCTCTGGTAGTCTATTTTACCGTATTCCCAATTGCTTCAAATGTTTAACTAGATTTGGAGTTGGAAGTCCAATTTTACTTGCCTAGAAAACATCCATACTCCAAAAACACATGTGATTCACACAAATATTTGTTCCGACCCAGGGATTCAAAGGAACCGAGACCTCAGCGCTGGTCACTATTACTTACGCCATTAATGCAGTCGAATTATATCCGTTACTAGGTGACCCCCTCGGCTTCGCCCATGACATACTTCGAACTCCCGTCGCACCTATTTAATCCCGTCGCTTATAAATTTTACACTAATGCATTAAAATTTGCCCGATTTGTCGACATTTATGACTACTGCTCAGCTCTCCAGGGAAGTAGCGAGATATATATATATATATATATCCATTTATCAAGGAAGTCTATATATATATAGACTTCCTTGATAAATGGGCTATCTAACACAAAATATTTTTTCTATACCGACCAGTAGTTCCTGGGATTAGCGCGTTCCACCAAAATATTATATAATACCAAAATATATATAGATTATGTATTACCATAATCTACAATAGACTTACTTTAATGGAATAAAACAAAAAACCTTTTTTTTTTAATAACAAAACTCACCCATAATTGATTAGAAGTCAACAATCCCTTGTAGACCACAGTTTTAAGAGAAAGACTGCAGATATAGAACCTGGCTCCAGGCACCACCAGCTCGTGTGAGGCGCGTTTGCGCAGCACAAAGATCTGAAATTACGAACATCCAATCCACACTCTGAAGTCGCTTCACAATACTGGGATAATTGTAGTAAAAAGACAACATTCATATCGTAGGTGAAATATTTGAAACTATATTGTATAACAAACTTTTTACCACAAAAATCCCTTTGGGAGTATAAGATATTTATTAGGGAGTGTATAATTTACGTTTGACAGGAGGTAGACGCTCCGGGTGGCTGCTCACGCGATCTGAAAAAACACCTATAACAGTACCTTACACCTACATTTTCTAACTAACATTGATAGAGAATGAAATCCCAAGGAGTTGTTGGGAGTTCATACTCCATGTGGTACCGTGTGTGGTAACTCCGTCTTGATCTTACCTGCCTGGTAAGTTGTTCGTCGTCGGTATCGCCCGTAACAAACACTTGTCGCATATATGGCTCCGAGTTACGAGCCACCTGACCTGAAAGCGAGCCAAAATAGCCTATTACTAACTCACCAAAGGGAGTATGAATCAACAATATTTACTGAAAATGCAGTTTTTTTTATTTTTAATTAAGTTTTGTAGTAACAATGAACTCATTTGGTGGACAATACAACATTTATAATTGGTAAATGTATTAACATATCTACAGTAATGGTGTATCGAATGGAGTCTAAATGTCATGTTAGCACAGAGAAAGGAATCAATATCACCCTCTACTAGAGACGCCGTTTATATTTCATACAACCAAGCGCGTAATGCATCACCCTTTTTCATACGTTTACACTTTTTACTACAGACCAATAGTAGACAACAAAAAAGTCATGTATGCATTGTTCACATTCAGTTTAGACTTAAAATTTTCAACATTCGTCTGTATTAGGTGCGAGCGAGTAGAAGCGAGCAATATTCTTTACTCTGTGAGTTATAGCAATATAATAATGTATTGTACTAAACCAATGATGACATTTATGAACCATTCCAATACGTGAAAATAACCATTAAGCTCGGTATAAATGACTACGACTGGCTTTAAACTAGTGCCTTGCAAACTCGAGATTCAACAAACAGTTTGTATATATACAGTTGATATCTAAAGTCTTTGAAGTGTAGAAAATTAAATCAATCGGAGTATCCATATTATTTGCATTGCAAAAATGCATTTCAATAAAATACTAATCGGATATTGTACACATAACTTTAGTTACCGCCTTTATATTTTATAATCATTATAATTAATAATTCAATACCGGCTCATATGCATTACATCTGAGCAAATCTATTTGAAATGCAAATTTAATAGATACTCATGTAATGTTCAAACCTACTAAGCATATTGGAATCACAGGATAAGTATAAAAGAACAAAGTTTTACAATAATCTCTGCTTTAAGGTCTAGCTTTAAATATTCTGAAACTATTGAAACTATTTTGATTAAAAAGATTCCGATACACGTAGTACCACCAGAATCTGATTTCAAATCGAACAAACCATTTGGTCAAGCATCGCATGACCGCGTCAGCCGCGTATTAACGACCCGACATTACGTACGACCTGCAATGATAGTCGCAAACAAAAATCGCAACGCCGAAACTGTTCTTACATCGAACGAGACAAATATTATGGCTTATATACTTTATGAATATAAGACTGATTAAATGACAAAATAATATATAAAATGATGACAAATCAGTCTAACACTGCTTTCAGTTGAGCCTTTTTATAGATTCGAGACAGTGTCCTGATATTTTTACTTTATTGTACTATAATTTATTATGTTTTAATGTTTTACATTATTTGCTGAATCTACAAAGAAACATAAAACATGATTAAATATTCATTTCAATAAATATTAAGTTATAAAAAAGCTCTCACTGAAACGGATTCAGATATATTTATGATTTGAGATAAATCCCGAAATATAAGCTCAATATAATAATATTTATTTAGTCGTACAGATGACAGTACGCCTTATGCTTGATCAATGTTTAAGTATTCAAAACAGTTAAAATTTCTATCACAGCATCGATGTTCCTGCACGATTTATTTCAGTCAGAGTAAAATAAGTTTCATTTAAAACATTATTAAAAGAATACAGAATGTAATTTTCAATGCAAGTAGGTAGGCTCTTTTAAAGTAAGAGTAACATAAAAGTAAGTTAAAAAGTAAAAAAAGATAAAGTAAGTTTTTCAGTTTTACCCTTTTACTTGACATTTAGACTAATAAAGTTACTTCGCTTATCATTACATCGGCATCGTCTGTATATATGTATGCTTAGATCTTTTGAAGTACTCAACGGATTTAAATGCAGTTTACAGTGCTAGTTAGACAGATTCAAGAGGCAGGATTATATGTATAATAGTAATTATTATTATACATTTTAGTATTCTACTTTGCACCAGTGCGAAGATAGGCTGGGTCGCTGTATACAGTAATTGTCAGCTTGCCTTGTAACCTTAGTAACCTTTTACTGGTGTATCATTATATAATATACTAGCTGTCCCGCCCGGCTTCGCCCGTGACATACTTCGAACCCCATGGCACCCATTTAATCCAGTCGTTTATTAATTTCACAAGATTTTCCGAATTCGTTGATTACTTCTTCGCTCTCCAGTACCTACCTACGCCCACACGGCCTGGTCGAAATATGTAAATATTATCTACATAAACTGTACTTAGTGATGAAATAATTTATTTTGATAAGGATTAATAGCATGAGTAAAATAAACGCGTTTAAATTTGGTTCAAAAAAAAATCAAGATTTTTAAATAAAAAAATGGTTGTTGTGCCGTACTCGACATAGATAGGTATAGTGTGTCGCGGACTTTTTTGTAGATATTTATAAGATCTACAATAATTAATTAGAACATTTTATGGATCTATCTTTTATAGTTTAGGCAGCATACGCAAAATAAGTAACTTTTCTTTTTTTTCCTTTTGTGTCCGAAAACCCCAAATATCTTACGGAACCCTATTTTATTCCAAAATAAAATATAGCCTATGTTACTCGTGGATAATGTAGCTTTCAAATGGTGAAAGAATTTTTAAAATCGGTCCTGTATTTTTTGAGCCTATTAATTACAAAAAAACAAACAAAGTTTTCTTCTTTATAATATTAGTGTAGAAAACATTGATTAAGCATGGCGTATAAGGATTTCGAATAACTATGTAATTTCTTGAAAAGTGATGATTGTTTTGAATGAACGAAGAATACTGGTATTGTTGCCGTATCGTGTCGTACTATACCGTTTTATGTTCATTATAAAGGAATGCAACTGCAGATAAGTTGTTATGACGTAACACGAATAATGTGCTATCTTTAATATTCAACGAACATATCAATCGCCATATGCAACAATTTTATAATGTACTTGAGCACATTTTCTTGTACATAAATTTACAGAGCAATTCATTCAAATCAATATCATCACCAAATACAAATTTCCCGTTGGACATACATATATGCAACAATGATGACATTTAAATGTGTGTATACGAAAATAAATACGGGAATATACTATGATTCCCTATAGTTCTATCTACACATAGTAAAGGAGTTAAGTAGATAAAGATTTCTTACCAATGGTAGAATTATTTGTGGGTACGGTGCGCCAACAAAGCACCTTTAGGCCGAGGCTCTCGGCTAGTTCCCCGAATCTCTTTTCAATCTCCTGATGATGCGATTTATCCAGGAAGAATATGCCGGTGGCATAACGGCCGAATGCCGGTAATTCAATCTGGTGTGTATCTCTGTAGAAGAACAATTATAATCAGTGAAAAGTAGCATGATAAGATCTTCTCAATTATCCCATTGAAAAAAAGTTGGAGCTCTACCAGCACCCGTGTTGCAACCCTGGATTCTTGTGAAAGGTACCTATGTCTAAGGTACATTATTAATATTATCTTATTAAAGGTACCCATTAATTTAATGGCTACTGTTAAAAGGCTTAATAAATAAATAGGTAAGGGATTTTTCAACAGCCTTCTGCCTGAAGCTAATAGAAGCTTATGCTATGGGATCTAAAAGACTGATAAACATACTTATATATTTCTAAAAACATTACAATATTTTATACTAGCGGACGCACCTTTTTCAGCCGAGTAGCGCCTGGTCCCGTAGGAATACGGGAATAAAATTTAGCCTAAGTTACTCCTTATAATATTGCTATCTCTCAATCAGAGTATCGTTAAAATAGGTTCAGCCGTTTCAAGGCAGATTAACCGGAGCAAACAGTCAGGTAAATGTCATCTAAATCGGATCCATCGATCTAGGATTTATAATGTCATCGATACACATGTAAAACTTATAATCATACCACTCCCTAGATTATCGACAGGAAATAATTATCCCTGTAGTATCACTGGTCAAAATTTTTATAACAGTAGAATAGTGAAAACCTCATCTTTGTAACTTTTATGACAAATTAATAAAAAAGCATGTGTGTTATGTACAAGTTATACTGCTTTAGTCTAATAAGGTTTCATCACAACTCTTTGTTTGTAACAGAAATAATTAGCAAGAAAATAAAATATAAAAGAATGAAAACTACTTTGAATGTTGTTATAAGTTGTCATGGAAACATTTATCAGCAAACTTTAGGGTGTTTATAAGTTGTCATGGAAACACTTATCAGCTAACTTCATGGCGTCAGTTCTTCGTAACGGTCTGCGCGCGCAACGTAAAAATTTACTCTCATCATTTTTACCTAACGCGCCAAAGGAGTATAACTTCAAAAAGTATAATAACACCAGACAGGAAATGCTGATACCAACATTATCGGTACTATTTCATAGTAAACAGTGATGTATTACCTCAGAACAAATAATAATAAGTACCTATTACATTGACAACAAGACTCTTTGGAATGTTATCGTCCGTCAGCGCTCCAACGACCAATTCGATACAATTATTCAATTGAACGCCGCGCTGTTTGTTCGCGACGTAGTCAGTTACGTATCTAAAAATAAATAACTTGTTTATTTATATTAGTTAATGCAAGAAGCGAAAGAAGTTTATATAGATCGCGAAGCCTGGCGATTTGCCCTCTCTGACTATCCCGTCAAGATTACAGCGTGTAGATAGTTAGTTTTAGATTTTTGTTGTCGCGGAGAATGTGTTTTCGCGCCGTCATTCCTGCTGCAGGGGCAGGGCAGGAGCCGTCCTACCCACTATACCTCGCGGTGTTACGCCTTTTTCCCAACCGGGTCGCAAGATATCCCAGAGGGCTATTCACGGCGACCCGGCTAAGGGAATGCTCCAATATGAGGCTCTACCCGAGTTTGTTTTAGTTATATCAGTCTAAATACAGATACTATGAACTTTATAATAATGTATTTTTATGCCACTAAGATAGCTAACAAGCATACGACCCACCTGATCGAAATTGTTCACCGTAGCCTATGGGCCATTGCAATACCAGAAGTGCTACACTAGCGCTGCATACACAGACAAAATATTATAAACCCCTTTTGAAGATCCTACTGTTTACATAGCATATAGGTTTAAATAAAATATACTAATACAGCTAATCTAAACTAAATATCTTCACGTCGTATCTCTGCCTACCCCAGTCAGGAATACATCTTAATATAATAGTTAACCTCATTCTATAAAATGAACACGCATACACATCCCTACTATGGCTGGCCTATAGTTTTTTTGGAATCTCCTGCGCCTTAGAGTCTTCAAAGTAGCTTCCTTTCGTATTTAAATTTCTATCAAAAAAAAATAATCCACTTTTATTCGCAGCTATGTATAGGTTTTTAGGTAGTTGTAAAGAAAAAAATCCTCTGCAGTGTTTAATACAATGCGGAGAGCACTCCAAGCTCAGTCACAAATACAGTATCTAAATATTGCACGGTCCACTGATCTATCAAACGTACTCCTACAATATGCAAACCGCGCAGAACGCATAGACAATAGTTGAATGGGTGAGCCTTAAATTTTGTATATATACATATAATTGTAATGTAGACATTCACAAAAAATAATTTAAATAATGCTAAAATAAGACTATAGGAAGATTATATATCATCACGCTACTACCCTGGAGAGCGGAGCAGTAATCATAAATGTCAACAACTCGGGCAATTTTTTTAAAGTATCCGCGGGGGTCAACTAGTGATAGTAATATAATACAACAATTTCCACGCAGCTTAACGCTAAAGTAAGGTCAAACTGGTTGTGAAGATACAGTCAAAGCGACCCCCGGGGTGCACAATGCACAGTGAGAATGAAAGAGAGAACCAGTAGAAACAATAAACCATCGAAGCTTCTGTATGTTACATATCTACCGGTATCGGCTATCATTCCGCTTAAAGGTCACGCGGTCGAGTGCGCGCGCACCGTGACGTCACACACCACACCGCAATATTGACCAACAAGCCGGCTTTACTATCGACGCTACTCTGTATATCTAGATATCACAAAACGAATATAAATAAATAAATAAATATCCATCACGCCTTATCCCCGAAGGGGTGGCAGAGGCATATTATATGCCCACTTTTCACCGTGTGGATTCCTGTCCCACGTAATAGGTGGTGAGCCCATTGCCGTGTTGAAATAGACAGACGCAGGTTGTGGCTACCTGCTGTTGAAATTTTTTAAGCCGCCTATAAGGCTTTCAACCAGGCTTAACGACTGCCATTTTACTGGCAACCGGGACCAACGCTTAACGTGCCTTCCGAAGCACGGAAACGCTGGCAAATGTAAATGCCACAAAGTGGTCACCCATCCGACGACCAGCCATAGTGAAAGTTGCGTACTTCAGTGATCGTTTACCGAACACTGAGACCGCGGGGCCACGAGCGCTTTTAACACCGCAATATGGTGGATTTCCGCCACAGTAAGCACTTTCAATCAGATGGACCGTATGCGTGTTTACGACCTTAGTATTATAAAAAAACAATACATCAACGGTTGCATTTAATAAGAGTAGTCATGACGTCATCTGATAAAGAATAGTGCAGTTATTGAATTTACGACTGGCTGATGGAAATAATACCGCGAATAAATCAAATGTTCTGAATTAGGGTTTCTGAATCGGGGTTTTTCCACACAAACATTCCGAAATAATTACTAGAAACCCGTCAACCGTGAATATCTAGCCGATATATTTGCCGATAGCAAAGAAACGATAGGCTTCTATATGTCGGACGTGATAAATCCTTATTTTTAACTGGAAAATAAAATGCTTGTATAAAGTATTAATAATATACACCTAAATGAATAATTATTATCCCGTAAATTAAATTATAATGTAAGATAGGACGCCTCCCGCAAGATAGGCTGACGACCTAGAAAAGGTCTCAGAACAAGACGAAATCTATAAAGATGACGAAGTATGCCTACCCTAAATATAACCTACTTGGTCTTCTTCCAGTAAGTGTTTAGTTTCAACATGAATGTAGACAGCGACAAATGATTCCGTTATCTGCACTCAAGAAAGAAAGATTCGAGTATATAATTTAATGCAAACGTTAGTCATACTGCAAGAGTAAATGCAGAAACCATTGCCAAGGATGACCTACAATATGTAATAGATTGAATTGCAAGGAGTGAACAATAAGGGCCACCACAGACTAGGTACTTTTAGTATCGGCGACCGGCGATTTAATCGCTTTTAGACTTCTAAAGTTTTAAACCCTAAGCTCAGTAAAGTCTTATAAAACAGCTCGGTCTATCCGTCCGTCTGAACGCATCTATTTCTCAGGAACCATAAGAGATAGAGATAAACGGTTTGCAGCATTCGATTTAGGACATCATGAGTACGTGCATAGGCGATTTTAAAGATTCAATCACTTCCGGTTTATCTGGTTTCGGTTTAGAATCCGCCGATTCCTTAGCTAAACGATATTGAAGGGAGATTTACTTGTTGAGTAACTAAATACATCTTTAAAATATCAAAATTGTCGGCTGCGGATGCTGCGGTGCTAAAGTAAATTCAGGGTAACCAAAAATACGAGCAAGTTATTTTTTATCTAAACCAGTTCCCCACATAAATTTGAAGATACCATTTAGGGTTCGATCAAACTGGTTTAAACAGTCATTAGCCGAAGCTTCATACAAAGGAACCTGTGTCTCAGATTAAATAAATGTTTAGAATTTATCTGTCCCCTATGCTTGTGGGACGTGAAACATCATGTAGTATTTCTATAAGTGGATTCGATTATAGTGTTTTAGGCTTTTGTTGTTTTTATTAACTTGCATTGGGTGGAATCTTGCAATCATCTGAAAATTTGTATACACATGCTTCTATCTCAATCGGTTTAAGTTTAGATAATAATTATGGATTATCTATGTAGACAATGCACGGTTAGATGTGTCACGTCATCCTAAATAGAACATGGTGGAACACCCGAGATTGCGGTTTGCTGAGAATTATGCATATTAGTGCTTTTATTTTATCAGTCACGCCTTTATCCCCGAAAGGGAGGCAACCGTGTATACGCCCACATTTCACCGTGTGCACTTTAGTCACAAACGGATGGTGAGCCTATTTTAAATATAAAGTTGTTTTTAAAGAAAGGTTTTTTTTTAAACCTATTTTACTTGAACTCTCTCAAGTAATTAATTCCAGTAGAAGATTGCTTTCACACCCCATCAACGGTGCGAAATGACAGGCACATGGTGTGATCCAAGCTGAGACTGACAGGAATGTATTGGCGCTAGGCCAGCATGCGCGCCAAATCGGGATATTTACGGCGGTGCTTAGTGTCGCATAGGACGCTGAACTTAGAAGGGATAAAAAGGCGTGTAAATAATTATATTACTAGAGAATTCCTGCAACTCCGTCTGCATGGTAAAGTTTTTTTGTACCCGTGCCCTACTCGAACCTGTTCCTGGGATAAAAAGTGACTATGTAATAATCCAGTTTGACAGCTGCCTAAAGGTTGCCTGTAAGAAATTGCTTTTGTGCTATAAAAACATTTATCAAATTATACAGTTATTAGTAAAACACCAGCAACCTGCAAGGACAGAATGTTAAAGTAGTACTTCGCTTCGTAACGAATTTTCAAAAGTGATAGAACAAACATTGTTGCTTGTGTCCTTAGCTATATATTCCTGAGAGATTTTTCAGTTCAACTTCATAATGTTAGTACTGAAGTAGGTGCTGATAGAACGTTAACACGTTTATTGACAGAATTCACCACTACTACGTATGATTTTGACCACGTGATGAGTTCAGTATCTGTTACTACATCGACGGCGACATGAGAGATCGCATCACTAAAAGTTAAGAGCCATTGTATATTATGATATTGATCATTTTAAGAAACCATCACACATGTGCCAGAAGGCAAAGATTTTCACCGATTCCAATTAATGAACCATAATCAAATTAGCTTACTTTACTGTCGGACGCATACTCGTCTATTTTCACCGAGGGCGACGCAAACGTTCCATTGTAGAATTCGTATGTTTCACCAATCATTGATTCTTCGACAGATATTGCAAGTTCAATGTAATTGGTTTTCTCAGTTACCTATTAATTATGAAGTAATTCTTCAAAAAGACTTCGAGTTGACCAAGAGCTATCACCATTTAAGAATAATAATAAATACTCAATAATATATAGCCCGGAAATCAATCACAGTAAAAATATTAAAACCACAGTCTAATCTAAGCCACAGTCATTGATATTTTGTTTACCTCATTGACCACAGTAACTAAGATGTAATATGAATAAATAATCAATAAATAAATATCCATCACGCCTTATCCCCGAAGGGGTGGCAGAGGCATATTATATGCCCACTTTTCACCGTGTGGATTCCTGTCCCACGTAATAGGTGGTGAGCCCATTGCCGTGTTGAAATAGACAGACGCAGGTTGTGGCTACCTGCTGTTGAAATTTTCAAGCCATAAGGCCCATAAGGCCTTCAACCAGGCTTAACGACTGCCACTTTACTGGCAACCGGGACCAACGGCTTAACGTGCCTTCCGAGGCACGGAAACGCTCGCAAATGTAAATGCCACAAAGTGGTCACCCATCCGAGGACCAGTCATAGTGAAAGTTGCGTAACTCAGTTATCGTTTACAGAACACTGAGACCGCGAGGCCACGAGCGCTTCATCAATATGAACATCTTAAAGTAATAAAACCAATCAGATTAAATATCGAGCAAAATGTTATTAACCATTCCATAACCACAAAAGGTTTATCATCGTGAATCAATATACGAGTAGATGTTTGAACAAATGGTATCAGCTCAGAATGCCAACTTCGCAAAATGCCAACCGCTCGCAAATAGTCCACTTCTCATATTGCCAACGTCTCAATATGCCAACTTCTCAAAATGACAACTTCTCTAAATGCCAACTTCTCTAAAAGTCAATTCTCATAATGACAACTTAAAATTATAATAAATAAAGTGGGAAACAAACAAAATGCAAAAGTAGTGAATCTATACTTGTATTATTATTTATCTATCACGCCTTATCCCCGAAGGGGCGGCAGTGGCATGTTTATTATATACCTTTCACCATGTGCACTCCCGTCCCACGCAATAGGTGGTGAACCCATTGCCGTGTTGAAATAGACAGACACTACCTGCTGTTGAAATTTTTAGGCCGCCCATAAGGCCTACAACTTGGCTTAACGACTGCCATTTTATTGGCAACCGGGACCAACGGCTTAACGTGCCTTCCGAAGCACGGAACTGGGGTGGGTCTAAAGGGCCGAATAAATTTAGTAAAATGTGTCTATTTTAGATGTTAAATTTGGAAGAAAATTTGAACCCGTTACCTTTTTGGTGAGGTGGTAACAAAAAGGCTAAAATGTCTTATATGCTAGACACTAATTAGCACGACCAATTAAAGTCCTGGTAGTATCGGACTGAAGAATAGTAAAGTTCCTATATAAAGGGCGAAATCACTCACTAACCTATTGATCAAGAAATCTCTGAAATTACCGGAAGCCCAAACTTCGCATAAGGGTTTCTAAAAGAAAAATAAATACATTTAAAAAAAAAAAATATCCTCATCCTATTTTGTTCGCCTGTGGAAATCCTACGTTACGACTAAAACCAATCGTTGCCCTTCTGTCTGTCTATGATCGAGAGTCCCGGGTGTGCCTTCGGAAGGATAGCCCCAGGGCTCCCGACAGACTCGGTCCGCTGTCGCTGTCTCGTCTTAGGGGGTTCAGGTGTTATGCCACTTCTATGGGAGGTTCGAGTGTTATTCCGCTTCGGAGGTTCAGGTGTTATCCCACATCCTTGGGAGGTGAAGGGCTAGGGTGTAGCTCTCACGTGACGCCACCGTCTAGGGCCTGCTTCTGTAAGAACGGCGACCAGCCAACCCGTCGTCCTAAGCCCCCGGGTCTTTTACGCCGATAGACTTGGGTGAAGAAGAAGTCTACGACGTCCTCGCGGCATACTGCGGAACACAGGAGTCTTCTCTCGTTCCCTCACTGCCGTCACCTGCGAGCATGACTTGCTCACAGCAAGACACTGGAGACCATGGTCTCTAGCGAGAGTAACTAGGACGCCGCTGCGTCGTGCTTACATGACGGCGCTGCAGTTCCCATGCTGAAAACTCTGCCTCTGTATGCAGCGCCGTATCCTCGTTGCAGTCCGCGAAGTTCTGATATAACATTTACCTACATTGAAAAGAGAATGCCAATTTCATCTTCTTTAATTTTAAGTTGACATTTTAAGAAGTTGACAATTCGCAAATTTGGCATTTCGCGAAGTTGGCTTTTTGCGAAGTTGACATTTTGCGACGTTTTAATTATGAGAAGTTGGCATTTCGCGAAGTTGGCAATGTGAGAAATTGACTATTCGCGAGCGGTTGGAATTTTGAGAAGTTGGCATTCTGAGCTGATACGGAACAAATGTTGCGAATCAAAATATCATTATTTGTTTTGTATGTTGATCGCTATGCTATAAATGGAATTGTATTATATAAAATAGTACCGCTTGCACGATTATAATCATCTCAAGCTTGTATAAACACAAGTAGCAATGGGCATTGATCTTGTCTAAACGCAATTATTTTATCAAGTATCCTCGCCTCCTCTATAGAAGAAGCCTTATTAGACAATATAATTAACAATGGCGACTTCATACTTGAAGACTAATGAATGTCTTATGTAGATTAGTTTATTTTGAAGCAAAACTGTATGTTGAGGAGTGTGAGAAATGAAAAATAAAAAAGACAATGAAAATAATATCTTTAAAGAAGGCAAGACGTTGAAAAATCGGCACCAGATTCATGATTTTCGTAATTAAAAATTTCAATGGTAGGTAAATCCACAAATAAACGTGCACAGCATTTCATAAAATATCTCAAAATCTGTTTAAATCTTTGACCATTTATGATAAAATCCAAACCACAACTAGATTAGTCAAGTTAAGGAGGATGAAAGTCATATTAAGAATGAAATCGAATCAATGCACCAATAAGTGTGAACGATCGAAGATTGGCCCAATTGACAAAGGTTACTTACATAATATGTCTGTGCCTCACACTGATAACTTTGGTACTGGCCATGGTTACAAGTGCGAGTGCTTGGAACGATAACATTTCGTATTGTGAGTACGTGAAGCGAGTGAAATTGGTAGCAGAAAAGTTAGGGAAAAGCCAGAGCCATTCCCGGCCGCAGAAGATTCAGAGGGCGCCCGAGATACGAGAACGAGTTCCGGTTTCCATGAGCGCAAGCCTGGGGCTATGTTTGGGGTTTATCTTGCCTTAGCAGAGTCATTTTCAGGGTATGGCGCGTTGTACTGTGTCTCTGCACGCGTCTTCTTGCTGGTGAGGAGCAAAACCTCCCCCAAAATGCCGGAGTCGCTGGACTCACCAGCGGCCATGACGTCGAGAACCTGGAGATAGCATCCTAGGAAGATACCTACATAATAAAAGCTTGAGGTTAGTTGACACTTTCTGCGTTTTGAGAAACGCTCAGTAATAATGCACTAAGACACAATCGTTAATTGTAAAAGGAAAATCTTGATTTTTAAGAATAATATAAAAAAATCGTTAATTCATGTCTTTCAGTTTATTTGTTGTTCTAAAAGAAGAACTGTCGCGTGTCCAAGTCAATTGTATATTAAAAAGAATGAAAAGTTAATTTAAACGTAATAGTAGTTTATGATACTGTTGCATAATAAGGGTTCTTATTTTTTATAGTATCACACGAGTGTTATAAGACCAAGTTATGTACAGTGTCATACACTACTTTATCTACTCTCATACTATAATACGTAAAACAATATTGCAAATAAAATGATATATAACAACAAATTTATTTTTTAAATGTCAAATGTTTGCGCCTTAATATGAGAGATGTAAATGCATTAGTGTCGTATCTGCGTGTTATTGTGTGACGGAGGCGAGCGGGCGCGCGGGGTGTCGGAGGCGGGCAGGGCGGCAGTGAGCGTCGCTCTACCGCCTTGGTCCAGCTGGAGGTTGTATAGGTGTATCGTTATGATTAAAAGTTATATTATGATACAGGTGTCCATATAAGACCTGTATCGTAATTAAACTTTTTTTTTATTATTTTTGGCCTGTACGTAATGTTTGTCATAAGAATTTTGTTATCAGTTTTATAATCTTTGTATTATAGTATCAGAGTAGATAAATAATATTACGCTGCACGTTTCCGAGTGAAAGGTCAGGGGTCAAGTAAATCATGCTACGTTCGATAGCGGAAAATCGATTAATCACAATCTTGAAAGTGATAAATACAGACAGGTAGATGAAATTATGCTCTTTAGCTTCAGATGATATTTGTAGGTATTCGACGACAAAAAAAACATAAATAAGCTTTTTTACTAAGGAGGCGAGCGAAGTGAGCCGACGAAATTCTCCCTTTTAAGTCCACTGGTACGGGAAAAATGCTATTGATGTCCGACCGTTCGTCCGTCTATTCAGTCCACAGGTCGCATTTTTCATCGGATTTGCATGCAACTTGGCATGCACAATCCTTGATAGAGCCCAAAGCTTTTAGCTAGGGGGTTTTTCGATTGGGTGGGAAATGGAGGCAGGAAAGGGGAAATGGTCCCGTAGTGGTTAGCAAGAGCGCTCAAAACTAACACGTTAACCAAAAAAATGTTTAGCCTTTTTCCTCAATTTACTCCGAAGTCTACGGTTCACAGAACCACTAGCGTTAGGTTGATCTTTATATGTATGTTTGTAGGTAATGGAATCTTTCAGCGTAATTTTCACCAATGTACAGTTTCACAAATTACAATTTTAAGTCTAAATAACTTAAAAATTTGCACTGAGGTCAAGAACTGATGGAATACAAATTATTAGAAAATAATACTTTTTTTAGTTATTAAAACTATATTTTATATTTATATAAAGGAACCACCATATCTGATCATGCATTGTTTGCGTAACAACTTAATCGATATTATGAACTTTATAATTTTTGTAAATGTTCTTCATTTATCATGTTGGACGGAGGTTTGTTTCAATTTTCTTAATATATCTTGAGAGGGTATTTGGCCTGCCTATTCCACTGGTCAGACGGAAACGAACAGGGTTTTGTTTCAAGTACCATATCTTCGCTATGATCTGGTTCGTGAAACGGTAAGCGACGGGAATAAATAGGTGCGACAGGAGTTCGAAGTATGTCACGGGCGAAGCCGTGGGGGTGAGCTAGTCAATAAATATACCTAACAAGGAAGTCTAAAAATAGATGTTCAGACAGTTCTAAAATTTCATCGTTAAAGTTTGCCTAAGTACAAGTAGCTGGATGTAGTACTTATGACATACAGTCATACATTGTAACAAGGTTACAATCTTCCCGCCTTGGCGCCGGAGAGCCCAGTACGCGTGAGAGAGAGAACTCGCGTATGTTCTCCGGCCTAAATAAGCGCAAACCTGGGGTGACGGGTAGGACTGCCCGTTCGCGTTGCCCCAGCAGACGCAGGTCCAGAAGGCCGCGGAGGCGTCATTAAAAAGTGGGGGTTACTACACCCACTTTCCAGGAAGTGGTCACAAGGTTAACTTGACGGCTAGCCTGTCAGGGCCCCTGTGGACATCTTCACCAGGGCACACCCGGTCTTCCTGTCATAGGAGCGCCTTATGGTTAGAGTCGGCAAGAGTTCAACAACCCCATCAACAGTCTGTCGGGATAGAGTCCGTGAGGATATCCACAAAAACAACAAAAATAAAGATGACCCTGCTTACGTCGTTTCCCGACTGAAATTCTTAGCGCTATAGAAGATAAACATAGCCTGTTGTTGTTCAAGGTGTAGTGTCCAATAACAAAACCAATGTCGCTTCTAGAATAATCTACAATAGCTGAAGTAAACATAAAAAAAATGCTACAAAAATATGTAATACAAGGTCATTGTTAAATCGTAAACAAGTGCTAGACACGTGAAGAAAATAGAGTGGTAAATAAAACATGGGAACGGAAAATTTCATTATCGGCAGAACTTCAGCTGGACACAGCAATTTCTCCAACAAAAGGGGGAGATTTCTGCTTACATTGCTCAGAACGTAGTAATATTATAATAACTGGTTTTGGGTTTGAAATGACAACTCTCAAAGAGATTATCACTATATAATTTAAATCATACACGCACGTCTCGGTATCCGAGTACTTTTGACTTTTCCGTTTTTGAGCAATCTGGTCTTCATATGTAAGTATCGACCTACCCTGACTACATCTGCCCTCTACATTCGCACAATATATATTCTTCGTCAATCCTTCCTCATTCATTCGTTGGACGAAGAAATTAAAGAAGACGGAAACAGAAGAAATAAAGAGAACAATACAGCACCAATATAAAATTAAGAAGAAGTATATTAGAAATAGCACGACGACAGTCAATGCACCCCACTTTTTTCACGCAGTACTGGTAGTAACAAAATCATTCATTCATTTTCACTATCGTCTAAGGCTGATTGATGAAAATTATCGTAATCTGATAATTTTTTAAACCCCGTCCAAGTAATCTTTTCTTTTCCGTGGTGTTATCGGTCAGTGTTACTCTATATTTCATTAAAAAAATACAATTTAGTCTAGTGATAAAAATAATAGGCTTATGTATGTTTCACTACAATAAACAGATTTAAAATATGTTATTACATAATATTCCTTGTAAGTTTGTATATCTGTGCAGTTTCCTTACATAAAACAAATCTGCCGCGTCTGCCAGTCTGTATGTTCGCGATAATCTTATAAACTGCTGAACGGAATATCACATGATAATTTTACTAATAGCTACAGTGATTCCTGAGAGAGGTTTTCATATATTTATATAATTTGTCAAGGTTTTGTATAAATTGCTTGAAATATGACAATAATTTAAGATTATTTAAGATGCCGGAAAATAATAATTTATCTACAGCCTTTCATCGAGAACGCTGACTAAATCCTCAGAGATATAACAAAACAATGTGGGCTCAACGACATTACTCCTATTCTATAGTTCTGAAGAAAGTCCCCGGTGGTTTATAACTATATTTTCTTAGCTTACTATATACTTATTCCGGGGGGAAACGGGTTCGAAAAACTTCACTACGACTACGCGGACAAAGCCACGGGCATTAGCTAGTTATATTATAATTATGGGAGTTATAAGAGGAACACACTATACTTATATTACTAATTATCAAATGAAAAATAATAAAAGCTAAAAATACCTAATAGACAACCCATCACATACTGTAGTTGTTGTATAACCATTTGATAGGCCATTTACTAGTTTTTTTAGATATTTACAAGCGTTCAGGGGGCCGAGTCTATTATTGACAATCCGTGGAATAGAACCAGAATCGCTGTTTTTAGCTGTCAAAATGTTAGTAGACTATCAAAAATGCAACTGACTTGCGGCCACTGGCGCGGTATGTGTTAGGAGAATTCTATCGGCCGACTGATAGAAGTCTATTGGAGTACGATTATAATAGTAGGCTACGAAAACCTGTCAAAATGTACCGGTGGCTTACTATTGAGCGACAATTTCGATACGATTGAAATAGCAGACTCGGTCCCCAGGAATACGGCCCTTAGTTTTTAACATAGATACTATATCTTAGTAAAGATATCTATGGTGTTTATTAACGTATTTACTAATACATCTAACGAATTGATGGTCACTGTCACAGTCCACAAAATTATTGAGAATGACTCAAGTTCACGGCCCTATGATGTATTAAAGTGAAAAGGACACCTTGGTTTAAGAAGGGGGCTTGAACCCGTGACCTTTGCCTTCCCAGGGCAATATTCTGCGCCACTGAGCTACCTGAACCGTACCAAAACAAGTTGAAATTCTCCAATATGTACCTTATTTTGTTTATCGCACATTTTTTGCGTAATAACATAACTTTTGCTCACCTCTCGAAAGTTATGTTATTAGGCCAAAAAGACTCGAAAAACATAAGACATATACAAGTCGTGTGAGATTCAAAACATTATTCTCCACTATATTCCAATCGTCATTTAAGAGTATAACTTTATGGATGTAATGATGTGTCTCCAACTTCATGCATTTCTTAAGTATCATTCTGTAGTGCAGACCTTATACATTTCATTTGAAGGCAGACAACCGAATCCGGGTAACAACTCAATCTACAACTATTATAGCTAAATTACATTACACGCATTTGTACATTATCGATTTGTTTTATCTTGTAAGCATTGTTAGATAGATATTTATCGTAAATCGATCATATATTGTTGTGATAACTTATCTCGAGTGGTGTACGAACTTCCTATATATGACTTGGTGCTCTTATTGCCAGCCAACACAGTAAATTACGTCATATCGCATGCAATATCGATAAAAGGATCTCTCGTTGCTATAGGTTTTATGCATAAACAAAACATGAAAATAAAAGTTGTCGTTTTGAATCAAACTATTTTGCTGAGCGTACATACGAGGTCACATGGTAGTCGCCCCCAACAATCACAAATATCAAAAGCTAAACGATAGCTATCGTCTAATAATAGTGGACCCAGGATTACAAATCCAGATAGGGTATGGAAGCAACTGGGAATACAGTAAGATAAAGAAGAAGACATTCGAAGCTGTGACGTATACGCATAGAGCTAACATAAAAATTATGTTTATCAATCACGCCTTATCCCCGAAGGAGTGGCAGAGACATAATATATTTATTATACGCCCAATTTCGTGTGTATTCCTGTCCCACGTAATAGGAATTATGTCGCATTTTTTAATTGTTTTGTTAGGATTTATAGTCGAAGATGTCTTTGATGTAAGTCAAAGAGCAATGGTCCTTTTTTGAAATAAATTTAATTATACTAGAGGGCAGTGAAGTATAGTATAAGCAAGAGATATTAAAAACCGATGAAGTTAAGCCAAGCGCTTTGTAGGATTTAGTAGACCACCCAAAAGAACCCAGTAGAGTAATTATGAATATCCGTGTTAAATTACAGCTCTCTACTACTATACTGAATAAGTTTATACTAAAACGAGAAACGAGCCAATATGAATCTGTTTTATGTTTTTTAGGAGCACGGTCCACCAGAGGGCCGAGTCTGCTATTTCAATCGTGTCAATATCGTAGCTCAATAGAAAGTCACCGGTACAACTTTGTCAGTTTTTCGTTATCTACTAATACAATCGTACTCCAATTGACTTCTATCGGTCGGCCAATAGAATGCTACTAACACGTATCGCGCCAGTGGCCGCTAGTCAGTTGCATTTTTGATAGTCTACTAACATTTTGACAGTTAAAAACAGCGATTCTGGTTCTATTCTACGGCTTGTCAATAGTAGACTCGGCCCCCTAGGTCTAAAGTGGTCATCGTAGTCTATAGACGTTTGGAACACCAGAGATTGCGATCATTATGGTTATTGCATCGCATCTTTATAGAAAGAGTTACAGTAGGTATATTTACAACGGTGAGCTACAACATAAGTCATAACAAGATAAGAGAATTACACGCTGCCGCCACGTGGTGAGTACAATACTTGATCTTATCGTATTGTTGTATTGGCTTTAAAAACTATTTTTAATCTCAGTCAGATAAACAAGATGAAAGTTCAGAATTTAGTATCAACTACAGCAGTGACGCTCTTAAAAGTATAAATATAAAGGTGGTATCTAGTAACATATTTATATTTAGCTCGCTAAAATGTCGCCATTAGTCTGTTAGGAATGCATGGTTACATCTAGCGAATTGACCACTCTCGGTATACAGCCTTATAATGTGCCTCTTACCGCTCCACTTCTAAAGAAACCGACCCGGGGTTGTAAGAGAAGAGAAACACAATACACCTTCATATATTCGACAGGGTAGGCATAAGCATACTACACGCCTGTATTTATAACTAGTTGACGCCCGCGGCTTCGCCCGCGTATAGTGAAGTCTCCCGTTCTCGTTTTCCACAGGAACTTGTTCCCGGGATAAAAAGAAGCCTATGTGTTATTGTTGTTTATTTGACTGCCTCTGTGTCGTGCTGGGAGTGCATCCGACTGCTACGCAAGAGGTCGTGGGTTCGATTCCCACTCAGGGTAAAACTTTGTGTGATGAGCACGATGGTTTATTCTGTGTCTGGGTGTTATTTATGTATAATATGTATGTATTTAGAAATATATAAGTATGTTTATCAGTTATCTAGATCCCATAACACAAGCTAATATTAGCTTACTTTGGGCTAGATGGCGCTGTGTGAAAAGTGTCCCACAATACAATATTCTGATGTGTAAGTTATATTATCTTAAAGTTTCATAACAAAATGCATTCAGTAATTTTGCGTGAAAGAGTAACAAACATCCATAATTACAAACTTTCGCGTTTATAAGATTAGTAGGATATACTAAGTACTTGGCACTTCACGCGAAATAATAATTTAGTTACAAAAAATAAGACTCGTGTTTCTTTAGTAATATTTGTTTCCCAAATATGCGGTGAGCATAGAAATCGTAATAACAGGGAGCCAAGTCTACTAATTAAATCGCGTCAGAAGAGAGTAGAAATCATCGCTCAATAGAGAGCCGACAGAAAAAAATAACAGTTTTTGTAGTCTACTATTAGAATTGCGCTTCAATAGAATTCTATCGGCCGGTCGACATAATTAAATAACACGTGTCGCGCCAGTAGCCGCTGGTAATTTGCATTTTTGGTAGTCTATATTAATATTTAGATAGACAAAAACAACTAATTTATAGCTATTCTTTGACTTGAGACATGTCGTTGTGAAATATATAATAGCTTAATAGAAATGGATCGGTTTTATATTGTAAAATAGTAGTAGACTCGGCCCCCAGGATAAATGGCATGCGCGAACATTTTTGTGTCGCCGCTATACTCGTAATATGCTCAACCGTCAACTACGTTATACGTATTAAGTACAATTAAAACCTTCACTCACTAGTCCTCAAATCGCATACCATAGATACTATTCATGGTTTGCCTATTACGAGCGACAGGAATACACACGATGAAAAGTGAGCGTATAATATGCCTTTATCATCCCTTCCTATCCTATCCATCCCGGATAAAGCATAATTGATAAACATGGTTGCGAAGGTTTATAATTCATTTCTTACATTAATGCGCTGTATTTTAAACAAACTTTTCGGTGGGTATAAAAAGAACGCTCTATCCGATGCGCCCGTTTGCAAATAATCTTGAATACGTTGTGAATATCGCGGTTATAAAGATCAGAAAAATTAGCGAGCTCGAACTGGATAAAGTCCTCGGAGACGTACAAGTGTCTTGTGTGAACCGTACCCACGTTACTCAGAAACTCCATTTCCCTCATTTGTAAATCAGGGAGACAGAACACTAAGTAGTCGCAGTAGTAGAAAGATATCTTTTTGTCAGTTCTCATACTTACGCGGCTACGTAGCCCTGGAGCTATCCTTCCGAGGGCTCACCCGGGACTCCTGGTTATAAATAGATGGAAGGGATACGTGTGGTTTTAGTCAGTAGAAGTCCGGCGTAGCATCCATGAGGATTTCCACACGAAAAAAGAACCAACGTAGCAGTGACAGTTGTGTTAGCGACCACTTATCAGAATGATATAGTACAATGACTTTATAGCCGATTGAGATACCAAGATCGCTAACCTAACTGCTAATAAAAATAAAATAATAGGTAAACAACGAATAAGTAAACACGAGAGCGTTGCGTGCTTGACACAGTCACAGAGTGTACCCAGTATATATAAGTAATCCTTATCAAGGTCGCGGCCGTTTGTAATTTAATCTACATACCTGGGGGCCGAGTCTACTATTGACAAGCAGTAGAATAGAACCAGAATCGCTGTTTTTAACTCTCAAAATGTTAGTAGTCTATCAGAAATGCAACTGACTGACTGACTAGAATTCTATCGGCTGACCGAAAGAAGTCTATTGGAGTACGATTGTAATAGTAGACTACGAAAAACTGTGAAAATTGTACCGGTGACTTTCTTTTGAGCGTCGATTTTGATTGTATTCCGACACGATTGAAACAGCAGACTCGGCCCCCCTGGTGACTAATAAAATGAAAACAAATAAATTCTAAGTACAACCGGCGACAGCGAGTTCCTTATTTTAATTTTCCTTATTCAGTCACGCAATTACGTGACTTTTTAAAATTTACTCCCTCATCTTGCTTAGTTAAACCCCATCATACATTACCCCACCGGACGGGGATAGGTCGACCTGAAATAGACTAAAACCACCCGGTTATTCTTTATCGAATTTGGTATACCTATGATATCCTTAGAAGCAGTGTTCTGCGGCCATAAGGTCCGTATTCCAGAACGTTTCTCAATACTCAATCAACGCTTGAGGCTAGTTTTTGCCTCATAAAATCTACTCTCAAGCATCGATTGAGTATTGAGAAACGTTCTGGAATACGGCCCTAAGTCTAATAACGTAACGCAGTGATTGTTTACAGAACTGAGAACGCAAAGTATTTATTAAAACTAATTCCACGCACATTCTTATAACTCCTTTAAACCAGGATCTATAGCAATGCCCAATACCAGAAAAGTTCCACCGAGCTCAAACTCGGTAAAGTTATATGAGAAATAAGATGGTTTCTGAACCCGAATTTAAATTAATCAGTAGATAATTTTATGGAATTTCTATGTGTAGAGAAATTGGCAGATCCATGTTATATACAGCTTTCGTATACAGAATCAATAATAGTTGGGAAATGTGGCTTCTCTTCACTAAGAAGAGAAGATTAGAATTACTCTTTATTATGTAGATCTATATACATACGTATGCATTACCTACAAGGTCATTGTTGAGATTGTGTATATTTGTGACTAGCTGACACGCCCGGCTTCGCCCGTGAAATACTTCGAACCCCGTGGCACCCATTTAATCCCGTCGTTTATTAATTTCACGATAATGTACTCGTATGAACATTTTCCAAATTACTTGATTACTTCTCCGCTCTCAAGTACTACGCCCGCGCAGCTCGCACGGCCCGTTCGAATTTTTGTTACACGAAATTAATTTCTTTGCGCATTTTTTTGATATTGCCTTATCGCCTAAGATATTCATTTAATTTGCAAAGTGTAAAGGGACAAAATAATCTTCATAAAATGCTGAATCCAACTAACATATTAAAAATGATAAGGATTAATAATGTATTTGTGTAAATAGCCTTTAAATTACCGCTTTATTATTGCTGTTTTTTTAAAGTATTAAAATGGATATAATACGATATCCTTAAGAGATAGACATATACCGTCGCGGACTTTTTTGTAGACCTATATTAAATACATAATTCCACAATACATTATTTTGTTATATCTTAAAAGGTTTAGGCAGCGTTTTCGTTTAACGAAAACGCTGCCTAAACCTAAAAGGTCCCAGAAGGCTTATTTTTTCCAACACCGCCAACATATAACGTTATAATTAAGTTAATTTATACAAAAACTTAACAAAATATACATAAAAACCTTCTCTATGAATCACTCTATCTATTTAAAAAAACTGCATCGAAATTCGTTGCGTAGTTTTAAAGATCTAAGCATACATAGGGACAGACAGCGAAAAACGACTTTGTTTTATAATATGTAGTGACTGTGCATAATCTTGTAAAGTGAATTATCTATAATTATTATTGTGGAATTGTTTGTGTGCGTAGTGCACACATCGCCATATTATCTAGTCCTTAATAAGGTAATTCCACTATTTGCCAATGGTAGAAAGTTCGCAGCAAATTTATCTAATTATTTTTTACTTCTATATACAGTCATTTCGGCTCCACAAAACAGAACGGTGCTTTCATGAAGCATGAAGGTTACCGATCCTGTGTTTAATATAATTGGTAATAAAAGCAGTGGTCCAAATGACCTTAAACTACAATTTTCTCATTTTTTTTTAACATTTCTATAACCCTTTCAAAAAACTTCAGTTTTCGCTACTCCATCTCAGGTAGAAACCGACTCGAGTTTTCTGATACCAATCTGTCTCATGGCCATATAATATTTACAATTCAAATCCGCACCAATACCGTTGAGGAATAGAAAGAAATTAAGAATTCCAAATAACAAACTGGATAAATAATTGCAAATTTACAGGGCTATAACATTATTGTCTTTTTATGATTACTGTCTCGGTGCCATATTGTGGTAGTGAAAAGTGTGGTAGTGGCGTTTATGACAAGGTAGTATTTTAGATTTGTCATCGTTTTTAAGGGTTCCCTATCTCAAAAGGAAAAATCGGAACACTTATAGGATCAGTTTGTGGTCCGTCCGTCCGGTGTCGAGATGAAGTTAAAACTAGTGGTTCTGTGAACCGTAGACTTCAGAGTAAGTTTTTCGTTTCACAATTCATTTTTACATTTCTTTTTTCGTTTTGAGCGCTCTTGCCAACCTCTACGGGATAATTTCCCCTCCTGCCTCCACTCCCCCCCGGTAAAAGTTATTGGCTACATCAAGGATTGTCCATGCCAAGTTGCATGCAAATCCGATGAAAAATGCGACCTGTAGACTGAATGGACGGACGGACGGACGGTCGGTCGGACATTTTTCCCGTACCAGTGGAGTTAAAATGGGAAACATTTGTCGGCTCGCTTCGCTCGCCTCCTTATTCAACTATATACTCAGATTTTTTTTTAAAAGGTTGAATTGTAGTTCACAGAACATTACATTCTCCAAAATAACGTATTTTTCTTTCAAGAACTAAGAACGATATATGATGAGTCCTGGAATACGCTCAAACAATGAAACATTTATGAAAACATTGTAAGGAAAACAGGTGATACGTGGAAACTATCGAACATTAACGTTTATAACTATGCAGTGATCGAGCATCTGCTATACACGGCCAATACGGGCGCTATATTTCAAACATTATGTATGCGTTGGGTACGAGTGTTACCCCGCTTCTAAGGGCGTGCGTGAGGCTCTCATGTCACATGGACCTGTTTCTGGTAAGGACGATGAATCGTGATCACAGCAACTGAACTTGAGCGCGGTAACAGCCGAACATCTAAACATATGGTCGGCCCGGGGACCCCCCGATAGACCGTGAGCGCGAAAGATACATCAAAAACGTTTCGTTCATTGTTTTGCATTAACAATATCATGTAAAATTTTAATTTAGTCTTATGTAATGTTATAGCAATATAAAAATATTTCTTACATACTCGATTATTACAATTTTTGTATATATTTTATAAGGTCATGATTAAATAAAAACTTATATATGCTATTGTCGAAATTTATGCTTGTTGTAACGAAACGTGCGGGACCAGTAGCCTATCCTATCAACGGTTTCTTGTTGATACATATGTGTTATCCCCAATTGTGGGACGACTTTTTTTGATTGATATAAATATACTATCAGTCATCAGTAGCGATCCATCCCATACTAAAGTTACGTTATTGGGAACGGCCGTAAGTGAAAACGACTTAACTTATCTTCACGCTGCGCTGTATCCCTGTCTGGGTAGTCTAGGAAGACAGATATTCATTAATCGCTTCATACATGCATGTCTGGGTATCCGAGTACTTTTGACCTTTCCGTTTTTGAGCAATCTGCTCACGAGGTCTTCATATATAATGTAAATCTCGGTCTACTCTCTACTTTAGCACAATTTATTCTTCGTCAATCGTAACTCACTCATTCGTTAGACGTGTCAAACCAACGCCTCTTTTCCAGCATAATGTCAAACCTGCCTGCTATTTATAAATGCTCTAAATATAACAAGATAACGTGTATTAATTTCTTCTTTACATACCGCAACCTTACAGGTCAGACTCAGTACTGCGCAGCATGACACGGTTGCAATAGACCTGTACTTTGTGCTAATGGACTCTAATTTCTTCAGTACATTGTAGCTATTATAATAAGTCAAACACGCGATCTTTCAAATAGTAATGCATTTATTGGCAGACTATTGTCATTTCATTGCAAAAATGAAGACCGCCAGACGGCTTTGTTAGGATCTTTGAACGTTGTAAGGTATTTGGCGTCTTATTTGGTAGGAGCAAGATTAATTTAAATAAGTCACCTGCTATTTTTTCAAATTGGATATCCCGCAGACTACTTAATGAAGTAGTGAGGTCTAGGTTACCATTTGATGGAAACGTCAAAGTAACAGTAGATTTACTAATTCAGACCCCCATCAAATTGGTCCATATGTTTGGGAGGTATGATGTCACAGATATACAGGCAGATACCCATTTGAACTTATAACACCCCTCGTTCCAGTCACGTTGGCGGTAGGGGGAAGGATGTTAAGATTAGGGCTTTCTAAGTCCAGGTGCGACCAAGGGCGTAACGCGTTCGAAACTTCGGTAAGTAAATATTATTTTGCGTAAAGCCCTGATTAGTATATGTATAAAGTATGAATAAATTTATAAATAAGTAAACGGAATTACTGACGTTTTACGACCAGGTATAGACCGACCGGTTACAACTGTAATTAGACAGCCATTTTCAGAGGTGCGAACCGCTCGTGAAGGGCATTTTCGCGCACTGATCCCGTAATCCCGTTTACTTATTTATAATGTGTGAAAATAACGTTAGTTTTCTAGTTAAAAAAGTATAAATAAAGTTTTACTTGTAGTAGAATATCACGAATGCAGTACTTACAAAAAATAAAATGTAATATTTTACAATATAACCTCTTTATCGAGATGCCAGATGAATAAATAGCGGCCACCCCTATATTTTCTACTCTTTTTATCTAACTGAGGGCCGAGTCTACTATTGACAAGCAGTAGAATAAATTAGAATCGCCGTTTTTAGCTGTCAAAATGTTAGTAAACTGTCAAAAATGCAACTGACTTGCGGCCACTGGCGCGGTACGTACTAGTAGAATTCTTTTGGCCGACCGATAGAAGTCTATTGGAGTACGATTGTAATAGTAGACTACGAAAAACTGTCAAAATTATACCGGTGGCTTTCTTCTATTGAGCGACGATTTTGATTATATTTCGACACGATTGAAATAGCAGACTCGGCCCCTGTATGCACGACATATTAACTATAGGTTAGTTGGTAATTCTATAACTTTACATGTAACTAGTCACATACATCAAAGTTTATTAGCTTGTAAACCGATTCTAATACTAGAACTATTTCGGACAGAAACCCACAAAGCATGTTCATTTCATGTGCGTATATAATTGTACAAGTGGTAGTCATAATTCTGTACTTGCGTTTTAGTTTCCCATACCTTTCGAAGTATGTACAAAATCTATAATCTATCCTAATATATAAAGCTTAAGAGTTTGTTTGTTGTTTGTTTGTTAGTTTGTTTGGTTGGTTGAATGCGCTTGGTTTTGGATTTTGGGTGTATTTAAAAATGTAATGTAGGTAGGTTTGTATCTTTCTTCAAGTAAATGTTAATTTTAAGAGTAACAATAAAATTATAGTGCTGGTTTTCGTTAACTTGAATAAATAAAATAGCAGAATTCAGAGACAACAACAAAAAATAACAGGGGCCTAAGCATTGAGTTAGAATACTATAGAGTCACAATCAGACAAATAAAATGTCCGCGCCGAAACTCGGCGCACGCTGCGAAGTGCGCAGAGTTTTTGTTTAGTTGTAAGGCGACCGCAATCCTCGTAGAACGTCCGTGATGCCAAAGTGTTCGGTTGTTTCCTGCCCAAATAACAGCAGATACGTGACAAAAAAGGATGGTGTCTCATATTTTAGGTAAGTATCAAAACGAATTTACGTATTTATTTATCCACAGTGCGTGTTTACATTTAAATTTCAAAAAAAATCATTTTCTTAGCAAAAATAAAATGCTGACCGCCCGACCGCGCATCGCGTCTAAAGTGTATCTCTTTCACACTTTAGATAAATATGTAAGAGTAAAAGAGAAACAAATAGTGTCGCGTCCGAGAGTGACTGGCAAATTGTGTTCTTACGGAAAGCTATGGAGCGGATTGACACTAAATATTTTTTGAGTTTATGAACTAAATATTTATACTTATGTATTACCATGTTGCTGAATGTTTTATTTTTTAGTTTTTCGTACTAAAAATAGGTCGATTGCGTTTTACTATTTTAAAGTATACTAAATTAATTTATAAAGGTGTTCTAAATACTGAAACCTTTTTTGAAATCAGTTGGTAGTTACGGAGTTCTTCTAGGTATATTTTAACTCACTCTTTTATACAGTCTAATTTTGTTATATATTACTCTTTACATTTTACATTATACACACAGGCAAAAAAATATAATAATTTGAGTATCAAAAACGTCTCCACTGCTGACTTGTTCCCTATTCGTACGCAAGCCCATAGTGAATGATGATGATATTGCATACGAGCGATTTTGAACATTATGCAATCGGCCTAACGCCTAATTTCGAGCAAATGTCATTTTGAACTTTGTTATATTAAATGTATAGGTATGTAGAACGGCGCTCGGACATTTTTTGAGTGTTGTCTGTTTATGATTGTGACTCTATAGTATTGTAACTCAATGGGCCTAAGCCTGTGATTTTGACGAGCAGAAATCATAATTCACATCGTGAAATATCCCCTCGATCTCAAATCATTCGCTTAAAATCAATAGCCTCGGGCGTAAGTGGTAGCGTATGCAAAGTTATTAGCTTCTAAAATCAATAGCCAGCAAATTTATGACGAATTTTAGGTATTTGTAGCATTACGACCACCGTCTTTTAAGTCTTGCAAATCTGTGTCGTAGATTTATATAAAGTTTGTTGTTTTACTCCATCACGCATTTAGTGAATGTTTAGCATTCTGTGTTTACGTGATACTGTTGTTTTTTAGTCATTGTTATTAATGTCTCTTATCAAGGCGCTTATAGACATGACTGCTTAACGTTCTGTAAACCATTACTGCGTTAAGGCAATTAAGCTGTGGTCAGTCTTCAGATTGGTGAACTGCAGTATCGTCTATGAAATTACTAACACGATTAATTTTGTGCGTACAGGTTCAGTAATTCATAATTAAAATCAATTTTTAATAGATTTAAGCCGTAGACAGAATAATACTCATGGATGCTATGCCAGACTGCTACTGACTATAATCACACGTTGTCCTTCCATCTGCCTATGACCTGGGAGCCGAGTCTACTATTGACAAGCCGTAGAATAGAACCAGAATCGCTGTTTATAGCTGTCAAAATGTTAGTAGACTATGAAAAATGCAACTGACTAGTGGCCACTGGCGCGGTACGTCGTATTAGAATTCTATCGGCCGACCGATAGTCTATTGGAGTACGACTGTATTAGTAGACTACGAGAATCTGTCAAAACTCTACCGGTGGCTTTCTATTGAGCGACGATTTCGATACTATTTCGACACGATTGAAATAGACTTGGCAACCAGGAGTCCCGGGTGAACCCTCGTAAGAATAACTCCGGGGCTCAGTCGTACATAGCTTAGCTATCGATTTGGGACCATTTAATATATCCTTGTCTAGGGTCCGTATTCCAGAACCTTTCTCAATCAACGCTTGAGACTAGATTTTGCCTTATAAAATCTACTCTTAAGTGTTTCTTAAGTATTGATAAACGTTCTGGAATACGGCCCTCAATCTCTCAATCTAGATTTCATAATTACCTCATGTAGGTACGGTGTGCTTAAAAAGGCATGTCAAAAAAAGAAATGTAAAAGTTGTAGTTACTACGCCACAAGCGGAGAAGATACCGTCTACTAATATAACTTAATTTAAAAAAATATTTTTTTGACATATCAATTATAAAAAAAAACACTTCAGTTTTCGCTACTATGTACCATTACATACTATTACATTATTATTACAATTGTTATAAAAAAAAACAGTTGTAATGACAACAAACGCTGACGTCAAACAGCCTTTTTGTAAACCTTATAGTTGATGTGAAGTGTGCGTTTTGATTCTGAAGTAATTTATTTATCACATTTTGAATGCCCAACAGAATAACGTTATGTTTTGTACACAAGTTTTTGAGTTTAAATTGTGTACAGTCAACACCGAAAGTGGCTTAGTATAGCAGAACATTATCGACAAATCATAAATCTAAATATAGGCTTCACAATATACGTATTATGATCTGACTATTTTAAACAAGTATACACAAAAAGTAAACAATTTGACATAAATAGGAACAAACATACAATTTATTATTCTAAAATATAATCTGTACTGATAACTTAAGACTGTGTTAATCTATTTCTGAGGCTGACTGTAGGTACCATCTTACATACACGCCGCACGCGACAGTTTTTAAGAATGTATGGATGTAAGTTTGTTACTCTTTCACGCAAAACTACTGAATAGATTTTGATGAAACTACAATATTATATTATCCCGGGAACAAATTCCTGTACCCCGTGAGGGATACAGCTTGAACATAGTTAGTTTACCAAATTGCTGTAGGATACGGGACGGAGCCGTGGTCGTCAACTAGTCGATTATATTTAGTGTTTTTACTTTTTTTTAGTACAGTTGTTATATATAATGGGTGCAATGATGAAGGAAGATAGCACGAAGGCTATTTGCATGCACATAGATGCAAACATTACTAGCAATCACGACTCGAATAGAGGGGGTAATCAAAGTTGATATCAAATCAAATACTATAACTATTATGTCAATAATATTGTCACGCAAAGTAGTCACGTCAGTTACAAAAAACAGGATGAGTCAAGCATTGGTCTCACAAGTAGCGTTTTTACATTATCTATATATATGAAGCGCTCGTGGCCCCGCGGTCTCAGTGTTCTGTAAACGATCACTGAGTTACGCAACTTTCACTATGGCTGGTACTCGGATGGGTGACCACTTTGTGGCATTTACATTTGCGAGCGTTTCCGTGCTTCAAAAGGCACGTTAAGGCGTTGGTCCCGGTTGCCAGTAAAATGGCAGTCGTTAAGCCTGGTTGAATGCCTTATGGGCGGCATGAAAAATTTCAACAGCAGGTAGCCACAACCTGCGTCTGTCTATTTCAACACGGCAATGGGCTCACCACCTATTACGTGGGACAGGTAAATCAAAAGTGGGCATATAATATGCCTCTGCCACCCCTTCGGGGATAAGGCGTGATGGATATTTATTTATTTTATTTTTATACAGATAAAAAAATTAAGTATCTGTAATTCCAAATTAACAGTTTTACTTGCCTGTTTGTTTTTTTTTTTGCTTTAAAAAGTATATACGGCATTTACATAAAAATAAAAACTTTTTTTTCTATGTCTGTTGTAACCCAAACAGGGTTATCTCTTAAACTGCTGGGCATACTTAAACGTGGATTTCACTGGCAGATAGCTAATGTTATAAGGAGTTATATAAGCTACATTTTTTCTCAGTACTTCCACAGAAACAGGCACTACACGATTGAAACTCTCTCTCTCTCAAAAATCAAATTTGGAGAGGCGGACAAGTGGTTTTCATTGAGCTTGAAGCTCGTTATTAGCAAAAATGTTTATCAAAGCAAAGTTAATAAAGCGATATACTTAAGAGGATGCTCTATTCCCACTAATTCAAATGATCAGAGGAATGTATTTCTCGTCAATTCAGTCGAGAATAAAATACGTTTTTGCTCTTGGTTTTACAAAACTGTTCTTACACGCCAGCGGTACCACAAGATCCTTATCCAATCTAAATCTGCGTCATAATATAACGATAGCTCCGTCCTTGAATCAATGCTCATTGAAATTGTTACTTACCCATACGAGATGCGAATGAATAGATGCGCAGCGCAATGGATGTTAAAATGGTGTTATTATTTTTGATTGTACAAGGCCGGCTATTACTCGGCAAATAGGCTCGTTATCTTTTTTACAAGGGACAAATTTGACTGGTGAAACGTAGGCGTACAGTATGCCTCTGAATAACCCTTCGAGAGCAAAAGGCGTGACGTGAGTCACGTGACTATGTATGTTATTAGAAGATTTAGCTACCCATTTTTCTCACACTATCTGACATCCAAAATTGGGCAGTTTACGTCAAGCAATATACCACAAGGTCCTGTGGAGGAACGGAGTGAAATGTGTCTTAGGTCTAAATATAATTAGCTATACGAAATTCCATCTTAGAGATCCCTCTAAGATGGAATTTCATCAGATGCAGATTAGAGAATTTATTTTATTTATTGCGTCCGAAAATATTGTAAAAATTATTGTACGATTATTAATTTTTACAAAGTTTTGGAACCCTACTCGTATAAATAAAGTAAATATTGTGGGACATTTTTCCCACCGAAAATATTTATTCAAGCTGTACGGTTGAATAAATATTTACACATACATACTCTTAATAATGAACGCTTAATAATAAAATTATTAGACCTGTCCTTTTACATGGCAGTGAGACGTGGCCGATATTGGAGCGACACAAGCAGGAGCTGCGTGTCACGGAAATGAAGATGCTGCGGTGGATGTGTGGAGTCACGCGGATGGACCGCGTGAGGAACTCTCGCATCCGCGGCGGCCTTCACGACCGTGACATTGCAGACAAGTTGCAAGAGTGTCGCCTTCGTTGGTATGGTCACGTCTTGCGGCAACCGCCGGGCTACCTAGGTAACAAATGTCTGGCCATGTCAGCCCCGCCGGGTCCCGGTAAGAGGGGAAGACCCAAGAAGTGCTGGCTTGACGTCGTAAGGGATGACATGCGTGCCAATGGTCTCACTACAGGGGATGCCGACGACCGTGCGAAGTGGAGGAGAAAATGTAGGAAAGCAGACCCCGGGCGTTGCGAGACGCAACTGGGACATACGCTCGGATGATGATGATGACTCTTAATAATAAACGCAAATAGCTTTAGCCTTTACTGAAAGTAATCGATTTGCTAAATTTCTCATAAATTTTTAATAAAGTGCAAAATGTTGAAAATTTAGTTCAGGTGGCTAGAACATTGCCCTGGTTAGGCAAAGGTCACAGGTTCAACCCCTGTCTCGAATCGAATTGTCTTTTTCCACTTTATTAAAAATTTATGAGAAATTTAGCAAAATAATATGGCTTTAAAAAATTATCAATATACTGTGTGGAGTCCATTGCATCAATGTTTAAAAATGTTGTTACACTGTTCATTGGTATAAATAAATAAATATAAATAAAAATATCTTTATTTTGCATAACCATTTTAACGGCGCTTACAAAATGTCATACACTATTTAAAACATTTAAAGCGACCACCGGTTCGGAACGCGGCCCACCTGAGAAGAACCGGCAAGAAACTTAGGAAGGCTTTTTTTTGATGGCCTATTTACAATTTAATATTATTTCACTTTGCCAGCAGATCATTTCCAGGCGTCCCTGTCCTGCAAATAGTCTGTAACGGAGTAAAAACCTTTTTCACAAAGCTTGTTTTAAATAAACTTTTTAAATTTATTTAATGGTAAATATCTCAGGTCACAGGGAAGCTTGTTGTAAAAGCGTATACAGTTACCCTGGAAAGAATCGCCAATCTTATGTAGTCGACTGTGGTGGACTGAAAGATTAATTTTATTTCTAGTGTTTATATTATGTTTATCACAGAGTTTAGAAAACTGTGATAGATTTTTCTGGACATACATAAGAATGACAAAAATGTATTGTGATGGTACAGTTAGAATATTTACTTCTTTGAATTTTTCTCGAAGAGAAACTCTGGGGCCCAAATTATAAATAGCGCGTACAGCCCGCTTTTGTAGAACAAAAATAATATTTTAATCTGCAGCACTCCCCCAAAGGAGAATTCCGTAAGACATAATAGTATGAAAATAGCTGAAGTTAACCATTCTAGCCGTATCTACATCTGTTAGAGTCCTAATCTTTTTTACAGCGTATGCAGCCGAACTTAATCTAGAGGCTGTCTTTTCTATGTGTGGGCCCCACTGCAAATTGGCATCAATAGTTATACCGATGAACACAGTTGATTCTACAAACTCTAACACTTGTCCATTCAGTTGAACATTGGCCGCAACTTGTTTAACATTTGGTAGAGTAAATTTTATACATTTAGTTTTATTTACATTAAGGCAAAGATTATTTGAGCTGAACCAATGAACTACTCTTGCAATTGCATTGTTTTGTCATAGTTATCTAATTGTCTTTTAATTTTAAAAATTAATGAGGTGTCATCTGCAAACAAAACAATCCTATTCCTGTCCCCTACATAAAATGGTGAATCATTAATATAAATGAGGAACAAGAATGGCCCAAGTATCGAGCCTTGCGGCACACCCATTGTAACCATGGATCCTACAGAACGTGTACCATTAATATCGACCCTCTGTATTCTATTGTTCAGATATGAAGACAGAAGGTCGAGAGCTTTGCCTCTTATTCCATAGTGGTGTAATTTTTTGCACAGCGTTTCATGTTGAACGCAATCAAAAGCCTTTGATAGATCGCAAAATATACCTAATGCGTCGTGCTTGTCTTCCCAAGCTTCATGAATACATTTTAATAACTCAACACCAGCATCGGAAGTTGAGCGCCCTTTCGTAAACCCAAATTGATTCGCATGAAGTATTTTATGACTATTAAAATGGGATAGCATTTGATTCAAGATTATTTTTTCAAATACCATCAGACCAGACCGGTCAGAGTCAGAACAGACCAGAGCCATCTATCGAGCTGTTCATTAGCTCGATAGATGGCACTGGTCATACTCTTAAAATGACGATTTAAAAAATATGGTGGAGAATTTCAACTTGATTCGATATGGTTCGGGTAGTTCAGTGGCTAGAACATTGCCCTAGTTAGACAAAGGTCACAGGTTCAATCCCTGTCTCGATTCGAAATGTCTTTTTCCACATTATTAAAAATTTAAAAGATATGTAGGACAAAAATAGAACAAGACCTCTTTTTGTTTACAGCTCCATACATTTAAATAGTCAGACATACATATTGTCACGCCTTTAACCCCGAAGGGGTAGGCAGAGGCATATTAAACGCCCACATTTCACCGTATGCATTTTTGTCCCACGTAACAGGTGGTGAGCCCATTGCCGTGTTGAAATGGACAGGCGCAGACAGGCTGCGGTGACCTGCTGTGGAAATTTTTTAAGCCGCCCATAATGCCTTCAACTTGGCTTAACGACAGCCATTTTATTGGCAACCGGGACCAACGGTTTAACGTGCCTTCCGAAGCACGGAACTGGGGTGTGTCTATTTTAGATGTGAAATTTGGAAGAAATTTTGAACCCGTTGCCCTTTTTAGTGAGGTGAAAAGGCTAGAAGGTCTTATGTGCTAGACACTAATAAGCACGACCAATTAGTCCTAATAGTCTCGGACTATCTAATTAAATAGTCAGTATCAAGTTGTATTACGGAGGTCAGTGGTATCAAGGCAAAATATGGCGAGATCTACATAGACAAGGCCATAGATATCAAATATTTTTATAGAACAAGCGATAAGAAGTATGAAATGTGGTAAGGCTGCGGGAAAAGACAGTTTCTGCTGAGATGATCAAGTACGGTGGGTCGCGTGTCTGGGACACACTATGTCTGTTATGCAACTTGTGCTGGCGGACGGGTGAGGTCCCGAATGACTGGCGAGTAGCAGTTGTAGTACCTATTTACAAAGGGAAAGGCTCGCGCCTAAACTGCTCCAGCTACAGGGCGATCAGCTTGGTCAGCTTAGCTAGTAAGGTGTATGCAAAGGTTATAACGGCACGAATACAAGAAAAGTCTGAAAGGTATTTATGGGAGGCTCAATGCGGATTCCGACGTGGAAGAGGTTGCATGGATCAAGTGTTTTCTCTCCGCATGATCGCGGAAAAGTTTCTGGCTGTTAGCCAGGTTTTCTGCGCTTTTGTGGATCTAGAGAAAGCATTTGATAACGTTGTGAGAGAAACGCTGTGGGACTTGCTGCCCGGATATGGTGTGGACGGCTCGATACTGCGGGCAATACAGTCGCTTTATAGGGACTGTAAGGCTTGCGTGCGAGTAGGGGGGGATGTGTCACCTCTTTTTGATGTGTGTACAGGCGTCAAACAGGGATGTGTCATGTCCGCCTGGCTGTTCATAGTGTATCTGGACAGTTGCCTGCAGAAGTTGAAAGATTTTAATATGGGTGTGAATTTGGGTGAGTTTACAGTAAACTGTCTGCTGTACGCTGATGATGCGGTGCTCATGGCCTCATCAGAAGCCGACCTTCAGGCATTAGTCACTAATATGAAAGAGGATTGTGAAAGTAAGGGTCTTCGCTTGAATGCAAGTAAAACTAAGGTTCTAGTATTTGAAAGAGGTGACGTAAGAACTAAATGCGAGATTAGGGTAAACCAGGAACGTCTAGAGCAAGTGAATGAAATTGTGTATTTAGGAAGTATGTTTAGCGCGGATGGAAGATGTGATTCGGATGTAGAACGGCGAGTAGCTGCCGGAAACAAAGTTAACGGTGCTTTGTCCCAGTTAGTAAAGCGACAAAGCATCGTAAAAGAAGCACGCATGGCGATTCACAACTTTGCTTTACGGTAGTGAAACCTGGGTATGTCAGCAGATGCATGAAAGTAAATTGAATGCTGTGGAGATGCGATCACTTCGAAAATTGTGCGGCGTTACCTTGGCCGACCGAATACGTAACGAAGTAATACGCAATATGGCAGGTTTGAATGAAAGTGTCAGCGTTAAGCTGGAAAAGGGCGTGCTCCGTTGGTGTGGACACGTCCAACGAATGAGTGAGGAACGATTGACGAAGAATATATATTGTTCAAAAGTAGAGGGTAGAAGGAGTCAGGGTAGGCCGAGACTTACATATGAAGACCACGTGAGCAGATTGCTCAAAAACGGAAAGGTCAAAAGCACTCGGATACCCAGACGTGCGTGTATGAAGCGATTGATGAATCTCGAAGAAGCGAAAGAAGTTTGTATGGATCGCAAAGCCTGGCGATCTGCCCTCTCTGACTACCCCGTCAGGGATACAGCGTGAAGATAGATATAGATAGATAGAAATCAAATATTGCTTTATCCCGTGGGGTGGCAGAGGCATATTATATCCTTACATTCATCGTGTGCATTTTTTGTCCCAAGTGGTGAGCCCATTGTCATGTTTAAATTACATATTTAAATGACAGTATACTGAAATACATACTTTTATTACCCACACTAACTAGAACCCGCGTCACTGACATAGCCGAAAGAATCGCTCGACTTTAGTGGCAGTGGGCGGGCCATATTGCTCGTAGAGATGACGGCCAATGGGGCAAAAAGGTTCTCGAATGGCAGCCACGTACTGGAAAACGAAAACTGGGTAGGCCTCCCGCCCGGGTGGGCGTCAAACGGGCTGAGATGGTATTACCCACACTAACTAGATGATAGTGAAGCTTCGCTAACCTTAAGACAGATAAACGAGAAACTACGCAGTAAAACTAGATTGCACCTCAATAGATAACTAGTGTTTGCTATTATCTATTTAGTATCACTACTGGATAGGTAATTGGGTTAACGTAATTTGGACTTGAATATTCAAGTGCACATGGGATATCGATCTATGGTTATAGAACACCAAAATGGTGAAGAATGATTCAAAATTTTGCAATATAGCAGTCGCTACAATTGATCAAGGGTGAAGTATCTAATTAACTGTCTTGACGCTGTATTCTTGGCAGGGTAGTCAGAGGGCAGATCAACAGGCTTCGCGGTCCATGTATACTTCTTTCGCTTCTTGCAAATTCATTATACGTTTCATACATATGGGTATCAGTATCAGAGTACTTTTGAACATTACATTTGTGAGCAATCTGCTCGCGTCGACTTCGTATGGATGGATGAAGGATCAGAAATTATACAGCTCTTCAGCACCATTACGGGGTTGGACGGTTAGGTTGCATTTGCTGCCTGATCGTCCAACCCCGCCAGTGCCGAAATAAGTCAAAAATCAAAAAGCTAAATCAAAGCTGTAGCAGTAAAAAAAAACAGACTCTAAATTTATTTTTTTAAGCATCTGGGGAGACATCAACATAAAGAAGTGAAAAACTCAGTACTCGACTCCATTGTGTTTCTTATTTAGTGTACTTACGAGTAACTAGTTCTGGAAGTAGGAAAAATGTGTTCTAGTTCTCGAATTTCCTGAAAGTGACGGTTTGGCGTTCTTCCAAGTTTTAACCTATTGTATTATACTGGCCGCGCGCCAAATGGCACACAGGCCGAATTATTTTTTCAATACTTGTGATATTTTAAATAATAAAGCTTTAGTACATTAAAGTTTATTAACAAACATACGTCTTCATTGAGAAAAATACAAAGGTTATTACAGTTCAGTCTTTAAAATAGCCCGTCGTGATGCGGAAAACTGATTATGTATTTTATTCAAAGCGACGCTTTTCAGGCATGCAATGACCGGTATCTCAAAAGGCAAAAATATTAGGCTTTTTAATGGTGAATATCTACGTATAAAAATAATTAATTTCTAAATTACTAACCCTGTCTACAGACTTTGACTGCCTCAGTGGCGTCAGTGGTATATGTGACTGCCACACTGAGGACCCGGGTCGGAATAAATATTTGTGTTATCCACAAATGCTTGTTTCGGTATATCCCGTGTATTAGAAATATATATGTATGTTTATCAGTTGTCTACGTCCCATAGCACAAGCTTAAAGTTTAGTTTGAGCTAGATAGCGCTGTGTGAAAAGTGTCCTACAATATTTATTTATTAAAAGACTATTATAATTGACGAGTAGAGAATTGCTATTGAGTGTAACATTTATAAGATCATAATGTATAGTCCTTTAGAGTATTCTATAATAGATCGCAGCAAAACATCTAAATCTAAAAAAAAATTGGCTTATAGAAAACATGTTTTTTCTCTTTTCAGTCGGGGACATGTAAAAGATAAAATTTTCTCCTGCGCACTGCTCCAAAATGACAGAGCCGAAAGTTCATGAGCGGTGACCACGTACAGAGAGGTGCAGTGTGGGAACACCCTGCAGTGTGGGTTTACGTGTTCTACCGACCTTATAAAGGTGGCACAAGACAGAGTACTAATGGTAATCTTTGGGAGATTCCTACAAGAAAATATGATAAAGGCTAGTTTACAATACCTGAGCTGAGCGCAGTAGAACTGATGCGGAATGGCGGTTAGCACTCCAGCACCATCACCCGTGTCATTGTCGCACGCGCAGGCGCCGCGATGCTCCATACGTTTTGCGAGAACCTCGGCATCGCGAACTATCTGGAGATATTGTAAATATTTGAACACTAGTTTAAACAAGTTTAGCTTAACAAGGCGAAATTCCTCTTCCCACCACAGGACTTACAGGACTACGTAATCGTACAGAACCACGTGTATACTACAATAAACAAATATGGGACGCAGACCATTATACTAGCGGCACGCTATGATGGCCGTTTTCACATATTACAATAGTGATGATATTTTACTTGTTTTACATAAGTACTCTGTTTTGTACCGTAGTATAAATACCCTCTAATGTCTAACGACTATTTACATATTTCTACAAATAAAATGTAATTAAAATTAATACGAAACTTCGTGAAAGGACAAACGTCAAAACGTGCCGTTAGTATAATAAACTTATACTCAGTAGATGCAGAACAAATCGTTGTGCTCGTTATTGAAAGAAGATTATTCTAGGTGGGAATGAAACTACATCTAAGTTAGTATTATTAATCTAAATGCGATGGGATCCTACCGAGATCTGCCTCACCTGAATGTAGGGCACCTGCTGATTAACGAAACGAGATCAAGGAGAAGAGAATGAAAACCTGCACCTTCCGGTATGGTCAGCGTGGCACAGAAGGTCAATCACCCTTTTAAAATGATGGGATTATGTGTCTTATTATTCATTTTAAGTGTTTTCTTCGCCGCTTCCAAACGCTAACTTTGGAGCATAGGGTTTACTTTTATTCAGCTGCTAGGAGCAGCTATCATTTGACTTTTATTCTTTGGCATTGTTGGGAGCGAATGCCGTCGACTTCCCCATCCCGTAGGGGCGCCTGCGTTGGTGCCTCGACCGTTAGTCAGCTGGTGCACTGTTAGTAGGTGAGGAAGCTTAGAAAAATTGGTGGGTCCCTTAAACCTATGGCATGACATACATGTGTGATATAACGAAAATTGAAAGTGCCCTTCGTTCAGTTCGGACTGCAATAAACTGATTTCATTAATCACTAAACAGAATACAAAAGCGTCTAAATATTATACTCTGGCTACTCCGTCAAAGATGCAGCGTGAAGATAGTTTTTAAGAAGACAAAAGCTGTTTAAATGATTTTACTTACTTTATGAGTTCGTTTCCCGTCGATAGCAACTACAAAACCAACACCGCAGGCCTCGTGCTCGTTCTGTGGGTCGTACAAGCCTTGCTTGGGCGGCCCTTCCCACTCCATACCTGTAAAATATGTGACTATTGTAAGTATACCTTTAATATTTTACATCTGACTGTTATACATGAAAAATCTATAACGTTCTATAATCTGAAAATTCCAATGTATACCAATCCATAAATACAATATCTGTATTCCAAGAACCGTAGATAAATGTTATTATAATAGTATCATTCATAAATAGTATGTGTGACCCTCAAACAGCAATTGGTTACTTTGTTTATCAATTTATTACATGTCAACTGTTGGGGTCGGACCGTGCTGGTACTGAATTAGCTACGACCAGATATGTACCTATTCTAGAGAAGGCCATGGCCATTTTGGAGCAGTTTATACAAAGAAACTCTTTAAATCAATTATATTCAGATGATGATCCTTCTGGTATTTTAAAAATACATACATTACATTGTCTGATGGTAATCTATCATGATGTGGAGTATGTAACTTATTATGTTAAAGATTGTCATTACATGTCGTCATTACATGTCAAATTACTTTGTAAGTCTACGCCTCGGTCATAAAACAATCTATACATACAAATTGAAGTGTCTGTCTGTAATTCCATACTAACTTTTCATTAAATGTATAAAAAATACCCTATCTGTCTATTGTTCACCTTGTCCTAGAAATAAAAGTATAACAACATAAGCCCAAAATAAAATTGTTCATTATTAATCGCGATACCATTTTGTAGTTGTTAATTTTTATATACCACATGCCTAGTGGAAAGTAAAAGTAAAATATTTTTTCTAAAACAATATCATGATAACATTGCTATATTTACAGAAATATGTACTATACGACTAAAGTATAGGGTTCTTCAAAAGGGGTCTTAGAATGTTTTAACAGGGTCGGCAGCGCGAGTGCTGCCGCCTCTGGTATTGTAAACGTTCATAGACTACGGTGACCACTTTCGCTTAAACCGCGGACTTATGTGGATAATCAGTTAAAACTGCATCATGTATAATTGAGGTCATTGCACCCCATCTAGCAACTGTGTTTAATGACTGTGTTTATTTATTTTATTTATTAATTTATAGTGGTACATTTCCTGATTTAATGAAACACAGCAAAGTATTATATCCTTATTCAAAAATGAGCAGCGCTACAGTAGAACCATCTAATTTCCGACCAGTGCTGCCAACTGTAAGCAAAATACACACACCGGCACAATTAGCGGAACATAAAAAAAATGCTAAATATTTTGTTCAGTGATGTGTTGAATATTTTGTGAGTTTGTTTATTGATGAGTGTAGAATTCTTTTAAATCACATTGATGGGCGTCAAAGATTATGGAAACGTGAAGGAGAACGACTAATTTAAATTAAATTTTTAATTTTTTACGGTACATAAAGCGGAGGGTCCACAATTGTTTGGGGGGGATATGTTTGGGAGTTCGCACGGACTTAGTGGTGTTCGATAGAGGGAGTCTGACTGCTGATGGATACATAAGGGAGGTTCTTGAAGAAAACGTGGTACCTTTTGCCCCCTTTATCGGTGACGGCTTTGTGTTGATGCAAGATAATGCTTGGTCTCATATCGCACTGCGAACTCGCGAGTACCTTAATCATGTGAACATCGCAGTAATGGATTGGCCAACACTGTCACCAGACATGAATCCCATTGAACATGTCTGGGACTTACTAAAACGTGGGGTGAAATCCAGAATACCCGCTCCTGTGACTTTGGATGAACTGCGAAATGCCATATTGGAGGAATGGCAGACACTTTCCCAAGGAACGATAGACAAATTCATTCTTAGCATGCCAAGACGGGTAGAAATTTTGATAAGGGCACGTGGAGGACATACTCGATACTGATTTATCCTTTATTCCAATGAAAATAAAATGTTTTTTTTTTTGTAAGTCACCATGAAAATTTAAGAATGTTTTTATTTTCCGTAATGTTTATTTTTTTCGCAGACACTTTCCCAAGGAACGATAGACAAATTCATTCTTAGCATGCCAAGACTGGTAAAAATTTTGATAATGGCACGTTGAGGAAATACTCGATACTGATTTATCCTTTATTCCAATGAAAAATAAAATGAATTTTTTTTTGTAAGTCACCATGAATATTTAAGAATGATTTTATTTTCCGTAATGTTTATTTTTCTCAATTAAATTGCACCAAACAAAGTACCTTTTAATTTTATTTATGACAGCGAATGGCGTTTTGGTTTTAAAAATAAAATTGTTTTGAAAAATATTTATAATTTTTTTTAACTTCGCTAATTGTGTCGGTGTGTGTATTTGGAAAAATAATCTTGAATCACATGCTATCCCATTTTAATAGTCATAAAATATTTCATGCGAAGCAGTTTAGATTTACGGAAGGGCGCTCAACTTCCAATGCTGGTGTTGAGTAATTTAAATGTATTCATGAAGCCTGGGAAGACAAGCAAAATGCAATAGGTATATTCTGCGATTTATCCAAGGCTTTGATTGCGTTCAGCATGAAAGCTGTGCAGAAAATTATATCACTATGGAATAAGAGGCAAAGCTCTCGACCTTCTGTCTTCATATTTGCAAAATAGTATACAGAGGGTCGATATTAATGGTACATGTTCTGTAGGATCAATGGTTACAATGGGTGTGCTGCAAGGCTTGATACTTGGGCCATTCTTGTTCCTCATTTATATTTATGATTTACCATTTTATGTAGGGGGCAGGAATAGGATTGTATTGTATGCAGATGATGCCTCATTGATTTTTAAAATTAAAAGACAATTAGATAACTATGACGATGTAAACAATTCAATCACGAGAGTAGTTCATTGGTTCAGCACAAGTAATCTTTGCCTAACTGAAAATAAAAAATGTATTAAATTTACTCTACCGAATGTATGTAAAACAAGTTGCGGCCAATGTTCAAATGAATGTGAGTGTTAGAGTTTGTAGAATCAACTGTGTTCCTCGGTATAACTATTGATGCCAAATTGCAGTGGGGTCCGCACATGGAAAAGACAGCCTCGATGATAAGTTTGATGGCATACACTGTAAAAAAGATCAGGACTCTAAGGGCCGTATTCTAGAACGTTTCTCAATACTCAATTGACGTTTGAGAGTAGATGTTATAAGACAAAAACTAGCCTCAAGTGTTGATTGAGTATTGACAAACGTTCTGGAATACGGACCTAACAGATGTGGATACGGGTAGAATGGTTTACTTCAGCTATTTTCATAGTATTATGTCTTACGGTATTCTCCTTTGGGGGAGTGCTGCAGATTTTAATAAATATTTTTGTTCTACAGAAGCGGGCAGTACGGGCAATTTATAATTTGAGCCCCAGAGTCTATCTCTAAGAAAAATTCAAAGAAATAAATATTTTGTGAAAAGTGGGAATAATATGCCTCTGCAACCACTTCAGGGATTAGGTTTGAATGATAAACAAACAAACAAAATTATGCAATATTATGTAACCAAACAAAAAAAAGTGTCAACATTTGAATTAAGAATAGATTAGAACATCAAGTAATTTGTTAGTGCCTTGTCAAAACTGGTTCTCCGTTAATACAACTTAGTGCAATATTTTTTACTAATACTGTTATTTTAAGTTGCTGAGAGGATCATTGACCGTGAAAACGGGTTTTAGTTGACGAGCACTGTTTATCAGCAAAGTGTAAGTTGCCTGAAAATGAACTGGTATTTTATTTTATTTTACGTAAATTTAACTATTTTTTTAACGTATTGCAGTTTTGTAGAAAGTTCAAACATCCAATTTTTGTAAAGTATTGTAGTTTGTAGGGGCGCAATATTGTGAATATTCGATATATATTGGTATATTCAATACTATTCGTTGTAATTGCGTTCTAACGCGACCTTTGCAATAGGAATTTGCGCAGTAATACTATTCGGTTTCTGATTTTTTTAATTTACTGCAGTCTACCCCATAGAACATAAAAATAAGAAATTCACGTTTTGTTCTAATTTTTTTTCATTGTACAAAAAGATTTCTTGTGCATGATGAAAGTCAGAATACGGTAACTTTCTTTTCAGCCACCTATTTTTTACCACGTACACATTACACGTGGTGTGTACTTACGAGAATAAGGTTGAAAAGACATGCCAAACAGTGGTATAAATTTTTTATAGAATGCAAAAAATCTTACCTCAAAGTACGTCCGGTAAATTAAATTAACCTTTTTCGCCAACACCACGACGAATAGTTCTTATTTTAACACACCAGTGTTAGCAATTAACAACAGTTGTGTAGTACTGAGAATTTTCCGAATACTGTAACACTGAAATAGATACCGATAGCACGTAATAATCGCTCCACATACGACTACGCAAACCGGCAATACGCGATTTACTGAGTGAAAGAAAGAACCGAAAGAACAAGTAAGTGAGCAAGACCGGTTCAAATGAATGAAAATTAAATAAACGTATCTCATTGGCTGCTTTTTCTGATTGGGGTTGATCAAAGTTGCCATAAAACAAATTGTGAATTCTATACCAATCCGTGGGGGTTCAGAAAACAACTATCCAAAAATAAATAATAATATTATTGTAAAGGGATAATATTTTTTTTATATAATTATTATATGGCCTGGTTACAAAGACCTTTTAGCCAAATCATATTTTTATAACATATTTCTTCAATCTTATCTTCTAATTAGTCCTATCCAGTCTTTGTCGATGCCGTGTCCTCAGTCCTAGGTCCTGGTTCTTGCCCTCAGTATTGTGGTATACTGTGTACCTACATATAATACTTACTACAATTGTGGGTATCAAATAAAAGTTTAGTTGGTTCGTTGACTACGTGTTTCAATCATTGCGCGCCCGTATTTCATAATTAAAATATTACTAGAATAATGGTAGTTCTTATACTGAGGATTTCAGTGGACTTTTCGCAACAATAGAGAAAATAGCATTTCACTGCATATATATCACTGTCTTTCACTTTCACAGATTTTCGGCGGGAAGAGTGTCAAGTGCGGACGCTTGCTGTATATTATTTTCTAAAACTAGTGCATATTTCTTGTTTTATGTATGGGAGTGGTGGTTTCTTGGACATAAAAGTTGTGTTAACGTGCTATAGTGATATACAATGATATATAAGCAGTGAAATACTATTTTCTATCTTGCCGCCTAAAGCCCACTGAAAACCTCAGTATAAGAACTACCATTATACTGAGGGCACGGACCAGGACCTAGGACTGAGGACTGAGGACTCGACATCGACAAAGACTGTACAGGACTAAATTAGAAGATAAGATATAAAATATGATGTAAAATATAAGATTTCGCTAAAAAGTCTTCGTAACCAGGCCATATAATAATTATATAAAAAAAAATTGAATGAGAATAAGTTTGCGCGGAAACTTTCCGATAGCCATTCGAGAAGTTCCTGCTTGCCGCTTATTATTTTTCAAAACTAGTGCATTTACCTGGTTTTATGTGTAAAAATGGTAGTTTTTTAGATCTAAAAGTTGAAAGTAAACGTACTATAGTGAAAGACAGTGATATATTGCAGTGAAATGTTAATTAAATTTTGCTGCGTAAATTCCACTGAAAGCCTCAATAACGCATTCTACCACGTTAATGGGGCAAAGGCACAAGACCTAAGAATGGACTTGACATCGACAAAGGACTGGACAGGTCTAAATTAAAACATACGTAAGATTGAATAAATATGGTATAAATAAGATTGGCTAAAGGTCTTAGCAACCAGGGCATATGATAATTAAGAAAAATAGAATGGAAATGAAATAAAAGAGGTTCGAGGTACACAAGAAACCAATGACAAGACTTGGACCAACTATCGCAATGGACAGAGCCATAGATATTTTAGCGTGTCCAACTTTCGGGGTGCATTAGCGTGCGTGACGTGATCTTGAATTCCTTACAAAGAACTACAATATTAATGCATATTTCAATGATAAATTATTGATATTATTATTTAAAATTGAAAGTTATTAGCAAAATAATGCTTATTGAAAACATACCCATGAAATGCGATTTCTGAGGTTTCCATAGATGTTTTCTTAGCTCTCGAGGAACAGAATACAGCAACACACGACATTATATGGATTTTAGAATTTTGCAATAAATATCTAAATAAGGTTAGTTAGAATATAAGTTAAGCCAGCACCAAAACCAAAAGTTTGACTACTCTTCAGTTGCAACTGTCGACCCACTTCACATAAATAGTGTGACGTTGCCAAACTTAAACTTGCTGTAACTTTCACTCTTATGACATTCTTAATGACAGACAAAGATAGAGCGGTCACACGGATACAAGAACGGCAACAGCACGACTTATCGTTTATGCTCGGTCCATTATGATACTTAGTCCTAGCAAGAAACATTTTACAAGTTTAGGCAATTTTATTTGGATGAGTTAAAAATATAATATGAAAATATAATAATATAAACAAAAAATAACGTTCTTTTGTTTGAAGAAACAGTCGCAGAATAAACAAATGGGAAACAGACCACTAGGAATGACTAGGATAATATTTTATTGAAATTTAAAGTAAATAGGTTTAGATCCTATGAACTAATATTGTTTCGTTTGATTTCGGTTTATTTTTTAACGTTTCGCACCGCGATAATATATATCATAGAAGTTGATTCCCGCGGCTCTGCCCGTATAATAAAGCCTTCCAGCTTCCCACAAGAACTTGTCTCCGGGACAAAAAAATCATTTCTCGGGCTCTAGACTATCTCTGTGCCAAATTTTATTTAAATTTGTTTAGTAGTTTTAGCGTGAAAGCGCGACAGACCGACGGACAGAGTTACACTCGCTTTTATAATGTAGTGATGATTCAAAAGCCGATAAATAGAGTTCAGTCTAAAAACCTGCAAAAACAATTTTCATTTACCGACAAGGTAAATATCAGATGAACCTGTTAGACCTACCCGTGGTCATCCAGCTATAGCTTTTAGATTGATGTAGAATAAATTGATAGTTACTGTGTGTAACTCAAACCTTAAGTACAATTCAACGGCATTTCGTCAGTCTCGTTCGTCATTCGTTCAGTAATTTGTTTTCGCGCGAAAGTGTTGGTCGTTTGTAATTATATCAGGAATTATTTACGAATTTATCTATTTTATTTGCAATAGATTTACGAATATCATCAGTGATTTAATTGCAAATGCCTTACTTAAATTAGCGTGTTATTGTATATCTATAAAATATTTTTGTAAACATATAATTATTGTGATAATTTATATTGTCTTGCTGAATATTCGATACTTGCGTTTTTGAAAATTTATTTATTGATCGATTCCACTGATTGCTAATATTTACACAAGAAAATGAGTTTAAGCCGTTTATGCAGCGTTGTTAGATGCGATTTGGTGAAAGTGCAATCATCTAGTGCGTTAATTTCGAAACTTGGGAAACCTTGTACAGCTAGGGAAGTGAGCACAACCAGCACGCAGCGTGCAAGTGTTGCTCAACACAACTCGAAGCCGGATTGGAACCGAGCTGTGAGTGAAGCCGAGAAGATAGTTGGGTATCCCACCTCCTTCCTGAGTCTTCGATGGGTGTTGAGCGATGAAATTGCGAACGTAGCGCTACACCTACGCAAATTGGTTGGAAGCAATCATCCTCTGCTGAAGACGGCTAAGTACGTTTGATTATAAACATCTACCTACATTCTTTGTGTTCTAAATTTAAAATAGCATTTTTCTATAAACGAAAAAACAATGCATCTGACAAACTAGGAGAGACCCTTTTATTTCAATCTTACATTGATTGCTAAAGAAATATTGTCTATTCAGTCTATTATTTCGGATGACTGTCTTGGTAGCGTAAGTATATGCTACTGCCGCGGCTGAGGCCCCGGGTTCAATTCCGGGGTCGGAAAAAATATTTGTCTCATCCATAAATGTTTGTCTCGGAGTTTGAGTGTTTCCGATGGATAATATGTATGTATGTATTTAGAAATATATAAGTAGTTTATCAATTGTCTATATCCCATAATCTAATAGGTATACTTAGATTTTCTCCCGCTTTATCGTAAAAGAAAAATAGTGTCGTGACCAAATTTAATAGGAAATAAGTTTATAAGTTTAAAATTATATTTATGCAATTTTAAGAAGTATTGAATGAGAATTTTTAAAATATATATAATTTAAGTCATTCGTTTTATTCGAATATAGACTTGCGAACACCCGCGACATCGGTCGCTTGGAATGTTCTGCCCAAATACACCATTAGTCCTTAGTGCTTAATTGTGTTTGAGGCGCACGCATCTAACGTTGCGTAAATGTATCTGATGTGCGAGTTTAAACATAGGTCCTAATCACTAAGTATTTATTAAAACATAAATAACGTAAATGAAAAATAAATTACAATAACAGTAGCAACATGTCAAGGTCATTATCCTTCAAACTAATTCGTTCCGCTTAGCTTCCAGCACAAAGGTGCCTATATCACAGGCAGCTTTGCCTCTGATTAGAATGGCCACCCTCTGGGCAAAGAACGATGCGTAGCGAAACTCATTATCAATATTATCATTCATACAGCGGCCGATTTCTTCTGTGAGGCACTTAGCCTCGCACCTCCAGTTGCCTAATGTTTCCAGAACAAAATTATGTTCCAATCGCCATCTAACCATCAGTCTGGTTGAGGACACGCGCATATGCCATAAAACGGCGCCCCCGACTGAGTTACGGAGAGATTTAATATTGACATCAAATCATTTCAGGATGAACATCATAAATGGCTATTTATAAGAAACAAAGTTTCTTACATACACATTTTTGCATACACTTTTGACTGCCTCAGTGGAGCAGTTCCAACAAGGCAGTCAAAAGTCAGTTTGGTTTGGGTGTTATACTGCTTCTTTGGAGGTTAATTCGCCCAGCGTCCTCAGGCTCAGGCCATGGCAGATGGTAATCTTGACCAAAGACAATTCTGCTTAGGCCTTAACGCAGTCTGCAGATTTCGTGCCATAGATTTTGCTACCACTCCCTCTCCGTCCCCTCTTTCACGAGCATGACCTGCTAGGAGAACGCCGCAGCTTTCCTTGCTCCGACTGTAGACTGTAGTCTCTAACGAGAGAATATCCATTTCCAGAAAAAATATTCCTTAAAAATATTTTAAAACATTTATATGGTATTAATACGGTATTTTAGGAAGATAATATTATTAATAAATTGTATTTACGAAAATACCTTTTCTATTAGTCGATTGATTCGATACATAAACTAAATCAACTAAGTAATGAACTATACTTGTACACTTGCAATATTAAAAAAATAAAGGCAAAAAGAACTGTCATTCTAGTCTATTAAGAAAAAAATCAGAGTATACATACATATATACATAAATACATATAATCACGCCTGTCTCCCATCGGGGTAGGCAGAGACTATGGCCTTCCACTTGCTACGATCCTGGCATACAACTTTCGCTTCTTACACTTTCATAAGTGCTCTCATACTCATACACGCACGCCGGTTAACTCTCTCGTGATAAATCTGTTTCGTCAGTCTACTTTCATCCATCCTCTCCACGTGTCAGAACCACCTAAGTATACCTTTTTCTATTTTAGTCACTACATATTCTGTCATAGCGCAATGTTCCCTTATCACACTGTTCCTTTCTTTGTCCATCAATTTCACACCAGCTATACTCCGCAGACTTCTCATTTCCACTGCATTAATTTTACTTCTATGCTTCTTCTGCCACACTGCATTAGTAAATCTAATCCCAATACCGTTAATTGCCGGGAACCTTGGGACATCCTTCCGAGGAGTTACCCGGTGTGCCCGACGACAGACAGATAGGTAGGAATCGTGTAGTTTTAATCGGTTCGAGGCCGGCATGACATCCGAGGGGATTTCCACACGAAAAAATATGTCAATTCGTCTAGTGTCAACCATTGTGACGTCAAGACACGCATTGCTGCAACGTGGTCCGAGTGGCGGGAGATGACTGGTGTCATTTGTGACCCAGAAACTAGGTATTAGGTTTTAGAGACAGTTCTATAAAACCAGCATTAGGCCTGTCCTTTACACATGGCAGTGAGACGTGCACAATCTTGGAGCGACACAAGCAGGATTTGCGTGTCACTGAAATTAAAATACTGCGTTGGATGGAGGATTTCACGCATCCGCGGCAGCCTTTACGTCTGTGACATTGCAGATAAGTGGCAAGAGTATCGCCCTCGCTGGTATGGTCATATCTTGCAGCAATCGCCGGGCTACGTGAACAATAAATGTCTGCCCATGCCGTCCCCGTGCCGTATGGCCAGCCCAGTAAAAAGAGAAGGCCCAAGAAGTGCCGACGTGAGAGATGACATGCATGTCAATGTTCTCATTACTAGGGATGTCAATGACCGTCCGAAATGGTGGACAAGAAGTAGGAAAGCGGATCCCGGCTGCCATGAGACCCAACTGGGACACACGCTCGATGATGACGATGACTTAGTGACCAAATTAGTAGGTACATAGAATCTAAGCCAAGTAAGTTGAGCCTAACCTATTTTACGATCATAAAATTCACGTTACTTACTATATATATTGGATAGTATGCACTGAATGCAATTATGCATATAAAGTTTTAATTTATACATAATTAAATTTGAAATCTTACTGGAGATTCAGTTCTTGCAGAATCACATTGTAGTAATTAGCGATAAAATGAAAAAATTATAAGAACACCATTGAATTGTAGGTATCTAGCAATTTACTCGTATTATAGTTAATTGAGAGAACTTCAATTAACATACGCAACTCAAATCAACATTGTCACGCTACACTACAACCTTAACTTAACGCCTATTGAACGAAAGTTTTATTTGTGCATATATCTTTAATTTTTGTTCGCTTGCTAAATTTAGGATATTTTACATCGTCTATCTATTCAATGATTGTACGTTTAGTTGACCGATATAGTAGACTCGGCCCCCTGACTAACAGACGAGGCAATGACCCTGCGTCATTCCCTGTGCCCTCACGGGGTAGCAGGTCTGTCGGCAGTCACCTTTACGGGGTTGGGAGGTTAGACAGCAGTCGCTTCCAACCATGTCGAAACCGAACAAAAGTGGACCCTAGGCCCTAAATCCAGGTAGGGTTTAGAAGCAACTGGGAATAGGTTATAAGATGTAGTAAATGCGGTTTCAGCTGTAACTTAGGGTTTACTCTTTAACAAAAAAATGGGGTCATGTTACAAACATTTATAGGTAGCCCCGCGGCCTAACCCTCGTACTGCCCTTTACTGTAGGAATACGGGAATAAAATGTAGCCGAAGTTACTCCTTATAACATAAGCTATCAGCCAGTGAAAGTCCCGTAAAATCGGTTCAGCCGTTAGTCGGAACAAACAGACTGACAGAAAGATAAACAGAGAAATAAAAGTATCGTACTCGTATATACTTTCATTTGTATTTATTAAAAAAAATTAAAATTTTGAATTTTATTTTATTTGTCTGTATAGATAGATGTACAAATAATGTACATACATGAAAAGTTTCATACATTACATGTACTCGTAACATAATTTCATGTACCTGTTTATACGCATCGGTGCTTTTAACAACAATAGGTACAATAACAAATTATTGTAATGTAATGTTGTTTAACAACATTCTTATGTAATTTATGTTTGTTTTAATTTGACTCAACAAAGAAAACTATTTTAGTATTATTAGAATTCAGTAGCGCATTCAATGAGGGTTTTTTTGAAATGTTCCCCGTGAGATGGCAGCGCTGTAACGTCAGGTCCAACTACCTGTCAAAACACATACACGATTTATATTTTTCGATCATTTTTTTGGTTTATATATTCTTAAAAACGTTACAAACGGAATATTGTTTTCCAAAATGCCACAGTGTTGTGCAGTGCCTATGTGTGCAAATAAAAAAGGAGGCCTCTCTTTTTGAGCTCAATCTTCAGTTCGGCAACCTTTCTTTGGCCGTAATCCATAATAAAATCAATAACACTTCCAAATACATAAAATTTTACTAAAATAATAATACGTTCGGTAATATTCTGTGCTATCTGACAGCTGTTTGGACCTGACGCATACGAAGCGCCGCCTGACGGCAGAAAAAGTATCGAAAACCCTCATTCCGTCGATTTTGATATTTTACTCGGTACACTGAAGTCTATAAATTTCTCCACTTCTGTCATATCCTGGTTCGACTCCTACCTTCGGGGGCGCTCCCAGTGTGTTCGTATTGGTCGGACATCCTCTGATTGGTCTGGGCTACCTGCGGGGGTTCCTCAGGGTGGCGTTTGTCTCCTCTTTTATTTTCTGTCTTTATCGACTCTGCTACGAAGTTCGGTCGAATTACGTATTTACCCTTCAAACTCACAAGCCATTGTCATTGGTAGTAAATACTAATGTGGTATTATTCCGGTGTCAGAGATGAGTCCTGTTGTGTTGGCTGATACTTGAATACCTTTTTCGGATAGTGTGAGGAACCTGGGTGTGACTATGGACACTTCGCTTTCTTGGAGCGCTCATCTTAGCGACGTCAGCAAGAAGGTACATTTTTCGTTTCACTCCTTGAAAAGTCTCCAGAGCTTTCTGCCTTTGGGGACGAAAATTGGTTTTGCTCAAACTCTTATTCAACCCATTATTGACTACGCTGATGCCTGCTATTTAGACGCCACTGAGGAGCTTCTAGATAAACTTGAGAGGTTGCAAAATTTATGTATACGTTTCATATTTAATCTTAGAAAGTATGATCATGTTTCCTATCCTCGCAAACAACTCAAGTGGCTCCCAATCCGCCTTCGCCGTAACACTCGAATTCTCTGCCTCATTTTCAATATCCTTTACAATCCTTCCTCACCTGCCTACCTAAGGGGGCGGTTCACATTTGTTCGCTCTTCCGATGCTTCTTGCAGATTAAATCTACGTTCCAACCTCAAGTTTCCGATTTCTGCTCCTACTCCTTTACTGTGCATGCGAATTGAGTTCCACAATCTGACCGATTGTAGAACTCAATGACACTGCAAATCTGCTACTACTTTTAAAAGGAAAGTCCGTGAACACCACTACACTGTAAATCAATTTAATTTACATGTTTATTTAATAAGTATTTATTAATATGTGTAAGTATATTTATTTGGTATTTATTTATTTTATATTTATTTGTTGTTATATATATTATATAGTGTTATTTAGTTACGCTCTTTTGTATGTGTGTTAATTTTATTTCTATCTTTGCTCTCTTACTTACACACTTTTTCTTGTTATTTTCCTACCTCACGTTCTCCTATCGTCGGTCTGCTGGGATATATTTCTTTTAGAAATACGCCGTACCATCGTACCTATGTGTCCTTCAACTGTTGATATCTGTTACCTAGTGTGTACATAAATAATAAATAAAAAAAAAATAAGAAAAGTAATGTGGAACACTTTTTTACGCAGCGCCATCTAGCCCAAAGCTTGTGCTAGAGGTCTAGACAATTAATAAACATACGTACATATTTCTATATACGTACTTATTATGTGTATAGCAAACACTAAAAGTCTGAAACACACATTTGTGGATCATACAAATATTTGTTCCTACCCAGTAGGATTCAGAGTTTTCAAGCCAATAAGGCCTTCAACCGAGCTTAACGACTGCTATTTTACTGGGAGCCGGGTCCAACGGCTTAACGTGCCTTCCGAAGCACGGAAACGCTCTCAAATGTAAATGCCACAAATTGGTCACATCAACATCCAAGGACCAGCTATAATAGCGAATGTTGCTTAACGCAGTGATCGTTTACAGAGCGCTGAGTTAGCAGGGCCACGAGCTGCAAGTAAGCGAATACGCATTAAGTAGTCAGAAATATTAATATATCGTTTTAACCAGGAACTTGATCTACAATGGCAAGAACAACATGCAAGCTTGGGGCCTCATAGTGCTATTGGTGTCGAAGGCTGCAGGTCACAGCACCGAGATACCGGATATGGAACAGGATAAAGCTGCTGGCGTTTTACACAGGTATTTATGAGGGAATGATAAGGCGTTATACTCGAATCGCCTCTTATTTTTTTTATAATCACTACACATCATTGTGCGAAAGTAGAGGGTAGAAGGAGTCAGGGTAGGCCGAGACTTACATATGAAGACCACGTGAGCAGATTGCTTAAAAACGGAAATGTCAAAAGTACTCGGTTACCCAGACGTTGCGTTAGATACAGTTGATTCCAGAGGATCTGGATTAAAGCTCTTTTCTTACAGGCTACTAGGATCATTTTATTTTCGGCGCTACTAGCTCCGACTGCCACCTGACCTTCCAACCCCTTAAGCATCTGCGCCTAAACCTCGTCTGTTGGTCAGCAGGTGCACCAGTGTGCTAGTTTAAACTCCAAAGGTCTTGTTGGAGTCTAAGAACAATTTCATATTTTTTATTTTGGCTCACCAACCTAGTCCCCTATTCAAGCAATTTTGAAGTACCGTTGCTCGATCAGTTGGCTCCAAATCAAAGCATTATGAAGGAGTCCTTTTTTACACTGAGTGTACCTACTCAGAAACAACATTAAAACAATACCTGGGGGCCGAGTCTACTATTGATAAGCCGTAGAATAGAAGCAGAATCGCTGTTTTTACGAGTAGCTGTCAAAATGTTAGTAGACTATCAAAAATGCAACTGACTAGCGGCCACTTGCGCGGTACGTGTTGGTAAAATTCTATCGGCCGACCGATAGAAGTCGATTGGAGTACGATTGTATTAGTAGACTACAAAAAAATATACCGGTGGCTTTCTATTGAGCGACGACTTCGATTCTATTTCGACACGATTAAAATAGCAGCTTCGGCCCGCAGAACTATTGATAGGACTAAAAAAAAGTTAAAGGACATGAAAAAAAAATTTTTTTCTGATCATCACTCATAAACCCTACAACCTTACAAAATACATTATACTTAAACCTCTTTAACAGCGATACAAAACTGGAAACACGGTACATCCCTTATATGACAACATTCACTTGACTACAACCATTAACAAATTTGCAATCAATTATTGAAAGGGCATCGTCCACCCGAAGGCCCGTCGGCAAACATATCGGCTAACTACTTCCTTGTGGGAACATCATCATCCGTGTACCTTTACGATATTTATGTTCAGAATGATCAATGAGTTCCGCTTACGAATCGTGTTTTCTTCATTATTTTTTTTGTACTTGCTATATTTAAAGAAAGGGGAAGACCTCATCTCGTGTTTTATTGCTGTGAACAAAGTCGTTTGACCTTGAAAGCCTAGAAATATGCGATGGCTTGGAAAATTTCAACAGCAGGTTGCCACTTTCTGCTCCTATACATTTCAATAGGCTCACTACCTATTACTACACCTATTACAGATGGTAAAAGTGGCGAGCTTATAATGCCTCTGCCCAACCAAAAATATGCTTTTATGTGTTGTAAATTATCATCGGTGGCATTCACTGCACAACATACTCATAGTAGTGCATATGCATAGCATACTCATAGTTTACTACCTAAAATGCAACTTACATAAATTGTTTAGCCATTTATGTTCACAAAATGGTCATGAATCGGAACATACAAATCGTTAATAACTTTCTAGAAGCGGCCATCGCTGTGCGATTTGGCATTTCGATGTTTACAATTGACGGTGTTAAAAGAGAAGTGTCGTTTTTAATGGTTTATTTTCATTTTCTTCGCATATTTGGGTAGTTATGTTAAAGCGAATCTAACGCAAAGTGTCTTGGAAAGTGAGTGTATCAGTTTTGTAGCATTTACAGATTGTGGCATTGAGGTATAAACATATTAACAACATTGGATTGTAGTAGCTTAAATCATCAGACCGCCCATCATATACTTTGGGAGTGTAGCATTTAGCAAAACGAGCGATATAATATGCTTAATTGTTTACAAGTAACAGCAGGAGTAGTTTACTATGCGGATCTCGTGGCATCGAGGGTGATTTTTCGTGCTTTTTTACGTTTTTGCCATACAAATTACTGGAATCAAACATAGCTTACATATGACCCATAATATACCTACTATTACCGTGGTGCTTCCCTATTTCTATAGGATTTACACCTAGTTGCTTTCCAGGGCTCACGCCTTGCAAAGGAGGGAAGAGGCATTACGTTCTTTTCCTACTTCCTCACATTATCTTCTGATTAATTTCCTTGCGGGTTCCAAGACATGCTAACTTCGCCTGGGACTTCACCGAGATCGAGCTCGGTGTACCTTTTCTGGTGTTTTGGTCATTGCTGCAAGGAACCAGAACCATCTGGTTCCTTCTCCTGGTTTACAGGAGTAACGGGAATGCGGGTGGGATTAGTTCCTATTAAAAAAATGTCTTAGGTTAAGTATAGGAAGAGATATTTCCTATATTTGTGACTAGTCAATTCTCGTTTCAAAAAACCGGTCAAGCGCGAGTCAAAGTCGTGCGCTGAGGGTTCCATACCTAACGAACGAAAAGTATATCAGTGATTTTTGAGAAAAACATTATTTTGCATAAGTAAATAAATAAATAATTAATAAATATCCATCACGCCTTATCCCCGAAGGGGTGGCAGAGGCATATTATATGCCCACTTTTCACCGTGTGGATTCCTGTCCCACGTAATAGGTGGTGAGCCCATTGCCGTGTTGAAATAGACAGACGCAGGTTGTGGCTACCTGCTGTTGAAATTTTTTAAGCCGCCTATAAGGCCTTCAACCAGGCTTAACGACTGCCATTTTACTGGCAACCGGGACCAACGGCTTAACGTGCCTTCCGAAGCACGGAAACGCTCGCAAATGTAAATGCCACAAAGTGGTCACCCATCCGACGACCAGCCATAGTGAAAGTTGCGTACCTCAGTGATCGTTTACCGAACACTGAGACCGCGGGGCCACGAGCGCTTCTTTCTTCTTTATTTTGCATAAGTGACGGATGGTTTTACTATATTACATTCAAATCTCATCATGATTATTTTATTTTCCTTATAAACATATCCATAAGATAACGTATAACGTCTTTGAGTACTTATAAATATTGTTTTTGTTTCACAAGTTGTATAAGTAAAAATTAATTAACAAATAGATACTTACTGAGTGCCGTACCTCTGGAGTAGCAAACCGTCCATAGTATACAGTCACCACTTTCCATCAGGTATAAATGCTTGTCTGGCACCTTAGTGGTATAAAAAAATATTAGTAGATATATTAGCTTCTTGTATTTGTCACAGCCAACGCGCCCTCGCCGAAGTGACCGAGATGATCCGCACATCTCACCTAGTCCACAAAGGTTTGGTCAACATGAACTCCCGACAACCCATCGCGGCTGAGCCGAACGACATGATGTTTGGGAACAAGATAGCTCTGCTCAGCGGGGATTACCTACTTGCTAACTCTTGCTCGGAGTTAGCCAATCTGAGGTGAGTAGAATTTATGGTACGCATGCTTTCAATTGTAATCCCAAGGTTCGTTTATTAATTTCGCACATTTTTTTATCGTTTGGGATAATAACTTATAATACCCTCGACTCCTTGGGATTATAATATACTAGATGACCCACACAGCTTCGCCCGTGGAATATTTCGAACTCCCGTTGCACCTATTTAATCCCGTCGCTTATAAATTCTACAATTATGCATAAAAATTGGCCCGATTTGTCGACATTTATGACTACTGCTCTGCTCCCCAGTGTAGTAGCGTAATGATATATAGCCTATAGCCTTCCTCGATAAATGGGCTATCTAACACAATTTTTTTTTTAAATCCGACCCGTAGTTCCTGAGATTAGCACGTTCAACCAAACAAACAAAGAAACTCTTCAGCTTTATAATATTAGTATAGATAATAAGGTTAAACTTATAAATACAACCCCACCCTCATAGCACCAAGTTACATTATTTTATTACTTACTTCACTTTGGTGAATAATTTTATTTCTATTTTAAGAACTAGAAGCAATTCTAAAAATAGACACTAAATTATGCATTATGTAAATACTTGAATTATATGTTTGCGAAATTCATGTAACATATGATTTATATAGAAATAAAAAAAAAACTATATTTTTGTTTTTAAATGTTATTTTTGCAATATTCCGCTTTTTTAGAATGTCGTACGATGTCGACACGTGTTTCGCCTACACACGAGGCATTATCAAGACTGTTTGGCAGCAAAAAAATTTTTTTTTGTTGCCTAACATTTTTATATTGCAAAAATAACATTTAAAAACATAAATAATTATAGTTTTTTAAAATGGATTTCCGCCATGTAACGCCTAATTCATTTAGTTATTTATATACAAATGTAAAGTCTGTCTATACATGTCATATTTGTCATATGACATGTATAGATAGACGAATTTAATTTACTCTTTTAACTATGTGAGATGTTAACTTAATAATTCAACATTTAGTTTTAAACAAAATCGAGTTTGTTTGAACACTTATAACTTAAGAACGAGAGGGCCGATTTTTATGATCCTTGTTTTATGGATTTGTCTCTACCCTGAATATCAGAATAAGTTACATTTTTTTTTTCGATCATTAAGGCGGTGCGAAGCTCACTGGGACCACTAGTGTTTTAATGTACAGAAGAGCAGAGGTTATTTATAATTTCGATATAGATAAAAAGTAGAGGGAATCGATTGTAAAAGTTTATTTTCACAAAATCTAAAAATAAACTTTACCTGTCAATTTACTTTTGTTGACTGTCTCGGTGGCGCAGTGGTAGGGTTATTGTTGCGGAAATCACGGGTTCGAGTCCCGGTTGGAACGAAAGTTGTAAGTTTGGATATTTTCTATGTAAAATACTTTTGTATTTAGAAATGTTTTTTATTTATTTATCTATCTGAAACGTACATCTATCATGATAGGCAAAACCCAATGCGAAAGAGTAGGCATATCAAAAAACTTAAAATTTTATGTAGTACTATTACTACGTAATATAAATTATTACATATAATGATACCTTAGTGAATTCAGTCAGAGAACAATAGAATATATCGGTCGTCTCTGCCCCATGGTTGAGCGTGACAGTGGCGCCTCCTTTAGCAGGTTGGTGCGTTTGGCACCACTGGCAAGCCAGGTCGTCGCCACACGTAAGTACGTGTAGGTAGTACTGTAGGTAGGTAGGTACCTATCTGCGCCTGCTGACCAACCATTCCTAAAATTTTCGCATTATGTGGCTTACCGTGGGCTTACCTCTTTAATGTTTAAATATATTAGACACGAGAGAGAAACTCCCTAATAACTCTCAACTCATTAAATCTAACCATGCCCAGGACGAACAGGGTTGTATACATGAGTGGGTAGAAGGAGTACACTCCGTACAACCGTAAGTATAAAAACCCAATAAATTTGTTTTGCACCCTTTCCAGCATGAGACTATGATATTTAGTTTCATGGGGTTCCCAGATGACTGCATTACACTCCAATTGACTCCTAACCAAATCGTTACATAACAACGCGATAATTGCTTTGATGTTTGTGTAGGCACGAGCTGTACGTTGCATAAAACTAATATTTCTATATGCTTTCCTGCAACATATGTCAATATGATTACGAAACATTAGCTTGCTAAAGTTAACTCGCAGGTCCCTGACTTCATTTACCCGGGTCATTTGAGTACCATCGACATTAGAATTGCATGTGATTGGATTACGCGTATGTATGTTTATCAGTTGTATAACTAAACTAACTATCTGTATCCATGTGTCGCGCGGTAATCAGAGAGGACAGGTCGCTAGGCTTCGCGATCCATGCATACCTCTTTCGCTTCCAGCAGATTCATTAATCGCTTCATACATACACGTTTGGGTATCCGAGAACTTATGATTATTCCGTTTTTTAGCAATCTGCTCACGTGGTTTTCATATGTTAGTCTCGGCCTAGCCTGACTCCTTCTACCCTCTACTCTTTCTTCGAGCTTATTATTAGTTTTATTTGGGTTATATGGAGCTGTGTTAAAATAAGAACCTTAATATATGGCTGGTTATTGCGCTAAACACAGATTTTTTTGTTAGGCCACAGCCTTGCAAGTGGCATATCCGGGCATAAGAACTTTATTGTATTTTAGCAAACAATTAGAGAAAAAACGCGTGTTAACTGCTGTCACTAGGTCGATTAAACTTTACTACTGAGTGGGATTCAGCCGTAGCCTGTATGATGCTCGAGATGATGATATGATGAGATGATCATACCGATGGCCGAGTCTGCTATTTCAATCGTGTCGTAATAGAATCGAAATCGTCGCTCAATAGAAAGCCACCTGTACAGTTTTGAAAGTTTTTCGTAGTCTACTATTACAATCGTACTCCAATAGACTATTTCTATCGGCCGACCGATAGAATTCTACTAACACGTACCGCGCCAATGGCCGCTAGTCACATTTTGACAGCTAAATCAGCGATTCTGGTTCAATTCTACGGCATGTCAATAGTAGAGTCGGCCCCCTGGTTTGTCTCCATAGCGCGCAGTCAGTGAGCCGCAATACCAACGTAATAATGCTGAACGGTATTATGCAATAACGTAAGTGTGTATCAGTGAAAGTCGTGTTATATGCAATGCGCTAATATACTATTGCTCATCGTGGTTTTCCGAGCATTGGTCCAGTATAAGAAGCTCTTGGTTCCGGGGTCCGCTTTCCTAATTAATCTCACTCCTCTCCATACAGCTCTCATATGAGCAGAGCCGTACTTATTGCTGTATTGAATTGGACAGGGATAGACTTTGGCTACGGATCGGTTCACAAAAGATGACCACTGCGCAGAAGGCATTTATTAGGCATTGACATTATTATAAGGACTATTAACATTAATAACATTACTAACTTTTAATATTTCGCGTTGCATGTTTAAAATTAGTGTAAATACCTGTATTATACACTAATTTTAATTAATAACATTATTATTATTACCATTACATTATTATTAACTTTCAAATTATTATTAACATTGTCTCTTCTTCACGGGTATCATCTTTTTTTTTCTTATGAAGATACCCGGTCTTTTGGCAGGCGTACATGGGGACATATTGGGCCAACACGCCGAGGCCCTTCGAGAATTTTAATCTAATAGGAAATGGGATCCCCACTGCTGACAATCCACGCCCGCTTTATGTAGAAGAACGGTAATGGACCACCTCCAATGGAAGTTAAACTATTGTGAAATATGCTAACTGCGAGATGGGCTATTGGGTTGGGTGTTAAATAGATTGGGTGATTTAAGCTATTGATGAAAACGGCGCCTGCTTTTTTAATATATTATTATCAAAATACTGGCAGACGGTGACTCGCCAACTCACTAGATGGGCCCCCTATACAATCGCCGTAGGCAAAATAAGCATATAAGGCGACAGAGAGCGACAGCAGTGTGAGCGGCTTGGGGTGTCGAGCGGTGCGGCGCCGGTTTCACCTTCGCGGGTCAGACCCGGAGCGGGCTTCCCCGTAGTTATGCCCTTGAAAATGACACTTCCACCCCAATTAACATCATTATTAACACTATTATTAGGCATTAACATTATTCTATGACATTTACGGCCGCCATTTGTGGTCATCTTTCGTGAACCGATCTGTACCTGCTGATGAAATTTTCAAAGGGCTCATTATACCTTCGTCTTGGTTTAATAACTGCCATGTTAATGGTAACGGGGACCTACAACTAAACGCGCCTTCCGAAGCACGGAAATGCTCTTAAATAGAAATACTACAATGAGTCCCCCATCTTATGGCCCAACGTAGCGTAGGATGAGAGAAAATATATCTTTAATTCTGTATATAAGACATTATCATTATTATGTAATAATATAATTGACCCGAAGGGGTGGCAGAGGCATACATATTGTATGCCCACTTTTCCACCATGCGTATTCCTGTCCCACGTAATAGGTGGTGAGCCCATTGCCGTGTTGAAATAGACAGACGCAGGTTGCGGCTGAAATTTTGAAATTTTTCAAACCGCCCGTAAGGCCTTCAACTTGACTTAACGACTGCCATGTTACTGGCAACCGGGACCAACGGCTTAACGTGCCTTCCGAAGCACGGAAACGCTCGCAAATGTAAATGCCACAAGTGGTCACCCATCCGAGGACCAGCCATAGTGAAAGCTGCGTAACTCGGTGATCGTTTACAGAACACTGAGTCCGTGGGGCCATCTGATCAATTTATTATTTGTATCGGATTGTTTCATTCTTAATTTATTGTAATTGTTTTGACGTTAGACCATGACGAAATTGTCATGATTAACTGCTGCATGAAATTTTATTATTTTTCAATTTTGCACAGCGTTCATGTACGGTGAAATATGTTTGACCTACCAAATTTTAATTTACCATCTTATTTGTGTTTCTAGCAAATAAATGATTTAAATGATTCTCATTAACGCAGCAATGGTGATGGATACTAATGGACAGAATGATTTTTTACGTTTAATATTATAAAGCTGAAGAGTTTGTTTGGTTGAACGCACTAATGTCAAAAACTACTAGTTGAAATTGAATTATTCCTTTTGTGTCAAATAGCCCATTTATCGAGAAAGGCTATATGTTTATCATCACGACACTACTCAGAAGATCGGGGCATCATAAATATAAATCAATCGGAAAAGTTATTGTTAAATTTATAAACGATGGGATATAATGGGTTACGAGTATGTTACAGGCGAAGTCGCGGGGCTCAGCTAGTATTGTGTATAGCGATGTGCCGTAAGACTCTTTTGTTGTAGTTAAAGTGTAAGTTGTTGACCTATTGACCCAAATCAAGTGATGAAACATCTCTTTTCCACTAGCTGTTTCATATTTATTTTGCACTTCGTATCACGTTATTTAAATGTTGATGATCAACGTTTTAAGATGGTGTGTAATGACTATGTTTGAAATGTTAAACGGATTAATTAACGTGTGAAATTGAGTATTTTAACTTAGCGTAAAGTCCCAGCGGCATTTATATGTGCAAATTGATTAAGATTTCACTATAAGTATCGCCCAGCAAGTCAGGTATCTGCAAAAGTATCGTTAAAATCGGTCCAGCCGTTTCAGAAATTAGCCGGAACAAACAAAGAAACTTTTTTTTCTTATGTTAGTGCCGTATATACCTACTTTCAAATGCATTTAGTCAAAAGGTGTTTATTTAAAATTACAAACAGAGACTAAATTTTTTTGTATAGACGTTTTTAGTTCTTAATTTTTTTTTATGCAAAGTCATGATTTAGCAGTTTTCAAAGTAAATAATAAATAAATAAATAAATATCCATCACGCCTTATCCCCGAAGGGGTGGCAGCGCATATTATATGCGCACTTTTCACCGTGTGGATTCCTGTCCCACGTAATAGGTGGTGAGCCCATTGCCGTGTTGAAATAGACAGACGCAGGTTGTGGCTACCTGCTGTTGAACTTTTTCAAGCCGCCCATAAGGCCTTCAACCAGGCTTAACGACTGCCATTTTACTGGCAACCGGGACCAACGACTTAACGTGCCTTCCGAAGCACGGAAACGCTCGCAAATGTAAATGCCACAAAGTGGTCCAGAGAGGACCAGCCATAGTGAAAGTTGCGTAACTCAGTGATCGTTTACAGAACACTGAGACCGCGGGGCCACGAGCTTCTCTCAGTTTTTAAAAATGATTAGGTATATTTGTAATCTAAATACATACATTTACCAGTATATAGTTATACATAGGTACGTACAAAACAAGTGCAGAAAAGAGCGCAAGTGATGTATAGGTTCAGTTCCAGATTTCTTCATTTGACTTATTTCTGCTGCAGAACCTTTTCAGAGAGTTCTTACAACAACTCACGTGTGTTTCGAAACAATTAATTGCAGTATAAATCTAGTTAAGTCAAGTTGAAGGCCTTATGGGCGGCTTGAAATTGTCAACAGCAGGTAGCCACAACCTGCGTCTGTCTATTTCAACACGGCAATGAGCTCACCACCTATTACGTGGGACAGGAATACACATGGGGAGAAGTGGGCATATAATATGCCTCTGCCACCCCTTCGGAGATAAGGCGTGATAGATAGATAAATCACGTGGTTGGTTTGTGCTATTACGTGGGACAGGAATACACATGGGGAAAGTGCGCATATAATATGCCTCTGCCACCCCTTCGGAGATAAGGCGTCATAGATAGATAAATCACGTGATTGGTTTATGCAACACTTGTTTTTCGTAATTTTGTTTACCTACCTAAAAATAAATACAGGTTAGGTTTTTGGAGAAAAGTTGAGTGAATTACTTAAATCTTTTTGTGCGACAGCCGTATGACCGCCCAACTGCGTTGTAGGTTGACTTTAAAAGCCCTAACACACGACCGGATTTGATCCGACCAGACAGCGGATTTGATTGGCCGCCCGACCAAATCTTACCGTCTGTAGAGCAGTCCGGCGGACATAATTATTATTAATTGAGTCCGCCTCGATCCGCATCGGATATGATCAATGTTGTCGTTCTAGCTACTTTGTCGTAAATTTCCCCAGATTTAATTTAATTTTTCTCCAAATAGACACTTTATCATAACTTTTTTCCCAATGTTGCCATCTTAGTTACTTTGTCAAAAATGTCCCCAGTACCGATTTTACCTTTCCCCAAAAAATTACTTTTTCATACATTTTTTGCCAGAAAGAAAAAAGAGCTACGTTAATACATAACGCAGTGTTTATTTACTCTATGTAGAGGAATACTGCATACCAGTTATCTACATAGATAAGTAAAATTAAAATGTGTGTGTGTGTAATTTCAAATTTGCAGCTTTTCACTAAATGCATATAAAATAATATACTTTATTAGAAACTTTTCATTTCCACAAAAGTTTTTAAAAAAGTAATTTTACCCTAGAATAGGGAAAAAGCCCCTAATCTGAACACCCTGTCTGGTCGTCTGGTCGTCCGGTGCGGTCTGATCCGGTCGTCTGTTGCGACAACAGATTTGATCGGCAGACTCGGCGAATCAAATCTGTCGAGGTCCGGCAGACCAAATTTGGTCGTGTGTTAGGGCTTTTAGGCACACTTGAGCCTCGTTCACTGGATCTCGTTAGAATTTGTATAAATTGTGGCTCTTAATATTGTACATCAGGTATAAATATAAAAAATATGTGTATGTACTCAGTTAAGAAGTGAAAATCCTTTACGAAATTTTTTTACAGCTATTAAATTTCTCTGATACGATGATAAAGAAGTTTCACTTCTACATATAATAAAAACTGTTGAACCGTATTTATCCTTGACCCAAAAGATTAAGAATAACTGTGCTGTAAGCTCCTCGCTTTCTCCCGCACCTCTAATTAAACATGATGCCCCTCATAATCGCAAAAAAACTCATCGAAAACAAAATCTGCGACGGAGATCTCAAAGGTGCCGCTCGCCTTTAGTTCTCAAACAACGTGCTATCAACAGATACTCCTGACACCCTTCAGGCCTTACGGTCAAAACATCCTCCAGCTCTAGTAAACCCATATTTTCTCGACCCACCAACAGCAGCGCAAGCATGCCTTCAAATTCAAAACAAAGATGTAAAGGATGCCATTTTATCTTTTAAACCAGGTTCGGCTGCAGGTTTGGAAGGAATCTCACCCCAACATTTGAAAGACTTAACATCGCATTCTGTGGGTGATGCAGGCGAGCAACTTGTAAATTCAATCACTAAATTAATCAACTTTATGTATTCCGGTAATGTCAATCCAGAAATTGTTCCCATCCTTTTCGGCGCAAACCTCATTGCCCTCACCAAAAAGGACGGAGGGGTGAGACCAATTGCTGTTGAATCAACACTACGACGTCTGGCCTCTAAAATTGCTGTTCGACATATTTTACCAAAATTAAATTCGGAATTTCAACCCGTACAGTTAGGCTTAGATGTAAAAGGAGGGTGTGAGGCAGCCGTCCATGCCCTACGCTCTTTCCTAACTTACGGACCGCCTGACGTGTTGCTCAAAATTGATGTCAAAAATGCATTCAATTCGGTAAATAGGCATACCCTGCTGACGGAAATAAAACAACATATACCGGAAATTTACAATTATCTTCTCAGTTACGCTGACCCTACAAAATTGTTATATCGATCTAATGAACTGTCCTCGGAAGTAGATTGTCAACAGGGTGATCCCCTTGGGCCTGCAATTTTTAGTTTGGCTATAAATCCGATAATCAAAAATTCAACGTTTGGTATTTGGACGACGGAACCCTAGGAGGAGATGTGGATACTGTGATTTCGGACCTATTTTCAATCAAAAATAAATTTGAAACCATTAGGAGCTTAATTTTAGCAAATGCGAACTTTTTATAAATAGCTGCGACTTAAATTTCAATGACGTTAAACAAAAATTCAATATTTTGGCTCCAAATATTAAAATAGTTAACAGTACCTTTTAGGCTCTCTAATCTTTAATGAATCTATTTCTAAATATATTAATAATGCAACAACTAAATTTCAAAATTCTGCTGACCGTCTCCTTGAAATTAGTCTACATTATGCACTTTGCATCTTAAAATTCTGTCTTTTCGTCCCAACATTTACTTATGTGCTCCGTTGCTGATCCTTTTGGAATCACCCAGATCTTTTGACACAAGTAGACGACTTAATCAAAATTAGCTTAGAATCGATTCTTAATATGCAGCTGAACGAGCATTCTTGGACCCAAGCATCCCTACCAATCCTTTATGGTGGTTTAGGGATTCGAAAAATTTCCAGTGTCGCTTTAACAGCCTTTCTATCTTCTGTCCATAGTTCAGCAAAATAAAATTCGTATACAGTTCATAAGTAAAATTTTAAGGGCATCCCCTTCAAACTTTGAGATTGCTTGCATTGGAAGAAGCTAGAAACGCTTTCTAAATTGCTTGCCCAGGTCAAAATTTTCCAGTTTCTCCAAATTCACAGAGGAGCTGGGACGACATAAACTGCAAATTGACTTATGACAATCTTTTGAGCTGTAGTACAGGTTCGGCACGTGCTAGGCTTTTGGCCGTGGGTGCGCATGAGGCCGGCTACTGGCTTCACACGTACCCTTCGTCAAATACAGGAACTTTTCTTGAGCCTGACACGCTCCGAATCGCAACCTGTCTACGGCTTGGGGTTCCGGTCTGCGCTCCTCATAAATGTCCCTGTGGCAGTGATGTCGACAAGTTAGGACATCACGGACTGTCATGCCAAAAAAAATTGCGGGCCGCTTCTCGAGACATGCCGCACTTAACGATATCTTACGCCGGCCCCTTGCCACCGTCAACGTGCCAAGTCTACTTGAGCCAACTGGTATTGCAAGAGACGATGGCAAGAGACCGGACGGTATGAGTTTGATTCCATGGAAGATGGGCCGGGTGCTGATATGGGATGCAACCTGTTCAGACACGCTGGCCCCTTTCCATCCACATGGAACGAAGAACAGAGCTGGTGCTGCTTGTGAAGCGGCTGAAAAAGCTAAAGCATTCAAATATGATTTTGTCCCATTCGGTGTCGAGACTCTTGGTCCGTGGGGTCCTAGCGCTATAAGGCTTTTTAAGGAAATTGCGAAAAGGTTAGTCGACATCACAGGAGACCGAAGAGGGCAGCTACCTCGAACAAAGAATTAGTCTAGCTATTCAAAGGGGGAACGCTGCCAGTATTTTCGGAACTTTGCCTAAAGGGGCCTCTTTTAATAATATATTTTAGTTATGTATCATATTTTTAAGGTTATTTTTAATGTTAATATTAAGTTAAGTTAAGTTGATATTTATTAATGGATGCATCCTGCAGCTTCCAGCTAAGAAAGTGGAAAGTAATTATATAATTATATAAGTATAATAATAATAATTATATTATTATTATTATATAAGTGAAACTAATTATATATAATTAGTTTTACTTATATAATAATAATAATATAATTATTATACTTATATAATTATATAATTACTTTCCACTTTCTCAGCTGGAAGCTGCAGGATGCATCCATTAGGGATAAATATAATGAAAGGGTAGCCGAAAAGCTTGGCGACGTCAATGTAAGCAGTGAGAATGTGGAAAGTGTATGGCAGAACCTTAGGGACAGTATGATAATGCCGCTGTAGAAGTGTGTGGAGAAACGAAAAGAGGCAGTAGTAATAAGCGTGATGCATGGTGGAATGAGGAAGTGAAAGAAGCAGTTCGAATGAAGAAGAAAGCATGGCTAGACTACTTAGCCTCGCGGAATGATTTTAATATGAAAGATAGATACAAGCTGCAGAAAGTTAACACGAAGGCACTGATAGAAGAAGCTCGTGAAAGGTGCAGAATAAAAGCGGATGAAAGGTTGTCGTCCAATTTCCGGGATAATGCCAAGCTCTTCTGGAAAGAGGTAGGCAAGACCCGGAGTTGTTCGGCAATCTGCAGTATGAATAAAGTGCTTAGTGTTAACAATGACGTCCTAACAGACCAAAGTGACGTCCTGCAGAGATGGAGTGAATATTATGGAAAGATGTATGCAAGAAAAGACAGAGATGCCACATCGGGAAGTGGAGCTCACTTCGATGCTCCGGATCCCGATGTCATTGAAGTCATTAGTATGAAAGAAATAGAACAAGCGATAAGAATTATGAAATGTGGTAAGGCTGCGGGAAAAGACAGAGTTACTGCTGAGATGATCAAGTACGGTGGGTCGCGTGTCTGGGACACACTATGTCTGTTATGCAACTTGTGCTGGCGGACGGGTGAGGTCCCAGATGACTGGCGAGTAGCAGTTGTAGTACCTATTTACAAAGGGAAAGGCTCGCGCCTAAACTGCTCCAGCTACAGGGCGATCAGCTTGGTCAGCTTAGCTAGTAAGGTGTATGCAAAGGTTATAACGGCACGAATGCAAGAAAAGTCTGAAAGGTATTTATGGGAAGCTCAATGCGGATTCCGACGTGGAAGAGGTTGCATGGATCAAGTGTTTTCTCTCCGCATGATCGCGGAAAAGTTTCTGGTTAGAAGGTTTTCTGCGCTTTTGTGGATCTAGAGAAAGCATTTGATAACGTTGTGAGAGAAACGCTGTGGGACTTGCTGCCAGGATATGGTGTGGACGGCTCGCTACTGCGGGCAATACAGTCGCTTTATAGGGACTGTAAGGCTTGCGTGCGAGTAGGGGGGGATGTGTCACCTCTTTTTGATGTCTGTACAGGCGTCAAACAGGGATGTGTCATGTCCGCCTGGCTGTTCATAGTGTATCTTGACAGTTGCCTGCAGAAGTTGAAAGATTTTAATATGGGTGTGAATTTGGGTGACTTTACAGTAAACTCTCTGCTGTACGCTGATGATGCGGTGCTCATGGCCTCATCAGAAGCCGACCTACAGGCATTAGTCACTAATATGAAAGAGGGGTGTGAAAGTAAGGGTCTCCGCTTGAATGCAAGTAAAACTAAGGTTCTAGTATTTGAAAGAGGTGACGTAAGAACTAAATGCGAGATTAGGGTAAACCAGGAACGTCTAGAGCAAGTGAATGAAATTGTGTATTTAGTAAGTATGTTTAGCGCGGATGGAAGATATGATTCGGATGTAGAACGGCGAGTAGCTGCCGGAAACAAAGTTAACGGTGCTTTGTCCCAGTTAGTAAAGCGACAAAGCATCGTAAAAGAAGCACGAATGGCGATTCATAACGCAGTGCTAGTGCCAACTTTGCTTTACGGTAGTGAAACCTGGGTATGTCAGCAGATGCATGAAAGTAAATTGAATGCTGTGGAGATGCGATCACTTCGAAAATTGTGCGGCGTTACCTTGGCCGACCGAATACGTAACGAAGTGATACGCAATATGGCAGGTTTGAATGAAAGTGTCAGCGTTAAGCTGGAAAAGGGCGTGCTCCGTTGGTTTGGACACGTCCAACGAATGAGTGAGGAACGATTGACGAAGAATATATATTGTTCAAAAGTAGAGGGTAGAAGGAGCCAGGGAAGGCCGAGACTTACATATAAAGACCGCGTGAGCAGATTGCTCAAAAACGGAAAGGTCAAAAGTACTCGGATACCCAGACTTGCGTGTATGAAGCGATTGATGAATCTCGAAGAAGCGAAAGAAGTATGCATGGATCGCGAAGCCTGGCGATCTGTCCTCTCTGACTACCCCGTCAGGAATACAGCGTGAAGATAGTTAGTTTTTTTTTTTAGTTTTCTTATGATAAAGACTTAAATACAACATGCCGCGTAACCGAAAAAGTTACGATCTTTTTACTATATGTCTATAATATTATATTATATATATCATAATAAAGAAGTTTCACTTCAAAAATCAGAAATTTAAGTTGATATAAATTATATATGCCGCTTAAACTATCATTAGATTATTTATTTATCTATCACGCCTTATCCCCGAAGGAGTGGCAGAGGCATTTATTGTATGCTTACTTTTCACCATGTATTGCTGTCCGACGTAATAGATGGTGAGCCCATTGCCGTGTTGAAATAGACATGAGATTAACCGCTTATAACAACTTGTACCTACCTATAACACCAATAAATAAATTGAATTTGAAGAAAAAAACCTCCAAAATAAATTGGGGGAGACCTTCGTCCAGCAGTGAACTTCAATTGAATGATTTGATTGATAAAATATTTTTAATTAAAATCTACAGGAATCAAGAATTAGTAGAACTGATGTCATCGGCTGTCAGGGACTTAGCCGAGGCAGAGTTCCTGGGCGATAGGGACGAACAAAACAACCCTTTACCTTCTCGACCCCTACCTAAGGAAGAAAGACAGCTCGCCGCAGGTAATAATAAGCTTCTACTTCATACTCTCTCTAAATCATCTTACTACATACAAACTGTAAAGAAAGAAAGAAAAATGTAGAATAAAAACCTAACCACTCCGGGAGTGCCGACAGAAGTGAAAACTCAATTTATTAATAATTTATTTATCTAGACGCGTTGGTACATGCATATATGCACACACTATAGCTGCGTATCGTAACGGGGTGTAGCGAGTCCAGAGATTTATCTCATCTAAAAAATTGCGTACCGCGCTAAAAGAAGTTTTTCCTTCAAAAATTGACCGGGATCGACGTAAAGATGATGATGATAAAAAATAATTCTACACTGAAAGAGTCCTAATTGATTACACAGCATTATTTAATAAGACCTGTAGATGACCGGAATCAACGTTTGATGATGATGATGATAATGGTCGCGAGTCCAGAGATTTTATCTCATCTAAAAATATGCGTACCGCGCTAAAAGAAGTTTTTCCTTCAAAAATTGACCGGGATCGACGTAAAGATGATGATGATAAAAAATAATTCTACACTGAAAGAGTCCTAATTGATTACACAGCATTATTTAATAAGACCTGTAGATGACCGGAATCAACGTTAGATGATGATGATGATTATGGTCGCGAGTCCAGAGATTTTATCTCATCTAAAAATATGCGTACCGCGCTAAAAGAAGTTTTTCCTTCAAAAATTGACTGGGATCGACGTAAAGATGATGATGATAAAAAATAATTCTACACTGAAAGAGTCCTAATTGATTACACAGCATTATTTAATAAGACCTGTAGATGACCGGAATCAACGTTTGATGATGATGATGATTATGGTCGCGAGTCCAGAGATTTTATCTCATCTAAAAATATGCGTACCGCACTAAAAGAAGTTTTTCCTTCAAAAATTGACCGGGATCGACGTAAAGATGATGATGATAAAAAATAATTCTACACTGAAAGAGTCCTAATTGATTACACAGCATTATTTAATAAGACCTGTAGATGACCGGAATCAACGTTAGATGATGATGATGATTATGGTCGCGAGTCCAGAGATTTTATCTCATCTAAAAATATGCGTACCGCGCTAAAAGAAGTTTTTCCTTCAAAAATTGACCGGGATCGACGTAAAGATGATGATGATAAAAAATCTTACGCTTTTTCGATCAGGTCACGTGTCCTGACGCGAGTTTAAGATTTTATACCCATTACAGAAAAAGTGCTCAACGCCGCTAAAGAAGTTTTCACTTTAAAAATAAGAAGGTAAGCAACCCAAATGACGATGTGCATCTCACTTGCTACGCGGAACGAGGCCTCCTTTTTGTATTTAGCTGACCCAGGAGCTTTCTGGGAATGAATACTATTGTAGCTGTTCGCTGTCCGTACAGAAGCTGACCCAAGACGGCAACGTAACGCGAGAGTTTCACGCCTTTTGGCGAGCCCTCGATAGTAGGCAAAGTCTGCCGGGAACCCTGGGATATATTCCTAAGATTCCTCGGTGCGCCCGGCGCTAGACAGCTAGGTAGTAACCATGGGCGTAGAGCCAGGGGAAGGGTGTTTGAGGTTCAACCCCCCCCCCCCCCAATCTATGTTATTTTACTTATTTATTTTATTTCTAAAGTAGGCATTATATTTTCCATACATAATATATCATCCGAGCGTCTGGCTTGGTTGTATTAATAGCGCCAGGAGTCTGTTTTCTTACTTCTCCTCCACCTTGCACGGTCATATGTGTGTTTGTTGAACTTCTAACCACTACAGTCTCTGTGAGTCCGGGTCTTTGTGGGATACTGCTTGTGGCTATACGTTACTGGTATAATTTATTGGTCTACGGATAAGAACTTACCCATTTTTTTAGTGTTTAACGATGAGGTTCCTTGACCACCTTGACCACACACAAAGACATACCATGTGATGTCATATGCATAGAAGATGGTATATGAAGTCGTATTGCCTATTTACTTATAATAAAACCTATTTTATGCCATGCACCCCGTAAATGTGACGCCTACGGCTAATACGTGCACCGGGACATAATTTTTCTGTCAAAGCCATTGTCATTCCACTCGCAGGTCACACTGTAAATATCACATAAGTGTTGGACCGCAAAGTACATATTTAAAGCTGTACCCTTGTAGATATATAAGTAAATATATTCAATAGTACTTAGTCAAAAACCAGTTAAGTCGAGAACGCGGTGCATTTTGCTCTGCGCGCGTCTACTCACACTCTGGCTGTCTGATATAATGGACTGCCTAGTGCCGTGAGGCAAGTGGTTTTAGTCGGTGGTACGAATCTAACATTCAACCCCTCCCAGTCAACAGTCCTGAAGGTCCTCCATGTGGATTTCCCCACGATTATTTAAATAACTATTATGCACTTGAAGCGTTTCCACACTTGAATTATCTTCTTATGACCAAGTGAACGTATTGAACCAGTATGTCTCTAGAAACGCATTTCTCAATTGATTTTTACTAACCTTGGTTTAAATTTGGGCTCTCAAGGGTCACATACAACCATATCGGGGTCATACAGGTCAACACGCTAGTCAGGTATATGGTTTTATTTCAAGCTGTTCTTCTCTACACAACAGTGTAGCCGTCTTTTATCTATGAGATCTGAATTTTGTGGTGGTGATATTAATTTGTACACATTCTGTAAATGTCTAAAATTGCATTGGAATTTCTTTAAAATTGGTCTCCATGAGCTTAAGTCTCCCCCTTGCGCCCCTCTGGTTGCTTACGTAAACGTTTTTAAACGCTTCCGTATCATCCATGTAAAATAACGCATTTACGTCTGAAGTTTCTATGCCGAATCACTCGAAGCCAAATAGAGTTCGCAATCTTGCGCATTCCTATACACACACAAACCGCATTATACCGCTCATTAGTATGCTCGTACTGTCGCACATGACATACAAGGAACTACGCGCGCCCTGAATGCGCCTCATGATCATGCACAAAATGAGAACATAGTCTATATTTTTTTATTGTTAACTTGCTAAAATTACGTGGGCTGCATGATGGAAAGCGTCTGGCGAATTGAGAGCTACTATTTTTATATTGTTTTCCCTTACATATTTGTATAGTGGTTTGGTGTTATCTTTCATCTATCAGCTAGTTCACTTACCTCTTTACGTCATTATCGGTGTGTCCCTGACGGGGGTAGTCGAGAGTTCAGATTGCCAAGCTTCGCGGTCAGATTCATCGTTTCATAATGCACTTCTGGGTATCCGAGTACTTACTTTTGATCTATCCGTTTTTGAGCAATCTACTCAAGCGGTCTTTGTATGCAACTCGGTCTACCCTGAAACTTTTCTTTCCGTGAAATCCACAATAATTAAAACCAACAGTCAAAACTCGTCTGCTCCTAGCGTAGCCACTTTTGCTCTGTGATACCAAATTCATTTTTTCGGAGGTTTAAATGGGGTTTAAATAAGGTTATCTCTTATAGAAATGGAGAATAATCTCATTTCAGAATTCATCCCTCAAGGAAATTCCTGGCATAACTCACAATAGCGTAACTTACGGTATAAAGGATTTTCGAATTGGACAGAAACCCATCTCTTCAGGTTTTATATACTTAAATAAAATAAGTTTTAATTTTGGTGCCCCCTTAAACTACAGCTCAGGGCTGCTTCGATTTCCCTCTCAAGATATAAAAAAAAACATATAAACAACACAGACACACCCAAGCGATGCAATTGAGGGCTTTCACACAAAACTACGAATTCCATAATATGTAGCGAATGTTTTCGTCCGGTTCGTTGAATGTCATATCTTATTCCTAGTTAGTATAAGGATACAAACTGCAGGTACGTACAGTGCTAGTTTGTATGGCGCAGTATGGCCAAAGGTTAAGGTTTTCCATCGACGGCAAGTTAGAGTTTCCATGACAACTTTCACTTTGTTTTCGTAAGATCTTCAATACCTACCAATGCCTCACTGTGCCACATGACTGTAAACTTTTGTTCGTAAAATACTGTTTTGTAATTTCTTGACAATCATTACTGTCAAACCTGCCGAATGTTACTTGTGTACATAAGTACACAAGAAACATTCGGCAGGTCACATTTGCCGTGTTGAATGTAAATAACAAAGTGTTATCTATACAGTTAGAAACTTTACTAGAAAGTTGAAGTAACTTTTAGCTTTTACCTACGACGGCTTTTAAGGTTTTAAACATATTGGTTCAGACTCACTATGTTTAACAAGGGCAGTACCCTAGAGTTATCTCAGGACGATATGTCTATTTTCACGTTAAATAACAAATTATATGAAACAGTATTATTATTATTTTATACCACTGAAGTTGCAGACAAGCATACGGTCCACATGATCAAAGTGGTCACCTTAGCGTATAGACTTTTGCAACACCAGTGGTGCAGCATTCGCGCTGCCGACCCTGTAAAGACCATTTTACATACGAGCTCGATCTCGGTGAAGTCCCAGGAGAAGTTAAAATGACTTGGAATCCGCATCGAATTTAATTAGAAGTAATTTAAAGGAGTTGGAAAAAGAAATTAACGCCTCTTTCCTCCTTTGCAAAACGATAGTTCTGGAAAGCAACTATGTGTACAACTAATAGAAAAATGGAAGCACCCGGTGGTACATTGCGGGTGCTATGTGAACTATGTTTGATTCCAGTAATATGTATGGCAGAAACGTCTAAAAGCACGAAAATACACTCTAGATGCAACGATATCCGCATAGTAAACTACTCCTGATGTTACTCGTACACTGCTCAGCATATTATGTCGCTGCCAGAGTATGTGATCAGCAGTTTGATCATATTTGGCGTCAACTGTTGAACACTGACAGAACGGTGACTCGACCAGTTTAAACGAATATAGTTTGCATCTAAAGTAACCATGTCCCATAAGAAATTGAGCAACACAATGATCCATCTCCAGCCATGTCATTCTCAGCCGTTCACGAACGACTAGGAAAAACTGGTAGCGGGTGGATGGACTGCTTTCATTCTATACTTTTATACAGAAGCGGGGCGCAATTTAGATGTGTGTGATATTCCAGAGTGGGAGTGCATCCTGGATCCGTTGCCCATGGTGGGCGTGACAGGCAGCGCGAGTGAGGAGTGGGCCGCGCGCCACGTGTTGGCCGCGGGAGCGCTCCTGGGCAAGAGCTGCTCGGCCACCCTCAAGCTGGCCGGCCACAGCGCGCAGCTGCAGACACAGGTCATTACATGTTTGGATTTGCCTGATTTTAATTTATATTGCCTTTCGTTCACAGCAAAAGTTTGCCAGTCAGCATTGTTCTGCACTTCATCGTAAATATTAATAGGTATTTGTTCAACAAGTGAGCAAAAGTGTTTTTTGCACCGAGGGCTGATGTTAAATGGGTCCGTATTGGGTTGCATAGTTTTAAGAGGCATAACTTAAAACTGCACAACGTTTTTTGGCATCCTCTTCGTTTCGCATAACGTTTAAACAGAATAAATCATTAGGCATACTTTATTTTCCCTAAATTCTTTATAATAATGATATACACGCATAAAAGGTTTACGCATATTTTTTTTACAATAACGATTACTAATCATAACATTTATTGACATCTCACTCTATGGCATAAAGATTACATGTCATACATATAGAATACCATAATGTTAACGAGTACAAATTTTTATTTTTATATCTAAGCTTGAACTGTCTAAGATTGAAATGCCCACTGATTAAAAATGTCGATAGTCACTATACAGGGAGTAGGAAGATTAAAACGAGCGATTCAGTTCTGGCGCGTAGTGGTCATAAGTGACCTAACACTCCTCCTCGCTTCGTTCGTCGTCATACCTAGTTACGACTTTGCTCAAGACTAGTCTAAAATTAATAACACTTTTAAAATATCATTTCATATGTTACAGCTTACAAACTTGGCTGTGAGTGAGATGATTATTTACAATGGTGTCTTATCATTTTTTAAATATTCTTAGTCAAATTTATTTTTCATTTATGATTTAAACGGTTATCCATACCTCCATTATGCGTTTTGTATTTAATTATAAATTATCTTTATGCGTATAACAAAAATACCCTTTACATGTATGCTGATTAAAATTATGATCAAAAATTAGAGTAAGTTAAAGTTATGCCAATAAAACCATTATGCGTTTATAACACTCTGCTTATCATAATTTATGCGAGAAAACTTTATGCTGAAACTGTTATGCCAAACTACATTATGCTGAAAAAGATTATGCGATCGATAAGGCTTCCATGTTAAATCACAAGTCACAAGTCCACAGATTATTTTAAAGCTGCGGTCCGAGATTACAAAGCATGTTAACTTTTGAAAACTAAATACTAATGATATTTTTGTGTAACGCGTCATTATTGATTACTGAATTATATAGTTTTTATTATCTTTCAATAAAACGTCCATAAATGAATATAGTTACCCCTATAAACCAAAATTATTAAATTTAATAATTGTACGGCCAGTGCTAGTCTTGGTTTTCGAACAAATTTATTTAAAAAGTTATTTTGCCTCACGCTCGCGGCAAAAGTCGCTTTTCCTTTGAGATTTCACGAAGCAAAAGTGCCCTTTTGCTGCTCGAGAGGTGAAAAAAATATTATACCGCTTTAGTGAGTGCGAACATGTTCGTACTTTACAATTTCATTCAGTAGTTTTTGGTCTCCGTTCTAGTCCTATCTTTGCTAATATCTATCTTTGCGAACTATACGATAGGTAACTGAAGAACATCGTGGAACTGTCCTTCGGTTATATAAATATACCTATATATCCTTCAAATTCTGGAACTGCCCAATAGTGGTAAGCAGACGTAGTTGCTGGAACGGCAATTAATCATTTCTAGCAAGGCACAGAATGATAAACTAAACGATAGCAGCTACCAGTATCCAAATAAATGTGAACCCTCAAGTTTCAAATTCAGGCAGATTTTCGAAGCAAATAGGAAGCACCAACATGAAGAAGAGACGAATGCGAGCTGGAGAACTTTAACGACTGCCATAGTAATAGGGTGTGAATATGTACAGTCATATAGTCACTCCTTTATCCCCGAAGGAGTAGGCAGAGGCATACCATACGCCCACATTTCACCGAATGCATTTTTGTCCCACGTAACAGGTGTTGAGTCCATTGCCGTTGGTATATGTAAATGCTTGTAAATGAAATTTGCTACAAACTGTTACCAATATGAGGACTGAAAGTAGTGTAAGATGCCAAACGCCGTCATTAATTACAGAATATTGAACTAGTAGGGGCTTCGTTCACATCTTTTGAAATAAAACTTCTACACGCATGCTTGACTTGGGCAATAGGAATGCGTAATGTTATTTTTAAACTTTCGCGGTTTATACTCATATTTTGTATACTACTCGGGACTTCACGCGAAACAATTTTGTACTTAAATCCAGCCGCGACCACGGGCGCTGCAACGCGCTCGAAACTTCGTTGAATGTAAGTACAAAATTGTTTCGCGTGAAGTCCCGAGTAGTATACAAAATATGAATAGGAATGCGTTACGAAAAGTGTGATCGGGCGGGACGAAAGAAAGTTGAGAGGGAGATATAAGTGAGTGAAGATATAAATAAAGAGTTAAGTTTTGTTTATCACTGTAGCGGTAGAGAGATTCAAGCACAACACTATTTCTTCCTCTCTCTCTCTCATAGCCAGGAGATGGAGTTAAAGAAGTGTAAAGCACACTTAGTATTATTTATCTATCACGCCTTATCCCCGAAGGGGTGGCAGACGCATATATTATTATATGCCCACTTTTCACCATGTGTATTCCTGTCCCACGTAATAAGTGGTGAGCCCATTGCCGTGTTGAAATAGACAGACGCAGGTTGTTGCTACCTGCTGTTGAAATTTTTAAGCCGCCCATGAAGCCTTCAACTTGGCTTAACGACTGCCATTTTATTGGCAACCGGGACCGACGGCTTAACGTGCCTTCCGTAGCACGGAACTGGGGTGGGTCTAAAGGGCCGAATAAATTTAGTAAAATGTGTCTATTTTAGATGTTAAATTTGGAAGAAATTTCGAACTTGTTGCCTTTTTAGTGAGGTGGTAACAAAAAGGCTAAAAGGTCTTATGTGCTTGGGACTAATTAGCACGATCAATTAAAGTCCTTGTAGTCTCGGAATGATGGTAAATATGTAAAGCACACTTGATTTCTGCATTCCACAGGGTTACCTATTCGGCTGCCACCTGGCGTTGGCGTGGCAGGCGTTCCTGGACCTGGAGGCCTTCACGGGTCCGGAGCCGTCCAGCTTTTCCCTCGTGGGCGCTCCGGTGGCCTTCACGCTGGAAGCGAACCCTGAACTGTACCAATACATCGAAGCGGGCCGCAAGAGTGTACACGACGTTGACTATCATACTGTAAGTGCAATTTCTTTTCATCTTTACACTAGCCGACTCCTGCGGCCTTGCCCGTGACGTACTTTTAACTCCGTGGCTTTCATGTGACTTAACTAGTTGAATCGGGCGTTACATGGCGGAAATCCATCGCAGAACGATATTAAGGAGGGGACGAGGATCCCACCACACATTCTCGATTCGTCAATCCTACCGCACAACGGTCAAGGTAATCTCTACTAATTGTAACGGAGGAATGACGAACCGAACTCCTCAAAGAAAGGGATGTAGGATAGGTAAAAGGAAACCTTACCCTCGAAGTTGTCAAAATTTTCTGCAATACTCCGCTTTACAAGGTGACATTTAGTCGACAAGTCGACACGTGTTTCGCCTACACACGAGGCATCCTCAAGACTGCTTGACAGCAAGACCCATTTGACTGACTCTGTGGCGCGGTGGGAGTGTATCCGACTGCTACGCAAGAGGTCGTAGGTCCGATTCCCACCCAGGATAAAACTTTGTGTGATGAGCACGATGGTTTATTCTGTGTCTGGGTGTTATTTATCTATAATATGTATGTATTTAGAAATATATATAAGTATGTTTATCGGTTATCTGGTTACGATAGTACAAGCTCTGCTCAGTTTGGAATCAGATAGCGTTGTGTGAGTAGTCGCAACAATATTTATTGATATTTATGGTCACTGCGACTCTTTCCAGGGTAGTAGCGTGATGATACTAGCCTTCCTTGATAAATGGAATATCCAGCAATATGAATATTTTCAAATCGAACCTGTAGTACTGTATGTATGAGAAGTTTCCGCTGCACTGACTTTTGGCGATTATCATATAAACAAGCGTTCGTTAACGCATGTATCTACTGAATATTTATGACTGCGGATCGACAGCGTGTTAGCGTAACCTATGAATGTTACAATTACGTACAAAGATAGAAAAACAATCTTATTATGATCGACTGACTGACTTAAGGAATACTTTCAATAAGCCCAGTAGTTGCCCGTTGTAGCATGAACAGCGGCTCGCTCGTACAGGTACCGTGCAGTGTAACATGTCTCGGTGACGTAAGTGATAGTGTATGAGGTCTGAGGTCGCTGAAGTCCCAGGTTCGATTCTCCGTGTCGGAAAAAATATTTGTGTGATCCATGAATGTTCGATTCGGGCTTTGGGTGTTTCCTATGTATAATCTCAGCAATTTCAGTTCGAATTTAAAGAAAAACGGACGTCACGGACAAGGTCGCGGAGGTCAGCTAGTATATAATAAGTTTAAAAACCGCTAACAAGTGGTATGCGGGTGGTATTGCAGCTGTACAAGGCAGTCGTGGCGGGCAACGGCATCGAGCAGACCAAGGGATTGCAGAGGGAACATATCGCGCGGGCACTTGGTGTTCTGGATGAACTACGACCTAGCGCCGCGAGGACCGCTCTTGCCAATATCATCGTTGCCATGACGCAACATGACCATCTCTAGTATACCACCTACCTTCTGCCTTGAGGATTTTAGGCGGGAAAATGGTGGACAAGATACGCTTGCTGTATATTATTTTCTAAATCTAGTGCGTTATTTTGTTCTATGTGTGGGAGCGGTGGTTTCTTGGACATAAAAGTTGTGTTAACGTGTTGTAGTAAAAAACAGTGATGTTTATGGGGTGAATTGGGATTTTCCATCTTGCCGCGTCATTTTCCATCTTGCCGCGTCAAATCCTCCGTATAGCAACCACTACTATACTGGGATAAGACATAAAAGACAAAACATAACGTAATTATTAAAAAACTAAGGAGATATGAAATAAATAAGATTAAGATAAAAGGTCTTAGAAACCAGGCCATAAAATAACTACAAAAAAAAACTTCTGCTTTGAAAAGTTGTGAACTGGGTGTAGGTTGTAAAATGGTCCCCAGAAAGGTGAGTGCACAACTTTTTCTTTCCTTTAAGCGACTAATCCCACACATATTCTCAATACTGTGACTCCTATTAACCAGGATCTACCTACAGCGAAGACTTAAATTTAAACTATTCAAAATCTGTCAATTATTTCATAAATTATGTTGTTCCCGGGATAAAAAGTAGCCTATACCCGTCTCCTGGCTCTAAGCTACCTCCCCACCAATTTTTAGCCCACTCGGTACAGCCGTCGTTGAGTTATAAATAGTGTAACTAACACGACTTTTTATATATATAGATTGTAAGTGAGTCAATACTACCCACTTAAAGTTACTGAGATATTACTTACAGTTCATTGTTGACAGTTATAATTAGTTTAAATTGTAATTAAATGTACTGTAATTAATCGGGTAGATCGCAAATACTATCTCAAAGTATAAAATGGTGCCCGAGTATATAAGATCTAATTTATACATCTTAACACTGAATTCATAAATTTTAAATAGGTATTAATATTATTTCAAAGCTCAAAATTTAAAAGCATATTAATTTTAAATTTGTGAATCATTTTGTGTATGCGTTACATGCACTTGTATCAAAATTTCCCAAGGCACTTCATTGCCGTAAATTTTATTACAAGTGTAGCTTATTTTTACGGGAATTACAACATCGTTTAACTGCGAAATGTCTTCAATATCTGCACCTGATTCTAATTTTAGATTTCTCAAGCAGTTCTATTTGAAATTAGGACTTGTTTATCCCGAAATTAACTCGCATAAACCACATTAGGCTTTATTTTAGTATTAGATTTTAAAATATATAATCTTGCTATGTTTGTAATCTGTATTGAAACATACACAGTTACCGTGAGTACCTTTAAATAGCAAATAAGTACAACGAAGACAAATTAATGCTCAAAATAGTTTTGTATTGTATAAATACATTCCAGAGTTATCACTCTGTCTAACTATAAGATTATGAAGTAAATAACTACTTAGGCTTTAATATTTGTACGTATAAACATTTTATATATTTATATTTTTATATTATACCATTGATTTTTATCTGTACGGAATTCTCATTCACCCTTTTCATTTTACTAATTTTTTCTTTTAAACCACATAGCCACGACGGCTAGCAGTGGTGCACCTCAGGTACTCTGACAGGGTTGAGAGTTTAAACGGCACTCGCTTCCAATAATGCCGAATATCAAAAGCATAACGTCAGCTGCTTGAATACACGAAGTGATACGCAATATTGAATGAAAGTTTTAGCGTAATAGCGTTAACACACGACCAAATTTGGTCTGCCGGACTTCGACAGATTTGATCCGCCGAGTCTGCCGACCAAATCTGTTGTCGCAACAGACGACCGGATCAGACCGCACCGGACGACCAGACGACCAGACAGGGTGTTCAGATTAGGGGCTTTTTCCCTATTCTAGGGTGAAATTATATTTTTTAAGGAACTTTTGTGAAAATGAAAAGTTTCTAATAAAGTATATTATTTTATATGCATTTAGTGAAAAGCTGCAAATTTGAAATTACACACACACATTTCAATTTTACTTATCTATGTAGATAACTGGTATGCATAGTATTCCTCTACATAGAGTAAATAAACACTACGTTATGTACTAACGTAGCTCTTTTTTCTTTCTGGCAAAAAATGTATGAAAAAGTAATTTTTGGGGAAAGGTAAAATCAGTACTGGGGATATTTTTGACAAACTAACTAAGATGGCAACATTGGGAAAAAAATTATGAAAAAGTGTCTATTTGGAGAAAAATTAAATTAAATCTGGGGAAATTTACGACAAAGCAGCTAGAACGACAACATTGATCATATCCGATGCGGATCGAGGCGGACTCAATTAATAATAATTATGTCCGCCGGACTGCTCTACAGACGGTAAGATTTGGTCGGGCGGCCAATCAAATCCGCTGTCTGGTCGGATCAAATCCGGTCGTGTGTTAGGGCTTTAATAGCGTTAACACACGTTCAGATTTGGTCTGCCGGACCTCGACAGATCTGATCCGCCGAGTCCGCCGACCAAATCTGTTGTCGCAACAGACGACCGGATCAGACCGCACCGGACGACCAGACAGGGTGTTCAGATTAGGGGCTTTTTCCCTATTCTAGGGTAAATTTTTTTTAAGGAACTTTTGTGGAAATGAATAGTTTCTAATAAAGTATATTATTTTATATGCATTTAGTGAAAAGCTGCAAATTTAAAATTACACACACACTCATTTCAATTTTACTTATCTATGTAGATAACTGGTATGCATAGTATTCCTCTACATAGAGTAAATAAACACTACGTTATGTATTAACGTAGCTCTTTATTCTTTCTGGCAAAAAATGTATGAAAAAGTAATTTTTGGGGAAAGGTAAAATCGGTACTGGGGATATTTTTGACAAAGTAACTAAGATGGCATCATTGGGACAAAAATTATGAAAAAGTGTCTATTTGGAGAAAAATTAAATTAAATCTGGGGAAATTTACGACAAAGTAGCTAGAACGACAACATTGATCATATTTTATAAATTTTTTTTTAAGGAACTTTTGTGGAAATGAATAGTTTCTAATAAAGTATATTATTTTATATGCATTTAGTGAAAACCTGCAAATTTAAAATTACACACACACACTCATTTCAATTTTACTTATCTATGTAGATAACTGGTATGCATAGTATTCCTCTACATAGAGTAAATAAACACTACGTTATGTATTAACGTAGCTCTTTTTTCTTTCTGGCAAAAAATGTATGAAAAAGTAATTTTTGGGGAAAGGTAAAATCGGTACTGTATCGGTAAGATGGCAACATTGGGAAAAAAATTATGAAAAGTGTCTTTAAATTAAATCTGGGGAAATTTACGACAAAGTAGCTAGAACGACAACATTGATCATATCCGATGCGGATCGCGGCGGACTCAATTAATAATAATTATGTCCGCCGGACAGCTGTACACACGGTAAGATTTGGTCGGGTGGCAAATCAAATCCGCAGTCTGGCCGGATCAAATCCGGTCGTGTGTAATAGCGTTAACACACGTTCAGATTTGGTCGGCCGGACCTCGACAGATCTGATCCGCCGAGTCCGCCGACCAAATCTGTTGTCGCAACAGACGACCGGATCAGACCGCACCGGACGACCAGACGACCAGACAGGGTGTTCAGATTAGGGGCTTTTTCCCTATTCTAGGGATTTTTTTTTTTAAGGAACTTTTGTGGAAATGAATAATTTCTAATAAAGTATATTATTTTATATGCATTTAGTGAAAAGCTGCAAATTTAAAATTACACACACACTCATTTCAATTTTACTTATCTATGTAGATAACTGGTATGCATAGTATTCCTCTACATAGAGTAAATAAACACTACGTTATGTATTAACGTAGCTCTTTTTTCTTTCTGGCAAAAAATGTATGAAAAAATAATTTTTGGGGAAAGGTAAAATCGGTACTGTATCGGTAAGATGGCAACATTGGGAAAAAAATTATGAAAAGTGTCTTTAAATTAAATCTGGGGAAATTTACGACAAAGTAGCTAGAACAACAATTTTTCTCCAAATAGACACTTTTTTATATTTTTTTTCCCAATGTTGCCATCTTAGTTACTTTGTCAAAAATGTCCCCAGTACCGATTTTACCTTTCCCCAAAAATTACTTTTTCATAAATTTTTTGCCAGAAAGAAAAAAGAGCTACGTTAATACATAACGTAGTGTTTATTTACTCTATGTAGAGGAATACTATGCATACCAGTTATCTACATAGATAAGAAAAATTGAAATGAGTGTGTGTGTAATTTTAAATTTGCAGCTTTTCACTAAATGCATATAAAATAATATACTTTATTAGAAACTTTTCATTTCCACAACAGTTCCTTAAAAAAATTTTACCCTAGAATAGGGAAAAAGCCCCTAATCTGAACACCCTGTCTTGTCGTCTGGTCGTCCGGTGCGGTCGTCTGTTGCGACAACAGATTTGGTCGGCAGACTCGGCGGATCAAATCTGTCGAGGTCCGGCAGACCAAATTTGGTCGTGTGTTAAAGCCCTTAGGGCTTTAAGGCTGTAACACACGACCAAATTTGGTCTGCCAGACCTCGACAGATTTGATCCGCCGAGTCAGCCGACCAAATCTGTTGTCGCAACAGACGGCCGGATCAGACCGCACCGGACGACCAGACGACCAGACAGGGTGTTCAGATTAGGGGCTTTTCCCTATTCTAGGGTAAAATTATTTTTTTTAAGGAACTTTTGTGGAAATGATAAGTTTCTAATAAAGTATATTATTTTATATGCATTTAGTGAAAAGCTGCAAATTTGAAATTACACACACACACATTTCAATTTCACTTATCTATGTAGATAACTGGTATGCAGTATTCCTCTACATAGAGTAAATAAACACTACGTCATGTATTAACGTAGCTCTTTTTTCTTTCTGGCAAAAAATGTATGAAAAAGTAATGTTTTGGGGAAAGGTAAAATCGGTACTGGGGACATTTTTGACAAAGTAACTAAGATGGCAACATTGGGAAAAAAATTATGAAAAAGTGTCTATTTGGAGAAAAATTAAATTAAATCTGGGGAAATTTACGACAAAGTAGCTAGAACGACAACATTGATCATATCCGATGCGGATCGAGGCGGATTCAATTAATAATAATTATGTCCGCCGGACTGCTCTACAGACGGTAAGATTTGGTCGGGCGGCCAATCAAATCCGCTGTCTGGTCGGATCAAATCCGGTCGTGTGTTAGACACACGACCAAATTTGGTCTGCCGGACCTCGACAGATTTAATCCGCCGAGTCTGCCGACCAAATCTGTTGTCGCAACAGACGACCGGATCAGACCGCACCGGACGACCAGACAGGGTGTTCAGATTGGGGGCTTTTTTCCCTATTCTGGGGTAAAATTAAAATTTTGGGGAACTTTTGAGTAAATGAAAAGTATATAATAAGGTATATACTTATTATATACTTTCTATGCATTAAGTGAAAAGCTGTTAATTTGAAATTACAAACAGACATTTCAATTTTATTTATCTGTGTAGATAACTGGATTGCATAGTATTCCTTTCCATAGAGCAAATAAACACTAGCTATGAAATGCTGGTGGTCCCCCGGACTCAGTGTTCTGTAAATAATCACAGCGTTAAGCAACTTTCGCTATGACTGGTCACGGATGGGTGACCACTTAGTGGCTTTTACTTTTACGAGCGTATCCGTGCTTTGGAAGGCACGTTAAGCTGTTGATCCCGGTTGCTAGTAACATGGCAGTCGTTAAGTCAAGTTGAAGGCCTTATGGGTGGCTTGATAAATTTCAATAGCAGGTAGCCACAACCTGCGTCTGTCTATTTCAAATACAGCAATGGGCTCAACACCTATTACGTGGGACAGGAGTACACATGGTGAAAAGTGGGCATATAATATGTCTCTGTCACCCCTTCGGGATAAGGCGTGATAGATAAATAAAAATAATAAATAAATAAACCCTACGTTATGTATTAACGTAGTTCTTTTTCTTTTTTGGGGAATAATGTATGAAAAATTATATTTTTGGGCAAAGTAAAACTAAGACTGCAACATTGGGGAAAAAAATGTAAAAGAGTCTTTTTGGTGAAAAAAAAATAAATCTGGGGAAATTTAGGACAATGTAGCTAGAACGGCAACATTGATTATATCTGATGCGGATCGAGACGGACTCAATTAATAATAATTATGTCCGCCGGACTGCTCTACAGACGGTAAGATTTGGTCGGGCGGCAAATCTAATCCGCGGTCTGATCGGATCAAATCCGGTCGTGTGTTAGCCCTAAAAGCCCTTATTAAGCTAGAAAAGGGCGTGCTCCGTTGGTTTCGACACGTCCAACAAATGAACGAGGAACAATTGACGAAAAATATATATTGTGCGAAAGTAAAGGGTAGAAGGAGTCAGGGTAGGCCGAGACTTACATATGAAGACCACGTGAGAAGATTGCAAAAGTACTCGGATACCCAGACGTGCGTGTATAAAGCGATTGATGAATCTTGAAGAAGCGAAAGAAGTATGCATAAATCGCGAAGCCTGGCGCTGTCCTCTCTTATTAAGAAGAACGACTGAATTATGTCCTCAAAAAAATTTACCTCAACCACAGCTGCATTCGTTGGTGAGCAGGTCTTCCACCCTGCAGGTGAGTTTACTTTGGGGAGTAACTTATTCTGGCTTGACTGCCGATTCAGATTAGGAGAAAGATAGTCTTTAGTTAGTCGTCAAAAATAAAAGTTATTAAGTCTGTGGTTCAAAAGTTATAAGAGTACTGCAGAGACCCAGCCAAAGCAAGCATATTCTGGCTGTGGCAGGATTTAGAGGTATCTACTCGTATCTCAACTACGTCTAGTGAAAAACTGTGAGTTAGAAGTAAGTTTTTCGTAACCGCAAAATTATAACGAAACGTAATATGATTCAAAAGTTATATGGGCAGTCCAACAATCTTATTCTGACTGGGTCATCTCTATATTTCGACAGCAAAATCACCTTGTTTATAACAAACAAGTTAAAGTACTAAGTATTCATCTTCTTTACAGGAGATGCCTCTCCTTTTCCGAAGGTTGGCAGATTTTTGGAACTCCTCTCAGTTCTGCGCCGAACGTAAGAGCTCCCCTGGACTAGGAGCAAATCAGTTTTGGGAATACAAACTCAGGTGCTAGGACTGTATCACTACTTAATGTACTTTAAGAATTTATAATCGTGTGGAAGAAATCCGGTTTCTTTGGCAATCGAGTTCAAATTTGGGGCTGTGAGTTTGAAGGTTTGGAGTCTTACAGGCGTCGCCGCTCGATTAGTGTACCTTATTCTTGGTAAGTTGACTTGAAAGTACTGCGGAGGTACGTTTACAAGAAGATCCTCTCTAGTGTCCAAATTCTACATAATTTAATCACTTACAACTGCATAGGTAAGGCAAGACGTAGGTAGCGTTTTTATTCGCAATTAATTGACATGAGATACCTACGTCTTACAAATAGATGCACAGGAGGACCTACATATTGCCTTGTGGAATGCCGTAACCTCACGTAGGCTATCATTTTATAGCATAGTTGAGAGTAATTTGATTGTCATAGCTTCGGGTTTCTAGGAAATAAATACCATGTCTCTGAAAGTAATAAACTTTGCCTCTACTATGAATACTATATAACAGAAGAGACTGTCAAAGGCATTGTTTAAAGCAAATTTTTTTTTTATTATTATTTTGGGACACTTTTCACACAGCGCATTCTAGCCCAAAGTAAGCTAATATTTGCTTGTGTTATGGGATCTAGATAACTGATAAACATACTTATATATTTATTTATTTCTAAATACATACATATTATACATAGGAAACACCCAAACTCCGAAACACACATTTGTGGATCACACAAATATTTGTTCCGACCCGGGAATCGAACCCGGGACAGGCAGTCAAATTATATTTACGATCCGATAAAATGATGAATGAGGAATTAAATAAAAGATGTTATTTTTTAAATTAATTGTATTAATAAATAATGGTAGTTCTATTTACATGACACATTCGATTACTCTCTTGTTTTGGCAGAAGACAATAAAAATATTGTTACACAATTAGTTCACCTAACTCAAACGTATGTACCTAACATCCCTAGAACACTGGTAATGAACCCATTTCCACATTATCAGGGAAACATTAAAAAAACATATTTGGTTACAATCTGGCAATACTGGTCGTTTTTGGTTTGAAAAGTTTCCGTAATACAACTTTGTATTTTCACCATAGGCATAAAACTTATCGAGTAGGAATTCCTTTTGCTCGAAAAAATATTCGCATGCACCTGTAAATTTATTTTGTTAAATTAATTTGTGAAATGACTCCTACTATATTTGTAATATGTCTATGACGCTCACAAGGCCAACCACACTGGTACAGACATACAAACATACACTCGCGGATTTATGTATATCACAGGTTTCTGGTGTGACCTAAATCATACAATTACCTTCTAAAGTCGATCTCCTACAACATGCATTTACAATTTGATGTCAAAATTGCTTCTGAAGTTACTCAATGTAAAAGTCTTACAAAAAACAAACTGTTTTGTGTTTGCAAGTATAACATTATGATTTAAAAATGCTGCGATTGCATTTGATATGTCTAGTCACACAATGCGAAGTTGAAAATCGATTGGCAAATATTAATGGCAAGAATTCAGGGCATTGTACCAAATGATTATACACAAATAATATCGGAAATACAAAATTTAGGCAAATTTCAGTAAGTTCCCAGCGTCAAGCATTACCATAAGACCATCGACAATATCGCACCATTCGTTTTATTTTTAATATTTTTTTTCCTACGTTACAATGTACATAGGGTCCGATGTCTATTATTGCTTATTTTTTTTATAAGTTTTGTTGTCTCCAAAACTTTCACCTATAAATAATTTTTCACGTTCGTCCCAATAAATTTACCTTCAATAAATACGGTACAGGTAAAAAATATAAACTATATCAATAGTTTAATCTTTAAAACAAACTTTTCCTTACACCTAATTATATATTAATAACTATTCATCAGTATGTTTTCATTCATTTTCAATTATATGCCTACTTTATAATCTTTCCAAGCGCCTGAAAATTGTTTTTTTTTTTTATTATTCTTGCAAATATTCTATCCTATACGTAAATTATTATTCTTCTTTTTTATTTTATGGTATCTAATTTATAAAATTTTATCGACTCTAAGTTAGAAGAATGTTCGTATCAATGCATTCACTCACTCAATTATAAGGTCACCGATATTTAAATAGAAAATTAGATTCACAATAATATCAATAATTTTAATTAATATACGAACATACAGGCACCCGCTTGTCAAATAAAGAAGGCGTGATTGAAACATGCGTCAAACAAACTGTCGTACATAATTTAATGATCGAGCCGTAAAGCAAATATATTAAATTTTAACGTCTACAGTAACACTAAAATTATTACAAAAAAATGATTCGATAATGGTTCACGTAATACAATAATATAAATAAGTTAAATATTCTAAAAAGTTAAAAATTACACACATCTTAAACCTAATAGAAAAACACTCGATTTTTTTTGTGTCAGAACGCTCACAGACGTGCGCTCCATGAATTACTATTTTAAAAACTTCGGCCAAATCTACAGGAATGGTATTTAATAATACAAATAATATAAAACAACTAATACAGACAAAGGTACAAAAATATGATTAACACGACCGCCGAGGAAATGGCGCCCCGCCCTTGTGCACCGTTTTGTACTTTTGTTCTGGATAACGTTACGTAATGTAGGGTTAGTAGTTTATGAGATCAACGTGTCGCATTACACTTTCGATTATGCGCTTAATTAGAAAAAAAACATCGACAAAATATGCAGATAAAACATACCATTTACGTCACTATTTTATACAGCTCTAGTCCGTTTTAAATTAAACTAAACGCTCGGATCGACGCTCGCCAACGCAAAAATGACAAGAATATACAAAAAATCTACACTAAGACGGTCACCCGGACAATACACGATCGACACTAACATAACGTAAGACTAGCTGAAACGCGATAACCACTATCTAAAATTAAAACTTAAAGTTACATCTTTGATTGAAAACTCACTCGGTATACGCTATAAAAGTACCTTAATAAAAAACGGTAGATACTCAATTCCAACTTTAAATGCACAAAAGGAATCACCGGATTGTCGAAACTCTCGCGACCCGTCCGGCTGCGCCACTTACATAATTAGTCGAGGAACTACAAAATATGGAAAGCCCACGGTCCTATCGATTAGATCGAACGTAAAGGAAGGCAACACGAGGCTAGAGGAGAAGACCGGAAGGGTCTGCGGGCCTGCGTCAGGCGCTGGACTCCTGGTAGGGGCCCGTGACGGTGCAGGGGTGCATGGGGAAGCGCGTGCTCCACGACGTCGTGGTGTGCGTGGCGGCGCGCAGCGACACCTGCCCGCCCGCCGCCCTGCAGCGGTCCGAGGCGCTGGGCGGCCTGGCGGGCCCTGGGGGCGGCGCCGTGGACGTGGGCCCCGGAGTCCCCGGTGTGGGCGGGTTCAGCCCCAGCTTTTTCAGTCTCATCTTCTCCTCCCACTCCTCGAGACCGTGCTTCGGCCGGTTCAGGTTGCGGTGCTGGTAGAAGACCAGCGATATTCTGGTCGGGTTCACCCTGTTTGGACTCTTGACGGCGGTCGTCGAGTGCATCTCGTGTTTCGCGCACTCGAACAGAACGCTGCCGTGGCTCAGCGCGATGGCGACGCCTCCCATCGTGCTGTCCTTGAAGCAGTCCAGGTTATCGGTAAAATCAGTTACCTCGCCGATCGGTTCCGCCTTCGGCGGTTCGGGCGGGTACGGGATGGAGAACGGCGGCGGGTATATACACCAGTTCGGTGATGATTGACACCAGTTTGGGCTCGGATTTTGGTAAAAATTTGGTGCAAAGTTTGGATTGTACTGATACCCGTACGAGTTGTAGCAGTGGGGATTTCTTAGCAACTCCTCCCTTTTGTATTTTTCAGCATTGTAGTATGCTAAACTGTTGTAGTCGTTGTATGTGTTCTCGTAAGGGTTGTAGTGACCGTAGGGGTTCGGTGGAAAAGGGTAGGCGTTCGCAACCTGCGGGTAGTTCCCGTAGCCCTGTATAGGAGACTGATTACTGTAGCTATTCTGGTTGACCGGATGGAAATTATTTCCTCCAAATTCTGTAGCTGGCTTAGTCATAGCCAGGTTTTGCTCATCGTGATTTATTGTATAGTTATTTTGTAATGTTGATGTTTGAGGGGGGATATTATTTAATTTATTGTCGTATGGACTTCGGTGCTCATAGCCTTGGCCTAGGTGAGGCCTGTCCGAAGGTGGATACGGTTTAAGGAATGTAGAGTTCTCTATGCTCTCGGGTGGATTAGTGTGCTGGGATCTAGAAGGCGGTCGTGCCTTTGGAACTCTAAATAAAGCATTTTCATTTTCCGGTGTTGCTGGCTCTTTAGATTTTGGATCCCAATTCTTAGTATCTGGAGATTTCCAAACTATTTTACGGGAATCTGAGTTTATCATTTCGTTGTTAGGTGATTTTAAGTCTGGGATATGTGGTGCAGCGGGAGATTGGGGCGCACTTTGGGTGTTTTGTGATATCTCCGTAAGTCGCGGTGAGCTTGGCATATCAAACTCTGACATTTTATTGGTAATGTCAGCGATTAAATTAGTTTTCTCTAGTTCTACATTTGACTTTGGTATCATTGTTTCAGGATTTGAATTAGTATCGCTCCTGCTTGAATCAGGACTGTAATTATTTGGAGGAACATTTAAATGTGCTGTGGTCGAATCAGGATCTTCTTTGACGACATTGTTGAACATTTCGGCGTTAGGGAAGTCTGGCCACTGATTCTGTGGAGGCATGTGGTTTTGAAATAGTTGTTCTCGCTTTTGTAGGCCTGCTGCGAAACTAGGCAGCTGGTTCGGATTCGGGTTTGGGTTTGGATTCTGACACGAATTAACTTCAACTACCGGGGAAACATGATTTGGATTATACAACGCATTTTGGTGATGTAAATTGTAACTCTGGTCATAAGGGTTGTACGGCGAATCCAGTACCGTACTGGATATTTGATTACTTTGTAGTTGAGCATCTGTAAAATTGTCTATCATAGTTGCCATATCCAGTAAAGCTGGATTGCCTAAATTTGGGTTAATAAGTCCAGGGTTTTGGTGTTGCATATTTGGATTTACAAAAGCTGAGTTATAGTGAGGATTATTACTGAAAGGCGACGGATTGGACTGGTTCAATGGGGTGTGGGCTCTTGGCGATGCACTACTCTGACTTCGTGGGCTAGCGTTGTTCCTTATGTCCGTTGGCTGTGGAGTTCTGGGTGACTGCTGTGCTTTCTTCTGGTTCCCAGGACTTTGTGAGGAGTTATTTCCTGAACTGGATTCAGAGTTTTCAGCGTCATCTTTCCGCTTCTTGCCGTGGCGACGGCATGGTTGGAGCGGGACTGAACGCACGCGTACTTCCATTGGAAATCTGTAAACGAAACGAATTTGACGTTTAAAAGACAGTTTACGAGAACAATGAAATAAAACAATAATACCTAGTGCATATTTAAGACAATATAGAGATATTCGTATATTCATATTGTTTGAATTTATAATTATTTAAAATATTTACGAGATATGGTAAACATTCAAAGTATAAAGGAATTAAAGGTCCTTGCTAACAGACTATTAGGTAGCTAGAGAAAAGGTTACCTGGTAGTCTATATAGATGCGGAGGTCACACAAATGGCGGTGAAATGTTAGAAAAAATAAAGGGATTCTGAGCTATTTAGTATTATTAACATACATACATAATTACACATACATATTGTCACGCCTTTATCCCCGAAGGGGTAAGCAGAGGCATACTATACATTTCACTGTATGCCTTTTGTGTACCATGTAACAGGTGGTGAGCCCATTGTCGCGTTGAAATAGACAGACGCAGGTTGTGGTTACCTGCTCTTGAAATTTTTTAAGCCACCCATAAGGCCTTCAACTTGACCTAACGGCTGCCATGCTACTGGCAACCGGGATCAACGGCTTAACGTGCCTTCCGAAGCACGGAAACGCTCGCAAATGTAAACGCTACAAAGCGGTCACCCATCCGAGGACCGGCCATAGTGAAAGTCGTTTAACGCAGTGATCGTTTAAATAATTACAAAAATAATATGTCTGGTCATAGTCTCTAGTCATAGCATACAGAGGTAGGAGAATCAAAAGAAAGCCGACGCGACTCACTTGTCGAGCACCTCGAGCGCGCCGCTGCTGACCTTCTCGTCGTGGCCGTCCCGCGAGCCGAACTCGTCCGTGGCGTCCAGCACGTACAGTGGCAGCACGTGCAGCTGCTCGTCGGGCGCGCGGGCCAGCGCGCGGTGCCGCGCCAGCGTGACGACGGCCGTGCAGCCCGCGTTCATGTTGTGCAGGTCGCGGTGCGAGTGCGCGCAGAAGTCCACGCACGCCGTCACGCCTGGGCCACAAACCACCTTGCACTTCTATTTCTTTATTTATTTATTATTAATGAAGGCTTACAAACTAATAAACAAAATAGTTTTAGTTCATCATCATCATCCGAGCGTCTGTCCCAGTTGCGTCTCGCGACGCCGGGTGTTACCTACGTAGCCCGGCGGTTGCCGCAAGACGTGACCATACCAACGAAGGCGACACTCTTGCAACTTGTCTGCAATGTCACGGACGTGAAGGCCGCCGCGGATGCGAGAGTTCCTCACGCGGTCCATCCGCGTGACTCCACACATCCACCGCAGCATCTTCATTTCCGTGACACGCAGCTCCTGCTTGTGTCGCTCCAATATCGGCCACGTCTCACTGCCATGTAAAAGGACAGGTCTAATAATGGTTTTGTAGACCTGTCCCTTCAACCGGATCGGCATTTTAGAGTCACAAATGACACCGGTCATCTCCCGCCATTTGGCCCACGCGGCAGCAATGCGTGACTTGACATCGCAATCGATGTCACTGGACGTGTGAAAAACAGATCCCAGGTATTTAACCTGGTCCGTGCGCTCGACCAAATCACCGCCTATGCGGACGGATGTGGGATCTGTCGAGTTTAGTGCCAAGTACACGGTCTTCGCCACATTTGGTTTCACACCGCCGTACCGTAGCCCGACGGTGATGGGGAAGGGTTTCGTGTCGCCAACAGCAGTCCGAACCATTGAATCAGAGTCACAGTACATGTCCCGGATAGTGTCAATATAGACCTCTGGAACCCCTTTGGACCGCAGTGCCCACCAGATCATCGCACGAGGAACACAGTCGAAGGCCTTCTGCATATCTAGAAACAGACAGTGCAGAGGCGTGTTCTTCGACCTGTATTTCTCTGCGACAACCCTCAGGGCAAAAACAGGGTCCGTGGTCCCATGACCAGGGCGAAACCCATATTGACACTCCGAGAGAGTACACTCCTGCCGGATCCGAGAGTCTAAAATCCTCTCGAAGATCTTCATGGTGTGGGACATCACCTTAATACAGCAGTAGCTCCCGCACTCCTGCACTGACCCCTTACCTTTGAAGACTGGAGTAATAATACTCAGTCTCCATTGGTTTGGGATCTGCCCGCTGAGGAGTATGCGGTTAAAAAGGTTTACTAAGATGCCCACACCGCGAGGACCCATCGCCTTCCAGGCTTCGATGGGGACTCCATCGGGTCCGACAGCTCTCCGATTCTTCATGCGGCGAAGCGCAGTCAGGACTTCTCCAGGCGCTACCGGTGGCACTAGTCTCTGATTCGGAGGGAGGTCCGGAGGCTGCACCTCTTTATGCTGTTTATTAAGCAGCTAGTGGGTTTTAGTTAACAATCAATATTACAAAATCGCTATTTACAAGCCTCCACATTTAGATATATAGAATAATATCGATTCACAAGAAATACAAGTTATACATATATAAGTATATTTAGAATAATACCAATATAATCAGGTAACAAAAACCAAAAGACCTAAACAAACTACTAAAAATGACGCCCACTATTGTATACGTATGAGGCTACACCTTGAGACCGAGTCTGCTATTTCAATAATCATGTCGATAGAAAGCCACCGGTACAGTTTTGACAGTTTTTCGTAGTCTACTATTACAATCGTACTCCAATAGACTTCTATCGGTCGGCCGATAGAATTTCACTAGTACGTACCGCGCCAGTGCAAGCCAGTTGCATTTTTGATAGTCTACAAACATCCACGGAGTAAATTGGGACATTATCGAATATTAAATTTGAGGCAAAATACTTATTAAATTTGAAAATGGTCAACATGGACATATTCCTTGCATCCAGCTGCAAGGTATATTTCCATTTTCCATTTCTTTACGACAAAATAGGGTGGGTATAGCGTTAAACTTCTAATTCTTTCTTCTACCTTCATAAAAGTAATAAAGAACGTGAAGAGATCAAGGTATGTATGCCTAAGTCTATTTCTTTTACTGAATGCATTCATCCCAATTTTATAATAGTTATATGGCATTATATAATGTCAGAAAAGAGTACTAAAAAGGGAGAGGGGGTATTATTACAAAAATGACAATGATGCCCTGACTAAGTGTTGAAGAATTTCTGCCCATCAAAATATACTAATAATATACAACTGATCAATACCCGCGTGTTGATGATTTCCTACATGTTCTCTGTATAAAAAGTAGTATATAGCACTCCGGAATAATATACCCTTCTAAAGAAAAATAATTTTCAAAATCGGTTCGGTAAATCCAGAGATTGTACCCCTACAACGTCACAAACTCTTTGTAATAGTGTACTGATTACTGGGATGTACCTGAAAACGGTCTTCCTGGCTTAAACCCAAGCCTACAATCAGACGCCTCCTTCTCGAACTGGCACTGGTTCTCGAACGCCTTCGGAGCGAGGTTCATGTACAGTGGACTCAAGAGAGTCGCCAACACGTGGACGCGTTCTTCTATCTCGCTCTCCTCGGTCTTCACAGACAGACGGAACTTGCGGACGGTTTTTGAACGGGCGTATTTGCATCCGTTGTAGTACATGGACCACGAGCAGCCGAAACTATACGAGGCGCCGCATGTCTCCGGGTCTAAGCCTAAAAGTAAGAAAACCCTCGGTTATTTGAAGTGGGTGAAAAATGTGTAATGTAAAACTTCAATGACTGATGATACGTTTAGTGTAGCTGCCGTTTTCCAAGTTCCAAAGCCAGATAGCTTTTCTAATGATTTTTTTTTACATAAAGTATAATCATTTTATAATATCTTGTAATAAATACATCTTATAATTTAAATTTCCTCTGCATTGCATCCCAAGAAACCGGCATTTTAGAACAGATAGCTTTGAATGAAAAAGAAGTGGGATAAATCCGAAACCCCTGAGGCAAAGCCGCTATAGTGGACAACATCTGTGTCGGGAACCTAGGTTTTTACCTGACACTCTATTAACAGATAAAAAGGCTCTACGGTGTTAGTCAGTTGGAGTTCCGGCATTGCACCCATGAAGATTTTCACATGAAAAAAAAATAAGTTCCCAAACCAGTCGGTCGGTCTATGCATTTGTTTATTTCTTAAATAGATTTAAGAAATAAACAAGAGGTAAGATTATATTATAAGATAAGTATCTAATAACATTTTATAATTTCCATAAATTCATCTCATAACACCTGAGAAAACAATCTTATTAATTTTTTTTTTTTGCATTTTTTAATGGATTGCTTTGAATAGTTATCTGTAGGATAGGTGGCTGTGATTTGACTTTTTAAAGCATTGTTGCTGTCGAGAAGCATTGGTCCAGAATCCCTTACATCAAACTGAAAAATAAATAAGTATCTACTTACCTTGACATGCACAAGTCCTATTCTCATTGGTAGCACATCTCCTAGTAGTGGGTAGACCGTATCGGTTGAGTTTGTGCGACAGTAGGGTGTAGTCCAAGTCGGCCTCAGACTGCGGGATACCTTCCCAAGCCACCAGACATACAACAATCCACGAAGTGGGGCATTTGTGTCCATTGCGGAATTTCACTACTACTAACACTTTTTCTGTGTAATTGGCACGACGGATCACCTGCAAAGAGAAATGATAAATATTGTAATAGTTTATTCTATGCGTCAATAGATGGCGTTGTATTCAGATTGAATGTAGGTCTAGGATTGATACATATAATGTTCAAAAAGTATTAAATGTGAAAAAGTAATTCTGAAAGAATCAATACTTAAGATTGTTATAATTCACAAATACAATCTGAATATCAAACACTCTGTTAGAGACAGAGTTTAATAGTATTACACCTATTAAAGATAGATAATGTTGGGATCCATACACTCACCCACTTAGCCATCGGACATCCCTGTCCTGACTTTCCTTCCTTCCCGGTGTAGCAGATCTTTTCTATTCTCAGTTCTTTGCCGGTAAGACCCGTCCGAGCTTCCAAATCCTTTCTTAATTCCATTAAAGTTGATGCTGCGCCTGAAGATAAAGAGATCCGAAATTATTTGAAGTCAAAAACGATAAATTTATATGACAGAAAATGGGATCGATATCCTACCTAAATGTGTATAATAACTACCCGGTTCTGGTGGGTTTTTATCTGCAGGAAAACAATTACAGTCTGGTACTTCTGTTCTCGAATTATTTCGTAGTTTTTCTAAATTATCCAAATATTCTTTGGAGTAGTTGAACTGATTCTCTTTAGGTTTGACTACCTCTGGTGCTGGAGTACTGGGTTTTGAAGGTGTTTTAGAATCTTTTTCATTTGTATCAGGATCTTCTTCTAACACTTCATCTTTGGTTTGGAGCCCTGGACATGCACCATCTCTAAGGTGCTCAGGTGGAGGCTTTTTAGTGGAGCCTTGCCGACAACATGAATATCCTACTTCGTTCGTGATAGCCGCAGGACCACCGTCACCAGAAAATAGATACGGTTCGTTTCTCGGCATTGGATTGTATGCCATATTCTTGTAAATTTTGTGTCCGGGTGGAGAATGTTCAGATTTGATTTGCTCTATGTAGTAAGGAGGCTTGGATTCAATTGACGTATTTCTTTCATTAGTTTTCTCTGGTTCCTTAACTAACTTTTTGTCAACGTTTCGGTTATATTTCTGAAAACCTAAGTTTTCTTTCGTGCGCGGTATTTGAGCATAGGGTTCCGATGGTTCTGGTCTCCGCAGCGCTTCATACGGAAAGCCTTGGAAGTTCTGGTAACTCTGTGGGTTCTGCCCGAAGTTTTCTTGTTTTATAGTCGATATTGGAGGCAGTACAGTATTTTGTTGTGTTCGCGCCCCATTCGGGTATTCTCTGTATGGATTAGCCATTTCATTTGGTATTGGATATATTCCTTGATTAACTGATCTATGTGGTTCAGTTTTTAATAACCTATCATCTTTTTGATACTGGTAAGTATCAGGCATCTCTAATTTTGGTATCAAAGGCGCCGATGGGTGCCTAAATTTAGCGTCGTACGCTTCTCTGGCGTCGTAAGCTCTTCTTTGTGCGTTTGAATCCCTCGACGGATTACAGTTTTGTTGATTCATCTCCGATACTGGTCCAATCAGCATTTTAGATTGAAAATCCTTACTATCTGACTGAGTATGACTTAAACTATCACTATTATAAGCATCTGCACATTTTTGCGCTTCATAGGGTACGTTTGAATATGTACTATATTCTCCCCTCACATCTGCGTACGGTGGTAACTTCTGAGGAGCTTTTGCAATGTTTTTCAATGAAGCTTGTTTATCATAATTTCTCGGGGCTTCCGTCCCCCCCTCCCATACGTGGTGGCCACCACCTCCGAACTCACCCGCACCGTAGGTTTGGGCGTTCTGTGTATAATTACCAGCGACAGGATAAACCTGTTCGCCTAAGCGGTAATTATCTCGGAGATGGTGGCTATACGATAAAAAATGACCGGTAGTATTTCTATCATCATTTACGGAGACAGCTCCGACTTTTCGGTCATCTATTACCCGAGCTGGCCCCTCTCCCGGATCTCCTTTGTCCGGTGGTGTATTAGTGCCGTCCCTAGTGTGGTTTTGTTTATTTAATATCATTGTTTTCAGTCTAGAATTCAAATTCACCCTGTCAGCTTGCGAGAACATCTGTTGTTCCGTCTCCTCCTGCCTCTGCATTTGTTGATTTTGCATCTGCTGATTTTGCAGTTGGTTCTGTATTTGTTGTTGTTGATTTTGTAACTGTTGTTGTTGATTTTGTAGCTGCTGTTGTTGGTTTTGCATTTGATGATTCTGTAATTGTTGTTGTTGATTTTGCAATTGTTGTTGATTCTGAATTTGTTGGTTTTGTAATCTTTGGTTTTGCTGCCATTGATGTTGTTGCCAATCATTCTGACTTTGGGACTGAACTGTACCGTTCTCTCTGTACTGTCCGCCGTTATAGGCGCCCGAATACCCGCTACAATCTAGTGAAGCTCGCGGACCGTTGCTCCCCTGCAGGTATCCAGGCTCGGCGTTTCCCGAATGCTGTCCATTTGGCGTATTTTGGTCTTGTCTGTCACTTTCATTGGTCGAATCACCCGCCCCATTTTCAGACGAATATCCTTCTTGATGGTCACTTGAGTACTCGCTGCGTTCATAACTGCCTTGGCTGACAGTATAGACGGGTGCAGCTGTTGTAGACACCGAGTTCTGATATGATGCAGCTGAGGATGGTTGGGAATCATTGCCGGCTGTTACTCCAGGCGTTGGTGCTTGTTGGGCGTACTGCTGTTGGTATTCTGTGGCATAGTGAGGAGCTCTAGGTGAAGGGACAGGTGTGTAGGCGCTGCGATTTGAAGGCGGTCGCTGCGCCGGCACTGACTGGTCTCCTGTTTGATAGTACGTGTTATTCGTGACGTTGAAAGTGGTGGCCACGTTCTGGACGGTGTAAGTGGTGTTAGCCTGATAGTGTGGTGAAGTAGCATATGCTGTGTGATTGCCTTGATAGTCTAACGTCGTCTGACCAGCTTGTGTAGGTAGTTGTTGTATGAACTGGTTCTGCCAACCTGGAAAAACAAATGTAATTATTGCAGCAATTTATATTAAAAAAAAAATGTAGGTTAGTTTACGATGTATCTATATTACCTTGAGATGGATCAGACTGCCACGTGGTCGGGAATCTGTTAGGATCGCCTGCGTAGAACGGCATTGGAGCCTGAAACAATACATGGAACACCTTAATCACTTTTCTATGTCAGTCCTCTAAAACCAACGATTTTAATAACATGAATGGTATCTGAAAGTAACAAAATTATACAATTGAGACGTAGTTTTACATCAATTCCGAAATATTATTGTCTGTAATCTTACTAAAGTTACAGAGAAAAATATAAAAACCGATGTGAACCGTTTAAAAATTTAATTTACCAGTGACAATTTAGTGGAAATTTAATTAGGCACTCCCGAGTATTATGTTGTCCTTGCTTTATTTTTACATAGTTGTAACATTTAGATAATTAGCGTACACACTGCTGTAGGTACACCGTTTAATATTGTGTTATGTATGTCGAGGCCGAGCCCTCGGACAATGTTTACAACAATGTGCTTCGTGTGAACTGCCTTAACATAATCATACGTTGACCGAGGCCGGTTGGTGTTCATGAGTCTGTTTATATTATCGACGTGTCTAAATATATTATGTAATACTATAACATCGTATGCTAGAGATAGAGGTCGTTCTAGAAGAAATAAATTTCGTCATCATTGGAGATGTTTCTAAGCAATTTATGAGCTTTAATGTTTTGTTTTTGCTACTGAGATGACAGTTTCGACCGCTTTAGATAAAACATAGACAAGCATAATGTTTAATCGAAAGTGGTTGCCGTAGTCTATGGACGTTGACAACACAAGAAGGAAACGATGTAGGTATGATTGGGGATGCGCGGGAAATGTGGAGAAAGGTGGAAGCTTGCTGTATATTATTTTCTAAAGCTAGTGCATTATTTTTTGTATTAAGTGTAAAAATTGTGGATTCCTTGACATTAAATTTATGTTATCGTGTTATAGTGCAAGACAGTGACATATCGCAGTACGCGATTATTCATGTTAATCGTACAAACTCCATTGAATTCTTCAGTAACGCTTCCATCACGTTACTAGTGCAAGACTGACTTAGACTTAAGACTATATTTATATATACTTGACTAAAACGTAGAAGACGAAGTTAATATCTTTATAAGAAGACTAACATAAGATATTGCTCACAAGGCTATAAATAAATTAATAAAGAAGCAACGCATTAATCACACAAAGTATTAATCTCACCCTAATCTTGCCGAGGTAGGCTACGGGTTTTGGTAGGTAGACCAGAAGTTCGGGAGTCCCACACACACGACCTTTGTCTTCCCAAATGGGAGTATGGAGTGTAAAAGCATTACCCGCGTAAAAATAAAACGTGTATATAGGATGAATTCGCTTTCTCTTCCTAACGTGTTATTATATTAAATTAAAGAACTTATACGTTAGAAAGTCGGTACAAAAACACTCCAAGAACAAATTATATAAGGTAGGTACAAAGTTCCTCAAGGTTTTAATTTGTAAGAACGGGAATGCCTTTTAGTAAGTTAGGTAATATTTTATTAACATGCCCGTGTACGTGCGTCGTTTGTAATTAAAAGTTTGTTATGTCGACGTAATGAGTTTCTATAATGAGATTATTCTTGTTTATTGCTTGTGCGATGATGAAGCTTTTGATGTCAGATCTATTTTTATTTCTTTTTTCCAGGGATCTGGGATGTTTTAGAACTTTTAGTCATTCCGAAAAATATACTGTTTTTTTAATAGTAGTAGCCCAAACTAAGCTAATACGTATAAACTTTTGGTATGAGATCTTAACAACTGATAAACATACTTATATATTCCTAAATACATACATATAAATACAGAGAACACCTAAGCTAGCAAGGGAGTTGCTAGTATTTTTGTCCCACGTAACAGGTGATGAGCCTATTGCTGTGTAAAAATTAATAAATAAATAATAAATAAATAAATATCCATCACGCCTTATCCCCGAAGGGGTGGCAGAGGCATATTATATGCCCACTTTTCACCGTGTGGATTCCTGTCCCACGGAATAGGTGGTGAGCCCATTGCCGTGTTGAAATAGACAGATGCAGGTTGTGGCTACCTGCTGTTGAAATTTTTAAGCCGCCCATAAGGCCTTCAACCAGGCTTAACGACTGCCATTTTCTGGCAACCGGGACCAACGGCTTAACGTGCCTTCCGAAACACGGAAACGCTCGCAAATGTAAATGCCACAAAGTGGTCACCCATCCGACATCATACCAACAAATCAAATTAACTTTTAATATCAAAGCAAACTAGTATTATTATAACAATATCAGGCCAATAAATTTACAGAGTTTACAAATGAAATATAACATTCCGCTGTAGTTGTACTTTCACAACTATCGCGATAATTTCCAATAGATATTGGAAATTAAATTATACTTTTCATTGTTTGGCGCCAAACAATGAATGAATAGTCTTTTTTTTATATAAGGAAACTTATATAAAGGAAACTTGGTCCATACAGCCTGGTCTTCAGTATTTATATTTTCTTAGTATTTAGTCCTGTCCAGTCTTTGTCGATGTCGAGTCCTTAGTCCTAGGTCCTGGTCCTTGCCCTCAGTATAATGGTGGTTCTTATACTGAGGTTTTCGGTGGACTTTAGGCGGCAAGATAGAAAATAGCATTTCACTGCTTATATATCATTGTCTATCACTATAGCACGTTAATACAACTTTTATGTCGAAGAAACCACCACTCCCGCACACAAAACAAGATAAATGCACTAGTTTTAGAAAATAATATACATCAAGCGTCCGCACTTGTCACTATTCCCGCCGAAAGTCCTGAATAGAGTCTTTTGTGGTTTCATTCACTTTACCACAAACTACAAAATATTCTACATTTAAAGAACTTGGAGTACATGTTCGATGGTTTTGGTTGAATTTGGCTATTTCTACAGTTTCAGCCCCTAAAAGAAGGTGTCAACCTGATGTCTGATCTTCCAGGATGTATATACCATAGTCTTGTCCATTTGGCTAGGTCACAAAGTTACACTTAGGAACGTAAAGAACATTGCTTCCACATTAACATTTACGCCAGATTTGCGAGGCAATAAAGTAGAAAAGAGTGGCTGTGAGTTTTTTGTGGTAGCCTGAGAGAGAGGCCGTTTTTTCTAATTGCCAAGAATTACATTAGCCAGGTGTCTGATCTTCCAGGATGTATATACCAAAGTCTTGTCTATTTGGCTTATCTGACAGTTCTCTAAAATATATTTATTTATGTACGTCACAAAGTTAAACTTAGGAACGAAAAGAACATTGCTTCCACATGAACATTTACGCCAGATTCGCGAGGCAATAAAGTAGAAAAGAGTGGCTGTGAGTTTTTTGTGGTAGCCTGAGAGAGAGAGGCCGTCTTTTCTAATTGCCAAGAATTACATTAACTTATTTAACGTAATATATCAAGTAAGATTCTGCAACAGATTTCTTGTTAGTTGAATGAGTTTAAAATGCAGTTTCTTTTTCCGAAGTTTACATTTGGAGTCACCAGAAAATGTTAAAAAAAGGTTTTAAATCCCCATGAAATTGAGACTAATAACTTAAAATATTCCTCATAGAGAAGAACGATAAATTGGGTTCCGTTGGCGCTGCACTGAAATTGGCAAAGTTCGAGAGCACATCGTAAATAAAAAAAAAAGCCTTTGACATCTTGTTTTAGAGAACCGGTTGTTTAGACTAGATTTTTTTGTTATGTTTTGCATTGTTTTTTTTGCTACAAAAACACAGGTAAGAGTTCTTTCGGTTAATCCTCACTATTATGTGTAGGTATGAATAATGTTACAAGTGCTTCAATGTTCTGTGAACGATCAATGTGTTAAGCTTTCTACACTATAGACGCTACAGTCAGTACGAAGCTTTAAAGGCACATTAAGCCGTTGTTGCTGCCAATAGGCATAGCCTGTCTGTGGGTCCCACCACGGCAATAGGGTAGGCAGCACGAGTGTAACGCCTTCGATGTTGGAAAACAAGGAATCAATATCACTCGCTCTGTACTAGAGACGCCGTACTCCTACATATTTATATTTCCTTAATACAACCAAGCGAGTCAGGGGTAGTCATCCATTACTGATACGATTACACTAATTACTACAGACGAATGGCAAGCAACTTATAAACCGCGTATGCGATTTTTGCCTACAGTCTACTACTTTCGTTTATATTAGCGAGTGGGAGGGAGCGAGCAACATTTCTTGCTATGTGGTTGGGCCGTATGCTTGTCTACCGCGTTAGTAACTAGTAATAAAAAAATAAAACACTTTTTACTAGAAAACTTTAGTTAATCTCAATTATGTCAAAATCATCTCAAACTGTTTTTTTTTAATTCTTCAAACGACGACGGCACAAAAAGGATAAACAAATTAAGCAAGTCCGGAGCTGCGCGCATTCGCGTACCAAATTAAACAATTGAATTTACTTTACTTCAGATTTTTCTTCAGTTTAGTTTATTCCTTTTGTTATTTTGTTTCAGTATTTACTTGAATTTTGTAAGTATAATCTAAAATGATGATCTAAAAAAGGCGGTATGTGTAACCTCTACTAGTAGGGTTATGCACGAATTTAGTGACCAATGTCATGTTAACAAAAGTTTACGTGTCACTTTCACTCGTCATTCACAAAAATGACATGTGAACGTCATTCATTTTTCGAAATGACACATGTCATTCCAGGTTATCTTACCTACTTATAAGTGTGTCAAATGTTACCTATATGTGTGTTAAAGTTCATCAAAAGGTTTGTCATTTGCAATGATTTATGAAAGCAATTACTATGCCAACACACCATTGTGTAACGTGGAAAAAATTAAGATAGATGGCGCATCATAGCCCCAAAACATTTAAGGAATATTTTATTAGCTCGCAGCTCCATAGCTTAGCGTTTTAAAGCAAAACCCCCGGCAAGGGAGAAGACGGGAAATTTTTTGATGACTTTCATTGTATTTGTTGGCAATTAAGGATGTAATAGTGGTCCAGCTGTTTTATTATGTGACATTCACGTTGGCACATGTGACATAATATACAGAGGTGTGTAATAAGTATAATAATACCCAGTTATGATTTCCTGACCTGATTGTTCCGTTTAATCGAAGGAACATTGCACCCGTTTCTTCTAGAGTAGAACAATGACTATTTGACTTTAGTAGTTACGTGAGTCACAAACAGGACAATTACCCACTTCAGTGGAGCACCATCCAATTTTCCTGGCACATTAAATTTTGGCCACTTATGTTAATTGGTAGTGTCCACAACTCATTTAAATAAATATTTACGAACACGCCGAGGTATTGGGGTGACATTAATATTAATTTTTTTAAAGGTAGACAATAGAGTTTATTGAAATTAAAAGCCTGTTAATTGAAATGCCCGAAATCTCCTTAAATCCCACAAGTAATACAAGAATAACGTCTTTTAATTACTTTAAATGAGAAGAATAATCCTGACAGACTAAAAACAGAACTACTTGCTCAAGTTACTTAACTACAATGATAGCTAAATTAGGCCTACCACACTGTTAAGTTCGAATCGTGGAAAACAGAGAATTTCGTACATTGACCTCGTTAACTTTACCCCTGTTGCTCCCTACTGTACCTACAGTAGATATTTGGAAATCTTTACCAGGATACTAGATTTCTTTTTACTGTTCAGAGCCTTGCCGCCTATGGTAGTGCCATTTCACTCACACAGACGCGGCCACTTTTATGTGAGGGAAAGACGAAGGATTTCAAGTACGGAAATTTCTAAGTTCCGGTATTCGACTGCAGTTAGCTTCATAAAATACTTACCATTGGTTGACTAGCGTGTTCCTGCTTCATGGCCGGCGTGGTTGGGGCTGGACTTGGTGTAGCCGGCGCCTGAGTGACCGGACTGGGGGAGGCAGACTGCACTCCTGGGACGGCTACTGCTCCTACCACTCCCGCTGTACCGCCGAGAGGCTTGCGGCCGCGGTAGCTCTGGAAAGAAGTACTACGTTTAGTTATGTAAAAAAAATGAAAAAAAGAGATAAGCTTGTATCGGACTCAACGCAATTTACTATTCCTTAAATGACGTAAGAATTCACTAAGAAATGATTATTAAAAATTCAACCTATAAGGGGGTGAAAAGGGGGTTGCAAAGTTTGTGTGGAACAACGTGTTTTTGTGTAGTTAACATATAGTTTACTATTCTGGGATCAGGTTCCTGTGGGTAACGGGAACAGATGAACTCAACCACGCGGACGGATCCGCGGGCGTATTCATGTTTTGTTGTATATGCTACTACATACTATGATTTTTTCGCTATCCATAAACAACTGTCGAGCCCGTAGAGGTGGGTGAGGGGACTGGTGGTAGACACTTGATTCTGACAATAATTATTATTTTAAATCTTAAGTAATATTTTTACAAACTATTTTAAGTTATATTTATTAAAGGATCTACTGGTTTCAAAGTCCATATATCTATATGCAAAATATTTATTATTGTTTACTGTGAGGTCAATGATCGAATTTCTTGCTGCTCCGAGTCAAGACTGTAGCATAACATAACCAAGCTTTGAAATAATAATCGTAACTTAAGTATATAATAACATAGACGACACCCCCACAGCTTCGCCCGTGAAACATTTTGACCTCCCGTCGCCCCTATTTAATCCCGTCGCTTATAAATTCTACAATGATGCTTAAAAATTTGCCCGATTTGTCGACATTTATGACTACTGCTCTGATCCCCAGTGTAGTAGCGTAATGATATATAGCCTATAGCCTTCCTCGACAAATGGGCTATTTAACATAAAAAGAATTTTTCAAATCCGACCAGTAGTTCCTGAGATTAGCGCGTTCAACCGAACAAACAAACAAACAAACTCTTCAGCTTTATAATATTACTAAACGCACGCGCACCCCCGCCTTGGTGACTAAAATTGGACGTTTCGGCCCACTTCGCAACGGGCCGAAACTCCAATTTTAATCATTCAAAGACCAAATATTATCTACATAAACTGTACTTAGTGATGAAATAATTCATTTTGATAAGGATTAATAGCATGAGTAAAATAAACGAGTTTAAATGTAGTCAAAAAAAATTCAAGATTTTTAAATAAAAAAATGGTTGTTGTGCCTCACTCGACATATAAATATAGTGTGTCGCGGACTTTTTTGTAGATATTTAAAAGATCTACAATTAATTAGAACATCTTATGGATCTATCTTTTATAGTTTAGGCAGCATACGCAAAATAAGTAACTTTTCTGGTTGACCTTTTACACCTTGTGTCCGAAAAACCCAGATATCTTACGGAACCCTATTTTTTTCCATAATAAAATATAGCCTATGTTACTCGTGGATAATGTAGCTTTCAAATGGTGAAAGAATTTTTAAAATCGGTCCAGTAGTTTTTGAGCCTATTCATTACAAACAAAGTTATCCGCTTTATAATATTAGTGTAGATAAATAAGTGCCACTAGTAACATAGTATGCATGCTGTTAAGATTCCTTTAATAAACTACGAGTATCTAATAACGACCAGTAATGACTAGTGTTCAAACTTTGAACAAAATTAACGGTAATGCGACCTATCTATCTCAATGGCGACGTGTTCCTTTTTCAAATACTGCACCATGATTGGACGACGAAGCAAGAGGTACGGCCGATTGCACGTTCGTAATTTGAAATTGGAAATAGAAAATTACAAATTACAGGTTAGAAGTATGTAGTTATTATTTATATTACATTGCGTAATGAGACTTATTTATGAGGCTGAGATAAGTTTATATTTATAAACAAACAGCGTTTTAGTGGCACAATAGTAGAGAGTTCTCAGTTTTGGTAAGTATTCAATGGCTATTGAAAACTGTTTGAAGCCTTAAAATTCATCTGCTTTTTACATTACAACTTTTTCAACAGTCAGCTAGACGGCTGCATAATGCCCGAGCCGCGCAATGGGCAACACGATTTTATTTTCCAAATTGTTCTCAGATTTACCTACTGCCGTAGACGTTGAGAAGAAATCTTACAATATCGGAGTTCACACGATTTTTTTCAGTCCATTCAATTTCCCTTTTAGAACCTTTTGCTCCTGTTGAAAGAGACTTTTTTTAGGGACTTTCGAGACCTACGGAGGTCTTTGGGGTTTAAACCAGCGTCGCCTGTACGTGGTGCACTTGGTAGCAAGCAAACGAGGCTTAAGAAAAAAAATACACAAAACCCTGTAATAACCCGATTGGCTAACGTGGCCAATTACCCTAACAAAATGCTTGGGAGAGGCTTACATGCCAGCAGTGGACTATGATATGATTGATTGACAACATTTTGCACTGTTCATAGACATTGGTCTATCATAATAAATAGGTCAGTCACAAAATAAATACAGAACCTGCTAATTATTACAAACTACGGGTATACTCACGTGTGAATATCGGGATAGTCCGACTAGTTTCGGACCTAACGGAGGTCCTTTTTCAGGTGGAGCGTCAAGCTACGTCGGAAGCTGCGGAGCTGAAAAAGGACCTCCGTTAGGTCCGAAACTAGTCGAGCTATCTCGAAATTCACACGTGAGTAGTGTTTAATAATGAACCACGCTCACGAAAGTTATTATTCTAATAGAACCTGCTAAGTCCAGTGATCATTCAGTGTACGTATTAACTAAAAAACCGGAATCGTCTACCAAGATTACTGTTAAAATACGTTTTTTGTGGACATAAAGGATCATAATTTTTTTTTACGTTGACTTGGAAGTTAATTTTTTTAACAGCTTCAATGGGCTATAGACCTAGGTTTTAATTTCAACTCGATACCTTCACGTGTTCCCGAGATAAAGGGTCTTGATAGCCAGATGGACGGATAGCAAAGTGATCCTATAAATACATAAATACATATTCTCACGCCTATTTCCCATCGGGGTAGGCAGAGACTATGGTTTTCCACTTGCTACGTGACATACCATTTCGCTTCTTACACTTTCATGAGTGTTTTCATACACGCTTGCCGGTTAAGGGTACTCTTAACCTGGCGTTTTTCCAAAAGGTCTTCGATTTGATTGACATACGTACACCGAGGTCGACCCCTACCAGTTTGCCCATTCTAATTCGTAATCCTATAAGGGACCGATATTCCTTTTGAGGTACGGAACCCTAATATACGGACATAATCATGGACCATAACACAAAGTTTACTCAATAAAGAAGTAATAACAGACTAGTATTAGCTAAATAATATGTAATTATTTACAAAAGCTGTGTAATAGAATCATTTCCAATTTGTCGCCGTGCTCATGGCAGCGTGAGAACGTTACTGGACGTGCTCAGATGCTTCATATAATGGAAACCATATTATAGTGCAAAAATATTTTATTATTAGTTATTATTATGGTTAGGTGGCACAGCGTTTGATTCCCAAATCGAAAGCAAAGCTTGTATGTAGTAGTGTCGAAATTTATGTGCTTTTTACATAAATTAAAATAGGAAAATAAAGGATGTGTCTCAGTTGTCTAGATCACACAACACATTCATTATACAGTACCATTCCCATGGGTGGTGTCTATGAGTATGATGCTGCGTAAAATTTCGAAATTCGTCTTAAAAGTCACAATGAATCAAAACGAGAAATGTCCACAGTCGCGTAGCAGAATTGCCTCACATTAATTACTTTCTACATTCGTTTGTCACGTTTTGTAATAGAGAAAGCTTAGTACCTTTAAAAAGATGACATACATTGGTGCTAATTCTGTTGTTGAGATCACTAAACTAAATTTCTCTATAATTTTCTAATTTTTGTTAAGAGATTGCCAAATGCTATTCTATTATTAAGTCGAACTAAAGTTGGTGATATCATAAATAGCACTTAATTTGTATCTGATGTCACTAAAATTCCTTTTATGTGATAAAATTGAACAAGATGTGAAAAATGTACATAGACAGTCGAATGTAAATACATGCATAGTACTAACTTTGTGATTGAACTGCCTATGTAAATTTTTCACGTTACAACGTTTTAATAGTTTTCACGTTTTAAACGGTAACTAAAATTAATAAAATTTTGTGTGACGTTAAATTTGTATCTGACATCACTAAAATTCATTTTATGTGATAAAATTCAACAAAAAGTGAAAAATGTACATAGACAGTTCAATCACTAAGTTAGTCGGCACCTAAATACATGTTTTGTTGAATATTATCACATAAAAGGAATTTTAGTGATGTCAGATACGAATTTAGTGCCGTTTATAATATCACCAAGTTTAGTTCGACGTAATAACAGAATAGCATTTGGCAATCTCTTAATAAAAATAAGATTATTTTAGAGAAAATTAGTTTAGTGGTTTCAACAATAGAGCACCATTATGTGCCATTGATTTGAACGCTTTCTAAAATATTAACATTCTATTGTTTAAAGTTTTTTTAAGCTCTATCTGTAATGATGTCATAGATTTTTAAGTTACTTTTGACCCACATTTTAGTTTGCCGTTTTTTTATTGCTTTATCATCTTTTAAGTGTGTTATTCTATCGGATTTTTTAAGATGACTATCGGATTATTGGATTATTTTGTGCACTCTCAAGATATGACAGTCAGATAAACGATTTGAGAAGAATGCGAAAAATAAAATTATGTCGGATATAAATTGTTTTCAATTTTTGAAGTGAAACTTCTTTATCGGCGTTGAGAGAAATTGTATAGCTGTAAAAAAATTGACACTTTTTCGGTTACGCGCCATGTTTTGAAGTAAAACTTCTTTATGAGAGAATATTGGATGAGTATGAGAGAAATTTTAGCTGTAAAAAAATGTCATAAATAAGTTTCACTTCTTACCTGTGTACACACACACAATTTATTTTATCGGAATATATTTTGAGTGTTGCATTTTAGAACTTATTACAAAACATTTAATGAAGATTTGTATGAAATGCAAAACATTTTAAGCTAAATAAGATTCTTCACTAGACTTAACAAAATGAATACCTGTCATACTTGCAAACATTTAAAGCAGCTGGCCCACAAGCCTAAGAATGCATTTTGTTCATACTCCAGTGAGTTTTAAAGTAATATAATATTTCTTAGGCTTATTCAATATCTATTATTATGCAATTATAGTTTGTTGAATTTTAAAAGAATATGTTTTCGGCTGGAATTCAATATGATTATTAAGAAACTTTTTTACGTCTTGGAGATTTTATGCTTATTTTTTTTATTAAATGCATTGAAATCAAATATTTATTTATTTTACCTGCTTACTTTTTATACTTAAGTCCATTGTTATTAAGCAGGTACCGGTAGTAAAAAAAAATCAAATTGAATCTTCTTACAACGAATACTAATATTCAATATATTTTGCATAGACGTGCCATTCCATTACCAGCAGAATTGCTATTTATAATGACGTGTTAATGTTTCCAATGGGAAATATTCTTAGTATGTTCAATGCTTCACTATATTTACAAAGAACGATACGTCACAATCAAAAGCTTTATTAGACGTTGAAAATTAAGTCCGTCAGACATATATTGTCTTTTTCATATCTTTTTGTGTTTTAATCATGTTATAAAATTCTCAATAATTCTACATACATATTGTCACGCCTTTATCCTCGAAGGGGTAGGCACAGGCATGCTATACGCCCACATTTTACCGTATGCAGTTTTGTCTTACATAACATGTGGTGAGCCCATTGCCGTGTTGAAATGGACAGGCGCAGGCTGTGTCGACCTGCTGTTGAAATCTTTCAAGCCATAAGGCCTTCAACCAGGCTTAACGACTGCCATTTTACTGGCAACCGGGACCAACAGTCTAACGTGCCTTTCAAAGCCCGGATCTCAATAATTCTGTGCCCATTTATTTTCGCTTTTTATGTCGCTCAAAAGCTTGAAATGTATCTTTTTCAAACGGAATGTGGAACATCAGCGTGCATATACTATGTATGCATGCTGTCACGTAGGCCCCGGTACAATAACTCAAAATTTAGCCGTGGTACAAAGCAGGTCGTATATTAACTGTAAACAAAGAAGCTTTGTCCTACAAGTTGCCCGGCTTGGGAACACTGCTTTGTTTAACTTTGGTACGCGCTTTAGGCTTTATTTAATTGTCATTACGGTCCAGGATCGGAAGCCGTTTTGAAGTACTAATGTCAATGACTTAGTTTTATGTATTTTGATCATTATATGAATTGATAGGTCTACGGTCTTATAGTAAATTTAACTAACTAATTATGTTTACTATAATACTTATAGGTTTTTGATTTAAGCGAATGAAAATTGCTATTGGTTGACTGTTTGTTGCTTATGCTTTTGGCATTTGACGACTGATTGTATATATTAATATATTTCTAAATTGACTGCCTCGGTGGCGCGGTGGTAGTGTATGCGACTGCCGCGACTAAGGTCCCGGGTTCGACATCGGAAAAAATATTTGTGTGATCTACAAATGTTTGTTTTAGAGTTTGGGTGTTTCGTAGGTACAATATGTAACTAACTAACCATCTTCACGCTGTATCCCTGACAGGGTAGTCAGAGAGGACAGATCGCCAGGCTTCGCGATCCATGCAAATAATGGTATAATATGTAATGTATTTAAAAATATATAAGTATGTTTATCATTCGTCTAAATACCATAACACAAGTTTATATTGGCTTACTTATAGAGTAGGTAAGGCGTCCCTAGTAGAGAGCGCACGAGCGCCATTAAATCCTGGCTCTGTGGTTTAAATATACGAGTACCTTTGTGTATTTGCACCAAGGTTATTTCTTTGATCTTTTTGGCGTAATATCAAATCCCGTAACATTGAGACTAGCCATTAATATAGGTCGGTCTTTACATTGTATACAACTCATTGTTTGTTTTCCTTGCAGTGATTTACGCGAGTTGTAATTATTTATGATAGTATTTTACGCAGATTTAGTTTCAGCGTAATATATACTGACAGGTACATCAGATAAACGCCAAAAATATATATTTATATCGTGGAATGATTAACAACCAAACCAAAGTGATTGAAACTCACTGCTGTGTATAGGAATCCCTCAAATAAATAAACGTAATAAATATTGTTGTATATTTTTTTGCATAGCGCCATCCAGTCCACAGTAAGCTAATATAAGCTTGTGGTATGAGATCTGGGGGCCGAGCCTGCTATTTCAATCGTCGAATCGAAATCGTCGCTCAATAGAAAGCCACCGGTACAATTTTGACAGTTTTTCGTAGTCTAATATTACAATCGTACTCCAAAAGACTTCTATTGGTCGGCCGATAGAATTCTACTTACACGTACCGCACCAGTGGCCGCTAGACAGTTGCATTTTTAATAGTCTACTAACATTTTGACAGCTAAAGACAGCGATTCTGGTTCTATTCACTTCTTGTCAATAGTAGACTTGGATCCCTGGATAAGTGATTGGGACGGGTCGTACTCGTAACTAATATTTGTGTTATCCGCAAATATTTGTTCTGGAGTTTGTGTGTTTCCTACGATAATATGTATGTATTTAGAAATATATAAGTATGTCTCTTAGTTGTCTAGATCACATACATAGCTTATACAAGCTTATTTATTAAGCTGACGGGGTAGTCAGAGAGGACAGTTCGCCAAGCATCGCGATCCATGCATACTTCTTTCGCTTCCTGTAGATTCATTAATCACTTCATACATGCACGTCTGGGTATCCGAGTACTTTTGACTTTTCCGTTTTCTGTATATCTGACTACCCCGCCAGGGATACAGGGTGAAGATAGTTAAGCTTTATATTTTTTTTATTAAGCTTATTATATATTTATACAATTCCAAAAACCTGTACTTAAATCAGTTGTCGTTTATCTAGTTTCCTCCCATTAAATATAATAAAAAATTACATACATCATTTTTTTTAATAAACCCTGTGTTACGAATTTAGTCCATACAGTCAAAATCCTATTTTCGTATATTGTTATGAAACAAACGCTGAAATACGACAGCAAACACAAAATTGGCAGGTGTTGGTCGATGTTTGATGTTTTTGTCCAATAATGCGGTTGTTTGACGGAGAATTATTCTGATATGTGCATAGACATATATCATGACGTTCAAGACTTAGGGATATCTGGAAATGATATGATTGCGAGAAGTAAAATAAATTTGTAAATTGGCCATCGAAAAAAGTCCGTCGTGTTTCTTGCCAGTTCTTCTCAGGTGTGTCGTATGTTAGTGATGAGTTTTTGTAAGCGCCGTTAAAATGGTCTATGCAAAATAAAGACATTTATAATTATTCTTTTTATTTAAGAAAAAATGTAGTTAAGATATATTTTCCTGGTAGAGCTCCTTTCCTTTCAGCTCCTTTACATCTTCAAACCTCTCTATGTCCCCCGTAAGACACTATGTTGACTCCCTATAAGCGGTTTTAAGCGAAGTTGCTTTTAACGATGCCTATAAATTACTATATGTATATACTATTATTTTATTAAACTTTATTTGACTGCCTCTGTGGCGCGGTGGGAGTGCATCCGACTGCTACGCAAGAGGTCGTGGGTTCGATTCCCACCCAGGATAAAACTTTGTGTGATGAGCACGATGGTTTATTCTGTGTCTGGGTGTTATTTTTCTATAATTTGTATGTATTTAGAAATATATAAGTATGTTTATCAGTTATCTAGATCCCTCTATCAGCGCTCGTGGCCCCGCGGTCTCAGTGTTCTGTAAACGATCACTGAGTTACGCAACTTTCACTATGGCTGGTCCTCGGATGGGTGACCACTTTGTGGTATTTACATTTGCGAGCGTTTCCGTGCTTCGGAAGGCACGTTAAGCCTTTGGTCCCGGTTGCCAGTAAAATGGCAGTCGTTAAGCCTGGTTGAAGGCCTTATGGGCGGCTTGAAAAAATTCAACAGCAGGTAGCCACAACCTGCGTCTCTCTATTTCAACACGGCAATGGGCTCACCACCTATTACGTGGGACAGGAATCCACACGGTGAAAAGTGGGCATATAATATGCCTCTGCCACCCCTTCGGGGATAAGGCGTGATGGATATTATTTGATGGATACTAGATCCCATAACACAAGCTAATATTAGCTTACTTTGGGCTAGATGGCGGTGTGTGAAAAGTGTCCCACAATATTTATTTATTTATTAAAAGTCATAAGTACGCGGATACCCAGACATGCATGTATGAAGCGATTGATAAATCTGCAAGAAGCGAAAGAATTATGCATGGATCGCGAAGCCTGGCGATCTGTCCTCCCTAACTACCCCGTCTGGGATATAGCGTGAAGATAGTTACTTAGTTTCTTTTTATTTTAAAGCTGAAGAGTTTGTTTACTAAATTTATCGAGGAAGACTTTGAGCTATATAAAGCTACCACACAGGAGAGCGGAGCTGTAACCATATATGTCAACAAAGCAAGCAAATTTTCACATATTATTGTAAAATTTATAAATGATGGGAATAAATAGGTGCCACGAGGTGCAAAGTATGTCACAGGATAGCCGCGGGAGTTAGCTAGTATTTAATATACATTTGAATATATTTACCATTCGTTTACCAAAGCATTTATAAGAAGCTAAAATTCTATTTTAAGGTACATAGATAACGAATTATCTAAATGGGTTGTTTACGAAAAGGATCGATGGCGCCGATTTAGGATGGTTGTAGTAACCGCGACCTACTTAGATAAACTTATCAGACAACCGCTAGGTAATTAATGTTGTTGCTATAGTGAATATAGTATATTTGGTATAATATTAACGATATCCTATATTTAAAGTGGAGAGCAGTTTAGTCTCGAGCTGGGCTCGAACCAGCGTCTTCTGACTTGCCGGGTAAGACACTTAACCAACTAGCCTATCGAAACCTACACGAAACTGACGAATTAATCGACTGAACTTCTCTCCGTCTTAAGACGACAACGACGACGACGGTAAGTCAGAAGACGGTAGTTCGAGTCCAACTCGAGATAGAATCTATACTAATATTATAAAGCTGAAGAGTTTGTTTGTTTGTTTGGTTGAACGCGCTAATCTCAGGAACTACTGGTCGGATTTGAAAAATTATTTTTGTGTTACATAGCCCATTTATCGAGGAAGGCTATAGGCTATATATCATTACGCTATTACACTGGGGAGCAGAGCAGTGGTCATAAATGTCGACAAATCGGGCAAATTTTTATGCATCATTGTAGAATTTATAAGCGACGGGATTAAATAGGTACGACGGGAGGTCGAAATATTCCACGGGCGAAGCTATGGGGGTCATCTAGTATTTTATATAGGAGCAGCTATCCTCCCAAACCGTGAAGCAGGTGGACCGCTAGCTGGTGAAGTCGTTTGGGCCCCGGAGACCTTGGTGGGGCCAACACATTCAACTTGTAAGAGATAAGTATAGGTATAGTTGATATTATTCTTCAACTAAAATAAAAGAAAGAAACAAAATCATTTTATTCTTCGTGTAAACATGCATAATAACACGCAAGCAGCATACCGCTGACAGGAATTTCGAATATTCTCAGTTCCTTCCAAACCTTTATTAGGCTGTTAGGAGCTGGTTTTTGACGCATGTAACCCGTAGGCGCGCCTGATTCGTTACTTCGTCCTTTAGCCTACAGGGCACAGCTAGTAGGTAAAGTCGTTTGAAAGAACAGTGTGGGGATGTGGACATCTCAGTAGATGAAATCATAAGGTACTCATGCCCAAAATAGCCATAAAATAACCCCATAATTAATATTAACATGGACTTAACGCTAGGATAAAAACAACTAATATTATAAATCCTTGATGGCTACATTATGGTGACGGACTTTCGTATCCAACAACAAAACCTGTTTCGTCATAACCTTGTGGACTTAAGTGGTATGATTTTTTTTGCGACACGGGCGGTTGACTCTCACAAAAGATAATTATTTGAAGCGCTAAACGTATTTATTAAAATTAGTGGTCGATAATTGGTCAAAACTCATCCAAGTTCAATAGTCTTGTGCACTTCTTGTCCACATAAGCTTTATCGTGAAAAATTTCAATTGAATCCGTTCGCGGAAATTTCTTAAAAGAGAGAGAGAGCGAAGTACAAAGTTTTCGCTTCACCAATTTATATATAGATTGTAGCAGACGATGAGATCTGGTCCTATGTGCTGTCAGGACCATAACACAGAATTTATCCAGGACTAATACGAAATGTATTTAGTTATTTTTGCAAGAAAGAGTAACACATGTACCCATTAATTATAGGACAAGCCGTTAATCCTTACTTCCCTACTAATAATATTGCCTAAATAAATGCGAATGTAACTAGTCCGTTTGTTACGCTTTCACTCCTTACTGAACCGATTTAAATAAAATTTGTTATAGAGATAGTCTAGAGCCGGAGAAAGGACATACGCTACATTTATCTCGGATACATGTTCTTGTGTAAAAAAGGAACGGGAAAACTTCACTACACGGGCGTAGTCGCAGGCATAGACTAGTAGTAGATCTGAAATCCCATGAAAAATACCTTACAGGCCGTTCATATACCGTATACCGCGATAGCGTGCGAACTAAGTCCATAAATTCACGGTGCACGTGAATGAATCACGCTGTCTGACAGACCAGCGTTGTGGAGATCCCTATCATTTAATATAATGCTGTATTTAGCTGTTATTAAATTGTTTTACGTTTCAAGAGAGCATTAATGTGTTATATCAGCGTGTAAAATATTTATTATCACATTTACTTAAAATTTAGCAAATTGTTTTAATTTTTACAACACTACTTAAATTAAAAACACTCGTACCATTCTAAATTATTCTTAATAATGTTAAAAAGCACAAAGGTTTTTTTCAAGATGGTTAGCAAGTTCCACCTGATGCACGTGGTGATCAACATGAATCAAGTACGTATACTTTTATGTATTTGAAGAATTCACTAAAAAGTACTTAGAAATGGAAATTTAGAACGTTCGCAAAGAATACTTACAGCGCGTATTCATCTTTGGAGTTACATCAAGCGAAATAAATCCAAAATCTGGATCAAAGTGTCCATTTGGTAGCATTGTATCTGAATGTATCATGTCTGATAGTGTTGTACTAGCGTAGCTTTCGAAACGTACAAGATCTACACGTGTAAAACCACGTTGGCCGCGGGCTATTTTTGAACGAACCGGGTGTTTGAGTATGTGGAGTATGGCATAAGACACGAGCGGGTAATACGTTACATTTATGAATGTGCTTTTTTAATTTATAACTATTTATTAAGTGAAGTAAATTCTTGTATTCTGACTGACAGATAAACATAGCGATGTCATTTTTAAATTTTCGCAGTGTATATTTATGTTTTATTTACTAATCGGGCGGTACTTCACGCGAAACAAAATTTGATCATTTTGTTTCGCGTGAAGGCCCGAGTAGTATATAAAACTTAAACATAGCGACGCTTTATCCCAGCTGATTTTACTGGGTAAAAAAATAGGTTTATGCGAGTAGGAATTCCAAAATTGCTACAGGTTCAGATATTTGTACTGCATAATTCATCACTACAGAGAATTTGTTGTGAATGTTCTGATTATACGACGTTACAACACTTATTTTTTGAAAAACAAATATTGTTCATATCAATAGAGTACTACATTATTCTTTCTATTGCAGTTACTCTTGCAAAAGCATAGTGTCTCTTTTTTAGAATCAGCTGTGAAGCTGTACTTCGACAGTTTTTTATCTGCATTTGATGTACGATACACAGATTACATGCTTTTTTGGATATTTAGTTGTATTTCGGTTATATATAGTTTACATATTCAAATTTAGGAGCTATTGAGAAATAGATTTATATGTTATCAGAATTAGCTCACAGACGACCCGTAATATACATTTGACACAATGCTTCCCTTTTCTGTACTATGCGTATACCAGGAAGTCAACTAGGGGTAGCTGGTTGCCTTCCTGGTTTCCAGCTTTGCAAAGGAGGAAATTGGAAACATTTTGTTTTTAACTCCATTTTCTAACTCAGTTATTGTAACTTCTGCTGGGACTTTACCGAGTTCGAGCTTGGTGTAGCTTTTCTCATTGTGTTAAAAAGCTTTTAAAATAAAATCGCTGTCTCTTATGCTTATTACCAAAACTAATCTAACGAACATATTTCAGTAGTTTTTTAGTGACATATGTTTTTCATAATAACATTTTATGCAACTCTCAATTGGTTACTTCATTTTCCTAAAGACTTGAATTCAAATGACAACAGATTAATATTTATGGCAATTTGGCACCAAAAATAAAACTAGTCATACTACTTTTAAATACTTTGGGCGATTTTTTACACTTGGGCTCCACAATAACCTGGGCCCACACGACTTCATCTGCTAGTATAAGTACGCATACACCTATAAGCATGTTTATCAGTTGTAACTAAATCTAAAAAAAACTCTTATTAGCATAATTTGGGCAAGATGACGCAATCACGATCACCTGGACCCAAGCGAATTCACCTGCTAACGGTGCAACTGTTGTCCAAAGGACAAGGCAAAAAAAGCCAAACTATCCTGGATCCTGATATGGACCCGGGGTCCAAGGTTAAGAAACAACTGGGAATACACTATAACATGAAGAGAAGAAATTTTGTAAAACTTGTACATAGATAATACCCGAAACCTCAGCCTACGGCTTTTGCTTGTATAATATACGTTTAACGACAGAAGATTCCGTCTGAACATTCAAAGCATTCCAGGTTGTCGTCGCCAAAACCTCGTATAACACTACACAATAGTCATAACACGAAGTCGCATCATGCATTCGTGTCGCCATTCGACGTCATGTAACGATATGTGATGTCACGTCATGCGAAAATCTAACACGTGCTTTGTAATTCCGTACTAATTTACAAAATGTCAAACATCTACGACGCATGTCACAGAATTTCTTGACACGACATCGAATCGCAAATAACCCAGTGACGTCACATTATGGACTTAATTGTGTATTGGGAGTTTTGTATAGTTAAAGGGAATCTCAGTTATTTAGAATTTACTTCTTTTCTTTACTTTTTATTTGAAGCGCTCGTGGCTGCTGACTCAGTGCTCAGTAAATGATCACTGCGTTAAGCAACTTTAGATAGGCTGGTCCTCGGATCGGTGACTAAGGGCCGTATTCCAGAACGTTTATCAACACTCAAGAAACACTTGAGAGTAGATTTTATGAGGCAAAATCTAAGCTCAAGCGTTGATTGAGTATTGAGAAACGTTCTGGAATACGGACCTAAGTTGTGGAATTCACATATGCGAGCGTTTCCGTGCTTCGGAAGGCACGTTAAGCCGTTGGTCCTGGTTGCCAGTATAATGGGAGTCGTTAAGCCAAGTTGAAGGCCTTATGGGCGGCTTGAAAAAAAAACAGCAGGTAACCACAACCTGCATCTGTCTATTTCAACACGGCAATGGGCTCACCACATATTACGTGGGACAGGAATAAACCAACGGATAATGTAACGATACCGAAAATAATAAAACAGAGGTATTATGGCCTTACCTCTTTTCTTAATACTTTCTAGGTTGCATCCATATTTGTTCATTTAGGTTCGTTTGGATTGGCTGGTAGAGGTAGACGTAAATTGCTTTTTTTTTTAATTTCGGTATTGTTTTACTTGTAATCCTTTGTAGTCTAACTAATCCAACCCTTCTAAAGGCGTCAACGTCCGTTATCAGCACTTGCAAGTCAGGTTTGCTTGAAAGTGGATAACGTGGTAGAGTACACCCTTTGACTATATAATTAAAATGTATCAAACGACACGTTAAAATTTTGCCGTGATTTGATTTTTTTTTTATTTTGGTATTGTTAGAACCCTTTGTCGTTTAAGAAATCCAAACGTTCTAAGGGCGTTCGTTATCAGCACTTGCAGGTCAGGTTTGCTGGAAAGTGGTTAACGTGGTAGAGTACACCCTTTGACTATATAATTAAAATGTATCAAACGACACGTTAAAATTTTGCCGTGATTTGATTTTTTTTTTATTTTGGTATTGTTAGAACCCTTTGTCGTTTAAGAAATCCAAACGTTCTAAGGGCGTTCGTTATCAGCACTTGCAGGTCAGGTTTGCTGGAAAGTGGTTAACGTATGGTAGTGTACACCTTTTGGCTATATATGATGTATCAAAAGACTCGTTGAAATTTTATCCAAACGTGTCCGTGATATCAAAGCGGCTATTTATAAAAACCTGACATGAGGAAGGAGTTTTACTTTACTCAAGGTGATCCAGTTTCGGACGAATTTGGGCGTTGTGTGTTATAGAGCTCTAGATATGAGATACAGATGATATTTTAGTTAAATTATCATTAATTTGATAGTTTTCATACAAATTGTTGTTTTGTTTGTTCTATATGAATTAAATTAAATCCACACATATGCCTCTGCCACCCCTTCGGGGATAAGGCGTGATGGATATTTATTTATTTATTTATATATGAATTAAATTATGTTAACTATGGTTTTTATAGAAGCATTTTTTATAATTTAAAATTAGATTGGTAGGTGTTTAAAATTCGTCTTCCGTTTTAAGACATATATTTTTATTTGCTTATTTCTATGCAATACACTCATTCATACTCGCCAATAATAACGCGATAAAAGGGCAATGATGTGCAACTTACTAAAACTACACGATGTGATGACAACCACCAAAGAGTTGTGAAGCGCGACAAGCATGGAGACAGCGTCTTAATAAAATATTGAATAAGTCGTACATCACTTACTCGTAAATGAGCTGGAAGGTTACGACCATTGTAAACGGATTGATCCTTAACCTTACTACATTGAATCTATTGTGCTATGAATTGATTGCTTCCGGTTTGTCCAATGACTTCTCCTTGCAAGTAACCAAGTAATTTGTTTACAACTTCTTCGAGTCAATGTGGAGCGTCGCTTCAATGAAAGCGTAAATAATGTTATTAGTCGAATCACGCTAACAGAGATACAGTTTAAAGCGGTTAACAACATCTTGTTTCAGTAATTGTGAGCAAAGAAATTGCTTAAAAATAGGTTTCTTTTAGTAGATTTTTTTTATTGCATCTTATTAATCAATATCAAAACGGTTCTTGTCTTTTCTTACAAAAAATGAATTGGAATTGGCTGAAATAGAAGTTTACTCACTTTATAAGTCGGTCACAAGTTTGGGATAGCACACGGGTCAGCTAGTGTGTCTAGTTCGAATAATAAGTTTCGGGAGTGTTACTAACTAAATAGTTTACTCGCATATAAATTTCAGGATAGCCCGACTAGTTTCAGAACAGAGATCCTTCTACAAACGCGCAATTTTTAAATTTACTCTTGAATAAAGAGTTTGGCTAGTAATAGTGACTTATGAGCTTGTATCTGCTGGTCAGTCTTTATCGAATCGCAAACAATTTGAGGTCATATTGGTGGATGGAGTTAGCGTAAACTATAGCACGTAGTTTAAGTATTCTGTTACTACGTCATATCAGCATGTTTTGAGTTTACCACTGCTTGTGAAATCTGGCGGAAAAAACGTACAAGTACGTTTCAACGTCATTCGGCTAGGCGACTCTATAACGATATTTCATACACATAGCACACTTCTTTCGAAGAAATGGGTGCGTAATCTAGTTAATGTAATAGATCATTCTGTCATCGCATCTTCAATAGAAACTCAATTACTCAAGTCATTGTTGTTTTAGCGTGACCTTGCACTCTTTTGCGGCTCTACTCTATAAGATAAGTCAATAAGCTACCGGTATCTTATGCGTACTAAGTATGTTTATTGTATAAACGCCATTTAACTAAGACATCACAGTACAACCAAAAATTGGCTGTACAGTTAAAATGTGTTGCTATGAGGAAAACCAAATCCATTTTTTTACAGTTTTTGTCGTTGTTAGCCTTGGAATAGTTAAACGTTATTTAGTGAATTGTGCATATTAATTAATTATTTTAATATAGTGTTAAGAGTATTCTAAGTTAACTGGGTCGTTTACAAAATTTTGATATCTAAGGCGAGCGAAACGACAGACTACATCATCGGCGTGCGCAAGATAATATCAAATCGTAAGTTTCGTACAAATATTTAGTAATTATATGACTTCATTTAAAGAAACTAGTACCTACCATCTATGCAGAACTTGATGACGATTAATATCAAATATTTACAAAACTTGAAATTCTATACTACAGTGTGTCTTTGGTTTGTTAAATATAATTAAACAAAGTAAGTACATCACATAGTACGAGTATTACGAGTAAAAATTACGTTAAATGTATCGTGTCTGATACATTGTATATTATTATATATTTATATTGATACATTATATATTTTAGGAAACACCTAAAAAATATTTTTAGAAACTGATAATGACTATCTTTTGCTTGGATCCGAAGGGGATTTAGAATAAGCTTAGAAGAAGCAGTGCCGGTATTTACAATACCACTCGCATCGCCATGAGCCACGATTGTCCACGATACCCTTGTTGATCAGCAAATACCCCTTTGTCTCCAGTACATTTTTTAGACTAAACCCAGCTACGTTTAGGCAATCTTATCAGATCAAAGATGGTGGAATATCGTCTAAATTGTGCTCAACGTCCAAATTGTGATGTAGTCACCATGTTTGGATATTACGAGCGGATGTTATGGCAATAACGAAGCAAATTATTAGCGATTGTTGCCGCGATCATTTTGTTATTTAATAAACATAAGCGCTTTTGTTATAACACTAAAACATAACAATAGAATGTGCTAGAAAGTATACACAATGGTTCTGTTCATGTCTTTAGAAAATTGATTGGCTTAATACTTATTGACAATAGGGTAGGTAGGATATTAGGAAAATAAGAGCTTAAGCAAAAGCTAGCTCCATATTTTGATAGCTCCAAGTAGATTTTTTAATTTCCTTATATTTTAGAGACTCAAAAAAACCAATGTTCTCCCAATCGTTCTTCTGTGTACTAGTTATTTTTTACCCTCAGACCAACGGAATTTCCATTATCAATGGTTTTACAGAAAGTCTTCAGTATAGATTTCTGGTGTTTCAAACGTCTTTGAGCTACGTTGCTTTTGCGATCATGCAGATAGTATGCTTACTTGTCACCTTAGTGTTATAAAAAGCATTTGGATTCTAATGGAAGGAAAGAGAATTAAGTATTAATAAAAAAAGATAACATTGTGTAGGAACGGATCCATTTTACCCCACAAGGGATTTCGAATCCGTCTTCTCCACGCGTGCATGCTATGCAACTTAAAAGAACAATTGTGACGATCACAGTCACAGTTATTCTTCGATGATCGATGACACAGCCCTAACGTCTTCTGGCACATCCAAGGCTACGAGCACTTCATATTATATGAGGGTTTCAAAAGCTTGGTGCAGGCTCTACTATAAGCTTCAAAATATTTAATTACGTCTTGATTAATTATTTTTCAAATCCCAATTATCTTTATCCTTCTCTTGCTGACTGCCTATTATAAACTTAAAATATAGTTTTCATCATAATCTTTTAATCACTTAAACGTTTCTACACAATATTTACATAGAACTTTGCGCAAGTTTAAAATACTGTGTGTTTAGAAAGAGAAACCAAGACAAGGACAGAGCCACACCAGCTTGTGACGTCACCGGCGCAAGCGCAGCTCGGGACGGCAACGTCGCACCGAATGTTTTGTAAATAGAATATTAGATAGCGATTGTTGTGTGAACGAGATAGCATTATTGGATAGAGAACGATAGATTGGTCTGTCAAAACTGTATGAAACAGGACTTTATGTGGAGGAATTATGGAAAGATTGAATTATGAAGGCGAGTACTTTTATGTTAAGTTATGATTTTGTCAGATATGGCGTTCGCAGTATAATATTAGATTGTGGACTTATGTACTTTTGTTTTCTTTGCGGCAATAGTAGTTGAGTATATTAACATTACAGTCGATCCTGTTATCATTATTTACCAATGATCTTATTAAATTATCAATGGTTTTGAGTTACCATGACAAGTTCTAATGGTTTTAAAAAACACCATTTTAATCATAACTATTTTTCGAAGAGATACATGTCTTGCTCACTAATAAATAGTTCACTAACAAATGCTTTGGAGCCTGGTTTCCTCTGGTCAACTTTTATTTTCACAATATCCGAATCAACTGCAGCCCGACCTCCTATCCCATTATTTTTCTTCTTACACATCAAACCCAGCAAAATCTAATCAACGTTTTTATTGCACGAAAAACACTTCTCCCTCCTATTGCCTTTCAAATTCATAAGATGAACATTAAATTTCTTATTAAACATCCATTTTAGAACAATGTAGGTATATTTTAATAAATAAATAAGTGGGGGAGGGTGGTTGGTACGAAATCCTCCCGAGGTCGTTGAACCATCGACCGACCCCTCTCTGCTCCCTCCCCACGACGATGTATCGAACCTTCGCGGATGTCATGTGTCTTAATACCTATATATTTTAAAATATATTAGGACATTTAAGAATAAGTTTGACATAAAGTAATTTATATAATATTAGCTGTATTTCTGTATTATATTATCTTTTCATATTAATCAAAGTCAATCAAAAGGGTAAATTTCCAATTAAAAATTATTAAATAAGAAATTAAGTAAGTTATAATTGCATTCAGTATTGAAAAGACATTAATTTCTAATACGAAAAGATGAAATTTAGGTAAGTTCGTTGATTAAATGAGTTAGTTATCATTGGCATTTATTTTTAAATATTCTTCCATCCATACTAATATTATAAAGCTGAAGAGTTTGTTTGTTTGTTTAGTTTAACGCGCTAATTTCAGGAACTACTTCTCGGATATGAAAAAATATTTTTGTGTTTGATAGCCCATTTATCGAGGAAGGCTTATAGGCTATATATATCATCACCCTGGAGAGCGGAGCAGTAATCATAAATGTCGACAAATCGGGCAAATTTGTATGCATTATTGTAGAATTTATAAGCAACGGGATTAAATAGGTGCGACGGGAGTTAGAATTATGTCACGGGCGAAGCTGTCGGGGGTCACCTATTAATTCATAAATTACCTTTAAGTTTTAATTTAATGTTTTTTTTTGTACCGACATACAGGTTACGTAGTTATAATTGTTATGATTGATACGCCACAAAGGGACTTTTAAATAATATTTCAACGGATTTGTAACCTAATTCAATAAATATTAGAAAAAATATATCAATAAAACGTTTTGTATAAAATGGACTTTGCTTATTTTGATTTGCATGTCAATAAATAACAGTTTTGAAGATCTCTCAAAAATTTGAATTCAAATTAAAATACGTATTCCAAGATATTACTTGTATTAATTAACATAATGATAATTAACTAAGTAAGAATTAAACCTGCTTAATAATCTACTTGCATTAATTAATTACTACACTACAATATTAACTAAATATTAAAAAAAAGAAGTATCTACTAAATTAGTAAGTAGGTATGGTTATTTAAAAAAAGAATGTAAGTGCAATATAAACATTAAAAAAAAATTAAAAAAATTTAAAAAGTGTGCGAGCGATAAAGACAGCACAATGAGCAAAGTATATTTACCTTGATGTCTTGTAAGACCTGTAAACAATAAACACATATTAGTGTCGTGATTATCAGCATAATAACATTTGAAAATATCTAGAACATTTGTTAACTTAGTACAAGGAAACATCGCAATAAAAAAACCTTGACAAAATTCTACGCAATAAGGCGATGCGTAGTTACTAAATTGTTCTGGAATATTAACCTAAAACAATAGTTTTAAAAGTTAAAAGTACTCGGATACCCAGACGTGTGCATATATAAAACGATTTATAAATCTGCAGGGGGCCGAGTCTACTATTAACAAGCCGTAGAATAGAACCAGAAACGCTGTTTTAGCTGTCAAAATGTTAGTAGACTACCACTGGCGCGGTACGTGTTAGTAGAATTCTATCGGCCGACCGATCAAAGTGTATTGGAATACGATTGTAGACAACGAAAAACTGTCAAAATTGTACCGGTGGCTTTCTATTGAGCGTCGATTTCTATTATTTTCTGACGCGATTAAATAAAGACTTGGCTCCCAGGTAGTGAAAAAAGTATACATGGATTGCGAAGCCTGGCGATTTATCCTCTCTGACTACCTCGTTAGGGATACAGCGTGAAGATAGATATTTTACTATACTTAAATTTTAGACCCCTAAAAGGTTTACGGCCAGTTTAGTACCGCAAAAAAACAATAATATGTTTTATTTTCTTTTGAGCTATATACCACTCGTTAATATCGATATTTTAAAGAGGTTTTTGCTTCTCGGCTGCAGATTGATGACATGGAATTGTAGACTGTCATATCTTACTATATATGGACAATAAATTATATATATTACTAGCGGCCCGCCCCGGCTTCGAACGGGTAGCCAAAACGTTTCCGTGGAAATAAATAATCATGTACGATTTTTTAAATTAAAACCGCTATCTGTAGGTGCTTATCCATACTTGAAAATATAGTAATTTATTTGGATAAGGATTAATACCAAGGTTTCAATAACATGGTCTGAAAAATTACTACCGATTTTAATGATTTTGTATCATGAAAAAGTAGTTATAGTGAAGAAACTATTACTGTTATCGCGGACTTTTTTGTATATTTTAATGGGATTAGAATAGTAAGATAATAATTTGGTCTATCGTTGCGATGTAAGGATTTTTATGAGTAATTGTTTTACACCTTGGGTTACATTATTCGAGATTTCTTACGGAACCCTAAACTTAGTTTTTAGTAGTAGTAGTAGTTTCCGAGCCTATTCATTACAAACAAACTTACAAATCTTTCCTCTTTATAATATTAGTATATACAAGTTTGGTATACCCAATAGACGCATTCTGTAAGTTGTTTAAAATTCAAATAAAAAATAATTTTCTCTTTAATTATGTTAACGAAAACTAATGTAATTGTTGGCGAAGACCCAATAGACGAATTCTGTAAGTTGTTTAAAATTCAAATAAAAAATAATTTTCTCTTTAATTATGTTAACGAAAACTAATGTAATTGTTGGCGATTAAAAAGCGTGGCCATGAGTTTTATTGCCAGGTTCTTCCTCAGGCTCTACCTATTGCTTTGCGAATCTGGCAGTAAATGTAAATGTAGAAGCAATAATCTTGACGTTCATAAGAGTTACTTTGTGACCTACATGAATAAAGATATTTTTATTTTCATTTATCATGTAGGCAAGTGCAGCAAAGGACTCATTTCCGTGGTTCTATGGCTCCGAATGACTGATTTCCATCTAAGAGGCTGTGTTTTCTATTATGTATTATAGGTACTCTGCTTAATATGTACGTAATGTATGAAAGGGAAAACTTATTAATTTATCCGATCGCTACTTGTACGAAATTTTCACAATATTCTAGTTTATCGCATGAAAAATAGCATTTGTAACAATTAGATTAGGTTTCTAACATTTTTTTTATATTTAATTAATAAGTTTAATTTAATATTATTATTATAAAAAAATCGTATTTTCTTACTGAATAAGAGGCCGAAAGAGACTGTTACAAATCTTCTTAATTGAGAAGATAACATCATAAACACGGCAATAGGCTCATCACCTATTACGTGGGACGGAAATACATACAGAGAAATGTAGGCGTATAATAGCCTCTGCCACCAATTCCGGGATAAAGCGTGATTGATATGCAAACATTTTATGTTCGAAAATACCCATTCATTCGTGTAACAAGAGTTTTTAGTCAACTATTGGTGGAACTTTAAGACTACAGCGTTTCAGAAGTTGAACAGAATCCTGAAGTTACAATTAATTATAAGGTCGATATCCGGACGGTGCGGGGTCGACGTCCGCCCGGGTGAAGTGACCTGTCTGAGACAGATCTGAGCCGGGTTTAACCGTTTGTTACCTTACCCTAGGTCCGGGTTTCTATCGAAATTCTTAAGGCTTAAGTTACTATTAAACACAATCCTAATTTGTTGGTGGATTGAAGTCCAACGTTTCAACAATTAGTTTTATGATTATTTATATGGTTAGGCAAAGGTCGCAGGTTGAATCCCTGTCTTTTTCCACTTTATAAAAAAAAATATGAGAAATTTAGCAAAATAATTGCTTTAAAAATTTATCAATATACTGAGTGGAGTCCGTTGCATCATTGTTTAAAATTGATTGTAACACTTTTCATTGGTATCGAGTTGTTCATTAGCTCGATAGATGGCTCTGGTCATACTCTTAAATCACAATTAAAATATGGTGGAGAATTAGTTTTATGGTTGATTTCTTAAGATTATTTTATTGTCCAAGCTTCGCTAGAAAAAATATTCTTTGATGTTAGTACGGAAGGAGAGGAGTTTTGTGACTATAGCATTCAAGTAAAAAGCATTGACATTCAACGTGGCAAACCTGCAAGCTTTAGGTACGGTTGTGGTTGACAACAATGCGGAATGTCTTTAAACTCGAATGACATTTATAATTTTAAACAGACGCGAAGGTCTCTTTCGCGTATATACTGTATTGGGCGGTGCGGAAGTTTCCTATGTATTTCATTGTAGTGCTTTTGCCTCCGTTTTATAATCTGTATTAATTTGTAATGTAATCATAAAGTTCTACATTCATCGCAAAATTGCTAAAAAACTGCGACTTCTTTCTCCATGCAACGTTAACCATTACAATGGACTTAACGTTATTTGTTTTTGACATTACCGTGTGTCGTGTGGTAGAGCACTAATCAGAATTTATTGTCTAAGTACCATTTTTTTCAATAACTTACTTTAATTTAACGAACAATTTGTAAATGCACCTCTTCCATACCTAGCTCTACTTCGAGTTAATGTAAGTTTTTTCCTTATATGTAGTTATTCATACATAAATCCTAGCTATTGAAGCTTATAAAAACCGTAAAATTATTATCCTACAATATCTTAAGGTAACTACATAATTTGCGCAACAAAGACATATATTTGTCCTCTAACAATGACACGGACGCAACATTATTATGGCATTTTGACATTCATATCTCCTTGAAATAAACCCGAGCTGAATACTAATATAGCGATTTGACGCTCATGTTTTGTTCGCGTTGTTTTCGGAAGATGGATTCAGTCGGGGATGGAATTTGTGTAACGGCCATGTGACGAGTGCCTTATGCATAGTTTTACGCACATTCAACCGCGCTATTACCGGCCGGGTTCCCGGGTAAAGTTCAAGGACCGTCTGGTTCATGTCTACGCGTATTCCCCGACGACCGGATATATATCACCGGGTCTTGGCACCCGGCTTTACCACATCGTTGCACGAACATCTCTACGTAACATGTAAACATAGGGAAAGTTCACACATCCGCGGTTTAACGATGTTTTTATTGCTTGTAGACTTCAGCTAGACCATTGCTAGTATAATTTTATATTTTTTACTTCGCAGACTATTCAGACGTGTTATACTTTTCTCTGCACTTAATATGTCATTGTGGTGGTGAATTAAACAATGTGTATATAAACGTTCTGTTTCCGCATTGTGATAAGCTTATCTGGGAAAGTTAATGTGGAAACATTTTAAATATAGTTTCGGACGAAAATAGGTTGTGAAATAAATCTGTTTTCTATTAAGAGGTAGACGCCCCCGATATAGGCGTGATCGTCTAAAGGTCAAGGGCGGGATTCTGTAGATATCTCACGGCTGTCTACCCGACTGATCCCGAGGGTTCCGCTCGGAAACATGAGAAGGGCGCTTTGGGGCGTGAGTGAAGGCTTATGGCTCTGTTTGTAAACAATGTTCACAAGTACCTACTGTTTCATCGTTTGTTTTGGGGACTTCATGACAACTTTACGAGACAAACTGTGTGAAAAAGTTTGAATGATTATTTTTGAAGTATGTATTATACTTTATACATTGACTTTATACTGCGGTTATAAGCGATACTAAACCCACTGCGGTTTGGTGTTATATATATAAAATAAAAAGTCTTTGGGAAAGTTCATTAGAAAGTCGGTTGATCATCAATTTCATGGTACATTACTTGCCGTCGTAACAGATTATTTGGACTTTATAACTGATTAAGTTTATAAGTATCTTTCCAAAGAATCAAAATTTTTTTTAATAAGAATATTTTGGATTTTGGGATATTCTCTAGCAAGGCCTTCTAGTTCAGATTACTGGCCAGGCCAGCGTGAAATAGTGAGGACAAACGCCCTCCCAATATTATTAGGAGAGGCCAACGTCTAGCAGTGGAGGCTGATTTGATTGATTTTAGAATTCCGGAAGGAAGTCGAAATTACCCACCATGGCTCCTATGGCATGGCTAACTCGGAAATCTTTATATAGAATCTGAACACAAGTTAAGCTGAGAAAGGAAAACATGTTCAAGCGGGGCTGATTGGACGAATTGGCACATTATATGTGAAGCTGTTCCTCAGATAATGGAACATCTGATGTCTTGTCTTGCATAGTTGATGGGAATTAAATAATTTGTAAAATATCAGTGCAAAGAGTACTACAGTTTCTGGAGTGAAGTAGGTTTAGGTGTAAATGAACTAGGAGTAACTCTCAAAGAATTTACGTCACACATAATTCAACAACTGGTAGCAACCAGTTTTAATCTACACTACACAAGTTTATCAGCTAATCAAACTGCTTCAAGGCTCACTGAGCTCAACAACATTGCCAGATAAAACTATACGAACAAACACAGCGTACGTTTTTGTTTTTATGTAGTGGCAACTTAACACGACAAGCCGTCGACGTGAACGCCACGCGGTCTGCCCACTTGCTCGTCATTACGTTGCATAAATATATAAACAAGGTGTAGTATCGTTTGTAGGTTTTTGTATTTGGTATCAGCTGATCGAAATGTGTATTTTAAATGTACCTTGACATTCTTATACTGAATTCGTGTTTATACATTATATAATGCATTTATTTAGTATTTTAGTGGGGACACGTATCAATTACGTAAATATTTTGTACAAACGGAAAGTCAGTATCAGCCACATCAATCTATGCTAGCCTATATCAGCCCATTGCTGGTAGGCCTCTCCAAATTGACTTCATAACACTGGGGACACGTATCAATTACGTTAATATTTCGTACAAACGGCAAGTCAGCATCAGCCACATCAATCTATGCTAACCTATATCAGCCCATTGCTGTTAGTCCTCTCCAAATTGACTCCATAACACCCGTCCGTACTACCTTTGCTATGTCATCGGTCCACCTGGAAGCACGGTGTACCCCCACCTTATGTCGGCGTCGATATCACCCAAAACTAGTGGGTTTGTATGAAACCTTTTTTGAGAGCTGAGAGGAAGATATTTACCAAGGCCAAGGCCAAAGCCACTGCATCTAGTTACCTCTCTTATATTTGGAGTCCGTGGTTCACTCTAATTGGCTAATATAACGGGTATCTGTTTGCCTATTGGACTTTATGCCACGGCCTCGTACGTAAGTCAGCAGTTGGACCGTATGCAGGTGCAGTTAGATTGAAACGTTGAGATTCTCTTTGTGCTTTTAATGTTCAATCACCAATTCATAAATGACTCATGAGTCCGCAGTCCATTACTCATCTCCTCCCTGATAAGATAGAGTATTACAATAATTGATGTTCAAACAAGACTGATGTATTTCCTCAGAAACATTAATTTCCCGTTAGATAAGAAATATTTTGTGTTTTGCTTCCGTGGCGAGGACTTGGGACGCAATTAGGAACAGCGATGCAAGTCCATGCTGTCAATCTTTATGCTTATTATTTTTTGCGTGTGGATATCCTTATGGATGTAAAGTACTTATGTACTCTTACCGACTAAAAAAACACGGTGCCCGCCAATCTACCTATGACCGAGACTAACGGTTTAGCCCTCGGAAAAATAAATCCTGTGTTCCCGACACAAAGCAAAAACTATGCTTGTGAGTGACTACGAAACAAGGTTAAAGAACTGATACCTAAAGTGATCGATATAGCTCGAAGAGTAATCACGTTAAAGTGGGAATAGGCTGGCCATATCTGTTGAAGATTGGAGCAGACGAGTTCTAGAGTGGAGACTGCGGTTTAGCGAACTAAAGGGGACGCAACCAGCTAAATGGACTGAACGATCTAGGTAAGGTTTCTTATTGGCTACATCAAAGATAAGTCTTGATTGATGAAAATCACGTGAAACGAAAAACAAACAGCAAGCAACTGGACGCAACTTGGAATATCGCTTGAATGATGATTAAATACAAACACGGCGTGAAAGGGCAACATACCGTTTAAGAAAATTAAAAGCACGTTACTGGAGAAAGCAACCGTTACAGACGGCCTCTAAACGAAAATTTAAATACCGCCAAAATTACTTCGAGAAGGTTTTACTAGAGGTCGTGGTACGAAGGTATAGATATAAAGGATCTATTGCAGCTTAGGTCATGAAGTTAGTATCATTTTATAGACCCTCAAACTGTCGTAAATGTCTGTGGTAGATGAAATATGGTTAGGGTTTACTATCAGACATATCTTTCTGGTTTTTATTTCAGTTTATATGCCAGGTTTTCTAGGTCTAAGTTTTTGATTATGTAGGACAGTCAGAGAGCTGAGAGGTCAAAAGACATTAGAGATATGACAATGCCAATGAATCCTAAATCAAAACTTCACCTGGAAGACAAGTCTTTATAACGAAATTCGTACACCCATATAAAAATGAAAATATCTATATTCATGTAGGTCACAATCGCAAAGTAACACTAATGATCGTCAAAATTATTGCTTCCACAATTACATTACTGCCAAACTCGCAAAGCAATAGGTAGAGCCTGAAGAAGAACCTGGCAATAATACTAACGGTAGTTTTTTTTGAATCGCCTATGAACTTTGCAATTAAAATATAAATAAATATCCATCACGCCTTATCCCCGAAGGGGTGGCAGAGGCATATTATGTGCCCACTTTTCACCGTGTGGATTCCTGTCCCACGTAATAGGTGGTGAGCCCATTGCCGTGTTGAAATAGACAGATGCAGGCTGTGGCTACCAGCTGTTGAAATTTTTTAAGCCGCCTATAAGGCCTTCAACCAGGCTTAACGACTGCCATTTTACTGGCAACCGGGACCAACGGCTTAACGTGCCTTCCGAAGCACGGAAACGCTCGCAAATGTAAATGCCACAAAGTGGTCACCCATCCGACGACCAGCCATAGTGAAAGTTGCGTACCTCAGTGATCGTTTAACGAACACTGATACCGCGAGGCCACGAGCGCAACTTCGCAATTCATGAACTAAAACCAGGTTTTGAAAGGACGGGGACTAAATAAAAGGGATAGGGATGGAAAAACCGCCGTAACGGTTGAGTGGTTATTGGCGATATGGTTAGGAGCGAATGCTCTCTGACCTCCCTCGTGAGGTCATCTGCACCGATTTTGGTCGCAACAGGTCCAGCTAACTTCTTACTACTACTAACTAATAGCTAACTTCAATAATCTTAATAGCTAGCTTAACTTCTTACTACTACTAGCTACTAGCTAACTTCTTACTACTTAGCTAGGGCCGCTAAGATATGGGAGGAGCAGTACGTTCTAGATTAACCATCTATCCTAGAAGTAATATTGAAAGGAAGCGAATGTATAAATAACAACATAACGTGCATAGGGCTTTTAGCTGGAGATGTAAATTTCAATTCTGGACGTTTTTACGACCGCCATAATTAACTTTACGAGTCATATCAACTGCAATTAACGTTTGTGGGCCAGCCACCTTTATGTGTTCATTCATTCTGCTTATGATATATTCGCAGATTGCTCCATGAGGTGCTTAGATGCTTCTGTGGTGCATATACCTGTGTATAATGGTTTTTATGACCCAGGATAGTATTATGGCGATTAGCGATCAGTGGCGATGCTCTAGGCGTATGAAACTTTCTCTATTCAGAGAATTCTCCGTTTGTACCGACGGAACACTCCAACCGATTCTCGATAGAAGACATTTGACATTGACATTGATGACAATTTTGACGTCTCATACATTGACATGCTAGTAAATAATGGCAACTATTATAATAATCTGTTGGATTAATTCAAAGATTGCTGGTTGCCATACTACTTCCTACTAATATAATAAACGCGAAAGTTTGTAAGTATGGATGTTTGTTACTCTTTCACGCAATATCTACAGAATGGATTTTGATGAAACTTTTCAATAATATAGCTTAAACATCAGAATAACAGGTTCCTGTGGGAAATGGGAAAACTTCACCATGCGAGCCGCGGGCGTCAACTAGTTTAATAATAATTGTCAGTAATAAAATCAGTACTCTCGCATTTTATTTTATCTCATATCCTTAATGCAACAACGAAAATGTTTTCCGTTGACAAAAGTGAAACTTTATAGCCTTCAACGTACAGAGAATTTTCCAATTATCCAGACTCCTGCCGCGGCGGCTGCCGAAAATATTGATTTTCAGTTTTTACAAGCTTTTTATTATGCGACCGCTTGTCCGCAGACAGCTTTTGTAGTTTGTTTTAAAAATATACAGACTTATTTAAACAATGCTACGTTTCGATCACTCACCTTGATAGCTTTAACAGGCTTTAACGTTATTTATTTAAAAGCAAAAACAATACGTCGTCTCCTTCGATTTTCGAACCATAATTTATGCGTTTAATTTTCGTTTCGATATTCCTTTTGACACATGAATATATGAATATTAAAACGTCTCAGGAAACTCCATTCATAAAAAAACAAACTCTATAAATGGAACTGTATTTAAAATGACCACGAAAGCGAATATAGCAGTCAATGAATGTTAATTGAGCGTTGTGAATGGAAACAAATTGTACGTGGTTTGTAGTGAAACGTTTTGTTTCCTAGAATTGAGTGGGTTATCTGCGCTCGGTCAGATGCGATGCAACCACGTGTTTTTATTTACAACACTATCACACATCGACCCAACAACGCACGGACGGCACGGGCTCTCAATGTATCGAGGCTAGCCTCTAGCTAGAGTGCGAGTGTGACCTAAATTTTTATTTACCACGCATAATCTACCAATATGTCATCACTACGAGTATGTGTATCACTACTCACTGGCACTGGCTGCCAGTGTTAAGTCAATATAGCAGTCCAAAAAGGTCATATTATTATACTCCACGCGGGAAGTATGATTTTAATTTTAGAACGTTATCAGTTGGTTTGGTTTTATGAGTGTTCTGTTCGGAGGTCAAATCAAGAGCGTAGGGCCACTGCCCTATCGATATTATGTACTTCTTTATTTTTTAAATGAACAAATCAGGAACGGGGACATACGATAAGCATTATACTTATATACATAATCTAAATCGAGTATACTGTGTAAACTACACATCACGATAAGGCGAGATAATGTAAGAGGAATGAATCAGAGGAATAACTTGAGGTTTGGTTTTAAAGCATTAAATATTACAACATTATAGCGTTTTGAATGGACATTTTTATCTTATCTCAAATTGAAATTATAATAGATTACATTTGGTGATGTCCATTTTGTTTTTAACCACTACTGATTCACCTTTTCGCTGCGATGGAAAAATAAACAATCGTTACTATTTTAGAACGGAAATACCTCTACACAGCTCAGTATTCGCAGAGGTTTCTAAACTGATTGAGTGGTTAGACTCATGACGCATTTTAGAGAAAATACAGCCGGAAATAGGTTACGTTTTAAAGATAACGTTACGCGTGCATAAATTGTTATAATGTTTTATTAGCATCGCACACGGCACAGTTAGGGCAGTTCTAGATTCTCTTGGCCAATGAAATTACTGCAAAACGAGCACTTCAAGTACCGTAGTTACCGTAATAACTATCTTGTTTAGTACCTAGTGATCTTTTTGTTTTTAAAATATAATATTTATGAACTTTAATTTGGGTCAGAGCTACGTATGGTAGCTTCAAAAAGAAATTTTGAATTTCGAAACATGATTGAACGGTTATACATATTTAAATTTCATAATGATGATAGCAGGCAGTTTACGACCAATTTAAAAAAAAATACAGTAGGTATTTTTTTTTAAATTGGTCGTTTGTCTAACGTATGGAATAAATATTTTTATGCACTACTACGCTACGTTCTCATTCTTTTTAGCTCCCTACTCATGCTCTAGTAGGGTATTTCGATTAAGTGACTAACGGTCCAGTTATAACTAAAAAATAATTTAATGTAATTTAATGTAATGTAATTTTTATTAAAGATATTTGCATCTAAAGGGTAGGAGGAAGGAGATTAGGTAATGACACATACATATTTCCTATGAGAATAACGCATTTTTCGGGATAAAACGTATCCTATGGCACTCTTCAAGCTTAAAACTATACCAACCATAAGTGCAGAAAATTATGTCAATTCATTGCTACCTTGAAATATGAATGGGTGACCACTTTGTGGCATTTACATTTGCGAGCGTTTCCGTGCTTCGGAAGGCACGTTAAGCTGTTGGTCCCGGTTGCCAGTAAAATGGCAGTCGTTAAGCCTGGTTGAAGGCCTTATGGGCGGCTTAAAAATTTCAACAGCAGGTAGCCACAACCTGCGTCTGTCTATTTCAACACGGCAATGGGCTCACCACCTATTACGTGGGACAGGAATCCACACGGTGAAAAGTGGGCATATAATATGCCTCTGCCACCCCTTCGGGGATAAGGCGTGATGGATATTTATTGAAATATGAAAAAGTTATTAGTTCTTTTATTGATATTATATCTACGTATTAACGATACGTTTATAATATACTTATATGATATAGGCCGAGGCTTACATATGAAGACCACGTGAACAGACTGCTCAAAAACGGACAAGTCAAAAGTATTTAAGGATATTAAGGATACCCAGACGTGCATGTATGAAGCGAATAATGAATCTGCAGAAAGCAAAAGAAGTATGCATGGATCGTGAAGCCTGGCGATCTGCCGTCTCTAACTACCCCGTCAGCGTGAAGATAGTTAGTTTAGTTAGTTGTATGATTACATATATTAAAGTATCCGGTATTGTAAACTATAATAAAGTTCTACTTATCCTAAGCTACAAGCAATTAAAAACCTATTAGTCTATGGTTTAGAAATGCTTTGTACTATTACTCTTGTCATATCTAAACGAAATCTATTTTTTATCTTAATCGTACAGTTTGGCAAAATCTACTTGAAACGGAAATAACATTTTTGAATGCTGGTAACATTGTCGAAACGCTGTCAAAATGTCACTTATGTCATTGAAGAAAAAAAAAAACGTCATTTTTAATAATGAATAAAAGAAGTATGACAATAATTATAGAACAATTTCATCAGAGACTTTTGAGTGGGTTGCCATAATTATAAACAACTTTCCTTAGTAGGGGAAAAAGGTTGAAAACAATTTGTTTTTACTTTTTTCCTCATCTGGATTCTATAGCCGAACCGAGCCAATTGTTATTAAAAAGTAAAAAAAAAACTTCTTTTGTAAAGGGTTTAATATAAAAAAGCAACACTTTTGCAAGTACACTGCTGAAATTACCTGCTTTGATGGGATAAATAACACTACATTCTCCCTAGAGAGTGGAATACGTGGTACCTACTTGTAGAAAATACTATTATGCGCGTTAGAGCATCCGTAAATGCAATAATACATGTTTAGGCCTTCCCCCATAATAAAGAAAAAAAAAAAAAAATAAATGCCGTTAATAAAATACGAAATTTCCCGCTGAAGCATGAAATGAATTGTTTTTTATGAAGATTTATGGGGAAATGGCCGTCATTGTAAGCATTAAAGTGGGTTAAATAAAAATGACATAGAAATGGCACCGTCATTTGGAGTTATATATATGTTCTCGTCAAGAAACTTAACTACTAATTTAGAATTTACTAATTTAGAATCTCCTGGACGCCGAGTTGATATTAATCAGAAGACACCATAACGGCCGTATTCCAGAACGTTTCTCAATACTCAATCAAGGCTTGAGAGTAGTATTTATAAGGCAAAAACTAGCCTCAAGCGTTGATTGAGTATTGAGAAACGTTCTGGAATACGGACCTTACTTAGTTCAGCAGGAAAATAGCAAAAACTAAACATAAATTCACTAATAAGCATATGGTTTTTAGACCATGGATTAAATAAAAGTTCTTGTGATTATATACATAAAAAAATAAACACAATAACATAACATACTTTCACGCCTTTATCCCCGAAGGGGTAGGCAGAGGCGAACTATACGCCCACGTTTTACCGTATGCTTTGCTTTTTGTCCCACGTAACAGGTGGTGAGCCCATTGCCGTGTTGAAATGGACACAGGTTGTGGCGACCTGCTGTTGAAATTTTTAAAACCGCCCATAAGGCATTCAACTGGCTTAACGACTGCCATGTTACTGGCAACCGGGACCAACGGCTTAACGTGCCTTCCGAAGCACGGAATCGCTCTCGAATATAAATGCCACAAAGTGGTCACCCATCCGAGGACCAGCCATAGTGAAAGTTGCTTAACGCAGTGATCGTTTACAGAACACTACGTACGCGGGGCCACGAGCGCTTCTCATATAAATAAAAACAGTGAAAAATAAACACAGTGTCTATTTCTTAAATCATAAATGTCTAGAATAATATTTAATTACATTACATTTTTTGTGATAATACAATTATTGGGTATGTATTTTATCAATATACCTATAATAATAAAAAGTAAACTGTAAAATGCAGAATTCCGGAAGACAGTGACAGCTTATATTGTGAAATAGATATTTTATTTTTATACAGTGATTGTGCATCAGACGTCCGTCATGGCATGATCGACTGGAGGGCAGACCACCACGAGCATCGTTCCACATTCATCATTGCGTCTTGCTCGCGTGCCACGCGGAGTATTGACCTCTTAACTAAAGCGATTTAGCGCAATCGAACCGGTTTTATTTTCCCATCGTACACCTTATTTATGTAGACACACAAAATAATCTAAGTATCTTTAAAACCTACCTCAAAATCTTCCGAAAAACTTTAGGCTCAATAGCAATCCAAGGCCGGACACGAATTAAAAAAAAATACACAACACACGCGGTGCGCTCGGAAAAAAATCAAAATTAAATTTGCGCGGGAAACTGATTTATAGTGATGTGTATCGGCCGATCGGCAATCGATAGCTGCAGCGGGAATCGATATGTTACATAAAACGCGTTGTAAGCCGGCGTCGTCGCACGTGACTGCTGCCCGTGTGACGGAACGAGCGCGGCAAGAGCGGTACCCGTCCCCGGCGCCTCGCCCGCGCCACCCGCGCACTCCCCATACACATCTTACTATATGTACGTATCTAGCAGACATTTTATAAACAAATTACAAATTTTAGATATACGCTGAGATGAGCTTGAGCTTTAATAAGTTGTTTTACAAGTCTTTTATGAAAAGCAAGCATTATAAGAGTCGCGCTTATGAAATTCTTTAACGTTGTTACTGAGTTATAATGAAGTCCTTTACAAAGTGTAAAACTTTGTTAATAGTATTTTATGAGGCAACAAGCAACAATAAGCTGCTAAACAGTAGATTGCATGAATTAATTTCAATATCAATAAAATAAGATGATTTTTGTTCAAGAATGTTCTGTAATTTAAGTTAAACATTATATAATACTGCGGTTCTTCCTTAAACTATTATTTATTTTGATTTTAGATAAGGATGCCCTTCACTAAACTCGATGTTGTGTTACAACTGATATGAAGATGGCAAGTATTTAAATTACAAATACATTAAAACTTATCATATAATATTTTTCGCGGTTGGCTCTAACAAAGCTCTATATAGAAACAATACTTTCATGCACAATTTTAAACAGCTGTATTGAACATACATTGTACATTATTGTTATATATATTGTTATCTGGTTACCATAGTACAAGCTCTGCTTAGTTTGGAATCAGATGGCGTTGTGTGAGTTGTCCCAACAATATATTATATTATTATTTACAAATGTTGGACATATTATCTCTAAAATTTTAAAAGATTTCTTACTGAGTTCTTGATTAAACAAATCATAATTAATCCTAATAGGCTTTTGTTATACAATTATTGTGTTACATGAATTGCGCCATAAAATTAAATATTATCATTGTATTCTTAGTATAATGTCTTCCTGTTGAGATCATGAGTGACAGATTCGACTGCCTTATTATATTTAGTCTGCGTCTGTTCAGAATTTTCTTTTACAAAATTCTCTGTAGTTTGGACATGGAAAAGGTTACCGAAAGGGTTCTTAAATGGATACTCTAGTTATACATTTAAGAACCCTTTCGGTAACCTTTTTAGTCACAGAAAGACAGAAAGTACCGTCACTGTTTTAACTTTATGTATGTACTACTAGAACCGGGTCGGTGGTAGAACCTGCAAGAGATTCTGGTAAGCATTGAGAAATAATTTTATATTTTTTTCCTAATTTGTGGGATATTTTTTACACAGCGTCATCTAACCCAAAGTAAGCTATTATTAGCTTGTGGTATGGGATCTAGAGAACTGATAAACGTAGTTATAAAATTTCATAATACATATATGTATATATTATACATAGCAAACACCCAAACTCTGAAACATAGATCACACAAATATTTGTTCCAGTAATCTTTATATAAATCCTTTACATCACTATTGAATATCAAAATCAAAACGATATTATTATCCGCTGGGTACACCACTATTGTCAGGTAACTCTGCCATAATTAGAACAAAAAATATCTGACTTTTATAATTTAATATAGTGTTGTTTGACGTCCCTTTACGATATATGTGTTTGAGATGTATTATAAAATAAATGCGCTCGTGGCCCCGCGGTCTCAGTGTTCTGTAAACGATCACTGAGTTACGCAACTTTCACTATGGCTGGTACTCGGATGGGTGACCACTTTGTGGCATTTACATTTGCGAGCGTTTCCATGCTTCGGAAGGCACGTTAAGCCGTTGGTCCCGGTTGCCAGTAAAATGGCAGTCGTTAAGCCTGGTTGAAGGCCTTATGGGCGGCTTGAAAAACTTCAACAGCAGGTAGCCACAACCTGCATCTGTCTATTTCAACACGGCAATGGGCTCACCACCTATTACGTGGGACAGGAATCCACACGGTGAAAAGTGGGCATATAATATGCCTCTGCCACCCCTTCGGGGATAAGGCGTGATGGATATTTATAAAATAAATGTCAGACTTAAACTTAAACACAGACTGAGTTTAAATTCGCTGAAATATAAAGGACGTCGTATAGTAGTGGCCCGGAACGACCGGGGACGTTTAACCAGTATTATTACAGTCATAATTCAAGCCAGACAAGAACAACGTTATGTACATAGTAGAGTTTTGTCCCTTTCTTACAATGATGTAGGACTGAAAAATTATTATTCACTGACAGATCCTGGAGAAATATTTGTTTTCATTATGAAATATGTATGTAAAATAAATAATAGTTTAAGCTGAACTTCAACATTGAAAAGGAAGTAGAGGGGCAAAAAGAAGTGTAGTAAAAAACAAAGGATCACGACTATCGTGCATCTGGTGAGATCTGCAAATGTTTGTTTCTGATTATGAGTGTTTTTAAAATATAATTCTAGTTTTACTAGCTACTCGTATTACCTAGAGCTATAAAAAGTATAAACTACTTTACGGACCCACTAAAACACACAATTTTTTTTTTAAATTTTGTTCAGCCGTTTGGAAGAGTTGGTTACAAACGTTACAAACAATGTAACACAAGAATTAGGTATATATTTATAGATGTATGTGTTTAGAAATATGTAAGTACGTTAATCAGCTGTTTAAATCCAATAGTACAACTTTATATTAATTAAATTTAGGCTAGGTGGCGCAGTATTTATTGACTGGTATAAAATGCCGAAGGCATTACGTCCGCCTTGTATCTCTGTGCTAAAGTTTGAAATAAATAAAAATAAAATGTCCGACTATTTAAAATGGCAATGCAAATTTTCTACGTAAGTCCTATAATGAAACTGTCCCAAACGTCGGTACAAGCTATAATAATTATTTATAATCCAAATAAAATAGTCTTCCCTAATATTATATCGATAATATTGTAAACTAATTACATTAACTGTAGGTACACCGCATCGATGCTCGTGGCCTCGATGTTTTCATCGCCGTTCGCCGTACCACCCGAACGAATCGGTGGGTCAAGGAGATTCAGTTTATTTTTAGATTAGTACCTGTCCTTCTTCATAGTTTCAAAAGGTAAACGTATTTTTTTAAAAATCTGGCGTTATTCAATTAGATTTTTATTTTTTAATAGCTCATAGCCCCGCTAACTCAGTGTTCTGTAAATGATCATTGCGTTAAGCAGTTTAAGCTATAAAAAAAAAAATATCTTTATTTTGCATAGACCATTTTAACGGCGCTTACAAAATGTCATACACTATTTAAAATATTTAAAGCGACCGTCGATAAGTCAAGTTGCTAATTATGCCCAGAAAGCTCGAAAACTTTCAACAGCAGGTTCCGTCGCCACAACATATGTCTATCCATTGTTAACATGGCAACGGGGAAATGTGGGTGCAATGTATGCCTCTGCCACCCCTTCGGGGTTTCGGGAATAAAGGCGTGACTGATGAAGTAATGGAATACTTTTTAAGAATATCTCGTTTTAAACTATCTATAATTTTCATTTTATTAGACAAATGTTTAGAGTTGACTTTACTGCTATATTGTATGATGACATTTTCGTAAATTATATTTCAAAGCTATTGTTGCCAATGGCTCGGGTCCCAAGGCACTGTCACTTCAATGCTGTTGACTGATGAGCGAGGTGATACGCCCGTAGACAGGTCAGACCAAAATAAATCAAAGCAGGCCTTGGACAAAATAAAAAAAAAATGGTTGCTTTTTAAATACTACTGTTTGTAACCGAAAGTATTCCCGCTGTGTAATTCTGTAGATACAAATTGTTTGAACTGGAACTTGGTCTAGGTAATAGGAATAGGTAGGAATCATAATGATAGTCACTATTAATATAATATTAATAACATCTCCTGCTATATGATCGGACGTACAAAGTAATCTTATTTTCTTAACACACAACCGGTCTTTAAAATAAATTTTACTCAATAATATTCTCGCTATACATAATAATATATGCTCAATTTGTCTGACAAATAATGATTAAATCACAACAATTTAAGCGTTAAATAATTAAAGTCGAATTTATTGGTATACTAAAATTATATTTTACATTTACACGACAAATTTGTTTTCATTAGCGTCACATTTAATGAGCAATTAGATGGCTACGAGTTCCGTTCGTAGCGGCGTAGCACATCGTAGAAGCGTTTCACTCGAGTTATGCCGCGGTGCTTATGCAAAAGAGGCCAATATTTCATCCCTCCTCCGTCTATTGCAGCCAACATTATCATAACAATCGCTTACACAATGTACTAGCCTTCCTTATATAATAATTTCAAAAGCATTCAATTTTATGTAAAAGATCTTTATTACATTGTCTTTGATCTTATAATATAAAATTTCTCTAACGGTTTTACTCATTATCGATTTTTAATCGATAACCATCGTGACAGGTGTCAATTTCTCAAACAATTTTATATTACAGAATCTTAATCGAAAATCCTAGTGACAGGCGAATACTACAAACCTGACGTCACTAGTTCGAAAATCAAACTGCTGTTTTTTCTATTTTATTTTTTGGTATATTGGCCAATTATTTTTAGTCGCAAAGGCTGTATTTATTAAAATCGTATCTAGTATAAAATATTGTATTTATGTAGACTGGCAAGTTAGGAAGGACGTTGGTATATCTATGCGGTCGGCGGCATTATTCAGCTGAATATGCAATTAAACGAGGGCAGTTTGTGAGGTGCAGGGAGTGCGAGCGAGATAGCGCGACCCGCCACTCGATATTATATTGAACAAGTTTATAACTACGTGTATTAGACGAACGAGTTTCTACAACGTTTTCTCATTTCCCGAGACGAAACTTTTCTAATATTATAGTTCCATTCATATTGTCGGTAGTTTCACGTAGTTTTCTTTCGCGGAAAATGAAAGACTATTTCCATAACTATTATTTCGCTTTTATAGCTTTGTTAGTTTTCTTTTGCTTGAAATAGATTTGTAGAAGTTTTCTACTTTATCTTTTGGAAGTAATGTTTTGTTATTGGAAAGTGTAAATAAACATATTTTTTAAAGGACAGAAGGCATATTAATATTTATGATAGTTGCCAGGCCGGGTGATTGAAATGGCTTAAAATCAGGTATTAAGTTTTGCGGGAGTAAAATGTTTAAAAATAAAACATGTTGTACTGTTGATCGATTAATATTTTAATAGCCTCCTTTGTAACATGAAAATATAATAAACCTCAGGTGCAGTATCCCTAATTTACGGTATAAAAATTGAATTAAACCACGCCCAAGTAACGTCGCGGTAGACGATGCAGGTTCTATTTCGTCAGACGTCAAAGAAGCTGCATAACATTCATTCGCCATACTCTTCAAATTTACCTTAAGAGTTATTAAACATTTTTTTTGACAGGGGATAAAGGCATGATACTATGTATGTATGTACGTATGTATATTTCAACGTAGAATATAGGTATAGCTGGATGAACACTAAGGTAAGTTAAAAAAACATTTTTGTTGTTTTTAGAAGTTGAATGTTTAATATTTTGATACCAAAAGGCCATATTCAAATAAGTTCAATATTTACCTGCATCTTGACCTACCTCGATCTAAATGTGGTTCAGCTGCATTATACACTTCTCTATATTCATCATCAATATGTATTAGTAACGTTTAACGGTCTCAGATGCATCTTGATGGGGTAACTTGACCGAGTCTAATGAAAATGGAATTTCGTCGCCATGTTGTTTTGGTATTCTTTATTTAAATGATGATCGGGATTTGAATTGTATTTTCAGAGACAAGTAAGCATATGTACTTACGGAGTACCTACTACAGGTAACCTACTACAGTAACATCGGATTCGGCAAGTGGCATTCCTGTTTGAGCGGCAAGTTTCACGATGAAGGCCGTGGTAGTGGCCATGGTCTGCAGTGACAGTGTGAGGAAAGCTGCTGTGGTATGGGTGTTCACGCTCACGGGGGAAGAAGATAGCAGAACAAAAATAAACATAAACCATAATAAGCTGTCACCCTAGCACGGGCAGACCCACCAGTGATGATGCGACATGTTTCTGCATGCACTTCTCTATAGGGATGGGGGAATTAACCTTCAAATGACAGCGGTCTCCAAATTTGAAAATTAGGGCTGGTCGGGATACCGGTATACACGGTTTTTTGGTTACACAATGAAGGTAAAAATCCATGAAACCATGAAGGTAAAAAATCCATGAAACCATGAAGGACAATTGTAGTTTTTATAAACTGTTTTCACTTTTTAGCTGCCGGTGAGTAACCTAAATATTTTTAATTATAATTTCATTATTTTATCAAAGAATAAAAATACATGTTATAAAAATACGTCCTATTAAAATGAGTTTATAATTTTGAATTAATTAACAGCAATATGAAACACAGTTATTTAAATTTAAGGCCTAAAATAATACGACTACATACGTTTCTCAATCTTTTACGAGAATATGACGAATCAACATTCGTGTAAGAAAATAACATAGAGAACGGTTGAAGCGTGTCAGAGACGAGGCGTGGAAGATTGAATTGAATGTAAATGTTGATTTTTAATTATGTGAAGCTCTGCAATTTATGCATGGCCGTGTCTCAGTTTTCTGAGTAAACATTCAGAGTAAGCTCAATTTGCGTTCGGAAATGTGCACTAACGACCATTATTGGAAGTTTAGATAATTTCAGTTATGTAACTGTACATAGATAGCGCTCCAAATTTGAATTTTGATAATGTTTAAGGCAGTATTGGGTTATTGTCAACGTTCGGTTTACTGTTTCAAATGTTTAAAAAGCCAGTCAAAATCTTTTTATTGTGTTGACTCAGAACCTTGGTTTTTATACAACTAATAGGGAATATAGATCTGTATAGTGTCTGGTATAAATTTTAATATGCTAGGGCCACCTGTTCGTGAGAAAATTGAGTTCCATGTTTTTTATAAGAAACATGGAACTCTCTGCTGGCGCACGTGTTTCTCTCCTCTTTCAATCCTAGGTTCTCTAAGGGAAGCGTGAAAAGGAATAATTCTGGGCCGTCAACCTAAGGGTCGCTGTCGCAGCCCTGCGGGCTTAATCGCGGCGTTAATCCCGGGTCGTAGTCTGCTTTCCATCAAGCGGACGACGCCTTTTTGCCGTGCCAAATATAAAAAAAATAACTATTTTAAAATCTAAGTTCATTTTTAAAATTGTTTATTATAGCCTGAATGACTACGTTACCTAATTAAAAAGTATGAAGTTATCTAGTTTAACTAGACCAACAAGTCGTCGGCACAACGGCACTGGCAGTCAAAGTTTCATTAGAAAAAGTTCCTTTGTCGTGAACTTAAACTTAGTTCACAATGGTCGTAATTAAAAGTTGGCGGCAATGCGCCGGTGACAGCGGCAATCCGCTATAATCTCGCCGACAGAAAGCGTGCAAAAAGGGCGCCAAACTCCTACAGATAAACAACTTCCCGCCTTTTTGTTGCATTCATTCTCTTTGCTCTAATGCTGCGGTTTAAATTGGTGGTGTTTAGGAACACTGATATGAAGCTATCCGTTTGGAAGGTTTCGTTACATGTTTAATTAGATGTACTCTCGTTCAAACTGCTGTGCTGTATGGGATAGAAAATCAGTGAAAAATCAGAGGTACCGTATTCTGTACTCGTACTAAAGGATTCCCTGTGTTTTTACTACTTGCTTTCTTGCATAGCTGTCATAGGTGGAACTTCCCAATGAGCTAGATTTAAACCATAGCTCAGAAGTGATATGATGCATGAAAATGTAATAAAAGTACTTTTTAGTTATAAAACATGATATATTAAATAATTTGTTTATTATGAAGATTAATTACAGTAACTCGATCTCCATAATTTATTAATGGATATATTTAAACGCCATAGACCAAATGCAATATATGTGTATACTAAATATCACTTTACAAATTAATGACCATACGATACGGAAATTAAGCGGCGTACGTCGGGTGAAGAGGGAGTTGTCTACCCCCTTCTACAGTGGGGGGAATAGGGGCCAGAATAGCAATCTAGGGAGCTTGAATAGTCTGGGCGGTTGAATGAAATATCTAGCGTTGCGGACTAGCCATCAGGCCTACGAAAATGCATTAGGCTTCGTAGATGAGGCTGCCTGCCTTTGTATGTTTAACATGTAGACCTGATATTCCATACATAGCGTACCTAGCAGTGTCCCATCGATCGTTGGGCTATAGAAATTAGTATATGGCAATATTATCGTTGCTTTTATGATTTGTTACAATCTCGTCGGGATCATTTGTTTTCGGATGAATGGGATGCTTGACTGACTGCTTTAGTAATTAATTAATATTTGTCAACGTTTGTTTTTTTATTGCTTGTGATATTTTGTAGGTAGATTGAAAAAAAATTGTTGAGAAACATAATTTAGTACTAATTTAGTCCTAATATACTGATATCATTTGTATGTAAGACATATAATAATAAAAAAATATAGTACGGAATTCACCTCTGGCTACGCCCTCGAGGGTAGAGGCCGCGAATTTTAATGATTAATTAAATATCGAGGCAGTAATTAGGCATTGACGCTAACAAAAAAACTTTATCATGTTATTAGATATCTGTAAGCATCTATGTCCATCTATGCGACAAATAAACGAGTGTGCGAGCAATTTAAAAACAATGTTTACTTGTCTCTGGCACTTTCACACGCTGTGTAATGTTATATGTATGGTTTTGTTATCTGTATGAGTTCGACTTTAGTTACAGATTCGGATTCTACGCGGGAAAAATCTAAGTGATAAGAGCGGACGCTTGCTGTAACTTGTTTTATGGGCGGGAGTGGTGGTTTCTTTGACTTTAAAGTGGTGTTAAAGTGATATAGTGAAAGACAGTGATATATATGCAGTGAAATACGGTTTTCTTTCTTGCCGCGTGAAATAACAACCACTATTATACTGGGGTCAGACTGACCTTGACTTAAGACTAGACTTCACTTAGACATAGAAGACGGGGACATTTTAGATAATAAGAAAGAAGATTGAAGAAATATGAATTAAGATTTGACTAAACGGTTTTAGTAACCAGGCAATTAAATAACTACACAATAAAGTTTCAGATTCATGTCAAAATAGTACGTAATAGGACCGTCCGTACTTTTTAGAGGACTTTCATCTATGCCATACTAAACACAAAACCGGAAAACAGAAAGAAAATATGACACTTTATATTACTCGTAAGATACAAAATATATTGATGCAGTGATACAACCCTAGGTGCAAAACATAACCAAAGCAGAAAAGACGTATCTTATATAAGTATAGGTAAGTGTATATTTGTTGAATGATGAAAGATAAGTAAAGTCTATTCCAGACGTTCCTTTGTACATCTTTAATTAGCACATCGAACTTAATAAGAATGCAAATGGATTCCATGCAAACACTATTCCATTATGAGAAGACGATCGTGATATATTGTAAGTTAAATTAAATTAATACTATCCCTCCTCTTTGAATTTGGAGTAGGGTTGCCAGAATAATTAATATGAAATATTTTAATAGTAGATAAAATAATTATCCATGATGTGATACAAAATTAAAACTCCAATACCTGAATTTAACACGACGGGACCACCCGCATTCCCGTTACTGTGACTCCTGTAATGCAGGATCTACAGTAATGACCAGGACTAGAAAAGTACCTACACTGGGTACAAACTCGGTAACGTCTCAGAAGAAGTTGTCTTGAGACAGACTTGAAATGTGTCTATAGACTTTTGAGTAGAGCTGCCAGAAATTGTATGATATAGGGTTGACAACACAGTTATATCTATTAATAGCTATATTTATGATATTTCGAGTCTTATTCGCGAAGTATATTATTAGCTCAAAACGCTGAATGATGAACTCCACCCGCGACCACGGCTGGAGTAAAACAGTCAAAACGTCAAAGTATAAGGTAGGCTTTGTACCTAATAATATACGTCACGAATAAGACCCGAAATATTATAAATATGAGAGAAACCGCGAAGGTTAAAAATATTAATAATTGTTTTTTTTTGAATTCTTTAAACAACTCTCATCAATTTGTTAAAATTCTCAGCAAAATCGTTTTGAGTTGATGTTATTTTTAAATTTATTATAGCTATCGATATTTTAGTTAAAAATTTATATACATTAAGACAAATGGAATAGTACTAATGTTTGTAAGATCGGAATCTCAGTTCCACTAGAGCCAACTTCACCAAAATTGGCGCCCATCTGTTTCAAAAGTCTGACATAAACGTGTGTAACTTTGTCCCCAACGAATTGCAACAGTGGCAACCCTGCTCTTGCTATCTCTCTGATATATAGAGGATGTTTAATTAAAATATCTTTAAGTGATTTACGGTCATATCGATAGTAGTGAGTTCAAGGCAGGATTTATCGACGAAAAGATTTATTTACACATGTCTAGAGATAGCTATTATGACTCATTTATTTGTTTATGTGATAGGCAAGCGTTGTAAATTCAAGTTTGACTTTACTACTATAATATACGATAGCAGATAAAAGTTTTTAAGTCAATTTGTGCTTCAACATCAGTTACTGTCATCATTCGGGTGCTAGTCCCGGTTGTATCGAGTACTTAAATTTTGATTTCTGCGGCTTTCACGGTTTATCCCTGTAGTCAGAGATAGATCGCCAAGCTCGGCAGACATGAATACTTTCTACAGGTTTATTAATCGTTTTATACATGCATGCTGACTACATTTACCTAACCTTTCCAACTTTGAGCAATCTGCTCACGTAGTCTACGTATGTAAGTCTTGGTATAACCTGACTCCTTTTACTTTATACAATAAATATTTTTTTATCAACCTTTCCTCACTCATCAAAACCATCACGCGTCCAAACCAACGGTGCTCGCCCTTTTCCCCTTTAATGCTGAGACTGAATTAAATTTAAATTAAAAACATGATTGTTTGTTTTCAGAATATTTTATGAAGGACGAGTGCAAATTTTGCGTGTTTAGTAATTTGAAGAAACAGCCTGGGAAATAACTTCACAATACGTTCACATACACGGTAAATTGTAAACAGATTTGTGTAAACGCAGGGTTCATGTTTTGTTTGTAGTATTGAAGTGATCTCGGCGATTTTGTCTAGATCCCATATCACAAGCTTATATTAAACTATTTATATTTTAACCTATCAACGACGTGTCATGTTTCTCATCTGAAACGGCTTGACCAATTTTATGACTTATTTTGTGTATAAAAAATTTCTAAGCCGTCAAGTTGATTGAGGTGGGTTGAGATAGCGGCCCAAAATCACGGGTCGTCTTTGCTTACCATCAGGGGGGCGAAGCGACAAATATAAAAAAAATATTGTAGATCTGAGTGAAAAGGGTGGTCATTTATATATTATGAGAAAACAATGTTTTTATTGTTCCCAAATTTTGTATATTTAAATACCGAACATTATGGCAATGTTTTGGGGAGGCTGATTATAGGCATGATGCAGAAATCCCAGTACCGTCAAAAATGAGTATTAATCACCAGTTTGATGCCCGTGGCTCTGCTTGCTTTGTTCGTCGCTAACGTTTTCTTTTTCCCGTTTCCCATCGGAACTAGTTCCCGGTATAAAAATAAACCTTATAATAATTAGACTAACAGAATGTCATGCTTAAAATATTAATTTTATTTTATCATTTCAGTTTTCAAGTAGATTTAGAAGCTAGAATTCAACTTAATGTACCACTCAAAAATGCAGATCAATTGGACTTTGAAGTAAATTAATTTACTTTGGACATTCAGCAATCAGCATGGCAAAACACACCCATAATTACGATAAGAAGTAAAGGTAACACATGCCCTAAGGAAGTTATAGATTTAATAGCAGAGAAAAGAAGGCAAAGAAAGAAATGGCAATACACAAGATCACCTACCGACAAGAACATTCTAAATAACCTAATTAAATCATTGACAAGAACCATCAAAGCTCATAAAGATGAATCAATTGCGAGATCATTGGAAAGGCTGACCGGTGACCGCTCAGGAAATTATTCACTTTGGAAGACGATGAATAAATATAAAACATCTATCTTTCCCATCCCTCCAATAAGGGAAGAAAATGGTAAATGGGCAATTAGTAATGAGCAAAAGGCCCAAAGATTTGCACGACCTTTGGAGTCAATTTTCCAACCGAACGATGGGCCGTCGGAAGACTGGCCGCACCAAACATACGAACCAGAAACGATGGAAATAAAATTAGTAACACCAAAAGAAGTGGCAACCGAAATAAGGAAATCAATGCATGTCAAAACATCCTCGGGTTATGATATTATTACAGGTCAAGTCCTGCAACATCTCCCACGAAAAGCGTTGGTAAAGTTGACAAATCTAATTAATGCAGCATTGAGATTAAAGTATGTTCCTGCTGTTTGGAAGGTAGCTGCAGTCATCATGATTGCCAAGCCAGGCAAGCCTCCCCAGGAACCAACATCGTATAGGCCGATCTCTCTGCTGCCCATCATATCTAAGTTATTCGAAAAGCTTCTGCTCTAAAGATTGAAACCTATACTTAATCAAAAAGTTCTTATACCCAACCACCAATTTGGCTTTAGAGAGAAACCCTCTACAATAGCCCAAGTACACAGGATTACAAAAATCATAGAAAATGGATTAGAAGAGAAAAAAGTATGCTCCACAGTGTTCCTGGATGTCGCGCAGGCATTTGACAAAGTATGGCATGAAGGCCTTATACACAAACTAAGCTCGATGTTGCCTACACCGTTTGCAACAATCTTAAAATCCTATATCTCATCCAGCATGTTTACGGTAAGGCAGGAAAATGCTTATACAGAACTTGGGGAAATAAAAGCTGGAATTCCGCAAGGAAGTGTGTTAGGGCCGGTCCTGTACCTAAAATACACTTGTGATATTCCAGAATTAGAAGACAGCACCATTGCAACCTTTGCCGATGACACCGCCATAATGTCAACGGGAGACACTCACAAGGAAGCAGTGCAAAATGTGCAAAAAACAGTTACAAAAGTTTTTGAATGGGCTCAAAAGTGGCGTATCTACTTAAATGAATCAAAATCGGTTCATATCGATTTTACCAACAAAGCTCCCCAATACTTCCCCATATTTATGAACAATAAGATTGTTCCATATGCAAACACAGCAAAATATCTCGGTATGACACTTGATGCGAAGCTGCGCTGGAAGGCTCACATTAAGAAAAAGCGAGAAGAGCTAGATTTACGATATAAAGATATGTATTGGCTGCTTGGGAAAAACTCTAGCTTGTAAATATCCAACAAACTTCTTATATACAAACAAGTCCTCATGCCAGTGTGGACGTATAGCTATGGGGATGCACGAACCGGACCAACAAAAACATAATTCAGCGGTTTCAAAATAAATATTTATTAGCTGCTACCAACATTACTAAGTATTTATGAGAGCTTTATCGGGCAAATTCGATTCATTGCAACACCGCCATGCCCCGGGATACCAATTTCCAGAGAAAATTAAATTTTCCGTTCACCCGGAAAAGTAAAGGCCGAACGGCGACTTGTATCTTTTTATGTTTCAAGTTCTCCAATGTCGGAGACTTTTACAACGAGTAATTTAATTTATCTTTTATTTGTTGTCTAGGCACGATGTAACAGCGTTTTATGTCGTTTTGAAAAATTTAAAGTAATATTTTCAAGCTATTTTCTAATTTTTCTGATCAAAATACGTGATTAATCCCATTTACTTATTAATATAATATGAACAATGCTCACGAAAGTTATTGTTATAGCATATTTTTTGCTGATTAACAAATGGGGCCCTATATGATAGTGACATACTCGTATAAAAAAAAGATTTATATTAAATTGTATATTACTTAAATATTACCCATAGTAGGCGTATGTTCCAATGTAAATTGAATATAAACTCACATCACTGAAATTGAACTTATATTATCCACTAGTTGACGCCCGCGGCTCCGCACGCGTGGTGAAGTTTTCCTGTTCCCATTTCCCACAGGAAATATGTGTTATTTTGAAGTGTAAGCTATATTTTTGTAAAGTTTCATCAAAGTCCATTCAGTAGATTTTGCGTGAAAGGGTAACAAACATCCATACTTACAAACTTTCGCGTTTATAATAATATTAGGATTATGCTCATAATATTATGCAGGAATATTCATAAAAAAAAATTCTTGAGTGTGATACCGATCTGATCCCAATTGTAACATACAAAATTCAGACATGCAAACAGATCGACTGATATCTTGACATTAAAAAAAAATTCGAACGTACTTTTACTAGATTTTTTTTTAATAATGTTTATGGCATGGCTACTTCTTGTAGATTTTTTTTTTATAATTATTTAATGGCCTGGTTTCTAAGATCTTTTAGCCAAATCTTATTTTTTATATCATATTTCTTCAATCTTATCTTCTAATTAGTCCTGTCCAGTCGATGTCGTGTCCTCAGGCTACGTTCTGGTCCTTGCCCTCAGTATAATGGTGATTCTTATGCTAAGGTTGTCAGTGGACGTTTCGCGGCAAGAGAGAAAATAGCATTTCACTGCATATATATCATTGTCTTTCACTATAGCACGTTAACACAACTTTTATGTCCAAGAAACCACCATTCCCGCACATAAAACAAGATAATGCACTAGTTTTAGAAAATAATATAAAGCAAGCGTCCGCACTTATCACTCTTCCCGCCAAATGTCTTGTAGAAATTAAAAACATTTATACCACAGATTAAAAAATAATTTATCGAATGACTACACAACATGGTTTATATCACACATTCCACGGAATATGTAAATAAATACTTAACGGGACAATTTGATAACGTAAATATTGAAAGCGATAATAAAATTCACGGATGGCTTGTACGTTATCCGGAAATATAATCCGGCAATAAAACAGATTCCGGGACGTACCAGGGTAATCCCTGATATATTAAAAGTCGACGGTTAAACCTCTTATGGCCGAGGTAGACGTACTCGTATTAACGTTTCCATACTCATAATTCTAGTGACTATCTCAAATGGATGCGTTTGCTAATTTAATTATTAAGTTTTAGAGTATTTCTACTAATACAAATTAGTAGAAATACTCCAGCAAAAAAAGCTGTCTCCTATGTGATGTTTGACAATTATGGGAATCGCTTACACATAAAAACATACTTTCTCACTTATTGATTCGTACTTAGGTTTACAAGGAACATAATAATGATAATTTAAGAAAAAGATAACATATGTTACTGATATAATACCAACCAGTAAACGCCTCTTTGTTTTACTCACATAGTTATAAAATATAGCGTAAGTTACTACTTATAACATCAGCTACCTGCCAATGAAAGTCTCGTTACAATCGGCCCAGTCGTTTCAGATCTTAGCCGGAACAAAAAGACTGAATGATACAAAAAAAAAAAATCAATGATTAAATTTGTAAGTAGGTATATACTTTGATATGAATTTGGTGAAAAAATGTTAATTTAGAATTACAAACAGACACTTTAATTTAATTTTACTGTACAGATAGAGATATCTTTCTTTAATAAGTGTATAAAACAAAGTCGGGTTTGTAGGAACACTTATAACTCAAGAACGGGTGGGCCGATTTTTATGATCCTAGTTTTGTTGGAATAGTCTCTACCCTGATTAGTACAATAAGAAAAAAAAAACAAGAATTATTATAAATAAATTATTTTTCTCAATTAAAGCGGTGCAAAGCTTGTCGGGAGCACTAGTATACCTATACCTGTGATCGTTTATAGCTAGATCGTTTATCGCTTCAATACTTTTTTAAAAAACTAACGCGTGTACTCATCGCGGAAATTTAAAAAAAGCATTGAATCACTTTTTCTTGTACTTTCTCAAACTCCAAAGAAACCTTCAGAAAAGTTCCCACCACATTTTGGAGTAAAACTTTGACCAATCATGGACACTAATACGCTGCATATATAAAAATATACCTTTTATAAATGAAGAAGTGTGACCACTTACCATTAGTTAACCGTATGCTTGTTTGCCACCTCAGTGGTAAAAAATGAAACAAAAGAAGAAAGTTCTAATTTTTTGAATCTGACAAATCTTCTAACCTAGAAAAACAAATAAAAATTCCGGCGTAGCTGTTAACATTACTTTTCCGATGAATGTGGATTAATTCACATGCTGTTCCATCACTGACCCGCTCTATCAAAATGTAATCAAGTTTTGCTGATACATACCGACTAGCCAAAGAGTCCTTTGTTCTACATAATAAACTATACATTATGTATTATGTGTGTTTTTGAATAATTCAACATGTCAATATCCAGAAAGTTCCAAGACATTTGCATAATAGCCATGTAGGTAGATTATAAAAAAAAGTTTTTAATATTTATCACGCAACATTTAAAGGAGTTTTTAATCTGTTATGTTGACATAAATAGATACGTTGTTGTTGTTGGTTGTCTTTGCCCATCCTGGGCAGGCAAAGGAAACTTGGTCCATACAGCCTGGTAGTCAGTATTTATATTTTCTTAGTCATGTCTAGTCCTTCCTAATGTCAAGTTCTCAGTCCTAGGTCCTGGTCCTTGCTCCAATCAGGCAGTGGATCCCTTATTGCAACTCTATTGAAATTTGGTACTAACACAAACACACCGTTATTCATTACAATATATCACTTTCAATTCAATGTCAATGTCAATGTCAAAATAAAATGTCAATTTTTTTCCCATATAAACACTCGAATATTTTTTTTTTACAATTAAGGTAACAAAGTAGTTCATAGTACAAAAATGGTTAACTGTGAAAGATAAATAGACAATCCACTCATTTTAATAATACTGATATAACATCAAGCGGTAATGAAAAATAAAAAGAAAAAAAATTGTTAAGATAAACCCGTTGGTATTTGAATCGATTCCCGCGTACGTGACGCAGTGGAGCATCACTAACCCCGGCACCATCGAATGTGTCGTCCAATTTACAGCGGGCACCACACCACTTGTTGCTCAGATTCTTTCACGACAAAACGCAATGTGCAGTATGATCACGCGTTCATATGAGCCGTGTATGAAATGCTATTGCAATTTAATTTGACTGGTGCATTTGTTCAAGGCAAAAATCCTGCTAGGTCTGGCACACACCCAACGAAGTGTATTATTTGCTTTGCTGCTGATACGAACTAGAAATTCTATTAACTAATAATATTTACATAGTCTTACTAAGATCTTTGGGCCCAAACTAGTCTCGGAGTGTACTTGCTCACTATTATACTAGACTAGCAGCACGCTATGATGGCCGTTTTGACGTTTGTCCTTTCACGAAGGTTCGTATTAACTTTAATAAAATTTTATTTGTAGAAATATGTGAATAGTCGACCACATTAGAGGGTATTTATACTACGTTAAAAAACAGAGTACTTATGTAAAACAAGTAAAATATCATCACTAATGTAATATGTCAAAATGCGTGCCGCTAGTATAGTAGAAGAGGCCCTGAAAATCAAAAAGACAACGACATAACACGGTGCTGACCAGTCTGACTAGCGAGATAAACTCTTACTACATTGGCCTACTTCCAAAAGTTGACTGCAACAGATGAACCGATAAACTGATTTGAATGATTGACCGATTGAATACCGATAATAAATCTAAATATTTGTTTTTATTTTCAGGAACAACAAACGAGTAGAATTAGAGACGTGAATTTTCACGTTGTTTTTTTAAATGGTACAATCATATTATAGGCTAAGGCAATAATGTATTTAATTTAAACTTACGATTAACTGACGTCAATGCTTAACAAAAGTTATATTTTAAGTTATTGTTTAAGATTATAGCAAAACTCAACTAGACCGTGTACTGGCAGTTTCCAAACAAATCTATTTCAAAGGCTTTTCAGTTCGCGAGCACTTAATTGAACCACTATAATATTTTGCTAACTCGATATCCATTCATTCACAATGAATGGAAGGAAATCTATCAAGCGATAGACATAATTTTAGTTACCATTGCTTCATTTGTCGCATCCTTAAACGATGTAAACGCCTACTTAATCGGCGAGGGTTGTCACCCATGCCTTATTAACGAGTTCAGAAGTCACATCGATTCACTTGTTGCTCGCTACTCGCTACATTTCACGGTACGCGCACCTCGGGACGTGACAACACTGACAACCCACGGGATTCTCGGGATCCGGGGTTAAGTGGTTGCGAGATCGTTCTGCGGCAAGCACTATTTCAATACGGTTGGTGTGTAATCTGTTTTATTTTCATGGATATTTTGTTTGTGTAACATTTGTATGTACTACATATTTTATTTTTAAAATGATGTTAATTATTCTATTTGTTATATTAGATATATTTGAGAGGATTTTCAAAGAAAATTTTCATTCTTGGTACATAGAAAAAGACGTATAGCAGCTAAAAAACCTGTCGCAGTCTGTTCAATTACGATCGTGTGTCGATGAGTATATCAAAGATTGAACTAACAACGAATGCTAAGTACCTAGGTACATACGAATTGTAATAAAATCTAAAAAATTATTACAAATAATATTAGATTTATTGTGTCAAAAGGATTTAAGTAACGACTATAATATGTAGCGAAAAGCGGCCCATTGCTAATTGAATTTTAAACCGGATAGAAATTACCATATTTCTCGGCAACTAGACGCTACGCTCTAACGCAATTTGCTTGATTTCATTTGCGTAGACATAATATCCTTTGTGGTCGGCACATCTTTTATTAGTGATTATCATATGTTACTCCGCGGTAGTAGACAACAAGAGTTTTAAAAGCTATGTATGATCACCCAAACTATTCAAGCTTCTAGCTTTTGTGCTGACTACTGTCAACCAAGGATCAGGGCTTGGTGGCGCAGAAATCGCTGGCGAGATATGTAGCTTAATTCACATAAGTAAAATATAGATTTTCGGGATATTTACCATGTACAATTTCACGTGCCAGCATCTGATATCTATATATATAAAAGAAAGTCGTGTTAGTTACAACAACAACGGCTGTGCCGATTTGGCTGAAAATTTGTGGGGAGGTAGCTTGGAGCCAGGAGACGGACATAGGCTACTTTTTAACCCGGTAACAAGTTCCTGTGGGAAACGGGAACGGGAAAACTACTCTACGTTGGCGAAGCCGCGGGCGTCAACTAGTGTGTATATAAATGATAAGTTTAAATCCTTATAGCTCAATTCACAGTCTGTCTCACAAATTCCAAAAACAACAATTATTAAAATGCTGGAGATATAATTGTCATTCTTTTGTATCTGCAGCAATGTACTACGATCCACTTTTTAAGTCCCATGTCTTTGGGGGAGGGAGCGATTCTCATACATGAGAGTGGATATAGGAAGCCTGTAGTTGTGAATTGTGGATATTTCCACCACTTCGCGGATTCTTCTTCAGAATTAGCTAAAAACTATCAATAAACCATCTAATTACGATAAATCAACACTAGATTCTCTTGTCTCTAGAAAATACATTCACTGCTGCTGTAGTACGGAGGCAGTCAATATTTTAATTACAAAAAGGCCCCGAGATGCAGCCGAGCGGTAAATTAATAAAAAAAATACACGTTCCGTTCGGAAAATGAAAGTTTAAAAAAATAACATCCGAGCAAAGGAAAACGGATCGTAGAGCCAACCAAATGCGTTTTCTCTAGAATAGCACGATTAAATATTATGGCATGTTTTATCGGATTTTTCGAATTCAAAGGCATTGTACGAGTACAAGATGTCTGACGTTATTTTCACACCACGCTTTTTCTATTTTTCTGATTTTGTTGCTTTGTTTATAAAAATAATTACATTTTAACTGTTTAGCAATGCATTACAGTGAACAGGTTATGGGCCCTACGGCGTATATTTATTGACGCCTAAACTACCATAACGTGATAAGCTGTTTTTATTTATATGTGATTATTTCTCAAGAAGTTACTCTGACATAAAAATACAAAAACATGTCTCCTGGGTTGCCAGATTTCATAAATATTGAAACAAAATAATCGCAAGATTAAGAATATTTATAAAGGAAATATAGACACAAATTCATTGAGCGATGTCCATTTTAGGTTGTCTGGAAGAAATCGTGCCTTGCGATAAAACCCCCGATTGTACCCTGTAATCTGAAGTTCATAATTTTAATATTCTGTAATTTTCTACTTTAAGTTTATAATGTACAATAAAGCATATTGTATTGTATTGAAATATTAAAACCTAGACGAAAGCTTTCCGAATATTGGTTCGTTAGTAAGATAGATAGATGCAAGCTTGTACCTAAAACACAAAGCTTTTGTGATCATTTTGTGTGTGTATCCGACCGTGTGTGAGTGCAGTCTGCAAGCACAAGAATACAATGCCCTATTGTTGTAAAACTTTTTTTTGTTGGATGTTTGTCTTGAGTTAATTGGCCATAGAGCATATTAGCGTAAATTTATTAAAATTATCTGAAGCAAATTAAAAGAACCAATAAAACAGAATTTGAAAATTAACCAGCATTTCATTCATATGTTTAAAAACTAACGAGTGTTCCGTTTGATGTAACGCTATGGAAAGCTGTGTAAATTTAAATTTGTAGACCGGAAGTTGGATTTTTTCTTTCACAATGAAGAGTTGCCAGTGTAATATCTCACCTCGTTATAGCAGACGCCTATAGAGTTTTTTGACAGGTCGCAAAAGTCATATTTTGTTTGTAAAGAGCTTCTATATAACAAAAGTTATTCGCTTCAAATTTTGATCTTCGAATCAAAATTTCAACCAAAACTCACAATAGATAACAAATTTTCTAGAGTTTAAAATGTAAGTATAACAAAACGTTGGCTGAATAAGAAAGGGAAATAATAAAAACCTTGGTCGTATAAAAGTTCATAACGACGAAGACGAATAAGACGTTTTGAACTTGTATTATTCTTAATTTCGCGCCACTGAAGGAAGCTTACTCTTTTACTATCATACGCTATAAAGCACAGACATTAGACTTTACATATTTACAAAATCAATTGTAACGGTACAATGTTCCATCCTGGAGCTGTAATCAAAAGGAGCCATTTCGTACCAACTGCGGCCCGAATAAAATATTTAATGACTCTTTACAACATTCAAACAGTATGAAAAGTTATGAAATTTTCAAATATCAGCCGGAAATTACGTGACGGGTGTGTTTGATAAAATATAAGTATGTTAAGTAATGGTTGCGTTCATATTCGAGTTGTAATATAATTTAAACAGGGATGTTTATAATACATCGCTTTTGAAAATGATTACAAAAATTATATACCGACTTGCACATAAGATCAAAGTAATTTGGTACCTAATATTGTATAAACGCAGCAATAGGATGCATTAATGAAACTTTGAGGCAATAGTTTAGAGTTACTATCCAATAGCAGCGCACCACCCCACCGCTCGGCACCTCCCACGTCTTTTCAATTTAATTTAAAAAATACACTTCCTTTTTAAAACGAAATTATTTTAAATTTCTTTAGCGCTACTTTTTAAAATAAACTTACTTTTGACAATTTGGCGCGCAAACTGTTATTGTATTAAGAAAAAAAAAACAATAATAAAGTCTTGGTGTATTGATCGTTGTGTGACGCATGCGCAGAGTAAGGAAATTTGCAATTACAAGGTGCTCTGTGCAAATTTCGCCCGAGTTTATAATTCGAAAGCGGGCTCTGGCGTCGATATTCGCGTCTCGGACTCGAAAAAGAATAGCAGATAAAATATGTTTTGTAGAATTGGAAATAGTTTCGAGTTGCAATTTTTGAATTTTTTTGAATTTTGTACGTCACTGATCTTAAAAAAAAGTAACTTTTTTAAGATCCGTGGATTTAACATTTGGAGACGTTCAACTTATATTTTCCTTTTTAATTAGTTTCGTTTGTAATTAGAACCTCTTTGGAATGATTATTAATTTCTTTATTAATATTTTACCTTTTCATTACATTACGTAGGTAGTTGTGTAATAAATTATATAAGGTAATTCGTGTATCGAAAAGGCGTATAATAAATTTCCAAGTATTTATTACTCAACTTAATTGTTTTATTATTTCAGCAAATGTATTTTTTTTTTCAAATTGAAGTTTTTTTACTAGATGTAACATTATCTTTAATGACATAATCAGTTCATTCGTTTTCTCTAGCGATGACGTGAATTTTTGTGACAGTTTTTTTATAGTGTAAGTTTCGAAAATTGGCTTTTAAATCACTCATATAACTGAACTATGACGGATTTATTCATTATCAAATGCCGAAGTGTTAGAACTGCGGTATATGATACTTGAGTTTCTCCACTTGTTCCATTAGATAGAAGAAGAGAAGACCTCAAAAGGTAGCAAAAGTACGTCCACTGTCTTATGTCCGTATTCCAGAACGTTTCTCAATACTCGATCAACGCTTGAGACTAGATTTTGCCTTATAAAATCTACTCTCATGTATTTCTTGAGTGTTGATAAACGTTCTGGAATACGGCCCTTAGATTTTTAAAATAAAAAAATATTTCTTTAAGGTGCTTTTCTTTTCATAATCTTATGTCTCCTAATATTAGTGGTCTTTAAGTAAGTCAGGATATTTCCACTGCCACTCAAAATAAATGTTTTATCGTTTTAGAGGGAAAATGGCAAAACTGTTATTTACTAACTGATTTTTTCTAACTAATTACAAAGATGTAATTTTTTAAAGTGGCAGTGGAATGACAGTGACTTGGGTCAACATAAAATAGCAGTGTCACCAGGAGTGGGTGCGGAGCTGGACTCAGCCGTCACTACCTTAGCGGCGACGTGGAAAAGTTGAGCACAAGCGCACCGTGTGTACAGCTTGGGACGGGGACGCCGCGTAATGCTTTCATGGGCAGCTTTGGGTCGGATTTGTCGCTGCCGTTCTCCACCCCTTCTGTTCTGAGAGGAACGTTTGAGACACTTTACACGACGCAGCCTTAACTCCTCTGGGGGATTATAGGGGCCTCCCGAAGAGAGCCCCACATATTTGACCTCCCGAGAGCCATCCCGGGGCATACCAGTAGCCGGTTCGTTGTGACTTGCACTCTGGCTTATCCTGCGACCTAGTTGGGAAGAGTATGGAACACCGCAGGGTTTAGTGAGTAGGACGGTCCCTATAGAACCGGATGTTCCACAGATCGCACCTGCTATTCCCGCAGCAGGGATGACGGCACGTCGTCAACAAAAAAAGAAGTAGAATTGATACCCAAGTGGGCTCCTAACCTCCCAAGAATGGACCGAATCTTGGACTGATAATTTTCCCGTTCGTGGACGTCGCACACGCCAGTCACACAGATCAGTCTAGAGTATAATCAGCATAGTCCCTGTTATACCTATTCAAAACAAAATTCTGAAAGGTATGTGTGTGCTTGAATATTTTTATTTTGTGATTTTTTCTCAGCTGTCGTACCTACCTGAGCCTGAACTGGTCTGGTTTATTTTTTGCATTTATAAAACTTATTCATTGGTTAGTTAGCTTGTGGGTAAGGATGGTTTTGGTTACATAAGATATGTGGCAACCAGCGCCTCAAAGCGATGAGTTATCAAACTACATCGATACTAAGAATCCTGCATCGAAATATGGAAGTTCCCACCACAAATGCTGTATCGCACTATAAGAGTTTTCGCGCTGAAGAATAATTATAATATGTAGAATAGCCCATCATGAACCGTTAGTGGGCGGCACGGCAGGCGTGATCACCTTGCCTTTTTGGAGGATCCTCCCTATGGGTCGGAGGAACATCTCCAACCATTCCAGCACATATCTTAGTATAAAGTTATAGTATAGGATATTCGAATATATTTCATTAAGTGTTGCATTAATTCGCATATCTCATATCAGGAGCACTTCTCGTCGAAATCGAACCGAAATGTTCACCGCAATCCATAATATTCTAAATTCTATGTATGTGAATACAACTACTAGTCTAGCCTTTCGGAAGTGCAGCGCAAGTGCACGCGGTGGGGCAAAGGAGAGGAGAGGAGTGGTGCGCGGGTGTTATGGGAGGGGAGGTGGTGGTAGTCTCGTTGCCATGGTTACCCCAAGATGGCGGCCGCGAAATTAGTCCGTCTGCAGCCTTTATGCGTCCCGTCTTCATTACGTCGAATTTCAATTTATTTCCCGAATTGAACGTACCGGTTTTGGAACTATATTAGTTTTGGCAGTGTTTATTAATTTGTTGCTATCTAGCTCTGAAATGGTTGGATATATCTAGCGGTTTGTTTTGATTAAATTGAGGAAATAAAATGCACAATATTGTTAGAAAAAAAGGAGACAAGTCATAAGTGCTCCTAGTAGCCATTTAAGTCCGCTTTCCCTGTATCCAAGTTTGTAATGTTGGAAGCCACCATGACCTAAGACCATCTATAGTTTGACCGCGACCGCTGTACCGCTCACTGTGTACAATTTTGTATGCAGTGAGCGGCTGTACCGCTCATAGCTCGTGGTCAAATTATAGCTATTGCTTAGATTATTTAAAAATACTATCGCTTAGATTAAAAATAAGAACTTACTATTTCTATACTGCCTACAGTGATAAGCGTATGCGACTGCCATGCAAAGGTATCAGTTTCGGAACCAGGATCAGAAAAAATATTTATACATACATACAAGTCACACCTTTTTCCCTAAAGCGGTAGGCAGAGGCATACTATGCGCCCATATTTCACCGTAAGTACATATAATTATCCTACGTAACAGGTGTAGAGATCATTGCCATGTTGAAACCGACAGGCGCTGGTTGTATGTAGTTTCTGTTGTTGAAAATTTTCAACCCATAAATCTCCAACTTAACGACTGCCATGTTACTGGCAACTAGGGTCACCGCATCATGCCTTCCATGTACTATGGAAACGCTTATAAATGGTAATGCCACAAAGCGATCACGCATCTCAGGACCAGTTTAAGCTTAGCTTAACGCAATGATCATTTACAGAACAGAGATAGTGGAGCTATGAGCGCTTGGAACAAGTATTTGTGAGATCCGCAAATGTTTGTTTTTATGTTTGTGTGTTTGCTACGGAGGCAGACAACCGCAATATGCAACATAACCTCATAATATATCCCCGTAAAAAAAAGTTTGTGTGTGCACCAGAGTACACAGGTAAGAAGTGTAACTTCTTTACGACATTTTTTTACAGCTAGTCGATACAGAAGTTTCACTTATGGTAAAGAAGTTCCTCTTCAAAACAACATGGCGCGTAACCGAAAAACGTGACGATATTTTTCACAGCTATATAATTTCTCGCAACGACGATAAAGAAGTTTCACTGCAAAAAACTATTTATTTTTCAAATGTAAAGTTATTCCTAACATTGAATTCAATGTGAAAGAGTAACATAGTAGACAGTATTAATGTATTAATGGTCCTTTCGACAGTGTAGCACTTAACAAAGTGCATTAGTTAATCAAATGTAGTGTTATCTTAGTGCATTCTTGTAAGAGTGGCCCACTTGTGACTCTGTTCCATTAGGAAATTAAAACGTCTTATTTCAAGTAAAAAAGCTTTTGTATTTTAAGAGTATATTTTACCTTTATTTATTCATTTTAAAATGTAGACTGCTTATAGCAATGTAGCCGCTGAGTTAAGCATGGCTGGCCCTTAGATGGGTAACCGTTTTGTGGTATTTCCATTAACGAGCGTTTCCACAACCTACTGTTACGTGGAACAAAACACAAATGGTGCAATTTGGGCCTATAGTATGCACTGCCTATCCTTTCGGGATAAAGGCGGGACTTGTATGTATGTGAAATGTGCAGTTAGGTATAATCTAAAATTGACTACTACGATTCTTTAATATTACGAATTAGAATCCAGCCGCCACTACGTGCGCTGCAACGCTAAACGTCGGTGAGTGTAAGTACATAATTGTTTCGCGTGAAGTCCCGAGTAGTATATAAAATATGATTACGAATTAAGTGGTAAAAATGTTAATAGGTATCTTGAGGAAGGGTAGTAGCCTATGAACGCTTGCAACATCTTTTGAATAACCTTATATAGTAGACATAACATCCAGGGAGGTCCAAGCGACCTCACTCGCTAGAGGTGCACCTGGCGACCAACAAACGAGGCAATTACGCACAGTGTTGTAGATCAGGTGGCAGTCGCTTTCAACGATACTGAAAATCAAAAGTCAAACGTCAGCAGAAGCTGACGTTTGACTTGACACCAGTTAAAGTGGCCCCCAGGCTCCAAATTTAGATAGGCGTTGGAAGCAACTGGATATACGCTCAGATGAAGATGGATGTGACCACTGAAACGATGAAAAACATCGATATGCCTAAGACCAAACAAAGAGAGACTTAAGCCCAAAGGGTCATGAATTTTCTGGGATGATTATGATGATGATAATGATACTAAATTTGCTGAGAGGACTGTAATCTCAATATTTAGATCAAATCGGGTTTTATGAGAGTCACGTGATCGGGGTTAGAGCCCACCTCGGGTATAAATTATACTTCAGATGGGTTTAAGGTTTGCTATTGATTTGAGACGCCATAATTATTATAATATACTAGTAGACGCCAGCGACTTCGTCCGCGTAGAGAAGTTTTCCCGTTCCCGTTTCCCATAGAAAGTTGTTCCCGGGATAAAAAGTAGCCTATGTGTTATTCTGATGTATAAGCTATATTATTGTAAAGTTTCATTAAAATCCATTAAGTTTTTACGTGAAAGAGTAACAAACATCCACACAAACTTTCACGTTTATATTATTATTAAGATTAAGATTACTCACAAATATATTATAACTAAGGAGATAAATGGAGGAATGTTTAAAGCTGTCATAGAAGGATTATGTATAAAAACGCTGAAAGAACAATTCTTTCCTTAGTTTAGTTCCTTTCTGTATGTTATCGTATCGTAGTAGGCTCAGTAGAACTCTGGAGTTTAAGCTTAAGAGGGCTAACCCGGGATTCCCGACTAGAGGATTTTAATTGGTAATAGTCTGGCATGGCATCTAAGAGGATCCACAAGTTAAAAAAAATAGGTCTCGATTCAGAGTAGTACATAACCTAATTTGCACTCAATTATTTGTTTATAAATAACTTATTAGTATTATTTCTTGAATTAGTTCCATATAAATTGATCAGTTTATTATTTTTATCTCTACATAGTTACAAAAACATCAGAAACATCGTTAGTCCACAGGTAAACACGTTTGTTCGAACCCAAATTTCATCTTAGTGTATTCCCAGTTGCTTTTGAACCATAGATTTTGAACCTAAGATCTAATTTGACTACTAAGAGCAGCATTCTTTTGATTTTAGGCATAGTTAGAATGGAAGTAACTGCCGTCTGACGTTGCCTCCTCCATGGGTCGCACGTCTAGCAGGTGAAGTCGCTTGTACCCCGGACATTTTGATATGAAGGGCCCCTTACAATCTTACAAAACAATATAATGTAAAATGCAACTATTTCCACCAGTTTAATGACTTCAAAAGACCTTGCGACCAAACCTTTCAATTAATTCACAATTCACTGTTCACCCGATTGGGTGAACGAACAGGTACGCGCGGGCATTCGAAAAAAAACGTAACAGTATCATACTATTACTGAAACTATATACAATACTTGTTTTACTTAAAACATTATGTGAATCCACAATACGGAAAGAGCAATGTATAAAACATGTTCAGGTTGTCGCGATAATCTCGCTGAATGGGGTTTGTTTACTTGAAAACTGAGTGGCCGTGAACTGGACGAGGTTACACTTTATTCGTATATTCGGATATTTCGTTTTGAAAGCGACAGTGGCCTGGTTTTTGGTCGCATTTGATTCATTGGTATTATGTAAAGGTGTCATCCATTGGCGGTGCACATGGCGCGATGCATCTCTACAAAATGCTATAATCGATTCGTGCCAATTTGTATTGCGAGAGGGATGTTCCTCTTCACAGTAGATTTTAGTGACTTTACTATTATTTTGCTTATTTTATTGTACACCAAGGGAACATCACGCCCGTATATCTTTAAGCAATTTCTATCAGACAAGGTTTTTACAGGCAGCATATTCAGTGTGATCAAAAACTGGTTGATAATGTTCAGGTAAAAATTGACATTAGAGAGGCATTCGACATTCAAAACAAAATCGGCGCCACACATAAAGAAATGTATGGAAATAAAATTCGAATGAAGAACCTCTTGATTCGAATTTAAGGGATTTCGCTTAGTTATTAGAATTTTAAGCTATATAAAGGGCAGTGGCAAACTTACGTGTTGCCACATTCGAAGGGTTTTTTAAAAATTAAAAAAAAAACTAAAAACTAACTATCTTCACGCTGTATCCCTGACGGGGTAGTCAGAGAGGACAGATCGCCAGGCTTCGCGATCCATGCATACTTCTTTCGCTTCGTCGAGATTCATCAATCGCTTCATACACGCACGTCTGGGTATCCGAGTACTTTTGACCTTTCCGTTTTTGAGCAATCTGCTCACGTGGTCTTCATATGTAAGTCTCGGCCTTCCCTGACTGCTTCTACCCTCTACTTTTGAACAATATATATTCTTCGTCAATCGTTCCTCACGCATGCGCAATCAATGTTTGCGCCTTGGCGCCAACATTTGACATTTAAAAAATGAATTTGTTGTTATATTCATCATTTTATTGGCAATATTGTTTTACGTATTATAGTATGAGAGTAGATAAAGTAGTGTATGACACTGTACATAACTTGGTCTAATAACACTCATTAATCACTTATAATCAAAAAGATTATATACAATACTCTATATCACTAATTATATATCACTCGTCAAAGGCTTAAATATCAAACCTAATTGATTTTCCTTAAAGCTATTGTGTATTAATTAGGTACCAACTATGTTTTTTATGTGAAAAATACATTTAAAAAAAGAGTAATCGTTTTTGGGACACCCCACATCTAAAGACAGACAAAGGTTAACTCTCAATAAATATACCTTAATTAAATTTTAGGTTCAGAATATTTTATATATCTGTAAAACAGGTTTTTTTTTTCGATTATATTGCAGAAACTTTTTGTGATAGTATTGAGGCATTCGGTTAATTATGACGGTGTTAATTATTAGTCACCACAAGGGTAAAAGGATATACACATGACATGAAAGAAATAAAAAATAAAAAAACAGAAAGGGTAAGAAAAGTAAAGGTAAGTACTCACTGGAGTAGTGACCGAGCGCCCCCTGCCGCGACCGCGCCGGGACTCGCTCTTCACCGTCTGCAACGTCCCGTCCGGAGCCAAAATAAGCTATAACAACACAGACACACCACATACTTAACATAAAGCAAAAATAAAGTAAGTAAAGTAAAAACAAAGGAAATGTTAACACAAAATGAGGGAAAAATGAACATAACAAACATGCAATGGAGTTCAAGGTTAGATGGCGACAGATTAGTATTTTAGTATGAAAACGTTATATTTGTATAAAGGAAATTCATTATTTATGAAGTCATTTAGGTAACAGTACTTTTTTTTTGAAATTAATAATTATAACTGAAGAAACTCTTAGATATTCGTTTATCAAATTGTAATATTTTTTGTTAGCGCCATCTATTCGAACACAGAAGAACAATTTCCACCGTGTACTTAGTACTTGCATAGCAGCTTATTTTAGTTTAGCTATCCCACGCTAGATGGCGCTATACGAAATCATGTAACGCTGTGAAATTATATTATTAATTATAAGGTACAAAGTTTTAGTTACAGTCGTACATTTTCTTGTTTGGATTTTTTTAATAGAACTAAATTGGTATATAGGTAACAAAAAATACCTTAATTGTATATTAATAAGAAATAGAAATTACATCATTATAATAATGTATTTGGGTCGTAATGTAGTTCCTTCTTACTGTACTTTGCCGAATTTAAATTTAATTTGTTACCAAGAATTTTAAATTTAAATATATGTGATACATAAATTAGTGCTTTCAAATCTTCAAAATATGACAAATAACGGTCGTTGCCGAAACATCAAGTAAGGTGATTCTACTAAATTCAGATATAACGATACATGTATTTCATTTCCTAGCTACATTAATTAAATAGGTTAACTTCGACTGACGCAGAGAAACACGAATAAATAAATATACTTTCTGTTACCGAGCACATGGCATCGTCCCACCTGGCGTTTTAGTTCGTTACTCCTGTTTTTGTGTTAGAACGCGCACGACATTTGTTCTGTCCCTGTCTCGCTCTGACTGTACTTCTCTTTCTACCTTTATCTATTCTTATTTAAATCGCGGGATTGTAATAATTATCCTTGTGAACAAACAGGTCTTGGCATATTTTTCGTTCTAAAAGGTTAGATGAAAAGATGAATAAACATTAGTTTGAGCTTCATGAGAATCAGCTGCCTTATTGCTCAAAGGACACTAGTTCAGTTAACATAAAAATAAAACAAAATGATTGATGTAGTTCTTTAGAGCAATAAGTAAAATTATGTGTGAAAAAATATCTTCAATTTTTATGAATAAGATTATTAATACCGATGAATATTGAACTACATTCTTTTAGGATCGGTAGCGCGAGTCCAACACCTCTGGTGTCGTGAATGGCACAGACTACAGTGACCACATTCGATCAAGCAGGATGTATACTTGTCTGCGACCTTAAAATGAAACATTTTTCAAATATTCACATTCAACAAACAGCCAAGTAGCTGTATTCAGCTTACTACTAATTTTTTTGGTTAATTTCTTATGTAAATAAATAAAAAAAGCTGTTTTTGAATTAGCAAAATAACCAAAATATTAAGATTTAACTGGAAAGGAAGGAAGTTATTAAAAGCTACATACTGTGACGTATTTCAAAATATGGAAAGATGCGATAGATTATACTACCGTTATAATTTTAATTAACAGGTAACATCACCGCGCGTCATACAGAATATTAATTATAGCCCCAAATTAGAATTAGCTACCACCTTTACAATGATATCTGTCAAAACATCTGTTTCCATTGTAATGTTGACGTTGTGAATTGATTGAATTATTGGTTCCGCAACATCATAAACTTACATTACATTCGTTTCATCGTTATATGTATCTTTAGAATGACTTTATTCAGAACGTGTGCTATTATTGCTAGGTAAAGGTGCTTTTCTAGTAATACTACCCAAATAAAATACAGAACAATAAGTGGGTAGTGCAACATAGTAATGGAGCAAATTTATTATGCACCTGTTCTATAGATTCAGTACAGAGAATTAAGTAATTTATGCATATTAGTTATCATATATTTGCATAAATATAATATGTAGTGTTTACTTATAAATAAATAGTAAACTGTGTTTATAATTTCACTTTATTTAATCAATATATATTTAAAAAAAAAGTGCAGGCTGCTAAAATTTAGGAATGTGTGCCGTTTTTACCTGAAGAAGAAACCTGACTTTGATGAAGAACTTGAGATTAATTTTATTTAAGTAAATTATCCATTCGAGAGAAATCCTTTAGATGATTGTGGAACATTCCAGAACACTACCGAATGTGCGTAAGAAAAGTGGGGTTCTAAAGTACGTCACAGGCGAAGCCGGAGGACAAAGTCAGTTTTAAATAAATGGTGTCTACCGTCAATTTGAAATAGAGATTATTATGATATAAACTGTACATTTAAAATATATTTACTACGTAGGCATACAAGTAGTTGTGAGTTTAGTGATAGTTCTTGATTTCAATGCCATTTGTACTTGAATAAAGTGACGATTTTCCCTTAAAGGAAAGATATCCTGTGAGAATCTAGCTTATGGTATGTATAGGTATAATGCAATTAGAAGTATATCATCAAGTTGGTTTGGACACGTCCAACGAATAAGTGAGGAACGATTGACGAAGAATATATACTGTGCGAAAGTAGAGGGTAGAAGAAGTCAGGGTAGGCAGACACATATAACGACCACGTGAGCAGAGTGCTCAAAAACGGAAAAGTCTCAATCTGTCCTCTCTGACTACCCCGTAAGGGATACAGCGTGAAGATAGATAGATAGATAGAAGTATATCATGACACTTGAAACTTAAAGTTAAACGATGAATGTAAATCTGTCCACAGTTTAAACGTCTCTCACATACTAAGAAGTACGTACTTTCGTTTTGTAAATAAACAAATTACTTGCTCTTGGAAGATCACACAGCAGATCCATACTACGAGTTATATCGTGGGTGGTGTTGGCGTCGTATTGAGGTAGGTCATGAGCTACACGCAATGGTTGATTGCTCCATTGACTATTCACGTTTGAGAAATTCTCAACGTGAAGGAGTCGGGTGTCACATGTGTAGCTCGAGGGCTTTAGGTTGCTATAAATATGAATTCGTAATTTCCCAAAGCTTTAAACTTCTTCATTTTTCTTTATTCATAAGTTTTGCATGTTTGTTAGAATGTAAGTACGAAAAAAGTCGAAGGATTTAATATCTACATGAGTAAATGAAATTTGATGTGTTTTACATAAGTCGTTAACTTGACAAAAATTTCAGTAAAAAAAGTAGAGTATTTAATTCTGTTTTGAACGAATAAAGAAGGAGGATTAAATATTTACGAGTTTTATGAGTAAATTAAATTGGATGTATGTGCTTTTTTACATAAGTCATTAAGTTGACAAAAATGTTATTAGTTCCAATGACGTAAAACCGTTATGTTAAAAAAGTACTTTTAATTATGGTTTAATGTTAATACTTTTATATATCCACTTTTATTCATTTTATATATATAGCCCATCAAACCCCGTTTATTTAGTAAGACGTTCATTGAAATTGTACCGACATGATGGATCGAAACGGCAGTTATTTAAAATCGGTTAAAAAAGGCAGGTGCAACGCATCGCCAAAGATAATAAAGGCAGAAGATAATCTCGAACGTTAATCTGTACAGTAAAAACACTGAGGTTAATTGGAATATGTTTTGTTTTGTTTGGTAAGTTCGTTTTTTTGCAGACCGTTAGTAAATTACAATGCACTCGTGTTTAGTGCCGCTACTCGACGACAGATGGCATGCAAACTAATTTGCGGATCTACGGCTTGGTAAATGCTGTTTCGAATTTTTACGAACATTTTATTAAGTATTTGTTGTTGCATTTTTAATTTAATTAGTGTAAAGCTACTTGCGAATTCAGTGAAGGGATACAAAAAGGTTGATAATTCTTCGAAGATTCAAAATTGGAAAAAGAATGAAAATATTCGAACTGAATTTTAGCTAGCTGCCTTTTAGCAGTTCTTTATTACTATTATTTTACTGAGCATTGATATTTTTGATGTTCATACGATTAGTGCCAACTTTTTTATTATATTTAATAAACAGATTAGTTATTTGGATATTCTAGTCATAAGCTATCATTGTTAAGGTTGTATTTCTATTGATGAATAAGTGTATTTTATTTGATACTCATCGATATTGCAGAAGAGAAGTCTACAACGGTTTACCAGGTTGATGTGAAATTTTGCAAACATATTATGTTAATCCGGTGGCAATACAATATTCTAGTCTTAATAAAATTCTAATAGTTCGTCCAGGATCCTCTGTAGAATGAAACCTTTTAACGTTTATCTCTCTTTTAGCGTAGATATTTCGTAAGATAACCTGAAAAAATCTTTACTTATAAGCTTGTTAAAATTTCTTTTTCTTAATCCTACTGAAATTATAAACGTGAAATGTCGTAATAATGGATTGGTTGGAATTGGAATGGATGTAGGTTTGTTACTGTTTCACGCAAAACCTACTTAACGGATTCTGATGGAACTTTACACTAATATAGCTTACACATCAGAATAACACATGAGCTACTGTTATCCTGGGATCAAGTTCTTGTGGGAAACGGGATCTGGAAAATTTCTTTACGCAAGCGATGCCGCGGGCGTCAACCTATCAAATATGTGCTAAATGTGTTCAGCTATTTTGCTATTTCTTCTCTCTCACTTTGCACAGAATGGTTATATTATATTTCTAATTATTTACAGAAGTGCTCGTAACATTTAAAGCTAGCTTACGCTACGGTCATTTCGAGATAGGTGACCATCTGTTGTATTTTTATTTATTGTGATAGCTAATAGTCACGCCAGCTCCTGTTTGTTTCAAATGGCAATAAGGCCGACAGCGCGAGTGTATAACTCCGGTTGCTGTAAATGTCTATAAACTTTGCTAATCACATTCGATACACTCGTATGCTTTTCTACCACTGTCTGGTTTTAAAAAAAATGCTTTTCTAATTTATTTATATACGTTTGATCTACTTCGAAGCTGGTTCCCAGGACTTCTAAGATTTTATGAAATAGTTATAGCTGTATTACAAACTACGGTTTTACTCACGTGTGAATTTCGGGATAGCCTGACTAGTTCCAGACCTAACGGATGTCCTTTTTCAAGAGGAGCTACAAGCTACGTCGGAAGCTGCACTGGCATTCACACGTGAGTATAACCGTAATTTGTAATAATGAACAACGCTCACGAAAGTTATAGCTTTACAAACATTAATAGCTCCTGCTACTTCCCAATGGAGTAGGCAGAGACTGTGACTTTCCACTTTCTCCTATCGATCCTGGGAAACCAATTTCACTGTTTCTATTTTCATAAGTGTTTTCATACACGCTTGCAGGTTAAGTATACTTTGATCTGACATAAATAAAGCTATGCAATACGTATATAAGATCTTTTAATGGAAAGCGTAACGTTACAACGGCATATAAACCAGTATTGATTTTGGAATCTGTGGTTTCAGGACTCCAGGATCGGCAGCGCGAGTGTTGCAAACGTCCATAAGCTACGGTGATCCCTTTTCAACAGGTTAGTGTTACAAAAGTAACAAATATATATACAACTTGTTGACAAAACGTGGCAAACCAACAACGTGCTTTGAAGTACTCGGCTCGTCCGACAGTTCATTCAGTCTCCAATCAAAACTAACTCGCTCAGCGTGTACATCAGCTAAACTTTTGAAAGATGTCAAATACTGTAGATGAACCTGCTTCATCAGGGATCATTGTTTTCAAGTTGGACTGTGGTCAAAGATATACATACTATATAATATAATGAAACAAAAATCCTGCATTTATATTTATTAAAATATTTAATAATGGAAAGCTTGGTGTTTATATTAAAAACATAATGTCTCTATAAATCAAATTTAAGTTAACAGTAGTAGTCTTTTGAGCATTTCAATACTTTTAAATACACTCTGTAAAGACAGCTTCAGATTTTAGGAAAATGTCTTTATCGTAAGAAATCCATTGTATTTTCATCTTTATATATTTGATAGTTATTATATTTATAAAACAAAAATAAAAATATGGATAGGATAGGTACATTTATTTCCATTTAAATTTGTGAAGAATTGTAAACTTTGTATAACAATGATTACAGAAGTTTTTCGTCAAATATGATTTAAATGGGTCGATAAATATTTCTCTTACTCCCATTTTTTAACTTAATAATAAATGACCGGTGACAAAAGAAAACCATACAATCGATAAACATTTATGACAAGTTTCTGAAAAACGGTTGAGAAATGTGGACTTTAGACGAAACGGACATCTAAAAAAGATTGTGCATTTGGAAATGAAGACTGACGCTCGGGTCGCCAATTAAACCCGTACATTATATTACAACTTTTTGTGGAGTTTTTAGTACCCATTGTCTTTTTCTTTACTTTATCTGTATATCTCTGACTGCCACTGTGGCGCGGTGGGAGTGTATCCAACTGCTACGCAAGAGGTCCCGGGTGCAATTCCCGGATCGAACCATATATTTTGTGTGATCCACAAATGTGTGTTTCGGAGTTTGGGTGTTTCCTAAGTATAATATGTATGGCTTTAGAAATATATAAGAATGTTTATCAGTTATTTAGATCCCACAACACAAGCTAATATAAGCTTACTTTGGGCTAGATGGCGCTGTGTGAACTAGTGTCCCACAATATTTATTTATTTATCTCTTGTTATAAGGGTATCATCATCATCCGAGCGTCTGTCCCAGTTGCGTCTCGCGGCGCCCGGGGTTCGCTTTCCTACATTGTCTCCTCCACTTATGTGATGACATTTGTTATACGGGTAATCTACTTTTTCTTTTCTTTATTATATATGCCATCATAGTATGTTGTATGTGCTATCAAAGCTGTACACAGATTGACTATTGTTTAATGCCACGGAGGACACGGCCGGGATTTTTTTATCCTGTCGACAACGGAAGCTCAATTCAGTGCAATCACAGCGCGATGACGTGGTACGCATTATAGTTGTCGAGTCGCGTAGACGGTAATGCTTTGCGGCGAGTAGCGGCACTAATCTTTATTTTCACGTTTCAAATTTTAAATGTAGTACGAATGAATCCTTTTTAGTATAATTTATATTTTATCCGGACCTCACTAATTTTAGTAGGTTTCTTGTATTATAGTAGTTCCGAATTTTAAAATTGGAATTATATATTTTTTAAGTTTAATGTTCTGCAAAGCAAATGTTATGAAATTTCCGTCCTAAATAACTGATGAATGAATCTGTGCATAACGTGTAGTTTAATTTAACAAATTGAACCGCCATCCGCCGAGCAAGTGGCGGATATGTCACGATGCCGCTCTCATGACGCACGTCAAATGCAGACAAACGTGTCGAATGAAAATAAAATACTCAATAACTTACGTGATCTAAATCATTATACCACAGGACCTATTCAATCCTTATCTATTTTGAGTCTTAATTGCTTAGTGGAGTATAAAGTAGATTGACAAATGAACGATACCAGTCAGTATCAATATTATAAAAGCGACCTTCCTAACCAAAATAATATTAGCGAATATGTAATTCAAATCGTACCTCATTGGCATAAAGATCATTATCAAGATGACAGCTGCATTCTAAACCATTCATTGCCCCCGCCATTGAGTTAGCATTTAATTTATGTATTTGCTAGGATAATTTTTAACAGTCGCCTCATTCTCGCCTACTTTATTATGTTCTGAATGAATTGGCTTTTATTAAATTCGTTATTTTACTGGTGGGTAACATTGACGAGTATTTTGGATTTCAAAACTATACGTAGGTACTTATTATTTTGACTCTGCATTTTTTGTGGTTTTGTGTATAATTTATGATTCCTAATAATTTAAAAAAAAACAGGGTTATGTTTGGAACGTTTTCGTCTTGTTTAAAAAGCTATAATAGTTATTCAAGTAATAAGTAATGAAAAAAAAAAACAATTTCAAAATCAAATAAATCTGTTTGAATTTTGTTCCAAAAACTTTCTGTATATTTCTCAAGTTGACACTTTTTTTTCTTAAAACCAGGTTCATTCTTTTTTTTCAAGCCGAACGTTTCATCTCGAAACAAAGAACGCGAACATCTGAATGATTTAAATTTGGAATTAGTGTAAAGCTCGCATTGATTGGCGGGTGAGTCAGTGTGATGCATTGTCCCATGGCTGACTCATTCAGAATTTAACTCTGGCAACACCGTATTCAAACAATAAAATTATCGACATTATGTTAATTTGATAATTACCTTAAATATAAAATTAAAGCCTGAGTTTCAGAAATTACAGAGTTAGCTTCATATATGTTTGTTCTTCACTTTACTTAATTTTTGGAGACAAATTATATGACAAAAACATTAGCGCCATCGCAGCTAACCCTTCGGGCATTCAGGCTGGAGGGCTATAGTGTGTCTAAATTATCTCTATAGTAGTATGAATTGTCAAGGCCCAGAAATGACCTCGTTTTCTATAGCATTTCTTAATGATATGGTTTTTGCTGTTTCATTACTGAAGAGTCTATTATGTATCTGGGTAAGGTTAGGTCTTTGTAAAACAAAATATGCAAACAGTGTGATCAACAATTATATACCTATTTTAGATTACTTAACCCATAATATGACTTCTTTCAACTTAAGTTATATACCTTGCATTAGTCCTACTATATTGATCTTTAATCGTATAAATTTAATAACTAAGTTCAATAAATATTATATGAAGCAGAGTGCAACGTGCTTAGTCTGCGAGCTATGTCGACACATAGTTCGCAGACTAAGCACTTTAAAGTAGCAATGGAGCAAACGAGTTCTAGAGTGGATATCGCGACTCGACAAACGTACAGTAGGACGACCTCCTGTCAAATGGACCAACGACCTGAAAAAGGTCGCAAGGAGGGACTGGATGCGGAAGGTGCAGGACTGTGAATTGGAAGAGGCTTATGTGGATCCAGCAGTGGACTGCCATATGCAGATTTGATTTTATATATTATGTAAATCAAATCTAATACTACGCAGGCAAAAATTAGTTATTTTTAACTCTGCATTTATCTATGGTTGAATGACAAAATATGATAATATCATTGTTTTAAATCCAACTTTGTACTTACAATTTAATCCGTAACATAATAATAAATTTCTATCCGTGAAGATTTGAAAAGATATAAAAATAATGAATACATAACAAGTACCTATTTTACCAAGCAACAATAATATAAAACTTAGACGTAGGAAGGTCGTCTATGTATGTTAAGGCGTATGTTTGTAAACAAACCATTTTCAAGGATGTGAGTTCAAGGTCCGACTGACCTCGGTCTGGTACTTTACCCTACCCGGGCACTCGCATTTTATACCCGGGTGTAAGGGTCCAACGGTTTTCCTTGTACGTCCTCTACGTTTTACGACGGTTTAAAAATAGAACGTGTGAATGAAGTTTGTTTTTAATATAACATTGTATATTTTATCTGTGACATATTATTTTATGGTATTGAATCAAAAGCATGATCATATTATTATAGTTCTTAGTCCTAGGTGTAAGGGCCCAACGGTTTTCCCTGTAGGTACCACCTACGACAGTTCTAAAATAGAATGTGTGAATGAAGTTTGTTTGAAATAAAAGTGTATATTTATATGTTATCTGTGACAATTTTTTTTAATGGCATTGAATCAAATGTATAACACTTCTTATTTCTAGGTTACGGATATTCCCCATTTACTGTGGAGCTAAAATTCCAGGGCATATCTTTCACCCTCGATCGCGGATTGTATTGGCAATTTAAGTGTTGAGATCTTGACATCTACTCAGAGTGCATCAATATTTCATTGTAGTGCTAACACTGTTTCTTTGGAGCATGGAGTACTTCTGTAACTTTTTTCGTTATCAGATAAGGACAAAAGTTGTCCGTCTCTTTTCATTCTTCATTTTGCTTTATAGCAACACAGAACATCACATTGCCAATAAATAAAATTATTCAATATTATGTAATGTACATAATATTGAATAAAGAATTTTATTTAGTTCATTATCTTTATTAACATTTTCGATTCGAAAATTGAATAATCTATTGTGAACGGGCACAATGGCGGGCGTTCGAACAAGTTTTGTATTCGACATTCATTATATTGGGACGTGAAAACTTTTGGTACATAATTTATTTAATTAATATTGTCTAAATTGTTAAAGGTTATTAATGAGATTTTGTGTTATTTATTAAAAAGTCTTTGTTTGAAATTTTAAGGGCTTTGTTTGCCCTAATGGCAGTCACCAATGCCCAACCAAGGTATCTTTAAATAATAGTAGATTATGGTACAAGTGTGTGTATGGTACAACAATACACACGTGTATCATACGACGTTTTTCAATACACTTATGAATAATATAATACTAAATAAAACAAATAGATATTTTTCCTTGGAGTTTTTAGGTAGTAAACTTTCTATAAAGTTAAGAACTTCACATCTTATATCGGGCGGTGTAGGTACTACATAAATCGTTTTCTTCATAACTAGTACTTGTAGACATTTTTATTAATATATAACTTTAATTTCAACAGGGAAAATGAATTATGAAACTTTTTGGTACTGGCGGATAAACAATTATTTAGTTTTTTTTTATGCGCGCGCATATCCCACAGAGTATAGAATAAGGTTTCTTTTTTTTTTTGTTAAAGTTTTTGTAATGTTTTAAACAGAGAGACTACAAAAGTTATATTTAAGTGAAATTTTCGTTTATTATACACGTACAAGATGAAATTTTCTATTTAAATACGAAGTTGTATGAAATGAACAAGCAATAGGTACGTATATTTATTTGTTGTATTGAACGCGACCTTTTTTGTATTGATTTTTTTAAAGAATAATGCATATGAACCAGTGTATTGAAAAAAAAATATTATTCCATAAGTGATATAATAACAATCAAAAAATCACAGTTTGATAATAGGTATCATTATGTGCCTAATTGCGGTGAGATAAGAGCCATATTATGAGTAAGTGTATTGAAAAAAATATAATTTAACTGACAGTCACTTACATGTGTAACAATCTCCAGTAGGCCAAGTCAATTGCTTCAATCGTGACAGAAGAGAATAGAAATCGTCGCTCGATAAAAAGCCGACAGAAAATATTGTCAGTTTTTGTAGTCTACTATTACTATTGCGCTCCAATAGAATTCTATCGGCCGGCCGATACAATGTTATAAACACGCGTAGCGCCTGTAACATACATACATACATATTGTCACGCCTTTATCCCCGAAGGGGTAGGCAGAGGCATATTTAACACCCACGTTTCACCGTATGCATTTCTGTCCCACGTAACAGGTGGTGAGCCCATTGCCGTGTTGAAATGGACAGGCGCAGGCTGCATCGACCTGCTGTTGAATTTTTTTAAGCCGCCCATAGGCCCTCCAACTTGGCTTAACGACTGCCATTTTATTGGCAACCGGGACCAACGGCTTAACGTGCCTTCCGAAGCACGGAACTGGGGTGGGTCTAAAGGGCCGAACAAAATTTAATAAAATAAAATGTGTCTATTTTAGATGTTAAATTTGGAAGAAATTTTGAACCCGTTGCCTTTTTAGTGAGATGGTAACAAAAAGGCTAAAAGGTCTTATGTGCTAGACACTAATTAGCACGACCAATTAAAGTCCTGGTAGTCTCGGACTGAATCGCCTGTAAGTAGCTCTAAATTGCATTTTTGGTAGTCTAAATTAATATTTTGATAGCTCAAAACAGCTATATTCTCTAGTCTGCAGCTTAGCTTGTAAAGTGTGATTGTGAAATATATAATAGTTTTAGTAGACTACTTAGCTTTGGACTAACCGCAATGGAACCGCTATAGAATAGAACTAGAACGACTTCCTATTGGAAAATAGTAGACTCGGCCCCCAGGTCTTTACCTATCCACAACTAGTTTTCCCTATAACTCTTAAGTTGTCAGCTTTACTTTCCTATGCCTATGGTAAATGACCAGCTAGTGTTAACTATGAAGGGACGAAAGAGGGGAAGACATGATGTGAGAATTAATTTGAGAGTCTTTTAGAACATATCTATTAGGCGAACCGCGCGCTTTGTCGTCGAGTAATACTGTTGTTTATTAATTTTACAATTGTGTATGATTTGTCCAATATGTTGACATTAGTTAAAATTGCTCCGCTGGTTGTATTTTCACTTATCTTTAAGGTCCGTATTCCAGAACGTTACTCAATACTCGATCAACGCTTCAGACTAGATTTTGTCTTATAAAATCTACTCTCAAGTGTTTCTTGAGTGTTGATAAACGTTCTGGAATACGGCCCTTAAACTACTCAACTGAGTTTAATTCAGCAGTAGATAAGAGTAATTCAAGAGGAAGGGTGTGTTTAATACATCTATCTATCTTGTAGGTACACTGTATTCCTGAAGGAGGAGTCAGACTTCGCGATCAATTCATATTTCTCTCGCTTCTTGTAGATTCATCAATCGCTTTATACATGCACGTCTGGGTATCTGAGTACTTTTGACGTTTCGGTTTTCGAGAAATCTGCTCACGTGAGCTTCATATGTAAGTCTCGGCCTACCCTGACTCCTACCCTCTACATTCGCACAATATAATATTCTTCATCAATCGTTTCTCACTCATTCGTTGGACGTGTCGTTTCGTTTTAATAAATTTAAAACAAACTTAGAAAGTTGTGATACATAGTACTTTATATTAATTACAAAACTCAGTATACTTTATTATTCAAATGCACTACCACTTGAGTGGGTGAGAACATTAAAGTATGAACAATCGCGCCATAACAGTAAACTCTTATGATATACAGGTTTGATATCCCAAATGCACAGAGCACAACCCTTCTGTGATTAAAAATGGCGTCGACATTGAAAAACGCCGAATATTTGCACAAAACAGTGATAAAACCGCTCGCTTTTCTCTATTAAAAGTGTGAATAGTTAAAAGCACTTCGTGGAAAATGAGAAATGGTAAAGCTCGTGCATAGTTGAAAGTGTAGGGTAGCTTTGGAAACTGTTTTGGAGGTGATACATATTGAAAAGAAAAATACACGGTGAAAAGTGGGCATATTATATGCCTCTGCCACCCCTTCGGGGATAAGGCGTGATGGATATTTATTTATTTATTTATTTTATATTGAAAATGAGACCAGGGCATACGTTTCTGTAAAGGTGCATTGGGAGTAATTTGAGTTTCTGTTAAACATATTTTTGACATTAAATTTGAAACGAATGCATAACATTTGAAACCTTTTTAAATTTGTCAAGGAGCTCCTCAGTAGCATCTTAATAGCACACCCTCTAGCCAAAATGATTTTAGTTCTAAGAGCAACAAGTTTTGCAGGAATTTCATAGAGTGAAACGAACCTTTTTGTTAACTTCATCACTTGTTTCACAGTTTAGCATCTATTAGTATACTAATAGATGCTAAACTGTATTTTTTTACCTTAACGTGTCGAATTGTGCATCGAACAGAAAATAGACACATCATTTTAGCACATATTGTAACATAATTTACAATATGTGTAAATTATGTATCTTGGTTTACAGTAGGAACGAACCTCCACCCGGAGCGCTTTTAGCTTTTAATGAAATGATTTTTAAAACGAAATTTCAGCATACATACGATATTTTTTGTAATACCAAAGAAGAACCTCCCCCTGAGAATAGGCAAACTGCCCCTTGTATAGGTTCGGAGTACTGAAAGGCTTGAAAAGGTACCCGTGTGGTGGCGGAAACCACCAAACGATAGCATTCCCAAGGAGGGTTGGTGTCAGGCTGGCGGCCGACCATAAAAACCAAGCCAAAACATTTTGCAGTATGGAATTTAGACATACTGCGCCGACCCCTAGGAAATTGGGACAAGGGCAAGAGGATGATGATGATGTACGATATTTTTTGTAATTATTTTTTCAATACATCTAAACCTAACTAAATTTAAACTGTGTCCCCGAGGAGAGCCTCAAATTGGGACCTAGCCTTAGCTGGAGCGCGGCGAACAGCCCTCAGGTATATTCTATGACCCACTTGGGAAGAACTATCTACACGCTGTATCCCTGTCGGGGTAGTCAGAGAGGACAGATCGCCAAGGTTTACGATCCATGCATACTTCTTTCGCTTCTTGCAGATTCATCAATCGCTTTATACACGTCTGGTTATCCGAGTACTTTTGACTTTTCAAAAAGAAGGCGGAACACCGCGGTGTTTAGTGGGTAGGACGGTCCCCAAAAGCCGGGAGTCCCACATACCCATTCTGCTGCCCCTGCAGCAGGAATGACGGAGAGTAAAGCTGTTTCCCGCGTCTATATCTTACGTACTATAGCGCGCTCTCGTGAAATACATTATACCAATATATAACAAAAGCGAATTACATGTCACATAAAAAATAGAGGGAGTATGTGCGAATTTCTATTTTCTCGCGCGAATGAAAGCGAATAAAATCCTAGCTTCCAAGTGGTTTCCTGCGTAGTAGATTGACAACGGGCGGGGTGTCGGCATTGAGGCGAAGCGACGCCCGTGGTGCCGACAATTTGTATATTCACCCTATCTATTACGCACTATATCTTCGATTAGATTTTTAAAAAATTATGGAGTATTTTGTTTTCTATGATAAAAGGTTAACAGTAATTCATTGAACGACTACGTGACGCCCGCAGCTCCGCACGTATGTTAAAGTTTTCCCGTTCCCGTTTCCCACAGGAACTTGTTCCCGGGATAAAAAAGTAGCCTATGTATGTGTTATACTGATGTGTGAGCTTTATTATCATAAAGTTTCATCAAAATCCATAGAGTACATTTTGCGAAAAAGAGTAAAAACATCCATCCATAATTACAAACTTTCACGATTATAATATTAGTAGGATTATGCATGCATCGTTAAGCCTGGCGGTCTGTCCTATGACTACCCTAGGAATACAGCGTTAAATTTGTTATTTAACGATTAGCTGATACCCGCGACTTAGTAAGCTTGAAGTCTTTGTTCAGGAAAGTACTTGCTTCTTTATGATGATTCTATAATCATCATATAAGCGTCAATCCTTATTGTGCGGGATCAGTTCCCTTCATATCTCTTTCAATTTTGTGGGACATTTATATAATGGGACTTTTTTTTTAAATAGCGTCCTCTAGGTTAAATTAAGCTCTTGTGCTTAAGGGGTCTTAACAACCGATAAAAATAATTGTATATATAACTAAATCATATTGAAGATATCAAAACCCCGAAACAAACATTTCTAGATCACGCAAATATTTGTTCGGACCCGGGAATTAAACCCGAGACGTCAGCACATCAATCGAATACACTACCACTACGCCACCGAGTAGTCGTAAGCGAAACAGTAATTACAAAAAGTATTTTATTATGCATTTATATTTTCAATCACACCTTTACCCTCAAAGGAATGGCTGAGGCATATTATACATTTCACCGTGTACATTTTTGATACGTGGTGAGCCCATTGCCATGTTAATTTGGAAAAATGCAGGTTGTGGCGACCTCCTGTTGAAATTTTTTAAACCGCGCATAATGCCTTTAGCTTGGGTTGACGACTGCCATGTTACTGGCAACCGGGACTACAAACGGGACAAAACACGGAAAACACATAATTTTCAAGTGTATTTAAAGTGATAAAAGTTGGTAGCGTAAAAGTCTTTAGAAAATAATAATAATAAATAAATAAGTATATAAATATCGTTGGGACAACTCACACAACGCCATCTGATTCCAAACTAAGCAGAGCTTGTACTATGATAACCAGATAACTGATAAACATACTTATATATTTCTAAATACATACATATTATAGATAAATAACACCCAGACACAGAATAAACCATCGTGCTCATCACACATAGTTTTATCCTGTAGCAGTCGGATACACTCCCACCGCGCCACTGCGGCAGTCAAAAAGAAAAGATAAAGAAATACTTGTGTATGCAGTAATAATGTTCGGTAATTTTGAACCTGACCTCTGGGACTCCGGCTTACGGCACAACCCCTGTCTCTTGATCCCGAAATTCAGACAGTGAGTAGACGGACGCACATCCCTCCCCGTAAAGAGAATAATTCGCATATATGTTTATCTAAATGTTGGCAATACTTACATGGAGTCTTGAAATTAATGACAAAATTTGTATACGCTTTGAATTTGCACGTTAAATGCTATATCTGAAGGAAAGTATAACATCAATACACAACTCAAATAAACATATTTGAATTATATTGAATTTGAATGATTTGACTGCCTCGGTGGCGCAATGGCAGTGTATGCGACTGCCGCGACTGAGGTCCAGGGTTCGATTCCCGGGTCGGAAAAAATATTTGTGTGATCTACAAATGTTTGTTTCGGAGTTTGGGTGTTTCCTATGTATAATATGTATGTATTTAGAAATATATAAGTATGTTTATCAGTCGTCTAGATCCCATAACACAAGCTAATATTAGCTTAATTTGGGCTAGACGGAGGTGTGTAGAAAAAAAATGTCCCATAATATTTGGTTATTTATATAGTTATTATGAAGTAGGCAATTAAAATCTTCACGCTGTTTCCCTGATGGGGTAGTTCGAGAGGATAGATTGTCTCTCTTTTCTTCATACACGCGCGTCTGGGTATCCGAGTACTTTCGGCCTTTTCGTTTTTGAGCAATCTGCTCACGTGGTCTTCATATGTAAGTTTCGGCCTACCCTGACTCCTTCTACCCTCTACTTTTGCACTATATATATTCTTCGTCAATCGTTCCTCACTCATTTGGACGTATCCTTCACTTTCGTTTCAACCTGGGGGCGGAGTCTACTATTGACAAGCCGTAGAATAGAACCAGAATCGCTGTTTTTAGCTGTCAAAATGTTAGTAACTATCAATAATGTCACTGACTAGCGGTCATTGGCGCAGTACGTGTTAGTAGAATTCTTTCGGCCGACCCATAGAAGTCTATTCTATTGAAGTAAGATTGTAATAGTAGTCTACGAAAAACTGTCAAAATTGTACCAATGGCTTTCTATTGAGCGACGATTTCGATTCTATTCGACACGATTGAAATAGCAGACTTCGCCCACTGCTTTATTGCGTAATACTTCGTTACATATTCGATCCGTTAACGTTATGTAATTTTCAGTCAATATTTATTTATAAGTCACGTTCCTGATTCCGTTGTTCGATGGCTATCAATACCCAAGGTCCTCACAGCATCGTAAACCCTACCCTCAAAATAAATGGTCATTATTCTGCCACACTTGTTGCCTTCTGAATTGTGTCGTCAACATCCCAAGCTAGGGTTGACAAAGGTCTGACTTAATATTATTTCATATTATTTTGATATACTTCAGAACACAAAGGGGTACTGGTTTAATAAGCTAATTTATTTTGATCCTGTTGTTGTTTCTGAACAGAATCTTGAGAGAAATTAATTTCCTTTCTACCACTAAGGAGGTAGATAATCGAACGGTCAACATGACTGAAAGTAGTCTGGTAGGCCTTATTTATTTTTATCGTTTATACTTAAATCAAAGAATTTTCTTACCGTTATCCCGATAATGACCGACAATTCTGCTAAGTTTGATGTGCTGTGGAGTTTATTTTTATTATTTAATTCATTTCATGTGAAAAGGTTAAACCAACTCTAAAATTTTTTCACAGGTTAGTCTCAACTATCATATAAAATATGCATGTGATTTACATTATGCTAAATATGTGTATGCTTGTCTATCACCTCAGTGCTATGAAAAAAATGTAGCGTCGAAAATTGTTTTATCATATTGGCAACCTTTATAACGTAATCTCATAAATCTTGACCCATCCCGGCATACGGGCAACCCTACGGGTATGAATATGGCGATATCAGTGGTCGTCCGGACTCCGGGGGCGGTCCGTCTGGCAAGCGTCTGCCCCATGTACATCGTGTCGAGATTAATGCCTCCTGTGGCTACATCAAGGTCAGGTTTGTATGTTTGTATTCGTTCTGCCCGTGTATATGAGGTTTAGTCCTTTTTGGGATGGAGCAAGGTCAATATCGAAAAGTTAATTTTGAGGGCAAAGTAACCCTTTTCAGGTATACCTGGCCCAGTGATCTGTTTTTGAAAGTGTGAAGAATATTTTCGTTCAACCTAAAATTGTACGAGGAATCCAGGGTGGTAAATTTGGCTTTTTCCTTGACTTCTGATGGGTGAACATACATACTTTGTCACGCAACTACCTATTTAATATATCAATGAAGCCTATCATAGTCCATCGCTGGACGTGGGCTTCTCTCCATCTACACTACAACCTACGATCCTGCTCATTTTGAATTCAGTGCCACTCCGACCTTTAATAAGTATGAAACTGAACTATTTAATATGTATTTTTAAATATAGGGGTATTATGTTTTATATCTTTTTGCTTAACAACTGACTTGTATTATAATGACAGTACAAAAGGCGATAGTTTAAAAAAAAATAAGTATTTTTTTATTGATACTTTTTTAATTTTTAAAGACCACTGTATAATTTATATCTATAAGGACTTCAGAGAGTATAGTCACAGAATAATGAAAGATGCGGAAAACCATGTATTTTTTCTCCTCTGCTATTATTTCTGTGTTTTCATACTAACACCCTCGCGAGTCAATGTCACACTATGAGTATTGAAATAACCATAATCTTTCCTTACGACATAAGCTTGATGTTCACTAAATAACACAGATTTCATACCTCAAACAATTTTGATTCCTCTTGTCTGTATTTAAGAATTCACAAAAAGACATTTGAAAGATTTCGATTGATTCCCATTTTGATATCCCAAGCACTTTTGATTTTTTTCAAATAGTCTTTAAAACATATAATAATTAGATCAATTTATACCAAAGTAGAAAAGGTAAAAAAGACTATCAATTTCTTTTTTAAAAAAGAAAGTTCATGTCTTACTGTACAGTTCATAACTTTTTAATAGAGACGGTGTTCGTAGCTAATGTCTACGATAGTTACTGCTACGTGTTGTAGCTTGTTCTACGTAATGAACTACTGTTTTCTAGAGTATTGAAACGTCTTAACCTTTTGTAATTTATTTACTCAAGTATAATTTTATAAGGTACTAGTTGACGCCCGCTTAGAGAAGTTTTCCGCTTCCGTTTCCCACAGGAACTTGTTCCCGGGATAAAAAGTAGCCTATGTATTATTCTGATGCATAAGCTATATTATTGTAAAGTTTCATTAAAATCTATTCAGTAGTTTTTACGTGAAAGAGTAACAAACATCTATACTATACTAACTTTTGCATTTATAATATTGTTAAGATGTCTTACTGTGTGTTTTGAAGGAACAATGGTAACCAACAACTTATAAAAAAGAGGAAATTTTTGCGCTCCATAATAAGTATTTGGATGCTTTAAACAAATCAAAAGTGTCTACGAAACTGATGACTTTTGTGTAGCTGAACAAAAGTGGTTTCCTTAGCTATAGATGTTTGCAATACCGGAGGTGTTATACTTGCGCTGCCAACTCTATTGAAACAGACAAGGACAAACTATGCAGAAGTGATACTGAAATTAACTTTTATAAAATGTCCCTAATAGGTTTCACGACTACTATGTAACTGGCTTTTTGCTGCCTAACAGTCTTGATAATGCCTCGTGTGTAGGCGAAACACGTGTCGACATCGTACGACATTCCAAAAAAGCGGAATATTGCAAATATAATATAGTTTTTTAAAATGGATTTCCGCCATGTAGCGCCTGATTTAATTAGTTATTTAGAATTAAAATCGTCGCTCTATAGAATGCTACCGGTACAATTTGACAGTTTTTCGTACTAACACGTACCGCGCCAGTGGCCGCTAGTCAGCTGCATTTTTGTTAGTCTACTAACATGTAGACATCTAAAAACAGCGATTCCGGTTCTATTCTACGCCCCCAGGCCCCCAGGTCTACAAGTAACGTGCCGCTCCAAGCTAGTAAATGGATATGCCACAAACCGTCACCCATCTCAGAAGCGACCATAGCGAAAGATGCTTTAAGCATCGTTTGCAGTACAGTGAACTATGGAAGCTACGAGCGCTGCATATGCTGGCTTACTTGAAAGGTTTTTTACATCCAGTAGCATATTATATTAAGGTAATTTGGAAGGTACGAGTACTCCAATCTTACCCTGGGGATGTTTAAAAAACATTTGAAGTTATATTTATTTTGGCGCGTTAGGGAAAAATCATGTGAGTAAATTTTGACACCATGAAGTTTGCTGATAAGTGTTTCCATGACAACTTAAAAACATAATGAAATTAGCTGATTAGTGTTTCCATGACAACTTATAAATACATGCAAAGTAGTTTTCATGCTTTTGATGATTTTTTTCCTAATAATTTATCACTGCTGTTATAAACAAAGAGTGAAAACTAAAAAAATATATATATGAAGAAATCTTATTAAACTAAAGCTGTTCTTCTAACGCGTGTACAAAAGTTAACATACACTTTTTTTGTAAATATTATTATGTTACCCAATCCATAGACTTACGCAGATTCTTCAAATGCCAATTAGGAGCTACTAGGTTATGTAGAGTGCAAAGACATCCTTTTATTCCATCAAAATATGTATGATACGGGAAGTTTATCTCTCGACAGTAAAATTGTACATAATGTTATGTATCTCAAATCGATTTTAGTTTTTATGTCAATGGTTTTATGGTATGGATGTATGCTTCCATAAAATTTATTACGATATAAACTCTTGAGGGCCATAACAGTAAAATATATCATTAGATATTTTCCGGTAACATCGTGAATTATAAGTCCGATTCATGTAAATTTTTATTTCAGGAGTTTTTTTTTGAGTATTTTGGAGCCGAAAAAAAAACAAATAAGACGATCTAATCGAAATAAGTAAGAGAAACGTAAATATTAAACTTTACTCTTTGAAAATAAGTATCTGTCTACAAACCAGACGCTATAAAGACGCACACCCACAAATGTACATAATAAAGTAATTTTCATTACCACATACACGCAAACACGTTCAAAAATCGTGTACATGCACGCACACTTCGACGCGTCCCGTAGCAATGTCCGTGTGACCTTGATGAGAGGGTGAAAGTGGCGTCCCGCGACCCCGCATCCTACCGCACCTACGTACCTTCCGCGATCTATTTGGAAATTCGAATACAACCTTCATTTGTTTCCGATATTGTCTGTGGAATTTGAATTGTCAGATACTGTTTTCTTTTTCCTGTGTATTCGAAATTTCAAATTTAGTGTCTGCCAGTAGTAATAGATTTTGCAATTTTTTTTAAGTTGATGTTATAAGAACTTCTTGTTAAGGTTTTTAAGATTATTATTGTTTGTTTTATTGAAATATTATCGAAACTGACTGAAAATGTATTTTTTTACATAATATGTTCATATAAAGCAACCTCGAGGAAAAAGACAGAAAAGCGGCTTTGATTGTTATATGATTAGATTTAAATTTAAAATAATATATATACAATAAATTTACTTATATTATTTACGTTTAGTAACTCTTAACACATTCCAATTTTTAAAAAGTAATTGTTTATATTTTATTCAGTATAAAAAAGTTAAAAGTTAAAAGCCAGGTCATAAATAATAATTAAAATCGTCATTTTAGAAATAATCTTCAATGATTAATTATTGTAAGTATGTAACTATAGTTTAGAAATCGTTCCGCTTGCAACATGTTGACTACTGTTGAAAGAGGTGCAATACCCATGTCAAAGATTGGAAATCCAGTTTTAGTAATAATAGCTATGAATTCGAATAAATACTCAGTTGAAAGTACACAAACACAGGTCCCTGGGTCTAAAAACCAAAAGACAATGCATGAAATTCTAAGTTTCTAGATCTGAAATGAATAGACTCATTGACTTGTTAACTTTCTTGAACGAATGTATAAAGTTAGATCAAAACAAAACTAATTTAGCCCGCCATTATCGGGTTTAACTCGTAAATCGAAGGTAAATAAACTTTACAACATTTACGCAGAGCCTTAGCTTAATACTGTAGGTATTGTCGATTCGCTCTGAGGTCGTGAACAGTAGACCGAAAAACACTCGATTATAGACTAGACGCGCTCGCAATTTGTCGACTCTGCGTAATTTGGGCGGGAAATTGATTTTTTATGCTATTAAAGGCGGGAGAGGGGGTGAGACATGAAGCGGCGGTGGCTAGGGGGAACATGAAAGTTATCGGATTTTCGCGCCCAGAGCAGTGAGCTCCCGCACAAACGGTGTGAAGGTTAACAGCTTTATTCAATGTTGCCAGTGTTGTAAATACAGTAGTTCGAGTGCACTTGTCGAGCGTGTGAGAAAACGAAGATTCAGAAGGATGTTGAAAATGGCACAAAGGCCGAAGTAGCCATGCTATAAATATTAAAAAAAAATGGATGTTGAAGCTTTGGGCTTTCGTTTATGATTAGAGTAACTTATAAGTAAGTCGTCTATGACGTTAGTACAGGTGACACTATCATCATCATCATCCGAGCGTATGTCCCAGTTGCGTCTCGCGACGCCCGGGGTCCGCTTTCCTACATTTTCTCCTCCACTTCGCACGGTCGTCGGCATCCCCTGTAGTGAGACCATTGGCACGCATGTCATCCCTTACGAAGTCAAGCCAACACTTCTTGGGTCTTCCCCTCTTACCGGGACCCGGCGGGGCTGACATGGCCAGGTGACACTATATTCTGTACTAAATCTAAAATTTATGCCAACAACGAGATGATAAAAAGCCAACAATGACAGGTGACAACAATAGGTGAAGTTTAATGTTCTCCAGGAGAATGAAGAAAACTGTTAGAGAGAACAAATTTCCTTTTACGGATTTTAAAAACGTACGGATGTAATACCGACTTATTTGGTGAAGTATGAAATTGTGGTAATGTTACACAGTTTATCCGAGTGCACTACTAGTAAGACTAACGAAATTATACGACACAGTTTTAACACTTCGTACGTATTTGTTTAAGGTCCATTTTTCCTTGATAATCGTAAAGTTTTCCCACAGTTTAATAGCCATTTTAATAAAATTCAACAAACAAAAAATCATACAAATTGGTCTAGGTATTGTGGAGGGTAAGGGGGCTAAAGGTCTTGTTAGGATTAGCTCTCCATTTAAAATATCTACATATACGCTAGCATTGATTTATATTTTATTTAATTAAAATGTCAAGCAAGGTAATAAACAGATACGCAATGCGGAATTAAGGTCATTAGTATCAACCAAATTCTAATTTTAAACCTCTAACAGCTTTTCTGATAAACTGACAAGTGTCGTAAAATTATTTACAAAAAAGAAATACTATAATTCAATGTTTTTTTTGACAGTTAGACCAACTAATCGACACCCACCGCCTACATACTCCTGACTTTCTATATCTACTTGGCATTTAGTTCTATCTTTCCATAGGTACAGTGTGCGACAAAGATTTTTTGGCACGTAGCCAGAAAGGAAAGTGCTACATCTTTTTGAAGCATAATTTTATTTTTTGCAACTGGCACCTTTATCGATGGTACGATTGGTATGTTTCATAACCAGTAAGGATTTCATCGATGCAAGAAGAGTAAAAAATGGAGCACCATTATGCTCTGTTATTTCAATAACATAAATGACATCTTGACAATGTTAGAATGTAGCCAGCATGCAAAATTGGTTTCGATACTTCGCTTAACTGTAGGTAGATTAAAAAGAAATACAGGTTGGATAGGATACGATACAGCTTGTTTAAGATTTACCGTCATAATCATTAGTTATAACTTATTAAAGTAGATGAAAAGAAAATGGTCACTCGGTTGCCGATTGGAATGTTGCGATTATTCGTGGATACAAGATTGAGCGGTCATCATGCCCCTAACAAATAGACTAGCGCTAGTACCTACAACACTCACTGTTTGGGTGTGTAGTTGGATTCATCACATGACTAGTTATTTTAAATGTTTATAGCATGACTACTTCAGCCTTTGTGTCTTATACAATCTTTTTGTCATGACTATTATATACCTATAAATCAGTGAGATCAGAAAGCTAAAACTCAGTTTTTAAAGTATAAGCTATGAAAACAGTATAAAAAGAATACAAGCACATTTCTACTACATCTAATACCGACTCTACTCTATTTAAATTTTGTACATAACTGTACCGTTTAAGAATAAATGGTGGTCGGCTCACCGATGACGTCATCCCTCGCCCCCTATTTTACAGTTGGCGAAGTTTGACCACGCCACTACTCCCTCGTAATGTGCCGAATCGATTTTGTGTTTATTTTGAAAAACCATCATGTTTACCCCATTTCTGTGTAGATCGTTAAAAGTTATTTAACATTTTGGTTCACATTTGCAAGTGTAACTGCTGGTCCTGTTATAATTTAGTTAATGTATGACATTTTGAAAGAGCCGTCAAAATGGTCTAAAAAAATGCAAAATAAAGACATATTTTGCATTTTTTTTCATTTTATTTTACATTCTTACAAGATTCTGAATATGAAACTATTTTGTATTTTTGCAAGTTAAGTATTGTATGTTCTTAAAAAAAAATTCAATCGTTTTATCAGTAGTCATTGTGTCTTTCACGGGATTTTCTCTCTCTAAACTCTCCCAATATTTCATGAAAGTAAAAGGGTAGTAAGCAATCTTTTTCAGACTCTGCCGTTTGTAAAAATAACAAAAACAAAACTCAAGGTTACAATAAATTTGATAAAGCAATATTCCTTGAAGAATCTCAAAAGAATATTTCTCTTCAGTCGTTTAATAACTTTAATTGCTCAGAACCACGACTCAAAGTCGGCATCTACGAAAGTCGATCGAACACGGAAACGTTCCTAGCAGTAGGTATGTTGCAACGTTCATACAAATTCGTCTGACGCACACATTTTCAAGTAGCACCGTATAATATTCATCAAAACAAACGCACACAGATGTATTACGTCTGCCGAATTAAACGCACACATACTTAGTGAGGAACTTACAACGAGTGAACTATCCTGTGACTGTGTTGGTCTGTGTGTGTGAATGAGAGAGAGAGTGTGACGAAATTTCACTTTCCGTTTTGGCAACGTCGGGCGTCGCGCCTCCCCGTTCGTCGACATTTGAACAGGGGTGGTGGGAGCACGACTAGTTCATTCCAAAAGTCGTCATTTTTATTTTTAATATTTTGAATTCAGAACGGTATGGTAGGTTTTCAAATTATGTAGCAAGAATGCTCCCAAAATGTACCAAACAGTTTTTATTGCTGAGGTTTAAATCAAAGAGGTGGTGCTTATGTATCCGATGTTCAAAACGAAGTTCCAAGGTCATTTATGGTTGAATGAATAGCTGAAAGTTTACCGGTTAATTCGCACAGATAAATGGGAGGGGCCATAACAAAAGATTGCGAGACAAAAAAAACTAAAAGTGAGTTGTAGTAAAGTAACGGTAATGTGTGTGGGGCATTTTAAATACTTCAAAAGCTCAGACGATTCTCGGAAGTGTCATCCTCTAATGTGTAAGCGAGACCACAGTATATCGCCGTCTTCTTTTCACGACTATCGACTCAAAATGGAGGCGAGTTGAATATTTTTCGCACATTTTACATTTTATTTATAATTCAGTTGGCGTAATATTAAAATTGGAATCGTACTATGGAAGTTGTAATTAATCTATACAGATAAATAACATTTATGTGTCTGTTTGTAGTTCTGAATTAACAGCTTTTCACTAAATACATAAAAATAAACTATCTGACAGATTGTATGCTTGTTCCAGATAATCTCTAAAACGGCTGGATCGATTTTAACGGGACTTTCACTGACAGATAGCTGATGTTGTTAAGAATTACTTAGGCTACAATATATTTCCGTATTCCCACGGGAACGGACACCACGCGGGACAAACCACGGCTTTTCCGGTAGTAAATAAATATTTGTAGTAGCGTTTAGTGCACCACACACAGCAGTTTGTATTTGCAAATTAAGTTTTTAATGATACTGACCAAAGTACATGTGCAAAGTTGTGGGCAAAAGTAAATAATTAATATACCAAAGTATATGGTTTCAAGTGATGATTCATTGTCAAACGTAATAAATTTCGTTGTATTCGTTATAGTTTTATCCATCACGCCTTATCCCCGAAGGGGTGGCAGAGGCATATTATATGCCCACTTTTCACCGTGTGGATTCCTGTCCCACGTAATAGGTGGTGAACCCATTGCCGTGTTGAAATAGACAGACGCAGATTGTGGCTACCTGCTGTTGAAATTTTCAAGCCGCCCATAAGGCCTTCAACCAGGCTTAACGACTGCCATTTTACTGGCAACCGGGACCAACGGCTTAACGTGCCTTCCGAAGCACGGAAACGCTCGCAAATGTAAATACCACAAAGTGGTCACCCATCCGAGGACCAGCCATAGTGAAAGTTGCGTAACTCAGTGATCGTTTACAGAACACTGAGACCGCGGGGCCACGAGCGCTACTCTTTAAATAAATAGATAGTTTTAGTTTAAGATTCACTCTTTAGCCTCTTCCGAATACTTCTTCGGCTTCGGAATGTTACTTTCTGAGATACTCGAAAGTTATATCATAATGGAATGACTTCTTTTTACTGTATTGGAGATTCTAAATAGGGCAGCTAGTATTGTATTTTTTTTTATTTAAAAATTTGGGTGTTAATTTCCTGAGTCATCGGGCGATGTATTTTTTAAAACAAGAAAAACGTTAAAATTTAGGTCATAAAGGTTTTCGTGTTCACGGTCAGTTCAGAAATCGATTGGCTAAGGCTGCGTCTCAGGCTGCGCAGGAGTCGAGTTACGACCGGATGCGGCCGCGGAAGTGGCATGGCGGCGGACGTACGCCATCTTGCTTTTACTCTTTGCATGCGATGCGTTTAATGAGGTCTTGTTCTTTTTTACGGTAGAACCATTTTTTTGTTAAATCTACCTATTATACTAGCGGCACGCTATGATGGCCGTTTTGACGTTTATCCTTTCAAGAAGTTTCGTATTAATTTTAATTACATTTTATTTGTAGAAATATGTGAATAGTCGATCACATAAGAGGGCATTTACTACGGTAGAAAACAGAGTACTTATGTAAAACAAGTAAAATATCATCACGACTGTAATATGTCAAAACGGCGATCATAGCGTGCCGCTAGTATAGTCTATACGCATAGGTATAATTAAAAACAATGGTAAATAAGCTTAGTAGCTATTCAAGTTTGGTATTTGTGTTTCCATACGTGCATTAAATTTCAAGATTTTTTGATCTTTTAAAACCCTCTTTTATAATCCTGGCACAAATAAAATTTATAAAGCTTTCTTTGGAGACCATAACATTCTGAATTGATCTCTGGTTTCATTTGTTATTCTATTTCTAGATAAAAACTAAATTTGACCTCTACGGCATCTGATATAAAGTTGGAATTATTTTAAAAGGTTTAAAGCAGTTGACATTTGACAGTTAAGAAGTTTGAATGCAATCACATTGTAGTCGTATCCCGCAAAAAATACAGCTCAGGTAAAAGTTTCTTTGTTGAACGGTGCATTCGCTTGCACAAGGTTGTCAACAAAAGCTTGCGATTTTAAAATTCGAACACACAATAGCTGATAAATTATTTGCTAATTTAGTGTGTGAAGATCGCACCTGGTCATAGAATGTTATTTTTCTATATTTGAACTTCAGGAACGCTCTGAGCATGCTCCTTTGCCCAGATAATTTATTGATCGATGATTGCTGTTATCAACTATTAAGTATTTAGGTACGATCATTTAAAAAAAAGATAAAATTTTTCGCAATTTTGGTAACTAATTTAGTTTTTATAATTGTGAGGTGGTTTTGGTGCCTAAAGTTCAGAATTGTTAACACCAAAACCACCTGAAATTGATATAGAATCTCATGTAGTACAAAACAAAAAGTTTATTCGCCCGACAAAAAATCTAATAATAGCGTCGACAATGGCGAAACCTACGTTCAATTCGTAATTAAAGAAACGGCAACGTCCGTGTAGAAACCGAGAAAAATGCAACGTCGCATTTTCACCCTCGATCGTTTTCCTACCCCTCCACCCTCTACCCGTAGTGACTCATTCAACATTTTGGAGAACTTATCTACGTATTCGTTCGTCTGTTCACAATTCTCTAAAAGAATTAAGAAATCCTGACAGCTTATAAAATACTCGTTCTAGACTGTTCTCTATTAGAAAATGATTTTAAATTAGAATTTCTTTTTGTTCTGTGCCTATTTAATATGTAACTTTTTCATGAAGAAGAGGAATTATACTCAATGGGCGAGATTTAAAATTGGAATACTGAATTACCTATCAACAGTTTTGATAAAATAATTTTAAACTATTTTTTTTTAATAAAAATAAATAGTTTTAAATCATTGTAACAATTTTAGTTCTGGTAAGTTTACCTTTTAGAATTCAACCTATTTTGTACATGTTACGTATTCTGTACCTAATTTGAAATTTCATTTTTATATTACATAAAAAATCTATGTACAGCTTGGCAAGAACGTTTTGAAATAAGACTTACATTCTTGCATGTTGCCAAATTGTCATGAATTACAATAAATGTAGAACATGTTTGCCATATGAAGAGTTTCAATTATTTCATCGAGCATTTTCAATGAAAAATCGTTTACGATTTTGTGTTAGTTTTACCAATAATAATAGGTAATTAGGCAATAATAATTCTACGTCCAGTTCTACTCTACTTTACTTTTGTACTAAGTTACCTCTGTGTTGGGTCGCCATCCTGCATGTCTGTTGTTTCTGAAATCGACTGAGAATCACTTACCTGCAACAAAACATTATTATTGTGTTAATTTTAAGCTTATTTAATTAGAGGAGAATATTATCTTTTTGTACAATAACCTATATAGTGTATTGCTAATCAATACTTTATATTATTAAGCAGAAGAGTTTGGTTGAACGCGATAAGTTTTAAGGAATACTGGTTCGAATGGAAAACTGCATTTAGTTTTTTATTTCAAGGTTATTATTTCATCACACTACTACCCAGAAGAGTGCAGCAGTAATCATAAATGTCACCAAATCGGGCAAAATTTCATACATAGCAATTGTAAATTAATATCGACGGGAGATTGAAGTAAGGGCAAAGGCTCAGATATTAAAATATTTACACAAATTGAACCTGGCTATTTTTGTTGACCTTTCAAAGGTGTCAAGGTATACTTAGTGAGTGTCTAGTCGAGGAAATAAACTGTACCTAAATAAAGGTATCGTCAAACTTTTAGCACAACTATAATTAGCTGCTATTTAATCGGTTTAAAAAGGAATTATGATATTTTAATTTTCTCTGATTTACATAAGCGCTTAAAACTCCACTAGTTCATTGTTCTGTAAACGATTACTGTGTTAAACATGGCACACTATGGCTGGTACTGAGATTGGACATTGGACATTTTTCAACATTTTGGTCATTTTTTTTTTACCCAGCGTCATCTAGCCTAATGTAAGCTAATATAAGCTTGTGGTATGGGATCCAGACAAATGATAGACATACTTATTTCTAAATACATACATAGTATATTATACTAGGGTGAGACTGACCTTGACTTAAGACTAGACTTGACTAAGACGTAAAGGACAGGGAGATTGTAGATAATAAGAAAGAAGATAGAAGAACAATGAACTAAGATTTGGCTAAAAAAAAAAAATTATAAAAAGCTTAGGTAAGTATATAAAACTTCATTTTAACATTCGTTCGAAAATCAAAAAAAAAATTGGCTTTTCGTACGTTATCACGATTAATCGTGTATAATGGAACAATACGATAAATCTATCGTCGGTGTGTCGCGCAGCTGACGTAGAACTAAACCAGCATATGGTACAGAATACATACATCTGTCAGAAAACTACATTCAACTTTAACCTTTATTGCCATCACTATAAAAGTGAAATTATCGTCAATATTTTCAAGAGCATGTCGCAGCAGAATAAATACATCTGTCAAATGTTTACAAGCTATTTTGTTTCTTATTTCATCAGGCGTAGAGTCGATGCTTCTGTGAATGTTTACGAGATGACGTTTTGTCATGGAAGTGTTGAACTTCCTGATAGCTTTACCTGCGCGCAGCTGCGACCTGAGCGCGTGCGCAGCCAGTGATAAAAGGTTATGTCGAAAGACATGCAGAATAGGTCAGTACATAAAATGTTGTTATTGTATATGTTGGTGACTAAAGAAAGAAAAATATTGTAATAACTGATAAAGTATAAACTGGACATCCATTAGACCTTTTCCATTATTTTAGAAGTATTTTAAATTAAAATTGCATCTACCATTGACAAATTCTTTTTTTTTGTATATTAATGACCAGCTGAGCCACGTGACATAATTTGAGCCCCGTTGCACTCATTCAATGCTTTCCTTAATAATATTCAATACCTAATGAGAACTTGCCCGATTTGTTGACATTTATGATGATTACTGCCCCGCTCTCCTGGGTGCGTGATGACATATAGCCTTATATAGCTAAAAACAAAGATTTTTTCAATTTGAATCAGTAGTTCCTGAGATAGATGTGTTCAACCAACCAAACAAACTTTTTAGCTTGTATATCAATGACTTGACCCATATTCTTGCCTAATTAACTGCAAACTGAAGTTCCAACAGTATCTATATTGATAAAAAAAAAACTAGTCTCGATATGTCAAGCAGTTGTCATTAAGTAATCCTTCGAACTGTATGTCCGGACTGGCGAGCATATTACAATCAGCTGGATATATTGCATGGAGTATTTAACTTACTGTCAAAGACTATAATATACTCTTTGAAGCACTCGTGGCCCCGAGGACTCAGTGTTCTGTAAACGATCACTGAGTTACGCAACTTTCACTATGGCTGGTCCTCGGATGGGTGACCACTTTGTGGCATTTACATGTGCGAGCGTTTCCGTGCTTCGGAAGGCACGTTAAGCCATTGGTCCCGGTTGCCAGTAACATAGCAGTCGTTAAGTCAAGTTGAAGGCCTTATGGGCTTGAAAAATTTCAACAGCAGGTAGCCACAACCTCCGTCTGTCTCTTTCAACACGGTAATGGCCTCACCATCTATTACGTGAGACAGGAATACACATGGTGAAAAGTGGGCATATAATATGCTTCTGCCGCCCCTTCGAGGATAAGGCGTGATAGATAAATAAACTATAATATACGAGTATTTCTCTGTGCAAAATGGAATGTTGCTCGCCCGACCGCTCGTATTAGACACACACTAAAAGCAGTCAAAATCGTACCGGTGACTTTCTATTAAGCGACGATTTCGATTCTATTTCGACACGATTGAAATAGCAGACTTGGCTCCCAGGCCGCAAATGTGATTGTAGCCTATAGCCGACCCAAAATTTGGCACGCGGTACATATAAATATTTCTTTTGTGTCTAATAGGAGCCCTGAGCACGAAAGAATAGAGAATAGAATCGAAATCGTCGCCTAATAGAAAGTCACCGGTACGATTTTGACTGCTTTTCGTAGTCTACTATTACAATCATACTCCAATAGACTTCTATAGGTCGGCCGATAGAATTCTACTAACACGTACCGCGCCAGTGGCCACTAGTCAGTTGCATTTTTGATAGTCTACTAACATTTTGACAGGTATCAGGTAAAAACAGCGATTCTGGTTCTATTCTACAGCTTGTCAAACTATTGTTTAGTCTACTAAGACTTAGTCGCCTGTTAGTTGGGTTCAGAAGTATCGGCTTCATTGCAAAGTTCCATTGATGGGTCTTGCCTGCCATTGTCTGTAGTAATTAATGTAATCGTACTAGCTTAATTTGTATGAAATATAATAAGTAAGAGGCTTCTCTAGCAGGGCACGAGTGACAGTAATTCTTTGCTCTGTGGTCGATTGGAACTTTAATCGTTCTCTTTAAAAAGCACAGAAAAGATGGTGTTTGTAATTCTGGATCAATCCATTTGCCTATAATAATGATTGATGACATATGATAGGATGACTGATGATAATGGATAACTCCCGACATTGGCAAATGCAATCTGCCATAGGGCTTAAAAATGTGGTGCAATAATCCAATGGGTAGTTAAAGTTTTGCTTGCAAATTAACCTCTCTTTATGTTTTAAATCGATAAGTATCATAGGTAATATGCAATATAATATGTTTTCCTAAATAAATAAAAATGAAGAAAAAAAACATGGATTTTTGAGAAATTTCAAATGGAGTTTAAATGCCGATGAAAGATACGATATTTTTTTTAAGTAAGTAAGGAGTTTTTGGATGCTAGTGTGGCAGGTTGACATCCCCTGTGGTGAAGTGGGGGCATCTGATTTGTATCCTATTAGATATTACAGTAATACTGAGAGAATATAGAGTACAACAGAGTAAAAGTTGTATCGTTGAGGAGCAAACATAGTTGATTAGCTTTAGTTGTTCAAAAACTGACTGGTAACGCATTAAGAGATCTACAGCATCCAAATTATCAGAATATATTCATGACTGATAATATTTTCGTTATCATTTGTATTCTATAAATGAATTGCGATAAAGTACTCGTAAAAACCTGTATGTTTGAAATAAGATCTTTTGATATTAAAAATAATTACAATTTCATTATGGCCAGTGACTTTTGACGTTGATCGTACATAGGTGATAACAAAGTTGTTATTTTGTCTACTTTGTTCGAAGTTTGTATTTAATATCGTGGTTTAGTCTACTACAATTTACTACACCCAACTTAGTTTTTTCTGGACCCTTGAAAAATCAAAATATGACTGGAAAATAAAATCCACAGATGTGGATTTCATAGTCCAGTAAAATTTTAGTTTCCTCTTTACCGAATTCTAAATAAATATTTTTTTTATGGATATCATCCACTCCATCAAAATCTTTTGCTTTTTATAAGCTTTTTACTAAGTGTGGCAATGGTGTGAGCCATATGAAAATTGTTGGAACTTTCCGAGTTGTCATAACGACATTCTTATGAATAAAAAAATAGAATGAAATTCCGCTTATATAAAAGTTTTCATGAATGGACGGTTTTTAAAAAAGCATTTTTAGAATAGGAAAATACACTGACTAATAAGTTTCATAAGATAACTTGAAGTTGCTATTAAAATTCAAGTTGGATAAAAAAGTAAGTACCTACCTAACAATGGAGGGTAGGTAGACGTACCATCTATGAATACAGGTCGATGAAGACACCCAAACTTTTAACAAAGGATGAGTATTATAATAATATAAAAAAAACATGAGATCAGCTAAGTTTATGGCACGAAGCATAGAAATGGTCTACCTGAATCATAAAAAAGAGGTCAATGAACTCTACACCAACAGCTGCTCCAATTCAAAATGGCGGTCGTTTATGTCAAAAATTAATAAATGCAAGCCAGTTTTCGTATGATGGATTGCGTATAATGATTTAGTTGTTCCGTTTTGTTTGTTGTTAATATCAACTCGTTATATAATGAAATATTGTTTTTGTCAAATACTTGCCAATTTTTTTTTAATAAAGTTTATTAATGTTATTTATACGGCCCGTTGAGGACAACCTAGGGTGCGTTCTTTCCATATTGCACTTATTTGGAAAATTGTAGAGTCGGTTAGTGTTGTAAATTAGAAAAATATAAGGGTACACTCTTTGAGATCCTTTTTTAGTCTGTATGCTATGTGCCAGTAGTTAGCCCTAAAGTACATAGTTTAATAATAAATGAAGAAAAATATTCTCAAAGGGCCTCTGCGTGTTGGACCCATGTCTCCATGTAAGCCTACCAAAAGCCCGGGTATCTTCATGAGAAAAAAAAGAAGATACCCGTAAAACGAAGAGACATAATAATGAAGAAAAAAGATATATGTATTTAAATTCATCGAATCGATTTAAATCCGTTTCAATTTTATGTGATGTTTGTTTCATTATAATTATTACAGTCTTAGAGGACTTCCTCTATATGCTAAGGGAACGATGATTTTACTTTTTCGAACTTAGAACTGATGGAGAAAATACAGATTTTAATATAAATTTGTATTTTTTTCAATCGATTTTGAACTTGCTTAAAGGAAAAAGACGTTACTTTAGAAAATGATAAATCAAGTACCTTTTATGCTGCATTCAGGGGACAGTGTAGTTGTGAAAAATGCCAGTTTTATTACTACTGTCATTAACAATCGTTGCCGAATATTAGGGATACCAGAATAAAAAATTGATGACAAGCCTAAAATAAAATTAAAGTATTGAGACAAGGGTTCACTAAACATGATATTGTTATTTATAATTAATAAAACAAAATTCATTTCATCAATTCGTTACGAATGGTTTTTATCAAAACATTTATTACATGACATACAAACATTTTTATATGGCAACTGGTATAGACAATGACGACAGATGCGTGTCAAATGTCTCTGGTACGTCCGCTGTAATTATTACTCGCATTATATTTCCGATGTGAAAATAGGCAGGTACAATGGCCATACACCATATGCGTTTGACGCTGCCACAGTCAAGAAAGTACCTTGAAGTACCTAATTGTATTAAATATTGAATTCAATTATTTTTGAACTTCGAAGTTTTCGAATTATGAATTACGATTTAAGCACAGAATAAGTAATTAATTTAAGGTTGATAGTTTATTTTTTTTTATTAATGTTTATGGCATGGCTACTTAGGAAGGTTGAGTTTCAAAAAAGAATACCAAAGAGGTATATTGTTTTGTTTCATTAAACATTTTTGTCATTAGGCAGTGGTCATTTGCGTTAGTGGGACATTAGACATTTATCTATCTATTCTAATATTTTAAAGCTGAAGAGTTTATTTGTTAGGTTGAACGCGCTAATCTCAGGAACTACTTCGTCGGATTTGAATTTTTTTTTTGTATTATTATAGTCCATTAATCGAGGAAGGCTGTAGGCACGCTACTTCCCTGGAGAACGGAGCAATAGTTATAAATTTCGACAAATCGGGCAAATTTTAATGCATTATTTATAAACGACGGGATTAAATAAGTGCGATGGGTGTTCGAAGTATGTCACAGGCGAAGCCGGGAGAGTCACCTAGTATTTCATATACGCCAGTAATAAAAGTGAGATTCTTTTAACAAATCGTTATTTAGAATTCCATACTAAGTATGTATGTTAAAATAAAAATCATTAGTTTAGGAAAATTTTGAGTGGGCTTTCAGATTTGTAAAAATCCATTTCCGGATAATGAGACGTTTTTATAACAAAATTAGTAGTGCCTCTAGTGTCTAAAGTTATTTAATTGAATGATACTTTCAAAAAAGCACGGATGATTATCAGATGATTTATATGTGTTACAAATTTTCGTTTGTTTTACAAGGCAATAGACCTTACGCTAAAACTAAGAACATATATACTGTGTCATCATCCTTCATTTGCAAGCACACTAAAAAATGTGAGGTTATTTTCAAGGTTCACCTTCAATAAGTGACGCTGTAAGCGTCACTTTTCAAATTCATCAAGACTTTTATGTTACTCGAATTTTAATGTTCTTTAAAACTTAAGGAATGCTTTGTGCATATACGTATGTAGGAGATTGTCGTCTTAAATAACTGAATTGGACTCTCGTGAAAATTCTAAATGAAAAAGAAATATTACCAGAAATAAAACAGGAATATACCCTTTATATTGTCTAGGTACGATTATTACTGTTCAGTGTAACCCTGACCAATTGCTTGAATTTTCCAAGCAATTGGTCCCTGAACCATTGGCCTAATTTTTGAAAGCCTATGTAGGTCATAACTGTGTGTCTCTATAAGTATACTAAGTATTTTTGAAAGGTCTCGATTGGCAGTTTGGTATAGAGAAATGTGTAGATAAGCGTAGTCAAAAGAGAACCATTCAATTTGTAAACGATCTTAAAATCATGGTCGCTAGATTTGCAACTTATATATAAATTATAGTGTAGTAACATAATTAAAGTACAAATATAATGCTGTACAAAGACGAGCTTAAAGAGAAGAGATTTTTCTTTCGGCTTCGACTTTCTTAATTTTCTATTCTACTTAATAATCTTATGTTTTAAAGTCTAATATAACTTATAAATTGACAGCATTGAACTGCATCTTCATAGTTTTAACTCTATTCTCTTGCCCTTTTTTATTCCCTAAAACATAAAATTTGCTAGAGATCGTCTTTTCCCACGTACAATCAGTTTTCAGTGCTTGACGTGGCACTTACTGAAATACCGTCAAAAAGCTCAGTAATAATCCTTTTTAAAACATAATTCGTCTATTACATTATATTTGTTTTGGAGCAACTTAATTTCATTCATCATTTGTACTGTTGTCAGTTGTTATAAATGTATTTTTGGACAATATTTATATAATTTTGTTTTAGCAATATGCGTCGTCTTTACTATATTCACACAATTTCTACTAGCGTTTGATCTTTATAAACTTCTCCATTTATGGCTATTTAATAAAATAGTGTCATCAATATAATACGCAACGATATAGATGACGTCTATGATAATGTACTGACGACGATGATGACATTGTATTAAAAAATGGCGCATAATTACAAGAGCAGCTGTGCAGAAAATACGCAACGAAAGGTAGTTACTTTATAAATTAAAATGTGGCAAAGACATCGTAAAAAATCATGTTCAGACGTTTTCAATGAAACGATAACTAACTCAGATTACCGACCATGCTGTCGACGAGCGCTTCCCAAGCTTTGCGATTAAAAAAATAAAAAACATAAATCAAATAAAGGTGCGTTCGTGTTGCGTTACAATGTTTGAGAGCGGCGGAAGCGATGGCGACGTTCAAAAACCGGAGCTAAATCATAAATTACACATTACCGTTCCCGCCTGGATCAAGTTACGCGTTGTCACGTAATTACGTTTATAAATCGAGATGTGTCAATTTGAATCTACTTCTGTGCGAGTTGAATCGAATCGATAGTAGGTAACTATGTTCATTGTAAAGTTAGGTCGCTGAAAATAAGTTTCACGGCTGAATAAATTACGTAAGCCAAGGGTGAGTGGTGCGTGATGTTAGGAAGCTTTGCCAAGGGGATTACTTTCTAAGCCGAGAGAGTGCTAATGTCAGCGTTGAAATTAGAGCTTCACTTTTGGTTAACTGTCATTGAGAACGAACGTTTGAATTTTAAAGCTCGTCATCCAAGTTTTAGGTCCGTATTCCAGAACGTTTCTCATTACTCAATCAACTCTTGAGGCTAGTTTTTGCCTTATAAAATCTACTCTCAAGCGTAGATTGAGTATTGATAAGCGTTCTGGAATACGGCCCTTAATCTCAGTTGCGGCTGAAACTCTATTTTAGAAAAAGTCAGTTTTAGATCTCAAATAGTGTTTCATAGTAGAAGCTTCTCATAATATTTACAATACTAGTCACCGCCTAGCACCCAATGAGGCCCCGTCAAGGAACTCTAACAGGTGCACTGTCGTTCAAAAATAGACTTCCTTTTTGCTTCAGAAGCCTAAGCTATTTACAAACAACTGTCGACAATTTATTCCTTAAATAGCGTAATTATGTCTTTTAGTAAAAAGTTCTTTAATCGTAAGTGCGCTATTAAGAATTTTCATTCATCAACCATTAACGACTCATCTTTAAAAGCATATTATTTACCTCAATTATGCACACACCCTATCTTTTATTCCCTATTGATGCATAAAAAACTGCAATTTGCCTATCAGTGCTCGGGTCACACAATAAACTTGGCTTAGACCCTCACCACTATACTTAGAACTACCACACATCTCAGCAACTACCACTTTAGGGAGAAAAAGGGGGGTGATTGTGAGTAACGAGAGATCTTGTAAATGTGGTTGGTCCTGAAAGGGTATGGAAGGCTTGAAGCTGGGAGGTCGTTAGCCTGCCGTTGATTGTTTGATGAGTGGTGCAATGACTCACTTGTGTATGTAAATAAACGGGAAAAATATGTAGGGAAAAATAGTTTGTGATGCAGTTTGTAAAGTAGGTACAACTCGATCGACGAGAAACGAGCCGTCAACAGTCTTTCCAACAGAGAAAGTAGACCTAAATCCGTGGATGTTACCATTAGATTTCAGTAGGCGGGTTTGTTTTAGTAACGCGGTGAATGCCATTGCTCGCATCACGGCCGGCAGCGACTCCGTAGGCGGTTGTGGTAATTATCAGGAGCCAACAAAAAAAAAATGTCATCAGGAAAGTTCATACTTTTTAAAGTTTTTAAATAATTTGCAGTTTTGGCATTATGAATTAAATTTATCTGAAAAGATAATTATAAAAGACTAGTCTTTACATAGATGCTGTTTATTAGAATTTTACAACATCAGATATTTACATACATATTATACCCCTTCGGAGATAAAGGCGTGAGGCAGAGGCCTACTATACGCCCACATTTCACCGTATACATTGTTGTCCCACGTAACAGGTGGAGAGCCTCTGCCGTCAGATATATAGAAAATAGAATTTTGAGTTAATCTCAAATTATGATATAAGTTGTAAAGAATATTAATATTCCAAACTCCAATGATAAGAATTTTCAGAGTTTATTCGTCTTGATAAAACATCACGCATGAGCTTAAGAAAGTGATAGTGGAGTATGGTGCACTGAACATCGGTGTTTTTGTGTTACTCCCAAATCTCCATAGAAAGCTCTCGTAACGTTTCCATCGCTATGCTGGGACTAATACATTGGTCTTAGGACTGCAGTTGACGAAGACAAAGGGTTTTTTATTATATTCATAACTAGTTGATGCCCACTGCTCCGCCCGCGTAATGAAGCTTTCCCGTTTCCGTTTCCCATCCTTACAATTTTTCTCTCCAGAAAAACCTTCTTTAGAGTGCAAGGAATAAATTTAAAAAAGTTACTCAAATTTGGCCAGCCGTCTTCGAGTTTCGCGCTTAGCAATATATTTTGCGATTTATTTTTATTTATATGGATAAAGAGTTAAATTTTACTAAATTAACTATTTGCCTATTAAAAACCTAAAAGATTTAAATGTACACTCAGAAGTGAACTAATAATAATTACTATATACACTAAAATATAACTTAATTACTAATAACACAACTAAAGGCAGTATGATTTTAACACCTTCGCCTTAACTTTCTTCTTCGCCCGTAATTTAAATTTGTGTATGGTTCCAAAATAAATGACTACTGCTTAAATGTCAGTGGGATCTCTAAATAACAAAACAAATTCCGACAAATTCTCTATTCAATCGGCAAAGTCGAAATGTATTTGAAAAAATCCGAGCTTTTACGCAATCGTATTTCATTGCAATTACCTGACAATAGTTTATTTTTCTCGATAGGTACCTTCTAACTGGGGAGTGCGTTCACAAGGTTATACGCGTCTCCCCATCCCCCAGGTGGATTTCCCCCCATATATACATAGTGTTACCATACCTAAACATGTAGTTACGGAATATATAAAGATTTATGTAGGAAGCATCGACTTCATGACGTTGTCTTCACAAAGTTTAAGTCAGAAATAATGCTTATGATTATTTTTTGAGATTTTTTAAGAGATTGAGGTCTGTATACCAGAATCTTTATCAGTACTCAATCGACGCTTGAGAGTAGATTTTATAAGGCAAAATCTAGCCTCAAGCGTTGATTGAGTATTGAGAAATATTCTGTAATACGGAGATATGTTAGAGTCTCTCTACAACGTTATATGGGAGCCAAGAGCCAAGCCAGAGGCATATATACCTAGTGTTACCATACCTAAATGTATAGTTACGAATTGTATAAAGATTTATTTATTTATTTTATTGATTTACATGAAGACTATTATTTGAGATTCTTTGAGAGATTATTTCAGAGACTTACATATATCTGTAAAGTTATAAGTGCCTGTCTGGTTTATAAATAGGTAACATTGTAGTACTTGTCATGAGCATCATAAAGTGAGGTGCAGTTATTTAGTATATGCGTTACAATATAAGATGAAATAAAGCTGAAAAATTCGTTTGTTTGGTTGAACGCGCTAATTTCAGGAACTACTGGTTCGAATTGATAAAAATATGTTTGTGCTGAATAGCGTATTTATCGAGAAAGGCTATTAGACTAGGCCATATATTATCACGCTTTTACCCAGGGGAGTATTATTATTAAGTAATCATAAATGTCAACAATTCGGTATTTAAAAATAAATTAAAATTAATTAACGACGCGATGATATGAAATGGGTCAAAAAATGCCGCAGCAAGTCTACGAAGGTTTTTTTTTTGTTCTTGTGGCGATACTATTGCTCCGCCAATAACTCAGTGTAGATTTGGTAGGGGTTTAGTAAGTCGGTTCACACTTAGGTACGATCCAGTCCGCGGTGGTAGCCAAAGTCTGCCGGGAGCTCTGGGACATCTTTCCGAGGAGTTACCCGGGGCGTCCGGCAATAGACAGTTAGGCGGGGACTGTGTGGTTTTAGCCGGTTCGAGTCCGGCATGACATCCGAGGGGATTTCCACACGTTAAAAAAAAATCTACGAAGGTTTCAATTCCATGATCAAAGTTTGACATTTAACATCAACGTCTACTACATTTTAGAGAAATATAGTCTTATGTCAAAGTCAATCTTGCCCCCGTAAAGTGGTGAAAGCGTAACTGAAGCGTTTTAAGTGGAGTTTGCGCGATTTACATGAAAAAACACTGTGATATGTCACTGTCTTTCACTATAGCACGTTAACACAACTTTTATGTCTAAGAATCTACTATATTCTTACAAATAAAACAAGATGAATGCACTAGTATTAGAAAATATTATACAGCAAGCATCCATTCTATACATTTCCCGCACGATATTCCTACTGAAATAAGTAGGTAATAATGTTAGTGATTCAAACTGACAGTGTTTCATAAAAAGGAATTTCTAACTCTTAAGCGTATTATAAAAAAGGAACGTTTTTACTTAAAATCATATACGACCTGTATGTCAAGTTTAAAAATAAAGAAACTCATAGAGGCGGTTTCATATTTCATTAAAATGTTATAGAAACAGGTTAGGTACGCATTACATGGAGCGTGGCCACCCAGTCGTTAGGACTGCAGATTTGTAGGTTACGCGTGCAGGTGGTTTGCCCCACAGAGGGTGGAGCGCCACTTATCATATAAAGCTATGTACGTTCTATACACGCATTGAAATCTAGATGTGCGTTCTTTCACGGAAGTATATGGTGTTACCATGATAGCTCACTAGGCATTACTGTAATTTTGTGTTCCTTTTTACGTAGATGTGTATATATGCTTTCTTTTTAATAAACTGAGCATACCACAAAGACATAAACACAAAAACACAAAAAAAATACAATTGCTCTCTTACCATGATTAAAAAATAGACATAATATAGCGTTCGTTCGTAAGTTCCGTTTGAAGATTTCGAATATTGTTAAATAATATTTAGAACTAGCTGTGACGAATTTCACCCGCGAGATTTGACAGATAAAAAAATCATATTTAATGTAAGTAACTTTAATATTTGCATTTAGTGGAAATCTATTAATTTAAAATTTCAAACAGACACTTCTTTTATTAATTTTTTTCTGTATGAAATAAGTGGGAAAAGAGTCGATTTTTCAGCGAATGTTATATTTTTATGAAAAGTAAGTAGCAGTTTTTAATTATTGTTCCTAATAAACTTGTAGGATATATTTTCATAAAATATTGTCTTAGTTCTTGTGCAATAATACCTCCTTGGTATTTTTTTCATCTGCAAATTAGAAAGCACTAGCGATGTTATTATTTTTATTTAGTACTGTTTTGGGCTTGAATGTAACTTTTATGACCAAATTAAGTTCAAATAATTGATTTTGAAAAGTGTCTGTATTTTTTTCCAGATAAGGTATTCCTAATTCAAACTTACGTGGCGTATTTACATATTCGAGCGCGTGCAGAATTAGATCTAACTAGAGTTGGGTATTATGGGGTTGGGCGAGGGTGGTATACGCTGCACGGGATCGACGCGTGTCAGTGGGGAAGACTCTAATGAACTGTATGAACTAGTGTACCTAGATGATGGGTAGCTTTGACTATATAGGTTAGAACATAGCAAAGTAAAGCAAAATGTAGTTAGGTCATATAAAAAAAAACAAGCCAGAGAGAAAAATATCTATTGTTTTGCTTACATCTAGAAAATCTGCTGATAAGCTTAATACTCAAAAGTTGAATGTTGAAATACTTATGAACATAACTAGCTGCGCCTCGTGTCTTCGCCCGTTATAATATTTAAAAATTCCGTGACACCTATTTTATGCCGTCGTTTGTTATTTATTACATTAATATATGAAGTTTTCCTGATTCGTTCACATTTATAATATTACTACTTCATACTTCTGCCTTGTGCGAAATCCACACACTAACTTTTCTTAGTGTGTAGAGTTCAAGACACAGGTTCACGACATAAAAGCATGACCGCATAAGTATTATACTTACTACTATAAAGTACATGCAAATATATTAAGCATTTCTAGTAGGTACCTATAAGAGAAGACCGAGTTGTGTATAAATTCCGATATATTATTTTGTAGAAAATTCATTATTAATAGTTTCTTAGCAAATCAATTTCATGTGTAACTTTGAGTTTCTACTGCTGATGATTCTTGTGAATTTTATCTATTCGTGTAAGAAAATATCATTTTGCTGTACAGCAGTGTACAAGTCACCTAACTAGATGTGTTAGGTAAATATGCGTGAGCATGAGCAAATTAACCGCCACAATGCTTCTGAACCCCTTAGTCACCCTGAATTAAAGCAATTCTATGTCATTCAAGTCAAGTCAAGCACCCCTATGTCATTAAATAAAAAAAAAACTACGAAAAATATTTTGCATTATGGTCTTTTAAAATGTATTTCATTTCATCATTCTAATTTGGTAAATCAAACTTTAAAGTTTTTTCGATTGGAATATCTATTCGAAATTTGAATTGAATTGATGTAATTTAAATTTAAAGTGTTCAAGAGTTCGTTTCAATATTTGTTATCAATGGAAATTTTATTACATATTTTGTAAAATGTTGCCTTTGTTTTTCTAATAGCTAAAATATCCTTCATTATTTCTGCAATGTCAAAGTCTAAGGACTTCATTTTATTTTATTGTCACTAATGGATAGGAAAAAATACACAAATATAAGACCAACAAATTGTGAAAGCGAAAGGTAATAAAGGTCTATAGCGGCAATAACTTTGGTGTTATGCCAAAAAATATAATACTAGAGTACTTAAGCTCATGAAATAACGAAATATCAATAAATAACTAGATCTGTAATGGTCATAACCAAAAGTATCCGATTTAATAATAATAAAATGCATCGAGTTTTAGTTTAGTGTTGTATGCGTGGTAAGGGTGCATCAACGCACCCCTCACACACACACAAACACACAACAAGACTTATTATACCAAACTGGGCCACGATTGGTCGGCATAGATGCACATGTGTGCGTACTTGTTTGGTTGTAGAAAAGAGGTCGTATGGATGTAGTTATTTATATCATGTTCTAGGCTGTATGAATTAGTTGCGTGCATTGGGGTAGTCTTTGCTAGGAAAAAGTATTGATTTGTTGCACAGAAGCTCGCTCCAACGCGGACTTTTGCAAGTAGGTGATGATTTTTGAAAATAAAAGAAATTTTGTTCATGGCCTTTAACTTTTTTCAAAATGGTGGTTTAGTGATTATTGCTTTGATAATAACCGTGATACTACATAACACAATATTATTAGAGTTTGAACCACGATGCAACAAGTGTGTTAAGACTTATGAACAATGCAGTATGGTCTGGTAGGTTAAAAATAATAAATGAGCCCTTCTGGGTTGCCAATTAAGAATAAACTAAGAAATCAGGTAGTAGTTAAGGTCTCTTTTTCCTACCATTGGAAATAATTCGATTTGGCACCGGCCCTTTTCCTATATTTTAATTTTAAGAACTATGATTTAACAAAATACGAATAAACATATAAAAATAATTAATAAAACTAGTAGTAACGTAGTAAACATAAATATGTTATTTTAATAGATTAATGTGCAGATGTAAAACCAGTCTATAACGTAAGCAACCAACCGGTCTTTTGTAAATACTTCAATGAACACAGCTTTAATATTTAAAACTTTTTTTATCCAACAACAATGGAAGTTTTATTTCTGACGGTAGTTTACGGCTGCGGCCATGTTTGAGGTGATTTAGTTTTTTTTTGTTATGTAGACATGGTTCAATGGATTTAGCTACGTCATATATTTTTAAGATTTAATCACAATTAAATTTATTTATCTTGTCGTGAGAAAATTAATAAAAAAAATTGAATTGATAGGAAGGAGGACGTCTGTTTGAGATTAAAAATATATACTATTTTCCAAAGTAGTAAGCAAAGTACGAACAGACATTAATGGCACAAACATGTACTTTTCAAAATTTATAAAACAAACAATAATAAATAAATAAAAATATCTTTATTTTGCATAGACCATTTTAACGGCGCTTACAAAATGTCATACACTATTTAAAATATTTAAAGTGACCACCGGTTTGGAACGCGGCCCACTTGAGAAGGACCGGCAAGAAACTTAGGAAGGCTTTTTTTGATGGCCTATTTACAATTTAATATTATTTCACTTTGCCAGCAGATCATTTCCAGGCGACCCTGTCCTGCAAATAGTCTTTAACGGAGTAATAACCTTTTTCACAAAGCTTTTTTCATTAACTTTTTAAATTTATTTAATGGTAAATTTCTCAGGTCACAGGGAAGCGTGTTGAAATCTACTACCTAACTATTGTTGGTATGTATTCAATGATAGTATCTAGGTAATAAGTATATGAAGTTATTTGAAAATTAGTGGCAACTTATATTTACCTGAACCAGTTGGGTCTAGTTTGTTTTAACAATATTATTTTAACACGAATCTTATTATTTAATAATAATGTCTGTACGTATTTCTTTATAAATCAAGCTGTTGCGTTTTCTCGTAGGTACTCGTCTTCCACAAGAACTTGTTCAAGAGATAGTAGTGTGTGTTTAGTAGAGTGTTACTATGTATACCCAATTTCACCGAAATTTGTTAAGCGCGATTGAGTGACAAACATTCACACTTCTTTCCTTTCCTGTAATGGCAATTTATTGCAATAAGGTCACAAAATACTTCAAAATTTATTGAATTTCATCTTTAAATTTATTATCTTACAATTCTTAAAAATTTTCCACCACTTTGGGTCTTTAACTCTGTTGTATATATAAAGATAACTTGTCATAAACACGCGTCTGAGCCGCATCCTGTTTGTTTTTGTGTACCACGTAATTTTACTGGTAACGAAACATCAAACAACATTTCTCGCACAAAATTGAACCTTACCACAATATTGGGACTTTAACTTAACACAATTGACAGTTACGACACGTGAAACGACATAAATGTATTTGTCACATAAATTTCCAGCTGATATTTTACTATTATTTTGGTGTTCTTTTTGTAAAAACAAAAATTTCTTGTCTTGAATTTTTGTACATAAAGAAAATGTTTTACTTTCAAAGCCATTTAGTATGCAACACTGACTGCCAACTCCTGTTACACATAATAGCTCTAAATATGCAAGATGCATCATTAACAAGTCCTTCGTCCTGCCCGTTACATCAGCTGATAGCATAAAAAGCTCGGCCTAACATCTGCCGACCCAGAGGCCGTGAATCACCGGCCGTTGGCGCGTGCCGGTTAAAAAAAAAAGAAAAAAATCAAAAGTGTAAACTCCCGTCGACCGTTATAATCGCCTCGCATGGACTGCTGTGGGTGGATGAAACGATTCGGGACCAAGTTTGAAAATCAATATTATTTTCGATAAATCTCTTTGTATCTTCAATCGTGTACTTACTATATCTTAATAATATTTAATGAAAAAATGTACAATGACCCTTACATTAAAATGATCTATTTTGCTATACTTGTAGAACCTAAATCGTTAATATTCATTGTTTGTCATCTAATATTAGTTTTATATGAAAGTAGTATATTACAATGAAAATAAGTTCTGTCGTAAATCTTAAGCTTAATAAACTCAAGTTTTTCGATATTTCTTATGATAAAATGGAAATGGCTTCAGGAGTAATAAACTTTGTTTAATTTCAAGATGGCGACGGACTCTGTGCGATTAATCTGTGCAAAAAAATGTTAGTAGTAAAATTTATGTACGAATAATCGAAAACAAAGGAGCCATTTAAATGTACGATAAATGTATTAGTGAGTTATGTGTAGTGTCTTGCTAATGTTTATTACGCATTTGTTTGTTCAAATTCGAAGAAAACTGTATTAAGTACTTAGAAAAGACAATTTTGTTTTTTGATTTCAGCGACTCCAATTTGCTATATTATATTGCTGTTGTTTTGTTCCTCATAAAAATTTATCACAAACATTATGGCGTTTTTTTTATTACGTGTCTAGAACAATAGGGCATTTCTTTTTATTTTCGCGGTGTTTTTAATACTTTGACTAATATACTTTTTGGGACCTTTCGATATGTAAAATATAACAATTACCTACTTTTATCTAGATTTCAAACGCGTTGCATTTTTCGTATTAGTTCTCGAATAGTATATAAAATAATGATTGACAAATATGTATATAAAATAATGATTTGCAAAAATCAAAAGGAGGAAGAATAATGCAAAACTAGATAAGGTATTTGGATTTTTTGCTCCACTCAATTGCACGGGCAGTTATTGGACGAGAATAAGGTATTATAATGGGCAAAGAAAAGAAATGTGACGGGTGAAACTGTACATTGAAAAGTAGCCAATATAAATGAATGATTCTATGACATTTAACTACCTACTAATGAAAAGACAGCGTTTTTCTTATCCTCATCATAAAAAGATTGTCAACCAACGAAACTGTAGGTAAATACATAGGTTTATAAAAAATATAAAAGTAAAATAGCTTATTACGACACTAGAAGTTCAATAGCATCGATATATCTTCCATAATTAGTTTTGTCTGGAAACACTAGTTAGAAACAAACGTTTAGGAACTCAAATATCAAGATGTTGGTATGTCATTCGTAAAAATATACATGACATTGGTACATATGAGTGTTTTGTTCTTTTAGTAATTTCATGTACCTTCTTCTGTAAATCTTCTTAAAAAGTGCTTTAACAATAAGATCATTCTATTTATTTGTACGAAATTTGTACATCGTTATCTACGAAATCATGAAATTTATGTTTTAAAGTTACGTTTACTTAGCTACATTTTTAAAAATAAATTTGTTACTTTTTTATGTTGGGCGTTACTTTTAAATAACCACTGTGTAACTTTAAAGAATATAATGCAGAGTGTGATAGCAAATCAGTCACACAACACCTTTTACTTAACAATGGCTACAATCAGATAAAAGGTAGAGGCGTTACATGCGCAGGCGGCGGGCTACGATTGGAGCGTACCGCGCATGCGCCAAGCATCTGCCGCGCACGTTGCGCTCGTGCCATGTCCAGATAATATGGGCGACATATGAACCGTATATAAATACCTAACTTTTTCAGTGAAGAAAAGCGGCCGGTGTCTAAATAACAGCTGATTATTTTTTCTATTTGAGCAGTTGTAGCTATCGTTTAAAAATTTAAAAAAAACTGTTTGACATATTGATTTGTCTCTATGGTCTCCAAAGAGGTTTTTTTAAAAGACATTATTACTGATAGAGGCAGGTCCATTTTTCATGAAATAATCTCTATACAGTAATAAATATTAGATTTGTTTCATTTTGTTGAAAAACAGATTACCTACATCAATGTTACCTATTTGCTTCAATAAGTTTCTGATTTGACTACTTCATTTGGAATTCAATTTGATTCCTTTTTAAATTTGTTTCTATTTAAACTCCTGTAATTCAACAAATAATGCAAGGCCATTTTATTATTTCTGTTCACGCAGTCATTTTAAATTATTTTATTTTACTTTTTTAACTACATTGTAGCAGCATTTTGAAGCAGGTGCTCTATTCAATCTAGTTAGTAATTCTGAATGACAGACCTTCTTCCAGAGATTTTTATTAATCTACTATGCATATTAAAACTGTTCAAATCATTATTTGACATTAAGTATTGTAAATATTTAGCCGTTAGTCCCAGTAACATGGCAGTCGTTAAGCCAAGTTGAAATCCTTATGGGCGGCTTGAAAGTTTTCAACAGCACGTCGCCACAATCTGCGCTTGTCCATATCAATATCAATAGCGCAATTAGCTCACCAATTACAAATGCAATTTTGTCACAAGTAAAACGTGCGGGTGTATAGTTTTCCTCTGCCTATCCCCTCGGGGATAAAGTCGTGATTATATGTATATGTATGCATGTAAGTATTAAAGACACACTTTGCTTTGATCTCGATAAAAACTGCAACTAAGATAAAATTGTTGATGTTGAGTAAAATTATTAGTTATTTTTAAGTTGAAGAAGTTAGGTGGTTGAGAATAGCATTTGGTAATCTCTTAATAAAATAAGAAAATTTTAGAGAAATTTAGTTTAGTGGTTTCAACAACAGAATTAGCAGCAATTATATGTTGTTGGACCTCTGTTCAAATCCTAAGAAAATAAGCCTAAATGGTTTGTTAAAAGCGCTTAAAAGCCTATTTATTTCTTCAATAATTACTAATGAATATTGTCAATTTGGAGCTCTAGGTAGGCTCTAAATTATTTTTATATTAAGTATTAAAGAAACAATATACTTATTACTTATTCAAGGTAGGCCTTAAATAAAGGTAATTCCTGGACGAAGAATAAAGGTGGGTTCCACCCAACCCCCCAAAAAAGCTTTACGGCGCTTGTTTTAAAACTAATTTGCTAAAGTTACTTCGCAGTCGGTAACTTATAATCGTAAATTAAGTCAAGTAGGTTCGTTCTTCGCACTTTCTTTGAGTTAAGTTTTTTTTTCTCTAACATTTTAAAGAAATTTTAGTGCTTACGTTTCAGTACATACAGCCGATATTTATATATTTGTTATTTTAGATAACAAGTTATTAGCAAAGACCTTACACTTATAAGCGTAAGGTCTTTGGTTACAACATTGTTGTATATATAAGTATGGCAGACAAGTATACAGTGAATCTGTTTGAAAGTGGTCACGGCAAATTCACTGTCAAGTCACCTTAAAAAAAATATCAAATTTCTGTAATTATGGTAAATATACTGTATTAACGAATGTTAATTTGTAGAAAAAAAAAGAAATACAACACTTTCTAGCGGCCATAAGCACACCTTGCCACCCCCATTATATTTTTGGCAAACCAAAGGTGGGTACTAAGTTTGCAACTACTCTAATGGATTGTGTTGTAGAGTAGAACGTTAAAGTAGTAGTACGGCAATGGGCTCACCACTTGTTACGTGGGACAAAAATGCATACAGTGAAATGTGGGTGTATAGTATGCCTCTGCCTACCCCTTCGGGGATAAAGGCGTGACAATACGTATGTATGTAGTGTAGAGCACTAAAACTACGTAGGCGTAGGCAAGCTTTTCCACTGTGATACTCGGCTGTTTACTCGTTTACTGTAACCGTGTAATCGAGACTTTGGCCTTTTGTAGCATAACAAAAACGTACCCATGGATCATTAGGAAAGAGGAAGGAAGCGCTATTTCAATATAACTGCTTGGGGTTCGAGATTTAAAAATGTCTTCAAAAAAATCCTTGCTAGAAATATTTGCAGTAGTAACACTGTGGAAAATTACAATATTAAAGGAAGAAAATGAATACTTTGAATTTAGAATTTGCTGTCTTTATTTCTGTTTAAGGTTCCGTACCTCAAAAGGAAAAAAAAACGGAACCCTTATAAGATCACTTTCTTGTCCGTCTGTCTGTACGTGTGTCACCATCGATTTTCTAAGGAACGGGTGGACCTAGCAAGTTGAAATTCATTTCAGATACTGAGTTCTATAGAGTTGAGCCAACATGATAATTTTTATACGTTTCTTGATAGAGTCAATGAAAATAACGTAACAATTTCATTGGTGTCCAATATGCTTCTCAAACATTGGTGTAAGATATATTACATATAACCTAACAATTATAATTATTTATGTATGATACTCCACAATAATATTGTAAATGTGAAAATAAGTTTGTTTGTGACGCTTTCACGCGAAAACTAATTAACCGATCCAAATGTGACTTGAATGTGACTTCTAATACCTCCAAGAATATGTGTACAAAGTTTCATGATGATCGGTTAATTATTTATGATTTTAAACTTACATGGTCATTACTATTCAAATTACTACAATTAACGGGATATTTACCATGTTTTATTGTGTTGTTGAGTTTCCGATATTTCGGCACTGTTGCAAGCGCCATGATCACGGATGTGCTGTGCTGACTTTAAAGAAAATATGGCTAGGTTTTAGTCAGTACATCCGTGATCATGGCGCTTGCAACAGTGCCGAAATCTCGGAAACTCAACAACACAATAAAACATGGTAAATATCCCGTTAATTGTAGTAATTTGAATAGTAATGACCATGTAAGTTTAAAATCATAAATAATTAACCGATCATCATGAAACTTTGTACACATATTCTTGGAGGTATTAGAAGTCACAAAGAATACTTAAAAAAAATCTCTCTTATGTGGCGCTAACGATGTTGCGCGGGTTAGCTAGGTATATATAAAATGGTTTACTATAGGTATTAGATGATACTATTATATCATAGCTCCTGATAACAAAAAAACTAGTTACTGTTTTATTAAATAAAATGTTCATTCAGAGACCAGGCAAAGGTGGCAAATAGAAACTGCTTTTCTTCTTTTACAATTTAACAGACAGTCGTTTAGTAACAAATAAATAAAATTTGATGACATGATAGCCACTTATTACAAAATTACGGATTCCAATTACAATATATTTAAATGTAACGTTTTGATCCTCATTTCTGTAATTATAACTATTATTCGAGTGCTTTTTGATGTTCTTTAAATTTATTAGTATGCATAATTACCTTCAAAACCGCGCATTGAAGGAAAAAAATACGCTATCGTAGGACGATCTACATATATGTTTACTACTAATTTAATATAAGTACATGGACTTGTTCAGAAATTAGAAAGTTAGGGGAACCGATTCTACGTATTAAACTCTACACATGTATCTCTAAGGCAGCATTAGACTTTGCGAGCGTTAAACTTTAAAGAAAATAGGTAGCCCTATTTTCTTTAAAGTTTCGTTTCGTTGTTGCAAAATATCTCCACCATAACCAAACTAGAATTTGTATTAATATAGATACGCGTCATCTAGCGGTATTTATAACAGAATTTATCAAACATTAAGTTGTATCTAACTGTAACGTTGTAACGTGTAGAATAGATAAAAAACGCTACGGCACACTTTCCAATACTAACCCTTAATTTTCCCTAATTCCATATAATCTAAACATCATTTATGCAAAGTTTCATATAATGGGTCTGACAAACGTATTTTACTTTAAATGCCAAATAAATCTACAAAAAAATACGAGAAAAACTGTGTTTTTTACTTTTTTTATATTTCAAAAAATGGCCGAAATATTTACGATCTAAGTGCGTATAACGCGGGTGACCGCATACGTCACAACTATGCTCATTCAACAGTCGCACTCTCGTTCGCACCCGAACGCCGCGCAACGCCTTGTCGCAGTCTGTGCTACGTTATGACGTCATAATGAGCGCGCCAAATCTCGGAAATTCAAAAATGGGCTATAACTTCTCGTCGTTATAACTTCGGAAATACTGCATGTATTAAAGTGAAATAAAAACTAATGTAATGTACATAAACTACGATCCAATTTTAGCTGTATTTGATAGTAATATTTTGACCCTTTTGTGTTCTCCATTCGGTTGAGAATTGCGACCTATAGAAAGGAACAAAATAGTATACATACAAAACGACACAAAAAAAAATATGGATATCTGGAAATGGAAGCTCTCACTCATTACGTTTGTTTGGTCAAAGCATAAGTGACCTAATTAAACAGGAAACACTACACAACTTCAACTTGTGCGTATAAAGCTGATTGCGAATGTTATTTTCACGGCCTATTAATTTTGTTGTTACTTATACTTTTACTGCTATTTTATGTTAATAACCTAACCGTTGTTTTGTTTAGAAATGTATTTTTGTTTTGGATACTTAAATGATAAATAGGATTTTAATGACTGAGCTTTCGCTTTGTCTTTTTACAAAAGAGTTCTTATTATATATTTATTTTGTACGATCAGTTTATGAATCACAATGTTGAAAGGATCTCACACTATGTCCGCCATCTTGTCAACCGTCGTGTGTGACGTGGCACACAAAATGTCGGCCAACACACGCTACAGAATAAATTAATGCAAATGATACCGTCGGCACACCGAGAACAAGCTATTTGCGTCATCCGCGAATCGATTCAACATTATTTTTATGAAATTGATCTGAATTCCAACGAATGCATAATTTATTGTATTAAAATTGAAAAACGAACGTGTGTTTTGTATGAACTTTTATGAATGATATTTTTTTCTGTCTATACAAAAATGTCATCTTCATAAATTTGGTAATGAGTTTACAGATTTAAAAGTCATTAACCCCAACCATATCGCAACTTATTCAGTAGTCTTGTTTATATCTGAAAGAAATAAATAATTTGATTCTGGTCAATGCTCTTTTGACGGTAGGTTGCACTATACTGTCATGATTACTTAGACTGAAAACTCTTTGACTCTTTTTTTTTGCAGGAAGTAACGCTACTTTTTTTAAAAAGTTTTATTGGCATCATACATTCAGTGCTGTCAAGTTTAGTAATGACACAGTACACTTTAAAGAGATGACCATGTGCTGGTTTGTTTTAAAAAAAGAAATGATATCAATTGCATGTGTTGAGAAATTCACAATTCGAATCAGCGACAAAAAATAAACCAGCCCATTCACTTACCTTCTTTTCTGTTAACTTCTCACATCTTCGCTGCTTGCAAATCTGATGAGACTTGTCGTTGCGACAAGGCGCACAGTCGCCGCAGTTGTCTTTGCGTTGACAACCGATGCACTCGCCGCATCGTTTTCGTTTTTTCTTGGTCTGTGAATGATAATACTGATTTATTATTAATATAACCGACGAAAACCTGTACCATAATACTTATAATATTATAAGATGTGATAGAATTATTGCTAGTTGGAGAGTGTGCTAATTATAATCATCTAGTTACTCTTATGGTTGTCTAGGCTGGTGTGCCTGCTAAACGATGGAAGATGCTGTGACATAGGTGTCTGAGATGATGATGTCTGTCCATTTTCTGGTCCTACGTGATAGTTTTGGATTTGCGTCATAAATATCCAAGATGAGATGAGATAATTTGCTAATATCATTTTGGTCGTGAATGCCACAAAAATATATTTAATACTCTTAAATTATTATTCACTTAAAAGTTCATAATAATTACAGTTTTAAAACATAATGATAATTATTAATTATATTTACTTTATATTAGATTTTATAATTATCGTTTCAAACTTTTCATTAATTATTATTTTACTGTTATTTTTAACACTATCTAATTGCATTCATGTTGTTTGCGTGTGCGATTCATTCACGAACCCTTGCCAACATCGGGTTAATTTGGCAAACATTTGGAAAAGTGAAAAGTGCAGATATTTTAGACTCCTACGAGTGAGAAAGAGAGAAAATCATAACAAATGGTTTGCAAATTGGAGCCAAGTTTCGTCCCTGTGTTGCAATTACCGGCCAGACAACAATTTCGGAGTATCCCGCGCTCATTATAGTCATTCGTCTCGGTTCTGCGCCGGCGCATTCAATCGATACGATCTCATTCAGGGATTCCATGACGTTTGCGATTTAATCAAAACCTATGCGATTTTGAAAGAAATATTTAAGTTACACGGTGGCATTTCAAGGATTCCGAAAACGACTCTTAATCAAAGATTAAATAATAGAATTGAGATTGTTTTATAAGTATATCTCTCTATATAAAACTAAAGAAGGTTTGCTATTAGCTGCACATTTGCACAATCTTTCTGTTTAAAGTAATATTATTCGTAAATAGCATTGTTTTGACCTCAATGTATCGGGCTCGGATATTATGAGTAAACATAGTTCATATGGCAACCCTCAAGAAAAACCTTTTTATAAAAATGTTCTACGTTTATTGACATACTTAATTTAATCAATGACACGACAAGTGACATTTAGACCATTATGTCAGTATGCAAAAATATTAGTTCCGTTTAAAGAGCTTTTTGCAAAGCCGTCAATGGCATTTATAAATTCCTGAAGAAAGTGTTGGATTTAAGAGTACTTGACCTGATATTTATTTTACACATAAGAAGGAAAATATTTCTAGATGCGTATCAGAATACTTGTGAAAGGTCGAATTCAAGACGTCTTGATAGCTCTCACAGAAATGGGGTTTTCTTATAATAAGAAATAATATAAACAAGTTCGGATATATACCTTTGATCGACTTGATGGACAAGTTTGGATATTTTCTGTCAGGTAAAGAACTAGCTCGTTAACCAAAGTTCGTTCCTCAACCTGCGTGCCACCTTTATCAGGTAGTTGAATCTTCAACTTTTTTAATGTTGGACGGTAGAGAGATAGAGGAAATCGTAAAGTTTAAACAGTTATAGCTCAAATCTTAGGTCCTGCTGTCAGCTAGCTATGCAAATTGCGTCAGCGTGGCCTTGGCTTAGTGGAATACTGGTAGATTGTTGTAAAAGCCTTTATTCCCGAAGGGACAGTTAAGATACTATACGCCCACGTTTACTGTGTGCAATTTGTCTGACGTAACAGGTGGTGAGCCCGTTGTCTGAAATTGTGGCGACCAACTATTAAATTGTTTTATACGTACATACATATCGTCACGCCTTCATCCCCGAAGGGGTAGGCAGTGGCATAATATACGCCCACATTTCACCGTATGCATTTTTGTCCCACGTAACAGGTGGTGAGCCCATTGCAATGTTAAAATTAAAATTGTTTCAAGCCACTTATAAGACCTTTAACTTTGGCTTAACGACTGTCATGTCATGGCAACCGGGGCCAGCGGGTTAACTATGCTACGACCGATTCTAAGATGAGTGACTGTAAGTGGTATTTCGAGTGATTCGGTACTTCGAAAAAACACCTTAAACTGTTGGTCCCGACAGTCGTTAAGTCAAGGAGAAGGCCTTAAAAGTTCAACAGCAAATAGCCATAGAGGTCAAACGTCCATAGACTGCGGTAGCAACTTTCGATCATATACGCTAGTTAACCACTTCAATAGAGTAGAAAAAAACTATCAACATTTACCTTTTCATGGTGAAAATATTGACTTTGCTATTTTTCCTAATGTTTTGTCCTCGTTTCTAGGAAGCTTTCGGAATTTCCCCATTTGACTCACTCGCATAATGAGTAATAACTGTGACTATGGAAAATGCGAGCTAGTGTGATGTAATACTGATTAAATTCGATTGTTTCCATTTTCGTACTATTTTGTTTGTAGCGATAGCTTTGCTTCGTTAAGGAAATAGGAATATTGAAATTTAGGAATTATGGTATTGTAATTACTCACGTACTTCTAGATGAGAGAAGTCGCGATATGACAGATAGCACAGATTATCACAAAAATTTTAACTGAAAAAGCAAGTTAGACTTTGAAACTACTCGCCTATAAAATTATGATTCATTTTACGATACGTAACTAAAGCAGACAAACACACGAAAGTGGACACTGTTTGGACCGAAAGTGGTCACTTGACCGAAAGGGATCGCTGTCTTTACCGAAAGATCCACAACGCAATAGGTAGAGCATGAGGAAGAACCTGGCAATAACCCTCATGGCCACTCTTTTTTAATCGCCAGCAATTCCATTAGTTTTCGTTTACATAAATAAAGTTATAAACAGTTTTCTCTATTACATTGTATTTATTATGTTTCTTTATTTTTATTTTTTTCTTTTTGTATATTTATGTGTGTAATCCCCTGCAGATAAGAGCGACTTAATCCCATGCATTTTTATCATTAAAAAATATATCTCTGATATTTTATAATATGCCTTGTTACACAATTTGACCTTGACTGTTGTCTTAAACATATTTATTGACAATATTCTAATTTCATCGGGAATTTTGTTATACGAGTAGAATCGTATACATTGCCCCATAAAAGAATTGCTGATTATTTCAAAACAAGTAGAATATATTACAAGATTATCTTTATGCCTAGTGTTTACATTATGTATATCACTTTTTTAAAGAAATGTGTCTATGTTTTTGTGCACATAAAATAAATTCTTACATATATATTATAATATAACGGTAAAAATACTATTAAAGTAAAATAAAATAAATAAATAAATATCCATCACGCCTTATCCCCGAAGGGGTGGCAGAGGCATATTATATGCCCACTTTTCACCGTGTGGATTCCTGTCCCACGTAATAGGTGGTGAGCCCATTGCCGTGTTGAAATAGACAGACGCAAGTTGTGGCTACCTGCTGTTGAAGTTTTCAAGCCGCCCATAAGGCCTTCAACCAGGCTTAACGACTGCCATTTTACTGGCAACCGGGACCAACGGCTTAACGTGCCTTCCGAAGCACGGAAACGCTCGCAAATGTAAATGCCACAAAGTGGTCACCCATCCGAGGACCAGCCATAGTGAAAGTTGCGTAACTCAGTGATCGTTTACAGAACACTGAGACCGCTAGGTCACGAGCGCTTTAACTATTAAAGTAAAACTAATATTAACTTCTGCTATGGGATCTAGGCATTTGATAAACGTTTCATCATACGAAGAGATTTGTCGTTGGTGGGGAATTTAACCTTTGCAATTGCACTTATAGGGGTTGCGATTCTAACAATGCCAATAACGACCTGCGCATGTCCATTTTACGGCAATAGGCTTTTACCTTTTACATGCTGACGGTGAAATGTGGGTGCATAGTATGCCTTTGCCATAAATGGCTCTGCTTCGGTTATAAATGCGTGACTATAATTATCAAAGCAAAAAATAAAATAAAACAAAGCGGAGTTTGAGCTCTAAGGCTGAGATATTGAAAGCAACCTGAACTTTACGCTCAGATGAAGAAGTCGGCAAAAATGAAGTCTTAAATTGGATGACACACATTACACTTTTATTACGACATTTTTACACACGACAAGTGTAGACTTAACTGCAATTATACTTATATTACCTTGATTGCCATTAATATTGGAGAAAGAATATAATAAAATACAATTCTGTGACCATTTCACATGCCAGATAATAATCAGCAGTTGTGTGTTCTCAATAACAACACTAATCTATTATTAGTCGAATCATCGAATAAATAAAATTACATAGTCTCTTCATCCATCATTCTAAAGTTGATACGTTTCAAAATTCTCTGCAGTTTATTTTACATATCATTAATTCTCTGTACTTAGGCTACAGATGCACTATGGAAAAAATGCAAAATCGACACAGCGCAAAAAGAAATAAAATTATTTACGCACAGATTTCCCTTTTCCACAGGAATTTCTGTATAGTTAATCTACGTAATAATCCAGAGTATTAGTTATCTGTATATTAAATTTTAGACAAATTGGTTCAAGGATTAGCGCGTAATTGAGTAAAAATATGTTCACAAACTTTCATGCTTCCCGCAAATTTTATAACAGTTGGTTCCATTTCCAACTGAAACAACCTTACACACACATACACACACACACACACACACACACACACACACACACACACACACACAAAGTAAGTATTACGACATAAAAGTTTCTCCGTATGCTAATAATAATAAAAAAAAATATTGAAATCCAGAAATACCGTTCTCCAATTCATATCATTGTATACGTTAATGACATAAAATTAATTGAAGTATTTGAATTAACAACCGAATTAGAATACTTTTAAGCCATTTGAATGGCATGGCATCCATGATAAAATATAAGGAACAACCGTGTAATTGCCAAGATCAATTTAATATGAAAGTCACTAAAGTAATGTTACTTTAATTCCATTCATACCGCTATATTTAATTTAGAAGATAATAATACTAAAAGAAACATATCAAGCCTACCTAACAAAGATACTATCTGTATTAAAATATGTATCGTATAAGCAAGTATCGAGAATCGACTAATCGTGTAGGTGCATCTCTAATAATAATTAGAGACTATTGTAGACGCGATGGCAGCAGCTGCGCGTACGCAAAGGTGTTCGTTATTAGACTAGGAAACACTGACAATTATTGTGTTAAGAATGTCGTCATACACTAGACCTGTTCAACATTACGCGTTTTTTGAAGAACTACATGACGTGTGTTTTCAATTAATAAAATTATAACAGTAGCAGTGAGATTCCATTTCCATGTTTGGTTTTAGTCTTAGACGACTAAAAATATAGACAAAAATAAAACTCGTTAAATATGGACCTTCTTCTTCGGAAAATGTATTTCTATATGTCTTTAATTTTAACCTTTTGTAGCGTAAGCGAATTCACCGATTTCAAAGTGTAAAATATCATAAAAAATGTATTCTTCCCTAGATTGTCGTATAATATCTGACAGTCAGCTTACTGAATTTGCAACTATATAGAAGACGCCAGAGGTTCCGTGCGTGAAATTCTCTAATCTTACAAGCATGTTCCCGGTAGAAGTAAGATTATGGCCGTATTCAGACCAACAAATATCTCTGTTTAAAAAATCAATTTTAATATTTTTTTTACCCCATATGAAGTGAAAGGAGAACTTTTATAATATTGGTATAGATTCCATCTGATAAGTGTTTTTGCTTTGGTAGTTTTATTTGTTTTTGGAATTGATTTTTTTTTTCTATTTATCACTCACATATATAAATTTTCAATATCTCATCTCATCGACACCATAGTCTTATGCCCGTATACATCTCGACTGCTATTCATTATTCACAGAAGCATTAGCATATATTCAGCATACATAGAAGAAATACACAACAATAGTTTAACACACTATCAATATCTGAAGTAGGTAATTGCATAAAGTTTGTATTGTCATCGCAACTTCTATAAATAAATCTTGCGGATTAGGATATTTTTTCAGCGCGATTTCATCAACATATTTTGTTTCGCCTGCCCCGCCTACAAAGTCATTATGTGTTCTGAGGTTTGAACCCTGGAGATCCTATTGAGACATACTCATATTTGAGTTTGGTGTACAATAAAGAATATTTTTATTTCCCTTTTCTACATAAGTATATGTTTTCAAAACAATAAGTAGTTAAAAAAAATTCTAGTAATGAACAAAACTACTAGTACCTACATTTACATTACTGCTAATTCAACACTTCTTTATCAGCCTTAAAGGCACTTAAAAAGTTCCGAACTGATCCATAATTAAAGTCTGCTAACTCCGTTAATATCGAAGGCTTTTCAAGACTGCCTACTAATTGCATTCGCTGTTAAATTTCAAAGTCATAAAATTTTCTAAGCAGGACACGCGTAAATCGCCCGACTTTAATTTGTGTTTTAAACGAGAGTGGAAGTTAATTTATTGGTGGAGCAAGAGAATCGGCTAACTATTAAATTTATAGCCGCGAAGACAGAGAGTTCGGTCATTTCGAAACTCAAGACCGGGAATAAAAACTGCTCCCCGAATAATAAAAGGTGGAATTACGGGGAAACTTTCTCTTCTCGGGTCCTCTCAAATATCCACTTTCTGCGGGCGTGTGGACAAATGAAAATTCTGAGAATTCTCATATCTTTTGTCGAATATACAGTCGGCGTCTCATGATTCCCGCACGGCTTGTTTACGCAATTCGCCAATTCGTGGGAAGGGAGATTGGTTGTCGTTTCCGATTTTATTGTGTTGCTTTATAACTTGCTTACGTTTGTATGAGATATGGTACCTACATAGTATCTTGTTTATGCTAGTATTTATGTGTGCAATCAACTACAATTACCTCATTCAATTTCCAGAACTATGAGGCTAAACTTTTAAGAAAGTAGAATTAAAATATCTACCGATGGATACTATTGACAGACGTGGACCAATTATAAAAATGATGCGCTTGGTTTATATATGGAACTAAAAAATATAATGCTCACCTGTTTTTCACTGGATATATCGTCGAGCTCCATGGGCCCAGTCGCCATAGGTGGTGCTCCATGCATAGGCGACTTGAACCCAGCCGTGGATGAAACCGCTGCGACCTGACCGCTACTCTCAGACCCCATCTCCATGTTAGAGCCGTCTGACTCAGTACTATTTGCTCGCATTTTCCGTCTCTCTTTCTTTCTAAAATCCGATCTTGTCGGTGACGAACCGCTCCCGAATCCATTCGTCTTTTTCTCATAACCGTTGTCAATCAACATCGGATTCTGGAAATTTGCATGATGTAGTCCGTTTGGAGTATATTTCTCATGCAGCGCTTTGACATCAAAAGGCTCGTTTTTCAACACATGAACAACAGTTGGACTTTGTATATTCTGTATTAAGCTTCCGTTTTGATGCAGAAGCGTACCATTCTGATGTAGAATACCATTTTGAGTCGGGAAAGCGTTAATGGTAGCAATATTTGGTTGGTATAATTGTATATGGCGATCGTCAATATATGTCTGTGCGACTGGTGGCACCAGCTCCCGCGCTTGTAAAGGAGCTGGCACTATTGGATAACTTCTAGCATTGACAGCTGTTAATGTATGGAATGTAGTAGCATTTACAGGAGATAAAGTAGTCAAAGTTGTTGATAATGGTGTGACTTGCGCCAGTGTAGTAAGATGCGCTGGCGATGACGGTGTTGTGAGTTGCGTGAGTTGTGTTAAATGACTAGGACTCGCGCTCGGCGTTGGACTTGCCGTGACAGGCACCGGTGTCACGCTCGGGAGACCTGTTTCTGGTATTACCGAGGTTTCTGGAAACGTTTGGAATTGGCTTTGAAAGGACGGCAGCTTGTTTGTTATAGGCTGCAGAGTTACGGGCTGATATTCCATTGTAGAAAATCCTGCCCGAAGAATTGCATCTTTGGAATTGACCGTGATAGGCATTGATTCCCACGGTCTGTATTGTGCTTGACTGGCTATGACGGACACTGTGTCACCCGTTCGCTCGTAGAATTCCCAGGTGGGGTCCAGAAGGCGGCCGTCCGCGGTGAGGATCCTTTGCTCGTTTTCAGCCATGTCACCGAAGGTGGAGAAGGGCGGTAGATGCGCGCTGTCCGCGCCCGCCTCGCTCCGGAGCGTTTCGCTCATGACGGCTTACTACGACGCTGCCGCATAGCGTCACTCGAATAAAACCTTATAAAAATAAGCTCTAAGAAGTCTACGGTTGTACTGAACACTCGGAACTGCACTGGAACTTGCAAATTTGTACTCTGATGTGGCTCCGTTTGCTTTCTCAATGTCTACTGTTTTCTAAATAGCACTTAAACGTTACGGTTATACGGCACACTGGTTTACACTATAACTAATCACAATATCTTTGATATCCAACTATGAAATAAATATAAAAGTTCTTAATAAGAGGCAGTTTAACTTACACGAACACTTAATATGTCTAAGGGCTTATAAAAATCTTTGGCTGACTTGTTTCTACAAAATGCTTGAGGATTCGGTTCGTATTATTAATTGTTAACGATCGATAAAATATTTTGTGCACTCGTTTAACGATTACTATTATTTTGGAACGTTTAAATACTGGTCGTTGGTTGATTTTTTCTTCAGCTTCGAAAGCTTATTTATTGTAAATACCGATCACTTCAGACTTAAATTAATTTGTACTGTTTGGGAGTTAGCGTATACTATTTACGATTTAGATTATCGTTAAAAGGTTAAAAAATAGTGCTTATATTAAAATTTTCGAAACGAAAGATATGACTGGAGGCTTTGGTTTGAGGATTTTGTGGCTTTTGGTTGTTCGTATTTCAACAGCTACGGCGCACGAGGCGACGATGAGGCCGGTTATCCGTACGGCCGGCACCAATCTGTGAACAAAAAAAACCACTGTTGTAAACACTAAAACGAAACTTACGACACGTAATAGGAAAATAATTTGAATTGTGAATATGGAAGAAATAAAGGGAGGTAAGAAATTCACAAGTTTTGGGCCACCCGGACTTGTTTACAGTTACAGCGATGATGGTGGGTGGCGCATGCGCGCTTTCGTGTTTTGATTATGCGTGAATCGATGCAATCGCGCGAATATTTTTTTTTTGTATCACTTACTTAATAAGAAAAAAATTTAATTTAATGACGAATGATTGATTTAGTTTCAGATTTATTTCATATCAATTTACAATACATAATCAATATAAAATTATAATATTAAATTGTGTATTTAGTAATTTTATTTTATTTAATTGCTATATAAATTATAATAGGAATGTGATTCAAATGACAAATTAATTTATTAATTCCATTTTTCCAAAATATAATCATATTAAACTGATTGTCAGACATAATTTATTATAGCAGGTACTATTACGAAAGAACACAAAATATCGATCTTCGATTTCTTGTAAAAATAACACTTTAGAGCAAATCTAGTGAAAGTAGACACGGATGTAAGTCGCTCCTCCAAAAAATATAGCATATACAAGCGACCTCATCTGCAATTAAATACCAGCTAAAATAATGCTGTATATCAAAAGCTACATGATTGCTGCTTCTAGCAGTCGAACAAAAGTGGACACACGCTGCAATACCAGCTAGGTTTTGAAATCAACAAGGAATATAATAAGATGATGACAGAGCAAAATACAAATGCCTACCTTATACTTCCCGACGTTGCGACCGGATTACACCAGCCGTGGCCACGGTTTCGCGGCTGGTGTAATTCGGTCGAAACGTCGGGAAGTATAAGGTAGACTATGTACCTAGTAAGACGCGAATAAGACCCGAAATATCATAAATAGGAGTGAAAATCGCGAAAGTTTAAAAACATTAATTACAAAATGATCACATTTTTAAAATGTTCTTATTTTAGCATTACTGGTCTTGACGGAATATGAGTAGAGAATTGCTTTTGCTTTTTGACTAATAAGGCAGAGTTTCATTATCAAGTCGCCGACGTACCCGCAGTCAAAAAATATATTGACAGACCCGATCTGAACATTATCCAAACCAACATTAGCAAATCGTTCGCATCGTTAATGTACGTTGATAAAACTGGCAGAGCGCGGTAATCAGGTTGTCATGTGCCGCTAACATTTCGCGGGGTGACGTCACACCCCGTCCCCTTTCACCCCTTTAACCTGACCCCGATAGTCGTGCGTGCAACCTCGTGCAAGAAATTGAGCGAAGAAAAATAGATAATAATAGAAAAATATCTCGTTTGCTGCGGAAAAATATGTGGTGATATTTTTTGTCAATTTTACCTCATGTGAATTACTTTTGTTAAGTTTGATTTTCAGTAAAATTGTCTTGACAGTTTTTGACACCCGCGGCTTCGACCGCCTAGAGAAGTTTTCCCTTCCCGTTTCCCACAGGAACTTGTTCCTGGGATAAAAAGTTATTCTGATGTATAAGCTATATTATATAGTTTCATTAAAATCTATTCAGTAGTTTTTACGTGAAAGAGTAACAAACTTCCACACACACTTTCGCATTTATAATATTATTAAGATTAAGATTTCAAGTTTCGCGCATATCCTTGCATTGCAACGCATGCACATTACTTTACTGCTTTATAATGTGTATTTTTTATTTTGGTCAGTTTCATTTGTTTATTCGTTTTTTTATCACTAATATATATGTTTTTCTGTTCTGTGTTATATCAAAAGTTTTTTTGTAATAAAAATATGTTAAAGGATCTACCTTTCTCACGAGAATTGCAGTTGCAGTTATCGTAGAGACATGCATTAAGCTGTCATTATGAAAATAAATATAAGTTATAAGTATTCTTGCATTGAAACGCATGCACATTATGTTACTGCTTTATAATGTTTATATTTTTCTTTTTTAATTGTTCTGTTTCATTTGTCAAACCAGGAACGTCTAGAGCAAGTGAATGAAATTATGTATTTAGGAAGTATGTTTAGTGCGGATGGAAGATGTGATTCGGATGTAGAACGGCGAGTAGCTGCCGGAAACAGAGTTAACGGTGCTTTGTCCCAATTAGTAAAGCGACAAAGCATCACGCAAGCAAAGAAGCACGACTGGCGATTCATAACGCAGTGCTAGTGCCAACTTTGCTTTACGGTAGCGAAACCTGGGTATGTCAGCAGATGCATGAAAGTAAATTGAATGCTGTGGAGATGCGATCACTTCGAAAATTGTGCGGCGTTACCTTGGCCGACCGAATACGTAACGAAGTGATACGCAATATGGCAGGTTTGGATGAAAGTGTCAGCGTTAAGCTGGAAAAGGGCGTGCTCCGTTGGTTTGGACACGTCCAACGAATGAGTGAGGAACGATTGACGAAGAATATATATTGTGCGAAAGCAAAGGGGAGAAGAGGTCAGGGTAGGCCGAGACTTACATATGAAGACCACGTGAGCAGATTGCTCAAAAACGGAAAGGTCAAAAGTACTCGGATACCCAGACGTGCGTGTATGAAACGATTGATGAATCTCGAAGAAGCGAAAGAAGTATGCAATCTGTCCTCTCTGACTACCCCGTCAGGGATACAGCGTGAAGATAGTTAAGTTAAGTTTTTTTTTCTGTTTCATTTGTTTATTTGTTTTTTTATCACTGTATATATGTGCTGTTCTGTGTGATATTAAAGTTTTCTTTTTAATGTATGAAATGATCTATCTTTTGAAGTTATTGTAGAGACATGCATTAAGTTGTCATTATGAAAATAAATGTAAGTTAAAAGTATTAACATGGTCGTGGTCACAAGCAGACAAGAAGTCTGCTAATGACCACTGTGGACCACCAGCCTTGATCACAAGCAGACAAGAAGTCTTCTAGGCAATCTTTCAAGGGGATTCAAAGTAAATAAGCACGATCGCGTTGATATCTGTATCTAAAATTTATTTCTATCAAGCAACGCAAGCATTTTATCAAAATAAAACTTAGAAGATGAACTTATTATGTTAGAAAATTGAATGAGTTTTACAACTTCTGGAAAAACAATATTATTGGAATATTACAACACTAAAGTCATTGTGTTCTAATATACAGCACGTGTTTTTATGTAGGCATTGAATATATGTCTCAAATTGAGAGCGTTAAAAAAACAAAATAAATACTAATTTAAAACTTTAACATTGTCAACACAAAAATAACTGTGAGCACAAAATTTCCAACCACAAATTCAAAATTCGAACAACAAATAGATAATAAAATATGACCTAATTGAAAATTAAGGTCATATTTAGACGCCATTGGGACGCAATTTAGTTTTTCTAGTAGTCTGAAAATAACAACATGTTTTTAGTTTAGTATTAGTCTAATAATATCGGGTGCACCTTCTTTTAACGCGGTCTTAGCATTTCATTTGGTTGCTTTATCATGGTGAAGTAAATAAAGTCTATTAATAGAAGAGTACGGACACAGTACCTAATGCTACGCTCTATTTCGGTTACACTATTTTAAGGGCGAACTATTTTTGAAAGATTCCTTTTAAATAGTTTATTGTCATTGTTTTGAATTCTATAATTATTACACAATTTTGTAAAACATTTATGCCATATAATAACTGTTTGATTTTACTAATAGATTCGATTGAATAAAAAAATATTTTTTATAACGTTTTATTTCATGCATAACTTTGTAATTGTAATACTGATTTCAATACATAGCGAACTATTCTTTAAATAAATCTCTTATTACAGGAAATGAACTCAAATTTAAATTAAATACATAATGTTCATTACAGTTTTTGCTCTTATGGATACACTTAATTTCAACTTCTATTACGCGTAATTCTATGAGTGATACCTAGGATTACACGCACATGCTATGATTCTAAATCTATGATTTCAATTTTAACGGTCTGAAAATAGGTACTGATAATATTTTTTCTTCTACTATTCATAAAGACTCTAATCTCCTATTCTAAAACTGTATAAGTGTATTAAAATATTTCAATATAATATGTTATGATATAAGCACGTTTTCTATCGCGTTCCATTTTTAAATTCATTCATCGCTTTCATATCGTTACAATCTACGTAATAGATTTCTAAAAAAAGCACGAGGAAAAATAGAACAGTTAATTTTATTCTGTTCACCACGTGCTGTTCTAAATATAAAATTCAAATTGATTGTTCTATCTGACACACGAATAGGGTTGGTCAGGTGTATTTTTATACCAAAATACTATCAATAGAGACATCATGAAAATCGATTTAAACTTCACTTGTAAAACTCTGACGTCAATCTTTTCCTTACTCGGTTTATTTTGGTGGAGCCTCGATTACATCGATAATTCATTTTTTTAATTCAAGTGTAGCTTAGTTAATCGTATTGATAAAATTTCTTGCTCATTATAAAAGTTTTTCGAATTTGGCCTGCATCTAATGCTTTCAAAGGCTGCGCATCAAAAGAAATCGCTTTTGTTACGTGTACAAAGAAGGAGCAAATTAGAAGTTGCTTGTTTCGACTTTTTCACTTCCTCTTATGTACTTACCTAGCCGTATTTTGCAGAGGAACCGAAGGATATTTATGCTTTATTGCATCTAAATAGAGAGCTAGACTAAGTAATACTCGACACCTTTGATCCCGCAACTCATAAATAAATGTTTAAAATTCATTAAGTATAATCATTATACAACAGAGTCAAGGTAGGAGTTCTACTATTTGTAAATAAAAGAAACTTGAACAATTCTTTATGGAACTTAATTCTCGTCGATTCCGTCTAGAAATTATTCCGTATTACATCACCGTCACTACAAAATGTCCCGACTAGTAATCACAGGGCAGAACTTTTTGTAGATGCGCACAAAGAACGTACCACGAAAAAAATTAAAAAGCTCACTTCAGAACGCGAGTCGTTCATATGTGTGCTTCATGTGTGTGCAAGAGATCAAATACGCGTGTGTATTAAAAGGATTCGTGTAAGTAACATGTGTGGGTAGGTGAAGAGGTGTGCGTGCAACGCGATAGTATCTGGGTTTCGGTTGTCAAGGGCAACCGTACAACCGCTGCAGCGAAAGCATTGCGCTTTTAGCTTTGAGCTGCAATTATACGGCTTATTTTTAGAATCGGATGTTGTCGCTTTTTTGTGCGACGCGCGAAGCGGTGCAGCGAACGCGGCGTTTAGAAGTTCAAAAATTATTGAATCTTGTTAGCTTGAAGAATGTGGCCTGATAGTTCCCGCTGATGATAAATGCTCATTCAATTCAAATACAACATTGGAGGTTCTGAAAATTCTTTTATGTCGTATTATTTTCTTACTATCAAACCGTTCATTTAGTTTGATACATAGGTAATTGCACCGGCCTCAAATACAAATATGAATAAAGAATATCAAAAAGTTTATTTCAAGTGTACTATATAATCAAGTTTTTTCTCCAAACAGCTGTTTACAAAGTAACATCCGGCGTTTGCGCATAAAACCTGCACAGGAAACTGATATCTTGGCCTCGATGATCATTCGATAATAATCTGGTGATAACAATACCTACCGTTTGTAAAAGATAAACATCTAGTACGTATATATAACAGTATAAACCCATAAATAGTTTATATACGCCAAAAGTTAGTGGTCATTTTTCATCGTGTTATTTTTCTTCTCGTGTTATTCTTTTTACTCCTGTTTAAAGTATTTCTTTACTGCAATATTCACTATATTTATTATCATCCCTGGCTGGCTTATGATCGTCACATCATTCTCGACATTGGGCCATCACTGGGTCATCTTCTGTTCATGAAGAATGTTCAACAACCAAAAGATGATTTTCTTTCATGTTATTGGATTCAATAAAGTGATTCTGATAATGTTGCTTCAGAACCAGAATTGACTGCCTCGGTTGCAGTGGTAGTGTATGCGACTATCGCGTTTGAGGTCCCGGGTTCGATTCCCAGGTCGGAAAAAATATTTGTGTGATCCACAAATGTTTGTTTCGGAGTTTGGGTGTTTCCTAAATGTAATATGTATATATTTAGAAATATATATGCATGTATTATTGTTATATATGTTTATCAGTTATCTAGATCTCCATTGCACAAGCTTAAAGCTTAGTTGAGGCTAGATGGCGCTGTGTGAAGTGTTCCACTATATTTATATTTAAAGTTGATATGGAAATCAGAATCATGTCTCATGGCGAGAATTGGAAGTGGCTAGTTCCAGCAATGGACTGCGAAAGGCTGATTAGATTAATTGACATAGATCGGCAAAATTTGGCAATTGCTTGCTTTAAATAAATATTTTAATTTTAACCGTCATTTCAAAAAGAATTTACTAAACATAATTTGATTTACCATAAAAAATGCAGAAGCTTCATTGCGTTTAATGAAAGTTAATAAATAACGTTCCATTTAAATCTCGGTTTTTTTAAGATATGAAATGCCTTGCGGATAAAACAACATATTATATTAAAAATTTTAGAACATCAAATAAAGTAATTTTGATATAACAGAATTTCAACTAATTCAAATATTTTTTTTGTTAATGTGCTTTTTATTTTTCATTTTTTACTTTAATTTTACTAGAAGCAATACTTAACTATGCCTGCAAAATTTTCCGAAGTTTATAGCTGTTAGTCTTCGACGTAAATGAACATCAATTCTTTTTTTGACGTCTTTCAACTCTTCCTCGGCAAATGATTTCAAGTTTTGTATATGTAATATACATCAATATATGCTATTTACTAAACCAATAACACTACACTAGGTAAAATCCATAAATATATAGCATGTCTAGAAAATGACAATTGAGTAAAATTGAATTCAGTACTAAAACCTTAATTTCTAATGGATAATGAGACATTTTATTTTCAATCTAGAAGTTTTACTATTAGGCAAAGGTCTTTACAAGAAACTGCTTAACAAAAATACGTTAAATTTAAATAATTCAAATCTTCGTAAAGTTGCCGATAAAAAGCAGCTAAATAATGATATACCTATAGGTTCTGAGCAAACAAATGCAGTAAATAATGATATACCTATAGGTTCTGAGCAAACAAATGCAGTAAATAATGATATATTTTTGAATGGTAGTTTCTCACACTTCAGCAACTATAAATCCGTCGTAATGACACAGCAGACAGGATGCGTACATCAGTTTGATTGCCGGTACACGAATGCGGATTCAATTCTCGCTCCATTATTTTATACGACAAACCAACTACTACGATTTTATCTATTAGTAAATTTTTAGTATATTTATTTTCGTTTGTGCAAAACATAGAATTCTTTTTCAAAACATATTTTAGCTTATTCCCATTCATTACTAATTGCCTTTATTACCAGTAAGAACATGAGAGAGATAGAAACTGCTATTTATATATTCAACTTCTTTTTATTGTAAACTAGTGGCCTGTGAAGCTCTCAGCATCAGGTTTCATAGAAAATTATTCGGGGTATTGACAATTCCAACAAATCAAGGATTATAAAATTCGTCCCACCCGTTCTCAAGATATAAATAGTACCTAAGCAATAGGATAACTGCAGAATAATTTTGTGGATTATCTAATCTGAATACCTAAGGACCATATGAAATGACTGTCATAGAAATATGGATGACAATTCTTGAAATTGACAAAAGCAACAACGCTAAAAACAGTATCGATTGAAATTAACACTTCAGCAATTGTAAATTTATCCTCTAAAATACAAACTTATAGTGTAGATTGTGATGGTTAAAATTTTAGTATTATTAATATACATTTAATTTAAGATGAAGCGTAACGGTCTTGTTGTAAGTATCTAATCTATGTAATTGTATATTATCTAAACAAAATTATAGTAATATGACTTGTTTTAGATTTCTGTATTTATTATATTGAGTACTTCTTCTTCTTAGGACATCTCCAATCGTGTCCATATTTACCTGGATTTAAACACTGCAGTTCAACTTTATTGGCTGCTAGAATCAGTTTAAGATTTTTATTTGCAGTATTATTGGGAGCGACTATCATCTGACTTCAGAAGCCGATATGGCTGCTTGGGTCAGAGCCGGTCAGCATTATATAATATCTAGAATATCTTGAGAACCAGGTCCTCCAATTGTACTATTTACTATTTTATCATTCTGATATTTCAGCAGATTAGTGTGATGTACTTACAAGGTACACTATTTTGCGGACCATGCCCATAGAGGTATGAGCTTCGAAACTAACCAAGAATAAAATTCTTAAGATGATAGTAAAGATGCATACAGCTGCATGAGTTTTCTCTTCCCAAGTAATTTAATAGTTACTTTTCCAGGCTCCATGATGTTGTTAAATTTTGTCTAATTATAACTGCATCCAAAATAGATAAAAAAATAACTTTTGCCACTAAAAGAGCAAAGTGTTACATATGCTACATGTAATAGATGAAATATAAAACAATAAATAAATAAAAGTTTTATTCCTCAAGCTACAAAATTCTGGAATGTACCGGCATGATATCAAAACTCCATTAAAACACATTAGAATGATAAGGTCGGAGCGTCGTGTATAGAGTTACCATCCCATCCCATTCACTCACATACGAATCCAGTTCAATAGAGACGCAGATGTTGTGTTTTTTACGACAATCTTTCCCACACTACAACTTTTTCTGATGCCTTAATACTTCTACCAACTTACTGTTTGCTTTATCATGCGATGACACATTCAATTCTATACTCTAAGACAAGGCAATAAAGCGGTTTAGATTATCAAAAACACAATATGATGTTGGTAGATACAGTTTTGTAAAGGTTTTTTGTAGGTACGTCTGTCCGTACTATCGGATGCGACATCGGAAATTGAGCATTTTTTCAACTTGCACCTATATGATGGAATTGTTTGAAGGAAGTCACATGTGTATGACAATGATTGTATGATTTAGTATTGTTTCCTTTACACATTGACACTAAGCGTACTTAAACTATCCAATTTCCTATTGGAAACTCGAATTTGTGATGTTATTATAACAATCTTTGCGAGAACACTTAAAGAATCTCATAATGAAAAACCATTTATTTCCGACATGTTTCAAAGTAAGACTACAGATTATCCCAACAAACAGCTTTCTAAATGTTATTAAATTCTCAATACGGAAAATCCGAATAGGTATGAAATAGATTGCATCATGCGAATTGAGTCACATGTTTATAAGATACAAATCCATTGAGAGCCGGCATTTTTCAAACTCAGACTAGAGACGATCCTAAGCAAACAAAGTTCAAGACTTTCAAAGTACTTTTTCCAATAAATACACACATGAATAGCTGAAACGATAGAAAATTTAATATCTACTTCCACAGTAAACGTTGTGCAGAAACTTAAAACGGATTTCTCATTGAATAGCGAGCGTTCACCGTCGCGACTCCCTAACCAAATAAAATATCCACCACAATTATTACATTTTGCTGAAACTTTTCACTACATCGATGTTTAAACTTTTGCCTAGACAAATATACGCATACATTTGCATCTATGTGTGGATACAGGCGATACTGTCGCTTTTGCGGCGAGGAATAAGAGCAGGATTATCCCAGAGAAAGTATGAATCAACTTATAATATTACAGTCAGATATAATCGTACATATTTGAGGATGCCATGGAATGGATATAGTTCATTTTAGCAGAGTAATGGATTTTGTTTATTGAGTTGATATTTTAGGATTGAAATATTTTATAGGAAAGCTTGCTCATAGAAACTTATAGAAACAAAGAGTGATACTAACGTGATAAAAACAAAATAGAACTTAATTGAAGAAGTAAATAGACCTTACTAGGTACATTGTGTAGTGAATGTCCTACTAAATAAAGGGTTTACAGTTATAAAAAAAATCTAATATCCAAGGTATTTTCAGGAAAGTGAATTTCTTTCAAACCAAAATGTGCTAAACTATCTCAGCAAACATTTTAGATATCTTTCGGAAGCATGGGCACGTCGTCTAAGATGGCGTTACAATAAAATTTAAATGCACTGCATCTGGAACTAGAATCAAAGGAAACATAACTCGCTTGTTCAACTAAAAAGGAAGCATACAGCATTGCACAATCCGTTGCGTTGCGCTCCTCTCGTTATATACTAACAGTTAACTCAGGCGAAATTGGCCAATTTGTTTATTTGTTTTCATTGGCCTCTCTGAACTTGACTCCCTATTATCGCATTCACGGGAGGAAGGCGTATTATTTATTCGATTATTCCGTGGGACCGGGATTGCCTTCGAAGTTTAGTGCTCAAAAGTTATAATCTTCCATACTCCGCAATCGATTGGTGAAGTTGAATGTTGCAACAATTGGTATTCTAAGAATTGTTGTTCTATTAAAAAGATTGACCATGCTTAAGTCAATGATGACGTGCCAATCATGTTTGCTATGATCGATGCCATGACTGTCAGAATCACGTAAAAATTTAAACATGTTAAAGATCAAACGTCAAGGTATATTACTTAAGTAAAAGCAATATGTACTTAAATAGGGATCTGATAAACTATTGAAGGAAAGAACATTTGAAAAGAAATAATAAGTCTCTGATGTCAACTACATTATACTATTGTTCAAGAGAAGATTGAAATACATCTTAGTATTTTGCAGGATGACGTTACAAAACTACAATGACAACAGTTTAGCATTATAACATCACTAAAACTAACAATAATATTACAAATAACGACGAATTTAGCAGTAAACAAGCTTTTGATACTTTGTGTTGGAATCACCAACATTATTATAATATTGTCTCAATAGGCTGAAGGCCAAATCCTGTTAATTTTGAATTAAAGAAAGTTTATTGTGGAAAAACTGTAATTTGCCCATCCTTCTTCTTGTTTGCTTAAATGTGCTCAATACATGTCTCCGATGAAATCCATGATATTTTATTTATCACGCCAGTATCAACATTCCGAACCATAACATCGACCTACCAGCCAATAATACAGTCAGCTACATTTTTGTACACTTTGGTCATAATGTAAAAGAAGTATAACTTTAAAATAACAAGAATATCTATTGGCTACTTTATGTCTCAAAAAAATATCTAATTTCAGGCAAAAAATTATGTCTAAAAGTGCCAGGTCAAGTAAACATTATGACTGACTTGGAATTAGTTACGAGTATCACCTTTTATGCACAAGAATCGATTGGTATGGAAAATTTCCTGTATGACATGGTTTTTGGTTTCAAAGCAATGGGAATTGTGAACTTTTAAACATCTAATAAAGCTCTTCAATTTGCCAAAATGTAAATCCAATTCCAGTTCAATTTCGCTCTCTGCGAATATAATTAAAGGCTAAATTATGTGACATCATGCGCATCAGACAATGACAACCGATGCGTCACCGCCATCCCCATTTTCCTGACGCGCAACTTAGTAGCTTTCATACACTTTGTGAACAAGTATGTATCTTGATTACCACCAATGAGATAACATCCAATTGACTTCAGATAAGCGTGAGACAATACCGATGTTGATCCAAATAGATTATTTATAGTCAGTTTACAAACTATGTTCTATAAAGTGTCACAACAACGCGTAACAGGAAAACAGGGATCGATTTGCGAAAGCATACAACGAAAGCTCTGACGGAAGCACGCAAAGGCACACCGGACCTCACTTCACGCTCTGCTGCCATTGCTCTATACATATACCTCAAACTAAACGATTCACAAAAACCAAAGCTTCTACTCCACTACTTCAAAACACTTGCACAAATCCACAAAACTTTTATAAACTGACGCGAACTCCGTACCTTCTCCGGTCGCTCGATCCATCCGCGTCTCCTTTTTTTCTTCGTCTCGCTGCCTCGGAAACAAAACGGTCCGAAGGACGCAAGCGAAAAATAAACAAAAAGGGAATTCGTAGTTCGCGATCGCGTCAGTAATGCGCGTGTCGCGAGGCTCTGCGTCGAGCTCGGTGCATGAGTACGCGACGGCGGGTGGCGGCGAACTGGCGCGCGCGGCGTCACGCAGCTGCGGCGGCTGGCGCGGCCAATGGCGGCGCGGTCACGTGACGCGCCCCGCGCCCGCACACGCTTGTTTACAAATAATAATAATACGGCCGGTGGCGCCGCCTGCCGCCTCTACACCGCGCGGCTACGCGCTACGAGCTACGCACAGCTGTCGTTGCATTTGGCGGGATTCGATTCGGAGCACATTCGCTCAAAGCTTCGTTCGATCTGTTTACTTGGAGCTTTCGTGGCGGAGTTTATCGATCCGTACTGAACTTTGCACCTTTGAACGTTGTTATTTTTGTGCTATCAATAATTTGTCTACGATTGAAAAATTTTAGTCATGTCCATGTTAAATCTAATTTTCTGATAAATTATTAAGAAATAAAACACATTCCAAAAACAATTGAGTGCTGAAGAACATTTGTATTTTTTTGAAATGGCTAATAAAATTATTACGCCATTTTCACTTGGAGGGTGTGCTATTCGTCCCCAGTTCGCCACAGGTTGATGTTTCCGATTGTTTTGCGTTTAGGATGTAAGGTGCAAAGAGGGTTTGAACCCCAGTTCATGGTGTCACCTATATGTAGCGGTGCTAGCTCCCCTCGGTCTAAATCTGTGAGCTGAGGTGTCTGTGGACCTGTGTTAATCGATGGGACACTTGACAAAGTCATTTGCTAATGCACCCCTCATATTTTGGTTGTCCAAAAGTGATCATACCGCAGAACCCTACTCACCTCAGAATAATTTTGAATTAGGGATACATTACAGGGTATATATAGCTATGTAAACATTTATCCGGTAGCATTTTCTTTAACAGAATGTTACCATACCGAGACCTTCAAGGCCCAGGCCTGCCTCACCTGCAATTGGTGCACCTGCTGACTAACAGACGACGTCATGACGAAGAGAAGGTACACTCTATCACTCTATCTAGCAAATAAATAATTCTGATTGTAAACAAAATCTTGCATGAACCCATCTAGGGGTCTAGCGAAAAGCGCTTCTAAATTTATTGGGAGAAGTTCTTGTCTAGCTGTGGGAAACTGGTAGGCTGTTTTGATTGACTTCAATAATATTGTTGGACATGTTTTGAAAAACAACGCCATCTAGCTCAAAGTAAGCTAATATAAGCTTGTAGTATTAGATCTATAACTGATAAATATATTTATATTTTATAAATATATTTATCTATAATAAATAATACATATATAGGAAACACCCAAACTCCGAAACAAACATTTGTGGATCACTTAAATATTTGTGTGATGAAGAATTATATTATATTATCTGTGGTGATGAGAAGCGCTCGTGGCCCCGCTAACTCAGTGTTCCGTAAATGATCACTGAGTTAAGCAACTTTCGCTATGGTATATTCCTTGGGTGAGTGACCACTTTGTGGCATTTATATTTGCAAGTGTTTCTGTGCTTCGGAATGTTCGCAAGGCACGTTAAGCCGTTAATCCCGGTTGTCAGGAAAATGGCAGTTGCTAAGCAAGTTGAAGGCCTTATGAACGGCTTAAAAAATTTCAACAGCAGGACGCCACAAACTGCGACTGTTCATTAAAAAAAAAATATCTTTATTTTGCATAGAGCATTTTAACGGCGCTTACAAAATGTCATACACTATTTAAAATATTTAAAGTGACCACCATTTCGGAACGCCCCCCACCTGAGAAGAACTGGCAAGAAACTTAGGAAGGCTTTTTATCAGTTTCTAGATTCCATAGTACAAGCTTATATAAACTATATTTGAACTACATAAATGACTGTATAATATGTACCTAAATATTTATTAAAGTGAAAAATGACAACTTGGTTCGAGACGGGGATTGAACCCGTGACCTTTGCCTAACCAGGGCAATATTGTATAACTGTACCGAAACAAATTGAAATTCTTCAATATATTTTAATCGTCATTTAAGAGTATGACCAAAGCCATCTATCGGGCTCCTTAATATGTACGTGCCTGTATATTACCGAAAAAAGGCATAGTTCACAAGAGAAATTGAATTACAATTATTTTAACGGTTAAATAAAAAGAAACCATCAAATTTCTGTCATAATCCTGTTAAAAATCGGGTCGCGCAGGTAAACATTCTTGTGGCTCGTGGCATTTCTTAAACGCTTTGGTATATTATCATAGTTGAATATAAAGTTGGTATTGGTATGGTCACGTCTTGCGGCAACCGCCGGGCTACGTGGGGAACAAATGTCTGGCCATGTCGGCCCCGAGGGTTACCGGTAAAGTGGGGGAAGACCCAAGAAGTACTAGCTTGACGTCGTAAGGGATGACATGCGTGCCAATGGTCTCACTACAGGGGATGCCGAGGACCGTGCGAAGTGGAGGAGAAAATGTATGAAAGCGGACCCCGGGCGTCGCAGGACGCAACTGGGACAGACGCTCGGATGATGATGATATTATCATAGTTGAATCCGGACCAAGCGTCGATAACATTACAAATAAGTATGAAAGTTTATTAATTTGTTAGTTTTCACGCCTAAATCACCAAACTTATTTTGATAAAATTGCGTACAGTACGTAGGTAAGCAATAATAAATAAATATTGTGGGACAATTTTTCACAGCACCATCTGGCCCAAACTAAGCTATTAGCTTGTACTATTGTACTAGACAACTGTGTAAAATACAAACATATTATACATAGGAAACACCCAAATTCCGAAACCAGCATTTGTGAATTAAATTATATTAGGTAGGAACCAATATTTTAATTATTTATATATAATTAAAATATTGGTTCCTACTCGGGAAACGAACTCGGGACTTCAGCGCAGCAATCGCATACACTACCACTGCGCCACCGGGGCAGTAAGTATATAAAATACTAGAAATACTAGGTGACCCCCCCCCCCCCTCTTTGCTCGTCACATACTTCGAACTCCCGTCGCACCTATTTAATCCAGTCACTTTTAAATTCTACAATAATGCATAAAATTGCCGCTGAAGAATTTGTTTGTTTGTTTGGTTGAACGCTGTAATATCAGAAACCACAGGGTTGAATTGAAATAATATTATTGTGTTAGATAGCTCATTTATCGAGGAAGGCTATAAATATCATCACGCTACTACCCAGGAGAGCGGAGCAGTAATCATAAATGTCAACAAATCGAGAAAATGCATGTATTATTGTAAAATTTATAAACGACGGGATCAAATAGGTACGACGGGAGTTCAAAGTATATCACGGACGAAGCTGAGGGGGTCAACTAGTAAGTCATAAAATTACATTAGATTAAGTCGCTATAGGTCAACGAACTTAAAAATAGTAACAAATATACGAATTTTGTGATAATAGATGAATTTTGTTTAAAAAATAGGATTCCTAATGAGTTCATTTAATAATTGCACACGACAATGGGCTCACCACCTGTTACGTGGGACAAAAATGCATACGGTGAAAGGTGGACGTAAAGTATGCCTCTGCCTACAATAAAGGCGTGGCAATATATATGTATGTAGATATAACGAGTTGTTTGTGACTGTTTTTCTACACTGCATGTTTGACGTGGCGGTAGGTGGGAAAATGACGATACTAAGCTATTTTTTAAAACGGAATAAATGAGAAAAAACGTAGGCATTTCTCAATTTCCCAAGCTCGTCAAAGGAGTGGAAAGAAAGAAAGAAACACATTTATTAGGTATATACAATAACAACAAAATAAATAAGTAATAAGAACAAGTTAAATGAAAAAAAAACCGTAAAAGTTAAAAAAAAAAGTGCCTAAAAGGCTACAGCTCAGCCTAATGCTGCGTACCTATGTTGCTATGTAATGCTGGTTACCTACATGTTTTTTTTTTCGAGTTTCCCTTCTCTTAGCCATGACCTCATCCATTAGTCATCGGGAGAACCTGGTTTGGACTGTTTGAACCCCAAAGATTTAGGTAGGACTCCATCATGCTCATTTTGTATATAGTTCGGGACATTATAATACAAGTCGTTAAAGCAACTTTAGTCATAACGAACAATAACAACAGAGTAAGCGCCACAATTCGCAGAAACGAAATGTTTTTCCTTCCTAGAAATGTATGAATCCGCAACCAAACCCCGCACCCCTAAGTGACTCATCAGTATTTCACCACCCACAGACCTATTACTCAGTCTTTGGAAAAACGTCATTATTTCTTATAACATATCTCTTAATCGTAACATCTGGCAAACGTATATTCAATTAATTACTTTTTTAAATTGAATGGATTTCTATAAAAAGAGCCTAAGCTTAATTAGTTGTGAAAAAAGTTTTATATTAAAAAAAAATTGTATACTATTTGCATTAATATTTTCGGACAGTCGTCATATTTTTTTAAAGTAAAATGCAAGATAAAAAGAATGTAAGATTGCAACGCGTGCAGACGTGGTTCTTGCACCGTGACGTGCCAATTTCATTGGTACAAAAGTGCGTAATATCGATTACCGGATCCCTTACCCCGGTGTTCCGTCTCGCTCGCACGACGCACCCTGAACTTCCATAGACAATAAAAGCTTAAACGCGGCCGTTTCGTATGTATCGCGACTTTGCGCGGGAAACGCAACCACCATTTTGTTGATTTCGCGTTTGACTTAATACCTTTTTTCTCGTTGAACGCTGCCCCCGTCGCGGTTGTCATAGCAACGGATCTGTCACACGCACAGAACATAAAACGCAGGCATTGATTTTTTCCCTCGCTTCCTCTTTTAGTTTTACGCGTGTAAAGCGACTTTTTGATAATTTATTTTTGGAAACTATCATCATGTTATTAAGCGATTTCTAAGTGATTTTATATTTATACATAACTAGTTGATGCCCGCGGTTCCGCCCGCGTAATGAAGCTTTCCTGTTCCCGTTGCAATGTTTCCAATTTTTCTCTCCATAAAAACCTTTCTTAGAGGTCAAGGAATAAATAAAGATAAAATTACTCGAATTGAACATTGGAGTTTTGCGCTTAGCAACATATTTTGCGATTCATTTTTATGTATAAAGATGTTTCTGATTTGTGTACTAAATTTAAAGCTCAGCTCAACTTGTCAATACCAAATTAACTCAAATTTTTAAATAAGTTTACGTAAGTTAAGTTTTTAATATTATGTTAAATTTCTAATATTTCAAATGTTAAATTGATTTTTAGACGCTTGGCAAAATAACAGTAGTTCTTTGTACTGCGCTAATAGCTTGCATTAAGGTTATGGATTTTGTATTTCAAGTACCTATGTAGGTAGGTAAATAATATTTAAGATTTAATTTTTCATTTTCTTTAGGACTTTATTTCAAAAAGTTACTGCATTTTCTTTTCTATAAGATAAAATTATAATAAATGTTAAATAAAATAATTTAATCACGGTTTCCTTCCCCTTTTTGTAGTTTCTTCTAATCAACTTAAAAAAGTAAACCATCAAAGAAGTTCGCCATTACATGTCAAGCTTAAGGGAAAATTTGTTAAGGTAGGCTCGGTAACCCCGAGGGTGCGGGCCTACGGGTCCAAGGGTTGAATTTTCATCCCCTTCAGATCGCAGCGATTTCTTCCCCTGATGTCTCGTTAACTCAATAGAAGGAAAATATGTTTGAATTGGAATAAATACCGCAAAAAAATATGTCTTTATAAGGAGTAAGGTTTTTAGGTACTCCCGAAAAGATATTATTTTGAAAGTGTTCAATAATGAGTTGCACATAAAGTTCTTGAGTAAGTATTATACGAAAGAACGTTAAAATTTAGTTTGTACTTCGGTGGCTCATTAATAAGTGTAAGCGACTGTTGTACTGAGATCTTGGGTTCGAATCCTGGATTCTGACAAATATTGTGGGATATTGTGGGACACTTTTCACACACCGCCATCTAGCCCAAAGTAAGCTAATATTAGCTTGTGTTATGGGATCTAGATAACTGATAAACATACTTATATATTTCTAAATACATACATATTATAGATAAATAACACCCAGACACAGAATAAACCATCGTGCTCATCACACAAAGTTTTATCCTGGGTGGAAATCGAACTCACGACCTCTTGCGTAGCAGTCGAATGCACTCCCACCGCGACACAGAGGCAGTCAATATTTGTGTGATCTGCAATTTTGTTTAGAGTTTGTCCTGATTTTGTGTAGGTATATTACGTATGTATTTAGACTATCAAACATGCCTTATACCCGAAGGGGTGGCAGGGGCATATTATATAACCTCTTTACGCCGTGTGTATTTCTGTCCCACGTAATAGGTGTGAGCCCATTGCCGTGTTGAAATAGACAGAAATGTTGTGGCAACTTGCTGTTGAAAGCCGCTCATGAGGCCTTGTCTTAGCGACTGCCATGTTACTGGGACCAACGGCTTTACGAGACTTCCGAAGCTCGGAAACGCTTGCAAATGTCAATGCCATAAAGTGGTTACCCATCCCTGACCAGCCATAACGATAGTTGCTTAACGCAGTGATTGCTTACAGAACACTGAGCCCGCGGGTACACGAGCGCTTCCGATTTTCGATGTATATTTTAGCTTCATTTTATTCTACACATATATATACATATTATCACGCCTGTTTCCCATCGGGGTAAACAAAGACTGGTTTTCCACTTGCTACGATCCTGACATACCACTTTCGCTTCTTCTACTTTCTTGAGTGTTTTCATACACGCTCACCGGTTAAGTGTACTCTTGACCTGGCCTTTTTCCAAAAGGTCTTCGATTTGTTTGACATACGTACGCCGAGGGCGACCCCTACCAGTTTGCCCATTCACTCTCGCCACATAAATCTGCTTCGTCAGTCTACTTTTGTTCTACATTTTGTTCTAGATGGTGCTTTCATGGTCACCTACATTGTATTAAATTTAACGGGATATATGCCATCTGTTGCGTTCTTCCATGATTATGGTACTCGCAACCTGCCGCATTTCGGAGGGCGCATAATAACTAACGCGGTATACTTATCCTGTTATTTTATTACTTATCCTGTTCCTCAATTAAAATGATGTATAAAAAAAAAATCTAATCCATTAAAAAATAACATTTTTAAACTGTAAGGAGAAAATTTACTATATTTATTTTGTCTATTATCACAAGCTTGAAAAAAAGAGGTGATTAATTACAAGTTTTTTATCACAAATAGCCTTGTAATCACTACATATTTTAAAACAAAGTCACTTTTCGCTGTCTGTCCCTATGTATGCATAGATCTTAAAAAGTACGCAACGAATTACGATGCGGTTTTTTTAAATAGTTAGAGTTATTCTTATAGAAGGTTTTTATGTAATATTTGTTAAGTTTTTGTCTACATTGACTAAATTATGACGATATTTGTTGGGGATGTCGGAAAAAATGAGCCGTCTGGGAACTTTCATCGAAAACGCTGCCAAAACCCTTTGAGATATAACAAAATAATGTAGGGTGAAATTGTGTATCTAATATAGGTCTACAAATAGTCCGCGACGGTATATGTCTATCTCTTAAGTATAACATACTATATCCATTTTAAAACTAAAAAAAAACAGCAATAATAAAGAGGTATTTTGAAGGTTATTTACACAAATACGTTATTAATCCTTATCATTTTTAATATGTTAGTTGGCTTCAGCATTTCATGAAGATTATTTTGTCCCTTTACACCTTGCAAATTAAATGAATATCTTAGGAGATACGGCGAAGTAGAATAGAACCAGAATCGATGTTTATGACTGTCAAAATGTTAGTAGACTATCAAAAATGCAACTGACTAGCGGCCACTGGCGCGGTACGTGTTAGTAGAATTCTATCGGCCGACAGATATAAGTCTATTGGAGTACGATTGTGATAGTAGACTACGAACAAAAGTCAAAATTGAACCAGTGAATACTGAGCGACAATTACGATTCTTTTCTGATGCGATTTAAATAGTAGACTTGGCCTCCTGGACAGCGGAGAAGTAATCAACAAATTTGAAAAAAGGTTCATACGTTATTGTGAAATTAATAAACGACTGGATTAAATGGGTGCCACGGGATTCGAAGTATGTCACGGGCGGCTTTCGGAAATAAATCACCTCCTTTTTTCTATGCTAGTGAATAATAAACAAAATTGTTGTAACTAAGTAACTATTTAATATTTTATTGAATTACTTAGTAATCAGTAATAGCTAGTCAGTGGTTGCACCAACGTTGTTCAAATTTGACGTTAGATTTTACATAGACAGACACAATTTTAAGTAATAGGTGTAAGTAAATTACCTATTTATTTATAAAACCTTAATTTTAGTAGGTATCGAATATTGCTGTACCAGATGCCGCCCGGTACCTGACGGTATTCGGTGTACTAATATTGCTGCACCAGATGCCACCTGGTACCTGACGGTATTCGGTGTACTAATATTGCTGCACCAGATGCCACCTGGTACCTGACGGTATTCGGTGTACTAATATTGCTGTACCAGATGCCATCTGGTACCTGACGGTATTCGGTGTACTAATTTTGCTGTACCAGATGCCACCTGGTACCTGACGGTATTCGGTGTACTAATATTGCTGTACCAGATGCCACCTGGTACCTGACGGTAATCGGTGTACTAATTTTGCTGTACCAGATGCTACCTGGTACCTGACGGGTACGAACTCTGAAACAAACATTTGCGAATCACACAAATATTTGTTTCAGAGTTCGGATGTTTCCTTTATATGATAATATGATTTAGGAATATATAACTATATTCATCAGCTCTCTAGATCCCATTACCACAAGCCTATATTAGCTTACTTTGGGCTAGTAAAAAAAGTGCCGTGTAAAAAATGCCCCACAATTAAGATATGTGAAATTTTTCTTGATACTATTTGGCCCGAAGCTAATATTTTATGGTAATGGTTCAACAGCTTTAGCTCCTGTTCGATGCAATAACTAATATTTGAAATGCAATAATTGATTACCTTTTCCTGACCCAGCGATACAATACGGCCGCAATAGTGGGCCGCGAGCTCAGTGTATAAAGGAATCAATCATTTTACTCCTTTTTAGCAATAGTTTAGCATAACCTATACAACAGTGCCTCTATGAGCAATGCCTCTATGAGCAGTAAGGTAACTTCATATAAACGTATGCAATTGCCTACCCACACTCACACAGACGCAGGCATCTGCAAATCAATTATCAAATCTGCTTTCAAAGTATAAGGCTTTCGGAAATAAATCACCTCTTTTTTCTATGCTAGTGAATAATAAACAAAATTGTTGTAGCTAAGTAACCATTTAATATTTTATTGAATTACTTAGTAATCAGTAATAGCTAGTCAGTGGTTGCACCAACGTTGTTCAAATTTGACGTTAGATTTTTACATAGACAGACATACAATTTTAAGTAATAGGTGTAAGTAAATTACCTATTTATTCATAAAACCTTAATTTTAGTAGGTATCGAATATTGCTGTACCAGATGCCACCTTGTACTTGACGGTATTCGGTGTACTAATATTGCTGTACCAGATGCCACCTGGTACCTGACGGTATTCGGTGTACTAATATTGCTGTACCAGATGCCACCTGGTACCTGACGGTATTTGGTGTACTAATATTAGAATACTTACTTAATAAATACAAAAACATATGTGTGTGTATCAGAGTACACAGGTAAGAAGTGAAACTTCTTTATCGACGTTCAGAGGAATTTTAATGCTGTATAAAAATCGTCACGTTTTTAGGTATACGCGCCATATTGTTTTGAAGTAAAAATTCTTTATCATCAAGTGAAACCTCTTTATCGACCTATGAGAGAAATCTAAAGAAGTTTCACTTCTTACCTGTGTACTCTGATACACACACATATGTTTTTGTATTTATTAAGTGAGTATTCTAATATTAGTACACCGAATACCGTCAGGTACCAGGTGGCATCTGGTACAGCAATATTAGTACACCGAATACCGTCAGGTACCAGGTGGCATCTGGTACAGCAATATTAGTACACCGAATACCGTCAGGTCCCAGGTGGCATCTGGTACAGCATTATTAGTACACTGAATACCGTCAGGTACCAGGTAGCATCTGGTACAGCAATCTTAGTACACCGAATACCGTCACGTGCCAGGTGGCATCTGGTACAGCAATATTAGTACACCGAATACCGTCAGGTACCAGGTGGCATCTGGTACAGCAATATTTGTACACCGAATACCGTCAGGTACCAGGTGGCATCTGGTACAGCAAAATTAGTACACCGAATACCGTCAGGTACCAGGTGGCATCTGGTACAGCAATATTAGTACACCGAATACCGTCAGGTACCAGGTGGCATCTTGTGCAGCAATATTAGTACACCGAATACCGTCAGGTACCAGGTGGCATCTGGTACAGCAATATTCGATACCTACTAAAATTAAGGTTTTATGAATAAATAGGTAATTTACTTACACCTATTACTTAAAATTGTATGTCTGTCTATGTAAAATCTAACGTCAAATTTGAACAACGTTGGTGCAACCACTGACTAGCTATTACTGATTACTAAGTAATTCAATAAAATATTAAATAGTTACTTAGTTACAACTATTTTGTTTTATTCACTAGCATAGAAAAAAGAGGTGATTTATTTCTGAAAGCCTTATACTTTGAAAGCAGATTTGATGATTGATTTGCAGATGCCTGCGTCTGTGTGATTGTGGGTAGGCAATTGCATACGTTTAAATGAAGTTACCTTACTGCTCATAGAGGCACTGTTGTATAGGTTATGCTAAACTATTGCTAAAAAGGAGTAAAATGATGGATTCCTTTATACACTGAGCTCGCGGCCCACTATTGCGGCTGAATTGTATCGCTGGGTCAGTAAAACGTAATCAATTATTGCATTTCAAACATCAGTTATTGCATCGAACAGGAGCTAAAGGTGTTGAACCATTACCATAAAATATTAGCTATGGGCCAAATAGTATCAAGAAAAAATTCACATATCTTAATTGTGGGGCATTTTTTACACGGCGCTTTTTTTACTAGCCCAAAGTAAGCTAATATAGGCTTGTGGTAATGGGATCTAGAGAGCTGATGAATATAGTTATATATTCCTAAATCATATTATCATATAAAGGAAACATCCGAACTCTGAAACAAACATTTGCGAATCACACAAATATTTGTTCCGATCCGGGAATCGAACCTGAGACCTCAGCGCGCCAGTCGCATACACTACCACGTACGCCACCGAGGCAGTCATGTATGTCGGAGAATCAACAAGACGTGCGAAAAAGCACACCTTGACTAATCTATATATATAAAAATGAAACCTGTTTTCCGTTGTCACGACATAGCATGAAAACGGCTTGACCGATTTGAAAAATTCTTTTTGTATTGGATAGCCCATTTATTGAGGAAGGTTCTTAGCTGTATATCATCACGCTACTACACAGGAGAGCGGAGCAGTAATCATAAATATCAACAAATCGGGGAAACTCTCATACATTTTTAGAAAAGTAATAAGCGACGGGATTAAATGAGTACCACGGGGTTGGAAGTATGTCCCGGACGAAGCCGGGCAGGTCAGCTAGTTTCATACAAAAATATTGTTTAAATAAGTAATCCATCTATCCTTCAAATTCATTGCCAGAACCAAACTATAACAAATAAACTTTATGTATTGCAAATAAAAGCTGCATTCATTCATTCATAGCTATTCCTAGCAGCTAAATAAGAGCGGACCCCGGGTTTCAAATCTAGGTAAGGTTTGAAGGTAACTGGGAATACACTAAGTTGTAGAAGATACCTAGTTGTATTACTTTCAACTGATAAACTGTGGCCGTATAGTAAGTCCCTGCCTACCTAGAGTCACGAAAGATCAAACCCTTCCCGTTTAGTAAGCCTCTACCTACCTCTTCGGGGAAATCGGCCGGATTATATGCATGTGTGTTTAAATCTTTTAAACTATGGTCTTGTTTTGTGGGGGAATTCCACAGAAGTACAGCGAGCCTTTCTAGCGCAAAAAAAGTGTATTTGAGCCATTGCTGGTATTCCGCCATGGCAAACTTGCAAACCTTTATTTAAGGAATTTCGAATATTAACATTGACTGGTATGTACATTCTGGAGGCAGCTAAATTTGTAAAGATGCACCCAGATCTATTTAGAACGGCTAAGGACTTATTCTTGAGAAATACCAGGCAACCCGATAGAATTGTTGTAGATAAAATACCTAGAACCACATTGTATCAAAAAAATTGCACTGTTATGTGTGGACGTATTTATAATTCTATACCAGAAGATTTTAAAATATTGACAAAGAACAGATTCTGTCGTAGATTGAAATCGTGGCTAATTGACAGATCGTTTTACTCGATGCATGAATTTTTTAGCTATTGTAATTGACATTCGAATTTGTAGTTGACATTGCGACATTTGCGACATTGAGACATTGTATTTTAGTATTATATCTCGTTTAAGCATGTTTTTTTTCTCCATAATATTTTAACAGTATATTCACATAAGTGCTGGAATGCTCATTATTAGCTGCATGTGGTATTAATATGTAAAGAGGCATTACAAAATTTGCACGCCTTTTCATTAGGCAGAGTATATGGACCTAAAAATTTTTATCAAAACCTTGTATCATACCTATATTCATGCAAATAAATATTATTATTATTTATTATTATGTCTCTTCTTTTCTCGGGTATCTTCTTCTTTTTTTTTGAAGATACCCGGGCTTTTGGTAGGCTTACATGGAGACATAGGTTCAACACGCAGAGGCCCTTTGAGAATTTTAATCTAATAGGGAATGGGACCCACTGCAGATAGTCCACGCCCGCCTTATGAAGAAGAACGGTAATGGATCACCTCCAATGGGAGTTAAACTATTGTGAAATGTGCTAACTATGTTATTTATTATTATTATTATAATCTCAAATCTGTACAAACTTAGATAGCTTAAAAGTACGCAGCTATCAAAGTTTATGCCGTTCTTTCTCTCTTTCAAATACCACGTTTTAATTACCACGGAGTAGAGAATAAAAATTTTCTTCTTTCTGTCGTCCGTGGGCCGTACCTACTAAGTATCTTTTGATCACAGCAAGAATGGGATCATTACGAGTTACTTTATGGAAAGAGTTTTTGACGATTTCTCAAATCTTAAATGGTCTAATAGACATTTTTGATCTCCATCTGAAAAAGAATCAAAAGGCACACAAAATCGTTTATGGTGTTATAGTTTTTTTTTGCTTACGATAACTGTTTCCAAAATCAGAATGCAATACAGATTTTTTTTATAACTGCTAATGCATCTGCCTTTACTGCCCTGTCTGCAAAAATCCACCCTGTAAAAGTTAAGGAAAGCTATTTTAGACACCATGAAGTGTAAGGGGCCTCATCAAGATCTCCGGGGCCCAAGCTATCTCACCAGCTAGCGGTGCTCCTGCTGACTAACGGACGAAGCAATGACGCAGGCGCTATTAAAGATACATACTTATTTGGTCTAAGCAAGTTGCTTACATATGCTAACATAAGACCCGTAATGTACTTAGTACTATTATCGTGGTGCTTCTCTTTTTCTAAATGTACACCTGGTTGCCTTCGAAGGGGCCGAGACTGCTATTTCAATCGTGTCGAAATCGTCGCACAATAAAAAGCCACCGGTACAATTTTGACAGCTTCTCGTAGTCTTCTGTTACAAGCGTACTCCTATCGATAATATTCTATCGTTCTGCCGATAGAATTCTACTAACACGTACCGCGCCAGTGGCCGCTAGTTAGTTGCATTTTTGATAGTCTACTAACATTTTGACAGCTAAAAACATCGATTTTGGTGAATAGAATCTCACCTAAAGCAGCGATTATATTTTACGTCTTGTCAATAGTAGACTGGTCTTCTGCTTTGCAAAGGAGGGAAGAGGCGTTGAGATTTCTTATTCTAACTCCTTCAAATTGTCTTCTGATTAATTTCGTTGCGAGTTCCCAAGACACTTTAACTTCTCCTGGGAATTTACCGAGATCGCGATCGGTGTAACTTTTCTGGTCTTGGCCATTGCTGTGGATCCTGGTTTACAGGAGTCACAGTAGTGGGAATGCAGGTTGGGGTTTATACTTTGGAAATAATGGGAACTCGTTTAATACCTAACGAGATATAAAAACAATAAAATAACAACAAAAGAAATATAATTATATTAATATTACTTATATTTATTTAATATTTACATTGATCGTAATTTTAATTAATACTTTGTTACCGTAACATAGTAATATTTAGTTACAATAATAATACTCTGCCTCAGGATAAAAGATATAAGATAAATTACTCCATTTTATCAAAAAATAAATCTAGAATTAGGTCTGTCATGTATTCGATTTTTCAAAGGCAGTCTGTACAATAGTTTCACTACACAAGAACGATAGTACGTAATGCCATCTAGTGTCAGATAGCTGAACTATCATGAAAGCATGAGATACTTTATTTATAAAATCACATAGAATGAATTACATACAATTCAATTCGAATCTGCTGTTATAGTACATTGACAACAACTTGGTATCCAAAATACATCAGTATAAAGATTTTGTCCATTAGATTGTAGTGCCACTAAGCGCTTTTGGATGTATTTTTGTACACAACGTGAAGTATATCCAGGAGGTATAGTACATAATCCGCTACACTCGGTCGATCTGTAAAAAGGAAATAATATAGGATTACTTAGCTAACATACTGATCATTTCAATAATATAATTTAAAACTTATAATACATCTACCCAACAACAGGTAGCGCTGCTATAGTAGCATTGTACACTAATAAAACTAGATGGCGCTGTTACCAAACAACACGTTACAAAGAAAGTATTTGGAAATTTTGAGGTTATATTTATACATACGTGCAGATTTCTGTGCGAACCAACTGCGACATAGTATCAGGCATATTGACGACGTATTTCCAGTTGCCTTTATTGTTTAATGCCGCTCGTGGATTCGTGAACTGTGTTCTCACGGAGCAAAGTTCTTGCTGATCCGGCGCCTGCCGCCTTGGGCGTTCCGCTGATATATCTTCACTGTTAGAAAAAATATATTTTTTCAAAGTTATAATAAGTATTTTTTTGACTACAACTTAGTAACATACAACATCTTACATACATACATACATATTGTCACGCCTTTATCCCCGAAGGGGTAGGCAGAGGCAAATTAAATAGCCCACATTTCACCGTACGCATTTTGACCCACGTAACAGGTGGTAAGTCCATTGCCGTGTTGAAATGGACAGGCGCAGGGTGTGCGACCTGCTGTTCAAATTGTTTAAGCCGCCCATGAGGCCTTCAACTTGGCTTAACGACTACCATTTTATTAACAACCGGGACCAACGGCTTAACGTGCCTTCCGAAGCACGGAACTGGGGTGGGTCTAAAGGGTCAAATAAATTTAATAAAATATGTCTATTTTAGATGTTAAATTTGGAAGAAATTTTGAACCCGTTGCTGTTTTAGTGAGGTGGTAACAAAAGGCTAAAACGTCTTATTTGCTAGACACTAATTAGCACTACCAATTAAAGTCCTGGTACTCTCGGACTCAACATAATCTTAGTATCTTAATAACGACACTTGGTGGTTATTAAGATATTATAACACACCCAAAATAAGCTTTAAGCTTGTGCTATAGGATCTAGACAACTGATAAACATGTTTATACACTAAATAGTTAAAAATAGCACGTGAACAAATTGCTCCAATACGGAAAAGTCAAAAGTACTCGGATACCCAGACGTGCATTTAGGAAGCGATTAACGAATCTAAAGGAAGCGAAATTAGTATGCATTGATCGCTAAGCCTGGCGATCTGTCCTCTCTTACCATCTTCACGCTGTACCCCGTCAGGGACACTCAAACTCCGAAACAAACATTTGTGGATCACACAAATATTATTTCCGACCCGGGAATCGAACCCAGTAATGATCAATTGATTACTAAAGTTTTTTATTCTAGTGTATCCCTTGTTGATTCTAAGCCCTGCTTAAATTTGGAACCTGGGGTCCTGGGAAATAAATAACTACAATAAAAATAAACAGGTATGGTCACACTTTGACTTTTACATCCAAGATTGCATTTCTGAAATCTGATAAAAGAAAACCTGTAGGAAATGAGGAAAAGGGACAAAAAATTATCTTATCTATACCACAGATAATATAATATAATTCTTATATCTATACTAATATTATAAAGCTGAATAGTTTTTTGTTTGGTTTAACGCGATAATCTCAGGAACTACTGGGACTACTTCCTGGGATAAAAAGTAGCCTATATTTTATTCTGATGTATAAGCTATATTATTGTAAAATTTCATCAAAATCTATTGAGTAGTTTTTACGTGAAAGAGTAACAAACATACTTACATACAAATATTTCCTCTTTATAATATTAGTATAGATGTAGATTTATAAGCGATGGGATTAAATAGGTGCGAGGGGAGTTTTTTGGCTTTACTCACTTAGCAAGTCCAAGCGCTATCCTCAACGCCTCAGCTCCAGTTAACGTCCTCTTCTTGCTTTCCCTGACCAGCTCGGCGTTCCTGCGCCGCCGGGACGTGGACGTACGAGTTGGGAACGTGACGGAGCGTTCTATCGTCACGTCGTCGGACCGGGAAGGCGACACGTATCTGTTAGAAGGTTAAGCAATGATAAATAATAAATATCGTTGGGACAACTCACACAACGCTATCTGATTCCAAACTAAGCAGAGCTTGTACTATGGTAACCAGTTAACCGATAAACATACTTATATATTTCTAAATACATACATATTATAGATAAATAACACCCAGACATAAAATAAACCATCGTGCTCATCACACAAAGTTTCTGTGTGATGAGCTCGAAAGTTTCTGTGTCCTGTGTGGGAATCGAACACACGACCTCTTGCGTAGCAGTCGGATACACTCCCACCGCGCCACAGCGGCAGTCAATAAGGCACCTAATAAAAGTTAATAAGGTACCAAATGATGTTCTTTGCACCCTCTAGTACGGACTTTTATAGAATTGTGCGCAATTGCTCAAATTTCCATTTTAAGAAGGATGTGACGGTGAAATATCTTTTGTCTCACGTTTAGTAACGGCAAAACATGAAATAAAACACTTAACCAGTTAAGCGCTCGTGGCCCCGCTAAATTAGTGTTCTATAAAAGATCACTGCGTTAAGGAACTTTCACACTTTGTGGCATTTACATTTGCGAGCGTTTCCGTGCTTCGGAAGGCACTTTAAGCCGTTGGTCCTGGTTGCCGGTAAAATAGCAGGTATAAAGCCCAGCTGAAGGCCTTATGGGCTTTGTAAAATTTTCAACATCAGGTCGCTACAGCCTGCGCCTGTCCATTTCAACACGGCAATGCGATCACCACCTGCTATGAGGTACAATAATGCAATCAGTGAAATGTGGGCGTATGGTATGCCTCTGCCGACCCATTTGAGGATAAACAGTTAACAAAAACAATTTAGCACATTTTTTTAACCAGTTCTCATCTAAAAATGGTAACTTCTATATTGATACTACATAATTGACAATTATTCACTCACTTCCACCATTCGCTGGGGTTGTAACGCGTGACACCCGAATTCTGCTGAACCCAGTCATTGGTCCCGTAGTTCTGATAGAAATTTGATGGCTCGAAGAAATTCGGGTTAAACCCCACCGATCCCTGCCGAAATTTCTTGTCAAACTCGCCGAAATTCCTTGTGGGGTTCCAAAAACCGTTCGGCGAGTACCCGTGGAAGCCAAATTTGGAAAAATTTGACGACTGATAAGTGTTGATGTTGTAGGGGACAGGCTCGCTTGCTGTGGGCGGTTGCAATGGAGTCTTTTGAGAGAATATATCTGAAAAATAAATAATACTATGAGTACGTTTGGATTTTTCAAAATTAAATTTATTGAGAATTTTTTTTACAACTGCAATGCTAGCTCAGATTAAACTTATCTAAGCTTGTCAAACAGTGTATACTAAAATTATAAACAAGAGAGATTTGTAAGTTTATTTGTAATGAATAGGCTCAGAAATTACCGGGTTGATTTTAAATGCTTTCTCTATTAAAAAGTTACATTCTTCGCGAGTAACATAGGCTATATTAGATTTTCAAAAAGTTTTGGGTTCCGTACGAAATCTCTAATAATGTAACCCAAAATGTAAAAAAAATTCACCCGTGCGTACCCGTCGTGGGCCGTTAGAAGAAGAAAAAGTCCTTACCATGATTGTATCGGGTGTGAAACTTCGTATTATAATTCTTCGTATACGGATCGTTCACCAGCGAGATCTGGTCAACATGCGGCAGTGAGTTGGGCCCGTAGTCGTAAGGATAGTCGCTCTTCTTGTTCACGAAGAACTCTTCTCTACTCTCGTCAGACAGAAGAGTGCTTATATCGTACTGTCCCGCTTCTATTAACTGTCGGATGATTTTCCTGGAAAATAAGTTGGTTCATCAATGTTTTTTTTTTCAATAAAGCGGCTACAATATAATTTTGGATTAAGATATCGGGGGCCTAAATGACATCACCTGCTAAAGGTGCAGCTGCTGAACAACAGACTAGTCAACGAGTCAAGCGACCTCACGGTTATACGGCAGGTCCTCTCAACTATCAACGATTCCAATAGTCTAACAATAGCTAGAGCTCCTAGCAACCAAATAAAAGTAAACGCAGGTTCCAAAACCAAGCAGAGTTAAAAACAACTGAAAAATCGCTAAGATTAAGAGAACTGAATCTGAAGCGACTCAGTGTTCTGTAAACGATCACTGAGTTACGAAACTTTCACTATGGCTGGTCCTCGGATGGGTGACCACTTTGTGGCATTTAAATTTTGCGAGCGTTTCCGTATTTCAACATGGCAATGGGCTCACAACTTATTACGTGGGTCAGGAATACACACGGTGAAAAGTGGGCATATAATATTCCTCTGTCACCCCTTCGGGATAAGGCGTGACGGATAGATAAATAAATTTAAAAAACAACTTACTCAGGATATGGATCTGGATGGACGCAGTACGTGAGACCAGGTCGGGCACAACCGGGAGTTCTGCCTGGAGGCGCGGGCTCTAACGCGCAGTTTTGCCCGTAAGGGCAGTTGTAGCCGTCGCCTGGTGATAATGTGAACAGGAGCTGGAAATAAGAAAAATAATTGTTATATAGACTGCGTTAAGCTATATTATTGTAAAGTTTCATTAAAATCCATTCAGTACTTTTTACGTGAAAAAGTAACAAACAACACACAAACTTTCGCATTTATTATTAAGATTATAGTGTCAGAAGCAGATTTTATACTGCCTGACAAAACAGAATAATATAAAATCTCTTGACAACTTGAGACATGTTCATGATTGCAAGAGAATTTCCGTTTAGGTAAATATGTGTATTAATCACGCTTTTATCCCCAATGGGGTGGCAGAGGCATATTATACACCCACATTTCTCCGTGTGCATTTTTGTCCCACGTGACAGGTGCTGAGCCCATTGTCGTGTTGACATGGACATTTTTAGTAAAAATATTTTATAATGTCCGTAAAAACATCGATTGAGAATTTATTGATATATATTATCGAGTAAAACATCAATTACCTATTGACTATCAATACAGTATACCGAGAAAACCCTCCATTTAGGCTCCTCTAAAACATCTTGACATGATTTTTTTTATATTTTTGAGTATTTATTGTGTATATTTGTGTACCTACTCTTTGGTAGTCCTCAAAATACGTCGTAGACTTTTTTATCCCTAAATCATCATCATTATCCGAGCGTCTGTCCCAGTTGCGTCTCGCGACGCCCGGGGTCCGTTTTTTATCCCTAAATGACCCTTTCTATTGTAAAACAGCGTTTTCCGAATGAGCTAGTAATATCAATATTTAAATATATATTTATTTATCAATGTTTTCATCCGAAATGCTATTCAGCAACCGTTCTTCCTGCTAAATAGCTAACAAATTATAGGTTTTATGTTTCAAATAGTGAAAGTTCGTCCATAATTGTAAAGTAACTTTGTGTTACAGCAAAACACAATACGAATACAATCGATTCTCGCAAGTTCTAATCGATGAGATGTAACGATAGGTAACGTTACACAATGAAGAATTACGATTATTGCAATTTGTAACAAAAATAATCCTATAGTTATTCAACACAATCTATAACATAAAAGGACAGACAAAATTATATGAGAGAGATTAAACAGTAAACTATAAAGGTGAATGCTGATTAGGTATCTCGCTATGTTGGGCGTAATTGAGACGGTTGTAAGAGAGGGCCACAAATACAATAGAGAATTGTTTAATAAAACAAATACCAATGTTTTGTAACTAACTAAAAAATCTTACTAATATGTATTATAAACGAATGAGTGAGGAACGATTGACGAAGAATATATATTGTTCAAAAGTAGAGGGTAGAAGGAGTCAGGGTAGGCCGAGACTTACATATGAAGACCACGTGAGCAGATTGCTCAAAAACGGAAAGGTCAAAGACACTCGGATACCCAGACGTGCGTGTATTAAGCGATTGATGAATCTCGAAGAAGTGAAAGAAGTATGTATGGATCGCGAAGCCTGGCGATCTGTCCTCTCTGACTACCCCGTCAGGGATACAGCGTGAAGATAGTTAGTTTAGTTAGTTATGTATTATAAACGCGAAAGTTTGTAAGTATGGATGTTTGTTACTCTTTCACGCAAAGCTACTGAATGGATTTTGATATGAAACATTACAATAATATAGCTTACACATCAGAATAACACATAGGCTACTTTAAATCCCGGGAACAAGTTCCTGTGGGAAACGGAAGCGGGAAAACTTCATCACGCGTGCGGAACTAGTATAAAATAAATAGTAAACGTTCTTCTTCCTTAACTTATTTTTTTTTTATTTCTGCTGTTTTGTTTTCTTTACTTTTCGTTGTGTTTCGTTTATTTTGCATATTTTTATCCATCGTTTCGTTTTTATTTTCACATTTTCATGCCAATTCATCTACTTCTGTACTACAACCCAATTTTCAAATATCTAGCTCATCATGAAAGGAGCTTAAACTCAATTACAAAATTGATTGAGGAGATTGCTCAAAAACGGAAAGGTCAAAAGTACTCGGATACCTAGACGTGCTATGAAGCGAATAATGAAACGCAGGAACCGAAAAGTATGCATGGGTCGTGAAGCCTGGCGATCTGTCCTTTCTAGCTATACCGTCAGGGATACAGCGTGAAGACGGCTAAGTTACGTTCAATTACTAAATTACATACAGAGATTTGCAAGAAAACGGCTTAACTAAAAAGGAAGGTGAAAATTAGTGCAAAAGAAAGTAACCGACTAGACATAACTTTGATTGCACTCAAACTTTTGAACTACGAGTATACTGCTTATTCACAAGTGTGCATTCTAGCGTTTATCAATACATCTATAGTTACAGATAAATAAAAAGCGCTCGTGGCCCCGCGGTCTCAGTGTTCTGTAAACGATCACTGAGTTACGCAACTTTCACTATGGCTGGTCCCCGGATGGGTGACCACTTTGTGGCATTTACATTTGCGAGCGTTTCCGTGCTTCGGAATGCACGTTAAGCCGTTGGTCCCGGTTGCCAGTAAAATGGCAGTCGTTAAGCCTGGTTGAAGGCCTTATGGGCGGCTTGAAAATTTCAACAGCAGGTAGCCACAACCTGCGTCTGTCTGCTTCAACACGGCAATGGGCTCACCACCTATTACGTGGGACAGGAATCCACACGGTGAAAAGTGGGCATATAATTTGCCTCTGCCACCCCTTCGGGGATAAGGCGTGATGATATTTATTATTTATTTATTAAATAATATTAAAATATCTGTTAGTAAATCCAAATTAACAGCTTTTCACCAAATACATTTGAAACTTTATACGATAATTACATAACAAAAAACTACTTTTCCATCAGTCTGTTTATACCGGATAATCTCTGAAACGGCAGGACGAATTTAAATGGGACTTTCACTGGTAGATAGCTGATTTTACAAAGAGTAACTTAGGCTACATTATATTCCCGCATTCCCACGGGAACGGCTACTACGTGGGTGGAACCGCGAGGCGTCTGCTATTCTATTATAATATTTGTTAAAGATGTAGTACTTTTGTAATCCCGTTCAATATATTTGATGAAGTGTTCAACAATAATGTCAAACACTGACATTGACATTTGTATTGACAGTAGGCGGTCCTTAGTCTGCGTCTGCGCACTGACTCGTACACTTACATCATTATAATTAGTTGGAATTGTGACTCATGTCAACATTTATCATATTTAAATTAGCAATCCACTCTGGTGTCACACGTGTCTTGTTAAACGCAGGTGTAGTAGAAGAAGCGAAAAATGTTCTCTGTCTACCCGTTTGGCATAGATGTGTCAATATAATTATGTAGGTATGTGATAAATAAAGAAAGTATATATTGCTTCTATATATTGCTTTGAGGAATTGTTTAATATTGTGGGACATTTTTGTGAGACATATTAGCTAATTAAGGTTGTAGTATATAGACAACTGATAATAATACTTATTTAATATATCTAAATAAATAGGTTAGTATGAGATATAGACAACTGATAATAATACTTATTTTATATATCTAAATAAATACATATTGTACAAAAGAAACTCTTAAATTCCGAAACAAACATTTGTGAATCACACAAATATTTGTTTCCACCCGGGAATTGAAACCTGGTCCTCAGCGCGGCAATCGCATACTAAAATAAAAATAAAACAAAATAAAAATATCTTTATTTTGCATAGACTATTTTAACGGCGCTTACAAAAGTCATACACTATTTAAAATATTTAAAGTGACCACCGGTTATGCCACAAAAGGCAGGCACTACAAATGTAAATGATGCCCATAGCTACTTTCTGTTGACGAACTGTACGCCACAGACAGAGTTCGCCTAACACTTCGCGACTGAACCGCCTTTATACCACTGAGGTGGCAAACAAGCGTACCGCCCACCTGATGGAAAGTGTATATACTATGTACTCATAGATTGTGAAATGAGATCTCTGTATCGATTTTCACATCATCTCAGCATGGAATTCTTCAATCCCTTAGAAGATTTTACAGGGTCGGCAGCGCGTATGTAACACTTGTGATATTACAGTATTTATTGTCACCAATTACTTGATTGCCAACTTAGTATTATAAAAACAATTATCATACGAAAGAAAGAAAATCATTTTATCATTTTACCAAAATAAGGTCATCACAACTAATTTACAGCCATCTTTAAATTCAACTCACACAAACGAAAGCGCCGAGTAATCTGACTCACTTCTTGAATAACACATCAACCTCACGACGAAAGTGTCCATTGCTTGTCAAGTGAGGACACAAATATCATGGTTTTTCCCCAAGTTTAGCTAACATTGACTAATATTAGCTTTACTTCAATAAGGATGATCGCGTTAATACCTGTGTCTTGTCCTATACCTATTCATTTGTACCGGTGCTCCATTGCTCCATCCTTACTACGAAGTCCGGGGTAGCGTCACCCTGGTTTACAATGGGGTATAATGAATATAAGTTACACCCAGCGCTTTCACCCGCAACATTTATTAGACCCCGTTATGCACCATTCAGGTACTGATGGACTGCTCTGCAGGTTGACTACCTCTGTGGCGCGGTGGAAGTGTATCCGACTGCTACGCAAGAGATCGTGGGTTCTCTCAGGATAAAACTTTGTGTGATGAGCACGACGGTTTATTCTGTGTCTGGGTGTTATTTATCTATAATATGTATGTATTTAGAAATATATAAGTATGTTTATCAGTTATCTGGTTACCGTAGTACAATCTCTGCTTAGTTTAGAATCAGATGCCGTTGTGTGAGTTGTCACAACGATATTTATTTATTTATTTAAATTTTAGAAATGCCTGCCAAGAGTCCACGCAGCGCAAACTACATACTTTTTCTTAAACCATATTGTTATGATATTTTATCGTTAAGTACAATACTACTACTACTGCCACTCTTAAAATTAGTACTACCTTTAAGAAATAAATATAAACTCTCAAAATAAAATTGTTTTAGAGTAAAAATAGAATCACATTTACTTGCTTCATTAAATTCGCCAAAAAATTTACCCTCTTAACCCTAGACTCATCTGGCTGAAATTTGGTATATAGGTAATTTGCACATGGAATTAACACATAGGCTACTTTATATCCCAGTAACTAGTTCCTGTGGGATGCGGGTATGGGAAAGCTTCACCCGGCGGCCTCATCGAGTGCTTTCATGATTCTTTGATCGATTCAACCAAGGTTTAAAACAAGGTTACCGTTTCAAATGGAGCATCAACTCGACAATTGTTTTCGATTCTAGGATGTGACACTTCTCACTGCCACTTATTGTTGTACGGTCTGACCTCGTCATGGAGACAAATGAGATATCATTTGTTGTGTCATGACTTGTGAGTGACCTCAACGAGGTAAGCAGAGAGTTGTTGTGTGTCATGCTTGAGAAAGAGATTGCAATTCGTTGAATTTAGTTTACGATTGCTTGCGGCAGTAGGCTCATCACTCGTGTGGTATTGTTACTGCCTTTTTTTGATGGCCCTTTTACAATTTCATATTATTTCAATATGCCAGCCGATCATTTCCAGGCGTCCCTGTCCTGCAAATAGTTTTTAACAGCATTATAACCTTTTACACAATTTTTTTTTTATTAACTTTTTATATTTATTTAATGATATATTTCTCAGGTCACATGGAAGCTTTTTGTAAAAGCCTGTACAGTTACCCTGGAAAGAATCGCCAATCTTATCTAGTCGACTGTGGTGTACTGAAAGATTGTTTTTATATCTAGTGTTTATATTATGATTATCACAGAGTTTATAAAACTGTGATAGATTTTTCAGAACATACATAAAATAAAAAAAATGTAATGTGATGCTACGGGTAGAATATTTATTTCCTTGATTTTTTCTCGGAGAGAGACTCTGGGGCCTTAATTATAGATAGCGCGTACTGCCCGCTTTTGAAGAACCTCACTATCACTCATCCAGAGGAGAATACCGTAAGACTTAATACTATAAAAATAGCTGAAGTAAATTATTTCCTTGATTTTTTCTCGGAGAGAGACTCGGGTCCGTATTGGGTTGCATAAATTTTAGAGGCATAACTTAAAACTGCATAACGTTTTTTGGCATACTCTTTGTTTCGCATAATGTTCAAACAGAATAAATCATTAGGCATACTTTATTTTCCCATAACTTTTTTATAATAATGATTTACCCGCATAAAATATATACGCATAATTTTTTATACAATAACGATTACTAATCATAACATTTATTGGCATCTCACTCACTCTCGCAGAAAGATTACAAGCCATACATATATAATACCATAATGTTAACGAGTACATATTTTTATTTTTATATTTAAGCTTGAACTGTCTAAGATTGATATGCCCACTGATTAAAAATGTCGATAGTCACTATACTGAAGTTCAAAATTTCAACACTTATATATATAATATATAATATATAAATAAAATACAAAAAAAAAGTAGGTAGATTAAAACGAGCGATTCTGTTCTGGAGCATCGCCGGCAGCTGCCGCGGCCCGCTCGCTTTGCTCGCTCGGCTCGCCGCATGTTGTGGTCACAAGTGACCTAACAGTCCTCCTCGCTTCGCTCGTCGAAAAAATGACACTTAAAATATCGTTTTATATGTTACAGCTTAAAAACTTGGCAATGAGTGAGATGATTATTTACAATGGTGTCTTATCATTTCTTAAATATTCTTAGTCAAATTATTATTCATTTATGATATAAACGGTTATCCATACCCCATTATGCGTTTTGTATTTTATGATAAATTATCTTTAGGCGTATAACAATTATACCCTTTACATTTATGCTGATTAAAATTATGATAAAAAAATGAGAGTAAGTTAATGTTATGCCAATAAAACCATTATGCGTTAATAACACTCTGCTTATCATAATTTATGCGAGAAAACTTTATGCTGAAACTGTTATGCCAAACTACATTATGCTCAAAAAAATTATGCGATCGGAAAGGGCTCCCAGAGACTCTGGGGCCCTAATTATAAATAGCGCGTACTGCCCGCTTTGAAGAACCTCACTATCACTCCTCCAGAGGAGAATACCGTAAGACTTAATACTATGAAAATAGCTGAAGTAAACCATTCTAGCTGTAATTTAAGTAATTTTATACGTTCTTTTATTCATGATTTACTATCCGGTAATTGGCTGAACAATCGTAATATTCGGCCCAATATAGATTAGGGTAAATATGTATCCGAATATCGAATATTCGTTGAATTTAGCTACAATCACATAACCTTGTATAACTCATAAATAAGATATGTCCTGAACCCTGACGGACAGCTCTAAACACAAGTAACAAATTAAGACATTGATAAAGTTACAGTTTCACACATTATAATTTAATAAGTTAAAACCTTTACAATTACATACAAACTCAACTAACCGGCAAAATGAAGAGTGCCTTCCCTTTATAAAATAACAAGTTCACTCTATACTTTATAATTTGCAGGGTTATCATAGTCGGTATGATTTATATAACACAATGTTGAATAACAAATTACATAGGTGTAATTATAAGGCGTAGTTCACATGTAACAGTGTATTGTAAACGCTGGGAATGTGTGTGTACTTCGGAAATGCTTAAATTTATGTAATTAACGGAAACAGATGTGTAATTCATTCTACAGTTCTCACAATTTAATAGGTGCTGTTTGACATGTCAGTTTTATATAATAATTATATTATTTATTGAGCAATTTTTGCACCCACTCATGTTGAGGAAAATAGTTATTAGAAGAGGACATTTCTTTACGAAAATTTATATAAAAATGACTTCCGGTAAACAGTAGACAAGAGATTATAGTACATGACTTAGTTGAAAATGGTAGGTACACAAATACATAAATGGTAGGTACACAAATACATAAATGCGTACTAGAAATATAGGTACACATCTATATCTTAATAATATTATAAATGCGAAAGTTTGTATGGATGTTTGTTACTCTTCCACGTAAAAACTAGTGAATAGATTTTAATGAAACTTTACAATAATATAGCTTATACATCAGAATAACACATAGGCTACTTTTTATTCCAGGAACAAGTTCCTGTGGGAAACGGGAACGAGAAAACTTCTCTACGCGGACGAAGCCACGGGCGTCAACTAGTAAACAATAATCCTTTTAATATTACCTATAAACGCGAAAGTTTGTAAGTATGGTTGTTTGTTACTCTTTCACGCAAACTCTACTGAAACTTTACAATGATATAGCCTCAACATCAGAATAACACAAAGTGTACTTTTTATTCCGGGAACATGTTTCTGTGGGAAACGGGATCGGGAAAACTTCACCATGCGTGCGGAGCCACGGGCGTCAACTAGTAATACATTTTGTTTTCTCTCAGACAAAATTAGTACAATAGTGATACATAGTTTAGCATTTGTATTAATAAAATTACTGGTGACTCACTCAATCATATATCAAGGCCTAGTCCAAACCCTTACAACAAACACCTTCAAACTAGATTTTTTTAGGGTAAATTGGGGAGTTCATCCACTAAGAAAGAGTTTTTCAAAATTCTATCTATAAACTGATTATATGGGATAGTTAAATTTTACGCCGATCGACGTCAACTGCCTACCCCGGGCACCAAAACATCAATTTTAAGGTTCCGTGTAAATTTATTTCAGAACAGTTTTATAGTTGACAGTAACTAACTACCACTGAATTTAGGTGCCCTGCGAGTTGACGATGACGGCAAAAAAAAAACAAAATGTGCCATTTTGCCCAATCGTGCTGTTTTCTGTTCGCGAGTTGACGAATAAACCAATTTTATCATACATTTACCTATACATAATGCTGGACTGTCACTCTTATTATTTTCTCATCTTGTACACACATAAATGTAATCTTAAATACAAACTACATTTATTTGGCCTAGCGTGCTCTCTTTCTCTCGTATAGCATTGTATATAGCGTGCTCTCTTTCTCTCGTATAGCATTGTATATAGCGTGCTCTCTTTCTCTCGTATAGCATTGTATATAGCGTGCTCTCTTTCTCTCGTATAGCATTGTATATAGCGTGCTCTCTTTCTCTCGTATAGCATTGTATATAGCTTGCTCTCTTTCTCTCGTATAGCATGGTATACAAGAAAGAGAGCACGCTAGTCCAAATATATACAGATATTAATCGCACCTTTTAAATTATGAGAACTGTAACAAGGTTATCTTATCGCTTGTGTTATAATACTACAGACTATGAACAATAATGGATAAATTTTTTAAAGCTATTATTTGCTAAATTTTTCATAAATTTTTAATAAAGTGAAAAAACACAATTCAATTCGAGATGGGGATTGAACCCGTGACCTTTGCCTAATTTGAATATCAACTTGATTCGATACGGTTCGGGTAGTTCAGGTGGCTAGAACATTGCCGTGCGGGTTCAATCCCCGTCTCGAATCGAATTGTCTTTTTCCACTTTATTAAAAAAATATGAACAATAATTTCGACTTCAGTGTCTATCATAAGACTCAACACTCAATACACGACATGCCGACAACCATGCTAAGCGGAGGAGAAAGAGTAGGGTAACTACCCGGGCGTCGAAGACGAACTGGGACTTACTCTCGGATGATGATTCATCATGATATCTATCATGAGATTTGGGATCTATTGAAGATTAGTCTTTTCTTGAACTTCTATGTTTAGTATGCAGTGCTATTAAAAATTAGCTTACATGTTTAAAAATCGTTCCCAGGAGGAAACATCAAAGGTGAGCGACATCTCTTCTACTAATTAGTCTCTCCTACTAAGTAAGAGACACATCTAACTATAGTCTTTGTAGTTATTCGGATTATTTTATAAAAAGAAACAAATGTCAAACTTCGCGAACGATGTACGGTGGTTTGATGCGTAACACTAAATATGGCGCATGGTTGCCTATATTATTATATTATAAATAAATAAATAATAAATATCCATCACGCTTTATCCCCGAAGGGGTGGCAGAGGCATATTATATGCCCACTTTTCACCGTGTGGATTCCTGTCCCACGTAATAGGTGGTGAGCCCATTGCTGTGTTGAAATAGACAGACGTAGGTTGTGGCTACCTGCTGTTGAACTTTTTTAAGCCGCCCATAAGGCCTTCAACCAGGCTTAACGACTGCCATTTTACTGGGAACCGGGACCAACGGCTTAACGTGCCTTCCGAAGCACGGAAACGCTCGCAAATGTAAATGCCACAAAGTGGTCACCCATCCGAGGACCAGCCATAGTGAAAGTTGCGTAACTCAGTGATCGTTTACAGAACACTGAGACCGCGGGGCCACGAGCGCTTCTATTATATTATTATCGAAAAATATATTAACCTATATTATTATCGAAAATTAGTCTTTAAAAATGGTGGATTCTTAGTTTCAAAAATGCAATCAAATAAGATAGTTGATTTATTATGTTGCAGTGAAATGCGGTTTTTTGCATTGCTCCCAAATATCTATGAAAAGCCATAGTAAAGGTTCTACTGTATTATTGGAACACGGATTTATGACTTAGGACTTTACTTTACGTAGACTAGGACGGGACATGACATATACTAAGTAAATACATTCTAATTAATAATGCAATATAGAGTTGTCATTATGGTTTTTAATACCTTTGTCCTTTGAACGAATAAAAAAACATCAACAATAAAAAGAGCACCTACTTTTTTAAATGTGCCTTGGTGTTATTTGTGTTAGGTAATGCCAAACCACCATAGAAAGCCCTAATAAAGGATCCAGTGATTTACGGGGACAAGGACACAGGACTTGACTTGACATCGACAAAACACTGAACATGACTAAAACTAAATATTTCGAAAACTTGTATACGAAAGAAGGCTGCAAGGACTAAGCTTCCTTAGCCTGCCCACGATGGGCGAAGTTAAATAATAACAACATTAATATTCCTTGTACTTCAACTCACTGAAAATTCCCTTTAAACATGCGGGTGACGCCGCAAGTAACAGCTATTACTAAACTATAAACTATAAGTATTGTCTATTATTCGCTATCAGAATTAGAACACAGTAGGTACTAATTCAGATTCACACAATTGCAAAACACGACTAATTGTCAATCGTAAAACTTATAGTGTGTTCGCCATTGTGTACGGACCTTAAACTGAATGTGGTCCAAGGACAAGGCGTGTGGTGCATCCGCCATTACATAATGAAGGTTCGCCGGCGATGGTTGTGCTCCAGTTACGTACAAAGAAGGTTTGTGAATGAACTCTGAATGAAGAAACAAAGTTGTTGTTGTTATTAAAGGGCTACTTCAGGAGATTTTGATAATGTTATGTGTTGATAGAGACCTACATATCTCCTGTAAAGTCTTTATTATTAGATAAAATTGCATACAAATAAATTTAATTGAAGTGACTTTTTGTAATTCCAAATTAACAGCTTTTCACTAAAAGAACATGAAGGCATTACGGTACTTAGATAAAAAAAAATCTTATTCTTATTCTTATTACGGTACTCAGATAAAAAAATTTCGTCACTTTGTTAGACAAATTTTAACGCGGCTTTCACTAATGTAAGTTGAAATTATAAGGGGTAACTTACGCTACATTTTATCCTCGTATTCCTACAGGAACGGTAATTACGTGGGTGAAACCTCGGGGCGTCCGTTAGTATAAAAAAAAAGAGTGACCGCGAGATTTCTTATCAGACTCTTATTCACAGGTTTGGTGCTGCTTTGCGAATCTGGCAATAAATGTATGTCGAATAATTTATAATGACGTTTATAAGTGTTACTATGTGAATAAAATGAATAAAGATTATGTCGTTTCCATACTAGATACTACTCCCCATTTATATGTAAAAATTATGACCAGAGCACACACAGTTAAATACCGATGAGTAAAATATTTTTTGCGGTCAGTCTCTTTGATAATCTGATGATGGGTTACAATGCTAAACATACTTTTTACCACACTTATTTGACTACTTTTTTGTTATTTTTCTATTGATTTCGAATAATTCAAAATAACTGCTCAGAATTACAGAATATGTTTAGACCAAGTACGAAAGTGTTAAGCCTAATTTCCTGACCTAAGTTTAATGACTTTTAGTACTTATTCAGATATATTATTAATTTATATAAGAATTAAATAATATAATGAACCCCGGAGGAGTTACGTGCAAGTTTTTTTTAGAGCAAGTTTGAGGATAAAAGCTAGTGGTTTATCATTTCACAATGGATACACTTTCTAAAAGTGGTCCAACACGAGCGTAATAAAAATAAATGTGCAATCAACTTAGATGTGAGTGAAACTTGTCAGATATCATCTTGCAGCGAGTTTGGATAACAAATAATGTCCTTAGCGCGTGCATCTTCAATTATACGGGAGAATAATGTGAACGCGGTCGCAGACAAATAATTTTAGACTATGATTATTTTAGTAGTCAATTGAATCGATAAGCAACATTTCCCTGTATACTAAATTATCCATCATGATTACTATGAGCACAGATTAATTTATTAATTCGAAGCCCAGATAAGGTTTCGGCAGTATTGTACATTTTTCACCACCCAACTCCTTTTTTTTCTGTAAATATTTCCTTATCATAATATTAGTATTCTTGTTTAAAAATCTATAATTATTTTTGTTTTTAAATGTTATTTTTGCAATATTCCGCTTTTTTAGAATGTCGTACGATGTCGACACGTGTTTCGCCTACACACGAGGCATTATCAAGACTGTTTGGCAGCAAAACAGCCAAACAGTTTTTTGCTGCCAAACAGTCTTGATAATGCCTCGTGTGTAGGCGAAACACGTGTCGACATCGTACGACATTCTAAAAAAGCGGAATATTGCAAAAATAACATTTAAAAACAAAAATAATTATAGATTTTTAAAATGGATTTCCGCCATGTAACGCCTGATTCAATTAGTTATTCTTGTTTAAGTTTTGTTTTGTTACCTTGTTGTTATATTAGAGCACAGCACAGATAGTATTACTTATATTGAAAATTGAGATATTTTTGAAATCTGCAAAACAAACCTTATCTGACCCAGTAGGTAAATAGTTCAATGTCCTCCGTGCTTAGTATCAAGGTAGGAGAATTCATACCGCAAAAGCAAATAAATTTCACTTCATTTCATAGGTAAGCGTTTGGGACATTTATGACGTTTACACGTTGATTCTAAACCAGTAACAGCCAGGCAAGATAAAGGATAAGTTATTCAATTTGGCTGACTGTTGTCGGTTTATTTAAAAAAAAGAGTCACGTCGTGCCCCTCTCTGTTAGAACGTAGAAATTGGAATTATTATTTATTTATTATAATATGCATACCCCCGCTGGTAAAATAGTCTCTAGTAATTTATAAACTAGGCTAACTCAAGCTCATTATGCGGTCCGTACCCTTACACAATCCTTATCCGTATGTTTCCATAGTTCGCTTTCTAGCAGGTATCGCTTTTCCGGAAACCTTCTTCACTGGTCACATATATCATTGCATATGTCAACATTTGTCACAACAACAGGTATTTGCGATACCATCAAGCCAGGTTTCACATGCAGTGGTTGATATGAGGTCAGTTTGTAATAAAACTACTTATGCGGTTACACATTAATGTCGTTTACGAGTATTATAGTTATAATGTACTAAGTTATACGTCGCGAGGTCACCCGCGAATTTTCTTTTTTTGAAGCGACCTGTCCACCATGTTTTCCCGAACATCTACAGTATGGGGTTCTTTAATAGGGGTCTTACCTTAACTTATATCGATACTGTCTCAAAATCACCGGTTGTGGAAACCATGCGGATACTAAACGAAGTAAGCCCTTACTGACAGTGTTGTACGTTTGAGTTTGAACCTCGATTAGTGGTAGTTCCTTGGGAGCATCAAATCTCAAAATACAAAAAGTTTTTTATTCATGTAGACCGTTTTATGCACTTATGAATCATGTCACAAGTCATGACAATAATTAAAATAAGAGTGATTCTAGTTGCAAGTTCCAAGGGCAGCCTACCCTTCATGGACAAGAATCTGACAAGAAACTCCATAGATGCTCTTTTAAAATGTATGTATGGCTTATAATAATTAATTTACATGGTTCTTTGAAGTTATGTGAGGACAGTCGACTAAACTTAGTTTGCCTTAAATTTAAATAATATCATATCTGTAGATAAACAAATAAACTAGGTATATAGTTATTTAGCAAGTCACACCATGAGTAGACAGATTGTGGCGAACAGTGATACTCATCGACATTCGTACAGTCCGCTACGAAAGTGCTTATTAACCCAAGGATAATCACGACACCGACAAGACTGACACTTCCGACAAGACTGTGTCAATTTTTCTTGGTATTGAAAATACAATCAATGACAAATATGTTTTTACTATATTAGAATTTAGTGTGGCACCTACATTTAAATTGTTTAGAATAGCTTGCGTATACAACTTGGCAACAGTGACTATTTGATTTAATACCGCTGAACAGATTTGGCTTTAAAATTGGACATATAAAAGCCTTTTTTATGGATAAATTTTTAAGCTATATGCTAACTTTTATATAATTTTTTTTTTACTTTTATAAAGTGAAAACAGACAACCTAGTTCAGGACGGGGGTTGAACCCGTGACCTTTGCCTAACTAGGGCTAGAAAGAAATTGAACTACCCGAACCGTATATACCAGTTAAAATTATATACAATATTTTGATCGTCAGTTAAGAGTAGAATCAGAGCCATCTATTGAGCTACTGAACAACTTTTTTACACTTTAATACAATTTATGTGAAAGTTAGCATACTAATGCTTTAAAATTTTATCCATAGTTTGAGTGGCGTTCATGGCATCAATGTTTAAAAATGGTAATAACACTGTTCATTGGTATCAGAGTTGTTAAGTAGCTTGATAGATGGCTCTGGCATAAATGACGATTAAAATGTTGTAAAGAATTTCAACTTTTTTATTTATTTAAACTTTAAGCATAAAAGAAGTTTGGTGACCGATGTGCCAAAGGCAGTCTCTACTAGTCATCTATATCGATCGAAATATATCGCGAGGAATAAGTTAGTTTAATTTAAAACCCCACCAACCACATTAGTTATATTTTGTCTCACGGAATACCGGTCAAGTCTATTGCCATATTGCAATGGGTAGATCAGGTCAACCCGTTGCTAAAATTTTGCAAACTGCTTATAGAGGCTTATACTTGATTTAACGACTAAAATGTTACTGGCAACCAGGACCAACATCTTAATGTATATTCCGAAGCAGTAGGATTTTCCAAAGTAAATCAAAATACCACAAACATTCTCCCATAACAGTACTGACCGTATTGAAGATGTTTAACACAATTATAATTTACAGAACACTGAGCTAACGGGAGCAAAATTGTCAAACACACTGAAATGTTTCTAAATCAAAGACACAGAAAAAATCGTGATAAATACACAATGGACATTTTTTTTGACGGAAATTGAACCATGATCTCCCGTCTTATAGTCAAGTTCATAAACCACTACTTGATCAACAGGTGAGACAAAACAAAAAGTCAACTATGAGATGAGACGGAATAATAAAACGTAGCGTAAGTCGTCCTGTTGTTTGTCTCTCTTAGGGCCGCTTTCTCCACAGAACCAAATCTAGATTACAGTGAGCTAAATCCAGTTTTGGGCTCCAAATCGTGATTACAATCCCAAATTGGATTTCTCCAACATCGGAATCGAAAGTTTAAAACTAAAATCTCTGAACGGCCGTTATTGGACGATTAGCTTCTAAAACCAGATTAACAGTCAGACATTACCTGTCAAAAAGACAAAAAGTAGGAGAAAATTATCCAAACATTGGTTTTAAATCAAGTATTGAGAAGAAAAAGTTAATTTTAAATTTTAAATTAATTTAAAATTAATATTATTTAAATTAATTAAATTAATTATAAAATAAATAAATTACTAAATTATTTTTAATAATTAATTTAATAATAATAAATTAATAATTTATTATTTTAAAATAAATTTTATTTTATTTTGAATTAATTATGATTAATAATTAATAACATTAATTTATTAAATTAAATTATTAGTTTTAATTAAAATAATTATTAATTTAATTATATTATAATAATTAAATTATTATTAATAATTAAATTAATAATAATATTAATTTAATTATTATTATAATATTATTTCTATTATTTTTTTAATTTTATTAAAATTATTAATTAATAACTTATTATTTTAAAATTAATTTATAATAATTTATTAAAAATAATTAATTATTTAAATTAATGAAATTAATTATTTAATTTTATTTTCAATTTTAAAATTTAATTTCATCATTTAAAAAGTAATTGTGTTACCAGCCACAAATGTAAGCTTTTTTTGTCTAATCTGTGACAAGAACTAGATTTCGTGAACCGTAAAAAAAAACTACCGGAGAAATCGGATGGACAGTAATCTGTTTTTTAAACTTCGTTCAAGCATGATCCGGATGATGAAAACCAGTTTTGCGCAGCTAACGGAGAAAATGGCCCTTAGTTCTACATTGACCGTGACTGCCTGTTCTCATGTCATGCTGTCAAACTATTAACCAAAAGACAGGCAGCCGAAACACTGCAAGTCACGCATTCCATATTTTAAACTAATTTATTAAAAGGCTACGCCGAAACAGAGAAAACTATAAATAAATCTAATTTCAAATGCATTATATTCAAAATTCACATAGTAAATTATGGAAATTTGTAACGAAAATAAACAATATGTTGTAATCGGAAAGATATGCGATAGGAAGCAGGATTAGCTAACACTTTTGTGTGCGAGTGCCCAGCCTCGCTCCACTTGCATACGATTAGGTGACAATAGAGATTCCGTATAATTGTTTACGCAGCCTACGGACATACAGACAGACTTGCTCACACGACTGTCTTTAACCGATTTCGTAAAAGTGAAATTCTAAGGCGTCTGTTACAAAACCTTTATGAGTGGGCCTGTTCTTATAAATGAATGAATGAGTTTGACTGTTTGGTTAAATGGATTCTGCAGAGTAGAGTAAGCCTATAAAATCTGATGCATTAGATAAGAAGCATAACATTATTTCTGAATGTTTCTCAAAACTCCAGAAACGTTTGTGTGTAGTTTTATAAAAGTGAAGACTAAGCTTTGGCCCTTAGCTTTTCATTTATTTTATTTTTTAGTAACTGCTTCGGACATGTGCTGCGTAGATACATATACATATATAGAGTAGATCTTGAATCATTGGGGCCGTGCTTCGTTAGTTTGGACACGTCCAACGAACGAGTGAGGAACGATTGACGAAGAATATATATTGTGCGAAAGTAGAGTGTAGAAGGAGTCAGGGTAGGCCGAGACTTATATATAAAGACCACGTGAGCAGATTGCTTGTTTCACTGATTGAATGACTCGGAGCAAGACGTGCGTGTATGAAACGATCGATGAATCTGCAAGAAGCGAAAGAAGTATGCATGGATCGTGAAGTCTGGTGATCTGTCCTCTTTGACTACACATTTGAAGATAGTTAGTTAGTTAGGTGAATCATTGTATCTTATGCCGAAAACCGCATTCAAATCTTTTGAATAGTTTAATAGAACGATGCGTAAAAACTTCGGGAGCGGCTTTATTTTATTCTATGTAAAAGATTAAAAACTGGTAAATTTTGAGTCAGGCCACGCGCATTGGGAGTTCGGTTGTCCGTTATTTTATACAAAATTCATTGCCTACTTTGAAAAGTTCTTTTTCTCAACTAGTCCACTGTTACTTGTGAACTAAGTAGTAAAGCCTAATTTATCTGTGGTAGTTTTCCGTTTTAATTCCTATGAAAATCCTACTACAGTATCTTTTTATCATGGCCAGAAGCAACAAAAGAGCAGAGGGCCGAGTCTACTATTGAATACTAAGTACAGAATCGCTGTTTTAGCCGTAAAAATTTATAGAATTCTATCGGCCGACCGATAGAAGTCTATTGGAGTACGATTGTAATAGTAGACTACGAAAAACTGTCAAAATTTTACGGGTGGTATCTGTTGAGCGACGATTTTGACACGATTGAATAACAACTCGGCCCCCAGGATACACTTGACTATTACACATTGTATATCCGAATGAATTAAATTGGTATACTGTGATAAGGTATGTAGTGTAGCCATGACGGGCATGACTACACATCATGACTGATTTGAAAAATGTATGTTGTACAGGTGGCGTGTAAAGATTTTAATTTTCAGTAGTAAGATTTGTTTCATTTCATAATAATATGTAAGTTTGAAATAAAAAAATGTATAAACTACTCCTTAGATTATATGCCAGATGTGGCACATGGAATCATACATCAATAGCATTTTTAATTCGATAACAACGAAGCGAAACTAATGGCTAAAATTATAATGTCCGACATCGCACAGGTCAAAAACCTGTGTCCGAGGCATAAAATATCTGTACTATTATAATTCTATTGGTCGAAACATGCTGACAAACAAGCTATACATGTTAACATACCTATTATGACGACGCCCCAGGGGACACCAAATAACATATCATAAATATTGTCTCATAGTATTGTAAATAATTTTACAACTATTTTTTAAGCGTTCGTAGCCCCGCGAAACAGTCACTGCGGCTGGCATCTTTCACTATGGCTGGTCCTCGGATGGTTGATCCCTTGTGGCATTTACATTTACGAGCGTTTCCGTGCTTCTAACGGGACGATAAGGCGTTGGTTCCGGTTGCCGGTAGCATGGCAGTAGACTAGTTAAGAAGATTTCAACAGCAGGGAGCTACAACCTGCGCCTGTCAATTTCCAAAGAGCTCACTACCTGTTACGTCGGCCAAGAATGCTTATGATGAAATAACTAATACTAATAAAACTAATAAAAAAATGACATAATTGATATCTTTGACATGATAAACATGACAATCAAGGACATTATTAACTGGCTTGAATCCAATAACTTAAAAATGAACTAAAAGAATAAAAACGCCATAGAGTTCAAACAGCGAACTAAAGGTCAGTATCTTAATCTACACTACGAGGGTACACCTATTGGGCAAGTAGATAATGCGAGGTATCTTAGTTTACACTTGGACAATCATGAGACAAACATGGAAACTGCACATCGAAGAAATCTGCATAAAATGTCAAAGTTTTCGTGTGCGCTCTATAATCTCAGAAAGGTAGCTGATATTTCAACTTTACTTACGTCATACCATGCGTATGTTGCCTCAACTCTTAGGCATGAAATCATCTTTTGGGGAAATAGTCAAGTGGAACCAGCATTTCGAGTGCAAAAAGGGGTATAAGAGCTTTAAGTAGGCAGATTTAAGTAGGATTCCAACAAACGGAATCCTGTAAAACATTTTTCGAGGAATATAGGCTGCTAAAATTGTCCTCCATGTACATATATGAAACGATCCTATTTGTTAAAGATAATTTACATTTATTTACATTTCGCAATAGAGCACGACATCGGCATAATCTTATTGTCAATGCATCCAAGACCACGTTGTTACATGAGAGTATCTATTGCATGGGACCAAACATTTTTAACAAACTCCCAGTTGCCATTAGGAAGGAAATTAATAGGAATAGTTTTAAAAAAGAAAATTAGTGTTATATATCGTTTTAATCGTTATAATTCCAAGAATTTAATTATGTAAAAAAAAAATAGTGTTTTATAATAGTTTTACGTGTGAGTGGCAAATTTTTGAAAAATAACGTTTATTTATTTTTTTACCGATTATTACCGATTATTACCGATATTTTTTTCGTTTTTATACTAATATACCAGTTAATTATGATTAAAATTCCAAATTATTATAGCTATAAGTTTTATCTTTATATATTTTACGATTTTTCAGTAGTTAAAATTTTTTGTCTAGATATTATAGGTTCCAAGATATCACGATTTTAGTTAATTAGGTCATAGGTTAATTACAAAAAATGCGCTGCTCTGTCAGCGCGAACGGATAGCGAACGTTTGAGTGGTTAGTTGATAAAGCGTATTATACTGTTGACGAGTATCTGACTGATCCAAATTTATAAATATACCTATTAAAAGACTGATAAATTTCTTGACATTATTTTGATTTACTATTGCATCTACTTCGTTGACATTTTGGTATTGTTTAATTTTTTTTTTATTGATTTTTTATTTTATAATAACATAATTATGTAATTGACATGTTTTGTAAGTACCTTCCTATATAATCACTGCGTTAAGCAACTTTCACTATAGCTGTTCCTCGGATGGGTGACCACTTTGTGGCATTTACATTTGCGAGCGTTTCCGTGCTTCGGCAACGGGCAACCGGGACAAACGGCTTCACGTGCCTACGTTAAGCCGTTGGCTCCGGTTGCCAGTAACATGGCAGTCGTTCAGCCCAGTTGAATAGCTTTAAAATTTTCAACAGCAGGTTCAACGTGGGACAAAAGTGCATACGGCAAAATGTGGTTGTATAGCATACTATACAACCACATTTCGCCAATATGTATGTATGTATTTTTATATATTGGCAATATGTATGTATGTATTTTTATATATTGACAGTGTTTGAAGAGATTTAGAATATCATTGAGGAAAGAATAAAATACAGTAATTTTAATTTCACTATATAATAATGATAGTGATGGATCCGGTTGTATTGTGGGTCAGTTTGACAAACGGATCTGTAAATATACAGAACATGAAAAGGAAGCAAATATTGTAATTTCGCTTTACGGAAGAGATACATAAATAAAATTAATTAAATTACTAAAACATATATATATATATATATATATATCGTACCTTTATTATGTAAAGCTACTTAATTATCGAGTAAATTTGGTAGGAAGGTAATAAAAATACCTTTGTTTCATTCTTAATTAAATGTCCGGTCGCCTAACTAACTGATTCCTTCCTACAAATATAAATTCAGACTAATTAATTAAACAGATTTATAACATATTTACTATTTCCTAGTACACTGTTGTTTGACTATGTAAACCTTGTTTGTTTACAAGTATAAAATATTATTTATAACTAACTGGCCTAATTTTACTATATGATATTTTATTTCAGTGAAAAATAAAATTACTTAATTAAATTAACACAGGAAATTTACATGGTAAAAAATGCCTTTGCCGGGGATGTTCTTCGGGGATAGGGCGAGATAGATAAATAAGTAATTAAATTATTTAATTAGTAATTTTACTGTATGAGAATTTGCCCGATTTGTTGACATTTATTATTACTGCTACCTTCTTAGGCAGTAGCGTGACGATATAATTATAAATTTTTAATAAAAAATAATATTTTTTTTAATATAGTTATAGCGATGTGTGGTTTTAGTCGATAAACGGGCAATCCACCACTAAAATGATTTTACGAGAGTTTCTGAGATTAGCGCGTTCAATCAAACAAACAAACTTTTATGAATATATACACCTAATGTTGATGCAATGTATTTTTTCATTAGGAGTATCATAAGAACTATAGGTGTTAACTTATGATACGCCTTTTTTTTCGTGTGGAAATCCTCATGGATGCTATACATGACTCTTACCGACTAAAACCACACGTATGCCTTCCATCTGTCTATGGCCGGGAGAGTCCCGGGTGAACCCTCGGAAGGATAGCCCTAAGGCTCCCGACAAACTTTGTCCCGCCTAAGTTTAATTCAAATGGACTGCAATTTCAAGGGGGCCGAGTCTGATATTTCAATTGTGTTGGAATAGAATCATAATCGTCGTTCAATAGAAAGCCAAAGGTACAATCTTGACAGTTTAATTTGTCTTTCGCACTCCAATAGACTTCTATCGAATTTGCCGATCGAATTCTACTAACCTGTAAAGCGCTAGTGGCCGCTAGTCAGTTGCATTTTTGATAGTCTACTAACATTTTGACAGCTAAAAACAGCAATTCTGGTTCTATTCTACGGCTTGTCAATAGTAGACTTGGCCCCCAGGACTATATCACGAAAGACTTTATCAAGTAGTCCGAAACAGGAATAAAAATTAAGGTAGGACGAAACAAGGAATTTAAGAAAATTGGGACGAAAACTTGTGTCGAAACAGAACTACAAACAAATGCACATTTCAAACTACCGTTTAATCCACTTTTGATCATGCTTATATGCTTGTCTGCTACCTCTTATAGAGTAGTCTGATACAGAAATAAAAATTAAGATAGGACGAAACAAGGACTATTAGGAATTTAGGACGAAACAGGAACAAATCGATTAAGTCCTGGGACTTTCAAACCAACCAGCGTATAATCCATTTTCGATCAGGTGAAAGTATGTTTGTCAGGCATCTCAGTGGTATAAAAAAAATATGTGTGTGTACCAAAGTACACAGGTAAGAAGTAAAACTTATTAACGTCTTTATTTTACACCAAAAAAATTCACTCATACGTCGATAAAGAAGTTTCACTTCAAAATATCTAGCTGCTATCAGACTTTAGGGGAAATCACCTATTCTCCATCTTTGATTGACATTCTTTGGGACAAAGGACCTCCTTAGCCGCGTGATGGTGGAGGTAAGATACATAGGCCCTTCAAATGACAATTTAACATAAACCTCTCACATTTAAACTATGATTCAAATTGCAAGGTCCGGGTGAACGAACTTTGCCTGCAATGTGGTTATAATAGATTTGCAATTTGCCTTTTCCTATTGAATAATCTACTGAATTAAATAGCAATCACCTTATTTTGTTAATATTGTAACGAAATACGAACCTCCTTTTTTTGAATGCAGGAATTCCAATTATTGGTACTGGGACATTTGTGGGACATTTTGTGAGACATTTTTTTTTAAACACAGCGCCGTCTAATCCAAAGTCAGCTAATATAAGCTTGTGTTATGTGATCTAGACGACTGATAAACATACTTATATATTTCTAAATATATACAGATAATACATAGAAAGCACCCAAACTCCGAAACAAACATTTGTGAATTACACGTTTTTTCCGACCCGGGAATCGAACCCGCGATCTCAGTTGCGGCAGTGGCATACACTACCACTGCGCCACCGGGCAATCAACTCCTATTATTTCCATCATACGCCGTTATGTGTATTCCATCCATCCACATATTCCATCACGAATTCTAATCAAGTATTAAAATTAATTAATTCCATGTCTTGTCTATAATTGCACATTTTGTTCTGGATTATGTCATATCATTGTTATCTATGATTTGTGTTTATCAGATTGTCTGTCTGTGCGTAGGTACTTTATTGTTCTACTATACTGATCACTAGGAAATCCGTATATGGCTAATGGTAAATGGAATAATATATTGATTATCAAAAATGATCTAGTTATGATAATAAATTATGATCAACGTTTGCGTTAATCTTGATTTTGGATTTATATTAAACTAGCTATGTTCCAGTAGTAACGAAGTGACACGCAATAAAACAAGTTTGAATAAAAGTGTTAGCTTTAAGCTGAAAAAGAGCGTGCTTCATTAATTTGGACACATCCAATGAATGGGTGCGGAACGATTGACGAAGAATTTATTTTGTGTGAAAGTAGAGGGTAGATGGAATCAGGGTAGGTCGAGACTTACATAAATAAATAAAATAAAATAAATATCGTTAGGACAACTCACACAACGCCAAAATACCAAACTAAGCAGAGCTTGTACTGTGGAAACCAGATAACTGATAAACATACTTATAAATGTCTAAATACATACATATTATAGATAAATAACACCCAGACACAGAACAAACCATCGTGCTCATCACACAAAGTTTTATCCTGGGTGGGAATCGAACCCACGACCTCTTGCGTAGCAGTCGGATGCACTCCCACCGCGCCACAGATGTAGTCAACATATATTATGTATTTTTTATGACATATGACGAATACGTGAGCAAATTGATCAAAAATGGAAAAGTCAAATACCAGACGTGCATGTATAAAGCGATTAATGAATCTACAGGAAGCGAAAGAAGTAAGCATGGATCGCTAAGCCTGGCGATGCGTCCTCTGACTACCCCGTCAGGGATACAGCATGAAGATAGATAGTTAGTTAATTAGCTAGCTATGTTACACACACAGACACACACACACAACAATTTAGAACAAATGTTTTGATTGCCAAAGATCTACTCTGATAATATTATATATTATCAGAGTAGATCTTTGAATAGTAAATCAATAAATTGGCAATACACAGCTTCTCAAAACTTTGTTATTCAAAATAACTTGCCACCATAATTGTCATTAATATGTGGCCATTAATCATTTGGAGAAAGTTTTAAAAAAAATCTGGCCCGATATTCAAAGATTTCATGCAATAAATGAAAGTGCGATGATTTTAATAAATTCATTGGTTCGTCATTTCGTCCTATATATATACACCTAATGTTGATGCAATGTATTTTTTCATTAGGAGTATCATAAGAACTATAGGTGTTAACTTATGATACGCCTTTTTTTTCGTGTGGAAATCCTCATGGATGCTATGCCGGACTCTTACCGACTAAAACCACACGTATGCCTTCCATCTGTCTATGGCCGGGAGAGTCCCGGGTGAACCCTCGGAAGGATAGCCCTAAGGCTCCCGACAAACTTTGTCCCGCCTAAGTTTAATTCAAATGGACTGCAATTTCAAGGGGGCCGAGTCTGATATTTCAATTGTGTTGGAATAGAATCATAATCGTCGTTCAATAGAAAGCCAAAGGTACAATCTTGACAGTTTAATTTGTCTTTCGCACTCCAATAGACTTCTATCGAATTTGCCGATCGAATTCTACTAACCTGTAAAGCGCTAGTGGCCGCTAGTCAGTTGCATTTTTGATAGTCTACTAACATTTTGACAGCTAAAAACAGCAATTCTGGTTCTATTCTACGGCTTGTCAATAGTAGACTTGGCCCCCAGGACTATATCACGAAAGACTTTATCAAGTAGTCCGAAACAGGAATAAAAATTAAGGTAGGACGAAACAAGGAATTTAAGAAAATTGGGACGAAAACTTGTGTCGAAACAGAACTACACACAAATGCACATTTCAAACTACCGTTTAATCCACTTTTGATCATGCTTATATGCTTGTCTGCTACCTCTTATAGAGTAGTCTGATACAGAAATAAAAATTAAGATAGGACGAAACAAGGACTATTAGGAATTTAGGACGAAACAGGAACAAATCGATTAAGTCCTGGGACTTTCAAACCAACCAGCGTATAATCCATTTTCGATCAGGTGAAAGTATGTTTGTCAGGCATCTCAGTGGTATAAAAAAAATATGTGTGTGTACCAAAGTACACAGGTAAGAAGTAAAACTTAATAAGTTTTACTTCTTACCTGTGTACTTTGGTACACACACATATTTTACACCAAAAAAATTCTCTCATACGTCGATAAAGAAGTTTCACTTCAAAATATCTAGCTGCTATCAGACTTTAGGGGAAATCACCTATTCTCCATCTTTGATTGACATTCTTTGGGACAAAGGACCTCCTTAGCCGCGTGATGGTGGAGGTAAGATACATAGGCCCTTCAAATGACAATTTAACATAAACCTCTCACATTTAAACTATGATTCAAATTGCAAGGTCCGGGTGAACGAACTTTGCCTGCAATGTGGTTATAATAGATTTGCAATTTGCCTTTTCCTATTGAATAATCTACTGAATTAAATAGCAATCACCTTATTTTGTTAATATTGTAACGAAATACGAACCTCCTTTTTTTGAATGCAGGAATTCCAATTATTGGTACTGGGACATTTGTGGGACATTTTGTGAGACATTTTTTTTTAAACACAGCGCCGTCTAATCCAATGTCAGCTAATATAAGCTTGTGTTATGTGATCTAGACGACTGATAAACATACTTATATATTTCTAAATATATACAGATAATACATAGAAAGCACCCAAACTCCGAAACAAACATTTGTGAATTACACGTTTTTTCCGACCCGGGAATCGAACCCGCGATCTCAGTTGCGGCAGTGGCATACACTACCACTGCGCCACCGGGCAATCAACTCCTATTATTTCCATCATACGCCGTTATGTGTATTCCATCCATCCACATATTCCATCACGAATTCTAATCAAGTATTAAAATTAATTAATTCCATGTCTTGTCTATAATTGCACATTTTGTTCTGGATTATGTCATATCATTGTTATCTATGATTTGTGTTTATCAGATTGTCTGTCTGTGCGTAGGTACTTTATTGTTCTACTATACTGATCACTAGGAAATCCGTATATGGCTAATGGTAAATGGAATAATATATTGATTATCAAAAATGATCTAGTTATGATAATAAATTATGATCAACGTTTGCGTTAATCTTGATTTTGGATTTATATTAAACTAGCTATGTTCCAGTAGTAACGAAGTGACACGCAATAAAACAAGTTTGAATAAAAGTGTTAGCTTTAAGCTGAAAAAGAGCGTGCTTCATTAATTTGGACACATCCAATGAATGGGTGCGGAACGATTGACGAAGAATTTATTTTGTGTGAAAGTAGAGGGTAGATGGAATCAGGGTAGGTCGAGACTTACATAAATAAATAAAATAAAATAAATATCGTTAGGACAACTCACACAACGCCAAAATACCAAACTAAGCAGAGCTTGTACTGTGGAAACCAGATAACTGATAAACATACTTATAAATGTCTAAATACACACATATTATAGATAAATAACACCCAGACACAGAACAAACCATCGTGCTCATCACACAAAGTTTTATCCTGGGTGGGAATCGAACCCACGACCTCTTGCGTAGCAGTCGGATGCACTCCCACCGCGCCACAGATGTAGTCAACATATATTATGTATTTTTTATGACATATGACGAATACGTGAGCAAATTGATCAAAAATGGAAAAGTCTAATACCAGACGTGCATGTATAAAGCGATTAATGAATCTACAGGAAGCGAAAGAAGTAAGCATGGATCGCTAAGCCTGGCGATGCGTCCTCTGACTACCCCGTCAGGGATACAGCATGAAGATAGATACTTAGTTAATTAGCTAGCTATGTTACACACACAGACACACACACAACGAATTAGAACAAATGTTTTGATTGCCAAAGATCTACTCTGATAATATTATATATTATCAGAGTAGATCTTTTAATAGTAAATCAATAAATTGGCAATACACAGCTTCTCAAAACTTTGTTATTCAAAATAACTTGCCACCATAATTGTCATTAATATGTGGCCATTAATCATTTGGAGAAAGTTTTAAAAAAAATCTGGCCCGATATTCAAAGATTTCATGCAATAAATGAAAGTGCGATGATTTTAATAAATTCATTGGTTCGTCATTTCGTCCGTTAGGATAAATATTGGTATTTGGGTTTGGCTTCTAGAGATTATGAAATCATTTTAGTTTGGATTATGGTCATAAGGGCCTCTGTTAGTTAAAACTGTTTATACAAAAAAAAAAAATATTTGCGACATTATTTTTCATCACAACGCCGACAAGCCCAAAGTAATCTAATATAAGCTTGTGTTATAGGATGTAGACGACTGATAAACACACCTATATATTTTTAAATACACAGGAAACACCCAAACTCCGAAACAAACATTTGTGAATCGAACCCGGGACCTCGGTCGCGGCAGTCGCAAACACTACCACTGCGCCACCGAGTCAGTCATACTGTCATACTGTTGATTGATGGCACTTGGTGGAACTTGCTACACATTTTGAATAAAAACACTGAAAAATCCTGACTGGTTTATTCTGAAAATGTATTTTTCTGAAATTGATTATGGCATTTTCTGAAAGTTGCGTAAGGAGAAACCGGTCAGGTTATTCAAAATCTGATAGTTAAGGTTCTAGACCAAAGATATTCTCAGTTATAAGCCCTACCGGGATCTCCGGGGCCCAGACAATAACGGACAGACGGTCAAAGCATCAATGCAGGTGTCCTTACGTGACCGAGAGATGACGTTGGTCATTCCTAAAATGCCAAATACAAAAAGCCCAACGATTGCTGCTCCATGACGCCAAATAAAAGTGCACCCAGGCTTATGACTTTCGAAGTACGATTTGGAAGCAACGAAAGAAGGAAGGAAAGAAGAAAGGAAACAAGGAAGGAAAGAAGAAAGGATCTATCCTTTCCTTTCTGAGAAAGGAAAGAAGATTCAAGGCATCATTCACTTGCGGGTCAGTAAGCCTTTTTACTGACGTCATTTACCGGCAGCCCAATTAAATTAGTCAGACTTCATCTATATCTATAGTAATATATTAAGCAGAAGAGTTTGCTTGTTTGTTTGTCTGGATGAACGCGCTAATCTCAGGAACTACTGTACCGAAATTTAAAAAAATTTTTTGTGTTGGATAGTCCATTTATCGAGGAAGGCTATATATCATCACACTAATACCCAGAAGAGCGGAGCAGTAATTATAAATGTCAACAAATTGGACTAATTTTCAAATATTTTTTGTAAAAGTAAAAGCGTCTGGACCAAATGAATGCGACGAGGGTTCTAAATATGTCATGGGTGAAGCCGCGGGGATCAGTTAGTCCTCTTATATTTATTCTACCGCTTATTCAATAGCTATTTGAGGTTCGCCGCTGCTTTTTATAAGTGTATTAAAAATTACTAGTCAGCCATTTTGGGTGTTCCACTATGTTGAATTTAGAATGAAGGTACACAGCTTACCACGCACTGTGATCCAAACTAAATGGTATACAAAATTTCATCTTATTCAGATAAATATATTTTAAAGACAGACAAAGGCGCGAGTGAGAGGTAACGAGCAACATTCCTTGCCATGTGAGTAGGATAGATACAATAAGCAATATGTAATGTATGCCTTAATTATGAACAACACACAGTAGGCTGTATCGACTGCGCATGATTGACTAATTGATTGATATACATTTTAAACGGAGTAGGAAGCAATCATATATTTAAAACGACCACACCTTATTCACGAATGGCGGCCATGATTAAGCAACGGGAATAAAATATGTCGTTTAGTTTTTGTGTGATTTCTTTTAAACATTTTGTCCAGTCACAATATATACTTTGAAGACTAAATTAAAACTTATTTACCAAATTTTATGTAGCCCTTTCTTTTCATTGCCTCGCACAAGATATGAAAAATAGATTATTTAACTCGGGGGCTAAGCGTGTCTTCGCCTTGGGTGACATTTTAATTAAATATTGTGAGACTTTTATTTACACACAGTATGCTAGCCCAAAGTAAGCTAAAATAAGCTTGTGTTATTGGATCTAGATGACTGATAAACATACTTATATATTTCTAAATACATACATATTATATGACGGTGCGTTGCCAGCGCCATCTATTATCACGTCGGAATGAGAGTGACAGCTGTCCACAGATGTCATTCTGACGGAGCGTGCGTCGTGTCTATGTTAGAGAAGTGCAGCCATTTTAGGACAGTTGAGTTCACAACGGCGTGGGCGATACAAGTCCGACGAATCGTCATTATTCCGCGTAATCTTAGAAATAACTGTAATGATTATAATTTCCTTAAAGGCAAAAGTTTCTTTACGTGTCTGAGTGCTGATTTTGATAAGTAACAGTGTGTAATAGTCTTCTTTAAATTAAAGAACATTATATCGTCGGTTGGTCGTTACTTCGTCTATTATTTGTCCAAATACCCACGTAGAAGCTATGGCCGATGCTGGTGTAGAGGAGAATCGCTGATATATACATAGGAAACACCCAAACTCCGAAACAAACAATTGTGGATCAAGCAAATATTTATTCCGGCCCTGGAATTGAACCCGGGACCTCAGTCGCGGCAGTCGCATACACTACCACTGCGCTCCATGAACTTCTCGCTTACAGCCGGGACATTAGTAGTAACTCCCTGACTTTGCTTAGGAGTTACTTTAATTCTCTCACTATGCTCGGAAGTTCCTAGAGTCTCTCATTATATGCTCGTAAACAGACTAAACTTGAACACTACATACAGACGTCGAAAGATTCCTCCGCATCATTGCTGACCGAAATCGTTTCCAGAAGACTGGCAGCATTGCCACGTTAAATAACAATTCTTACCCTTTGTGCAAGGAAATAGCCGGAGTCTTGTCTCGGGAAACGTCGATTAGAAAAGTAAGTAGTTGTAATATTCTCATCAATCTCTATTTATTTATTTATTTAAAGGTACTTCACAGCTTGCAGTAAATTAACAATACAATGGTCCAAACAATACGCCAATAAGGAAGTACTCTAGATCGAAATCATTGCTGTTATTGAACCAAACAAACACATAAAGTTACATACATACAAACATATTATCACACCTTTTTCCCCGAAGGTGTAGGCAGAGGCATACTAATCGCCCACATTTTACCGTATGCACTTTTGTCACACGTAATAGGTGGTGAGCCCATTGCCGTTTTGAAATGAACAGGTGCAGGTTGTGGCGACCTGCTGTTGAAATTTTTCAGGCCGCCCATAAGGCCTTCAACTGGGCTTAACGACTGCCATGTTACTGGCAACTGGGACCAACGGCTTAACGTGCCTTCCGTGGCTTAACGCAGTGACCGTTTACAGAACACTGAGTCCGTGAGGCCACGAGCGCTTTAAAGTTACAAGCTGTTTGGATAAATATGATAGCTGATTGGATGGATATGTATCAAATCTTTTAGTTAAAGAGATTTAATTGAAAGAATTCACGAAATGTTAGGAAGGAATAAATACATAAATAAATATTGTGGGACACTTTTCACACAGCGCCATCTAGCCCAATGTAAGCTAATATTAGCTTGTGTTATGGGATTTAGATAACTGGTAAACATACTTATATATTTCTAAATACATACATATTATAGATAAATAACACCCAGACACAGAATAAACCATCGTGCTCATCACACAAAGTTTTATCCTGGGTGGGAATCGAACCCACGACCTCTTGCGTAGCAGTCGGATGCACTCCCACCGCGCCACAGGCAGTCGGAGGAATGTAGTTTGGTGAGTGTGATGACTAAAGCAAATGAAATAAAAAACGGGTAATATCGAGGATATATAAGAGACACTTGTTTAAGATAAAATAAGTCCAATAAGAGTACGATGCTCTAGCATTGCCTATCTTTCTACTCGGTAGATCGCGAAACACAGTGTGGTTTAGTAAGTAGTCAAGACTAAGGGCCAAAGCCCTTTCCAGCACTGGGAGTCTCAAACAAAGCCATATAGTTGCCCCAAAGCACCTATATAGAAATCTACCTGGGGGCCGAGTCTGCTATTTCAATCGTGTCGAAATAATCGCTCAATAGAAAGCCACCGGTACAATTTTGTCAGTTTTTCGTAGTCTACTACTCAAATAGGCTTCTATCGGTCGGCCGATGGAATTTTACTAACACACTAGTGGCCACTAGAGTCAGTTGCATTTTTGATAGTCTACTAAAATTTTGACAGCTAAAAGCAGCGATTCTGGTTCTATTATAAGGCTTGACTATAGTAGATTCGGTTCCCTAGTGAAGTGCTCAAATGCATTCCATCAGGTAAAACAAAAACTATACACTAACGTCAGCATTAAAACACGTTAAAACAATATCGAATATTTTAGAAACACGATCTCTCTAGTCATTATTAATGAAGACATCTTAATAGGAAGGAATTTCTAGCGGGCGACCGTGACCTTGCTTGACACGATGCACTTTCTTTCTCAGCAGTCGGTTAATGCCATCGCTCGTGACAATAGGGATGTTGAAGTGTATATCGATAATTTCACTATCGACTTAAATAAATTGTTTGTTTTAAAAAAGGTTTTCAACTTTTTATTTAGGAATGCTGCTATTTGTGGATTTTAAAGGCCAATAAAACTCTATCACGATTGTTTAAAATTAAATATAACGTAATCGCCAGTTTACGAATTTTAAATTGCATTTTTTATTAAAAATTTGTACTAGTACTAAAATTTTCTGGAATTAGTAAAACTAGAACACAGCAATAGGTTCGCCCTTGGTACAAAATGCAAATTATGAAATGTAGGCGAATAGCATCCCTCTGCTTACTAAATTAAATAAATATCCATCACGCCTTATCCCCGAAGGGGTGCCAGAGGCATATTATATGCCCACTTTTCACCGTGTGGATTCCTGTCCCTACTAAATTAAAAAGTGACTATACGTAGGTATGTACTAAAACTAGTTTAGCTTGCATCTGCAAATATCTTCTTACCGCAAACTGCTATGAAACTTATAGAAAAACATTGTTTTTTCAGTCTTTAGTGACATGGCCGGGCACATCACTATTTGACACTTGACATATACAACATTATGCAACGGCATCCAAAGAATCAGCGGTTGACACGTTCGAATTTTGATAAGTATTTGATTTTATTTGAATTGCGTTACTGAGCAAGCTTGTTGAACATTGATGTCGAGTTCGTTGTCAATAAAGTTGGTTGCCAAATTTGGTGCACTTAGTGGAACCTAGATATTAGCTTACGGCTAGGATAGACGGCGCTGTGCAAAAAAAATGTCCCACAATATTTATTTTTTATTTATTTATAAAATGCATTAGAAGTATAATTATACACTCATACTATACTATAATAGATAGTCACACCTTTTTAGAGTATTGTGCCTCAAAAAGAAAAAACGGAACCCTTATTAGAGCAATTTCTTGTGCGTACATCTAGTCGTCTGTCAACTGAAAATGCCGCTAGGCGAAACCAGTCAATAAATAATGTGGAACAGTACAAGTGTTTTCATTCAAGATGTGTAGCAAGTTCCACCAAGTGCCATCAATCAACATTCAAAAGTGTATAATCCGCTAAATTTATTAATTTTGTGTAAGCAGGAACCTTATTTGCAAATTTTGGCGCCACTGCACATTATACATTTTCAATTCAATCAATCAGTCTGGACACGTAATAGCTTTGATAAAATATGTTATTTTTTAAATAATTTATTAGTGAATATATTATGATATTTTACGCAACTTTATGACTGCAAAATATACTGAATTATCTCATTTCATAGACGAAGCGAAAAGGGAAGTCATGTTTTTATTAAAAGTACATTCGTCATTGACAAATTATGAAAGTGCACTTGATTGTCACTTTAGTGGTTGCAAAATAGTAGTAGTAGTTGAGTTAGTATATAGTATCAATCATCTTCTTAAACAGAATGATGCCACCAAATTTTGTCTCGAAATTCTGGCGAACGTCGGAATCCTATTGTATACGTTTATAAAGATAAAGAACTGAAAAGTAACCAATTTTGTGAGAGTGTACCAGCAATGTAAGAAGTAGTGTACAAAGTAGTAGTGTACAAAGTTAATAAAAATGTTTTTGAAAATTTTTACACAGCGCCATCTTGCCCAAATGAAGCTAAAGCACAATAAAAATACCTTTATATTTTTTCAATAACATTGTCGTAATCAATGCTAGCAAAAACAAATCTCCTCCGATCCATGCGACCAAGACCCAATGTTCGGAGTCTCATGCGGAGCAGTCCTTCAGCGTAACTGGATCAAGTCCTGCTCTGGACTGCAGTGGTGACTATAAGTGGTACTCTATCCTCGGATTTGACTTAAATACACTTAAAGTAGCTATGCAGCGTGAGCACTTGAGTCATAAATATGTGACGTTTCCTATCCTCCGTACCTACGCTTCGAAGTTAAACAGAACTCCAAATGAGACATTGGAAAACTTATCCAAAAGTAAATAGAAGCACTATTTACTTTAATAAATTATTATTAAAAAATCTATAACTAAATATATGTCAAAATTAACCACAAATATAATATCGTATTACAAATTCTAATTATAATTATTTCAATGACCTTGACTATTGTTATCTCTGTAGTTTTGCATAGACAAAATAAAGATAGCTATAACAATTATTTATGTATTAGATGACGTCTGTGTCATAGCAACTACGAAATGACATACGATACATCTCACAGGTGTTTAAATCTTATGCTGAGTTTTCATATTGAGATAATGTTACAAAAAATAACATAAATATATAATAATAAATATTGTGGGACAGTTTTCACATAGCGCCATCTAGCCCAAACTAAGCTCAAGCTTATAGCTTGACAGCTGTGCTATACTATGGAATCTAGACAACTGATATAAATACTTATATATTTCTAAAGACATACATATTAAACATAGGGAGCACACAAACTCGGAAACCAATATTAGTGGATCACACAAATATTTGGTCCGACCCAGGAATCGAAGTCGGGACCTCATGCGTGGCAGTCGCATACACAACCACCGCGCCACCGAGGCAGTCATACACACATAAATATATTGTCACGCTTGTTACCCGAAGGGGTAGAAAAATTCTTGTATTCTTCATCCTAAGTCTTTTTCCAGTTTTTCTAAACCCTACCTGGATTTGGAGTCTGAGGTTCACTTTTTTGACTGCTAGTAGCAGCTATCGTTTGGCTTAAAATTTTTGGCATTGTAGGGAGCGATTGTCGTCTGACCTTCCAATGCCATAAGGGTGCTAAGTCGTTGTCTCGTCCCTGTCTTCTTCTCTGCTTTTCTTTTATCTTATAGAGATTTACAAAAAAAAAATTTTGGCCAAGAGCAAAGTTTTAGGGCTAGCGCATATAAACAACTTTTGCATCGACTAAACTGTTTTGTCGAGCTTCGTAGTTCTTGTGATTTCCACATAACTAAACCGTTCAGTTGATGGAGGTGCGCACAATTGATGCAGTCGATCGTAGATTTTTTTTATATCCTCAAATCAACCAGTCTTTATTCAGCAACGCTCGAGTCATGGTGTTAAAAACAATGTCAATGAACAAGAAAGTCCTAGTTTGTGCTTTGCATTATACACATAATAAAAGAGAAAAAAAATGTGTTTATACTCAGTGATAGATTATCTAGTGGAATATTTCATACGTTACATTATAAGCTAAAAGAGCACCCAGATAAGTTTTATAAATATTATAGAATGAGTGAAGAAACGTTTAATGTAACAATATCAAACGCTTTAAATGCTTTTGCTAGACTGACAGTCGCGGATCGACTGTTTAGTCGATGTTATGTGCACATTTATCGATAGTTGTCCAACTTGTTTTCTGTCCTCTCTGGCTACCCCGTCAGGGTTACAGCGTGAAGATAGTTAGTTCTTGGTCCAACTTTTTAATCCAAAGTTGATGGATCATACTAACGAGTTGATGGTATGTGCGCTACAATATAGTGCTATAGACATATGATACACAACTAAATAGTTGTTCAACTACAAGTTGTATGTTAGGGCTAGCCTTTTACTTAGTGTATATGTAAAAGTCGGGCTTGTTCGAATACTTATAACTGAAGAACGGGTGGGTTGATATTTTATGATTCTTGCTTTATGGAATTGTCTCTACCCCGAATAGCAGAATGAGTAAAACTAAACAGGAAAATTTGTAAAATAAAAAACACAGATATCGTGCATCACACGACAATCAAAAATTTTTTTTTCACTATTTTTGCCTTAACTTTTTTGTTTTTCACTTTCTCGAATAATTCTTTCTGCGCCTTACAGCTCTCATAAATACGCGTCTTTTAAGCTGTTAATGGATATCTTATCTTTACAACTCTCCAAGATGTAAGGGGATCGCACTTTTTCGTGAAAACGGAGCCTACACTGGAGTGAATGAAAAGACATTTCCAATGTCAAAAGAATGTCATGTCATACATTCTCTATTTAATTATAACGCGGCGCAACGCACGCCGGGGCTAATAGTAAGTTATATTATTTGTCATCCTACTAATATTATAAGCGCGAAAGTTTGTAAGTATGGATGGATGTTTGTTACTCTTACACGCAAAATCTACCGAATGGATTTTAATGAAACTACAATAATATAACTTACACATCAGAATAAAACATAGGCTACTTTTTATCCCAAGATCAAGTTCCTGTGGGAAACGGGAACGGGAAAACTTCACCACGCGTGCGGAGGCGCGGGCGTCAACTAGTTTTTTTCTGTCTGATAGTTCGTCAAATTAAATTAACTGACAAAGCAAATTTTTATGTCAATCATATTTTTTAAAGACGAGAGAGTAAGGCACTGTAATCCGACCTATCGTATAGACCTTAATAGAGTGCAATAACCTTTAACTAAAAGAACCACATTTATAATAAATCAGTCAAAATAAATTCGTTATTCATTGCCGTTTTAGTACGTCTATTACATCTATTTGTTTGTACTTCCGGAGTGACTTATACTGAAATGGGATGAGTCTTCCGTATGAGCGTGAATGGTAGTTGCGTAATGATCGCACGCGCAATCGATTTAGAATCGAATGAGAAAGGACCTAATCGATTATATTCTGAATAATAATGAAGCGTTAAGTGATCATTTGAACACATTATATAGTAACGCAGTTTTTACTCAGAAGGGTAGGCAGAGTTGTATTTTGTTCCACTTATTATGTGGTGACCCTATTGCCATTTTGAGAAAGAGAGGTGCAGGTTGTCCGTTGTAGAAACATAATAGACATAGTACTGTTATTTTTTCTGACAAAACCTACCACTAAAGATTAATGATTTGATTTTAATATGGGTAGGCAGAGGCATACTATCCGCCCACATTTCACCGTATGCATTTTTGTCCCACGTAACAGGTGGTGAGCCTATTGCATTGGGTTTTAACAATTTTAAAATAATATTGAAAATTTATCCAACAACACCCTACAGCAACTAGACATAATAAAAAAATATAAAACTACTAAGTATAGACAAAATAAGGAGCGAACCCTGAAAAATTGATTCACATCTAACTAACATGTAAAAAATATTGAATAACATAACAAGAATTCAAGAATCCCCCGTAATGGAAAACGGTTAATAAAATTCTAAATTTGGCATAGTATTTAGTATCTAACCCTGCGACCGCTAGTCGCACTCGCATAATAACATGTGTCCACAGCCGAGAGCGTGTCAAGTGCGCCGGAGTGACGCAACCCGTCGCGTGCTGGTGAAAGAGTGGACCACGTTTCGTTGTTTTGTTTGACGAGTATGGCAATTATTCAGATAAACCATCGAAACTGTATATTTGGTCATATTTCCAGTTATTTAACTCCACTGGTACGGAAAAAATGCTATTGATGTCTGACCGTCCGTCCATTCAGTCTACAGGTTGCATTTTTCATCGGATCTGCATGCAACTTGGCATGGACAATCCTTGATGTAGACAACAACTTTTAGCGAGGGGGTTTTTCGATCGGGGGGAAAATGGAGGCAGGGGAGAGGAAATGGTCCCGTAATGGTGGCAAGAGACCTCAAAACGAAAAAAAGAAATCAATTAAAAACTACTCGTTACAGAACCACTAGTTGAATAAATTACTTAACATTAATACTCTGTTCATTCGGTCATATACTCCAACCTATTATTTGGTATGTGAGAATAATATACTTAACATATATATTATTGCTATTTTCATTCTAGACAAGGTAGCATTAAGCATTTTCAATTTTAAATATTATTATTTAAAATTTTAGCTACTAATAGAAGTAAAAAATTAATGAAAAATCTTTCAATATTGGATGCATGTATAATTCTAGTATTTTTTTTTCCAACTGTACTTTATTACGTATATTCATAAATATTAATTTTTCATTAAAAATCATATCTAAATTTGGTTTCAATCTATTTTTGGTAGCTAAGCTAGGCTTATATTACTAAATCAAATTCTAAAAATAAGAAAATGTTATACCTGCCTACATTATATGTTCCCTCATGAATAAAATTCTGTCTTGCTTGGATAATGATTACTTTAGTTATGAATGAGATAGAGTAATAAGTACCCCGAGTACGCCATTTTCAACTTTATTTTAAGTTATAACTTTGAATCCTCAGTAAATATTTTATAGAGCCTGCTCCTAAAAAAGTTACCACAGAGTTCAGGATTATAGCACAGTATAAAGAGTAAACCTATCAGTAGCGTTACGCCTTTGAAGTTGCCAAAAAGCCGACAACGTCTAGACAGTGATGCTTGTAGGGTTGTCACAAGTATACAAGGCTGATGTTTTTTATAATTTATTTATTAACTCGTCACTATCAACTAAACAAACAAAGTAAATCAACTATCAACATTATAATATTATAATATCTTAATCTTAATAATATTATAAATTTGAAAGTTTGTAGAGATGTTTGTTACTCTTTCACGTAAAAACTACTGAATAGATTTTAATGAAACTTTACAATAATATAGCTTATACATCGGAATAACACATATACTTTTTATCCCGGGAACAAGTTCTTATGGGAAACGGGAACGGGAAAACTTCTCTACACGGGCGAAGCCGCGGGCGTCAACTAGTATGTATATATAATAAATCAATAATATAAATACCGGTTTAAAAAAAAGGATCTGAGATTTCATCAATTGCCGCACACGGAAGTAAATAAGGTTCATTTCATGTCGAATCGATAGTTTTTTTTATGAGAAAGCGTTTACGAAATGGCTGCCGCGAAGTAGATATAAAATTATGGGGTTTCTAGCAATCAATATGGCCGCCGAACTGTTCTTATAAAATTTCATGTTGGGTATCGTATAAAGGTTTTTTGGTATGCTGAGTACGAATTTCGTGTTAATTTTGCAATCCAATATGACCGCCGCGTCGTGGTTTTCAGATTTCATGTTGGGTATCGAATAAGGGTTTTTTTGGTATGCTGAGTACGAACTTAGTATTAATTTTGCAATCCAATATGGCGGCCGCGCCGTGGTTATAAAATTTCATGTTGGGTATCGTATAAGGGGCTTTTTGGTATGCTTAGCACGAATTTCGTGTTAATTTCGCAATCCATAATGGCCACCGTGTCGTTATAAAAAAAATCAAGGGAATGGGAGCATGAACCGGGAATGGGAATTGACGATGAGAACTAGGGATGAGAAATGGGAACTGGAAGCTGGGGATGGGAACTGGGAATTCAAACAAGGGTGAGCTGACATATGTGATCTCATATTATTATGTTTCTTCTTTTCACGGGTATCTTCTTTTTTTTTATGAAGATACCCGGGTTTTTGTTAGGCGTACATGGGGACATACTGGTCCAACACGCTGAGGCCTTTTGAGAATTTTATTCTAAAAGGAAATGGGACTCCCACTGCAGACAGTCCACGCCCGCCTTATGTAGAAGAACTATAATGGATCACCTCCAATGGGAGTTAAACTATTGTAAAATATGCTAACTAAGAAATGGGCTATTGGGTTGGGGGGTTGATGAACTAGGTGATTATTATGGATAAAGGCGGCGTCTGCCATTTTAATATCTGATTATCCAAATTTTGGCAGACGGTGACTCGCCAACTCACTAGATGGTCCCCCTATACAATCGCCATAGGCATGATAAGCCTGTAAGGCGACAGGAGGCAACACCGGTGGGCGGCTTGGGGTGTCGAGCGGTGCGGCGCCGGTTTCACCATCGCGGGTCAGACCGGGGTAGTTATGCCCTTGAAAATGACACTTCCACCCCCGAGCATATAGCTCTGGCTCCCTCCCTCTGACCGGCCAATTAAGGCAAGCCAAAGTTGAGATTTGCTGCACTACCGGGAGTAGCACTCTCACTGCTCACCCGTTAGCCCATTAAATGCTAACCGGTGCAGAAGGGCAACAAAACTCTGAGGAATCGGGACCGATGTGTAGCCACGCACATTCAGCTCGCCACAAGCTGCCCTGCGGATGTGAGCTTTTCAATAACTTTCTGATACATTTTTTTGTTGATATCAGAAAGTGGATGACTCAAAAAGCGAATCTACTATACCCTCATAGGGTTGCGTTAATCCTATAAAAGATTACAACTGTCCTCGAGGGGTATATTATTATTATTATTAATTTGTTCAATTTGTCTTCGCCCCGATGAGCACTCTAAGAAAAAAAAAACAAATTCTATGGAGATACGAAGTTAGTCGGGTATATTAGGCATATTATTAGTAGTAAATGAGTTAATGATAAATATTTTCGGTTTTTGGCTAACTGGACTTCATGCTACTGTTGTTTTCAACAAAAAAATATTGGTTACGCTTTGAACAAGTTTAAATATTAATTATGACGAAAAACTTGAACACAGGATAACATAGTATAGAGTATAGTTATAATCCCACATGTGTGGCTCCGCATACCATAATAATCTTATGCGATACCCAACATGAAATTTATAACAGTTGGCGCGGCGGTCATATTGGATTGCAAAATTAACACGAAATTCGTACTCAGCATACCAAAAAACCCATAATATGATACCCAACATGAAATTTTAGATCCACGGCGCGGCGGCCATATTGGATTGCAAAATTAACACGAAATTCGTACTCAGCATACCAAAAAACCCCTTATACGATACCCAGCATGAAATTTTAAAACCACAGCGCGGTGGCCATATTGGATTGCAAAATTAACACTAAATTCGTACTCAGCATACCAAAAAACCCCTTATATGATACCCAACATGAAATTTTAAAACCACGGTGCGGCGGCCATGTTGGATTGCAAAATTAACACGAAATTCGTGCTCAGCATACCAAAAAACCCTTTATAGGATACCCAGCATGAAATTTTAAAGTCACGGCGCGGCGGCCATATTGGATTGCAAAATTAACACTAAATTCCTACTCTGCATACCAAAAAACCCCTTATAGGATACCCAACATGAAATTTTATAACCACGGCTCGGCGGCCATATTGGATTGCAAAATTAACACGAAATTCGTACTTAGCATACTAAAAAACCCCTTATACGATACCCAACATGAAATTTTATATCCATGGTGCGGCGGCCATATTGGATTGCAAAATGAACACGAAATTTGTATTTAGAATATTAAAAACCCCATGAATTAAAGAAATCTATACAAAAATTCAAAAATCATAGCAAGCGGTCGTGAATGCGTCAGCCCTGAAAGACTGTCCCGAGCCACTAACAACATTTTGTTCGCAGCTCGGGACAAACCCTCCCGCGTCTCGTCCCTCGTCCCCCGCACGATTGCTCTGTCTAGACAGCTTCGTCGACCGACTGTATCTCTTTCGGCTGTGATTATAGTCTAATTGATTAGGTTCAATGACTGTTCTGTGAGATAGGCGATAGTATTATTATATACTAGCGGACACCCTGCGGTTTTACCCAAGTAATTTCCGTTTCTGTAGGAATACGGGAATAAAATGTAACTTCAGTTCTTCCTTATAACATTAGCTATCTGCCAGTGTTAATCTCGTTAAAATCGGTCCAAACATTTCAGAGATAATATGATAATTGTTTTTTTTATTCAAATACCGTATTCACTTTCATATTTGGAATAACAAACAGAAACTTTATTTTTATTTTTTTTATTTACGCTGGACCGTCTAGCTCTAAGTAAGCTAATATAAGCTTGTGTTATGGGATCTAGATGATTGAAAAACATACTAACATATTTCTGTATACGTCGTGTTATACATAGGAAACACCCAAACTCCGAAGCAAACATTTGAGGATCACACAAATATTTTTATTTATCTATATAGATTTTATTGTTGAGACAGAACTTACCAAAACAATAATCTTAGCGTGTGAACTCAGTCGTCTTAATTTTGTCGGCATCATTTCTTTATGTGTACCTGAAAAAATATAATTTATTTTATAGTATTTTTATGGCGAAACAAACTTACTTTAACAAGGCTCTCATTTTTTTAAACTAATTACTGTTTTTAAAAGTTACATTTGGCATGAGATTTTTAACCAATTGATGTTCTCAGAATGGATTCTGTTTTTACGAGTATATTTTTTACTGTAAGCGATTGCTATCTAAAGGTCTAGCATGGTACCAAAAGATGTAGTAAACAGCAACAGCCAACAGAGCAACTGTTGATAATCGCTACAAGTACTACCTACCTAGCAGCAATTGTCACAATAAGTCTTTAAATAATTTGTTCATATAATTTTGTCACCTGTGACATTAATATCGCAACATTATATATAAATTAAAAAATGTTGTTAATTTTTTTTAACACAGCGCCGTGTAGCCTATATTGAACTAATGTAAGCTTGTGTTATGGAATCTAGACCACTGATAAACATACTTATATATTTCTAAATACATACAAACACTGAAATATCAGACTGACATGTTGTTTTGAAGTAACTTCTTTATCGACGTATGAGAGAAATTTTGTAAAAGTCGTAGAGAAGTTTCACTTCTTACCAGTGTACTCTGGTACACACACATATTTTTAATATACAATACTCGTAGATATGGATAAGAAGTCAGACAGCAGTCGCTACTAACAATGCCATGAAAAAAAAACAAAGATCATAAGTTTATAACACCTGTCTCTTTTCTCATGATGCCTGAAAATAAAGATATTTTATAATATTATATTATTATTACTTGTAGGAGCAGTTAAAACACGATTCCGGGCTACAAATCCTGGTACACTTTGGAAGCAATTGGGCAGAAGCTAAAATGAGGACGAGATTGTCAAATACAGCCCAGGCAATTGTTTTTTTAAATCTTAATCTCTCTAAATCTAATACGTGCTTTATCGATAAATGGGCTATCCAACACAAAAATATTTTTTCTAATCCGACCAGTTGTTCCTGAGATTAGCGCGTTCAACCAAACAAACAAACTTTTTAGCTTTATAATATTAGTATAGATTTGTCTAAAAGATGTCTGCTACAAAATAAAGTTAAAAGATTCCACCAGAACAAACATACACACATTCAAATTAGTAGAAGTTTGTAAAATATGCAGTTTAAGGACAAAATTACTTACCAACGAATCGAAAATATATCTTAAAGTTAAGCACTAAGTAGTTCCATTAGCTTTCACACAAACCATGTTAAGCAAAGATCAGTTTACAACTGTGTTTAAAACCATTTTAATGTGCTCTGGTAAAGTGTACAACCACGGTTGGTAATGACATTTTGATAATTATTGCGAACTTTGTATCTTTCATCAAATATAAAGGTAGAGACACAACCACAGAAACAGTTTACGCGACGAAATTTTCGTCATCACATACATTTTTTTTGCAAAATTTTTTATTACTCGCTTTCTTTTGTATATGTATGGTCACGTCTTGCGGCAACCGCCGGGCCACGTGGGAAACAAATGTCCGGCCATGTCAGCCCCGCCGAGTCCCGGTAAGAGGGGAAGGCCCAAGAAGTGCTGGCTTGAAGTCGTAAGGGATGACATGCGTGCCAATGGTCCCACTACAGGGGATGCCGACGACCGTGCAAAGTGAGAAAAGTAGGAAAGCGGACCCTGGGCGTAGCGAGACGCAACTAGGACAGACGCTCGGATGATGATGATGACTTTCTTTTGTCTGTCCGGGTGGAATTTTGTAATTGATTTTAAACTAAGCTCTCGATGATCCAGATATTTGAAAGGATAGCTCGGGCACACATATTTTATTATTAAAGTGAAAAAAGACAACTTGTTTCGAGATGGGGCCGCGGGGATTGAACCTGAGACGTTTGCCAAACCTGGGCAATGTTCTAGCCACTGAACTACCCGAACCGTACCGTCAATTCCCGTATCGTCATTTAAGAGGATGTATTTAAAAATATATAAGTAAGTTAACATTTCTTTAGATCTTACGGCACGAACTTAAAGCTTAGTTTGGTCTAGATGGCGCTGTGTCAAAAATGTGCCACATTTTTTATTTATTTACTTAATGCTGCAAAATTATGTGACGTCACACTTTGTCGTTTATATTTCGCAGGTGTGTCTGCACACTAACGATCTTACAATACTTTAAGTTTCAGAATGAATTGTTGTTCACAATGATAGCGGAAGTTTCTGTAAAGGATCCAATTAAAGAGTGTAATTATTGGTGAAATGGTTCCTGTTCGGGTCACGACCGCATTCTACAAAGGTATAGTTTTGAATCATTCTTATGTGATATATGAAGAACTATAGAATCTTAGAGTGTGCCAAGATCCTGGGGATCCAAGTCAACTGATCCTAGCAGTCAATAATAGAGGTCTCCAGGCTTCAAGGTTTGGAGACATCTTCTATTTTTCATTGGCCCATTTACACAAGTACTCGCTTTGTCGATTTTAACCTCGCTGATGGAGGGGAATGGTTCTCACTCAGGTATTAAATATATAAGCTACTCAACCTTTATACAAGATTTTTTTTTCTTTTGTCATAAATAATTACTTTTTAAAGTTTAGGTAGGTGTCATCACAAATCGAATGATTTTAGATGCAATTCTATTTTATTTTTATACTACGACATGGCAAACAAGCTTACGGCCCACCTGGTGTTAAGTGGTTACCGTCGCCTATAGACACTTGCAATATTAAGGTTAACACTGCAAGTGTATTGCCATCCTGGGGCCTAAGATGATATGCCTTTCATGCCCAGTAATTAAACTGGTTACCTTTACCTTCAATCCGAAACACAGCGGACTGCTACACGTATACATTCGTACGTGCAACTTTGCTAAGTGCCGGTCGATGGCGCTTTACGTCGCCTTAAGACGTAAAGAGGTGGATTAATTCGTCAGGTTCGAGTAGGTCTCGGTGGTGTAGTTGGTAAACGCATGTGGTGCGTTGAACCAGAGAACTGATAGACAAACTGATAGAGGTAGACCTTGGCGTACGTATGCCAATCAAATTAAAGAGCTTTTGACAAAAGGCCCTTAACCGGCGATCTTGTATGAAAACACTTATGAAAGTATAAGAAGCGAAAGTTGTATGCCAGAATCGTAGCAAGTGGAATGCCATAGTCTCTGCCTACCCCGTTGGGAGACAGGCGTGACGATATGTAAGTGTATGTATGTAAATCTTTTTATTTACACCCAGAATTACTCTACTTGACATTACAGGCTAGTTTTTGAAAGCCTGCCGATACCTTTCACTGCAATTAAAGAATGCGAGCATCTTGTGGCATTTTCGAAACCTACTCCATATTTGGTATACAGGCTTTTAAGCTGGTTGTAGGTGTATGACTTGATCTAGAAATGCTACAGGTATTTATGTTAAATCTGATTGAGGACGACATTTTTTAATTTACCTCTTCGAAGCAATTTTGATATTTACTCTCATATTTTACCCACATGCCTGGCGATCTGTCGTATCTGTCTACCCCGTCAGGGATACAGTATGAAAATAGTTAGTTTATTTTACCCACATATACAGTGTCATACCTATAAGCATAGGCTGCAGCAGCTCATTCTGAGCACAAACTACCTGTAGTTGTTTCATTTAATAAAATAAAAAAAAATCTTGGAACATGAAAAATTGAAAAATCTAATTATAGGACAGCTTAATTTACACAACGATAGGGCAGCCACGGCGGAACTGAACCGCCTAGTAATAGAGAACAAATTAGACATTGTCCTCTTACAGGAACAATATCAGAATGCCCACCTGCGTAACAGAGTGGTACAATTACATGCCAAGGCACGAGCTGGGATTTATGTTTCTAGTACAAATATTACTGTAACATCTTTGAGCAACCTCATGACATCTCATTGTGCTGTTGCTGAGGTTACTTCCTCGGCCTATAGGGTGTTTGTTGTGAGCTGCTACTTTCAAAATTCACATCATATCGATCCTCACTTACACCATCTTCGTCACGTCCTGTAGTCTCTTGCGGGTCAAAGAATAATCATAGGCGCTGATGTCTATGCCTCTTCTACATTATGGTATGGCAAACTACGTGTATTCGATAGGGACCGGCGCTGTGCCATCGAAGAATTCATTGCAGAAATGAATTTATCTATACACAATTGTCCCAATGTACCACCTACTTTTTGCGGCCCTATGGGTGAGTCTTCTATTGACATGACGCTTTCACGCGGCGACGTCTCGATATTCGAATAGCGTGTCCTCCCGGATGCGTCCTGTAGTGACCATCGTTTAATCGTTTACAAGCTCTTACCCGGTGATGCCCGAGAGGCGCAAAGTACTACTTGTAATTTCAAATATAAAAGTCATAGGCAAACTGGGAGCTATTTGGTTCTTTGTTTGCGGCTTACGCTAAAGATTTTGGTCGTGGTAACCTGTCTGTCAAAGAGAGTGCTTCGTTAATGTCAGAAACTTTTACCTACTATGCCGACGTGGCCATTAGTCGTGGATCTATTAACAACACTCGGAGAAGCAATTGGTGGAGTGATCGTTTAGCTGAGCTTCGAAGGCGTTTCCGGAGAGCTCGTAGAAAATTAAATTATTTTAAAAAGCATAAAATTAGTGCCGGTGCGGAATACAATAGCGCTTTACTTGCTCTTAGAGTTGCCAGGTCCCATTACAGGGCGGCTGTTGAAAAATCAAAGGGTAATTTGCTACGTAAACTAGTGCATGGCCTGGAAGCTGAGGGTCCGTGGTGGCCTATTTACTATGAGTTTAGGGCTAACCGTTCTGTTGATCTTGCCGTTGATGTATGTAATATCAAAATTAACAACTCGCATACTATAGGTCTGAAGGAAACCGCGGATTACCTCTTGGATTCTCTTATAGCCGACGACTGCTCGGAGAACGATAGTGATTATCACCGACATATAAGACAGTGGGCTCTTGAGTCACCATACTCACCCCAGTCAGACCTACCAACTTCTGATGAGTTCCTCGAAATTGTTAGGTCGTTGTCCATGGGTAAGGCGATAAAATATCTAACAAAATGATAAAGGAGGCTTGCAAGCTGTCGGGTGAAGTAATATTAAATGTTTTTAACCGGTGTATTTACGAGGGAGTGTTCCCCCGTATTTGGCGATGTGGCTATATTCAGATTATTCCCAAAAAAGGCGACAAGCCGCCAGATGACCCTAAGTCGCACCGACCGATCACATTGTTGCCCTCCTTGGGAAAGCTTTTAGAGCGTCTCATAGTACCCCGGCTCCTGCCGGGCGGTATTAAATTTCACGAAAATCAATTTGGATTTACAGTAGGAAAATCTACTATTGACGCAGCGATATCAGTGCGAAAGACTGTCACTTCATCGGTTTCTCAATATGTGCTGGCCATCTCCCTAGATATTTCCGGGGCTTTCGATAACGCTTGGTGGCCAATGCTATTAATGAAATTAAAGTCTCGCGGTTGCTATAGAAATATTTACTGTCTTATTTGTTCATATTTTTCACAAGGTACAACAACTTTAAAATTAGGTCATTATTCTGCTACCAAAACTTTAACCATAGGCTGTCCTCAGGGGTCTGTCCTAGGCCCACACTTGTGGAACTTAGGATTTGATGACTTTTTCAGTTTACCATTACCGGAGGGCTGTTCAATGACAGGATACGCCGATGACGGTATGTTGCTCGTTCAGTCGAATAGTCGTGCGGGACTCGAGAGCTTGGCCCGTGTATATATATAAACACGTGTTTGCGCGTCGTTGCGGAGTGGGGCGTACAAAACAGGTTATTTTTTGCACCCAACAAAACATTTCAGTTGCTTTTAAAAGGAAGTTTGAATGTACCAGCGCGCATTAAATTCAATAACGTTTACATTAAAAATAAAACTTCGGTTTGCTATTTAGGATTGATTTTAGAGAGAAATTTTGCATTCGTTGAGCACATAAAAACTGTAGGTGAAAAGGCTAAAAATAGCTTTAATGCTTTGTCGAGAATATCTACTGCTACATGGGGACTTTCGTTCAAAACACTGAAGGTCGTTTACGGGGCCACTTATCTAGGCTGTATGTGTTACGGGGCGCCGGTATGGGCAGATAAGGCTACTATTGGTGCTGCACGTTTAAAGTTACTGCAAAGTCAACGCCTTGCATTGATATTTTTATGCAAGGCCTACAGGATGGTTAGCACGGAGGCTCTGCCGGTGATGGCAGGGGTCCTCCCGGTTGATCTCGAAATTCAGAGACGCGCGGCTTTATACTATTCGGCTACGGATGGCATGGATGATAGGTTTTTGTTAGAAAGAGATCGCCATAGAATTGCCAGACTGTATCGTGATAATATACGTGAAGAACTTTTAGACGAATGGCAGCTGCGTTGGAACACTTCCATCAAAGGGCGCCACCTCTACCAGTTTTTCCCAGACGTTCGTGAACGCCTGGGAATGTCCTGGCTGGAGGTTGATCACTGTGTTGCTCAATTTCTTACGGGACATGGTAACTTTAGGAGCAAATTACATTCGTTTAAGCTGGTTGAGTCACCGTTCTGTCAGTGTTCAACTGCTGACGCCAAATATGATCAGACCGCCCATCATATACTTTGGGAGTGTAGCATTTGGCAAAATGAGCGATATAATATGCTTAATTGTTTACAAGTAACGTCGGGAGTAGTTTACTATGCGGATCTCGTGGCATCGAGGGTAAATTTTCGTGCTTTTAAACGTTTCTGCCATACATATTACTGGAATCAAACATAGCTCACATAGGACCCGTAATATTCTATTACCGTTGTGCTTCCCTATTCTATAGGATTTACACCTAGTTGCTTTCCAGGTCTCCCGCTTTGCAAAGGAGGGAAGAGGCATTACGTTCTTTTCTTACTTCCTCACATTATCTTCTGATTAATTTCGTTGCGGGTTCCAAGACATGCTAACTTCTCCTGGGACATCACCGAGATCGAGCTCGGTGTAACTTTTCTGGTGTTTTGGTCATTGCTGTAGATCCTGGTTTACAGGAGTCACAGTAATGGGAATGTGGGTGGGATTAGTCCCAATAAAAAAAAAACTAAAAAAATTACCTACATATAAAGTGATAAATTTGATCTGTGTTTATATAAATTTTGGGTCTTATTCGCGACGTGTGTACTATAAGGTACACAGGCTTCCCGACGTTTCGACCATCCGTGGTGTCGGGTTGACTCAAGTGCAATCCGGTCGAAACGTTTCTCGGGAACAGGTTCTCGACCTGTTCCCAGAATAAAAAGTAGCTAACTCCACATCAATTTTTTTCCAAATTGGGTTCAGTCGTTGTGCGAGTATAAAAGTAACAAATATCAATACTCACATACACACTTTCGCCTTTTTATATTAGTACTGATAAAAGTTGAAGTGTTTGAAGAATATCAATTCTTTGTCGGTCTGATTATACGAATTTGGTATTTGTATCTAAGTATCAGGTGAACCCCCCGGCTTCGCCCGTGACATACTTTGAACTCCCGTCGCACCTATTTAATCCCGTCGTTCATAAATTCCACAATAATGCATTAAAACATTCCTGATTTGACTACTGCTTTGCTCTCCAGGGTAATAGCTAAAGATAAATAGCCTTCCTTTATAAATGGGCTATCAAACACAATGAGAAATTTTCAAATCCTACCAGTAGTTCCTGAGATTAGCGCGTTCAACCAAACAAACAAACTTTTCAGCTTATTATATTAGTATAGATTACATTCATAATATTTATCAATGTAGCTAACAATATAATAATTTAAACATATCTTTCACTGTTTTACAGAGAAGAAGCGCTCGTGGCCCCGCGGTCTCAGTGTTCTGTAAACGATCACTGCGTTAAGCAACATTCGTTATAGTTGGTCCTTGGATGGCAGACCACTTTGTGGAATTTACATTTGCGAGCGTTTCCATGCTTTGGAAGGCACGTTAAGCCGATGGTCCCGGTTGCCAGTAAAAGCCTTGTTGAAGGATTTATGGGCGGCTTGAAAAATTTCAACAGCAGGTCGCCACAGCCTGCGCCTGTCCATTTCAACACGGCAATGGGCTCACCACCTGTTACGTGGGACAAACATGCATACGGGAAATGTGGGCATATATTATGCCTATTCCTACCCCTTCGGGGATAAATGTGACAATATGTATGTATGTATAGTAACGGTATTCAGCTAACAACATAATAATTTAAACATATCTTTTACCCATATTTAATAAACTACTCGGGACTTCACGCGAAACAATTTTGTACTTACATTCACCGACGTTTCGAGCGCGTTGCAGCGCCCGTGGTCGCGGCTGGTTTTATAAAATATGAGTATAAACCGCGAAAGTTTAAAAATAATATCTTTTACCGTTGTACAGAGATTGTAGATCGAGTGAACTCGTGGCATTTCCTTGTAATTTCATTCCACCTTTAGAATAGATAACATCTAGACTCCCTCGGTGGCGTAATAGGTAGTGTATACGATTATCATGCTGAGGTCCCAGGGTTCGATTCCCGTGTCGAAACAAAGATTTGTGTGGTTTGCAAATGTTTGTTTCGGTGTTTGGCTGTTTCCTATGTATAATATGTATGTATTTAAAATATATAAGTATGTATATCAGTTGCATAGATCCCATATCACAAGCTTAAAGCTCAGTTTGGGCTAGATGGCGCTGTGTAAAAAGTGTCCTACAATATTTACTTGAGAAGTTGCATATAACCAAAAATTGACGCTAAGATGATAGAGAGTAAGTTAGAATATTAAGGGTATGTAATTATACTACTTAGAAAATAATGAAACTAAAATAAGTAGCACATCAGTACAACTTAATACTTAAGAAAATCTTAAGTTACAAGAAACTCAACGCGTTTATGTCTTTTGTACCGTAATGGCAATTTTCTGACCACTTTTCTGTAAATGACAACCTATTTTCGCACTGAACCGAAAATATTTTCGCTCTCGAATACTTAAACGAATATTTTTTTCTTAATTACTTATCCATTACGCCTTTATTCCTGAAGTGGTAGGAATACTATACGCCCGTATACATTTTTGCCCGTAACAAGCAGTGAAACTCGAACTGCTATTTAAATTTTTTAAGCCGCAAACCAGGCTTTCGCTTGGTTTAACGACGGCCATGTTACTGGCAACCGGGACGAACGGCTTAACGTGCCTTCCGAAGCACGGAAACGCTCGTCAATAAAAATGCCACAAAGTGATCACAAATCCGTGACCAGACAAAGCAAAATATGCTTAACGCAGTGATCGTTTATAGAACACTGAGGTAAGAACTCTTCATGGGTTAATACCCGAAATAATAATAATTGCAAAAAGTCTCTTAAACTTTGATTTATACAAACATACATATTGACACGCCTTTATCCCGAAGGGGTAGGCAGAGGCATACTATACGCCCACATTTCACCGTATGCATTTTTGTCCCACGTAACAGGTAGTGAGCCCATTGCCGTGTTGAAATAGACAGACGCAGGTTGTGGCTACCTGCTGTTGAATTTTTTTAAGCCGCCTATAAGGCCTTCAACCAGGCTTAACGACTGCCATTTTACTGGCAACCGGGACCAACGCCTTAACGTGCCTTTTGAAGCACGAAAACGCTCGCAAATGTAAATTCTACAAAGTGGTCGCCCATCCAAGGACCACCTTTAGCGAATGTTGCTTAACGCAGTGATCGTTTACAGAACACAGGTACGAGCTCTTAATGGGGTTAATAACCGAAATAATCTATTAATCATTGTATGAAGTCACTTAAACACGGATTTATGACACTTATATAACGTTTATTACACCAAATTGTATGAACTCATCCGTACATCTACATCGCAATTACACTCGCGGATGCAACACAGCCTCAGTTTATAACTGTGGGAATTTAACATGAAATTCGTTTGAAATCCAACTCATTAATTTGTTATTTACGTTTGTTTTAATTTATAATTATATTGCCAGTTTTGATGTTAGTAATTTGGGGAGATCCGGGATCATCTACTTTATAATATGCATCTACTTCATAACGTGGAAAAATAGTATATCCTACCACTGCATCGAGTAAAAGACGTGAATAGTTTCGTAGAAGGTGAAGGCCTTATAGAAAATATCATTTTAACTTTCACAGCGTGAATTGGACAGTCAGCGTTCGTTAGGATATTGCGCTGAGGCCCCAGGTTCGATTCCCGGGTCGGAACAAATATTTGTGTGATCCACAAATGTGTGTTTTGGAGTTTGGGTGTTTTCTATGTATAATATAATGTATGTATTTAGAAATATATAAGTGTGTTTATCAGTTGTCTAGATGCCAAACCACAAGCTTATATTAGCTTACTTTGGGCTAGAAGGCGCTGTGTGAAAAGTGACTCACAATATTTATGTTTTTATTATTATTTATTTGTGTTTTGTATTCTGAATATCCAGACGGACAACATCCCAGTTCGATTCACGATAAACTAAATGGCATTTTTGATCAATATGATCATAAAACAATGACATTTGTTTTAAAATATTTACATAGTTGTTTCTCTTTACCACGTAAACAGATTGCTCAAAAACGGAAAAGTCAAAAGTACTCGGATACCCAGACTTGGATGTATGAAGCGATTGATGAATCTACAAGAAGCGAAAGAAGTGTGCTTAGATCGCGTTGCCTGGCGATCTGTCCTCTCTGACTACCCCGTCAGGGATCCAGCGTGAAACTAGTTAAGTTCGTTGTTTCTCAAAATCTTATCCATTGCCAGTTGCCTACAAACCCTACCTGGCCAAAGTCTGCCATTAACCCAGGTACATTTTTCCGAGTAGTAGTACCTTTTTTTTATTCGTGTGGAAATCCTCATGGATGCTATGCCGGAAACCTACCAATTTAAACCACACGATGCCCTTCCATCAGCCTATGGCCAGGAGTCCCGAATGAGCCCTCGTAAGGATAACCCCAGGGCTCCTGACAGACTTTATTCGCCACCACAACCTTGTCTGCGGGGTTCGGGTTTTATCCCACTTCTTTGGAGGATTTTCACTTCTTTGAGGGTTCTCACTTCTTTGAGAAGTGTTAAGTCCGAGTAAGTCCGAGGACTTACCCGGGGCGCACGGCAATAGACAGAAAGATAGGGAACGTATAAATTTAGTGGGTTTGAATCTGGCAAAACATCCATGGAGATTTCCATAAAATAAAAAAAAGGATAATCAAGTATACAACAAGAGTTGGAGAAGGCTAAGGCTTGACAAGACCTTTGTAAATTCACTATTTCTATTATATTTTGCCCGTCTTTAGAACAAAAAGTCGCAAAATTCCAGCAAACAGCCAGTGGATATTATATTTTTTATATACAGACATACATATTGTCACGCCATTATCCCAGAAGGAAGGCAGAGAAGATACTATACGCCCACATTTCACCGTATGCATTTTTGTCCCACGTAACAGGTGGTGAGCCCATTGCTTAACGGCCTAACGTGCCTTCCGAAGCACGGAAACGCTCTCAAATGTAAATCATCATCAATTCATCCAAGGACCAACTATAGCGAATGTTGCTTAACGCAATAATCGTTTACAGAACACTGAGTTAGTGGGGCCACGAGCGCTTTAATTATTATTCTTAGGTATTATAGGTATAACTAGCTAATGCCCACAGCTCCGTCCGCGTGGTGAAGTTTTCCTATTCGAGATTTCGTACGGAACCCTGAACTTTTGTAAATTCAATATAATGTTACGCACGAATAATGTAACTTGTAATGTAGAAAGAATTTTTAACACCGACCCAGTACCTAGTCTGAGCCTATTCATTACAAAGAAACTTACGAACCTTTCCTCATTATAATATTAGTATAGATAAGCGTTGTTACACAGCAATATAAAACACAAATATAATAAAATAATAATGGGCGACCTTATAGATAAGAGCCCAAAAATAAATAAATAAATATTGTGGTACACATTTTTTTTACACAGCGCCATTAAGCCTATAATAAGCTAATATAAACTTATGCTAGTGGATCTAGACAACTGATTAACATACTTATATATTGTTAAATAAATACTTATTATATATAGCAAACATCCAAACTTTGAAACAAATATTTGTTAATCACACAAATATTTGTTCCACCCGGAAATCGAACTAGAGACCTCAGAGTGCAAATCTACACTACATTGGTACTATTATACCACTTACACAAAAGCTATTTCTAACAGGCAACCTTTTTTTAATAAACCTAACAATCTTTTGTTAATTTAAAAATGTATTGTAACTGTAAAACTTAAAGCCAACTTGAATTACTGAACTAATTCTGATAAAACTTACGAGACCGTATTATTTTGGTGTTAATCCAAGATAATAAAATAAGTAAATTACTAAATTTAGAAGATTTATTGAGGTACACTAGTATTGTCTTAAAAGTTAGTTAATAACTCACCACCTATTACGTGGGACAGGACATGATGAAAAGTGGGCGTCCAATATGAATGCCATCAGTGCCACTCCTTCGGGGATATGGCGTAATAGCTAAGTAAAAAATATAATTTAAATAGTATTATCAGTTAGGTAACATAAAACAAATACAAACCACCATAATTACGAGCGTGTCAAGGTTTTTCATAAAACACAAACATAAAAATCCGAAAGTAACATATAATATCATAGAACACACGAATACATACCAATTAAACACTTTCCTAAAACTCTAACTAAATAAAACAATTGCTTTAAACACACGAAGTCACTTATCACTACCAATTTCGAACCAATTGTTTTCGTACTCACATCACGACGTTTCGCGCGTGTTTCGGAACGCGTGCAATGACAGGCAAACACACAAGGTGTACGTGCGGTGCGTTCTATGTCGCTTTGCTCACTAAAGTAAAGTTAGACGGCCGGCCGGCGTGTGCTAATCGCAGCAGACACATCGCATAATCAAGTGAGAGGAACTGTGTAGAGCTGCTAATATGATAAAACAGAAGTTTTTAAAAATAAGACTATTTACGGCAATGGGCTCACCACCTATTACGTGGGACAGGAATACACATGGTGAAAAGTGGGCATACAATATGTATGCCTCTGCCACGCCTTTGGGGAAAGGCGTGATAGATTAATAATTAAAAATAAGAAAACGTCGTCTATATATTTGTGTATGACCCAAGTCAATCTGGCAAGATTGCAAGCTGTTGCACCGGTCCGAGAGCTACAGACTTAAGTTTAACTGACACGTCCACTGGGCAATAAATGCAATATAAGGTAAGCCTGAATGTGTTTAAAATTCCCAGCACATATCCCGAAAGAAGTAAGAATGGCCTTGTAGAAGAGCGCCATTTTTTATGAACGTTATGGCAACTGGCGGCAAGTACTCAATGAACCTTGTAACTTCATTCCTGTGTTCTGTGCTCTCAATACTGCTAGATTTTAATTAGCAAAATATTACCGATACAAGTGGTTCTCATTTGTCAAATTTTCGTACATTATTTAAGATTTCAAAAATTATGGGCATGACATTAAAAGGTGCTACGTCGCATAAAATACTGTAACGACACAACTAATAAATGGACAAACGAGAGGGAAGGCTGTTTTCCATTCAGTAATATGATAATACCAACGCAGAAAACTATGAACAAGCTGAATCTAAGAACGGACTTTTGCCGTTCACATGACTGTATTCATAATAAAATAAAAGCTGAGTAATTATCTGCGCCATAATCCTAAACCTGTTAATCCGTTTTTGAGATATGAGAGAACATCATGCATGCACAACTAATTCATAGTATGCTTGTCATCTGCAAGCAATGAATGTAGTATCGGTACTTGGATTGTCACACCAATATAATACAAATCACACTTACCGCAACTCTTTTAAAGTTCACACCTGACATAACCACATCAAACCAACCTACTTACAAGGCAAAGAAAGCAATACTTCGTTGATCGTTGACATTATTGGTGTCTTCCATAACTTATCCTTCGCTATCCCTTCCTGACACGCTCAAGTGCCATAAGTGTGTGCGAGATAGACGTATGATTAGGAGAAAAGTGAACAGGTTTCGTTAATCACCCAATAAATCGCGTAGTGATCGATTTTTTTCAATGACTAAATATAGAAGATTTGATCAAAATTAAACCGATTGTTTTACTTTTGGATATTTGTAAGGTGTAAAATAAATGAGAAAGTGTGTGGATTCACAGAACAGAAAAAACTGTGGATTATTATACTGTAACTAGCGGACGGCCCGCGGTTTCATCCGCGTAGTACACATTCCAGTAAGAATATAAAGATTTAATGTAGCCTTAAGTTACTTCTTGTTACATCAGCTATCTGCCAGTGAAAGTCCCGTTAAAATAGCTTCAGCAGTTTCAGAGATGCCGAGAAACCAGAACAAACTAACAAAAAATTAAAATATTTTTTTAATGTATATAGTTATATTAGTCAAAAGCTGTTAATTTGGAATGCAAACAGACATTACATTTTAATTATCTCTAGATATATGTATGGTGATTTGATACCTATATGCATATAAGTCTTAACTAAATATCTTAACTTTAGTTAAGATTTTTTATATTGAAGCGCTCGTGGCCTCGCGGTCTCAGTGTTCTGTAAACGATCACTGAGTTACGCAACTTTCACTATGGCTGGTCCTCGGATGGGTGACCACTTTGTGGCATTTACATTTGCGAGCGTTTCCGTGCTTCAGAAGGCACGTTAAGCCGTTGGTCCCGGTAGCCAGTAAAATGGCAGTCGTTAAGCCTGGTTGAAGGCCTTATGGGCGGCTTGAAAATTTCAACAGCAGGTAGCCACAACCTGCGTCTGTCTATTTCAACACGGCAATGGGCTCACCACCTATTACGTGGGACAGGAATCCACACGGTGAAAAGTGGGCATATAATATGCCTCTGCCACCCCTTCGGGGATAAGGCGTGATGGATATTTATTTATTTTTATTTATTTTTTATATACCACATACAAGCATACGGCCCACCTAATGAAAACCCTCTGACTCCTTTTGGAGACCCCATACTGTAAAACCCAGCCAGAGTCTTCATTCCACATTCTAAGCGTAACCCGGAATAAAGCCCCTATCGGACCTATGCCGTGTGCGAGCGCTCCGGACGCTAAGTGTGAGGGTGAACACCTTGTGTAAGGCGAGCCGTGCGATGATAGCCGTGGGCATCATATCAAACAATACCTCAGAGCACAGACTGTTGCACAGGCGATAGAAATAAGATATACGAGTATTTATGGAAATATGGGATTGAAAATTTTCAATAGCCTGTAATTACAACCTGTCCCTAAGTAAGTAGTCTAATCAATCAATCAAAAAAGTTAACTTTGTGCTTCAAATTACCAAAAGAAAAAAAACGCTATGATAAAGATCACTTTCCAGGTGGGCCGTATGCTTGTTTGCCGCCTCAGTGGTATAAAAAAAATACTTTACAAAATTGAATTGAAAATACTTTAAAAATGAGATTATACGGAGAATGATTGAATAACATAACTAAGGCATACTAAGTTTAGTCGACTGTTCTCACATAACTCGAAAGAACAATGTAAGTTAATATTTGTAAGTCATACTTACATTTTAAAAGAGGATTTAAAAGAGGATCATATTTTGCAAACGGTTTACAGGACACACAGGCTCAACTTGGCTTAAACCGATGGTTTAAGCCAAGTTGAAGGTCTTGTAAACTGTGTTTGGTTGAAATTGGTTGCCGATTGAATTTTTTGCCACAACCTGGCAATGCAATGTTCTCAACGCGGCAATGGGCTCACCACACCACCTGTTATGTGGTACAAAAACGCTTACACTAAAATGTGGTCGTATATTATGCCTCTGCTTACCTCCTCGGGGATAAAGGCATTAAAGTTGGTTGGTAGGGTAACGTGGTGTTGAAATACAAAAGTTGTTCCGTGTGTCCCCACACACCCACCGCGTTCCTGACCTCAAAGAACGACCGCAAAAAATATGCGCAATAATATTTAGAACTATTCATAATACTCAACAAAGGATAGTTAAAGTTATTTACATAATTACCTGAGGAGCCTCGTGGCCTTAATGATAATATTTTCGCACACTGATGAATGAGTTTGTTTTATGTAAAACCAGTTCAGTCATAAACTAAATAGGTGATTCCCAGAATGCGTGTAGTCATCATTAATTAAATAATGCGCCGTCGAAACAATAATGTAATTATGTAATAATATTTGTGATTTTATGACGAAAAGTTGAAATGTGATATAATACATTTCCGGGTCATTTCCATGTACCTACAATCCTACTTGTTTCCTGGTATGATCAGAGTTTGATAGGACAGTCATTCCGTCATGGCATTGCTTCACATCCAGACGTCGCACTCCTCAAGTATATACAGAGTTGTTTGGTGGAGTTGCAGAATCTGAACGTTCTGGGGGTTTTATAATGTGCTAGATGACCCCCCACCTTCACCCATACTTCTAACTCCCGTCGGACCTATTTAATTCCGTTGCTTGTAAATTCTACAATTATGTATAAAAAAATTGCCGATTTGTCGACATTTATGATTACCGCTCCGCTCTCCAGGGTAGTAGCGTAATGATATAAAGCCGCCTTCCTAGATAAATGGGCTATACAACACAAGAATAAATCAATTCAATTTTCAATTCTAAATTCAAATGGTCACTTATTCAATTATCTGAACTAGTGAAATACCATCGGCGCATGGTTGTCTTTCACCACAACTATCTGACACTACACAAGTTCATCATAGCAAAAGGTTAGCAACAGAAAACTATTTATCCCAATGAGAGAAGTGTACCAGTTAAGACTTTCGGTGGCGAGGCGTGGACACTAACAGTGGCTAATTAAAAATAATTAAGTATACAGATAGAAGCGCTCGTGGCCCCGCGGTCTCAGTGTTCTGTAAACGATCACTGAGTTACGCAACTTTCACTATGGCTGGTCCTCGGATGGGTGACCACTTTGTGGCATTTACATTTGCGAGCGTTTCCGTGCTTCGGAAGGCACGTTAAGCCGTTGGTCCCGGTTGCCAGTAAAATGGCAGTCGTTAAGCCTGGTTGAATGCCTTACGGGCGGCTTGAAAAATTTCAACAGCAGGTAGCCACAGCCTGCGTCTGTCTATTTCAACACGGCAATGGGCTCACCACCTATTACGTGGGACAGGAATCCACACGGTGAAAAGTGGGCATATAATATGCCTCTGCCACATAAGGCGTGATGGATATTTATTATTTATTTATTTATACAGATTATTTTGAGAGTGCCACCACTATAAAGACTGATTCATAAGGAATAATAGACTAATTTAAATATAAGAATAATTTGTCAAGGTTTTGTGTAAATTGGTTGAAATATGATAATATTGTTCAAGATGTCGGAAAAAACGAATCCAACTGAACGCTTTTATCGAAAATGCTGCCTAATCCGTGAGAGATGTAACGAATTAATGTACAACGATATTATAACAATTTTCATGCTATATTCCTGACGGGGTAGTCAGTAGATTCCTGCTATATAAGTCTACAGAAAGGTCTGCAGACAGTAGTATATGTTTATCGTAAAGGTAACTAGTATTAAAATGACGACTTTTATTATATAAAAAGAGTCTTTTAAAATATTTCAACACAATCTATCAATGTTTATGTCAACACTAGTTATACCTATCCTGTCTTTACCTACGTAGCGTTATTGTCCATTGTTTTATATACAGGATGTGGTCACTGTACAATAGGGATGGGCCTTCAGAGTGCGGTAAGGAAGACGGATGTGGGTGATGACGGCGAAAATTGGCTTTTATCTGCAATTCTTTACGGTCTTGATGTAACATTGAGTTCCGTTGTAGTTGGAGCCTGTAGGAGTATTATGAAGCCCTAGTATGATGATGGAAAGAAAAGAAAGCAAGAAGCGAAAGTACTATGTCTGGTGATCTGACCTCTCTGACTACTCCGTCAAGGATACAGCGTGAAATTAGTATGATGATGGGCTCCGCCCGTGTGGATGGCCGACCACAGATACATTTTTAAGCACTACGAGTTGAATGTTGTCTTGAAAACTAACCTACCTACTAAATTAAATACGATAACTATGAAAACAATGTGTTTTATTCACTTGAGATATCATGTTTCATAGTAACATTTACTGCTTAAGACCTACACATCTACACCATCGAAATCCAAATACCTACACAATCGAAATCCAAATAGAAAAATATACGTTTTATTTTTTGAAACTTTCGGGTTCGATACCCGACTCGTGTACTAGTTTTATTTTAAATCTATGCATGCGGTTTTTATATTCACTTAAATCGGTGATATGGTTCCTTAGAACATATCTTTCCATGTCTTATAGTTTCAGTGTTACCCATACTGACCGTTTTTTATGGGCCATCCTGTATATGCAGTGAAATGCAATTTTCTATCTTGCCGCGTAAAATCCACTGAAAACCTCAGTATAACAACCACTATTAAACTGGGGTGAGACTGACCTTGACTTAAGACTAGACTTGACTGAGACGTAGAGGACGGGGACATTTTATATAATAGGAAGATCGAATAAATATGAAATAATTAATATTTGGCTAATAGGTCTTAGTAACCAGGCATAAAATAATTACAATAAAAAAGGCAATCGCTCCCAACAATGCTGAAAATATAAAGCCAATAAACTGCTTTTAGCATTCTAATAAGATATTCCAAATGCAGGAAGGGCTTAAAGGAATTGGGAATTATATAGAGGAAGAAGACATTTGCCCATGTGGTGATGGGATAGAGTACAAATATCACCACTTCAATTCAGCTCGTGTATGTCGTAAACTAAGGGTACACTTTCGCAAAAGTATCCATTGCCTATAGAAGGCAAAGGTGACCAGCGTGGTATAGTAAGGCTTTCTGGAGGCATATGTCAGTCATTGTCAATTGACCGAGATTGTGGTGTGATAATCTTAGAGTATTCCGAGTTGCTTCCAAACCCTACCTGGATTTAAAGGCCACTTTTATTTGACTGCTAGGAACAGAGTTCGGCTTTTTTAGAGACTTCCTTTTCGGCATTGTTGGGAGCGAATACTGTATTACTTCCCAACCCCATGAGGGAACCTAAATCATTGTGAGTTTGGCGACAATTCTTGAACATGACGCGCGGTTGCCGTATTTTATTTTCCAAAACTAGTGTATAATTCGTGATTTTGTGTTTGGTAATGGTGGATTATGATACATAGTGTTCGAAAATGTGCATGAGTATTGGAAAGTGAAATATTGCAGTGAACAGCGGTCTTCTTTGTGTTAGTGCTAAATCCCCATAGAAAGCTCTAGTAAAGGGTCCACTGCTTTACTAGGGCAAGGATCAGGACCTAGGACTGAGGACTTGACATCGACAAAGGACAAAAATAAACAATCAGAAAATATATCTACTGAAGACAAGGCTGTATGGACTAAGTTTTACTTTGCCTGCCTAAAATGGGCGAAGACAAGTAACAACAACAACTAAATTGTTGTCTTGTCCGTTCTTGGTAGAGCCTGTTACACAGGTATGCAACTGTCTACCTCTTCAGGGGTGAACGGCGTGATTATGTATGTAACAGAAGACAATACGGAAGTATGTTCCGTAGAGTTTTTGCATACAGAAGAGACTCGGAACGTGCGCAGTTCCCACGCGGTACTTGCGCAATCGGATCTTGTTTCATATTGTTAGTGCGCGTTTTCATTATCACTGGCGTTGATTATGTGTACCCATATTTTCATTTTTAATGAAATATATATAATAAAATAAAGAATGGTGCGGGATTAGTATATTTGTGAGACCTATCTATGAGAATAATAAAAATAAGTAAGTTAAGTTTGCCTCAAGTAACTTATACTTGAGGCAAAGTCGAATTGTATTTTAAAACAAGATTCCTAATGAGTTTTTTTTGCAGTGGCAGCATTTTTCAGTTGTGCACGGTAGTAGTCTGCACGGTAGACGAAAAAAGACGATTCTACGCTATTTTTGATGATTAAATGAGATCTTTTTGGCAGGATGAAAAAAATGTTTCCAACATTCATCAGTAAGTATTTCATTACGATTCAAGACAAAACTGGTTAGTGAGTTCTAAGGCCTATTGACAACAGATTGCCAGGTAAATGTTGGGCCACAGGCAAAGTTTTAAGTTTCGTAACCACTTTATATGATCAATTGCTTTGTAGATTGTAGACTAAATTAAGCAACTGTTCTTTTTAGGAACACGGGGTTCAGGCCTCGCAAATTGGGTCTATTTTTTGTTCATATTTTATTTCTACAAACTTAAATATGCAGGTACGTTTTATTTTTTCTTTGATCAATAAATTTTTAACGCCTCTGTGATATTTCTCCTTTAGATTTCCTTATACTTATTTTTTTTATTCATTAATAATAGGATATATTATTAATATATATATTACTAGCTGACCCGCCCGGCTTCACCCGTGACATACTTCGAACCCCGTGGCACCCATTTAATCTAGTCGTTTATTATTTTCACGATAATGTATGAACATTTTCTTGATTACTTCTCCGCTCTCAAGTACTATGCCCGCGCCCGCCTGCCCGGTCGAATTTTTGTTACACGAAATTAATTTCATTGCGCATTTTTTTGATGTTGCCATATCGCCTAAGATATTCATTTAATTTGCAAAGTGTTTAGGGACAAAATAATCTTCATATAATGCTGAAATCAACTAACATATTAAAATCATAAGCATTAATAATGTTTTTGTGTAAATAGCCTTTAAATTACAGCTTTATTATTGCTGTTTTTTAAAGTATAAAAATGGATATAGTACGGTATCCTTAAGAGATAGACATATACCGTCGCGGACTTTTTTGTAGACCTATAGATATTAGATGCACAATTCCACCATACATTATTTTGTTATATCTCAAAGGGTTTAGGCAGCGTTTTCGTTAAAAGCTCCCAGACGGCTCGATTTTTCCGACACCGCCAACATAAATATAATTATAAAAAAAACCTTCTATAAGAATGAATGAACATTGTCATGAATGAACAGCTTGTCAGCTGTCAATAATATACTATTATATTTAGTAAATATAAAATCATTATTTTATATCAATGGTTACAAAAAGAATGGAAACTATCTTTACCCTGCTAAAGAAAAGCTGCTTTAGGAAATAACAACATAGATGGTGTTGTAAAATTTTTGAAAAACACAAAGTTACACAGCAGCACCGGACAGGAGGAGTACATGTTTCGCAGTTCCAGCCTGAGAGCATAGAGTACAGTCATTTCCACGAGGCCATGAAAATGTTTAGCGCAATATATCCCACCACTCTTGAACACATCACTGACAAACTGATGCGGAAAGCGCCGTCTGTTCTTGGAGAGTTTATCAGCGGCAACAGTTTGTAAGAGGCTGCATTATCCGTATCCCACGGTAACAACTACACGTGGCGTTACAAACAATAAGTGTATTTGTGGTGTATTTTTTATTATTTTATTTTTTTATTGATTTATACGTGTAAGTTTTAAGTTTATCCATATATGTTGCAAGACTGCGGTGATGGTGGCATTTTGAATGTAAGTAGTCAACCGACCTCGTCTCTAAATTGCTTGGTTCGCTGTCCTAATTGTTCCCAAGCTCGTTTTTTTGAGGGTCAGCGAGGTTTGAAAGTACATTTTGGGAAGGTACATAAATCCCAAAATGTACTTTCGAACATATCAACGTTTGAGGCCCAGCAGATAAAAATTTCTTTTTGGCAAACTATTTCTAAATATAAAAATTCTGTTCCGGTTTTAAAAAGGATTCCTCGTGCTGCAAGACCTGCAGTGGCACAAAACCTAGCCCACTGTATTGGCCTTGTAGTACGGGAGAATTCTACTTTTGCTTGGGAGCAACTACTTACCTTTTCTTATAGGATTCTACATATTTCTAAAAATCAGACAACCAATAAATCTTTGACTAGCCAAATTAAAGAAAACTGTAATTCGTCGCGTTTATTTGACCCCAAATTCACAACCTTCCATAAGAATTCCCTTTATCATTATGTAGAATCTAAATTAAGAGAAGGTGACATAAGAGGAGCATCCAGGTTATTATTTAGTAGCGACGTGGTGGCGCCTTGCTCTCCAGATACTCTTGCTGATCTGAGGAGCAAGCATCCTGCGCCAATAGATGACTTGTCCTTTACCGATCCTCCAAATTCTGAATCTGACTTTTTGATTGTTTCAGCCAAGGAAGTTCTGACAGCTGTTAACTCCTTCCGTAGTGGTTCTGCTGGTGGCCTTGATGGTTTGACTCCACAACATTTAAAGGACCTATTGGGTCCGGCCGCTGGGGAGGCCGGCGAGGCACTCTTGAAGGAGCTAACAGGTTTGGCTAACCTTATGTTGTCCGGCAATGTAGACGAAGGCATCATCGACATCCTTTATGGTGCCAATCTGTGTGCTCTTCGCAAGAAGGAGGGTGGAATTCGTCCCATTGCCGTGGGATGTACTTTCAGGCGTATGGTAGCCAAAATTTGCTGTCAGTTTTATAAGGAAGAACTGTCTGGCAAATTCCAACCCATACAGCTCGGTTTTGGATCAAAAGGGGGTTGTGAAGCTGCCATACATGCCCTGTCTACTTACCTTGGCTGCGGGAAAGGAGAGGTCATTCTTAAAGTTGACTTGAAGAATGCCTTTAATTCAGTAAACAGGGACACTTTGTTGACACAAGCCAAATTGGAAACACCCAAAATTTTTAATTTTCTTTGGCAGTGCTACAGAAACCCATCAAAATTAATGTATAAGGAAAATATTTTAGATTCTGCAGTGGGTTGTCAACAAGGTGACCCTCTCGGGCCACTCATTTTCAGCTTATCAATACACCCAATAATTAGCCAGCTAAATTCCAAATTTAACGTCTGGTATTTAGATGACGGCACTCTAGGAGGAGATGTAGACACAGTTTTCAGAGATTTGGCATTGATAAAAGATAAATTTAAATTAATTGGTTTGGATCTGAATCCTTCAGTGTGAAATTTTTCTAAATGACAATATTGATAGTGTTTCTACTATTTCAAAATTCAATGTTTTGGCTCCAAATTTGAAAATCCTTCAGAATTGTTCTCTACGCCTCCTTGGGTCTCCCGTTCTAGAAGATGCCTATGAATCTTTCATTGAGGAAAAGATCAAAAATTTTTGTGAAGTTTCGGATCGACTCCTTCAAATAAATATACAATCGGCCTTTACAATTATTCGGTATTGCCTTTTCGTCCCAAAATTAACTCATGCCCTTCGCTCATCTCAATTTTTTAAACATCCGACCCTTTTGGAAAATATGGACAAAATTATTCATACTACGCTTTCCAAAATTTTGAATGCAGATTTGGACAACCGAGCGTGGCTCCAAGCGTCTTTACCAATACGCTGGGGCGGCCTCGGTGTTCGTAAGATCTCTGATATAAGTTTACCTGCATTTTTGTCTTCAGTACACGGCACTGATGAATTGACCAGGAAAATTTTAATTCCTACACTGGTCAATTCTGAAGTGCCAGGCAAGATTGAAGCCATAAATGTTTGGAAACTTAAGTGCCCAGATACTGTTTTAACGACCAACCCGTGCTCCCAGAGGCAGTGGGATAGGCCGCTCTGCAACGAGGTTAGAAAAAAATTATTGAACACGTGTTCGAATGTTGCAGAACGTGCTCGCCTATTGGCTGTGGGAGAATGGGAGTCAGGTGTTTGGCTTCAGGCTCTTCCATCGCCCAACATAGGTACTATGTTGGACGACACTACATTCAGAATTGCTGTCTGTCTTTCTCGTTTCTCCGCATTGCTGTCAATGTGGTGAAGTAGTCGACAGCCTTGGGCATCACGGTCTCTCATGCAGCAGGAGTGCAGGTCGCAGGTCACGTCATGCATACCTTAATGACATTATCCGTCGGGCTCTTGTCACCGCCGGTGTTCCAGCCGTTCTAGAACCTAATGGTTTGGCGCGTGACGATGGCAAGAGGCCAGACGGTATGTCATTGGTGCCATTGAGGATGGGAAAGCCTTTAGTTTGGGATGCAACTTGTGTTGACACCCTGGCTCCTTCTCATCTTCATAGCACGGCGAGTTGCGCTTGTGCTGCTGCTGCATCCGCCGAGACTCTCAAGCGGCGCAAATATAATAATTTAATAGGTAATTATATTTTTGAGCCGTTTGGGGTCGAGACACTGGGCTCGTGGGGCCCAAGTGCTCGTTCACTGTATAGTGATATCGCAAAGCGACTGGTCGATTCTTCTCGTGACCATAGGGCTGGCCTCTTTCTCGCTCAGAGAATAAGCATTGCCATACAACGTGGCAATGCGGCCAGCCTTATGGGAACCTTACCGGTTAATTTTGATGGGGAGGAATTCTTCGACACCTAGTCGGGGCATCATTGTCAGTCTTGTAATAATTCCCACCACCCGCCCCCTTCTTTTTGTATTGTTTTCTGTAAATATGTTAAATTTTAATTTGTTAATAACCATGTAATTATTATTTCAGTATATAAGTGTTTAATAAAATAAAATAACTTCTTTGGCGTAACAAGCTTCTATAAGAATCACTCTATGTATTTAAAAAAACTGCATCAAAATTCGTTGCGTAGTTTTAAAGATCAAAGCATACATAGAGACAGATAGCGAAAAACTACTTTGTTTTATAATATGTAGTGATGATAACAAAGTCTCTAAATATTTTTTGTAACGTTTTCACTTCGTTGGCGTGTGTCAAACATATAAGTAGATATAGCATTCTGGAACTGAGGGCCTTTGAGCTGGAGTGTGGATAAAAAGACGAAAACCTGACAGATATTGCCAATGTATATAACTAACCAGTTTACCATAAAAAAAAGGGTTTTATTTAGCCGATTCTAAACAACATACTGTCGCATCACTCTCAGAAAGTCGTCCTTTATTGTAAACGGCCTGACAAAACATGGGAACGCGCACTCGATTACAAATAAGAACATTATGTTATAATTCCAAACACATCGAATCGTCGGCGATTTGAATAGAAGCGAAAGCATTTTACGTAGTTTGCAGTTCACTTAGATATATTATAAGACGGAATCAGCACCATCTCGCTTTAAATAAACCAAATAGTGTACCGCATACTGATTGTTATCCGTTGGATAAATCTCGCACTTTCACAAGTTTTGAATTCAGCTCATCTATTGGGCAAGAGATTTATAATAGACTAGCTTATATCTTACATAACGTACATTGAATCTCCGCAACCCCCTCCCCCATCCGCTATCTGCCTTCAAATTTGGAGTTATCAAAAATGTGCCAAAACCTTTTAAACCCAATTCAATTCAAATTCGTTCAGGGTTTTGAGCTGTGAACAGATCAGCAAGATATTATTCGTACGCGGTTTCTTATCATCTACATCCCTCACACGGTGGAAATACTTACTATTGCAGACGGCAGTCCCTCAAACAATGCCGAAAATAAAAAACCAAACATGTTTCGGCTCACCTCTACCTAGACGCAGGACAGGCCATAGTAGGTCCTCCTCTTTGGGAGGAGCCACCAAGCTCCAGTGACGGCAATTTGTACGGCTCTGGATGGCCAGAAGGCACAATAGGTGCAGAGAGAGAGCTTGGCCGCACGTCTGAAAAACTTGTGCCAACTTCCATTAAACCGTCCGTCCCCCAGCCCGTCTGCGACCGGCGATTTAGCTCCTAAAAAGCAACTAAGTCACTGATAGTAGCGGTGCTGGTCTGCGGTGCTGGACGCGGTGGCATTCAATGGGCCGCTTCCACTTCAGTTGGGCATTAGGCAATAATGATGTTACTTTTGTTCCTAGGGTGCACCAGGTGGAAGTTCCTAACCCTACACCCCTGGACATTGAAACGGTAAGTCGGATCGGGTAGAGGTTCAGGCATCAGAAATAAAAAAATGTCTAGGGTTCATTTATTTATTTTCACATTATCAAATAAATAATTTGTATCATAAAACACGTCTAAATCTACACATATAGACATTATAATTAGAGGTTAGGTACACCTTGGCATGTGTTATAAGCACCCCGTCACTTGTTTTTACGCTTGCTATGTCTGTCTATGTATGTCTATGAATGCATATTTTGCTATTAAAGCAATTTTTTTTTTAATTTAGTAGAGAAATGAAATAATTTAATTAAATATGTAATGGAAGAATTTTTTTACGAATAATGTTTTTGATATATTTTTTTTATGTATTGAAAAGTAGCTTTCAAAAATGTCAGCCAGCGAGATCTTTTACGGGAATGTATTTGAATTACCTGTCAAAAGTCCTAAAAGTACCTGTCAATAGTACCGGATGTATATAGAACTCTTATCAGAATTTATCGACATCAAACCTGACTTCTAATACTAGTATATTGAATTAACTGTCAAAGCTAAAAACAAAAGTATATTAAAGACAGTATATTAAACGTCCATTGTGTCGTTTGTTTACATATTCACAAATAGTGAATATAAGAGCTTTGTTAAGTAATTGGGTGATTACAACACAGATTTTCTTTTCATATTGAATGAAGATCACAATTTTTGTGACGAATTTACAGATCTAATGGAGTCAGCACTAGTACACATTTGGTAGGTATTGCACAGATAATGGTACAACTATATAACTAAGTTATCTTAAATGGATATGCAGTGGTATTGAAAATCAAAAAACGTATCCCATCCACTAGGATTGCAAAACTGTTTTTTAAGTGACGTGGTTGTCAACTAATAAAGGATTTTTGGAAAATTTAACCACTAAAAGGTTGAAAAGGGGGTTGTAAAGTTAGTAAGGAACAACGTGAATTAATCTGAAAAAAATTCAATTTTTTTGTGGAGATAGCTGACGTCATGATCAGGTTCCGGTTGTAAATGGGAAATATTAACCACGCGGGCAGGGCAGAAAACCACCGATTAAACTCAAATTCCTTCCAGCGATGAGGTACATTTCAATATATAATCGAATATATAAATGAAAACATTTTAATTACCTTTGGTAAGTGAAATTTTAGGGCAAGATTTGTTTAAAAGCAAATGTAGAAAAAATTGTATTATTTATTTCGAAGCACGCCGCGCAATAAATGTTATATAGTTATACCAACATCTCATTTAACATTATTAATTATCACATATTACTCTCTAAACATTTATCACGGCTAACTTATATTTAACTTGAATACTTTATATACTATTACATATAGTAACACGATAGGAGGGGGCGTGAGTAAAATGTGCTCGTTTATGTACCCTAGTATAAATATTCTATGAGTATTTTGTTAAAGAAAGTAACATATGTATTGATTACAAGTGGGTGCTGACTTTTTGTAACTCAGCATTATGAAAAAATGCATTTATACGGGCTGCTTGTGAAAAAGCACGAGCAATTGTAAAAGTATTATGAATATATGAATAATCATATTTTCTGTAAAAAGCCAAGGTAAGTTGGTGAATATTTAATTAGACTTAGTTACCAAAATAAATACAAAAATAAATGTTTTTTAACGTATTTTACAAACACATTTTACTCGCACACATACATACATTATAGATTTAAATATTCCGTGAACCATTAACGGCAAATATATTTTTTTAATAAATTATATACTAAATATATGAACTATCACTAAATGAACAGCATAGTTTGTCCTATGGCAAATAAGTGTAATTGGAAAATTTTAACAACTTATAAATCGATCGATTGGTCCTTGATAAAATATACGTAGTTTTAAAGTTTCGTCTTCTTATTATTTAATATCTATGCTTTGGGGTGGCTTGTCGTATTAAATTTCAGTAAAGAATTGTATCATGAAGGTTAAAATAATAGCATAAGTATACGACTGATACTTTGTTACATTTGAATAACATTTGACATCTACTTCTTTTTTTTATATTTCACGGAGAAATGACATTTATTAAAACTAATCTTGAAATAAAAGTGAAAGTATTTATTTCAAATGTTAACTACAAGGAACAAGTAGGTATCCATAGGAAATTTTCATATACAACTATTTTAATTAAGATAATAAGTGGCAGTGCAGAGTTATGATTAAATCATTTTTTATAGCGCAACTCTGCCCACCATGTCAAAAAGAATAAAGAAATAAAAAGTAACCTAACAAATGCTATAAACAACACTAAAAGCTAGCGAACGAGCAATTAAAATAACAAAGCGATAAATCAACATGAGAATACCAACGTTACGTAAAATCACAATAAAAATAAAACATCACCAAACTTAACAAGTTTCATGTTTCGTAAATGTAACGCTGATAATTTTTCTATTTATGTCGTTACATCTAGAATGTAAAAGACGCTATTAATTGTAAAAGAAACAGTTTTTAGACGCGTCAGCAATGTACTGTTAAGCAATTGCATTACTTTGCATAATTATGCAGAGTATAAGTGGAATTTGCAGTCTGCACACCGAATTAATTTACCATACATTATCTTATCATTGCTATCTATGCCTAGTGGTAAAACGTAGCACTTTACCACGCTCAATGTATTATAACCCTTGACATAAACAATATTACTAAAATACTGTAAAGAAATGTATAAATAGTCGACTTTTGATGGAATAAAGTACACGGTCTATCAATTGTCCGAGTTTTTTTCTCCTCATAATTAGTATTTGTCCAAAAGTAAACTTTCAAAAAGGTTTTAGCACATGGAACAGTCATTCGTCATTCAGTCTAGAGCATAACTACAAATGCAGTATCCCTGTGTTTCCAAAATAAAAACTTGTTATAAATACCGCTAAACTGGGAAGATTGCACCGTGTATGATTCTTTTCTGAAGGTGGGTGAACTATGTATGACCTCTATAATCATACATAGTTCACAAAACTCAGTCAAGTTTATTATAATATTATACGAGACGTTACGCTATAGCGAGTAAGCTTCCTTATTTTTTAGGAAAAGTTTGAACTGCGGAAGGCATCGTACAACATAAATATTAATAGTATTTTTGCATTGATATAGTATATTATGGTAGAGAATATTATTATGATTTTAGGAGTGTATATGTCCGGGACACCCGTAGACTCTCGTGCATATAGTACCGTACGAAGCGGAGCACGCTGCGTATGAAACCCTTGTCAGTGTGAAGTTTGTTCTAGTTTGACCACCATAAGTTCACCATGTTCTCGGATCCAGGTGTCCCGTGCGTATAATCAATGAAATTATGGTTAATCATTATTATTTTAATAATATTTTCTACACAAATGCGGCCAGTAAACTCGTCACAGGATCTAAAACGCTATACAATGCTAATGCAACAATATTCGGTAGGTATTAAATATTTAAAACAGAAGCCTAAAAAAGTATAGGACTTATTAAACGTTTTATTTTCAAGTGTAAACACAATTTATTTGTGTTCTTCATTGGTAAAAAAATATATATAAATACTGTTTGGTTTCATTTTCTGGTTTGTAATAAAAACTCTACCGAGTTTAGAGGTATTTATGTTGGAATTGTTTCTATAAAAAGCAAAACTATAGTCATCTTAACGCCACAGACTATCAAGGAACATGTAAAGCAAATTATAAATAACATATAAAGGTATATTTAGCTAGGCTTGCTACAATAGATTTAATACAAAATGCACGGTGAAATTCGAGAGAAAATAATAGGATTTATAGTAGCTTCATCATAAACAAAAGGATAGGTATTTTTTTATACATATTTAAAAAAAATCTACTAAAATTTTATTTCTACTTTTAAATAGTTGAGATAACTATATTTTCTACAAGAGTCACATGTAATTTATATTTAGATGTTAGCCCAATACGGTGCTCAATTTAGGGCAAATTAAATTTTATTAATGCGGAGTTTGAGTTGAGAACTGCCTCACCTTTTGATAATATATCCTCAAAAAAGTGATAAAATATCATAAAAATATGATATTTGTTTAAAACTGGTATATTCGTAACGAGCACCGCAGTGAGTTAGTAGCTTAATATTAAAAGAAAAGCTTTTTTTATAATTTCAACTAAAGATCATAACATACTTTATCGCTCATGATTTATAGGTTTTACTATAATAATATACTAATTGTCATCTAATTTAACACTAAATTAAATTCAATATTACCTTGAACAAGGTATAATGTATGCAGGTGATAAATAAATTATTACTACATTACATTTAACGGCTGTGGTCGTTTACTTTGATTTTCTTTGGTAAAGTATTTACTTTGTTCTCTAAATAATATATCACATATATAAAGGGTTTGAACATTTTCCACATATATCTTTCACACAGAAAATATTGACAAAATTCATCTACTTTTCACACAGAAAATATTTGACGAAATCCATTTTTTTTCCAATTTTTTATTGTTTTTTGACTGTCAACAAACATGAAAAAATAGTACACATTTGACTGATTTTGTTACAAAAAGGTTTTACAGATTTTTAATGGAAAATGACGGAAAAAAGTTGATGAAACTGTTGTCAAAGTAAACGACAAACACAATATTAGACTAGAACAAAATGAATTCCGTTAATCAAGGTACGATAGATATGTTCCAAATAAGAGAACTTCTACACTACACTAATAAATAACGCATTTTGACGTTTTGGTTCAGTGAGCCTAATAAAACAGTTATATTTTTCATTGACCCGATATTGGCCGACCATTCAACTGAAATCATACTGCCTTCCATCGTTTTATATAATAGAAAAAAAAAGCTAAATATGGTGAAAGTGAGCATACAATATGTATGTCTCTGCCACCCCTTCGGGGATAAGACGTGATAGATAAATTAAAAAAAATACAATTTGTACGTCAATCCTCGGTGAGATTTGAAATTATATCGATTTTTCAATGGTAAACAATTTTGTAAGTTAAAATTATGTTTTATTTTTGATTAATTATGATACACACTCACTACAAATAAATTTTGTAGCTATTTAAATTTTGAATATAGAACGACAATTTTACGAACCATTTTGTTCATCACGGTTTTGAACGAACATTTATACGTCATATAATGCAGTGTTTATCAGTGCAGTGTAAATGAACCCTAACTATCGGCCCTCTACCTACTTACCTGTTATTGCACTATTTCGTCTAAGGTACCAAGTTTAGTATATTCCTGTGTTCCAGCGATTCCTTTAGAGCGTAGAACAGTTGCAGTTGCTGTTCGGGTTTCATGTTGTATACCTATAAATATAATTTATATAAATATTGTGGGACACTTTTCACACAGCGCCATCTATGTATAATATCTATGTATAATCTATGTATAATATGTATGTATTTAGAAATATATAAGTATGTATATCAGTTGTTTAGATCCCATAACACAAGCTTATATTAGCTTACTTGGGGCTAGAAGGCGCTGTGTAAAAAAAAATGTCTTACAATATTTATGGTATTGAGACAAATGATTACATATTTCAAAATGCATACATATTAAACATAGTTCAGCTTATGTTGAAGTATGTTTAAAACAAATAACCAAATTCCGAAACAAACATTTGTGGATCACACAAAATTTGTTTCGTCCTGGGAATCGAACACGGGACCTCAGAGAGGCAGTCACATACACTACCACTGCGCCACCGAAGCAGTCTATATATTTCATTAAAAAAGTTTACACAGCTCCGAATAAAACTATATGGATTCCTCACGGCTTGGTATGGCCGTGGAACCGATAAACCCTTCTAAAAAGATCCCTAGCACTTCGACAGCTAGTTCAAACTGTCTAACGAATGCCTACGACAAAAGCAATATGTACTTTCTAACTATACTAATTTTATAAAGCTGAAGAGTTTGTTTGTTTGGTTGAATGAGCTGATTTTAGGAACGAGCCCATTTATCGAGGAAGGTTATAGAATATATATAGTCACGCTACCATCCTGGACAGCGGAGCAGTAATCATAAATGTCGAAAAATCGGGGAAATTTTTAAGCACTTCTGTAGAATTTATAAGCGACGGGATTAAATAGGTGCGACGGGAGTTCGAAGTATGTCACGGGCGAAGCCTTGGGGTCACCTAGTAAATATTTATACGTTCATGAATCACGCCTTTTTACCGAAAGGGTAACAGATACATATACGCCCACATTTCACCGTAATCATTTTTATCCCTCGTAACAGGTGGTGAGATCATTGCAGTATTGAAATAGACAGACGCAGGTTGTGGCTACCTGCTGTTGAAAATTTTCAATCCGCCTATATGGCATAACGATTGCCATGTTACGGATAACCGGGACCAACGGCTTGGAAACACTCGTAAATAGAAATACTAGAAAGCGGTCACCCATCCGAGGACCAGTCAAAGTGAAAGTAGCTTAATGCAGTTCTATAAATGTATGAAGAATCGGTTTGAAAGACTAATCATAACCCAGCCGAAACTACTGAATTTAGACCCTTAACCGCAGACTCCGTGGACTGTAAACAATGACTGCGTTAAGCAACTTTCGCTATGGCTGGTCACGGATGGATGACCATTTTGTAGCATTTACATTTGCGATCGTTTCCGTGCTTCGGAAGGCACGTTAAGCCGGTTCCGGTTGCCAATAACATGGCAGTCGTTAAGTCAAGTTGAAGGCCTTATGCCCGGCTTGAAAAATTTCAACAGCAGGTAGCCACAACCTGCGTCGGTCCATTTCAACACGGCAATAGGCTCACCACCTATTATGTGGAACAGGAATACATATACATGGTGATAAATGGGTATACAATATGTATGCCTCTGCCACCTCCTTGGGGATAAGGCGTGATAGACAATTAAAATGTTACTTACAACCGGGACTAACGGCTTGGAAACACTCGTAAATAGAAATGCTACAATGCGGTCACCCATCCGAGGACCAGTCAAAGTGAAAGTAGTTTAATGCAGTTCTATAAATGTATAAAGAATTGGTTTGAATGACTAATCATCGCCCAGCCAAAACTACTGAATTTAGACCCTTAAATTTTTAAATACATATTGTGCGAAAGTAGAGGGTAGAAGGAGTTAGGGTAGACCGAGACTTACATATGAAGACCACGTGAGCAGATTGCTCAAAAACGGAAAAGTCAAAATTACTCGGATACCCAGACGTGCGAGTATGAAGCAATTGATGAATCTTCAAAAAGTGAAAGAAGTATGCATGGATCGTAAAGCCTGGCGATCTGTCATCTGACTATCCAATTAGGGAAACAGCGGAAAAATAGTTAAGTTTTTAATATTGTGAGATATTTTTTTTATCTACACAGCACCGTCTACCCTAAAGTAAGCTAATATAAGCTTGTGTTATGGGATCTAGACCACTGATAAACATACTTTTATATATTACTAAATAATATTATACATAGGAAACACCCAAACTCAGTAACAAACAGTTGTGGATCACACAAATATTTCTTCCGACTCGGAAATCGAACCCGGGACCTCAGCCGCGGCAATCGCATTCACTACTACTGCACCACTGAGGCGCAATTCAAACCTGCCATATTGCGTATATTTTCGTTACATATTCGGTCGGTCAAGGTTACGCCGCACAATTCTTATTTAAGATTATTGTAATATATTTATGACTATCACCCATGACTAATCATCACCCAGACAAAACTACTGAATATAGACGCTTAAATTTTGAAAAATAAGACCGGGGTATGCTCACTTGTTGCAGCAGTTTCTGAGGAGTGGCGGTGCGGATGAAGCTGGTGATGTAGACGTTGACGAAGGTGGCCATCAGGAACTGGCAGTCGAAGCGGTCCATTATCCCGCCGTGGCCGGGGATCACGTCTCCGAAGTCCTGGGAACGGTAAGCATATTTATACTAATATTTAAAGCTGAAGAGTTTGTTTGTTTGTTTGGTTGAACGCGATAATCTCATGAAATACTGTTCGGATTTGAAAATTTCTTTTTGTGTTGGATAGACCATTTATCGAGGAAGGCTATAGGCTATAAATCATCACGCTCTACTTTGGAGAGCGAAGTAGTAATAATAAATGTCAACAAATCGGACAATTTTTTATACATTTTTTAGAATTTTAAAACGACGGGATTTAATAGGTGCGATGGAACCTAGTATATAATACTAATATTATAAAGATGAACAGACTGTTTGTTTAGTTGAATCGCGCTACTCTCAGGCCCTACTGGTTCGAATTAAAAAAAAAACTTGTGTTAGATAGTTAATTTATCGAGGAAGACTATAGGCTATATATAGATCATCACGCTTCAACCCAGGAGTGCGGAGCAGTAATCATAAATAAAAATATAACTGACAAATTTTCATACATTATTGTAAAATTATGAACGACAGGATTAAATGCCACGGGTTTCAAGGTATGTCTCAGGCAAAGCCGCGGGGGTCAACTAGTATTAGTGACAAATAAGTAGTTATTTCCCAAGGAATGAAGTTAAACGCGGGTGAGGTCACAGCCGGCGGCCGATATCTTGATTATATCCTGGGTACGTCAGAAGATGCATGAAAGTAAGTTGAATGCTGTGGAGATGCGATCACTTCGAAAATTGTGCGGTGTAACCTTGGCCGACGGGATACGTAACGAAGTGATACGCAATATGGCAGATTTGAATAAAAGTGTCTGCGTTAAGCTGAAAAAGGGCGTGCTCCGTTGGTTTGGACACGTCCAACGAATGAGTGAGGAACGATTGACGAAGAATATAGAGGTATGAAAGTAGAGGGTAATAAGAGTCAGGGTAGGCCGAGACTTACATAGGAAGACCACGTGAGCAGATTGCTCCAAAACGGATAAGTCAAAAGAACTCGGATATCCAGACGTGCGTGTATAAAGCAATTAATGAATCTACAGGAAGCGAAAGAAGTAAGCATGGATCGCGATGCCTGGCGATCTGTCCTCTCTGACTACCCCGTCAGGGATACAGCGTGAAAAATCAATAAGAGACTGTAAATAAATAAATATTTTGGACAGTTTGTACACTGTGCCATCTAGCCCAAACTTAGCTATTAACTTGTACTATGGGATCTAGACAACTAATAAATGTACTTATTCTATTATATTTCTAAATACATACATATATATACATACGTAGGAAAGACCCAAACTCCGAAACAAACATTTTCGAATTGCACAAATATTTGTTCCGACCCGGGAATCGAACCCAAGACCTCAGCGCGACCGTCGCACACACTACCACTGCACCACCGAGGCAGTAAAAGTTATATTTGCTAAAGACTATTAATTAATACTTTGCCTAAAGTTACTAGTAAACAATCATAGATTTAGTCACAGCAAAAAATTTGGCACGTAAAATATTCCACAAACGTATAGGCAAGATCAAAAAATATTTATTGTAGAATACTACATCTACAGTTAATTGTATGATTTATCGTTAGACTGACCTTAATCTTGAAAGCACGCTTGAATCCCGAAGCGAAGAATCCGCCAAAAGGCCCGATGACTGAGCTGAATGTGCTCAGGCTCAGCGAGTGGATCATGAATGGGTACATGTTGAACTTCTCCATGCCGATCTGTGAAATATAAAAACAAAACGGATCTATAAATGAAAAAAAATTAATCGTAATAATAGATTGAGGAATTTTCAGAGTCATAAAGGGCCAGAGATCACAAGTCAGTAAGGGTCAACAATTACGATTGGAAAGGGCCAACGATCAAGATCAGAAAGGGCCAACGATCATGATCGGAACCGACCAACGACTACTATCTAAAAGGGCCCGCAGCCACGTGAGCAATAGACACTGCAATAAAAGTGTTCTGATAAACCTTGAGGTAAGAAAACTTTATATCGTAAGTTTGCTGTTGCAGTAATATTGGTAGGGCAAACCAATTGGGTCAAATCAACTTCTATTTAACAAAAATATATTTTTACTAAAACATGAAACAAAATGTGTTTATTTGACTGTACGAAGGAAGAGTGGGGCATTGACCCCATTCATTTTTTATTATCAACTAGCTGACCTGCCCGGCTTCGTCCGTGACATACTTCCAACCTCGTGGCACCCATTTAATCCCGTCGCTTATAACTTTTTCAAAAAAGTATGAAATTTTCCCGATTCGTTGACATTTATGATTACTGCTCCGCTCTCCTGTGTAGTGGCTTGATGATATATAGCTAAGAACCTTCCTCAATAAATGGGCTATCCAATACAAAAAGAATTTTTCAAATCGGTCAAGCCGTTTTCATGCTATGTCGTGACAACGGAAAACGGGTTTCATTTATATATATATATATAGATCACGCCTTATCCCCGAAGGTGTGGCAGAGGCATATAATACGCCCCCACATTTCTCCGTGTGTATTTCTGTCTCACATAATAGATGGTGAGCCGCATCATGTAGTCAATATTTCTGTCTCATCACGACATTAGACTCGCCACTTTCTATACTAAAACTTTTAATTACATAAATCTACCCTACATAAATTATTTTATTAAAAAAAAATTTGTAGCGCTCGTGGCCCTGCCGACTCAGTGTTCTGTAAACGATCATTGCGTTAAGCAACATTCGCTATGGCTGGTCACGGATGTGTGACCACTTTGTGGCATTTACATATGTGCGTCGTTACACGTGCTTCTGAAGGCACGTTAAGCCGTTGATCTCGGTTGTCAGTAAAGTCTGGCAGTTGTTACGCCTGGTTGAAGGCCTTGTGGCAGGAATTAAAAGTCGGTCTGTCTATTTCAACACGGCAATGGGATCACCACCTATTACGTGGGACAGGGATACACATGGTGAGAAGTGGTCATATAATATGCGTCTGCCACCACTTCGGGGCTTATCCCCGTGATAGGTAAATAAAATAAATAATACTCACGACTTTCATAACGGGCTGCACAAACTGCGGTGGAGTGTACTCGTGGAGGCGGAACAGCCCGGACGGCTCACAGTCCATGGTCATGCGGCCCAGCGACTCCGAGTACTCGATGGGACACACCAGGTACGGGTATTGGGACATCCAGTACGATAGCTGGAATCATGAAATAAAATACGGTTAGGTTGTGGAATGAGCTCCTTGCCTGGATTTTCCCGAACGTCTACAGTATGGGATTCTTCAAAAAGGGTCTTAGACGGTTTATAAAGGGTCGGCAGCGCGAGTGCTGCACCTCTGGTGTTGCAAACGTCCATAGGCTAAAGTGACCACTTTCCATCAGGTGGGCCGTATGCTTGTCTGCCACCTCAGTGGTATAAAAATGTTATTTATTTATTTTACAATTTATTGTACGCCGGGAAATACATTTGTACATTGAGACTGTAGATTGTGGGAACAGTACAATGGGGCCTTTTAGCATTAAGCGTTTTTACCAGGCAACCTTTGAATGGAGAAATGTAGTATCAGGTGATGAGTGGTAATTGTTACGCAATATTCGAGAATAGCAGTGCAGACTTAGATAATTCTGTTTCGTTCCATACATTATTGGGTTTTTAGAAAAATAAGTAAGGTATTTACAGAAAAACAACCAGCGCGAAAATTACATTATACATCATTTCCAGAAATTCAGTATGGCATCCCGTTCCGTTCCTGAACAACACGGGTGGGGCAGAGATGTCATCCTTACACTGTGGACACCATTATCGTGCCCAGAACTGAAAGATTCCGAGGGCTTTCTCATGTCGCACCATAAACTTTCACTGCGGACACCACCATCGTGCCCAGAACTGAAAGATTCCGAGGGCTTTCTCATGTCGCACCATAAAAGCATGGAACTCTGCCGTCGCACGTGTGCCTTACCTCCTCTTACAAACCCGGGTCTTTTAAGAGAAGCGTGAAAAGGTATATTTATGGGCCGTCAAAATGAGGGTCGCTATCGGCGGCGTGTTGATATAGCGGCCCTCAATCGCGGATCGTCGTCTTTGTTTACCATAAGGCATGCGACGCCATTTTGACGTGCAAAATCACATGCAAGCAAATTCGGCGCGATTACAAATATCAATATATGCGTCTGTCTATTTCAACACGGCAATAGGCTCACCACCTATTACGTGGGACAGGAATCCACACGGTGAAAAGTGGGCATATAATATGCCTCTGCCACCCCTTCGGGGATAAGGCGTGATGGATATTTATTTTTAATATATTTAAAAAACAATGCGACTTTTTGTTGTAATTTTATAACTAAATAACGGGCTCACCTATCCAAACCAAATGTTTAGGCTTTGTTCGGACTATTTAGTAGATGATTTATGTAAAGTTTACACAAAAACTTTCGAGCGGTTCATTTATCACATTTTTGGTGGCGCTAACGAAGTTGCGCGGGTCAGCTAGTTATTAATTATTTTGAAGAACTCAGTTCAGCAGTGCAAGTGCCCGCGGAGACAAGCTATAATGAAGTCATAATAGGGGTAGGAATATCCATGGATGTTATTTATGGTCTCTACAGTAATATTGACAGACATACCATTTATAATAAAAAGACGATGGTTGGTAAACAGTAAAGTCGAGGTTGTAAATGACAATCTTTAACTCACCATCATTCCGAAAAGAACGGTGGAGAAACCACCGCCAATGAAGCCTTCCCAGGTCTTCTTAGGACTGAGTTTGATAAGGGGAGTCTTGCCGAAGAAGAAACCGAACACGTACGCCATCACGTCGTTGCAGATGATCATTGAGACCGGCACTATGAACCAGATGAGACCTGCAGAAAAGAAAAATTTCGTTTACACAATGTAGCATTACTTGGCTAAGTACTTGACACCTTATGTATGTATAACTAGATGACCCCCGCAGCTTCGCCCCTGACATATTTTGAACTCCCGACACATTTAATTAATCCCGTCTCTTTTAATTTTACAAAAATGTATGAAAATTTGCCCAATATGTAGACATTTTTGATTATTGCTCCGCCCTATTGGATAGTAGCGAGATATATAGCCTCTAACCTTCCTCGATAAATGGGCTATCCAATACAAAAATATTTTTTCAAATCAAACCAGTAGTTTCTAAGGTTAACGCGTTCAACCAAACAAACTCTTTAGCTTTAATTATTAGTATAGATAATAATAAATAATACATTTTGTAAATAATAATAAATATTGTTGGGACAACTCACACAACGCCATCTGATTCCACACTAAGCAGAGCTTGTACTATGGTAACCAGATAACTGATAAACATACTTATATATTTCTAAATACATACATATTATAGATAAGTAACACTCAGACACAGTATAAACCATCGTGATCGTCACACAAAGTTTTTTCCTGGGTAGGAATCGAACCCACGACCTCTTGCGTAGCAGTCGGATGCACTCCCACCGCGCCACAGAGGCAGTCAGTCATAATGGAGGGTAGTTAAACACAAAAATATCTCCTTGGATACTCTCGACCCTCACCACTAGTCCAGCCACGACCACGGGCGCTGCCACGCGTTCAAAACGTTGGTTTTTGTAAGTAAATATTATTTTACGTAAAGTTCCGAATAGTAATTGTTGTCCCCAAATAGCAATAGTAAAACAAAAACAGAAAATATCATGGTAAAGATAGAGAATTCATTGTTGTACATTTTCTATGGTATACAACTCCATGGTTGTGCAAAGCTCACCGGTGCTCACGAGTATAGTAGTAGGGGCAAACTTTAACCATTTTAACCACAAACATGTTCTTGAGTTATAAATTATGTGTGAACACGACTTTGTTTTATGTATTTAGAAGCGCTCGTGGCCCCACTAACTCAGTGTTCTGTAAACGATTATTGTATTAAGCATCTTTCGCAATGGCTGGTCACGGATTGGTGAACGCTTTGTGGCATTCTCATTTACGAGAATTACCGTGCTTCGGAAGGCACGTTAGTCCCAGTTGCCAATAACATGGCAGTTGTTGAGTCAAGTTGAGGCCTTATGGGCGCCTTGAAAAATTACAACAGCAAATCTGCACTTGTCTATTTCGACACGGCAATTGGCTCACCAATATACGTATGCCTTTACCACTCTTTGGGGGATAAAGGCATGATTAATAAAATAATATACTTTTATTGGGTGTCTGGTCCGTTGAGAGTTGGAGAGCCTTCTCTCCTGTTTCATTTCTGGCTAAGCAGCATGTTTTGTGCTCCACTATGTGTGCGTTCCCTAATACTAATTTGTATGAAACCCAACGACCACCCCGTTACGGTGGTAAGACAGGAACCTACTTCGACCTCATACAAATTCACGTTAATTCGATCGCTAAAACTCCCACAAAGCCCTAAGGTCTAATGATCCTCAATAACAGTAACCAACAAATAGCCATATATTCAAATAGCAATCGATTTATAACGCAGTGCTAGTGCCAACTTTGCTTTACGGTAGTGAAACCTGGGTATGTCAGCAGATGCATGAAAGTAAATTGAATGCTGTGGAGATGCGATCACTTCGAAAATTGTGCGGCGTTACCTTGGCCGACCGAATACGTCACGAAGTGATACGCAATATGGCAGGTTTGAATGAAAGTGTCAGCGTTAAGCTGGACAAGGGCGTGCTCCGTTGGTTTGGACACGTCCAACGAATGAGTGAGGAACGATTGACGATGAATTTATATAGTTCAAAAGTAGAGGGTAGAAGGAGTCAGGGTAGGCCGAGACTTACATATGAAGAGCACGTGAGCAGATTGCTCAAAAACGGAAAGGTCAAAAGTACTCGGATACCCAGACGTGCGTGTATGAAGCGATTGATGAATCTCGAAGAAGCGAAAGAAGTATGTATGGATCGCGAAGCCTGGCGATCTGTCCTCTCTGACTACCCCGTCAGGGATACAGCGTGAAGATAGTTAGTTAGTTAACAAATAGCCACTACAGCATGTTATAAACGAACTGTTTAAATAGCGTACAGAGACGGGGCAGTTAGGGGGCTCAAAGTCTACCGCATCCATTAGTAAAGAATGTCGACGTGATGATCCTAAGTTTCGTGACATTAGTTTCAGATATTCTTTTATACCGCGAAATTTGTAATTTGAACAGTGAACTAAAAAAATATGTGTGTGTACCAGAGTACACAGGTAAGAAGTTTCTCATACGTCGATAAAGAAGTATCATTTCCAAACAACATGGCGAGTAACTAAAAAAAAAACTGGTTAAAGAAGTTTGACTTCAAAAGCTATTTCCAATTTTATTTGTATGACAGCAAGGCTTAAATTGTATTTGTTTTAACAGAATTATTTGTTTTTAGATGTAACTTTGCAAAATAGTGACGACTCCCTAGAGATAGGTGAGTCTCACAAATGTAACCAGCTGTGACAAGACGGGGGTGGGGTCCAAGAGCCATGAAATTCGTGTGAAGTAAGTGTGTTGGTAGTGCCATAAGTGGTAGTGTTTACTACACCCGAAGCAAACATTTGTGTGATCCGCAAATGTTTGATTCGGAGTTTGGGTGTTTCCTATGTATAATATGTATGTATTTAGAAATATATAAGTAAGTCTGTTTATCAGTTGTCTAGATCACACAACCACAAGCTTAGGTTTAATTTGAGCTAGATGGCGTTGTATAAAAAAGAAGCTCCGATATTTTTTTATTGTCTGACGTCTTATTGTAGAACACGGCAATGGGCTCTGCACCTGTTACGTGGGACCAAAATGCATACGGTGAAATGTGGGCGTATAGTATGCCTCTGCCTACCCCTTCGGGGATAAAGGCATGACAATATGTATGTTTGTATTATTGTAGAAACTTGTATTTTAAACATTTCGTATAGGTATGGCTTATAAATTTACATTAACACAATGTTGTCTATTCTTCGGCTACTGAACAATGCCGAGGTCGAAGATCAAAAGTCTAATAATAAAGTGCAGTGTGTTTACTTGTTTCGCTTACTCACTGACTGAAAGAAAACATCTTTTAAAACATATGCGAAGCTTTATAGCTATGTAGTTCACACACCCAACTATTTTTAGACAAAAATACGTAATTATATTGAAATCTAGCAATGCACAAAAACACACGTATCCCTGACAGTTTGGGATGGTTTAAATTATAAGAACATATACTATACAGTAATCAATGAGAACATGAATAAGAAAACCTTTCTACAGGCACAAACTCATTTTACAATTAAAAAAATAAAACATGCATACACACATATTGTCACGCCTTTATCCCCGAAAGGGTAGGCATACTATACGCCCACATTTCACCGTATGCATTTTTGTCCCACGTAACAGGTGGTGAGCCCATTGCCGTGTTGAAAATGGACAGGCGCAAGCTATATATAAAAAAAATAAAAAAAGATGCTTTATCTTTAATATTACCTCAACTGCCCGCTTCACCCCTCGAATGGAACCTCACCCTTATATCAACATGACCTAGTTACGTTTAAAAGGCTTCACTGTCCGTGACAATGTTGACTTGACATCTATGTGAAGTTAGATACAATTTAATCGGATCTATTGTACAAGCGCATCAGTGTATTCTATTGTTGTATACATGCCTTTTATATGTGTGAGAATATTCATTTCTTGGAATATTAGATTTCAGAATATGCATGAAAGCAAATTGAAAGCTGTGGAGATGGCCGACCGAATACATAACGAAGTAATACGAAATATTGTAGGTTTGAATGATAGTGTCAGCATTAAAGCGGGAAAGGAGTATAGCGTTGATTTGGATAGGTCCAACGAATGAGCGAGGAACGCTTGACGAAAAATATTTATTGTACTAAAATAGAGGGCAGAAGGAGTCACGGTAGACCAAGACTTGCATTCGAAAATCACGTGAGCAGATTGCTCAAAAACAGAATATCAAAAGACATGCATGTATGAAACGATTATGAATTTGCACAAAGGGAAAGAAGTATGCAAGGATCTTGGTGGTCACCCATCTGAGGACCAGCCATAGTGAAAGTTGCGTAACTCAGTGATCGTTTACAGAACACTGAGACCGCGGGGCCACGAGCGCTTCTGTTATTTATTATAGATATACGTTTGAACTCACACGTGTATTTCAGAACCAACAGGGTAAGGCCGGATGTCCTGCTGCTTCAGATTATACCCTTTTTAGCGGGAAATGGGTAATTATCTCCGCTGGTAAGGTGGAGGACGTGGCACATGAAAGCTCGTAAACAGCTTCTAGAATCCTCTTGCTGTACCCCCACACATGTGCAAAATGCTGGACATCACCCCCATGAAGCACCTACAGCCTGAGATGGGATGGTACCCCATTTGTAAGAAATCCCGGCCGCATAGAGCTCACTTTATTGGTCGTTTAAAATGTGGCAACTAGCAACATTCATTTTAACTAAAAATTAGGATGACTCGATCGAAATAATTCATGTTTCACTAATTCAAGCAATGACTGTGTAATCTTTTATAATTGAAAACGGTCTTAAATTATTTAAGTCATCAATTATATTCACTTTGGCATTAATTATAATAACGTCACCAAGGTTTTCAGTCTATTCTACAAGTGCTTTTTAGGTCAAACTTTTCTCAGATCTTTCTCAGTCTCTGAAAATTATAAATGAAATTCTATTTGGAATTGCAAAATAAACAATTAACAATTTTAAACAAAAATAAAGCGTTCGGTTTTTTCGCAAATTGGCAGGTACCTCAAAAACATAATGAGATAATTTAATTTGAAAAAAAAAAAAAAGATAGGATGAAACATCTTAAAAACGGCCCCCAGTACTGGAACTCTATAATTTTCCTAGAGTTGAAATACGTCCGGAAATGGCTTGCCACGCTACTTTCAAGCATTTTATATGAAAATTAAGGAATGAAAAAAAATCTAGTACTTAGGGGATACGAGTAGACAGAACAACTATCCGCGGTTAAAACACCCGTTTTTCGTTTAAAGTTTTTAACTTTGGCAATTTTTGTAAGCGGTCGAATATTCAAAATAAATGCGATTACCAATCCCTCAATAATGATTCTGAGAAAAAAGTTTGACCTAAAAAGCACTTATTGGCCAAACTATTTATTCCCAAATTTTCGAAATTTGGGAATAAATAGTTTTGTCGTGACACGATCGAAGCGAAGTGTGTTTGGACAGATGCGACGACTGCGCGAAGCTATTTTGGTATAGTGAAACCATGTGTATATAGAGCGGTGCTCTATTTAAGGAGACTGACGGATCGATTATAAGGCTACATGTAGATATGTTAATCTGAACGGGAGAAAATATATACTAATAATATTATTTATATATAACCAGATGAACCCCGCGGCTTTGCCCGTGACATACTTTGAACTCCCATCGCACTCATTTAATCCCGTTGTTATTAATTATACAATTATTTATTAAAATTTGCCCGATTAGTAGCGGTAGTACCGTGATAATATATAGCTTTCCTTTATAAATGGGCTATTGTTCTTTGAAACATCAGTTTGGATGTGAAAACTGGCATGGCATCGAAAATTTCATTAAATATTTGAACTAAAATGGCAAAATGATTAAAACTTTGATTAAAAGCACAGGTATCCTTTTAATCACTACACCCCCACGTGTGTATCAGGCATTATTCGATAGTGGCGCCACTCGAACGATATTACCGAAGTTCAAGTTCACTGACAGATAACACTCACTCACTATCATGTCATAAATTAAAGTATGTTAACACAGACTTGCTACGTGAGAATTTTGGTTAATATATTTTACATACATGCATATTGTCACGCCTTTATCCCCGAAGGGGCAGGCCGAGGCATACTATACGCCCATATTTCCTTGTATGCATTTTTGTGCCATGTAATAGGTAGTGAGCCTATTGCCGTGTTGAAATGGACAGGCGCAGGCTGTGGCGACCTGCTGTTGAAATTTTTCAAGCCTTCAACCAGGCTTAACGACTGCCATTTTATTATTCTGCAACGGCAACCGAGACCAACGGCTTAACGTGCCTTCCGAAGCACGGAAACGCTCGCAAATGTAAATTTCACAATGTGGTCACCCATCCAAGGACCACCTATCGCGAATGTTGCTTAACGCAGTGATCGTTTACAGAACACTGAGTCAGCGGGTCCACGAGCGCTTAATATACTTTACAAAAAGAAATGTCTGGACAGTATTTATTAGCCAATTCATTTGCAATGAGTATTAGCGTACTAATCAAATCAGTCTATTGCAGTCCACTGCTGGGCCTCTCACAATTTTTGAGTACGTATTTGGCTTTACTTGGTGATGGATTAGCCAGATATATGTCGAGAACTTTTTTATAAGTCCATGTCCATAGTATGGCGCAATATTTATAGGGCACATATAGTTAGGACTACTTTTTAACGTATAGGATAGATACTCTCCACGGAATGTAAAGCCGGATTCGAACCGACTAACAGCCGGATTTGAACCGACTAATAGCCGGTTTTAATATTCTATCTTCAGTTAAACATAGACCGCTACCGAGACATTTGGCGGGAAGAGTGACAAGTGCGGACGCTTGCATTATATTATTTTCTAAAACTAGTGCATTTATCTTGTTTTATGTGCGGGAGTGGTGGTTTCTTGGACATAAAAGTTGTGTTAACGTGCTATAGTGAAAGACAATGATATATATGCAGTGAAATGCTATTTTCTCTCTTGCCGCGAAACGTCCACTGACAACCTTAGTATAAGAATCACCATTATACTGAGGGCAAGGACCAGGACGTAGCCTGAGGACACGACATCGACTGGACAGGACTAATTAGAAGATAAGATTGAAGAAATATGATATAAAAAATAAGATTTGGCTAAAAGGTCTTAGAAACCAGGCATTAAATATTTATTAAAAAAAAAAGATCGCTTCCACAGATAAACAGTTGAATTTTTAACATTTGTGACAGATAGGTCAATGTCGTAGGTAAATATTTCTATCTATCTAGTTATTGAAACCGAAATTTCGTCGATAGGTACCGATGGAAACTGTTTTGACATTATTTTAGACAATGGTAAAAGATAGATAGGTTATTGAGACCGGCCGTAAAACATCGGCGCAGAGTCATCTGATATTAAGACGTCATTTTCCAGATACAACTAATTCTGGAATGGGATTTGAGAGAGAACTATGTGGATTGCAATACTGATCTGAGTGATCAATTAAAATAAAGATTATTTGAATGTTGAGTTCAGACTTATCTATACAAATGTTATAAAAATGAAGAGTTTGTTTGTTTGGTTGAACGCGCTAATCTCAGGAACCACTGGTCGGATTTGAAAAAATCTTTTTGTGTTAGATAGCCCATTTATCGAAAAAGGTTATAAGCTATATATCATTACGCACTTACTATATTTGATATATAGCCTATAAATATCAAATACAGTAAGTGCGTAAGTTTCCATCAAAGGACGCCACCTCTACCAGTTTTTCTTTTTCTTTCTTTCTACATTTTTTCCCAGACGTTCGTGAACGCCTGGGAAAAAATGTCCTGGCTGGAGGTTGATTACTGTGTTGCTCAATTTCTTACGGGACATGATAACTTTAGGAGCAAATTACATTCGTTTAAGCTGGTTGAGTCACCGTTCTGTCAGTGTTAAATGGTGACGCCAAATATGATCAGACCGCCTATCATATACTTTGGGAGTGTAGCATTTGGCAAAATGAGCGATATAATATGCTTAATTGTTTACAAGTAACGTCGGGAGTAGTTTACTACGCGGATCTCGTAGCATCGAGAGTACATTTTCGTGCTTTTAAACGTTTCTGCCATACATATTACTGGAATCGAACATAGCTCACATAGGACCCGTAATATTCTATTACCGTGGTGCTTCCCTATTCTATAGGATTTACACCTAGTTGCTTTCCAGGTCTCCCGCTTTGCAAAGGAGGGAAGAGGCATTACGTTCTTTTTTTTACTTCCTCACATTATCTTCTGATTAATTTCGTAGCGGGTTCCAAGACATGCTAACTTCTCCTGGGACTATGCTAACTTTTCTGGTGTTTTGGTCATTGCTGTAGATCCTGGTTTACAGGAGTCACAGTAATGGGAATGTGGGTGGGATTAGTCCCATTAGAATAAAGCCTATATATAGCCAGCCTTCCTCGATAAATGGGCTATTCAACTCGATTTTTTTGTTTTGGGACCAGTAGTTTCTGAGATTAGCGCGTGCAACCAAACAAACAAACTTCAGCTTTATATATTAGTATTTAAAAAAAATATACCACACACACACACACACACACACACACGTAAAAGCGCACTTGTATGCACATATATAAGTAGACTTACTAAATTGAAATGTATAATACATAAAGTTATGAGAGGAGCGGGGCGTACTGTCACAAGTATCTTGATATTTAAAAGAACGCCCCTAACATTGTAATTGTATGTATTAAAACTTTTGTGATAGAAAAAAAAGATATAGATTTAAATACTATTTCATTTAAGGCATTAATTACATTATGCAAGGTAAACCATTGAGAGCATTATAATATTTTGCATCGGTTTAGAATCAATATTTAAACCAATGCAAAATATTTATACAACTCTTAGGGCCGTATTCCAGAACGTTTCTCAATACTCAATCGACGCTTGAGAGTAGATTTTATAAGGCAAAATCTAGCCTCGTTGATTGAGTATTGAGAAACGTTCTGGAATACGGAACTTAATATCGTAAAGAGTATTAAGCTCAAGGTTGGTCGGACAGACGAAGTTCATTTTTGTACGGCACGTTTAGCTTGACGATCTATCGATCGTATATTTTTAGTTATTAATGTAAGTACCGATGTTATAAGAGACATTTTGATGTATGGCGATTCAGCGTTGTCACAAAGAATCCAGCGCAACAAGAAGAATGTAAAACTGTTGAAATTTTTCAAGCCGCCCATAAGACCTTTAACTTGGATTAACGACTGCCGTGTTACTGGCAACCGGGACTAACAGCTTAACGTGCCTTTGTCTCTTTCAGCAAATATCTATAATACGCGCACTTGCGCGCGAGAATCTTTCATGCTTTTGAAAAAAGTAGTAAATGTGAGTCAATTAAAATTTTAACTAAATCTGAACGTAGCTACTCACCTTCGAAGATGTTCTGGATGATCAGGTAGCTCTGCGTCACGACGATGAGCAGAGCAACGTGTGTCCAAGCAAAGAGGCTGAATTGCCTCATGTAGTACTTCTTCACCAGGGAGAGCACGAACCACACAAAGCCCACACAGTAGAGACTGAAGGAGATGAAGCGATGGTAGGTGACCAGGAACTTGAGGTAGTCCTGTTGTATAACAAGAAATAAAAAAAGTTAACATCCTGCTTGTATGTAAACTGATTCGAAATTCGAATTAAGAACGTGGTTGCTGAACGGACCAGACACTGTCAGTTTTGACCTTCAAATTTAATGATATTTCTTCCTTTTCATTCATTCATTTATCGTTGTATCTACGTCCTTACTACATAAAACAAAGTCCGCCTTCATAAAAAAAATACAAATTTCTTATTTTATTTACACATACAAAATATCTTATTTAGTTTGATTCTCCCGTTCTTGTAAAGATGTGTTCAAACAGAGCGTGCAAGGTTCACAACATTTACGCATTATACTCTAAGTTTAAATTTTGAATTAATAATAATAATAAATAAATAATTTATATCGTTGGGTCAACTCACACAATGCCATCTAATTCCAAACTAAGCAGAGCTTGTACTATGGTAACCAGATAACTGATAAACATCTTAATAATATTATAAATGTGAAAGTTTGTATGGATGTTTGTTACTCTTTCACGTAAAAACTACTGAATGGATTTTAATGAAACTTTACAATAATATAGCTTATTCATCAGAATCACACATAGGTGCTAATTCTGTTGTTGAAACCACTAAACTAAATTTCTCTAAAATTTACTTATTTTTATTGAGAGATTGCCAAATGCTATGCTGTTATTATGTCGAACTAAACTTGGTGATATCATAAACAACTGTTATGTGATAAAATTCAACAAATTATGTATTTAGATGCCGACTAACTTAGTGATTGAACTGTCTATGTACATTTTTCACTTTTTGTTAAATTTTATCACATAAAATGAATTTTAGTGATGTCAAATACAAATTTAACGTCACACGAAATGTAGACGTTTTCTAGACTAATTTTAGTGGGACGTTTATTAATTTTAGTAACCGTTTGAAACGTGAAATTGTGTAAAACGTTGTAACGTGAAAAATGTACATAGGCAGTTCAATCACCAAGTTAGTCGGCATGTATTTACATTCACGTTACAACGGCAATCTCTTAATAAAAATAAGAAAATTTTAGAGTCATTTAGTTTAGTGGTCTCAACAACAGAATTAGCACCATAGGCTACTTTTTAAACCGGGTACAAGGTCCTGTGGTAAACGCGGGAACGGGAAAACTTCTCTACGCTAGCGTAGCTGCGGGCGTCCACTAGTACTTATATATTTCTAAATACATACATATTATAGATAAATAACACCCAGACAGAATAAACCATCGAACTCATTACACAAAGTTTTATTCTGGGTGGGAATTGAATCCACGACCTTTTGCAGCAGCAGTCGGATACACTCCCACTGTGCCAAAGAGGCAGTCAAAATTATTAATCAGTAGGTAGTGTGAGTTCGTAATTTAACATAAGGCCTTGTTCAGACGGCCCGCGTCGACCACACACAGGACGCGCACACGTGTTGTTTATAGGTACTATTTTGGCCTGTAATACTTTTTTTATTGGTACTAGTGTTTTCCAGAGGGCCGAGTGTACTATTTTACAAAAAAAACCGTTATAAGAAGTTCTATTTCTATTGTACATCGATTCCATTGCGATTGGTTCTAGACTACGTAGTCTACTAAATCTATGTTAAATATCAGAATCGCACTTCAAAAGCCGCTGAGTAAATAAATAATTTATTTCCGTCTCATAGCATACAATAAAAACATTTTACAATAAATTGCTTATAAATAGAACAGGTCTGACTAAAAATAACAAAGGTAAGTACAATTAAGTAACATGTTTAATTTAATAGCAACGGTAAAATAATCAACTTAGTACAGCAGTGAATATATAAGCTGCCTTGACTGAACTAGAAATTAACCTGTGTCTCAGACCATCGCTTGACTATCCAATATGTAAGGGCAGGGCAATTGATTTAGCCCTAGAGTTGAAATTAAAATAAAATTTAATTAAAAATATCGAGAAAAATATAAAATACATAAAGAACCAAAATGAACTTAACAAAACATAAGATTCTTATGACAATAAAGTTTATTCAAAATGACCTCCGTGATTTTGAATACAGGCCTTCAATCGGCGCGGCCAGTCGTCTATCGCAGCACGAACGAGGTCCATGTCAATATCGGCGGCTGCCTTAATCAAGGATGTCTTGAGTGACTCCAAATTGGGATGAGGCTTTGAGCACGCCTTTTCCTCCAAGTGTTGCCATATCTTGTAATCTAATGGACTCAAATCTGGACTGGAGGAGGGCCCTGTCTTCGTGCCGGATGAAGTCGATTTCACGCGCCGCCAGCCAGTCTTGTGTGCTCTTCGCTTTATAAGCTGGCGCCGAATCTTGTTGGAATACCCAGTGCCTGTTATTGAACATGGTATGAGAAACAGGTTCCACAAGGTTCGTCAGGACTGTATTTTGATACACAACTGCATTCGTTTTTACACCTTTCTCACATAAATGTACCTCTGTTAAGCCCCAATAACTCCTAACCATACCATAAGCGAGGGTGGAAAATGACCGTGTTGGACACACGTGAGACACGGTTGCTCGCTTCTTCACTACTGTGTGCGTACACCTTATCATTTTGTTTGTTGTAGCTCTCTTCTACGGTAATTTTTTTTTTCATCCGAAATAAGAATTTACCGATATTTTTTTCCCGCGTACCGCTTCAACAAAGCGCGGCATCTCTTCAGTCTCAGGTCCATTAGACGAGCATTTAAACGATGTCCTGTTTTTCTTCGATATGACCGAAGCCCTAAGTCTTCATTTAACACCCTTTTCACCGTGGTTCTGCTTAACCCCATCTGAAGGGCCAACAGTTTCTGCTTACGTTTGGGATTTCTTTGAATTCGCGCCTTCACAGCTTTTATCACTGCTGGAGTCCTAACAGACCGAGGGCGACCACTTCTTGACCTGTCATCTACACTAGAGTCTTCATTGTATCGTTTGATGGTACGATAAACGAATCTTTTGGTTATATTCAAATTTTTCAGTATTTCAAAAATTTGAATTGGCGCGTAACCGCAACGATGCAACGCAATAACTGCAACACGGTCTTCTTTAAGCGTCCACTTCATATATAAAAATGAGTAAAAATTCTAAAAACTATACATTTTTATTTTCATGAACAATTCGAAATTCGAATTCAATAAACTTTTTTAAACATCCATCACGCCTTATCCCCGAAGGGGTGGCAGAGGCATATTGTATGCCCACTTTTCACCGTATAGATTCCTGTCCCACGTAATAGGTGGTGAGCCCATTGCCGTGTTGAAATAGACAGACGCAGGTTGTGGCTACCTGCTGTTGATTTTTTTCAAGCCGCCCATAAGGCCTTCAACCAGGCTTAACGACTGCCATTTTACTGGCAACCGGGACCAACGGCTTAACGTGCCTTCCGAAGCACGGAAACGCTCGCAAATGTAAATGCCACAAAGTGGTCACCCATCGGAGGACCAGCCATAGTGAAAGTTGCGTAACTCAGTGATCGTTTACAGAACACTGAGACCGCGGGGCCACGAGCGCTTCTTAAACTGTGAAACTGTGAAAAAATGGGGTGAATAAACTTTTTTGTGGTCAGCATTCTAAAAGAAAAGTTTTTACTGTGTGACAATACTTATGACCTGACTAGGTATATGCAATAACCTATTAAACTTATTATAAAGATATGGACCTAAAAATATACAAAATCTCATATTTTATAAACTACTCGGGACTTCACGCGAAACAGGCTGGACAGTCCAGCCGCGACCACGGGCGCTGCAACGCGCTCGAAACGTCGGTGAATGTAAGTACAAAATTGTTTCGCGTGAAGTTCCGAGTAGTTTATAAAATATGAGTATAAACCGCGAAAGTTTAAAAATAACATATACAAAATCTATTTACGAATGCATGTTTGGTCATTGATCTGTCACAAACTATGACCTTACTTCGTCGATCACTCGATATTGTACTGAGAGGAACTTCAGTGTGCTCTTTGAGTATAGTGTGAAGAATAAATAATTGACGTACAGTTAGAACATTACACGCTTTATAGAGTGTATGTGTAGGGAATAAGTAGGGGCGAAAGGTTACCTTTAAAACGGCTCATTGCGCACGTTCCAGAGGGAGTAGGATAGAAACGTACTGAACGGACTATCATACGAATTTCACCAATAGATGGGGAATGGGATGATTCATGGGGAAGGTTTAAGGTTTTAAATGTTAGATAGGTATAGCGCAAAGAATGGTGGGTCAACATAAAATAACAACTATATATGTGCGAGCTGGCTGACAAACAAACACCAACACGATACTATTAACTTTATATGTTATTTTATTATATATAACCACTGAGATATGTAGGTACAACAATATACATTACACTAAACTTTACATAGGAAACAACATTATGTACATACATAATTAATTGGGACTTATTTAGTGGTTAGCGAGCAGTTGTTATTCAGTAGTTTGAGAATAACATTATTTTAATAATATTACCTAAACAAACGTTATAATATCAACATCTCTAAAGTGAAACTCGTGGGCCAGCAAAAGAGCGGTTGCCAGCGCTAAATTCGATTTCGTCGGCAGAATTGGTAAACGACTAGCAGGCTACCGTTCTGGGAGTCGTGAATTCTGGTCGCTTGCCAAAGCTGCCGAGGGAAACTTTTGTCAGTGTGGTCTACCACCCCTTCTTAAAACTAACGGAAGTTTGGCCCAAAGTGCCAGGGAGAAATACGCCTTCTATGAAATAATTCAAGCTAATTTGACCATATTGTAGGTATATGAATTGTGATATACACACGCGATATACATATTAAATAGATAAAATGTGTTTCATTCTAATAGATACTTATGAAACGATTGTATAATAAAGGGTATTAAAACTCGAATGTGGGTTTATGATAATAGTATCACGTGAGTGTTTTAATACTTAATTATCAACAGTTGCATACAAGACATTATCTACACCCATAATTATAAATCCTCTCAAGATTCTGATACAGCTTACTGCTATATTTAAGAAAAATATGGCGGGGATTCGAATAACATACTTTTTTTAAAATTGTTCTGATAGTGTAAAGCGCCTAATTGACAATTTTTTTCAAATATTTTATTTGACGCGCTTTTTACTACCCGAACAATTTAAAAAAAAAAATTTGAATCCTCGCCATATTTTTCGAATAACATACTTTTTTTTTTAATTGTTCTGATTGTGAAACGCGCGTCAATGACAATGATCTTTTTTTGAAATTCATACAGATATACCGCGCACCGAGCAGTAAGAATGTGGCTGTCTGTTGAAAACTCTTTGTGCAAAAGGGATAAAGAAAACAAAGGAGTGTTAATATCACAGATTTAGAAGAGTAAGCAGATCAAACATATTCCTTTGTTAATGGTGTATTACTTCATCCTTTTCACTCTATTTATTTCTTGAATAACGCTATATTTTTTTGTCATGTGTAGCGACATGTAACTCACACATAGACAGCGAACAGCGCGTAGCCTAATTTTCTACATAATTTCAATTATTGCCGCCATTTTTGAATCAGGAATTTGTTAGTGTTTTGTGCCAAAGGGAAAATATTGTGTATTTATATTTAAATAAAGGTTATAAAAGTATAAAAAACATGGTGAAGTGTTGTGTAAAATGTTGTGATAGCCCTAGTAGCTCGTCACAAGAAATCACCGGGAATAACTTTTCACAGGTAATTGATGTTTTAGTTACGACTACGTGTTATTATTCTAAGATTTTTATTCAAAAATGGTGATTCTTCTAGAAGAACACTTGAAAAGTTGTTAATATATGGTTCATAGCATCTGTTCCATAAACCGTTTGATCGCTATCGTCATCTATATCTAAGATTTTTGTTAATTTACTTACATTTTGTACTGTTACGGCATGGGGACGAATTCAGTTCAGCAAATTATTTGCAATTTCAATATCCTAAGTTAAGCTAAATGTAGTGCCCGATTAAATTATGTTAATATTGTTTTAGGTTTCCTAAGGATACCATTAAACAAGATGTTTGGTTAATAAACATAAATTATGAAAGATATTTAAAAGACATGATATGATAGCTGAATTTAAGCTACCTGTTTATATGTGTAAAATAGGCTACGCTATTTTTCGCAAATGTTTGATCTGCTTACTCTTCTATATCTGTGGTTAATATCAAATACAGTACAGTACAACATTATATCATCTGTTTGGATAATATAATGGTTATTATGACATTGGGTGTTTTAATGTTGGCAATAAGCTAACTGTTTCACAATCTTTTATAGAGGATTTAAAGCATGGGTGTAGATAAAGACAATAAAAGCATTAATAATACAGAGTCACAATTGTTTCTTTCTTAATTAAAATATTGTCACAAGCCTAACGATATACGAGCTATTGTTCTTAGACCTACCATAATACAAGGAAGGTTTACTGATTGTGACGCCCATTGACGTTATATCTAGACTGAACATGCCAAGCAAATTTTACACACACATATTGTCACGCCTTTATTCCCGAACGGGTAGGCAGAAGCATATTAAACGCCCACATTTTACCGTATGCATTTTTGTCCCACGTAATAGGTGGTGAGCCCATTGCCGTATTGAAAGTGGACAGGCGAAGGCTGTGGTGACCTACAGTTGAAATTTTTAAGCCGCCCATAAGGCCTTCACCTTGGCTTAACGACTGCCATTTTATTGGCAACCGGGACAAACGGCTTAATGTGCCTTCCGAAGCACGGAAACGCTCGCAAATCTAGTGGACACCCATCCAAGGACCAGCTATATAGAAAGTTGCTTACGCAGTGATCGTTTACAGTAAACTGAGTCCGCGGGGCCATGAGCGCTTCAAGCAAATTTTATACGAATACAAATCACATCTCCTTAATAATATTAGAAACAATTTTAAAAAGCAATGAGTATGCTAACCTACATTTTAATTTGGAATGATTTTCAATTTCGAGCTGGAGTCGAAACCAACGTATTCTGTCTAGCCGGGCCAGACGCTTAACCAACTAGGCTACCGAGATCATAACAACATTTTCCAAATGTCACTCGAGTTATGAATTTTTGATTGGTATTCGGATGGATAACCTCCTAATTGTAACGGATGAACATGGGTCAGGGTAGACCCGGAATAATACAAAGTATAAACTATCAATTTGAGCAATCGTATGATAAACAATTTCAATTGATTTAAGACTTACTTAATACGCATTGACTCGTATAACCAAACGACCGTAAAGCGGTCAGACAATTAGTTGATTACTTGGGTTAATATGCATAGAAAACTAGGTTAATATACGAAACGCTGTTGTTGAGTACCTATCTATCGATATGGCGGACATGTTGGGGGTAGGTAGGTAACACATACGTATAGGAAGGTATAAACCCTATTTTAACGGATAAATTGTAAAAGTGATTACGGAAATATAATAAATGATTATGACTATGAGCCCGGTGCTAAGTTTAATTGGCTGAGGTGTTAAAAAGGGTCTTAGTGAGACCTTCGCCCGAGCCCGCCTCACCTTCAAAGTGGTGTACGTGTTAACAGAAGAAATTTTTCAAGCCGCCCATAAGGCCTACAGCTGGGATTAACGACTGCCATGTTACTGGCAACCGGGACCAACGGCCTAACGTGCCTTACGAAGCAGGGAAAAGCAAATATAAATGTAATATCTCAAATGTAAATGCCACAAAGTGGTCACTCATCCGAGAACCAGCCATAGTGAAAGTTGCTTAATGCAGTGATCGTTTACAGAACACTAAGGCCGCGAGGCCACGAGAGCTTTTAACGAAGAAAGGGAAAATAATACAAAAACCTGTACTAATCTATATGAACAGAATTATAGTTTTAAGTCAGTGTTACTGGTACACTCCGACTTAGTCAAATCGGCTTATAGCAATTCACTGCTAGACATAGATCTCTGCCAATCACTAGTCCAGCATTTCACTGCCTGAGTCGGAGTATACCAATAGCACAGGCCTAAAATTAAAAATCTTCTAAACTCTACCACTATCTTCACACTACATCCCTAACGGGGTATTCAGAGAGGCCAGATCGCAAGGCTTCGTGATCCTGCATACATCTTTTAGCTTCCTGCAAATTCATTAATTATTGTTTCATACATGCACGTCTAGGTATCCGGGTACTTTTAACATTTCCGTTTTGGACCTGTCTGCTCAAGTGGTCTTCGTATATATACCCTGACTCCTTCGGGTGCCCTTTCGATCGCATATTTTTTTTCAGCATAAAGTTTTCTCGCATAAATTATGATAAGCAGAGTGTTATAAACGCATAATGGTTTTATTGGCATAACATTAACTTACTCTAATTTTTTTATCATAATTTTAATCAGCATAAATGTAAAGGGTATACTTGTTATACGCCTAAAGATAATTTATCATAAAATACAAAACGCATAATAAAGGTATGGATAACCGTTCAAATCATAAATGAATAATAATTTGACTAAGAATTTTTAAGAAATGATAAGACACCATTGTAAATAATCATCTCACTCATAGCCAAGTTTTTAAGCTGTAACATATAAAACGTTATTTTAAGTGTCATTTTTTTAGACTAGTCTTGAGCAAAGTCGTAAATAGGTAAGACGACGAGCGAAGGGAGAAGGAGTGTTAGGTCACTTGTGACTGGTCACTAATGGTTTATTCTGTTTGAACGTTATGCAAAACGAAGAGTATGCCAAAAAACGTTATGCAGTTTTAAGTTATGCCTCTAAAATTTATGCAACTCAATACGGACCCACTCCTTCTACCCTCTACCTCCTGTGCTTATGTCAAAACCTTGGATCTCAGAAAGCTTCATGTGACACTATCAGTAACAGTTTTATGAGGGTCCGTTGCCTTCCACTTACGAACACTTGACGCGCAGCTGGACGAAATAGAGAGATGATAGAGAAATGACCGATCACAATGCTCGAAATCACCATAAACGCACCCTAATTCGACCAATTCATGGCTCCGCATCAGTGGAAACGCATCCTTACTGTTGACAGTGTGGTGGTTGGAATAATGTTATTATCGAAGGAAGAGGAATTAATGACTAAATATATTATATTATGATCTGCTGGCAAAGTGAAATAATATTAAATTGTAAATAGGCCATCAAAAAAAAAGCCTTCCTAAGTTTCTTGCCGGTTCTTCTCAGGTGGGCCGCGTTCCGAACCGGTGGTCGCTTTAAATATTTTAAATAGTGTATGACATTTTGTAAGCGCCGTTAAAATGGTCTATGCAAAATAAAGATATTTTTATTTTATTACTGACTGTTTAAAACTACTGTTTGGTTTTCGCGATCTATTATAAAAATATTCAATACTTATATGACTAACGTCTCGCGTTGAATAAACAAATATTAGGTAAAACACAGACAGACAGACACATCCAAGACGGTCGTCGATTACAACGCTATCTAATCGGTGATAGTTCATTGATGGAGTCGACATTCCCTAATGACTTTTTTTTATTTAGTAAATAATCAACAACTCGTTTTCTCTTTCTATTTGTATTCATCAGAGATTAAATTTACGTAGGACAACAGTCCTGTCGTTTGAGCGTGAAAAGGTAACCACACACACACACATACACACAAACTTTCACCTTCATAATATTAGTAGAAGAATTTATTACGAATTAAGAATTTATTAGAAGCGCTCGTGGTCTCGCGGTCTCAGTGTTCTGTAAACGGTCACTGAGTTACACAACTTTCACTATGGCTGGTACTCGGATGGGTGACCACTTTGTGGCATTTACATTTGCGAGCGTTTCCGTGCTTCGGAAGGCACGTTAAGCCATTGTTCCCGGTTGCCAGTAAAAAGGCAGTCGTTAAGCCTGGTTGAAGGCCTTATGGGCGGCTTGAAAAATTTCAACAGCAGGTAGCCACAACCTGCGTCTATTTCAACACGGCAATGGGCTCACCACCTATTACATGGGATAGGAATAAAGTACTCGGATACCCAGACGTGCGTGTATGAAGCGATTGATGAATCTCGAAGAAGCGAAAGAAGTATGCATGGATCGCGAAGCCTGGCGATCTGTCCTCTCTGACTACCCCGTCAGGGATACAGCGTGAAGATAGTTAGTTAGTTAGTTAGTTAGTTAGGAATCCACACGGTGAAAAGTGGGCATGTAATATGCCTCTGCCACCCCTTCGGGGATAAGGCGTGATGGATATTTATTTATATATTATGGATTTTCCAAATTTTGGGGTTCTACTATTTGAGATATCGACGTAACCGACTTTATTAAAATAATCTTGAGTGGATAGTAAACACTCAAAAATTACTTTCCGCCATTATCTAATCTATATGCATGTATATCATAGAGTTGATGACTTGACAGTTACTCAGCATTTAGAAGATGATCCATTTACAATTTCGTACATATTATTTTGCGATGATATAGAAAATATGATTCAGTTTTAGAACCTTCTATTATTCATAACTATGTAAATCGTATCAACAATGTAAGGCTTAAGATTTATGCACAAGTAATGAGGTCAGAGGATAACACTAAAACTAAGAGTTAGACAGCGCGGGTACATAGTTAGACAGCGAGTACGTAGTTAGTTAGACAGTGAGTGCATAGTTAGACAGCGAGTACGTAGTTAGACAGCGAACGCATAGTTAGACAGCGACCGTATAGTTAGCAGTGGTCACGAAGTGAAACCACCACTACAACTTTGACAGTGGTCGTAGAATTGCATTAATCATGCAACTCTTTTATAAAACAGTTCACAATCTCAAAAAAAATATTTTTAACCGTAATTGGTAATGATTACTATTAAACCCTTCAGAAAATTGCTTGTGATAGGCGTGGGTTCACGTCGTTAGTATAATGAATGGCCTAAACACGTTTTTTTTTAAGTTCGATTGCTCGAATGTTGTGTTCATGCGGCCTCCCATAAGCATGCAAATTCGATACCCTCAAGACAATTTACTTATAATACAACTAAAAAATCAAAATACTCACCGTCCTGTTAATGACGACCCCGAAGTAGTCAATCAGGTTCTCCCCGTAGAAAAAGTAGTTGGAAGTCAGCAGAAAGTACCAGGACAGCGATCGGAACCAGGGCAAGCCATGAACCCGATATACAGCATAGCCGATATTGATGATCTCTTCGAAGCATTTCACTTGTACGCAGAGTACCTGCATAAGGAAGTTATGTTAGGACTGTAATTTACTGACAGCACTAGGGAGGCACAAGCTCTTCTCTCTTAAAGTCTATTTACAGTTACTTTTAAACCCTAACCGGATTTGAATTCTGGGGTCCGCTTTTATTTAGATGCTAGGAGCAGCTATTATATTTTCGCTAACTGGGAGAGACTGGCGTCTGACCTCCCAACCTCGTAAAGGCGTCATCGTTGCACCACTGGCAGGTAAAGTCACTGGAGTCCCTTACACAGAAGCTCCCTTTTCAGCAAAATTTCCTTTCTAGTATTAAGTACCACATTATGGGCAAATAGCTGGCAAATTCTCGTGACAAGACATATCATCATATGTCGGTAAGTGCTATCGCAAAGGGACCACCGATGACAGCCGCCAGAAATACCTTACATGTTTTTCCATTCGGGAGCCCTGGGGATATCTTTCCGAGAGCTAACCCGGGATTACTGGCTATAGACAGATAGTGCGTGGACGTGTGGTTTTAGTCGGTAGGAGCCCGGCATAGCATCCATGAGAATTACCACACGAAAAAAATACTTGTTTTTTATACATTTTGCCTGACGTAAATTTAACACGCGGTGTTATGATTACCTTCGTCTCTATAATGGTGTGAGCGAGTCGGAGCGAGCAACATTTCTTGCTTTGTGGTTCCAAAGTATTACAAATAAACACACGTTGGCCACATATTGTTACCGGACATTAGTTGCGTCAGATGATGTTGTTACAGTTGGATGATTTTAATATTCATAGTACGGTAGGGTTTGTTATTCACACACTGAGGCAAACAAACTAAAAAACAAACCATTTTGTATACATTATACAATATCATCAATTAAAATGCTGCGGTGGATTGGTGAAGTCACGCGGATGGACCGCATAAGGAACTCTCGGATCGCTGGCAGCCTTCGCGTTTCGTGACATTGCAGATAATTGCAGAGTGTCGCCTTCACTGGTATCGTCATGTCTTGGACTATGCCGTCCGCACAGGGTCTCAGTGAAAGGGGAAGACCCAAGAAGTGCTGGTAGACGTCATAAGAGATGATATGCGTGTCAATGGTCTCACTACAGGGGACGCAGACTACTGTGTGAAATGAAAGAGAAAGCAGGAAAGCGGACCCCGGGCATTGCGAGACGCAACTGTGAGTTATGGTGATACAATATCATTGCCGAGGGGAAGACTAGCAATTGCTTGTACCATGTGTAATATTAGCAAATATTTGAATATTTGTAAGTAGGTATACATAGATGAACATAGTCTTGAATGTTAGAAAGAATTTTGAAAAGGAACAATTATACAGTCACGAATTTGAAAAAAAAAATTAATAGTCTTAAATGACTGCGTCTCGACTGATTTAGTTCGTAGTCCGCCAATTGTAGGTTTTTACGAACTCAAAGGTATTTTTATTGTACTTAACTATCGATGATTGCATAACACTAAAACATAGAAAAGTGCCAAGGTGCCATAGGAAAGGTGAAGTCACTAAAGGATGTCCCGAACAATACAATTCCTATAATGCAATTAACCAATCTGGGGCTTATCGCTACATTCGTCACACTGGTCAAGTAATTGAAACTCGTTTACTTATTACTGAGGTATTTATTTACTAGTTACCTACCTATGTATATCACGCACCAGTGTGCGTGGCCTGACCCACAAGTAACTACTTAATCAATCAGAATATTATTAAGTAAATATCGTTAATTTATTTTGCTATTACTGCCCTGCTTTGCAATTTGTTTTGATATGACACTGTTTTAGACATAAAAATATATAATATTGAAAAATATATAAATATATAAAAAATATATAATAAATGACACAAAAGTATTATGACAGTTATGAGAACATCATCTGAGATTCATTCTATAAAACATTCCAGTTTCAGGAAATATGACATCTATGACGTGTGAATTTTTTAAACATAAATGTTCTGAGAAACCTTTGGTGTTTCAAACGTCCATAGGCTACGGTGACCACTTTCCATCAGGTGGGCTCAGTGGTATTAAAAAAACTTCTGAACATAAAATTTTTTTCACAAAGATATAGTTTTTAACGCTTTGGAATTTCATTGACATTTTGCTCACGCAAACAACATTGATAGCGTGATCTGCAAACCGAGCTATTTTGCTGTGTGCATTACAGTCTATAAAATTCCCTTTACGTTCGAAGCCCTTCTTTCTTCTATTTCAGTCTTCCCACTTCTGTCACGTTAACCATTAAGACTCACCGACTGTGTCAGTTACTAGTCCAGCAAAATCTCTGTTCACGGACATGGCGCAGGAGTTCCTTACGTGGTCCCTTCGCGATTTAGTCACTTTTCACAATAATATAATTAAGTCCGTATTCCAGAACGTTTCTCAATACTCAATCAACGCTTGAGGCTAAATTTTACCTTTTAAAATCTACTCTCAAGCGTTTCTTGAGTATTGATAAACGTTCTGGAATACGGCCCTACATCACCTCTTCAAAACGGAACTCAGCCCGTATCGCTCATAACTTGGTCAAATTCTACAGCGTTATCCGACAATTTGATTATAAAGGATTTTATACAGATCCTTAGCATCATTCGGAAAAATATTCTTGTAGTATATTATTTTAGTAAAGTATTATTTATTATGTGACGCAACAAAAACATAAAAAGAAATACATTCACCAAACTTTCACATCAACATCGGTTGTGGGAGTTTTTAAATCAGTGTGTGCAGTTAAATGTAAATTAAACACACATATTTCTAAATAATTTTACCAGATTTACGAAGTAAATATAAAAAAATAAATAATAATAGATGCTCAATCAGTGGAATACTTTTAAGAATAGACTAAAACAGAACTAATATAATACTACAAGTGCAGTGATATGTACACATCAAATCTTATGATCTGCTAGTGCATCTTAAATAATAATACATAAATATATAATAATAAAAATAGTCTAGTATTTATCTGTAGATTTATTTGGCATTTAAAGTAAAAAAGCCCATTGGCGAAATTAATTTAAAAAAAAAAAAAATATATCTTTATTTTGCATAGACCATTTTAACGGCGCTTACAAAATGTCATACACTATTTAAAATATTTAAAGCGACCACCGGTTCGGAACGCGGCCCACCTGAGAAGAACCGGCAAGAAACTTAGGAAGGCTTTTTTTTTGATGGCCTATTTACAATTTAATATTATTTCATTTTGCCAGCAGATCATTTCCAGGCGTCCCTGTCCTGCAAATAGTCTGTAACGGAGTAAAAACCTTTTTCACAAAGCTTGTTTTTAATAAACTTTTTAAATTTATTTAAAGGTAAATTTCTCAGGTCACAGGGAAGCTTGTTGTAAAAGCGTATACAGTTACCCTGGAAAGAATCGCCAATCTTATGTAGTCGACTGTGGTGGACTGAAAGATTATTTTTATTTCTAGTGTTTATATTATGTTTATCACAGAGTTTAGAAAACTGTGATAGATTTTTCTGGACATACATAAGATTGGCAAAAATGTATTGTGATGGTACGGTTAGAATATTCACTTCTTTGAATTTTTCTCGGAGAGAAACTCTGGGGCCCAAATTATAAATAGCGCGTACAGCCCGCTTTTGTAGAACAAAAATAATATTTAAATCTGCAGCACTCCCCCAAAGGAGAATACCGTAAGACATAATACTATGAAAATAGCTGAAGTAAACCATTCTAGCCGTATCCACATCTGTTAGAGTCCTGATCTTTTTTACAGCGTATGCAGCCGAACTTAATCTAGAGGCTGTCTTTTCTATGTGTGGGCCCCACTGCAAATTGGCATCAATAGTTATACCTAGGAACACAGTTGATTCTACAAACTCTAACACTTGTCCATTCAGTTGAACATTGGCCGCAACTTGTTTTACATTTGGTAGAGTAAATTTTATACATTTAGTTTTATTTTCATTAAGGCAAAGATTATTTGAGCTGAACCAATGAACTACTCTTGCAATTGCATTGTTTACATCGTCATAGTTATCTAATTGTCTTTTAATTTTAAAAATTAATGAGGTGTCATCTGCAAACAAAACAATCCTATTCCTGTCCCCTACATAAAATGGTAAATCATTAATATAAATGAGGAACAAGAATGGCCCAAGTATCGAGCCATGCGGCACACCCATTGTAACCATGGATCCTACAGAACGTGTACCATTAATATCGACCCTCTGTATTCTATTGTTCAAATATGAAGACAGAAGGTCGAGAGCTTTGCCTCTTATTCCATAGTGGTGTAATTTTTTGCACAGCGTTTCATGTTGAACGCAATCAAAAGCCTTTGATAGATCGCAAAATATACCTAATGCATCGTGCTTGTCTTCCCATGCTTCATGAATACATTTTAATAACTCAACACCAGCATCGGAAGTTGAGCGCCCTTTCGTAAACCCAAATTGATTCGCATGGAGTATTTTATGACTATTAAATGGGATAGCATTTGATACAAGATTATTTTTTCAAATACTTTGCTCAAAGTTGGCAGCACTGACACTGGTCGGAAATTAGACGGCTCTGTAGCGCTGCCAGCCTTGAACAAGGGAACGACTTTGCTGTGTTTCATTAAATCAGGAAATGTACCACTAGAAACACAGTCATTAAACACAGTTGCTAGATGGGGCGCAATTACCTCAATTATACATGATGCAGTTTTGACCGATAACCCCCAAATGTCCGCGGTTTTCTTAATTTCGATACATTTAAATGTTTTTACAATGTCCTGAGCACAAATATCTGTGAATACAAATGCATCCCTGCAACAAAGAACAGATTCTTCTAATAAAAGTTCAGCGGAACTGGAAGATGCTTGGAGAGATTTTGTTGTCAAAATAGGTATATTTTTGAAAAAGTGTTCAAACTCCGTAGCCACTTCCAGGTCCCCTGTAACATGGCAACCATTTACTTTTAAGTGGAAATCCCTTTCAGTCACTAAAGATCTACCGCATTCAGAGTTAATGATGTTCCAAGTCATTTTTATTTTATTTACAGAATTAGAAATTTTATTTTTAATGAAGTTTGACTTAGCAAGATGACACGTTTGTTTAAATATCTTTGAATAATTTTTAACATATTCCTGAAAGGTTTGCCTAAAATTATATGATTTTTCTGAATATAATTCAAATAATTTATTTCTACTTTTAAAGATACCTGGTGTTGCCCAGTCACTGAAAACAGGACGACCACCAATCTGTAGAGTTTTTGAGGTAAAAACTTTGCCAAACTCATCATTAATCAAATTAAATAAGTGTTTATATGACTGGTCTACACAAGTGAAGTTAGGTAGATATGGTAATCTCTTTAATACATTTTCTTTAAAATTATTCAAACGACTTTGGTTAATTGGTACATATTTAATTTGTTTTTTGCTGACTTTGTTACTACTTTTAGGAAATTTTATCCATTGGCCACGATGATCTGACTCCACAGGATCCACAATACCTTTATCTATAGGTTTAATATCAGTAAAAATATTATCAATACATTTTGCACTGGTGGCTGTAATACGAGTGGGTTCTAAGAATGTACTATGCAGATTAAAGGATTTAAAAAAAATTTTTCATTTTATTTCTCTCTGATGGAGTTAATTATGAAGAGATGATGAAAAGAGAAAAAAATTTATCTAATATATCAACATTAAAATCTCCACAAACTATTATAGATTTCTTAGAACATTGGCATTTGAACAGTGCTTCTTCAAGCTTTTCTTCAAATTTAATGTAAGAAGCATCAGGGGGACTGTATACGCTTAACAAGATGAAATGCTCAAACTCAATACTGGCAATCTCAATAACTCGCTCAATGGAGAGGGCTACTAAATCCTTACGTTCTTTAAATTTTAAGTTTTTATTAATTAATATTAAAGAGCCTCCACGTTTAGAATGTTTTCTATTGAACGAGCTAGCAACCTGGTGATTTACGAAGTTCAACAATGTGATTTGATGATCTTTTAACCAGTGCTCTGTAGCACAAAAAATATTAATAGAATTTGCATTAATGTATAGCTCTAACTCTAAATCTTTACCATTTATTAAACCTCTAACATTATGGTGCACCAGGTTTATAAAAACAATATTTTTACTAAGATTATTCTCAGGGGCCAAAGTCAACTGGCCAGATTTATTATCTGTTGTCCTATAAACTAGTTTTTTAGAATTTCATTTTCCAAATGTGAAGTATCAAAACTATCCTGCTCAATAAAAGCAGTTGTACTTGCCAATAATTTGGCTTGAAAAATTAAAAAATTTGATAGCAACAGAGCTACCTTTCGTTGTAAAAATTTTGATAGAAAATATCTATCTAATGTCAACAAACTATTATTATTGAAGATTATGTTCCAATCGAACAATTCAATTTTTTTGGAATATGATACCATGGTATGTAGTTTCATATTTAATTTGTATTTTAAGTGATTTTCCTTGTGGCTCATAGCAGTGCTGTATGGCAAGGTGGACAAAATTACTTGTTTTACTTGCAGACTTGATAACTTATCAAAAATTTTTAAAAGTTTGTCACTATTAATATTGCCCCTTCTGCCAACCAGCACCACTATAGTAGACTGCATGCAGTGTGTACCAGTCAATATAAAATCTGTAATTTGAGAGTATGAAGCTCCTGGATATGTATGATTTATTACAGAATGACTTAACTGTGATAAATAATGTCCAAAATTTTTACCTATTTCATCGCAATAGACTATGGTCTTTGCATCACTTTTTATTTGCAACTTTTCTATTATACTCGTAGATGCCTCGCAATTACTACTTGAACTTAATATACTAAAATGTAATTATCGGAATGCAAAAATGGCTTTAAAAAAAATATTTATTTCCTTTGCCAAATAGTTTATTTTTTAATAAGTAACAAAATTAATGAACTACATACCGTGATCATGAGAGCTAGAGGGCCACCATAGATAAGCAAGCAGAAAGCTGCAATCATGAGCCAGGTGAATATTCCTCGAATCACCCAGTTTCGCCACCTAATAAAAAAAACAATATATTGCAGCCAGATGGCAAAATGGACAGAAATAATCAAAATTAAATGGCTTCCACATTTATCACATAACCCGAATATTGCACTAGTTTGCCAACACTGTAGTGCCAAGTACCCACATTTACTTCAGTTCTACGTTTCTAAAAGTACTATGTCTCAGGGGGCCCAGTCTGCTATTTCAATCGTATCGAAGTAGAATCGAAATCGTCGCTCAATAGAAAGCCACCAGTACAATTTTGTCAATTTTTCATAGTCTACTATTACAATCGTACTCCAATACACTTTTATCGATCGGCCGATAGAATTCTACTAACACGTACCGCGGCAGTGGCCGCTAGTCAGTTGCATTTTTGATAGTCTAATAACATTTGGACAGCTAAAAACAGCGATTCTGGTTCTATTCTACGACTTGTCAATAGTACACTCGGCTCCCAGGTCACCAGATCTAATAAAGATGTAGCAACCACTTTCTGTACAGTGAATTCCACATAACACATATATCTCATTGTCTATATTTAAGCAACAGAAACAATAATGGATGTATGAATAAATCCTATCCTGTGTACAATAATATCATTATACTAGCGGCACGCTATGATGGCTGTTTTGACGTTTGTCCTTTCATGAAGTTTCGTATTAATTTTAATTACATTTTATTTGTAGAAAAATGTGAATATTCGACCACATTAGAGGGTAGAAAATGGAGTACTCATGTAAAACAAGTAAAATATCATCACTACTGTAATATGTTAAAATGGCCATCATAGTTTGCCGCTAGTATGGTAATGTGGGTGTAAGGCACCTTAAGGGACCTCACTTACTAATGGTGCACTTACTAATGGACGAGGAATTGACACAAACAGTTATTGAGTTAGGATGTCAGACAGCAGTCTCTGTCTCTTCTACATATTAAGTGTTTTCACAGTTGCTTTGCTTGCAGCTTGCATTTGGAACCATGGACTACTTATACACACATCAACGCGGTCTAGGGATATTTCATACTCAATTAAATAACTCGAAAAGTACTGGCCGCATTGGGATCTTTTATACACCGATTTGTTTGTAATTTATCACAGACTAATTCCAAATTCAAATTTTTGAAAATTCTTTTGTTTCAGTGGCATAAAAATGTCGTGATGAGTAGGAGAGGGAATTTTCATTTGTGCGAAATTTAGAAAACAATACGAATTACGTTTAGTTACAGTTTTTTTTCATTTTTAAACGAAAGATAATGTTAAAATTGAGGTATTGTAGCCATGCAACGCCAACATTTGACGAGGGCGGAGATGTTACGAGCTGTGGGAATGCTGGAAGCTGGGTCTGTTCAGCGTAATGTTGCTGAGGCCATAGGGACCCACCAAAATGTAATTTCAAGATTGTGGACACGCTATCGTGCCACAGGTGAAGTAGCGGAGAGGCACCGGGGGCCAAGTCACATCACTACCCCCAGACAAGACCGATTTTTGCAAATTACTGCGCGAGCTCAACCAAATGCAACGGCGACTCAATTGGTCCAAAGGCTGCGAGTGGAACACCAAGTGCTTGTGAGTGACCAAACTGTAAGAAGGCGACTGCATGAAAGCAATCTACGCTCTCGTAGACCACTCCGGGTCCCACCTTTACGGAGAGGCAATCGTGGACGACGATTAGAATGGGTTCGGAACCACGTGGACTGGGGCCGTGAGCAATGGTCCAATGTGCTGTTTACGGATGAATCCAGGTTCGGCTTCCATCCAGATTCACGAAGGACGCGTGTTTGGCGAGTTCCTGGACGATGGAGCCGTCTTCAGAACCCTCAGGAAGTTCACCCATACCAAGGAGGAACAATTATGGTTTGGGCAGGAATTCGTCTTGGAGGACGGACGGATCTCGTTTGGGTGCGGGGCAATATGACGGCAGAACAATACGTCCAACAGGTGCTGGGGCCCGTAATCTTGCCCCACAGAACACAAATGGGGCAAGATTTCCTGCTCATGCACGACAATGCCCGGGCACACACGGCGAGAACGGTAGCAGCTTGGTTACATACACACAATGTTAGGGCCTTAGACTGGCCTGCTCAATCGCCAGATCTAAATCCCATTGAGCATGCGTGGGATATGCTGCAAAGAAGAGCTCTGAAGGAAGTTCCTGAAAATCTGGCTACAGAAGATCAACTTTTTGCGCACCTCAGAAGGACATGGGACAATATTCCGCAGCAAGACATTGACAACTTTGATCTGAGCATGCCGAATCGTTGCCGATGTGTTATGAACATCATGGGCGCTTTCTTAGACTACTAACTTCAAGGTTATAAACACAAATTAAATGATTTTTCTATTTTTTTCAGTTTTTACTCATAAATTAATAGTTAATTCATGTACGGTTTCCGTCTATGCTTCATTTTTTTCCATAAAATCCTGAAATTTTAATCGAAGTACCTTAACCATTATTAAAAAATGGTAGAATATTAAATAACGTATCTTTTAAATATATACATGTCATATAAATAATTAACACATTGATAGTAATTCGCTATTTTAAAAATATCCCTAGACCGTGTTGATGTGTGTATTTGGATGCCAGGAGTAGCTATAGCTTGGCTTTTAACCTTCGGCATTATTGGGAACAACCACCTAATCTCCCAAACACATAACCTGTGTTGTTGCATTGTTAATCACCAGGTACAAAGGTTCCTGAGATATTCTTCTTACCCTCACCAGTCTCTCCCAACAATGCTGAAAATAAATAGCTAAGCGATAACTATTCCTAGAAGCCAAACAAAAGTGGCCTTAGGCTCCAAATCCATGTACAGTTTGGAAGCAATTGAGAATACACTGAGACAAAAAGAAGGGGGCTATAAAGATCTGATCCTTGGTGACTGTTATTGGTGTTATTAGTTGTTTATGGCTATCACAACAGTGATAAAATTCAAACAAGTTATTGTACCCTATGGCTTTATGTCTCACTGACCTTAACCTATTGGCAGAGTTACATAATGACGAATATGATCAACATAACTTTGTAAGCCTTAAAATATTATGGATATTCAAAGACTTAGTACTTTGAACATCTATAGTGTTATTATGGCTGTATTAGGGGCCACTTATAGGACTGGGATGCTACCTTCTTTTAAAACCAATAATTTTTTTTAAAGATTATAATTTACTACAGTTGTAACAAGACTTCACTTTAGTTTTCTTCGTCTCCTCATATTTATGATAATTTGGATCTTATTCGGGACATATATTATTAGGTACAAAGCCTACCTTTTACTTTTCTCCATCTCCTGTTTCCAAAGTGGCTTCTAAACTCTACCTAGATTTGCAGCTTGGGGTAAATTTTTATTTAGCTGCTAGTAACAGTTTTTGTTTGTTTGTTTTTCATTTTCATCATTGATGGAACTTCCCAACCCCATAAGGGCGCATTAGCTATTGCCCCGTACACCGCTAGCAAGTGGTGTCGCTTGGGCCCTGAAGATCATGGTGGGGACTCTTACACCGAAGTATTGTCTCCAGTAATAACAAACAATTACTCTAGGTTCATGTATGGCTGCAGTAATCATAGACAATTTCAATGAAGAATTTCATTTTAGGATTAATTCTAGGCTGCATTCAAAACTTCTAATAAAAAATCTGTAAGAATTATGAAGCGCTCGTTGTCCCGCGGTCTCAGTGTTCTGTAAACGATCACTGAGTTACGCAACTTTCACTATGGCTGGTCCTCGGATGGGTGACCACTTTGTGGCATTTACATTTGCGAGCGTTTCCGTGCTTCGGAAGGCACGTTAAGCTGTTGGTCCCGGTTGCCAGTAAAATGGCAGTCGTTAAGCCTGGTTGAATGCCTTATGGGCGGCATGAAAAATTTCTACAGCAGGTAGCCACAACCTGCGTCTGTCTATTTCAACACGGCAATGGGCTCACCACCTATTACGTGGGACAGGTAAATCCACACAGTGAAAAGTGGGCATATAATATGCCTCTGCCACCGCTTCGGGGATAAGGCGTGATGGATATTGTAAGAATTACTGTAAGACTGCATAATTCAAAGACAATTATGTTAAAAAATATTTATTGAACTATTTATATTAAGATTATGTACTTTGTATCTGTTAAGCACTAAACACACCAGATACAAGGTAAAACTTCTTTAGGCCTTCAGAGGTATTGAAGGTGATATTGAATACGATTTACCTTTCAATTTTGTCAGTCTTCTGTTTTGTAACATTGTCAGTCTAAAACTGCAGTAGGCAAAGAATGGAAACAATCAGTATACATAGTTGATGAAACTCCTTGGTCACAATAAAAACAAAAATCATAATACCTTGATGACAGTCCCGAAAGAGCAGAGTCAAGGATTTCCGGTGTTTTGTCCGTGCCTTGAGGTAATGACTTCGCCATTTCATCCACATACTTTTCTTCTAACACCTTTTCTTCTTCAGAATCAACCTATCGGTTACATATAGTATCAAACATTTTTAGTTATCGAAAATAAAACTAGTTTTATGTGAAAATAATCATAAAATAACTACGTACGTGATCGGATTCGCCTGCGTTCTCTAGTTTTTCATTTCCATCGCCGTCACCCCGACGATATCTCAGTTCGCTCATGTCTTTTGTTTATATTTAAATATTTTTTCACCGGCAACAGTTAATTTTACACAAAACACTACCCTAGCATTTATTTTAATCCATATAAGAGAGAAAAATAAAGACTAGGTACAGAAATGTTTTCCTCTAGCGAGTTGTCAAACGCAAAATCAATATTGTAATTTTTTTAAGTAATGTTGTCAACCTCCTAAATTGCAGATTACTGAGATGGTAGAATTTCAAAGATTTGTTTATTTTTATGTATATAAACTAGCTGACTTACGTTGAAACCCTAGGCCACCCTTTTATTTCCGTCGTTTAATAATTTAAAGACGTTTAAAAATTTGCCCTATTAGTTAATATTTATGAAAACTGCTTCTCTTTCCTGGGTAACTGCGTGGTGATATTATAGCCTATAACCATCCTTGGTTAATGCGCTATCCAACACAAAAAAAATCAGTAATTCAAGCCAGTTGTTCCTGAGATTAGCGAGTTCAACTAAACAAACAATATAATCAGCTTTATCTATTAGAAAGTATAATTATAAAATAAAACACCTTTTACGCTGGATATATTTATTCGGTATATTCCAAATACGCCATAATTCGCTTTCGATCTACTTATACTTAATGTCAGTACTTCCTATCCTTGATGGTAATAGATACGGATCACTCGCGTTATTCTAAGCGTGTTACTTAGAACAAATCTCCCAAAAGATTCAAACGAATGCCCCAATCAATTTTCCAAAATGACACAGGAAAGAAATACCGGCCCACTACATCTGTGTGGCCAGCACAAAACTAAATTATCCTCAATCGAAATATATTCCATCAATATTAAGTTCATAATAATGTTTGTTATTGTGTAAGTGTAATTTAAAGTAAACTTAACAATTATAAGTTAAATAGATAATTGAAATTCTACCATTAGTGCAATCAAGTCAGAGTTATGAGTTTCATTTTTATACGTTAATAACTATATTGTCTGAATAAACAAGTTGAAGTTGTATTGTGATTTGTGACGCAACATGCATTTGGGTAAGGTTTGGATTAGCCTTATTGGAAACTTATTAATAACCTGTAGGCACACGCAAAGATCCTATTTAATATACTCTATATGACTTTCTGTCCTTTCTGAGAGCTTTGTTACAGTTGCCTCGTTTCAATAGGCGATGGTTATATAAAGCGTTGACTGCTTGCATCCATTCACTTTACGAATGTCTAACAAACATCAAATTAATGAATATTACGATGATCATTTTGTAGGCTCTGTTTTGTGGAGAAAAGGGCACTAGTCAAAAAGACTGCTTCAAATAAAGGTATGATGTGGTTCTATGAAACCAATTACACCTTTCCACCATCGCATCTGTGGCATTATTTTACTATCATTAGGAGCTTGTATTTGGATAAATAATTATACATAAATACAACCACAAATTGTAAATTAGTCCGTAAGTTTCCTTCAAGAACAAATAAATAAATAAATTAGTCTAAAACTTTTCGTTACCGAATATTTGTGTTTGCAACAGCAATATTTTGATAGCTCTGCCACTTTATAGCTAGGTACTGTCCTGGAAGCAGGCGCAGGTAATATCGCGTGCGCCCGTTGTATTGGTGTGAAAATAGTAGTTTTATAACATTTTATTTGGCAACTTTCTTGTAGCAATGTCAAACTTAAGAGTCGAAAAACGTAAACATGGCGGGTGAATCAGATGAATTCGACGAAAATTTAGAACAAGTAATTATTTTCAAATTTAAGAATGTTTGTGTTGTTCATTGCCAGTAATTAACATACTTTTATTCTCTTTTTAGCTGAAACGTGACGTTAAACAGTCGTTTGCGCGTGTGTATGCGAATTTGAAAGCGAGGGAATTAAAAACTTTACGTCAACTGGATGCAATACGTAAACAATGCCCAGATGACAAAAACAAGACAAATTGTGTTCAAAATTATCACATAAGTTTTGAGAACGAGTCTACACTATTAGATAATATTAGTAAATATGGAGCTATCGATTTTGAGAAGCTAAATTTTGATAGCAAAACTTTTATACTAGAAAATTACGTTAGTCCTGAAACCGATCACTTGTGCTCGTATAAAACTATTGAAGATGTACCTAATAGAGAAGAGACTGAAGACTTAGTAGCTATACAAGAAGCTGCCTTGAAACATGTAACTACCACAGAGAATTGTGTCTGTAAAGTAAATATAAAACCTGAAGAGGTGTCGAAACAATTTAGAAATATAAACACAAGTATATCTTCAGTGAAGGTATGTGATAGTTGTCCGAGTAGTTTAAGTGCAAATGTAGTTGAATGTGTAGGGAGTGCAGAGAGTACTGATGGTGACAAAAGTGATAACTCTGATACAGATATGAAAAAAATTGAGCCAACAGACGATTGGCTTAATTCAATTAAAAATCAGACTGAAACTGAGCCGTCACAAGTAGCTGATGTCATGGAGCACAGTACTATAACGTGTGTATAGAACTATAAGTATAGCGTTTGATATGAATTTACATTTTACCATTTAGGATAATAAAGTTGTATTTTTTCTGTGTTAGTTTTATTCTTAATTGTATGGTATTAGATAATATTTCACTGCATTCTCCACCGTCTTTGCCTTTGGGAGCAGAAGTCTTGTCAGATTTTTGGGGCTGGTGTTTTCCTTTTGGGTGTTTTATGTTGTAATTCTTCATATCAACGCGTGTTTAGCACCTTCGTAAACATCAGTATGCCTGCCTGCAGAGACTTCTTTAGACAATCTTGCAAATCATAGCAGGTTGTGAATAGTTTTGCTGGTATCCTTGCAGATCCTGCACTGGTCTTCCTTGTGAGGGTCTGCCCTGGTGATTCTCCCAGTTGCTCCCTGCTGTGACTCTTACCCTTTCTTGGACTAGCTTTCTCTGATGTTTAGGAGCAGTAGTTCTGTTTACTGATTGTTCTCATGTAAAGATTATTTAGTCAACACCTGGGCTACCTTTAAAAAAGAAAAAAGCATTTTAAGCAATTCCTAATATTGCTTGTTTTATGTATGGACCAACACACAAATACTTTTTGGAATGGATACACACATTGAACCCATGAAAAGCATGTATCACAGTTTGAGCATTGTATCAAGTCAGCATCCAAATATCTACACTAAATGCAAATGATACACAATATAGTAGGTTTGAATGAAAGTGTCAGCATTAAGCTGGAAACTGGCATGCTCCATTGGTTTGGTGTCAGTTGATTTTATTGTGTGAAATTAAAGGGTAGCCCAAAAACAGAATGGACAGAGTACTACTATCGATACACAGACAAAGTTAATCAGTATAAACACAGTCTGCACGGATCACGAAGTCTGATACATCTTGAAGATAGTTAAGTAGACAAATAGCGGTATCAAGTCATTTGGAAAAAACTAGGGGGATGGGGTTGCTCGCGTCTGTAGGATTTACCACCTTTTCCTAGGCCCACCCTACACGTGTCCCCCGGGTGGTGCAAAACCAGCAACAATGCCGAATCACGAGCGGCGGTCAAGTAACACGATCAATGGTCTGCACAGGCCAAGAGAAATTAATTTACCTCTAAAAGAGTGGCCAGAGTACCTTGGGAAAGTGCTTTGAGATTACATCCCAAACCCAAGGGGGGTTTGGGAAGTAATTAATATGATGGTATTAATATGAAAAAGTCTAATGAAAGTGCGATTTTGTCATGCGATCCTTTGGTTCCCGGGCTGGAGAGTGAGAAATTAGCTACCGAAGACTCCATGGAAGCAGGCGACCAGGCTTTCATGACATTTAATGCTTCTGGAAGCAAAAAGTATGTTCAGCAAGCTTTCCATCCTAGCTTGTTTGTATCTAGACCTAGATGTAATTCCCTAGGTAGTAAACCTGCAATATCCACCCCAAGCACGGCAACTTTGCAGTTCACCAGTACACAACAACTTGATCCTCCAAACACATTGTTGGTGTCAGCTGATGCATCTAATACAACCTACCCTCCCGAATGGCAAAGAGTACCCGTACGTAAACGTAAGAAACAATCATAATCACCCTCGCCAGAGGCGGTCAAAACTTCAAACAAGTTCAGTGGTTTACAAATACATCTCACTGAGGATGACATAGATAATACACTAGAGGATGAAATTGAAACCAAACAAAAGCGGCCAAACCAACCACCACCTATTATTTTATATATTTGAAGACGTTAACAAATTATCAGATCTATTAAACACAGTTACCAATAAAGAGGATTTTACGTTCAAGATTGTGAACCGAAACCAACTAAGAATCAACAGTTCCGATATTGAAGTTTACAAGATAATTATAAGCCTGGTCCGAGAAAAAGGTCTCATAGGTCATACATTTAATAGAAAATATCAAAGATGTTATCGATTAGTGATAAAAAGCCTTCATCACACAACTCCACACAGCGTAATAGTGGAAGAGATTGAGAAAACTGAAAATAAAATATATGGAGAAATCATTAACGTAAAATTTGGACCTGATAAGAAGCCAACTTCTACATTTTTTTGTTAATTTAGTCCCTAATCCAAATAACAAAACAGTAAAAACTGAAATTTATATACCATCAATCTGTAATTACAGAAGAACCGAAAAGAAGGAACTCCATAGCAGTGTCAACGATGCCAACAATACGGACACTCAAAAAACTACTGTATGAGGCCGTATCGTTGTTTGAAATGTGCAGAAGCACACAAAACGTCAGACTGCCCTAAAAAAGAACGTAACACTCTGGCTAGATGCGCTTTGTGCGAAGGTTCACATCCTGCAAATTATAAAGGGTGCACAGTGTACAGAGAAATCTTACTAAGGAAAACAAGCAATAAAACTACAGCAAAAGTTATCGCAACCAAAACACCCAGCTGAAAAAGTGCAGACTTCCCAAGTACTTAGGAATCAGCCAACTAATGATAGAGGCAGACCAACATATGCAGAGATTGCTAGTACCCAACCCAAACTAGAAACACTACTCACACAACAAGCTGAGAAGCTAGACAAACTACTTGATCAAATGTCGACAATGATGAACCTACTCACAACAATCATAAACAAACTTGTTCGATAAAATGTTTACACTCAAAGTGGCCACATGGAACATAAATGGACTATTAAAGCGTATTAAAGCATAAACATGAAGTGCAGATATTCCTTACACAACATGACATTGATGTACTTCTAGTCTCTGAAGCACATTTAAAACCCAACCAGTTATGGTTCAAACACTGAAGACGAAAGCAATTATGACTCTGGAAATACTTTTGAGGATAATGTTACTATACAAAATAGTATAATTAACACACGAACACGAAACAAAAGAGGAAAAAGGAAATCAAAATCTAGACCAGCAACACCAGGACCAATTGAAACACAATTACAAACCATGAGTGAAGGCAGAGAGGTGCATAATAAATTGGACAATCAATCCTGTAAACCACAAAAGCAAAAAAACTAGCTTCTAATACAGGTACTAAAGAGAAAATTAGCTTTGAATTTACTATATCAAAAATTAAGGAGATATTTTTCTCAAATATAGGAATGAAAGAGAAGATGGAGTATATAGTGAAATATTTATGTGAGTGGCTTACATCCTTTATTCTACAACACATTGTTGATTTACCCATTATTACTTATTTCAAACAATGGATCGAAACTGCACTAAATCTCTGTTAATTAATATTATGCAATGGAACGCCCAAAGCCTCCGGCCAAAGGCTATAGTATTGGAAGCTTTGCTAGCTCAAGAAAAGATCCACATTGCTATTGTTAGTGAAACATGGCTAATTTCTGAAAGCATTTTCAAAGTGAGCGGATACAGAGAAGACCGTGAGGATGGCTATGGTGGTGTAGCTATTATTATTCACCGATCCCTTAAAGCATATCGCTGTAATACTAAAATAAGAAATACAGACATCCAAATGGTCCACATCAGTTTGCTAAACTGTGGGCATCTACAAAATATAATTGCTATATACTGCCCTCCAAGAGTGCTCATTAGTGTGAACGACTGGCATCAAATTTTCACACTGATATCACAAAATACACTCATAGCCGGTGACCTGAACGGACGTCATACTATGTGGTCTTCCAAAACAAATGCGAGAGGTATGCAGCTATTTGATGCCATACTGGAGGGTGATTTTCACATTTTGAATGATGGCAGCCATACTCGTATCACATGTGTAAATTGTATACTTCAGATCACATCCCCAGATTTAACCTTGGTCTCTGCTGACTTGGCTCTAAACTTCAACTGGAAGGCCATGAATGATAACTTGGGTAGTGACCACCTTATATTGAAAATAAAATCTGAAATCAATAATCCTTCATCTTCTATAACTAAAAGAAACTACAAAAGGCGGATTGGGTGGCATATAGACAGAAAATAGCAGAAGCACTCTCCTCTTACCAAGAACACCCAGACCACCAAACTGCATATGACCAGTTTTTGGACATGATCAACAAGGCTGCCGACACAAGCATTCCCAATATTAAGTTTTGCACTGACCCCATAAGACAACAAAATTTCAAACCCAAACCGTATTGGAACCATGAACTATCAAGAGTGGTTGCTCAGAGGAGACTGACATTGAAAATGTTTAGAAGGAACCCTACTCCACAAAATTTTTCTATATTGCAGAAGAAAACTAGCACTGCTCAAAGGATGATACGAAACAGCAATCAAAAAGCATTTATGGATTTCTGTGATGACCTTGATGGCACAGTTTCTGCTCCCACCATGTTTAAACGTATGAAATGGCTCAAGGGCCACAGATCTTCAAGGCAAACCATAGATAATGTGAAGGCAGAAGCTCTACTTTGTACTCTGGCCCCAGATTGTGTGCTTCCACCTAGACCAAAGTTTGATTCAGAAAACACCCAGCTGTCATGCCCGGTAACTATACAGGAACTTAATAACTGTACCAAACAAACTGATACAGCCCCAGGTGAGGATAATATTACATACCCTATGGTGAAAAACCTACCACACACAGGTAAAAGCTTATTAGTTTCATTATATAGCAGCTTCCTACTGTCAGGCTTTGTACCCAAGCAGTGGAGGAGAGTTAAGGTGGTCCCCATACCTAAACCTGGTCGTTACCCTGAGTGTATTTCTAACATTAGACCAATTTCTTTGCTTTCATGTCCCTGTAAAATTTTTCACACTATTATAACTCGTAGACTAGAATGTTTAATGAAGGAAATAGAATGATTCCTTGAGAAAAATAATATTTTCTCAGAAGAAACTACTGGGCTTAGGAAAACTAGATCTTGTACGGAGAACTTATCAAGATTGGTCTCTCGTATACAGCTAGGGTTCTCAGAGGGAATCAGTACGCTGGGGTGTTTCATAGACATTAACAGTGCCTATAACAATGTGAATTTAGTTGCTCTTTTAAAGATACTGGATAAGCATGAAGTGGGATCAAATCTGTGCAATTACCACTGGGAATTTCTACAGGAAAGACACTTATCTATTGAGACTGGTAATAACATAATAATAAATAAACATAAATTTCTAACAAACATATCCCAATATTTCAGTTTGTTTAGGAAAAAATGTAACCAATATATTGAATGAAAGTACAGTTCATTTTATCATATGTACACTGATGGTTCTAAGGATGGTCAGGTTACGGGAGCTGCTATATTTGATCCTCAAACCGGGGACTTTATAGGTTTCCATATAGACGTTGACATATCTATTATGCACTGTGAACTAATAGCCATTTCAGAGGCACTGTCCTACGCTTTATCGGTGCAAAATAGCAAAATTGTGATCTTTACAGACTCTAGAAGCGCTCTAATGCACTTGGCTCGGCTACCCTCGAGTTCTCGAGGTTCCCCTATAGCCTTTGCTATAATCAGAACCATTGAAGAACTTAATATGGCGAATAAACATGTAATCATTCAATGAATACCTTCACATATTGGTATCATGGGTAATGAGGAGGCTGATCGTGGAGCCAGACAGGCCTTGACTCAGGGAGTCATTTATAATTGTTCACCAATATTCACAGAACATCTGCCAAAAGTTAAAAAGATATGCAAAGAAGCTTGGCATTTATACTTTGATAAGAGATCACTCACTAAAGGCATATGGTATAAAACCATTCAAAATGAGCCACCTCACTACCCATGGTTCCAGAAAATGAAAATGCATAGAGAATACATTGTGACGCTGCTCAGGCTGCGGTCAGGGCACGTTCCATGCCAAAAATTTGCACACTTGATGGGCAAGTCGGCCACTCCAAATTGCTCTGAATGTGATACTCTGGAGGATTTATACCACATTTTATATGAGTGTATCCGGAATGGACCTCAACGTCATATATTAATTAAGAACACATATAATGTAGGAGAATGCGTGACTTTTCTGGCCAATCCATTTTCTGAAATGACCAGAAAACTTATTCAACTGATGTTTCTAACCAATAGATTTAATATTAATTATAATTGTGTGTGTGTAAACCAAATTATAATTTGCAATAGATTTAATCCTGATTTGTAAACCTAATTATAATTTTTATAGCGGTAATAGTCATAAATTGTAGATAGTTGTAAGCGAGTACCTACAGGGCGACATTGTCAGAATTGACAAAGCAAAAATAAAAATGGAATAAAAAAACTAATAATAGTTAATAAAGAAATATTGAATATATTCGACTCCCTACCCTGATGGCACCGCACATGCTGGGACAGCTATTATCATAAAGAAACACATCAAACATGAGATGCTAAAGAAATATAACACAGTACAACTACAGGCTACCACAGTAAGAGTACAAGACAATCTAGGCTCACTCACTCTGTCCGCCGTATACTGCCCACCGAGACACATCCCAAAAGAAGATAATTTTACGAGTTTCTTCAGGACACTCGGTCAGAGATTTATCTGTGGAGGGGACTGGAACGCTAAACACGACTGCTGGGGCTCACGACTGATATCATCCAAAGGCAAAGAACTGAAAAAGAGTCTAGACAAAAAGAAACTCTACTTTTTGAGTACAGGAAAAGCCACATCCTGGCCAACAAACTGCAATAAACGTCCAGATTTATTAGACTTATTTGTTTATAAGGGTTTCTCCAATATGTACATGGATATTGAAAGTTGCCTAGATGGCAGTTCAGACCACACCCCAGTGATACGAGTAAGCACTCTAATACTAAGAAAGTCACCAAAGCAAAAACTGTACAGAGAGAGAACGGATTGGGAAGCATTTAGACAGTACCTCGAGACTAACCTGAACCTAAAAGTAGCACTAAAGTCAGACGAGGATATTGATGAGGCTGCTTTTAGTCTTACTAATCTCATTCAATCTGCAGCATGACTGTGTACACCAACACCTGGAAACCCAACAAGGAAATATATCCCCAATAAAATAAGACTTATGGTTCTAGAAAAGAGAAGACTTAGAAGAGTGGCATAAGAGTCGTCATCCCTCTGATAAACGAGACTTTAATAAAGCTGCAGCAGATCTGAAACTATACATAAAAAGTTAGAAAATGAAACCTTGAAGCATCGGTTGGAGAATCTTAATACAACAGCGAAGAATGAATACTCCCTCTGGAACACTGTAAAATTCAGCAAAAATGCGCCACAAGCATCAAGCACACCAACACCTTAAACTAGACAATCACAAATGGGCTAGAACAGACAAAGAACGTGTTCAAGCCTTTGGATCCTTTCTGGCCGAGGTATTTACTCCTGACGCTGGAGACACACATAATGAAACCGAAGTTCGTAGTTACGAGGGTAAATCCAAAAGTTCGTAATTTGACCATGAAAATCAAAGAAACGTCGGTGTAAATTATTTTTTATTTTTCTACATAGTCACCATTTAGTTCAATGCACTTCTTTTATCTGAACTGCAACTTATTTATACCTTCAAAAAAAAATGATTCCGGAAGGTCGTCAAAATAACCATTTACTGCATCTATGACCTCTTCTTTGGTTGAAAATTTCGAACCACCTAAATGTTTCTTTAAATTCGGAAATTAATGATAATCCAAGGGGGCTAAATCCGGCGAATAAGGTGGGTGGGGCAATAATTCGTATCCACAATTATGGATTTCGGCCATTGATTCGGGAGAAGTGTGAACCCTCGCGTTGTCTTGATGGAACAAAACTTTCTTACGCAACATACCCGGCCGTTTTTCTTTGATTTCTTCGCGAAGCCCTCGTAAAAGGTTAGAATTATAATTTGAATTTATAGTTTGGCCTTTTGGTAAATAATCCACAAAAATGATTCGCTTCGCATCCCAGAATACCGAAGCCATGACTTTGTTACTCGACAAAACGACCTTAGCTTTCTTCGGAGGGGGTGAGCCGGATCTTTTCCATTGTTTCGATTGTTGCTTGGATTCGGGAGTATGGTGGTGAACCCAGCTTTCATCCATAGTAACAAATCGGGATAAAAAATCCTCGGGATCTGCCTCAAAAAGCTCCAAACAGTCACGCGAAATTGTGAAGCGAACGCGTTTTTGTTCGACTGAAAGCAACCTAGGCACCCAACGAGCAGAAACCTTATGGAACCCCAGTTCTTGAGTTATGATGTTTTGAACCCGACCATAACCGATGCCTGTGATCTCAGCTATCTTATTGATGGTCAATCTTCGGTCATTTAGTATAAGATCACATATTTTATCGATGTTTTCCTTGGTGGTAGACGTTGAAGGCCTTCCACACCTAGGATCATCTTCAACGCTCTCCCGACCTCGCTTAAACTCAGCTACCCATTTTTTTTACACCGGAATAGGATGGTGCAGATTCTCCTGATGTGCTCACCATATCTTCATGAATATGTTTTGGTGATAGACCTTTTTTATGCAGGTACTTAATCACTGCGCGATGTTCGATTTTATTCACTCTTGAAAATCTTTTCTGATTCTCTTAAACAAATATCCACAAAAAAAAATTCGCGTGCACTAACTGAACCAAATTTTGCTCACTTGCTACTGAATAACCATAGTACAGATAGAGGGTAGATTAAAAAAAATGCATTGCTTTATCTATGTTAGGCCACGAACTTTTGGATCCACCCTCGTATCTAGAGACGGATTTACAACTTAGTGTGCCTTTGCTGTGCTGTTCGCCATCCGAGATTTGGAAAATTATACGGAGCCTGGAACTGAACAAATCCCCTGGATATTGTTTAATAACGGCCGAAATCCTGCGACAACTACCCAAGAAAGCCATAATTTTTATGACACAGCTTTTTAATGGAATTCTGAGAACCGGTAATTTTCCAAGCATATGGAAGGTCTCAGAAATTATCATGATCCCGAAGCCTGGAAAACCACCAAATTTAGTGTCAACATACAGACCAATAAGTCTCCTGCCTGTAATGTCAAAAGTTTTTGAGAAAGTTGTCTTACGTCGACTGAACACTTTACTCAGTGACGGCAACATTATACCACAACATCAGTTTGGGTTCAGAGTGGGACACTCAACTGTAGAACAGGTTCATAGAGTGGTTAATACGAAAGTCACTCGAAAGTAAAGAATATTGCTCGACAGTATTCCTAGATGTCCAAAAGGCATTCGACAGGGTCTGGCATCAGGGCTTGTTGTATAAGTTAAAAAGGCTTTTGCCACATAATATGTACGGCCTGCTAAAGTCATACATAGAAAACAGATTCTTTAGAGTGAAATCAAACGATTCATACTCTAAATTCTACGATATTAAGGTTGGATTACCCCAAGGTTCAGTCCTGGGACCAACTCTCTCTCTTATTTACACGTCTGATCTACCGACCACAGAAGGGGTACTCTCTGCCACATTTGCTGATGACACAGTTGCCTTATGTAATGACAAGGATCTCCTTAGAGCCTCAGCAACACTACAGAAACTTCTTGCTAAGGTAGATATGTGGACGAAAACATGGAAAATAAAAGCTAGTGCCAACAAATCGACACATGTGACGATCTCAATGAGAAAAGAGGACTGTCCGCCTGTTGCACTAGGGACAGACCCACTTCCACATGCTACGACAGCAAAATACCTAGGTATACATAAGGACAGGAAACAGACATGGAGATATCACATAGTGAAAAAGCGTGACGAACTTAACCTCCAACTCCCGAAATTTAAATGGCTCTTGGGAGGAATATCGCAGGTGTTCCTTGAAAACAAATTACTCATATATAAGGCAGTATTGAAGCCTATTTCGGCGTACGGTGTTGATCTGTGGGGCTCAGCGAAGAACTCAAATGTGGAAATAGTACAACGATTCCAAAATAAGGCTCTAAAAATCATCAGAAGTTCGGAATTACATGAATATCTCAACATTAGGAATGTAAAAGAAGAGATAGAACACTTCTTTAGATGTTAAGTTTGGAAGAAATTTTGAATCCGTTGCCTTTTTAGGTGGGGTGGTAACAAAAAGGCTAAAAGGTCTTAAGTGCTAGACTAGCACGACCAATTAAAGTCCTGGTAGTCTCGGACTCAGTAAACAATGATTTTTATAAATCGATCTACTTATAACTGTCGATAAAATTTTCGTGTACTTAGGTAGTTACATAATTTAGATACAAATGGTGTGGGAGAGCCAAGATATTGGAAGGAAGTTTTTCCGATTTCTATGGAGAGAGCTTAATATACTTACCGTTGTTAGACTAAGACTCGTATTTATAAGTCACATGTTTATCCCCGAAGGGGTTGGCAGAGGGTTTCTTAACGCCAACATTTAACCGTTTATTTTTGTCCTACGTAATACGTGGTGAGCCCATTGTCGTGTTGAAAAGGACGGGCGCAGATTGTCGCGACAAGCTATTGACATTTTTTAAGCCGTCTTGAACTTGGCTGAGCTACTGCCATGTTGCATGTAGGTATCTGGGACCAACGGTTCAACGTACCTATTAAATCGGAAGTACGGAATCGCTCGTAAATGAAAATGTCACAAAGCTGACAGCCATGTGAGGACCAGCCAGCCATAACTTAGTGATCATTCACAGAGTCAGCAAGGCTACGTGCGCTTCAAACGAGGTTCTAGAAATGAAATTTACACAAAAGTAGACATTTTAATACCATTATTACAAACTACGGTTTTACTCACGTGTGAATTTCGGGATAGCCAGACTAGTTTCTTACGATACGATATAAATCGATGTTAGCAACACTTTAGGTTCTACACACGCTGCCGACCCCGCAAAAACATTAACTAAAGACCCGTTTTATATATTCCCAGACTAGGTGTAGAAGTTCTGTGAGAGCATAAAGCTGATCCAACCTACAATCTAAGTGTACGTGGAAAGAAACCCCTATCGAACTTACCAGGAGCCTACGTATATTTCTTTATATTTAAAGTCAACGTCACATCCAGAGCTTGAGGGTCACTTTCAGCCAGGGCGGCTGTTATCAAGTTCTACGTCTCAAGTTGACGGTCGTAATATAATGTCTTTTCATACTAAAATAACCCGTTATTATAGGAAACACGTGATCTGGTTGACTATCTTTTCGCTGTATCCCTGGGTAGTCTGAGAGGACAAATTGCAGCTTCGTGATCTATGCATACTTCTTTCGCTTATTTAATCGCTTAATACATGCACGTCTCTGGATATGAGATCATTTTTGACCTCTCTGTTTTAGAGCAATCGGCTCAGGTTTATTTATTTGAACTGATAGACAATTTAGAAAAGGAGAGGTGGGATTAAGGTGAAAGTTCTCTTCAATTTATATTTGTGTTGTTGAGTTATTGGAATAAAACAAAAAAAATATTTAAAGCATCATCTTATATTGTTAATATTTTTACAAATGGCGTTACTGGTTTAATCTAACTGCGATATGACTTCTGAATAGATGTCCTAATGAATAAATACCCATTGCTTTCATACACAAATTTAGCAATTTCTTACACATGAAATGATTTAAAATACCTACTTCCCATTCCATATTTCGCCTTCGTTATAATACTATGGTTTTATGGCACTTAATACAATGACATGACATACATGTTATAAATCATTCCTTAGAAATTCCCATTTATTGGATGGAATATGTTAGGTATTCTAGTTTGTACTCATCCTTTCACTGGAAATTTGTGATGGCACCAACAGTAGGGATTTGGAAGGAATCAATAATATTACAATAATTACTACTCAGTGAAGTAGCACTAATGGACAGTAATACACTACGTTATGACTACAATTGAATTGTAATTCTATTTCTATAGAATTAGGCACTAAATTTCCATGTAATGTTTTAGGCCACCCTTTATTCAAAGATACTAAGATTTATTGTCTCAATACATTTTAAATGAGCTACAAACTAAAAAAATCCAATTTTTACCATTACAAGTATGTATACTGTGTTAAATAATTTCTACATTGATACTTTCGATGATAATAAGTTAGTAAAGATGAACAAAAATTTAATAATAAAGGATATATGCGTTTAGAATGTAAATTTCGTAATAAGGGATACAAAATTCTTAAACGAGTAAATGTTCCGAACTAAAAATATATGAAGGATACTGCATATCTAGAGTGTGTTACAGTACAAGTAACTAGTTACGAATAATTCATAGAAATACTTTATATCATACTGTGTTATGTCTACTATTGTACATTTTACAAGGAGCAATATTATACGTTAACTGCTATACGAGGCCAAAATCCGTGCACACTGCAGCAACATCGCGATTATTCTGCTTTTCAGAGTTGTTGGCCGCCATATTCAACTCGACCAGAGTGTCGACACTATTTATACTGACGCCTTTTAATATCTTCTGAGCAGCTAAACTTGTAAAATTAAAGCTCAAATCGCTTAAACTCGGAAAATTGTAGAAATCTTGATTCTCCTTTTTGCTGTCTTGACTAAGACTGTATCTCTTCTGTTTGTTTTCTAAGCAGTTTATTTTTTCTGCAGACATATTTATGTCTTTTATCGGCTCCTGGTTCTTCAGAGCTAAATTTGGCTCAGACCCTAGCACTACTGGTTTCTGGTCGATAGCTTTTGTTAGTAGATTCGCTATAGAGTCCGAACTAACTCTGTTGTTCACGTTCGGCAATCCATTCAGCATTTGCAGCGCTGCAGCTTTCTTCAACAGATCGACGCTTTTCAGCTCACTGTTAGAATTTATATTGGTCTGTATACCGCTGTTGGCCGATGATAAAGAATTCTTCTGATACCTCAAACTGCCCAACGATCCTATAATATTATCGTAACTTTTAGTCGGTGTCGAAGGGTTACTATTTGCAGTGGTTTCCACATTGTTTATATTATTATGTATGGCTGGAGAGGCGGGATTCGATGCAACTTCATTTGTATTATTCAACTGATTTTTGTACACAAAACTATTATTATTAGTTGCACCGCCTATTTGTAAAGATAACTTACGATTATTGTTCATACCCGTATCATTAATTGAGTTTTTATTGAACTTATTTTCTTGTACTTTGATTGGTTCGGATTCTTGGTACATTTGTTTATTTTTTTCTACACAAACATCGAATGATGTTTCAGTGGGATTTTGTGCTGTTTGGTTAGAGACCCCATTTTGGGAGACCGATACAACCTGTCGATCATCGTTTATGATGTAAATATTACTTCCATTAGTAGTCTCAGTAACTTTACCATTTTCAAAAGTGATAACCGATCTTACTGGCGAATTCTGTACATATACCTTGGTGTTAGTACCACCACCGTTTTGAGATATAGTATTCGTGGTAACTTTTAGTGTGATTGAGTTGTTAGAATTGGAACTGGTCAACATTGCTGTCGATGGGTGCTCTACCTTTGACCCTAAGGACTTATGCAGTGGGGTTGCGGACTTTTTGGGCGTGTTTGGACAGTTTTTTGGCGAACTTTTAGGGGAAGTGTTACCATTTTTTACCGTTTCTCCACCGACAATTGGTGGTTTTGTTCTGTATTTGTGCAAGCTTTTAGGCGAGCTTTGTAAGCTTTGTACTTTGACGAGTGATTGTGCTCTGCTAAGGCCGGGCGCTCCGTGCGGGTTGCTAAGACTAGGTGAAGGCTTTAATGTGCGATCTGAAATGTGGGACTCTAGACTTGAGTGGCCGCTACTTCCGCTAGTATAGTAGCTTCTTCTCAGTGGCGAATTCTGGTCAAACTGGCCATTTTTGACATCCTTTCGTGGTGTTCGCAGAGGGGTTGTACTTTCTAGGCTCGAGGGGCCACTTGTAGACATTATATGATCTGAGTTTGAATAATCTACCCTCCTAAGACTACCACTTGGACTGTCTCTCATTTTAGGGTCGCCGTTTCGTTGTGGTGATCCGAAATGATCCAGGATAGTTTTGTTGGTGGAGCTCCGGCTTAATGTTGATCTAGGTAGACTGCCAGAACTAGGGCTCGACTGCCTCACAGGCGAGTGGTCGTAGTTGACGGAGCCTGCCAAGCCCGACTCGGTGGATAGATGTCGTTTGTGTCGGCGGGGCAGCGTCGATGACCGATTACTAAACTCCGAACCGTCGTAGTATGACGAGATGAATGATGTTTGACTCTGCAGGGACTCCTGTAATATATTAAATAAACTACATATTAAAAAAATATTAGGCTGTCTTTTTAAATAATATGAATAAATATATAATAAATTAAATACCTAGTGATTATAAGCACTAAAGTTTACTATTCTCTTTAAAAGGAATGCAATTATTCGTGCTATTTATTATTGAAGTTGGTTGGAAATATGGTTTCTAAGTTTTGGCATGATGGCTGATTAACTTATTATTTTCTAAGAACTGCAATATTATACATACATACATATTGTCACGACTGTCTCCCATCGGGGTAGGCAGAGACTATGCATTTTCACTTGCTACGTTTCTTCCACTTTCATAAGTGTTTTCATACACACACGCCGATTAAGAGTACTCTTGACCTGACCTTTTTCCAAAATGTCATTTAGCTCTTAAAATTTAGTACACAAATGGAACGGCCACCTATTTAATTTACACATAAAAAGAAAGAGTTAATGTGACTACGGATCGGGTAAAAAGATCAGTAGCCACACTAATGTGACTGTGGATAATTAAAATTAATCGTAGTCACGCCAGTGTGGATAGGGATAAATAAAATTTATATTTATTTATTTTTTAAAATTAATCATAGTCACACCAGTATTGCAATTTGGTGTAAACCTCTCAGGACAGACAGAACGCCTTACCTTCGAGTTGGTCTGCGTGGCCACGCAGTGGAGGTGCACCGCCTTGGAGTTGAACCACTCGGTGGGCGGGAACTGCGCAGAGAACGTGCTCATCGCGCGCGACTGCTTGCTGCGACCACTTCGTCTGAATAAGCGGGACAGCAGTGACACTTTTTCTGAAACACATGTGGGATCAAATTTAGTTTAGCTTCGAATAGTTTTATAATAATCTTCACGCTGTATCCCTGACGGGGTAAGATAGATCGCCAGGTTTTGCGGTTAATGCACACTTCTTTCTCTTCCTGTAGATTCATTAATCGCTTCATACATGCACGTCTGGGTATCCGAGTACTTTTGACTTTTCCGTTTTTGAGCAATCTGCTCACGTGGTTTTCATATGTAAGTCTCGGCCTACCCTGACTCCTTCTGGCCTCTACTTTCGCACTCTATTCTTCGTTAATATTTTTATGGAGTTATAAATAGCAAACAGTAGTATGGTAAACGTTTACTCTGTTCGATAAATGTATGCATGTAAAGCTGAATTGACACGAGTAGGTCTAATGTACAGAAGGTAAAAGAAATCAGGGTAGAGCGAGACTTACCTACATACGTAGATCACGTGAGTAGATTGCTCAAAAACGGAAAGGTCAAATGTAGATACTCAGATATACTGACGTATGAAACGATTAATGAATCTGCGGAAAGCAAAATAAGTAGGTTTGCATGGATCGCGAAGCCTGGCGATCTATCTTCACTGACTACCCCGTCAGGGATACAGCGTGAAGATGGATGGATGGATTATGTATATTGCAAACTCAACTTCGAACAAACTCAATATAAATTGTAAGTCCTATCACTTAAACGGTGTCCGAGTAAACTTTTATCAGCAATGTCACGATGTATACATACCCGTCCTGAATCCATGGCAAATGATCCAAATGCCCACTGCCGTCTGACTTCCCTACCCCGTAAAGTCGCCTGCGTCATTGACAGTGCCAAATCAGCAAGTGCACCGCTAGCACATGAGTTTGCTTGGGTTTTGGAGACCTGGGTACAGCCTCTTTTACCCATTGCATCTTAACAACACTGAGCATTGTGTTCGATGGAAGTTATGCCAACTAAACGATACTGATTCAGATAACAAATTTGAACTTAGACCATGATTATCGAAAAAAATAGATAAGTGTCTACTATGTGTAAGGGGACTACCAAGATCTCTTTGTCCCCAATGACAGCACCTGACTGACACCTGTTGACTAATGGACGAAGCAACGATACAGGCGTCTATGCGGGGTTGAAAATACTTCACTATCCCGAAATTCACACGTGAGGATAACCGTTTTGTTTGTAATAATGAACAACGCTCACGAAAGTTATTATTCTAAGACTTCAGTCGCTACCAACAATGCCGAAAATCAAAAGCCAAACGATAGCTGCAACTAGCAGCCAAATAAAAGTGAACCCCAGGCTCCAAATCCAGGTAAAGTTTGGAAGTAGAAAAACACTTGAAAAAGAAGGTACGTCTCTAATTAAGTATTAAAAAAATAACTTACTGGGCGATGCAGATTCAACACTCGGCGGGTAATCGGTGGAAGAAGAACTATCGGTGGTATTAACATTCTTGTGGTGCAGGCTCCTGGTAGAGGCGCACCTCTGGAGATACTTAGTTGAAGAGCCGAAGATCCTCAGTGAGTTGCGTCGGTCTAAAGACCTGGGTGCGGGGAAGGAAGCGCTTCGTCGCTTGTTCGGACGGCCGTATAGGATCTTGTCATTGGGGTTGCCTGGAATGAAAAAGAATAGAGAATTTAGTTTAAATTCTGTGTTGATTCAGTTATTCATATTTTATAGTTCTGAATGGGTAAACGGAGGCTTACAAAAGCTTTACGTTGAGGTTTTTGCCGTCAATAAAATCGTAATTGAAAACAGTAGTGCTAAGACCGAAAACCACAAAGAATTAAATGTGTGGAACGATTAATGAATCTGCAGGATGCGAAAGAAGTATGCATGGATCGTGATACATGGCGATCCGTCCTCTCTGACTACCCCGTTAGGGATACAGCGTGAAGATACCATAGTAAATTAAATAAGTGTGTGCGTTTAAATATATTACAGATGGGAAAAACACTCCAAATTTTTATTTTTTATGATAGCAACGTGGTGAGGCGTTCGTGACTGAGGGCTATGTTTGAGAATGGTAATTACACAGATCCTACAACATTATAGAGAGCTTAGAATGGTAGTCAAATATTACTGAAATCAAACATAACTCGCATAGGACCCATAATATAGGTACTATTACTTTCCTTTCTCTATAGGATATACACCTAGTTCTTTACCGAGTTAGAACGCGGCGTAATTTTGTCTAGTCTTGTAATTGCTGGAGAATCCTAGTTTACAGGAGTCACAGTAATGGGGATGCGATTGAAATTTATGGTAGAAAAAAAGGCACTCAACTCACTTAAGGCCCAGTTCCCCATCTAAATAGGCCTTTCTCGCACGTTTTGGTTCGAGAAATCGTTAGCTATTATCACAAGCTATAATCGCCATAACATTATCGTATTAAAAGGTTTGCCATTCAGGCAAGAATTAAATTCTCGCCTACGATTATGTCATACGAGATGCGCAAGTCACTAATCGCTAGACGATAATTTCCTGCTTCTGTTTACACAGCAAAATTATAGTAAGGTAAGAAGATTCTTGCTTACGAGAATCTCGACTCGTATACTCGTAGATACGATCTCGTGTGACATTTTCCTACTCGTCTAAAGCACCTCTGGTCTTGCAAACGTCCATAGGCTACGGTGACAACTTTCCATCAGGTGGGCCTATGCTTGTCTGCCACCTCAGTGGTATAAAAATAAATCAAAAGTATCGAACAAATCGGTTTGAAACGTTTTGCGTGCGAGATTTTATTATTCAAGGTTAGTTATTATTGGAGTATTGCTATATTTTATTCTTTTTATCTTTGATACGAGATAATCTCCCCATCTATATGGGCCTTTAGTCAGAAACAGCAAATATATACAGAGAGAGATATTTATTTAGCATACGACGAAACAAACTGTTGAATAACATGATTTACAACGTAATGAAATAATTCTGGAATCATTTACCAGCATATTATTTTGTCAGTACGCAGTCCATAATTTACATTGACATGTAGTAACACTGGCAAGAAATTTAACCTAAAATGTAATGAAATCTATTTTGCTTCAACAAGAAATTATAACTGCAAAATGAAACGGGGAAAATATCTTTCTTATATATCAAAGAGAAGGTAGCTATATAGCATATGAAATGTTGCTCAAGTTCGGCTTGAACTTTCTTTCCTTGACGCCAGCAAATGATGCCCCCGTAACTATTAATGAAATAAGGTTCTTTAGGATGGAGAATATCGAAAGGGATTTGAAGCAGACCTGATGAATTTCTATCTGTGAACGAGCGATTTAAATTTGATCGTAGTCCTCGTATTTTCTATTGAGGAACTCTCTGCCAATACACATCTCTCAAATAACCTAAAACGGCGACATTGTGCCTTTCGTAAAATGCTGACACGTTACAACATGGAATATTCTCTCGTGGCAAAAAGTCAATAAACTAAATTGAACATTTGTCGGCTTACCATTCTCCTACTAGTTTCTTACCAGCCATTCAATAAATATAGTTATAGCATTATTAACATTTATTTTCAGCGATGAAATGTAAAGTAGGTAGGTAGCTACTTACTATTCGCCACTGAATTCTATAATTCACTAATCAACAAAAAAGTTGTGTAGTATAAGTACCTACCTACCTGTTCTCTTGCCAGCCTAATATTATTATTTTGACTTCTCTTTTTAAATATCAAGTGTTGACTATTGAGGAAATTGCCCATTTGTTCTATGCCTGCGAACTTTTAAATTAATTCCTTCCTACTAGTATAAGCTGAATAATTCAACAGTCTGTTAACCAAACCACCTGTTTTATTAATTCTTATAAAATATATGACAAACAGTTTGCTTAGAGTTTAATTACTCCCATTTACTACTTTATTTAGTAGCTTTGTTGCACATATGCTTTCCTGTTCGTTTTGCGTGGAAATAAATTCCAGGCTATATTATTTACTTTGAGCTCAAGCTTGAGAACATTAATGCTTGGGCACAGATTGATTTGTGAGCGTTATAAATTCTTACATCGGTCGGCTACTGCAGTAACCGCTTCGAAAGCAAGTGTAAATAATTTAATGGTTAACTGAAAGAACAATGGACCCTAGGTTATTGATAACAATTTCTTGAATATTATTTATATATGTTATAATATATAGCTGTCGTTAATTGTACTACCTACTTTTGTAAAAAGCACATGAGTCCAGTAAAATTGAGTTTTCAATTCAGAATTTCAGATAGTAATGTTTTTAAACTTTCGTTTTTTTCCTCATATTATTAATTATGATATTTCGCGTCTCTTTCGCTGTAAGAAGTGTAATTGTGACAACCAAGTGCGGGTAGCTGAAGAAAGCACAACACGTATATAAGTTTATATAGGTACCTACTAGGTGATCCCCCTGCTTCGCCCGTGACATACTTCGTACTTCCGTCGCTTATAAATTCTACAATAATGCATAAAAATATGCCTATTTATCGACATTTATGACTACTGCTCCGCTCTCCAGGGTAGTAGCGTGATGATATATAGCCTATAGCCTTCCTCCATAAATGGGCTTTCTGAAACAAAATTTTACAAAATCCGTAGTTCCTGAGATAAGCGCGTTCAACCAAACAAACTCTTCAGTCTTATAATAATAGTATAAATGTTATTTTATTTATGTGTATTTATTTATAACATAATAATTTATTATAGTAAGTAACTATGTATTACATTTGTCACAATATTCGTTGGTTGACAAGTAGGGAATGATTCAAGCCATAATTTCGCCTCTGTACGTTGATATCTACAGAATATTGTAATTTATTCGACATTAAATAAATCTGGCTCAAGCCATCAAACACTGTCACAGATGACCTGCGAAAAGATTCTTCATCGCTATTGTTACAGAAAAAAGTATTTGTGCTATTCAAAACTGTAGAAAGTTCATTCTGAAGCCCACTTTCACACTTTACCATACCACCAAATTTAGAATTATCTAAAAAGCGCCACAAATCTTTGAACACAACACCCATTGTCTTTCGAACATTTCTGAAATGTAAAACATTTGACACGACACACAATTCTCATTGAAATTTAAAATAATGTGTTAAATGTCAAACACGTGCTTGTGTGTGCAAATGTGACGCACAAAGAACACACAACAGTTGTTCGCATAAATCACGTATGAAATTGACAAGCGAATACGCTACTATGAGCGCTGTTCTTGATCTTATTGTAAACATTCATGCATTTAGTGGCTGTGCTTTTACCATTTCAGGCTTGTATGAGTATCTGACTAAATTACAATAATAACGTAATACAATAATAACAAACGTGTCTTTCTTTTTTACGTGTGGAGATCTTCAGGAATATTGTGTCAGTCTCGAACCGACTAAACCTCCCCGGTCATTACCTAGTATCACCAAACCTCTTGCAAGTCTTGCATTAGCTAAAATATAACGATATTTGTTGAAGGTGTCGGACGGATCACGGAAGACACGCGGGTCAGCGAGTATTGTATAAACATTGTACATTAACTAGTAGACGCACATGTTTCGCACACTCAGAACCTTGCACGTAACATCATTTTAGAACGAATTACTTTATAGGCTTATTTAGCACCTCGCTGAAATAACAGAATTGGGATCTCTAACATTTTTACGCCCGATTTCATTAGGTAAAATAAATATAAGTTGAAGGAAACTTCAGTATGAATTTAACTAAATTTTGCATTCCACGGAAGAAATGTTTTCAATCTTTCTTTTAGTAGACGGGTCTTACATTCTTATTTTCTTCGTGACTGCTGATTATGACGACATATTTTTTTTCAAAAACTGTAATAAAGAAGTAATCGTATTTAATATTATAATAAAAAATGTAATCGACAAATTATTCAAAACTGTAAAATCTGAGGATTAGGACCCTACTCTCAGATTTGGCAGAACTGAATAATTTGTAAATTTAGGCTGAAACGTGAAACGTTTACTAACCGTACCTACCTATGTCAGTTGGACAAACTAAAATTTTTGACTGCTACTTGTTGTTTTTAAGTACCTATCCGTACCTATCTGACAGCCCTCTTCAAAACCGACGAAACGTGAATTGAAGTATTCAAAACCAGCATCGATGAATTTAACGCAAAACTATTACTGGTAGTTAGAAAAAAGGTGGCCATGAGTTTTATTGCCAGATTCGTCCTCAGACTCTACCTATTGCTTTGCCAATATGGCCGTAAATGTTAATGTAGAAGCAAAAATCTTTAAGTTCCTAAGTGTTAATTTTTGACTACGAGGGCGGGTCAATCCGTGACTTTTTGAATAAAACACAGTTTTTTTGATTAAAAAATCATCTTATTTTTCAACGTAGTCTCCCTTGAGCTCTATACACTTTGTCCACCGATTCTCCAATTTTTTTATCCCTTCCAAAAAATAAGATTTGTCGAGGTCCTCAAAATAGGTCTTTGTTTGTGAGATGATTTCATCATTCGAGTCAAATCTTTTTCCACCAAGCCATTTCTTCAGGTTTGGAAACAAGAAGTAGTCACTCGGAGCCAAATCTGGAGAATAGGGCGGATGAGGGAGCAATTCATAGCCCAATTCATGGATTTTTGCCATGGCAACTGCAGATGTGTGCACCCTTGCATTGTCTTGGTGGAAAAGAACTTTTTTCTTGGCCAAATGAGGGCGATTTTTTTTTAAATCGTCATTGAATCGGCCCAATAAGTTGGCATAATATTCTCCATTGATTGTTCTTCCTTTTTGAAGGTAGTCAATGTGGATTATCCCGCGTGCATCCCAAAAAACAGTCGCCATGACTTTATTGGCTGACAAACCCACTTTGGCCTTCTTTGGCGCCGATTCACCCTTAGAAACCCACTGTTTTGACTGTTGTTTGGTCTCTGGTGTGTTGTGGTGGATCCACGTTTCGTCCACGGTTACAAAACGGCGAAAAAACTCCTCCATATTGCGGTTAAACAACGCCAAACCCTCCTGTGAAGTTGTTACACGATTGCGTTTGTGGTCGACTGTGAGCAAACGCGGCACCCATCTTGCGGAAAGCTTTCTCATGCCCAAGTGATCATTCAAATTTGAAACCACTGAACCATGCGAGATCCCTATGGCTTCCACAATCTCTCGCACTTTCAATCTTCGGTCGGCCAAAACCATATCGTGAATTTTTTCGATTGTTTCGGGTGTAGACACCTTAACTGGGCGTCCAGGACGTTCGGCATCTTCAGTGCTTGTACGGCCACAACGAAACTCAGTAAACCACTTTTTCACCATTGAAATCGATGGTGCAGAGTCCCCATAGTATTTATCAAGCTTAGCCTTGGTTTCGGTAATGGTTTTTTTTCGCAAAAAATAATGCTTAATAAGCACACGAAGTTCACTTTTTTCCATTTTCTTCTCAGATTGCTGGGTAGTCTGATAAAAATAGCTGCCAAACACAAACTAACTGGCGCAGTAAGTTCAAATTTTGACAGGAGTCGACTGACAGATGCCTGTTGACAGGAGCAGTGTTTCTTTTTCAGTAAAGAGGTCAGAAGTTCAAAAAGTCACGGACTTATTGACCCACCCTCGTATATCAATAAAGATATTTTAATTTATTTTCGTTTCATTCACTCTTTTACTTTTGCTTTATGTTCCTTTTTTATTGCTTTGGTATGACGTCATTTTAAATACTCTACAGTCATCTATTTTATCCTACTTGGCCTTCATTCCTTCATTAATAGCATTTACATTTGCGTCAAGAGCTCAATCACAGCCGAAAGACATAAGACATAGGTTTACTCTTTATACTGTGGCTCAATTGCATTTATTCTTGAGTTAACCGATCTATTTAATTTTTTAATTTTAATTTATCTATCACGCCTTATCTCCGAAGGGCCTTATCCCACGTAATACGGCGGTGAGCCCATTGCCGTGTTGAAATAGACAGACGCAGGTTGTGGCTACCTGCTGTTGAAATTTTTATTCAAGCCGCTCATAAGGCCTTTAACTTGGCGTAACGACTACCATGTTACTGGCAACTGGGACCAACGCTTCCGAAGCACGGAAACGCTCGCAAATGTATATGCCACAAAGTGGTCACCCTTCCGTGACCAGCCATAGCTGCTTAAAGCAGTGATCGTTTACAGAACACTGACTCCGCGGGACCACGAGCGATTCAATTTTTTATCCGATATATTTGACCTTCTTCTAACTGACTCTTCTTTCTAACCTCGTATTTTCATAAGTAGCACAATCTCGTTTGACTTAATGGATATCTCGGTCCCACTGCTAGTAGGTAAGTAGTTACTAAAACGCATACGGAACATCTTCAACATATAAGCGGATTAAGTCAAGCAGTAAATACTTGACCTGTGATAGCTCTTTGGCTCTTGTGTAAGATACGTAACTTACACTTAAATAGTTACAAATCATTCTGATCATCCTCTTAAGAGGAAAGTATGAGTGGAGTTTCTGTTGTGTGATGACATCGCCACTGGTATGTTCCAAATAAGTATTCTTATACTTTGCATGTTAAAAGACTTTTTGCGTAACATTCTGATCAATACAAGAAAGTTTGTATGTTTGTTACCTTTTTTAATCAAAGTAAACGACGAGTATGAAATAAATAAGTGTACCTGGTTTAATCGTATGTTAATTTATATTGTCACAATATATAAAGCTAAAGACTTTGTTTGTATGTTTGTTTGGTTAAACGCGCTAATTTCAGGATCTTTATTTGATTAAATTTGAATAGCCCATTTATCGAGGAAGGCTATATGCTATATATAATCACGCAACAACCCAAAAGAGCGGGGCAGTAATAAAAACTTTTCCACTTATTTATTATTTAAACCTAACTGGTTTCGCCTTACGGCATTTTCAAAGGTTTTAGTTCAAGATCTCAGAGTAAAAATGTATATATCTTTCAATGTTAATTTACGCAATGTAGTCAGAGTCACAAGTAACAGTTAGTAACTTAGTTTATTGTGACAGCTATTACCAAATAGTGAATCAGCGAATTCATAACATATAATCGAAGATCACTCGAGGATTAACATATCAAAATGGCTGCTTACAGACAAAAGTCGATGTGGTCATTATAAATAAGTGGCAGATTACCATAAACAGGTGTTCTGCTGTAATTTAAAACGCTAATGTATAGACACTTAAGCGTTTATGTCATCTGTGATTCAAAATATGGGTAGATATCACAAAACTTTTATTCAGAGAGTTTAATAAGACAAAAAAAAGCCTTTGTGAAAAATTAATTTATTTTAGGTACAAAATGGTATGCCTAATACGAGTGTATGCGACTGTCGTGATTGAGGTCTCGGGTTCGATTCCCGAGTAGGAACAAATATTTGTGTGATCCATAAAGGTTTGTTTCGGAGTTTGGGTGTTTTCTATGTATAATATGTATGTATTTAGAAATATATAAGTATTTTTATCAGACGTCTAGATCCCATAACACAAGCTTGCTTCGGGCTAGACGGCGATATGTAAAAAAAATGTCCCACAATATTTATAAAAAAAAACAAGAAATTGAGTAAATGCAGTCATTACCACCAAATCCATTTTTCGTAGACTACCTTCGAAATGAAAAATGTTTAAATAAACCCACAGAAAAAGAATGTGGGATATTTTTTATTGCTTACTCGACCTGAATAAACATGTAGTTAAGGACATGTGCGTGAAAAATAAATAGCTAACGGAAAACGGAAACCATTATAAACAATAAAACTGGAAACAATTCAGCCTAAATTGTCCAACATTTCTGTCAATTTACTTTGTACAAAAAATGTATCCGTATTCAAGATGAAAGTCCAGGAAGATTTTAATTCAATTTCCTGAACTAGTAAAATCATGTGTCATTGTTATGATGTACTTTAAATTTAGTAATCAACATCCTGTCCTAAGCTCAATAACTAATTTAAACATTTCTTCTTTGCAAATATGGTTCATATTCCTTTAAATAAACTTTGTTTCTTTATATTATCGATATTACCTTTCGTAATATAAATAGTTGCGTAGATCTGTAAAAGCGTATTTTTAGGCTCATCTACACATCCAAAGCTTCTTTTTTTTTCATAATTTATGTCTAATGGCTGGCTAATTTTCAAAAATCAAATGTAAAAAATAAAAATAAATAAATATCCATCACGCCTTATCCCCGAAGGGGTGGCAGAGGCATATTATATGCCCACTTTTCACCGTGTGGATTCCTGTCCCACGTAATAGGTGGTGAGCCCATTGCCGTGTTGAAATAGACAGACGGAGTTACGCAACTTTCACTATGGCTGGTCCTCGGATGGGTGACCACTTTGTGGTATTTACATTTGCGAGCGTTTCCGTGCTTCGGAAGGCACGTTAAGCCGTTGGTCCCGGTTGCCAGTAAAATGGCAGTCGTTAAGCCTGGTTGAAGGCCTTATGGGCGGCTTGAAAATTTCAACAGCAGGTAGCCACAACCTCTAGTCTATTTCAACACGGCAATGGGCTCACCACCTATTACGTGGGACAGGAATCCACACGGTGAAAAGTGGGCATATAATATGCCTCTGCCACCCCTTCGGGGATAAGGCGTGATGGATATTTATTTTATCTTAGATAAAATATTATAAAAAAAATAGCATTACAAGCTTACAAACTTTGCTATGAATTATCGCGTAGGGGTTAAGAAATAAATAAAGTAAAGATAATAACAATTAAACCACATCGAATCAGACCGTGAAAATTTAAAGGGCTCTATTCAATTCCAAATTCAATATTACCTGCAATTAGCAAAACTTTTGAAAAAATTATATTGCAACAATTACAAGCTCATTTTAATTCAAATTTGCTATTACATAAAGAGCAGTATGGGTTCACAAGGGGCCGTTCTACCATTCATGCAGGTGTGACACTTCTAAATCATATATATAGCGCCTGGGAGAATAGACAAGATGCTATTGGTGTATTCTGCGATCTCTCCAAAGCATTTGATTGCGTTGACCATAAAACACTATTGCGCAAACTATTTTATTATGGTATCAAACACTCTGCACTGGACCTTGTTGCCTCCTACCTAAGCGATTGAATACAACATGTTGATGTCAATGGAATTAGCTCCTCTGGAGCATCTGTAGCTATGGACGTACCGTAGGGATCAATTCTAGGTCCGTTTCTATTTTTAATTTATATTAACGATCTGCCATTCTATATACAGAACTTGTGCGACATTGTTCTATTTGCTGATGATACGTCACTTATTTTTAAAGTTGATCGCACGCTTACTGATTTTAACGGCGTAAATAGTTCACTTGCCCAAGTTGTAGATTGGTTTACGACCAATAATTTGCTATTAAACGCTAAGAAGACAAAATGTATTAGATTCAGCATGCCTAATGTCAGGAATTGCGGTACAAATATAACATTGAACGGTGATACCCTTAATCTTGTAGAATCAACTGTATTTTTGGGGATCACTTTAGATAGCAAACTGCAGTGGAACGCCCAAATAACGTGTCTTGCAGGTAAACTCAGCTCGGCAGCCTTTGCCGTAGGAAAAGTCAGGCAGCTCACTGATGTGGAAACTGCCAGGCTAGCACACTTCAGTTATTTTCATAGTGTCATGTCTTACGGCATTTTACTGTGGGGTAAAGCAGCTGATATACAAGTAATTTTTGTAATCCAGAAGAGAGCTACACGTGTAGTATATAAATTGAGTGCTAGAGTGTCTCTTAGAGAGAAATTTAAAGAAATTTGGCATTTTAACGGTTGCATCACAGTATATATTTGCAAACATCATGTTAGTTAAACAGAACATACATTTATACAATAGACACTAATGCATAAATTAATTGGAACGCATCATCGTTTACAAAAGGTTCATGACTCTTTTGCAGGAATTGGCGTACGCCTATATAATAAAATTCCTTTAGACATTATGAACCTGCCGTTACATAAATTTAAGGCGGAAATTAAGACGCACCTCTTGAAAAGGGCTTATTACAGAATTAATGATTATTTAATGATAAAAATAAATGGAAATGAGTTGCTTGCTCTTCGCTCAAGCTATTTAGGATTCGAATGAATCTTGTGTTATTGTGTACTTGTCTTGAAGCTGCATATATGTTGTATTTTTACATTTCTACATTGTGAATAATTTGAAACGTCAGACAACTAAAGGTCTCTAAATTGGCTGCGTTTAGTTATAATATAGTTTAGTTAATAACTAATATACAAATATGTAATTTGAGTTTGTTATTGTGTGAGCACCAACTAGACTTATCTATTTATTTTGAAATTGACATGATAGTTGCTGTGCAGTTTTTGGGTATGTCATGCTCGCCTAAGTGTCCTGGCAGTGGTGGCGTATGTATCGGGTCGCCTTATTCCCTATAATACGGTTGAGTAGGGCGATGGCTGATATATAAGTCATACCCGTGAACGGGTGCCGTCTGTTGGGACTGGTCAGCTCATAGCTGTTATATCAATTATTACAAATAATATTATTTAAATTTAAGGCAAACTAAGTTTAGTCGACTGTTCTCACATAAATCTAAAGGAACTTTAGACTCATTATCTCGACACCTGCCATAGTCAAATATTCAACAGTCCGTTTTGCGGAGTGCGCTGAAACTTTGTCGTGGTGAAGACGTTGACGTACCAGTCTGCAGTAACTGTCCTTCCATCTTCTAGCATAACTGTCGCGAAATGACCTTTCCGACCAAAGAACGAGGCTATCATCTTTTTTCCTTGACTTCTTCCTTTCTTTACCTTAGTTGGCCGATCCTCAAAAGGAAACACCCACTGAGCTGATTGTCTTTTGGTTTCTGGTTCGTAGCAATATATCCAGCTTTCATCACCTGTGACGATGTCAAATACAGCATTTGAGTCACCGCTGTTGAACTTATCTAACATTTCGCGACACCGAATCCATGCGAAGGCGTTTCTGGTCGTCGGTTAAAGTATGAGCAAACCATCTGGTATAAAGCTTCCTGACGCCTAAATGTAAGTGTAATATTTTTTGAACTTGACTCATACCAATGCCTAGGCTTGCCCGTATCTGCTGATAGGTCACTCTCTTATCTTCCTCTATCACACGTCGCACAGAACTGATGTTATCTTCAGTAGTCGCTGTTAAAGGACGTCCCTCACGCGGATCATCACTGAGATTGCTACGTCCACGCTTAAACTCGTTAAACCGATTGTAAATAGTGGTACGAGATGGGGCTTCATTATGAAATGCTAATCGCAGCCTATCATAGCTTTGTTGTTGAGTAAGCCCACAACGAAAGTCATAATAAATCATTGACCGAAAATTTTCTCCATTTTCACGATTAACAAGAGTTTTACATTGGCCGCCAATTCACAAAAACAAATGACAAATGAATGCAATATATTACATTAGGTTACCAAAGAGTTCTAGAATTGAACTTCAAAAAAGTTTTCATTAGCAATATTTCTTTCTGGCCAGTTCTAAACATTTTCAGTGTTACCTAGGTAAGTAATACTAGTAAGAAAAACAACATCGAAAGAATTAAAACTACTTTCAATATAGTTATAAGTTGTCATAGAAACACTCATCAGCTAACTTCAGGGTGTTTATAAGTTGTCATGGAAACACTTGTCATGGTGTCGGTTTTTCATGACGACCTGCGCGCGCATTGTATAAATTTACTCTCATATTTTTTCCCTAACGCGCCAATAGAAGCATAACATCAAAAACAAAATTGAACGTTCAAACTGTTTGCCATATGAAAAACAATTTGACTTAGGGAATGAAAAAATCTTTCAAGGGTTCACCCTTCCTGAACAACTAACAGTGAGTAAGGTATGTCTGATTCATTTGTTTGTGGTTAATCAGTACTGTGACTGGTACTGATTAACCACAAACTGGTACTTCAAGCTCAGTGCTCGGTCAGGGTACCAGGCTTACACTCGAAAAGAAATGTTTGTGCATCTCTGGCTTAATCATAGACTGCCTACATTACTTGTGTATGTTTTGACTGCCTCTGTGGCGCGGTGGGAGCGTATCCGACTGCTACGCAAGAGGTCGTGGGTTCGATGCCCACCCAGAATAAAACTTTGTGTGATGAGCACGATGGTTTATTCTGTGTCTGGGTGTTATTTATCTATAATATGTATGTATTTAGAAATATATAAGTAAGTTTATCAGTTATCTGGTTAACATAGTACAACCTCTGCTTAGTTTGGAATCAGATGGCGGTGTGTGAGTTGTCCCAACGATATTTATTTATCTATATTTATTTATATGACTGTGACAGCTAACATATTTTTACATACAGGCTATCTCCCTCAAACTTATTGATCGGATGTTGATAATTATTCATTAATATAATTACTTTTTAATGTTACTGCGGGTAATTCATAACTATATTAATTGCCGAAAGTTGTTCTTACGGAACGATCAAAAGACCTCTAAATATATTTTTTTGAAATATCCTGCCCAAGCTTACTATTACTTGACTGGACTATGCTAATACTAGTAATATTTCATGCTAATACTAATACTAGTAATATTTAATGCTTATACTAATACTAGTAATAATTACTTACTACTAGGGCTATGCTAATACTAATACTAGTAATAATTACTTACTACTAGGGCTATGCTAATACTAGTAGTAATTCATAGGAGTTTTTTTTATATCACTGAGGTGGCAGACAAACATTCGGCCCCTGTGATGAAAAGTGGTCACCTCAGCCTATTGACGTTTGCAACACCAGAGGTGCAGCACTCGCGCTTCCGACCCTAAATATTTTGAATTGAAAAGATGTATAACTATTTTACAAAGGCAGAATTATAATATGTCGCCGTAAGGTTTCACTTCCTCATAACTTACCTAGTAGATAGGCGACTATGGCCGAAAAAATGAAAGAAAACTCGTAAAAAAGTACTTACGATCCAAGTACACAAACTTATTAGTGTACCAGGGGGTCAAATCCACTAATTCCATCGCGACAGAAGGGAATCGAAATCGTCGCTCAATGGAAAGCCACAGGTATAATTTTGTCAGTTTTTCGTAGTTTACCATTATTATCGTATTCCAATAGACTTCTATCGGTCGACCGATAGAATTCTAAAAACACGTAGCGCGCCAGTGGCCGCTAGTCAGTTGCATTTTTGATAGTCTACTAACACTTTGACAGCTAAAGACAGCGATTCTGGTTCTATTCTACGGCTTGTCAATAGTAGACTCGGCCGCCTGGAAACGATCGCTGTTTCGTTCTTGAGTTATTTAGTCTTTAGACAAACGTGTCTTTTCATGGGAATGAAAAAGTCTAATAACTTTCATTTTAATAAACACGTCGATCCATTGACTCCTCCATTGGTGCAACCTGATCGAAACGTCAGGCAACAAAAAGGTATGAAACATAACCTCCTTTAACTCCATAAAAATAAATCTAATTAGGTATACTATTCCATTAATAATATTGGTATGGATTTATCTAAATATAGCCGTTAACGAATCAGACTAAGAGACACGTGCCTCGGTCCATTCATAATTAATGGTTATTTTGATGAACGGTTTAGTTTTAATGGCACGGACGCTACATGGCCAAATATAGGTCAAGCATCGGTATGCAGATGAGTGCATCGTTGGAGCTGCGAGATTTATCGACGGAATTCTTTTCGTTCGGAAATTTAATTGCTTTCAGACCTTCTTAAAGTTTGTTTTGGTTCGAGTGGTTTATTTAAAGAAAACATTTTTGTAGATAGCATATAAGATAATATCTTATGCATACAACTCGTGTTTACATAAAGTAATATGGAATGAAAAACGTCTCTAATGGTTTTGTTTTATTTCTGTATCACGAGTTAATAGACTGCGCTGTGCCAAAATGGCTCAAATTATTTATTGGCATATGACTTAAGTCATGCCCTATGCTTAGAAGTGGTTGGCACAGGCATGCATATTTGCATACGTGCATACGTCCAAATATGCCAACGCGTGAGCAACACATAATGTGACCACCACTTACAAACGATTCAAGGATGTGTTTGCACAAAAGTATAGTAACTAATGGAATCAGGAGTTACATGGTAGAAAGCCATCGTAGAAAAAAAAGAAGGAACACGGAACGCCTCAACGAAAGGGATATAGAATAGGTAATAGGTAGCATTTCCTCCCAGATTGCTCTAAGCTTTTCAATGTTTCGCCTGCACACGAGGCATCTTTGAACAATGCTTGGCAGCAAATAATCAGTAATCTAAAATCTTTTTTACAAACAATCTTTTCATTCAAAATATTATCTTCGAGTCCTTTCATTTGTTATCCAGATTGTAGGAATTATAAAAAACTTACTTGGGCTTCCTTCCCTTACTATGGCCGAGAGTCCCGGGTGAGGACTAGGAGGACTATATAAATATTGAGGCTAGTATATAACGTTTTGGTAATATTGATTGTACACTAAAAATATTTTGTTTATTAGTCTGTTAGCCTTCTTAAATAATAAATAAATAAGTAACCTAGCGGCTAATACATAGCGTGTAAAAAGTACCTACTTAACGAGTTATACTTATCCATATTTTACAAGACACGATTCGAAGTTTAGCATAGACAAACCAACGTAAGCACAATTCAAGAAACACTCCATAACGCTCCGTCGGGATCAATCTTCTGAATCTAAATCATGCCCGCGCGTTTTCCTATCGCATTATCGCAGTAGTTAACGAGATGCACGTGCTACGGAGATCAGGCCGGGCGTCATAAATATAGCCATCAAACGGTACGCTACTAAAATAATAGTTGAAGTAACTGTACAAGGACTAAAATCGCGTTTTATTTTTAGACAATCTACGCTCACATAAGCCCACGCTTAGTTTGAAAAAACACATGTTTTTGTGATAGTTCATTGTATATATTTTTATTAAATGCTGTTATTTGCATATTATCAACAGAGACTTCAGGTTATTAAATTTGTATCGATTTAGAAGGCACGTTAAGTAGTTGGTCTGGGTTGCCAGTAAAATGGCTGTCGTTAAGCCTGGTTGAAAACCATAAGCCGGCTTGAAAAATTTCAACAGCAGGTCGGCACAGCCTGCGCTTGTTCATTTCAACACGGCAATGGGCTCACCACCTGTTACGTAGCACGAAATGCATATTGTAAAATGTAGGTGCTGATAAACTTGTTATTTAAAAATAGAGGGGCCTAGCGGCTCCATCAGCGTTTTCGCCAGCGTAGTGGTACATCCGTATCCGCTTCTTACAGTATCTTTTCCCGGGATTGAAAAGTATGTGTGACCTCAAGTGTCAACTATCTGTATACTAAGTTTCAACTAAACTAGAGCGTATACATATACAATACATAAACAATATCGTACTTTATCTACTTAAATACATTAGGTATTATAACAAAACAAAATCATAAGTGTTTATTATTGTGTATAGACACTTATTACTGTGTTCTGTGGGTATTATAGAGTTGTTTATTTATAACACTGCAAATACAAACACGTCCACAGATAGCCCAAAACTAATCGTAATCTTAATCTAGGGCTTCATAACAATAACAAAACGTGTAGCATGCCTGGCATATCTTAAAGAATTTGCTTATTTCATAAAATTATCGCTAAAGGATAATCTGCAACATATATTTTGCTGTAATAATCAACTCTAACGCAACGTAATACGGTTGAAAATGATATTAAGTATTCGCAAAAATAACACTGGTTGTATCCTTCGATAACATTAGCCACATAAGCTGGCATGCAAATGTTAGTACATTCCGTCCAACACGCGTCTTCTTGTGAGTGACTTTCTATAGCAGGATATGTGATGCAGTTTCTGATAAGAATGCTCTTAGGAAGATATGTTAATACGTCTCGAGTTATTGTAGGAGAGCAGATGAAGATTGCAGGATGTTGAGATGCATAATAAAAGTTAATTGCGCTCAGGCACACAACATGTCTGATTTATAATAGATGTATGATATCATTATTTAAAAGGTATGAGTACAGAAATTGGAGACCCTTCGCGACAGGATAGACTTTGCCTCCTTATTCGTAAAAAAAATTCAATTGCAGGTCGCCACAACTTGTGCCTGTCCATTTCAACATGGCAACGGGCTGTCCACCTATTAAGTAAGACAAAAATGCATAAATTGAAACGAGTGCGTATATTATGCCTCTGCTTAACCCTTTGAGGATAAATACGTGAATAGTGAGTAAGTAAGTAGGTAAGGTTCTTAAAATTTCTGTGGGAATGTAAACGATTTGGATCATACAACCAACCCTTTTTATTTGTGAACTCCAGAAGCCGAGTTGTCGATGGCTGAATAGCAGAAAGTCTCATGTTTTTTTTTTGGAGTAAGACAATTACATGAAAGGTATTCAGTATATATCTACAACGTTAAATGAATCAATCAAATGAGCCTACCATTGTCAGCCCCATCTAACTCAACACACGCAGCCTAGTATTCATATTCTGACGTCATTTCCAATAAAAAATAACCAAGAAAGTCAAGTCCAGTGTAGGTATATCTCAAAAATGAATCCAGTCATAACAATTTAACTAAATACCGTCACGTCAAATAATTTCTGGGAACCAGTCCAGCCGTGAAGGTGTGCTAAAATTATGCGGCGACATACCAGTTTATTTGCCTTATGCTGTAGTACTGGAAGTGGAATCTTAATGGTCTCGCGTGCCGATCCCAGATTATGTTAGGACGAGATGACTTGTTTAGGAGGCGCCTCGTGTAGCGATTTCACCTTAGATATAATGTACCGTATTGTCCTTTTGGAAGATCTGACTATTGTCTGTCAGGAGTATATGGAACGGAACCATTAAAATTAAAAAAAACACAGCTTTTGCTAGTGATTTATTTATTTATTTTTATTTATTTATCTATCATGCCTTATCCTCGAAGGGGTGTCAGAAGCATATTATATGCCCACTTTACACCACTACACACCACATACACACACTATACACCATATGTATTCCTGTCCCACGTAATAGGTGGTTAGCCCATTGCTGTGTTGAAAGAGACAGGCGCAGATTGTGGCTACCTGCTGTTGAAATTTTTCAAGCCACCCATCAGGGCTTCAACTTGACTTAACGACTGATATGTTACTGGCAACCAGCACCAACGGTTTAACGTGCCTTTCAAAGCACGGAAACGCTCACAAATGTAAATGACACAAAGTGGTCACCCATCTTTGACTAGCCATAGCGAAAGTTGCTTAATGCAATGATAGTTTACGGATCATGAGCGCTTCTCTTTATTTATTTATTTATTATAATTGCAAATACAAGTGTATGAAGATGTTGTGATCTATTACCTGCCATCTGTCACAGTCTCATGTACTCTGTACTCTCAGTAATTAAAGTTTAACGAAATAGTAGGTGTAAAGGTCTCCCAGCAACCTTACCTGCTTACCAGAGGTGAATCTGCTGATTAACGGACAAGGCAACAATGCAGGTGCCCTTACGGATTTGGGAGGTTAGATAGCAATGGCTCTTAACAATTACAAAAATCTAAAGCCAAAGAATAGCAGCTGCTCTGCTGCTCTGTGCGTGTATGATCAAGTTTCTATAAGGAGGTATTGTCAAAATATATGTTTTTTTATACATACATACATACATTTGAATTTACATGACGGAATCATCACGTTAAGTTTCTATGCAAAGGAAATGTTAATATGTTTTTTTTATTTGTGTTTAAATGGCCAGTTTCCGTCTCCGCCTTAAAATCTGTTTAAGACAATATTTTAAGAAAAAAAAACGTCAAACGACATTTGAACAAGGAACTACAATTACAACAAGTATTGTCGTATATCTTATCTGGGATGCTCAGAATAAGTATCGTTACAGTGAATCATCAAATAAATGATTGTTTTGCCGCAAAAAGTTGTCAATCAACTTATTAACTGCACAATTTGGTGGAAGACCGAGCAGTCGTGTGTGAAATTGGGAGAATTAGATGTCCTTGGATTTAGTTATTGCTAGGTAAATGTTGTCTCATCATTATCCGAGCGTCTGTCCCAGCTGTGTCTCGCGACGCCTGGAGTCCGCTTTCCTGCATTTTCTCCTCCACATCGCACGGTTGTCGGCATCCCCTGTAGTGAGACCATTGGCACGCATAACATCCTGTACGACGTCAAGCTAGCACTTTTTGGGTCTTACCGGGACTCGGCAGCCAACAAAAGAATGAGGACGTAATAAAAATGTTAATAGTTATTGGTCATATACGACTACCGCTTTTTCTAAAGCGTGGAAATCCTAAGGATGTTGTGACTAACTTGAACCAACTAAAACACGGTCCTTAACTATGCGTCTATCACTGGGCGCCACGGGTAACTCCTAGAAAAAATGTCTTATACCTCCAGGCAGACCTAGGCTTGACCTAACTTTGCAGGTTTTTAATGCTACTTTCGTCACTTTTGGACTTTGTTTATGAATCATATCTATTTGATCAAAATGTAGCAGTAAATAAGCAGGATCTTTTATATTTTAACCAGGTTATCGGTGCAACTTAGTTATAGCCAAAACCGTGATTTAAAACCACGTTTATTTCCATAAAAATATGGAATGAAATGCGATGGTACAAAATGTACCTAAATCTTGAAATGGGGATTGAATAAAGCGATTTTAATATGCATTTTTCACTCGGATTTCGAATGATAAACAGATTCTTAGTCAATACGGCAACACTCGCATGTGTATTTAGAATGAATCGTTCAGACAAAGAAAAAGAAAGAAGGAATAGTTTCAGACAGTTGATACCGAAGTTTTAGCTTATTATAATATACTTAATATACCTCTGTGAGTTCCACCAATGCTGTTCAAACCAACATTTGTACATAATAATGCAAGTCATAACGAAAAATCAAATAGAATTTTAATATAAATAATAGTATTATTACAAAATAAACGGCATTATTCACGTGTAAATTTCGGGATAGCCCGACTAGTATCGGACCTAACGGAGGTCCTTCTTCAAGAGGAGCGTCAAACTACGTTGGAAGCTGCGCTGGCACTGACCGGTCACTAATCGGGCACAACTAGTCGGGCTATCCCGAAATTTACACGTGAGTAAAGCCGTTTATTTAGTAATAATGAACATCGCTCACGAAAGTTATTATGAATATTAGTAGTTTTTATGGACAGCAAAAACATCCTTTTTTTGTATCGTGGGTAGACTTCTTACATAGCGCCATCCATTATTGGCACAGTAGATTAAATTCTCAAACACACTCCAATAAATAGTTGTATATCAATCATACAGTATTGAAAACGAAATTGGTAGTTCACATTCGAAAAGTAACAAATCATCGTCGCAAATTATGAAATAATAATCATGTTTTCGATTTTTTTGTGCTTTCCTATTTTGGTACAATTTTATTTGTCTATTCACGTACCCGGAAGCTTATTTGTTGTGCATTCTATTGGAGAAATGTCTTACAATGTAGTGATGGCTTCCTGTTAGCTCATGGATGTATTGATTACGCTTCATTTGTAATACGAATAATCTACTTTCTTACTATAATGACGATAAACGCACAATGTGCAGCATCCCTGGTAATGAAAACATAGAAGTATGAACCATTTTAACTTTACTTCTATGGTGTGAACTTTAAATATTTCTGGACCGCACGATTTTTCAATTGTTGAATTATTGAATTAAGTTGGAAAAGGGCGTGTTCCGTTGGTTTGGTACAAACATTGAGGAAATGATTGACGAAGAATATCGGTCCTCTCTAACTACCGTCAGGGATACGGTGTGAATAAAGTTAGTTAGCTGAATCCCAAAAAGTAGAATTCCTAAATGGCCTTATTGACGGGGCAGGAGAGTTTTTTTTATTGGATTAATTAAATTGAGAGAAATCCTAATCTTAAGGTTTATTGTACATACTCTACCAATGACTATTATAATTAAGTTACTGTGTGCAACTGCTACTACCATGGTTGCGTAGCGTAGTAGTAGTGTTTGCAATTGCCATTTTTGTAGACACGTGTTCCAATCTTGGGTTGGACTAAATATTTGTATGATCCACAAATATTTGTACGTAATGTCTACGTTTGTGTGTAATTCAGAAATTTAAAAGTATGTTTATCAGTTATTTAGCATATCCCTTAGCTTATGTTAATGTAATTTGATAAATAATATATAGTCCCGCAATATTTATTCATTAATTTGGGTAGTACTCGTGGATACTTGCAAAAGTTCTCTTAGATATTCAGATGTAATTGCAAATTACGGTATCTCAGTTTCCGTCCATCTTTTTTAACGGTTTTTTTATAGGTCTTTGGTAACGGGTACTTATTTTGCAATGTAGGTTAAGTACTTAAATACCAAACCGCGGTATGCGCTCCATTTTGATTTTATCTCAATGACTAAGTGAGCTATTAGATTATTTACGAGTATTAGATTACAATTGACAGTTTTAAGCGATAATCATTTAAAACAATCTATGAAATGTTATGCAGATTATAAGAAAACCAGCGTTACATAGTCTGGACGTCAATATTTGAGTATTGTGTGTGTGTGTGTGAGTACACTGCGTCAAAAAAGTCTTTACATACAACTGCAACAAAATATATGAGTGGTCTAGGCTAGTAGAAGCTATTCTTGTGGAATGTAGGCACGCGACAACAACCTTACGTAATCTATGCGCCAAAAGCTTGAATATTATTAACCTAGATGCCGGGATTGCCGTATTGCACCCTGATGGAAGTACTTCCGAGGTCGTTTATTACTGTAGATTAAAATGTAACAAATACTGGGAAATTATATATTTTACTTTTAATATATTAAAAAATAAATATCCATCACGCCTTATCCCCGAAGGGATGGCAGAGGCATATTATATGCCCACTTTTCAGCGTGTGGATTCCTGTCTCACGTAATAGGTGGTGAGCCCATTGCCGTGTTGAAATAGACAGACGCAGGTTGCGGCTACCTGCTGTTGAATTTTTTTAAGCCGCCTATAAGGCCTTCAACCAGGCTTAACGACTGCCATTTTACCGGCAACCGGGACCAACGGCTTAACGTGCCTTCCGAAACACGGAAACGCTCGCAAATGTAAATGCCACATAGTGGTCACCCATCCGACGACCAGCCATAGTGAAAGTTGCGTACCTCAGTGATCGTTTTACCGGGGCCACGAGCGCTTCGCTATATATTATATAGAGTGATTAATGAATCTACAGGCAGCGATAAGCAATAAGCATATTGCGAAGCTTGGCGATGTATCCTCTCTAACTACCTCGTCAGATTTACCGCATGAACGATTAAAAGTAACTATCTATATAGTTACTTTTAATCTTTTGATAATTTCGTTGCAGGTTCCAAGACACTCTATTATAACTTCTCCTGGGACTTCATCGATCTAGCTCGGTGTAACTTTTCTCGTCTTAGTCTGCTATAAATTCTGGTTTACAGGAGTTACAGTAATATGAATAAGGGTGGGATCATTCCCAGATTTAAAAGTTACTTTTAATTCCCAGCAAATACCGAAAAGTTACAAAATGTTCTTTGGTTAGAAGATAATCATTTAGATTCAGAACTGATACATGAATATGATTAATGAAAATGATTCTGCATGAATTGTATACGTATAAGACTGCTGTTGATGTTGGCACTTTAGAAAACCAGCTCCCCTATTAACAACAATTTTTAGGTCTCGTAGCTATTACGTAAATATGTAAGTAATTATGTGGTGAAGCTTCAAATGTCACAATATTAGTAATAGTTAAATAAGTTTTAAACCCAATAACAACGCAGACGTAAACTGTGACAAACTACCATACCATAGATAAGAATCCCTATACGCAAACACATCAACGAGCGGCCACTTTCATGCGTCAAGGTTATGCCCATTATTTATGGGCCCGTGTTATATAATAAGAAAAAAAGTCATATCTACTATGTTTGCGGTTTACCACATCCAATAAAAAGTCAGCTGTTTATATCTGCAATATCGCATAACCAATTTGGCAACCACAAATCGATATATCGATTTGTCGATTAATCGATGGATAAATCGTCTGGAAGAAAAATCCGATTGTTGAATTATAGATCTGGATTAAACGTAAACATTAAGAAAAGAAGGAGATTAATTTTTTCAACATAGTACATACCTATGTACTTATGTACATAGTTTACACGAGGTCTTAGGTCCGTATTCCAGACCGTTTCTCAGAACTCAATCGACGGCGACGCTTAAAACTAGTTATTGCTTTATAAATACTGCTCTCAAGCGTTGATTGATTCTTGAGAAACGTTCTGGAATACAAGCCTTAGTCTATTACCTAATAGACATGTAAATTAAGTTAGCCCTCAGATCTACCCTGATTTCGATTCCAAGGTTCGGATCGCTATTGGCAACACTAAACCCTTCCCTATCACCGTCGGGGTACGCCAGGTTTTGGTCCTTAGTACATTTCTGTTCAGCGTGATATTAGACGTGCTGTCAGACAGATTCGCAGAGCAGCCTTCACGGTTGCTATGTATTTCATATTTGTTATTATCTAACAATCATCTTTGAAAGATTGCTTGAAATGCTCTGTTGGCGAAGCTCTGCATTCACAAGGTAACTTTATATAATATCTGTATATGGGAAGCTTAAAAAAGAGAAATAGGTCAATGCGGCGTTAGCAATGTCTGCATTTGATGTGTCTATGCAACACGATACGATATTTTTAAATATAATAAATATAAATAAATAAATATCCATCACACCTTATCCCCGAAGGGGTGGCAGAGGCATATTATATGCCCACTTTTCACCGTGTGGATTCCTGTCCCACGTAATAGGTGGTGAGCCCATTGGCGTGTTTAAATAGACAGACGCAGGTTATGGTGACCTGCTGTTGAAGGTTTTCAAGCCGCCCATAAGGCCTTCAACCAGGCTTAACGACTGCCATTTTATTTTATATACTACTCGGGACTTCACGCGAAACAATTTTGTACTTACATTCACCGACGTTTCGAGCGCGTTGCAGCGCCCGTGGTCGTGGCTGGACTGAATATGAGTATAAACAGCGAAAGTTTAAAAATGCCATTTTACTGGCAACCGGGACCAACGGTTTAACGTGCCTTCCGAAGCACGGAAACGCTCGCAAATATAAATGCCACAAAGTGGTCACCCATCCAAAGACCAGCCATAGTGAAAGTTGCGTAACTCAGTGATCGTTTACAGAACACTGAGACCGCGGGGCCGCGAGCGCTTCTTATAAAATATAATCCTTGGATAAAATAATAAGAATGTCATTCATTTTTAATTTTGTTCATTATGATAATGAACTAGTGGTCCTGTAAACCTCGCAAAGAAGATTACAACACACTAATTTACACTGAAATGGACACATCAAAACTGCGACCTCAGCTATTATTCTTCCTTTAAAGGGAGTATTCCCACTTGATCAAAAAACCGCTCATAAAACTCTTCGCCTGATGCCAAAGGACATGATTATACCGATTTCGGTAAAAAAAATCTAGGAAACTGTGACTTCAGCAGTTTTTCCTAATTATTTTCAATAAAAAAACATTTGTATTAATCCTTTTGCCAGAAAGAAGGTACCACAGGATTTAACAGGACGGAAATTCTGGACGAGTGGAAATCCCCTCAGATGTGTGCCAGACTCGAACCAACTAAAACCTTTGACTTTGGCAAACACCGTGTGGCCTCGACTAAGAGTTCGGGTGTTATCCTGTTTCTTTGGGGGTTGGTACGGATGTAATTCCGCTTCATGGGGGTTGGTTCGGGTGTTATACCGCTTCTTGGGGGTTGGTTCGGGTGTTATCCCGCTTCTTGGGGGTTGGTTCGGGTGTTATCCCGCTTCTTGGGGGTTGGTTCGGGTGTTATCCCGCTTCTTGGGGCGGAATTTTCACGTCACGCCGCCGTCTTGGGCCTTCTTCACCAGATAAGGCCTTTCGTTGTGTTTATTAATTTATTAAATAAAATAAAATAAATAAATATCCATCACGCCTTATCCCCGAAGGGGTGGCAGAGGCATATTATATGCCCACTTTTCACCGTATAGATTTCCACGTAATAGGTGGTGAGCCCATTGCCGTGTTGAAATAGACAGACGCAGGTTGTGGCTACCTGCTGTTGAAATTTTCAAGCCGCCTAAATGCCTTCAACCAGGCTTAACTAATTTATTATTTTTTTAATTTACTATTTCTTATTACGATATAGCTTTTCTGAGAATAATAATACAATTAGGTCCTTCTGTACGATTCAGCTTTAGATTTAGCTACATTTCGTAACTCCTTCATTCTTCTAGCCTTATGCCATTATTTGGGTTCGGCCCTTTTAGTTACTCTTCGCCAGGACGCTCGGTCCTGGGTCGTCGCTGTGAATACATTTACGTTCTTGAGGTCTTTATTCATTGTGGCAATCCATGTTAGACGGGATCTGCCTCAGGTTCTAGGCGCAGTCCATAAAATTTAATTTCGTAACCAATATATTTAATTATATGGTCCTAATAATTTTTAATATTCCATTTTAATAATTGCGTCCTGTTTGAGTTATAAAACATTACGTATTTGTCCTTGGCTAATGTCATACAGCATTATTTACTCTTAACGCGTTATATGACTAAAACTCGATTTTAAACGGATTCATTTTGTCCTAACTTGTTTTTTAGATCATATGGTTATATTAACATCAAGGTTAAATTTTTATTCGTTTTAGGACTTCGCGCTATTTTATATCCTGTAATTTTGATAGGATTTTCCAATAGATATTAAAATTTATTTACATCCATCCTATATTTTAAAATTATCAGGAACGCAGCACAGTTGCAACAACTGATAAATTAGTTGCTGGCTTGCAGCTTACACGATTTATACTATTTTTAATTCGATCTATCTTCTCTGACTACCCTGTCAGGGTTACCGCGTGAAAATAGTTCATTAGTTTAGTTAATTCAATTTATTATATTGTCTACAGACTTCTCTTAGGATACTCTTAGAAAATTTTACGTGTATCTTTTACGAACTTTATGGTCTCATCACTCCACCTTGCGGGACACCTCACGACGATACGTTTTCCGGTACGCCACTTGAGGACATTTTGAGCCTATCAGCTGACAGTTTTACAAGCAATGTGTCTTTTACTACTAAGCCTAGCAATTCTTTTAGCTATGGCGGTGACTCGGGTCCTACTTCGTTTAAGAATATTTATGGCCCTAATCTTGGCTTCTATGGTGGCCCTCAATTTGAGGGTCCTATTAGGTACTATTGGGTAACGTCATTCTGATGAGCTAAAAATAAAGAAGAATTGTTAAACGCTTCGTCATGCTAGAACTAATTTAAAAGTCTAATATTAAATTTTCGTAAATGATTTTAAATTAATTCCTCTGAAATGTCAAGGCTAAGTCGGTATATGTTTTTGGCTTAAAGGTTACACGTGTTTATATTAGATGACAACGAACCAAACTATTTATTTTAACTTACGATGCTAGTTTATTGCTTTGAACAAATATTATAATACACACGAGATATCTATCTAGAGTTCCTACTAATATTATAAAAGCGATAGCTTGTAAGAATGTATGGATGTAGGTTTATTACTCTTTCACGCAAAAACTACTAAATGGATTTTAATGAAACTTTACAATAACATAGTTTACACATCAGAATAACATATAGGTTACTTTTTACCCTGGGATCAAGTTCCTGTGGAAAACGGGAACGTTGAAATCTTAACGAATTAGGTGTAGTCGCAGATTTAGCTAGTAGTAAAAGTCTCCCAACTCCCGAGTCAATGATCTGGAGGCAGGTGTCGAATACTTTTTACGAGTTGGAGGAATCTTATTAACTTAAATTCCCAACTTGGCTTTTTTGTCTTTTAACCAGTTTTATTTAACTTGTGTTGATGTTTAAAGTTTTGCGGCAGATATTAAGCCTATTTATATGTTTTTTTTTATACCATTGAGGTGGCAAACAAGCATACGGCATATCTGATGGAAAATGATCACCGTAGCCTATGGACGTTTGCAACACCAGAGGTGCAGCATTCGTGCTGTCGACCTTGTAAAAACCTTCTAAGACCTCTTTTGAAGAACCCGAATTAAACTCTTTATTTTATGTTGTATATAGTGTTGGATAGATTTTCCCCGTTAACAATATCTGTCCATAAACTAACGATTTCCCTCTCATCGGATCACCGGAAAGTATTCACGATGTACAAATACCACTTTCCTTACCGTGATCTTCGATAAACGCTTACGACCGTCATTTAAATTACAGACATGATCACACTTTCTTTCTAGGTTAAACACAATTTTTTCTCTGTCTCGTTACTGTCAGTTATAATATCATTTTTTTTTGTTGTGACGTTTAAATATATAGATCAATAGCAGTCATTTTAGTTAAATGTAATATCGCTATTAACGTCTTGCAGTTTCATTTGCGTCGTGTCTATTCCCGTGGGAATACGGGAACAAAATGTAGCCTACGTTCCTTCTTATAATATTAGCAACTATATGCCAGTGGAATTACAAACAGACACTCTCACAATACACTTTTATTTATCTTTATAGATAGTGTCTTCTGTTCTGAAATAGATACTGCAGCGAATATGTTGTGATAGTACATGAAATTTGCTGCAAATAGGTATTGTGGTGAAATCTCTATTGTGAATAAACACATTTATAAAAAAAATACGTGTGTATACAAGTGAAACTTCTTTACGACATTTTTTACAATGATAAAATTTCTCTCGTACGTCGATAAAGAAGTTTCAGTTATGATAAAGAAGTTTCACTTCAAAACAATATAATGCAAAACCAAAAAAGTGATGATTTTTTCTACAGCTATAAAATTTCTGTCCGCGTCGATAAAGAAATTTCACTTTCATAAAATTCGTCCATCTTCAAATGGAAACTAGCTGACATATTCATTTGGTCAATCATTCGTTCTGCATAGTCGTACTTAAATATGTATAAACTTCCACATCTACGATAGCAACTTCCAGAAAATCTCCACCAGTAAGTCCGGCTTCCTTTAAAGCATACTCAATGAATACTTAATGAATATCACTTCCAACAAGTTTGGCACGAAAAACTGAACCTATCCCCATACAGTTCCTAGCTCTAATGAATGCTCTGAAAAACCAATCGGTCGGCACAGCCGCATTGCCTTTAAGTAACCTATCAGGCTTTTTGTAGACTTCTACTTATATGAAAACCCGTGACCTTGACTATACGCAATGGTAAAGGATTTTGAACCGTCTCACTCATTCATAAGAGTTAATATTACTTAGTGCAATGTTAAGCTCATTTAGGCTAATCATTTAGCACGTGCTCATAACGTTGTATTTGATTTGGAATTCCCAAGTCAAGACCAGTACTCCTTTCCAAGTCAACTTACTGTATAGTAAGTACGAGCATATTGTTATATATAGGAGTATCTCTTGGTATGTTTACAGAATCTAAAAAGGTTCAAATTCTAAAAAGAGAAATTATATTATTGTTACATTGCTCGTAGAACTGAGGGCTAAAAAGGTTCGCGAATGGCAATTGCGAAATGCAAAATGTAGTATAAGCTTGGTTCAAAGTGTAGAGGACGGGAGATGAGAGGATATGTGGTGTGGAGCTGGCAGATTTATTTCAACCACAGGGAAGAAAAAATGTGAACCATGTGTAACAGAGATGAGTTGCAAGAGCTGAGAAATCAGTCAAGTTCTGTCTGCGAACGGAAGACAAACAAAGCTTGCTCGCTCGCTACACAAAATTCTTTACAAAAATGAGATACTTCCTCTCCGCTTGATAAATTTTCACCAAAACTAAGCGGTAAGGAAATGTGAAAATAACGAAATCTGATTGGATTATTCAAAACACATATCTTATTGGGTACCAGGCCTAAGACTGATGACCTTATAAAGGATGCGGGTATCCATTAGATGTGGACGTTGCAAGATGAAATGTAAATTTTTGGGGAAGCATAGGCCCAATAGAAGGCGTAATCGGCCCATATCATGATTATCATACGCCCGGAGGTTTTGACTTGAAAACATTACTGGACTGAGTAATGAGTATAGCAAATGTAAATACCAAAAAGTGATCACCCATACGTGACTAGCCATATCAAAAAGTTGCTGAACGCAGTTATCGTTTACAGAACACTGAGTTAGCGGGGTCACGAGGGCTTCTTCTTATTCTATATATTCTATCTTTTCTAATTTCTTGATTCTGATGATTTCGCATCTAAACTGAAGGAGTTGATAAAATAGCAGAAAGAGAGTTGAGGACCACTTTCAATAGTCATGTGGACTATGAGGGTGGTCCATGTCGCTATGACTTTTCATCAAGTGGCATCATTTTGGTGGGCTAAATACGTATAAGTCTAGTTATATCGCTTCATTTCTGGGCTTAGGTACAAGCCTACTTGTCTTCAGTCAAACTCCTCAATTGTACAAAGAGGCCGTCAACTTTCTGTACGAGCGCCACATTAGCGATGCCTAGTTTTTTGCACAAAGCCTCAGGTTCTTCACGTCTTATCGGTCAATAACTTTCTCTTGAATGTTAATGATATGTTGTCCGTCTCCTACAGAGTATATATATTTTAAATATATTGTAATGTATTCTTAAAAAAATAAGTATTTCCAAACAAATACAGATATAGCAAAATTGTTAACGAAATGTTCAAATTATTGTACTGGTCGGGATTTAATGGCAGTTCATTCGCTGACTATTAATAGATTTTTATTGCCCATGCTTGAAACATCACATAATGTATTACGACTCGTGTATAAATCGATGCAACTTTATATCCATAGACTTAAAGGTTTAATTTCGCGGTACTAAATATAGTATTTATAGTAAAAAACTAACCCATAGATGGGGGATTCCATAGGGATTCATCGTAACAGGTACAATATATAAATCAAAAACTTAATACCTATAGTAACTAACTAACTACCTAACTATCTTCACGCTATATCCCTGACGGGGTAGTCAGAGAGTACAGGTCACCAGGCTTCGCGATCTATGCATACTTCTTTCGCTTCTTCAAGATTCATCAATCGCTTCATACACGCACGTCTGGGTATCCGAGTACCTTTCCGTTTTTGAGCAATCTGCTCACTTGGTCTTCATATGTAAGTCTCGGCCTACCCTGACTTCTTCTACCATCTCCTTTTGCACAATATATATTCTTCGTCAATCATTCCTCACTCTTTCGTTGGACGTGTCCAAACCAACGGAGCACGCCCTTTTACAGCTTAACGCTGACACTTTCATTCAAACCTGCCATATTGCGTATCACTTCGTTACGTATTCGGTCGGCCAAAGTAACGCCGCATAATTTTCGAAGTGATCGCATCTCCACAGCATTCAAATTACTTACATGCATCTGCTGACATACCCAGGTTTCGCTACCGTAAAGCAAAGTTGGCACTAGCACTGCGTTATGAATTGCCAGTCGTGCTTCTTCTGATTAGTAGTGAAGTGATAAGCGGTGCTTAATGCCTCTATTCAGTCTATTTCTAGCCACGCTTTGTGACTTAGCCTTGCTTTGAAACTGGCCACAATAAACCACTCTACTGAGTTATATAAGCTGAAAGTATAACTACCACGATTTTACGAGTAACTATGGGTTTCGTTTCTATAATAACGTACTTTCTTTAGTTATTTTTTTATTTTGCTCGCCAAATTAATGCCGCGGCCTGATGGAAAGGCATGGCGACATCTAGCGGAGTGAGCCACACTCTCACAATGCACAAGACTACTGACAGTGGCCCTCAATTTGGCGGCCCAATGATATTTGTTATTTATATTTGGCACATCAAAATTGCGACGAAGTCTGATGGAAAGCAAAGACAAAGACGACAAACCATGACTGAGGGTCGCTATCCTAGCCAGTAGGGCTCCGATAGCGACCCTCAGGTTGTGCGCCCAGAAATATGCCGTTTATGTTTCTCAAACAGACAATTTTGCAATCATTTTGTCCATTCAAAGGTTGCCTGTAAGAAATTGTACTTAGCGATAAGGCCACCATTTGTACATTTTTCATGTTTTCATTTGTTGTAATTTAATTCATATTGGTGTAAAATAAAGTTTTACTTATTTACTCAAAAAGGACCCAGGATAGTAACAGGAGGTTGTGCCTCTTCACGGTTTATTAATCTACGAGTATGCATACTGCGCTCCACGGCAAGGCACTTTTATTTCTAGATCTTGCTATTATGTATTACACGGTGAAAAGTGGGCGTATAATATGCCTCTGCCACCCTTTCGGCGGGGATAAGGCGTGATTGATAAACAAACAATATGTAAGATGCTATGTTATTTGGAATAAAAATCCTAACAAAGCAGTCTTTTATTTGAGAATTACCCTTCTCCGATATACTGTTTACTGAAAGCACCCTTAGTCCGTCGTCGGTTCTACATTTTATCGTTCGCCGATGAACAGTTCGTCGAAAACACCCTTCGACCGTCCGCGTCGTCTGTTCGCCATATTACAGTTCGCAGATGATCTGTTGACCGAAAACACCCTTCGTCCGTCGTCGGTTCGCCATATTACAGTTCACCGATGATTTGTTGGCCGAAAACACCCCTCGTCCGTAGACAGCTATAACTGAACGACAATTTGTAGAACCGCCTACCGTTTTTGGTCAACAGCTTCTCGGCGAACTGTAATATGGCGAACGGACGACGGGCGAAGGGTGTTGTCAACGAACCGTTTATCAGTGAACGATAAAATACTGTGTACAGTGAATAAACTTTATATTTCCTCACACTTCTTTCCCATCGAGGTTTGCAGAGACCATAGCAAACATTTGCTACAATCCTTGCATACCACGTGCTTTCATACACTAGACGACAAACCAATTCATGGTTTCAATAGAAATAACAAAAATTTGCATTACAATGTCTATTAATAGGTAGGTACCTACTGCAGTTAAAAATACTCAGAATTTAGGCGAGAATGTAAAACGAAACGAAAATTCGTAGTAGCAACCAAGCCGAGCATTGCAGCATAGAATCAGGGCAATGCAGACTTGTCCCACATTCCGTTCGAGTTTTTTTTTCAGTATTCATTAGACGAGTTTAGTCTTAGGTCCGCATAACTAGAAATATTAAGAAAATAGTTCCGAAGTAAAGTCGTTTTTGCTTACTGAGAAAGACTTTCCTTAGAAAACTTCTTACGTCTAACGTAAATGAGTTTGTTGAACTAAAAACTACTGTTTCTTTAATTTTTACGGAGATAAAATATAACGTGGTGAGGTTTTGCTTTTGTGGGAACTACATAATAATATTTTTCAAGGCCCATCAAAAGTCGTAAAGCTCTTGCATAGAATTTGATGGGTTTTGGATTCGAACAACTATTACACTAAAAATTATATTCGTGCAGATGTTATCGTTTTGGATTGAAATTTAGGAAAGAATTCCTTTTTTTCCCATTTGTGGACGTCATGGACAGAATTTTTGGGCTTTCACCGAATGGTGACTTTATGTGAGACTTCCAGCTCTGGAGAGCTGTCAGACTACTTACCACTCACACAACTCTACCGAATCACAGGAAAGGCTAAAGGAATGCCCCGTAAATAGGACATAAGCTTCTAAATGTTTCCCTAGCTATATCGTACTCGTATAAGATAGTTATTAAAACACAGAATACGAAAGAAAATAAAAAAATATGACAGTAAACCTAAATAAAACTATGAGAGGAAATAAGCATTCTCAGATTTTCCAAGTATTCAACTCTTATTCCTCAGTTGACTGTTAAAATCGAATATTACTCAATAGTTGACGCCATTTTTAAATCAAAATGATGACATTTTGACTTCTTGAAGTGTCATGTTTTAGGCAACCTAATATTTTTCATCGGTTTTACATTGATACGGATTTCAAACTTCTAACCACTCTAATGTTAACGCGAACTAGAGCAGCCCATTTGTTTTGAAACCAAAACGACTATGTATAATACAAAACGTCGTATTCATAATTTAAAGAGCTTACCTCCACAAATAACGTCAGCTAGGTTGGTCTGCACGCACTGGTGGGTAACAGCGCCATCCCTTAGCGTGGTGATCTCCCCGTAAAGCTGGTGCAGTGCCTCCTGGTCTGACATAAGGATGGTGCGGGGAGACGGACACTCGTCTTCGATGCCGTTAGAGTGATGCCTGGATGATGAACGCGACCGGGATCTACGGCGCCTGCAAGAATGAATGAACGAATGAATGACTGAAATGTTATTTGTAAAATTTAAAATTTATTTTGAACATTTAAATGGTGCGGGTGGTGGGAATTATTACAAGGCTGACAATTATGCCCCGACTATGTCATATTTTAGAAAAAATAATTAGATTTTCGACTATATCATAATTTAAATTCGTGTATGATTATTTTGTTCGGTAGCTTAGCAGTCAAAGCATTTCCCCGGCAACGATGCGTATTAAAATTGCATCAAGACAACGAAGACTACTAGGTATAAGTATCGCAAAAGTTGAAACGCGGTGATTTTCAGCAACTCCTATCCATTACCACAAGGACTTACTTTAGTAATATTTCCTATAAAATCAGAAACAACATTTTCATATAATTTGACAGATATCAAAACCGCAAATTAAGACATCGTAATAACACAACTACAACGTTGCCTAATTCTTTTTACGCTTTTTTGCTACAAAATTTAAGAATTGATTAGGTAAAACACTGGAATTGATTGCTCATCAATAATAAACCACATTCTTTAGCAATTAAAGTTTTTTTTCCCTTGTAAGACTCTGTAATCATTGTCTCCAAGTTTGACCATCAAACAATTCAATGGAGATCGTTTTTGCCTTCATTAAAACGTCGTGATGTCTGTTTTTATGAATTTGAGTGTAATTTATTTCGTAGATTTGTCATTACGTCAGATTCTAATGAAGCGGTTAAAATAATATTTTATCTTATTACCATTCATTTTTTACAAATTATATGGGGATTTTTGCACAAGATAAAATATTATATGGAGAGGATGCCATGTTGATCTCACATGTACTAAAACCACCTTGTGCACGCCCTGCTTATAGCCGGGTCAATCCGGCGATAGCGAGCCCTCGGAAGGATAATCTCAGGGCTCCAGACACAGACTTTATCCACCACCGCGGGATTCAAGTGTTATTTCGCTTGACTAACTAAACTTACGTTCGTATTTCGACTGCCTCTGTGGCGCGGTGTGAGTGCATCCGACTAAAGGATAAAACTTTGTGTTGTTGGCACGATGGTTTATTCTGTGTCTGGGTGTTATTTATCTAAAATATGTATGTATTTAGAAATATATAAGTATGTTTATCAGTTATCTAGATCCCATAACACAAGCTAATATTAGCTTACTTTGGGCTAGATGGCGCTGTGTGAAAAGTGTCCTACAATAAAAAAAAAGAAAGTTTACAAAATACTCTCGAGCGAGATAACTGTCAATTTACTAACACAAACATTAATAATATTTGTAAATGTGACATGAGAATATGATTAATTATAAAACATAATATTAGCAGTAAGCACTAATGCAATAAGTGAAGGTCAAATTTAAATCGACAACAAAAACCAATATCAACGTTCTCAGCCTCGTTTTTATAAAATAAATTTTGTACTGATAATTTATGACACGTAAAATAATCACGTCGTTTAGACGGTACGAGTCTAAAAATGCCCAATGCTCAATGATAGCTCGCGGAGATTTAAAATCTAAATAACAAGTAAAATATATCATATAATAACAACAATAAGTGTACCACAATATTTATTTATTTATATCACCCGTTGTAATCTATCCCACGTTATAGGTGGTGAAATCCAAACGGACATGTGAAGGTTGTCAAAAAAATTATCATTTTACGAAAACAGAACTCATAAAATTGTTGTTTACTTGCTTAGTAAAATGTTTAATAATGAGTTTGATAATCCGTTGATAGTATTTTAGTCGATAGTAATGGCGTAAATTGGATATGTTTTTCACCTGGGATCTGTTATTCAGTCCACGTCCAGTGACATCGATTGCGATGTCAAGTCACGCATTGCTGCCGCGTGGGCCAAATGGCGGGAGATGACCGGTGTCATTTGTGATCCTAAAATGCCGATCCGGTTGAAGGGAGAGGTCTACAAAACCATCATTAGACCTGTCCTTTTACATGGCAGTGAGACGTGGCCAATATTGAAACGACACAAGCAGGAGCTGCGTGTCACGGAAATGAAGATGCTGCCGTGGATGTGTGGTGTCACGCGGATGGATCGCGTGAGGAACTCTAGCATCCGTGGCAGCCTTCATGTCCGTGACATTGCAGACAAGTTGCAAGAGTGTCGCCTTCGTTGGTATGGTCACGTCTTGCGGCAACCGCTGGGCTACGTAGGAAACAAATGTCTGGCCATGTCAGCCCCGCCGGGTCCCGGTAAGAGAGGCAGACCCAAGAAGTGCTGGCTTGACGTCGTAAGGGATGATATGCGTGCCAATGGTCTCACTACGGGCGATGCCGACGACCGTGCGAAGTGGAGGAGAAAATGTAGGAAAGCGGACCCCGGGCGTCGCGAGTCGCAACTGGGACAGACGCTCGGATGATGATGATGAGTAATGGCGTAAATTAGGAGAGGTATTTTATTAGGACTAATCCCACCCACATTCCCATTACAATGACTCCTGTAAACCAGGATCTACAGCAATGACCAAGATAAAAAAACACCGAGCTCGACCTTGGTGAAGTCCCAAGAGAAGTTAAAATGTCTTGGAACCCGCATTGAATTTAATCAGCAGTTATTGGAAGGAGTTGGAAAAAGAAGTTAACGCCTCTCCTTTGCAAAGCGGTAGACCTAAAAGGCAACTAGGTGTACATCCTATAGAAAAAGGGAAGCACCAAAGTAGTACAAATTAGGAGAGGTATCCGTCCTACAGTGGTCTACCATAGGCTGATTCGATTGTATGAGAGCTGATACCCACTAGCTCAAGCCCCACGGCTTCGTTCACGACCAATTTCAAAAATATAGGCTGTAATATAGTAATCTGCTATTCTTGCTTCTCCTCTATTGGAAGTCACTTGTGCTAATGAAGTAAAATGGATGCGTAGGCAAAGATAACACGCAACATAAGTTATATTCTAGATGGTGGTATAATAAAATAAATTAGTGATCAAAACGGCTCCCACGGTTTTAGTAAATCAAGCATAGCTTTTAACTCGGTTAAAATTTATTGTACAGCGAATTAGTTACACGGTCAGTGTAGAAATACTTTATGTACATCGTAAACAGAAGGAGCATGTCAAATATTAACGTTTTAACGGTTATTTGAGAACCTGATAAACGATCTAATATTTGAGATGTATATGAATATAAAGTTAGTCACACTTATAGAACAGAGCCGGATTAAGGTAGTGCGGGGGCCGCAGACATGTCTAATGGCAGCGTTTTATAATTCTAAAAATACCTATATAACTACTCAATACACAGTATATACAATGCAAAAGTTTCAACTAACTGGACTCCTTCTCACTTTAACTAACTGATTGTCATTTTACATTTTTGTGATATCTAGGCAATTCTAATCCAAAGATAGACACTCAAGTGGAAATCTGTGACCTGAAACAATGGGGCTCTTTATTACGGAGCCCATAATAGTTACCTACTCTTGCTACGAGGTTAGTCCGGCACTGGTGCCGAGCTCTTAAATTGATTGTATTTTACATTTCAAATGTGTATACTGTTGTCAAATTTGTTTACAAAATTGGACTGCGAATGCAGATCGTGTCCAATTTTGTACAACATGAACAGTTAGGGTCGTCGATAACATACCATTTTGGTGATCTGAGTCATGCTCTGTGAGACTCAATTTGATTTTGAATATCAGTGGTTGTTAGTTTTATTTAGGCCTTGGTTTCGATTTATTGAATGTACTTTGGCTCCTAGTATTACTTATTTGTGTTGTAGAACTTTTTTTTAATCATAAGGTAACAATTGCATTTATGGAGTTAATTTAAGAAAAAAAAAGTTCTGTTGCCTTTTTCGGGACTGGAAAATAACCTCACAAGGTTTATGGTAGTGCAATAGAAACCTACTGAGATTTTCAAGATCCCCGTAAGCCTAACTTACAAATGATGAACCTGCTGACTAACGGACGAGGTCATGGTGAAAAGAAGGAGAGATTGAAGTTTCAGTTCCACAGACCATTACTAACGACAAGCCGCAAGAAAATAGGGAATGCTTTCTTACGCTCATTTAAACAAACTGAAACTGAAGAAGATTAGGAAAGAACTCCACTATATAATAAATTGGAAATATTGTCGTATTCAATAGTAAATAATATCGAAATAGTTAATTATAGACAAACTAAATGTGGCGAAGACCGAGTACTTGGCACTAAACTCGACAGATCCCACATCCGTCCGCATAGGCGGTGATTTGGTCGAGCGCACGGACCAGGTTAAATACCTGGGATCTGTTTTTCACACGTCCAGTGACATCGATTGCGATGTCAAGTCAAGCATTGCTGCCGAGTAAACCAAATGGCGGGAGATGACCGGTGTAATTTGTGACCCTAAAATGCCGATCTGGTTGAAGGGACAGGTCTACAAAGGGGATGCCGACGACCGTGCGAAGTGGAGGAGAAAATGTAGGAAAGCGGACCCCGGGCGTCGCGAGACGCAACTGGGACAGACGCTCGGATGATGATGAGTTAATTATAGACAAACAACACAAATAGAGTACGCTTAGATTGTGCTCTAAGCTTCCAAACGTATGCGTATTTTCCAAACGTTCTTTAAAATCTATTATTAAAGGATTTTGCTGGGGTGGTTAGCATAGGTGTAGCGCCTCAGGTCAAATATCCATAAACTATGATGACCACGCTTTATCGAGTGGAAAGTATATTTGTCTGATACATCTATATTAAAATTATAAAGAGGAAAGATTTGTAAGTTTGTTTGTATGAATATGCTGAGAAATTTCAGGGCTAATTTTGAAAATTATATCACCATTTGAAGGAAAGCTACACTATTCGTAAGAAATCGAAAGCGCTCGTTGCCCCGCTAACTCGGTGTTCTGTAAACGATCATTGCGTTAAGCAACTTTCGCTGTAGGTGGTCCGTGGATGGGTGACCACGTGAGTAACAAACTAGATTTACAAAAGGTTCCGTACCAAATCATCGAATAGGATAATTCGATTTTCCTATTCGATGATTTCGAATAGGAAAATCGAAATCATCGAATTTCCTATTCGATGATAGGAATTTTTATTTAAATTCCTATTTAAAATTCCTTTTTTAAATAAAATTTAAAAAATTTAAATTCCTATTTTTTAAATAATTAAATTTTATTTAAAAAATAATAATAAAAGGAAGTTTTATTATTATTTATCTATCACGCCTTATCCCCGAAGGGGTGGCAGAGGCATACATATTGTATGCCCACTTTTAACCATGTGTATTCCTGTTCCACGTAATAGGTGGTGAGCCCATTGCCGTGTTGAAATGGACAGGCGCAGGCTTTGGTGACCCAAGTTTAAGTGATATAAAAATAAGGCTACGTCAAGGTACGGTAAGGTTATGGTACGAACGGAGGGACCGTAAGCATATCTGTACCACATGGGTGTAAAAAAAATTAAAACTTACTCAGGCGTGACAATAAAAAAACCCCTCGATGTTTGGTATATTTTCCTCTCCTGCATCAGCTGCGCCAGCGTGTCATAGACTACTTCTTGCGAGGGAGTCTGCATCCAGGGAAATTTTGCCAGTAGAGATGTCCTTATACTTTCCAGTGTTGCTGATTGACCCTGCAGGAGAAATATATTCACCGTTAATTACAATATGCCTAAAGAAGCACTATACAAGAAATGTACAAATGGGTGGTCTTATCGCTAAGAGGGATTTCTCTCTTCAACTTCAGTATGGGAAGAATAGATTAGCTGTAAAGTATTAAAGTTCAAAGTAATAAGATTTCTTTTTTTAAATAAGGTGTAGGGGGACCATCATGGTTTGTGTTGCATCAGGTTTTGAACAACGCTAAAATGAGCTAACATTAACTACTATCAGTACCATACGATACCACCAACACATTTGACTGGCTTGTAGGCTTATCTACGAGAAAGGGCCTTTGTGATGGACCCAATGTAAGCATGAATTTGCTTCTTCTTCAGCTTGGGGTTTGTCCATCCGGTCTACCGAGGAGAGCCCATCTTGGAGCATCCTTCAGTCACAGTCTTGAGTCACCTTGCCGAGTCGTAGTAACTAGATTTCTGGCTCCTGCGGTTAGGAAGCACTAATGGTATTCGTGGTCTAGTCTCTCTTAAGAGTTGCCCTGCTGCCTTAGCAGCAGTTTACTAAACAGCTTAAATGCATTCCACCAAGTGTAAAAAAATAAGTAAGTTAACATGATAAAGTTCATAGTAAATTTGAATTTGATATAGATGTTTTTTATTCCATTTTCAGTTTTTCTTTAACCTGTTTGAGACCCCGCTAAATCAAAATAACGCAACACAGTTGCCAATTCCACTACTAATAAATTCAAACCCATCGGACCTACGCAAGCAGTAAATCCACCTTTAGCCATTAATCAATTACTAGCTTGATCCGGTTGAATGAACGAGATGTCTTCATCTAATCCAACCTTCAATGCATTTGGACATTTGACATTGAATCGCATATTTGGACAAGATAAAACTGAATTCACAATATGATTTAATAAATCAATGCTGTTTAATGTCGTTGCTCTTATAAGATTTACTTTTGGTGATGGAGTTGGCCTGGTTTGATTAAAATTTTATTCATGTAGTGAATGACTTAAGTATGTACTTGATAGGCATTTTACTTTATGATCGACTATAAGATTACAAATCAGTCACACCTTTTATCTAAGAAGAGAAGAGACGCACTGTACGCCCAAATTTCAAGTATCCATTTTGAAATGGACAGGTGCAGGTTGTAGCGACCTACGGTTGTAAATTTTTAAAGAGTACCGTTTTACTGGTAATTGGAATCGGTGCCTTCCGATGCACGGAAACGCTCGTATATGGAAATGTCACAAAGCGGACCATCTGATAACCAGTCATAGCGAAAGGTTGTGATTGTTCTATGAGCGCTAAGTTAGCGGGGCCTTAAAGTATAAGATATATGTTAAGGCATGTCTATTATGTATGTTTCTATGTATTTGTATATATATATATGTAATATATATGTGGCTATATATTTTATGTGAATGCCTCGTTCAGATAATCTTCACATTAGTATTTTTTCGCTTCATAAAGCAAATCTTCTCATCAATTCCTTAATCATTTATCTTCTTTGCATGTCTAAACTATTTAAGCGTGTTTTTCTCTGTATGTTTATTATTCATTCACTATTATGTACAATTTTTTTTTATACTTTTGTACCGTCAACTTCCAATTTTCAGTACATTAGCTTCTTGTCTTTTTTCGGATCCTAATTAATTATCGCCTTTTATCTTCATTGTATCTTCAAATCATTACGTCTTATCCATAATTACTTGTATCATTATAGGCTTACTGCCATTTTTCTTTCAAATAAATTTATTAGTTCAAAGCCTTGTACATTACAAACAATAAATCAAATTGAATCAAAGTAAATTTGATCTTGTTCAGTAATCAATGGCCAATCGGGCAATGTTGGGCAACTACCTTCAACACAAGCTAAGGCAGATATTAATGAGAATCTATTGTGAAATGCTAGTAGTTTTATTCATAATACTAGCTCAACCCCGCAGCTTTGCTCGTGGCATATTTCAAACTCTAGTGGTATCCATATAATCATGTTGTTTATTATTTTTACAACAATGTATGAAAATTTGTCCAATTTGTTGGCATTTTTGCTATTTTTTTTTTCAATTTGAATCAGTTACTGAGATAAATACGTTCATCCTGTTCATTTCAACACGGCAAACGACTCTCCACCTATTACATGGGTCTAAAATATGCTTACGGTGAAATGTGGGAGTAGAACAAGTGAGAAAAATGTCTCACTAGTTCAATCGTAGAACTATGCAGTAGAACTACTGGGAACGAACTAAAGGTTGATGTATAGTATAACCTCTGCCACCGCTTCGGGGATAAAACCGTGAATTATCATCATCATCCGAGCGTCTGTCCCCGTTGCGTCTTGCGACGTCCGGGGTCCGCTTTCCTACATATTCTCCTCCACATTGCACGGTCGTCGGCATCCCCTGTAGTTAGATCATTGGCACGCCTGTCATCACTTACGACGTCAATAAAACGGATAAAACCGTGAATGATAAGTATAAATAACGCTTTCAGCCAAATAAACAAACAAATTCTTCAGCTTTATATATTAAGTATGGATATTGTACAAAGTTTAGTTGCGTATGGTTGAGTAGATGCTAATTTAGACTATTGGAAGTGTTGAGATAGACGATGTTGTAAATGTCATTGTAATTGATATTGGGGCAATTGAAAACTGTAATAATATTCTGTATTAATTTTGTTATTATTGTGGTTTAAGACATTGTTATTCTTTAGATATAAATATTCGTAACATAGATGACGGGTACTCTATGGGGTTCAAAAGACCACACCTACTAGCGGTCCACTTGCTTATTTACAGCATTAATTTTGTTGTTATAGTGGTTTAAGACATTGTTATTCTTTAGATATAAATATTCGTAACATAGATGACGGGTACTCTATGGGGTTCAAAAGACCACACCTACTAGCGGTCTACGAGTACTTGCTTATTTACAGCATTAATTTTGTTGTTATTGTGGTTTAAGACATTTTAAATTCTTTATATATAAATATTCGTAACATAGATAACGGGTACTCTATGGGGTTCAAAAGACCACACCTGCTAGCGGTCTACTTGCTTATTTACAGCATTTATTTTGTTGCTATTGTGGTTCAAGACATTGTTATTCTTTAGATATAAATATTAGTAACATGGATAACACCCGTTACCCGTTAGAGTACCCACTCTATTGGGTCCAAAAGAGCTCACCTGCTAGCGGTCTAAATGGTTATGTACAGCATTAATTTTGTTGTTATTGGGGTTTACATTTATGAAACTTTAAATACAAATATTCGCAACATAGATAAGGGATAACTTTAGATACAAATATTCGTAACATAAATAGACTCTATGGGGCCCAAACGACCTCACATGCTAGTGTCTACTTGGTGACTAATGGACGAGGTCACGACGCAAGTGCCCTTATTTGGTTGGGAGGTCAAACGGCATGCGCTTTCTACAATGTCGAAAACTATAAGGTAGACAATAGCTGCTCCTAGTAGCCCATAAAAGCGGGAAATCTTCCATCAACTATTATTTTCTTTTTCATCTTAGTGTATTCTCAGTTGCTCTCAACCCCCACCTGATATTGGAGCCGCGGGTGCAAAAATAAATATTCTGGGATATTCTGTTGCGCAGAATATTTACTATTTACTTTATTTATTTACTAGGTGACCCCCGGCTTGGCCCGTAACATACTTCAAACTCCCGTCGCACCTATTTAATCCCGTCGCTCATAAATTCTACAATAATGCATAGGAATTTGCCCGAATTGTCGCTCTCCAGGGTAGTAGCCTGATGATATCTAGCCTATAGGCTTCCCCTATAAATGGGCTATCTAACACAATAATTATTCATCAAATCTGATCAGTAGTAGTTCCTGAGATTAGCGCGTTCAACCACACAAACTCTTCAGCTTTATAATATTAGTATAGATTAGGCTGCACTGCTAGCCATCGTTTATCTTTGGATTTTCGCCACTACTGGAAGCGAATGTCAACTGACCTCTTAACCTAGTAAAAGCACATGTATCGTTGCCTTATCAGCAGGTGCGCCGCTAGCAGGTAGGGCCCTGGAGATCTTGGCTGGGCCCTTTGCCATGTCCAAATAATTTTTTTGGTAAACTAACTCAAAATATTATTGAAGCACTCGTAGCATCGCTGACTCAGTGTTCTGTCAACGATCACTGCGTTAACTAACTTTCGCTATGGCTGATCACGGATAGGTGACCACTTTGTGGCATTTACATTTGCGAACGTTTCCGTGCTTCGAAAGGGACGTTAAACAGTTGGTATCGGTTGCCAGTAACATGACAGCCGTTAAGCCAAGTAGAAGACCTTATGGCTCGAAAAATGTTGAACAGCAGTTAACAACCTGCGTCTGTCTATTTCAACACGGCAATGGGCTGAACCTATTAAGTAGGACAGGAATACACACGATGAAAAGTGGGCGTATAATATGCCTCTGCCACCATTCAGAGATTAGGCGTGATTGATAAACACTCAAAATAACTGCTTGTCATGAAGTGGGCCGTGAGCCTGTTTCCTATCCCTAGTAAAAAGTAATTCAAAAACTTTACGGTCAAAGCTTTCACACCAACAATTATACATATAAATACAGAGATTAGTTTCAAATTCATAATTTCACGGTTTAATTGCCGTTTTACAACAAATTAATAATTTTACCTATATGAACTCAAATCAAAGGTTAGCGCGAAACTAGATTTTTCTAGGTTAGGAAACAAAGAAATCATTATTAAAACAGGATGTGACCAACAAAGAGATTACATAAAATGTAGAAATTTGTTAAAGAAATGATTATGATGACAATTATGCCAAAATAGATCTAGAACTTTTCTCGTACCCATTTCCCATATATGTGACCCCTAGTCCTATATATGTGACCCTAGGTGACCCCCGGTTTCGCCCGTGACATACTTCGAACTCTCGTCGCACTTATTAAATCCCGTCGCTTATAAATTTGTCGACAAATGGGCCTTCCTCGATAAATAGGCTATAAAACCCAAAATTTTTTTTTAAAATCCAACCTAGTAGGTCCTGAGATTAGCGCCAAACAAACAAACTCTTCAGCTTTATAGTATTAGTATAGATTTGAAGGCAGTATTTGGCAGCATCGTTTGACAATCGGAACAGATTTAACCAACAGGAACGATCGTAAAAGTTCGCTTGAACTTGAAATAGAGATCAAGGACTTTTCTTTATTAATTCTTAAGTCATTAATCGCTAGTTTCGAAATTTGAAATAACTATTCGACTGAAAATAAATCACTAATTGAATCAGGCGTTACATGGCGGACATTTAAAACGTGTTTCGCCTACACATGAGGCGTTATCAAGACTGTTTGGCAGCAAAAAAAAAATGAAATATATAAAATGAAACGAAACACGTGTAGACATCGTACGACATTCTAAAAAAGCGAAATATTGCAAAAATAACATTTGAAAACAAAATAATTATAGTTTTTTAGAAAATAAATCATAATAATTATGATCTGCTGTACACATTCTCAACAATCGCTCAATCCATTTCTTTTGCCAAATACGAGAGTAATTGTACGAGGTTATTATATTTTTAAAAAAGGCAATTAACAGATTATTATTTTATAAGCTAGTAGTATGGATCTAAACAACTGATAAACATACTTTAAATATATTTATATTATTTATTTGAATTATATTAGAATTTTAAATATGTTAATTATATTTAATTTTAATATTGCAGTAGGTTTAATAAAAAAAACTTTTAATATCTTTGAAAATTATAATACTTTAAATATATTTATCAATACATACGCATTATAAACGTACATAATGTAAACACCCAAACTCCGAAACAAATATTGGTTCTGATTCAGGATTTGAACGCGAGACCTCAGTGCTCAAGTCGAATACACTACCACTTCCCTACTGAGGCTTAAATTTAATAATAATCGTAGGCTATCCACCTGTTACGTGGGACCAAGTACCTGTAAGTAACTCTAATCTAGTTGATTGGGTAACACACCCAATCAACTAGATTAGAATAGAATAACCGAGGCTGCTGGCACCTGACTTGCCGTCCTTAAATTATTTAAAGTGTACTCATTCCATTCCATTCAAGAGTCCCGTATAATTATTTTTATACGTATATCCCGTATAGTTATTTTTCATCACTACCTCCCCGTGCCGGGAGTTGAAAATAACCGCGCCTGCTGCCTTCCTAGGACCTTCGGAGGAAAAGAAAAAGAAGTGCCTCTTTTACTTATTTAGCTTAGAACATCATCCATTTGCTAATCAATTTGAAGGTAGACAGAGTCATGAATAAAAAACTAGTTCTATAACATATTACAGCAATAATTTGTCATTCAAATTCCAAGCACCATTGTCTAAAGTTAACTTGTTTGGTGCGACATTCCTCTGCAGGTAAGTTACGGAATTATGCCACTTGTTTTGTAACTCGACAAATGAATTAAGCTGCGGCATAGCTGCAGTAAGTTTTGTGAGCTAGCGTTTAATTAAAACTTCATAAACCTATCTTCAATATTTATGATTAAACTAACTAAACTAACTATTTTCACGCTGTATCGCTGATGGGGTAGTCAGAGAGGACAGATCGCCAGGCTTCGCGATCCATGCATACTTCTTTCGCTTCTTCAAGATTCATCAATCGCTTCATACACGCACGTCTGGGTATTCGAGTACTTTTGTCCTTTCCGTTTTTGAGCAATCTGCTCATGTGGTCTTCATATGTAAGTCTCGGCCTACCCTGACTCCTTCTAGCCTCTGCTTTTGAACACTATATATTCTTCGTCAATCGTTCCTCACTCATTCGTTGGACGTGTCCAAACCAACGAAACACGCCCTTTTCCATCCTTAACGCTGACACTTTCATTCAAACCTGCCATATTGCGTATCACTTCGTTACGTATTCGGTCGGCCAAAGTATAGCCGCACAATTTTCGAAATGATCGCATCTCCACAGCATTGAATTTACTTTCATGCATCTGCTGACATATCCAGGTTTCACTACCATAAAGCAAAGTTGGCACTAGCATTGTGTTATGAATCGCCAGTCGTGCTTCTTTTACGATGCTTTGTCGCTTTACTAACTGGGACAAAGCACCGTTAACTTTGTTTCCGGCAGCTACTCGCCGTTCTACATCCGAATGACATCTTCCATCCGCGCTAAACATACTCCCTAAATACACAATTTCATGATTATACTTGCTAATAATTTGGCAAAAAGCGCTAAAAATAACTATTTTTTTATATTTCTATGGCTTATTCAAAACGTCTATTACTTTTCAAAGCAACCCTATCGATACTATCTACATATTAGTAGTTACTTAACGCAAAAATGCCAACGGTTAAATGTAAGCGTTGGCATAGTATGCCTTTGCCTACCCCTTCAAGGATAAAGGCGTGAGTAATAAGCAAGTTGCTAACTGTCCCGACAAACGTTAATCTGCCATATCTTATTTATTACTAATTCCTTAATGTGAAGATGAATATACAAATAGGTGAAAATCCCCGGATTCATTAGGCTTATTAATCCGTGAACCAGTTCACGGGTAGAGCCGCGGGCATCAACTAGTAAATTATTAATAACTAACTAACAATCTTCATTAATAAGTAAGATTTTATTTAATTTTCTGCAAGAAGCGAACGAAGAACGACCGAATGCATGGATCGCGAAGCCTGGCGATCTGTCCTCTCTGACTACCCCGTCAGGGATATAGCGTGAAGATAGTTAGTTTACAATCTTTGACTTTGACTAACTCTTTGACATTATAATTACTAAATTTGACTTATATCATAAATTCAGACTCATCATCATCATCCTCTTGCCCTTGTCCCAATTTACTTGGGGTCGGCGCAGTATGTCTAAATTCCATACTGCTAAATGTTTTGGCTTGGTTTTTATGGTCGGTCGCCAGCCTGACACCAACCTTCCTTGGGAATGCTATCGTATATATATTATTATGTTTTGTATAGACTCTATATATACAAAACATAATACGGATTAAGAGAAATTAAATTACAGCTACTGCATCGGCGCGGCGGCGCGTTGGTAGTTTATACGACTGCCCTGCTTGTATGTATTTATGTGATCCCCAAATGATTGTGTCGGAGTTTGAATGTTTTGCTTTGTAAAATATGTTGTCTTAATTCCATAGCATAAGCTTATATTAATTTTATTTGGGCTAGATGACGCTGTGTAAATATAAAACACTAAAGATTTAAATGACTTTAACTTAACATTGTATTTAACATACAAAAATTTAAGTAATTCACAATTAAATTCAATTAACACGTACATGAATTATAGCGAATTATTTAAATTAACGGTCATCCAATACGGCGTTAATGTTGCAATGAGCTCATGGCATGTATATTGCTATTTTTAGGCGTGTATCCGCAAAAAGACCATGATCGCAAAATTCCACAGCTTCAGATGAACTGGTTTTGGCTCATGTTTTAAGTGCAAGCGGTTTTAATTGATTTAATCTATTAAACCGACCTTTATTGGTGCCGCCAAGATGATAAACTTTACGTTCGAGAATTTAATCTTGTGTTTAATACATTTACACGATACTTTACGGTTTAATTTAATTTTGTTTAGGTTGGAAGTCTTCGGTATCTTTTAAGTTCGTCGTGGGAAATTCGTTTAAGGTAATCCATCTCATTTCCGGGTTTTATTCTAAGACTTCTAACTTCAGACACCGCCATTTTATTACATGAATTCACTTAAATATGTTAGGGGAGAGTGTATGGGACCTCTTTTGGTCCCAAACTTGGGCCTCGGAAAAAAATTTTTCGCGGCCCTGCTAACAGTTCTGTACACGATCACTGCGTTAAACAGCTTTCACCATGGCTAGTCCTCGGATGGGTGACCGCTTTGTGGCAATTCTATTTACGAGCATTGTCGTGCTTTAGAAGGCACGTTAAGCCGTAATATAAAGTACGGGTGTCAAGGTTGCCAGTCTTTATCCAACTTGAAGACCTTATGGGTGGCTTGAAAAATTTCAACAGCAAGACGCCATAACCCGCTCCTGTCTATTTATTTTTTATGCCACTGTGGTGGCATACAAGCACACGGTCCACCGGATAGCAACTGCGGCAAGCAATGTGGTCACTGTAGCCTTTAGACGTAACAACACCAGAGGTGCGGCACTCGCGCTGAAATTTCAACACGGCAATGGGCACTACCTTTTAAGTGGGACAAAAATGCTTACGGTGAAATATGGGCGTATATTTGCCTCTGCCACCACATCGGAGAAAAAAGCAGAAACTATATTCATTAATTTAGAATTTTATACATTTATATTTTAAGTTTTCCATGCAAACATTAATATTACTTGTACCACAAGTTTGAAATAAATTATTCATAGACTATAAATAAAACTATAACGAACATCAAAAGTCGTTTTCGTTCAAATTAGAAATTCATATATACTCACAGATCTTGAACCTAACTAGAAAAAAATACTTTAAAACAAGTTTATCTAAACCAGTTTATTCTAATATGCGCAAATTTTCACGGTCGTCCATGTGCCATCCAACGTTTTGTCTAATACTGGTTATTTCATATGCAAATAAGTTTTGAGCTAATCAATTCGGTAAAACGCTTCTATGTCGCACCATAGAAATGTAGAACGGTCTGCCAGCACACGTGTTTGCCTTCTTCTACAACCCAGGGTTCTTTAAGTGGAGCTTGGAGAGGCATCATTGGTCAATCAACTTGAGAGCTACTCACACTGTCTATAGTCTTGTGAATCTTGACAGTAACCATCACGGGACATGGTAGCTTTAGGAGCAAACTACATTAGTTTAACTTGGTCGAGTCACCGTTTGTCAGTGTTCAACAGCTGATACCAAGTATGATCAAACTGCTCATCACATACTTTGGCAGTGTAGCATTGGGCAAAACGAGCGATATAATTTGCTAAGCAGTTTACAAGTAACATCGGGAGTAGTTTACTATGCGGATCTCGTTGCATCTGGGGCGAATTTTCATGATTTCTGCCACATCTATTACTGGAATCAAACATAGGTCACATAGCATCCGTAATGTACTATTACCGTAGTTTCTTTTCGTCTATAAGATGTACACCTAGTTGAATGCCAGGTCTCCCGCTTTGCAAAGGAGCGAAGAGGCATTAATTTCATTTTGCAACTCTTTCAAATTAATTTCGATGTGGAAATTTGCCGAGATCGAACTCAGTGTAACTTTTCTGATCTTGGTCATTGCTTTAGATTATGGTTTACAGGAGTCACAGTAATGGGAATGCGGGTGGCATTAGTCCCATAATGGGCCTCAATTTGTTAGATGTCGCTATCAATTTCGATCAGAATGACGCCTATTTCTGAGCATATGCATCCCTCAAAGACCAAATAATACACTTGTGTGGAAAATATTAGCATTGCTCTATACTACTGTTGGTATAGGATTTTATTTCGAGGTTTCATGCTTTACGCAATGGGTATTTTTGATTTTGTTTCCCTGAATGACACTTATACTATATTTCGCCATTACGCAGACTTCTGAATGGTTATCTGTATCTTTACTAGTTGTACCTCACCTGAACCCGAACCCCTTTAATTCTACTAATATTATAATCGCGAAAGTTTGTAAGTATCGCGGGACATTTGTAGGTATGGATGTTTGTTACTCATTCGCGTAAAAACTACTCAATAGATTTTAATGAAACTTTACAATAATATAGCTTATACATCAGAATAACACATAAGCTACTTTTTATCTCGGGAACAAGTTCCTGAGGGAAACGGGAACGGGAAAACTTCTTTACGCGGTTTTCAGTCAGTCACATGAAGGAACTATTCAACGATATCCTACACCACATGGTAAACAAGAAAAGATAATAGGTCCGGTCCACTTTACTAACTGAACAAGTTACATATATTTGTAATTTTACAACTTAGATTTGTCCAAATTTTCGAAATGATGCCCACGGCTACCTTCTATTATTGCACCGCTCGCCACAGAGAAGGTGTTCACCCTCACACTTTGCGTCCGGAGCGCACGGTTAGGTTCGATAGAGGCTGTATTCCGCGTACTTAGATTGTGGAATGAACTCCCTGCTTGGGTTTTCTCGAACGACTACAGTATGGGGTTCTTCAAGAGGGGTCTTAGAAGGTTTTTATCGGCGGGCGCGAGTGCTGAACCTCTGGTGTTGCAAACGTCCATAGGCTACAGTGACCACTTTCCATCAGGTAGGCCGTACACTTGTCTGCCACCTCAGAGGTATAAAAAAAAACGTTCCTTGTTTACTCTAAAAAGGCCGATCTTATTACTAAAAGTACGTACAATTTCATCCAGACTACTTTCTTTTAGAAACGTACCTGCATTGGAAAGTACTAATCACTATAATGGGTCATTTTTTAATACATACCTATCTGGTTCAATCATGACTGAGTTAACTAAAGTGACATGACATTGACACATTTTCTTATGAGTAATTTTTGGTTTTAAAAGGTTGTAGTTCAGATAGCTTAAACATTATTTTAAAAATAAATCCTCTTCACTTTAGAGGTCAATTGGTTCATAAAAAAAACCTGGCATAACTGCCACCGAGCTAATTTCACAGTTATGAAAGGAAACATTAGATGAAAACGTTATTATACGCATATAATATTACTCACACCAACAACTACCCACTGTATTGCTGGTTATTTATACTGTTGATTGATGGCGCTTGGTGGAAATTGCTACCCATATTAAATAACACCTTTTTACTGTACCACAACATTCACTTTGTAAAACTGACCGGTTTCGCCTCACGGCATTCTCAAAGGTACACAATATGACGACTAAAACTTGAGTCGTCAGAACAGTACAAGTGGTGTTATTTAATATGTATTGCTGGTTCTTTGTATAATAATAATATATGTCCATCCAAAGGTTGCCTGTTACAAATTGTTTTTGGCGATAATGCCGCCGTCTGTACATACTAATATCACAGACTAAAGAGGTTTAATTAGGTTTTCTCCCTTTATACTGTGCTAATATGGTATAATCCTTGATACTTATAATAATTGTGGTGTTAAAAAAAAACTATTTCTATCCATGCCATTAATTTAATTACATCTATTCCAATCCATTCCATTCTATTCCATTTTATTCTATTATAATTAACATTGTTCTAGTATTTAAATTTGTTTCACCAAGCAGACTTGTTTGGCATTTTCAGAAACAACTATTGCATATATTAGTTGTTTCTGAAAATGGTGAGCCCATTGCCGTGTTGAATTTTAGTAGTTGAACTGGACAGGCGCAGGCTGTGGTGACCTGCTGTTGAAATTTTTTGGCAATGGGCTCACCACCTGTTATGCGGGTGTTTAATATGCCTCTGCCTACCCCTTCGGAGATAAAGGCGTGATAATATGTATGTATTCTGAAAATGCGGAACAACAAGTTTAACGCTGCAGTCGAAAAGCTTTTTACCAATTTCAAATACAGTTTCAAACCAAACAATATATTGTCTAAATCAATATACAGTAAGATCTTGGACCACAGAACATTACATTATAGTGAAAATAGTATTAAAAACTTTATCCGCACTACCCTAACTAAATCGAATAGGTACATGACTCTCTTCACAAGCAGCTTTGTTAAAAACGACCTATATTTTGCCATTCTTGTAAGCAACTGGTTTTTGACCTCCCAAGTCCATTAAATGCACCTAAACTTTATCTACGATTGTTAGTGTAACACACGCTGGTAAGGTTTGTGGACCTTACTACTAACTATTAAGACTACCCTTACCGGTAGTAAGGGCCATGATCATTTTCAATCTCTCAAATACGTATCAGTTAACACCTTTATACCTGAAAAAGCAAATTTTACCCTCACATTTCAAAGTGTGCATTTTTATCCGACGTAACATGTGGTGAGCCCATTGTCGTATTCAAATAGTCAAGCGCAGGTCGTGGCGACCTGCCGTTGAAATTATTTATAACATAACTTAAACTAAGCTTAACGACTGCCTTATCAGGCAATCGGGACCAACGGCCTTACGTGCCTTCTGAAGCACGGAAATACTTGTAAATGTAAGTGCCATAGAGGACCAGCCATAGACAATGTAGCTTAACGCAGTAATCGTTTACAGAGCACAGAGTTACCGAGACTTCGAGAGCTTTCGAGAATCTCTTAAGAGCTGGTAAATGCCATACCTGTGAAGTCAAGTCCATAATACAGTCGCATAACGCTTCGGGCAGGGGCGTGAACTGTCCTTGGTACGCCGGTGTTACTATGCAGTCTTCTATATCACCTGAAACAATTCAAAGTAACATTTAATGACAATTATCAAAGATGGTATAACTATAATCAAAGGGAATGAAACTCAAAAATATCCTCGCATAAAATGTTGAACATTTTCTGCGAAGACGCGACGCCGCACGGCGCGTAGTAATAAAAAGATTGTATTTTTAAAAAAATCTAAACTACATCTTCTTTTTTGACATTTTTAAATATCTATTGAGTAGTTAATTTTACAACTTTTACAAATTTCTATATTTACAGACAGGTACAAGAAAGCGGGTTTGTAATAACTTGGTAAAAACGACAATTATCAATAACCGAATAATAGTAATAAATATCAAAGTGAATATAACCAATTTTTTTTTGTTCAGTTTTTTTGTTTTCGCGGGGAATGCCCTTTACGCACCGTCATCCCTGCTGCGGGGGCAACAGGGACAGTATGTGAGGCTCCCGGCCCGTGAGAGAGGGGCCGTCCTACCCACTAAACCCCGCGGTGTTCCGCCTCACCTTAAAACCGGCTCGGCAGGGTAGGCCTGAGGCTAAGTCACTGGGGTCCGTCTCGGGGCGGTCGGACAAAGCGACCACCCCGGAGCTCCCTAAGGAGCTAAAGAATCTAGCACGCACCTCCGCCGCTCTCGAGCGCCCCTCTGAAAGCAGAGGAGGTAGAGAGCGGCCGGTACGGGCGTGCGCTAAGTGGGCAACCCCTGGAACACAGAAAGGGTGCCCGTCGCCATGTGGCCAGTTAGGCGGGGTCCCCCGACCATTGGCCAACCTTTTGGTCGGGTACGAACCTGAGCAGGTTATTTGATGTATAGTATCTTGTATTGTAATTTATTGTATTGTAATTTATTGTATTGTAATAAATAATTGATTAATTTTCTTTTTCGATCAGATGATGATGATAAAAAACTTTATTAAAAAGCATTAAGGTCCGTATTCCAGAACGTTACTCAATACTCAATCGACGCTTGAGAGTAGATTTTCAAAATCAAGCCTCAAGCGTTGATTGAGTATTGAGAAACGTTCTGGAATACGGACCTAAGTCTTGACATTATGCTAAAACCATTTTGAACAGGATGGTCACCTTAACACTTATAGACGTTGACTGTATACGTTACGATGACACAATCGTAGTCTGCTCAATTAAGACTACAAGTACCCCATATACCTATCAGGGTGGTAACATAAATCTCGTCCACACAATGCTAGTTGTCCCTGTGGAAGGTCGGTTGGAACTACGCCAAATGATAACGTGTAAGGTATTAATGATAAGCGAATTTATAATTCAGTTTAAGCGCTCGTAGACATTGAATACAAAAATATGGGTCACTTTTTTATATTCAGTGACATCAGGTCCAAACTTAGTTAGATATCTTAGCTAAACTTAGTTAGAGGAATCCTAACTAAGTTTAGCTAAGATAACTATGGATATTACAGAAACTGAAGGACTGCCTCGGTGGCTCAGTAGTAGTGTTTCCCCGGGATAGAACAAATATTTGTGTGATATTGTTTCGGAGTTTGAGTGTTTGCTATGAATAATAATTATCTATTTAGAAAAATATAAGTATGTATATCAGTTGTCTAGATCCCATAGTACAAGCTTATAGCTTAGTTTGGGCTAGACGGCGCTATGTAAGAAGTATCCCATTATATTAAAAAAAAACTTCGTTCCGGCAAAAGCTCTTTCTTGGCAGACTGTACGATTGTGTATAATACAAGGCGTGTTTACTAGTCCTACTCTTCTGACCCACATCTCTTCTTCATTTTAATGTATACTTAATTGCTTCCAAACCCTGCCTAGGTTTGTAGCCAGGGGTCTACTTTAATTTGCCTGTTAGGAGTCTGTCGTTTAGATTTTGCTTTTCGGTATGCTCTACTCTTGCGTTACTCCCTCACATTGGTCACTTTATAGAAATTGGTCACCCCGACGTGATTTCAACACGCAACCGTCTGATCTGTAGTCATCACATCTCTACATACGTGACTCCTGATATCAACCGTATAAATATGCTTGCATTGTTGCCTCCTCGTTGGTTAGCACACATGTGTGTTATTAGCACCAATGGCGCTAGGTAAGTGAGGTTGGCCCAGGAAATTTAAGTGGAGCCCCGTTGAGCCCCTGAAGCAACCAGTGACCCGCATGTTTGTACCTTTTACCTTAAAATACTTATTAGAACATACTTTTTTTCATCTCTCTTTTGCGAGCAACGCCTTTTCTGTTTATATTTATCATCATTAAAGTAGGATTAAAATTAAAGGCAAATTCTAACTTTATTGCCGTTTTTCCACATCGCTCGACATGTAAATTTATAGCACATTAATTTATGGTTTCCGCTGAAATCTCGTAACTTTCCCCACTTTGAATGCGGACAACGGATGCTGACTGTAAAAATGTCCGCATACTGCATTTACATGTCCATTATAGACTTTTATATGCATCTGCTACTGTAGCATCCTGTATTTTCAATCGTCAAAATTACGAGTACTAAGCAAATTTTCTGAAGTTTTAGAGATCGATCATCTGAGAGGTTGTCCATACTACATTCGAAGTTTATGCTTTACAGCGCTAAAACTGCTACCTTAGCTTTAAAAGCGGCACTTCCGACGTGCCGCTTTTTAAGCCTCGTGTGAAAGCACGGTTTCACACGTGACTTAATGCCTCTTTTACATAAGGACCTCCATTAGGTCCGAAACTAGTCAGGCTATCCCGAAATTTATACGTCCTGTTTATTCCTGTCCCACGAAATAGGTGGTGCGCCGCGGTAACTTCTTGTAAAATCCTTAACCAGCCATAGCGTAAGTTGCTTAACGGAGTGATAGTTTTATCAAAAGTTATTTCAAAAAAATATATTATTAATGTTTTGTTTCAGTATAATGATGATGAAAGATGTGATAGGCCCTTATAGAGATCCCCGGGGCCCAAGTTGGCTTTATCTGTAAGAGATGCACCTGCTGACAAACGGAAAAGGGAATCTCACGGGGTTGACGTCTAACAATTTGGAAAACTAAAATCCAAACAATACCTGCTCCTAGCAACAAAATAAAAGTGAACCAAAGGCTCCTCTAAGGGCCCTATTACACTATCATAGAAATATGATCATAGATGTGCGAGTCATTTTTATATGAAGAACATATGTCAACATACAATCTAAGTTGTTCGAGTAAGATGTTATAGACTTTCTCTGATCCTCCTTGCTACCCGTGATTTTATCCAAATTCGTCTTATATTATATTTCTTGTTTTATTCTTTACCATTTTCTTTCTTTTAGTGCAATCAATAAAATTACACTTATAGCAATGGAAATCACGGCTACATCGTGATGCATCTTAATGGAATATGCAGTTGATATCATGTATGTAATATATAAAAATGAAGAACCCCATCATTTAAATATGATCATAAGATTTGACACGTATAAAATCATATCTTTTTCTCAGCATTGTCTTGCCCACCGTCGGGCATATTATGCCCCTCCTATGAGCTTCCATTCGGCACCATCTAATGCCCGTCGGTGCCATAGCTGTCCATCGGTATCTCTAATGTCGTTGGACCATCTAGCCGGAGGTCTTCCTACGCTATCATATAGAAATCATACACACACACAACACAACACAACACATTTTCACGCCTTTATCCCCGAAGGGGTAGGCAGAGGCATATTAAACACCCACATTTCACCGTATGCATTTTTGTCCCACGTAACAGGTAACACATTTTTTAAGCGACCCATAAGGCATTCAACTTCGCTTAACGATTGCAATTTTATTGGCAACCGGGACCAACGGCTTAACGTGCCTTCCGAAGCACGGAACTGGGGTTAAAGAGCCAAATAAATTTAATAAAATGTGACGATTTTAGATTTAAATTTTGAAGGAATTTTGAACCCGTTGCCTTTTTAGTGAGGTGATAACAAAAAGGCTGTTGGTCCCGGTTGCCAGTAAAATGGCAGTCGTTAAGCCTGGTTGAATGCCTTATGGGCGGCATGAAAAAATTCAACAGCAGGTAGCCACAACCTGCGTCTGTCTATTTCAACACGGTAATGGGCTCACCACCTATTACGTGAGACGGGTAAATCCACACGTTGAAAAGTGGGCATATAATATGCCTCTGCCACCCCTTCGGGGATAAGGCGTGATGGATATTTATTTTATTTTTATTTATAATATAATACAGGCCTAAGATAAGGAGAAGATGTTGTGTTATGGCTTAATTCGAGAGACTGGCCTAGGGTGGAGTGCGAAAGACTAATTTGATTGATTAATTGAAATTATCTTCATAATGTCATTTAGCGATGTCGAAACGCAGACAAAATGTAGCCTAAGTTTTTCCTTATAAAATCAGCTATGTGCTAGCGAGAGTCTCGATATAATAGGCCCAGCAGTTTCAGAGTTTAGCCAGAACACACAAATGCCGAGACAGAGAAAAAAGCAAAAATCGTATTTTTTATATAAGGATATTATTGAAGTGAAACTTCTTTATCGACGTATGAGAGAAATTTTATAGCTGTAAAAAATCGTCAAGTTTTTCGGTTATATGTCATGTTCTTTTGAAGTGACACTTCTTTATCGACGTATGTGTAAGCCTTATCTACCCAATATTCGTGACGTTGTAAATAGTAGAATAATGATGTCGACAAGAAGTTTCACTTCTGACCTGTATACTCTGGTATACACACATTTTTTTTATATACGTAATATGCATTTAGTGTAAAGCTGTTAATGTGGAGTAACAAACAGACACTTAAATTAATTTATCTGTGTAGATTGACTGAAGGTACCTTAAGGGTAGGTGATACTATCTTGAACTTAAACTATCGTCTTACGAAACTGCTAGTTCTAATAACTATTAGCTAAGAATTTTAATTAACTCTAAGCAAATAGTCTCTTGTGGAATTCCAATAGGTCGTTAGTTAACTTAGTCACTTGTATTGTCTAGGAAGCAAACGTGTTTCCTTTATAGTGCTAATGTCCCCCTTTTTCTGTAAATTACTAAGCTGATGCAATCTTTACTAAACGCATCGTTTGTGAGTTGACTAAATAAATACTTTATATAAATAAACAATTTTATAACGTTCTCTGCTTTTGTTAAAAAACACAAGTTTTTTTAACTACCAATGGAAAACGAGAGGTTTTACCTATTTGTGACATCATGGCCGAGAATTGATGTACAAATTTTAATGCGATTATTTAATTAAAAAGTCTATTTTGTTGAGATGGTTCTTAGATATACAATTTTAACACCATCAGCACACTACATAGTACATAGGTGATGAAAGATTGTCTCTAAAATCTACAAGCCCGATTGAGCTGAAACTTAGTAACTTGCTGCGGCATTAAGTAGTCAGTGGGATACACAAGTTCTTAGAAAATTACAGCAATAATTCACTAGACGTCGCTATGAAGATAAGAAGAAAAATCAACGATTATTGTAATTTTAATACAAAAAAGAACAAAAAAGTGCAAGTCGAACTCGCCTACCGAGAGCTCCGTTAAATACGTTTTTTTCAGTCATAATCGGCAAAAACTTTTATTACTTTAACGTTTAATGTTTTCACAGCTTCAAGAGATCGTAGACTTGAGTATAAAGTTTTGAGTTCCACTCGATACCTTAACACGTTCCCAAGACAAAGGGTCTTGACAGACGGATGGACGGACGAATAGTGATCCTATAAAAGAGTTATTTTTCCTTTTGAGGTACGGAACCTAAAAAGGACTCCATTCCCCAGAAGTAAAGTGCTACAATCCGACGATGACCTTATACATACACTTGACACACATCTAGACGCTTGTTCTATTACAAAGACTAGCTGTAAGTAGGTTAGCTTAACCCTGCAGAGGGTTTTGTTATATGGTGTAATACAAAAGTACTGGAAACCCAGACGTGCATGTATGAAGCGATTGATAAATCTGCAAGAACCGAAAGAAGTATGCATGGATCGCTAAGGGCTGTATTACAGAACTTTTCTCTATACTCAAGATACGCTTACGGCTAGTTTTCGCCTTAAAATACTACTCTCAAGTGTTTCTTGAGTATTGAGAAACGTTCTGTTATACGGCCCTAAGCCTGGCGATCTGTCCTCTCTGACTACCCTGACAGGTATATAGCGTGAAGATAGTTGGTTTAGTTAGTTAGTGTTATACAAAAACAACCTGGAGAATGTTATGAGGTTTCATAAATAGCCTGGTCAAGTAACTTTAATATAATAATGTCAAATCTTAGCAGCGAAAAAGAATATTTGACTTATGTTCTGGAAAAGATTTTTTTCCCTGTATGCGAGTGGTACCTCTGCCCAGAAAGTATGTAAACAAGTTATTTAAATTTATAATTACACAAATATTTCGGACATGTTTTAATTTTGCTATTTTTAAATTTAAGTATAAGAGAGGCGTTTTAAGTGTAATTAACATTTTTGTAATTCAAATTTAAATAAACGAATGATAAAATTTTTAGAAAATACTTTATAGTTTATTTTAGATAAGAGTTTAATATGAATCGATTGATATTTAAATTAGAAAAAAAAATGTCACAATATGTTAATAAAATCACACATTTGTAGTCACATGAACAGGGGTCCGAGTCTACTATTGACAAGCCGTAGAATAGAACCAGAATCGCTGGTTTAGCTGTCAAAATTTTAGTAGACTATTAAAAGTGCAACTGACTAGCCGCCACTGGCGCGGTACGTGTTAGTAGACTACGAAAAACTGACAAAATTGCCCCGGTGGCTTTCTATTGAGCGACGATTTCAATTCTATTCTGACGCGATTGAAATAGTAGACATGGCCCCCTGGTATTTTTGACAAACATCTTGCAATGTTAAGTGCCTATTTAATTCACACCTAAATAATAAAATTTTTGAATCTGGTAAAACATTTTAAATAAATTCTTGTCAAAACTGTCAATTTCCATTGAAGTACTGTTCAAAGCCATGAGATCATAAATGAACAGTTAACAAATGTACCTTTGAGATGATTTAGTAGTTGTGATGTCGAAGGCTATTAATATTATATTCGCACGTATAGATATATGAAGATGTGGGCAGAGGCCAAGGTTAGATTTTGAAAATCTATGGGCTTATTATGTCACTTAATATTATTGTGGAAGCGGCAGATGTATACCATACGTCTACATTTGACCGAATGTATTTTTGTCTCACGTAACAGAAATGCCACAAAACTGTTACCTAAAGGCCAGCCATAGCGCCTAACGCAGTGATCGTTTACAGAACACAAAGGTATTGAAACAATAATGAAAAGCAATTTAATCGTTTTACTAAATATACATTTTAAAGTGGAAAAATGTTTCAGTCACGAGCTGGACGTAGCGTCTCCTGGTCGTTTACCAACTACACCACCGTGATTTCTGTCTGTAGGCGACGTAAGGCGCCATAGACCGACACTTATCAAAACGGGCGCTTCATTACTTTTATCATTATACATCTTTTAGGGTTGGCAGTGCGAATGCTATACCCCTGGTATTGAAAAAGTTCATAGGCTACGGTGACCACTTTCCATCAGATGGGCCGTTTGGTTGTCTGCCATCTCAGTGATATAAAAAAATCTAGTCCATAGGCTACGGTAACTTTTCATAAGGTGGTCCGTATGCTTGAATTTTATTTTTATACCACTGAGGTGGTTTATCGACGTTAAGAAATATTTATAGCTGTAAAAAAATTGTCACGTTTTCGGTTACCCGCCATCTTGTTTTGAGTCACAGGACCAGAAGTGAAACTTCTTTATTGTAAGTAAAACTTCTTAATCGACGTTTGAGAAAAAAAAAATCTGTAAACAAATGTCGTAACGAGGTTTCACTTGTTACCTGTGTACTCTGGTACACACACACATTTTTTTTTTATTCCACATACTCCAGAATTTTCTCTCTAAATAAATAATGAAACCCATTTGTTAAAAATGTAGTGTAGTACCCTTAAGATGTTTGTTTCCCTTTACGTTCTACCCACCATAAACTTATTATGAAATTTCCATACATTACATACATATTGTCACTCCTTCATTCCCCAAGGGGTAGGCAGAGGCACACTATACGCCCATATTTCACCGGATGCATTTTTGTCCTACGTAACAGGTGGTGAGGCCATTGCCGTGTTGAAATGGACAGGCGCAGGCTGTGGCAACCTGCTGTTGAAATTTTTTATGCCGCCCTTAAAACCTTCAACGGCTTAACATGCCTTCCGAGTGCCTTCGGAAACGCTCGCAAATGTAAATTCCTCAAAGTGGTCACCCATTCAAGGACCACGTATAGCGAATGTTGCTTAACGCAGTGATCGTTAACAGAACACTGAGTCAGCGGGGCCACGAGCGCTTTAATGATGAAATTTATCTGGTAACAAAACTGGCTGTGAATAAGATATCTTAGGTAAGAACCAGACATAAAGTAAGACTACAGTAATAACAAAGTATTGGTTACTTCACATACTTTAATAACTTATTAAGTTTTATTTGACTTTGTTCTATAACTTGTTTTTTGGGGTTCAGTTGGCTGGACAAAAATTACGGAGTACGGTACAGCAGTTAAAGGAGTGCAGTAAACGTTTCATCTAATACTTTTTATCGTATTTTTAAATATTAGCATATTTTTTCTATCCAAAAACGAGAAGCGCTCGTGGCCCCGCATTCTCAGTGTTCTGTACACGATCACTGCGTTAAGCAACTTTCACAATGGCTGGTCCTCGGATGAGTGACCACATTGTGGCATTTTCATTTGCGAGCGTTTCCGTACTTCGGAAGGCATGTTTAGCCGTTGGTCCCGGTTGCCAGTAACATCAGTCGTTAAGCCCAGTTGATGGCCCTATGGGCGGCTTGAAAAATTTAAACAGCGTCGCCACAACCTGCGCCTATACATTTCAACATGGCAATGGCCTCACCACTTGTTACGTGGGACAGGAATACACATGGTGAAAAGTGGGCATATAATATGCCTCTGCCACCGCTTCGGGGATAAGGCGGGATAGATAAATAAATAAATTTATTACAAACAGATTTTGTAATAAATAACATAAGTAGTGGTAGAAATAGTATTTTAAAGTTCATATGAAAATGATCGGTATGAAACCCCTTTTATACATTGTCAGATTTGAATTCTAGAAAAAATGTACGGAATTCGTGGTACGGTGCGCTCTTGACCGGTTTTAGTCCACCTGGGTAGTCCCAGCGCGTAAATACCGCACTTTATCACATTCCCGTGGCCTCGTTGCGAAAAAAAACTGCATCTTTGTATCGTCTTATTATTACAGTTCATATGATTGTATGTTATCCAGACATAGTTTATTAAAATTTACACAAATTTCATAAGTATTTTTATAGTTACTACTGAGGTAGTAGATAAGCATTATATATAGATACATGATAGAAAACGGTCACCTATCAAAAATTTCCGTGGATCAACATAATAAAACTGTAACCATGGGCGTTTATAACACTAGTGTTATAATAATAACAACACAGTTTAGTAAAACGAAATGCCTTTGTAGGTAGATGTGATATATTTTAATAATTGTAAAAGAGATAAAATATTGTAAAATAAAATTTCTGAAAAAAAATGGTGATGATTATTCGGGGTGTTACCCGTGGTCCCACCGTTACGACCCACTGGTGGGTCCACGTGGAATTTATTTTCCCCGTAGTCCCATCGTACTAAAGAAAACTCAAATTTATTCTATCTGACAGTTGCAGAGGGACCATGGGTAATCTGGGCTAGTTGACCCACTGCACTAGAGATGAGGCTATAATTAGACTAGTAGGTATTTATGAAATAAAACTAAATATTTGTAAGTACATAACTATATAAGTACTTCATTTTTAAGACATTAAAATTGTGCATCTTGTTAAATTTCTTCCAAATTTAACATCTAAAATAGACACATTTTATTTTATTTTAATTTATTAAATCTTTGTTATGAGTAGTTTTGTTACCGTGTTGAAGAGAACCGGAATAGGACGTAGTTACTTGTCTAAATTTTTGTTACTAGCAACCGAGATCAACGGCTTAACTTTTCTTTTAAAGCACGCAAACACTCACTCACTCGGGATGGTAGATATACAAGTTGTTCCAAAATTAATTCTTTATACTTTGTAAGGTTAACGTAGTACCTATCAGAAAATAACTTATAAAAATGAGAACAAACATTGTGCAAATAAATACATTTGCTGAAATTCCGTTTCAAGAATCGTGAAAATATTCATTAGTGCTCTTAAATGCTACCAGCGCTCCGGGTGGAGGCTCCTTATATCAAATACCTATTTATACGATACAAAACTTACAAAAAGTTTTGAAAATGATTACTTTTCTGTTCTATTCGCAGGTTAGCATGTTGTCCAAATTGTTTTAGACTCTTATTTAAAACATATCGCTCATTTTATTCATGCATTTCGTGATTTCCGATGCTAAGCAAAACTAAACTAACTAACTAATTTCACGCTGTATACCTGACGGGATAGTCAGAGAGATCACCAAGCTTGTTCTTTTGCACTTCTTTTGCTTCATACAGATTCTTTAATCGCTTCTTACTTACACATAACCTCAAGTAACCCCAATTTTAGGACACCCTATAAAGAACACTTTCTGTACGTTTGTTCTTACAATACTATTATATCACCTTTACAACACATGTAATCGAACAATAGCGCTATAGTGCCGATTATGAAACATCTGACACATGACCTCAACGAACTCTGCTGATATTGATCGATTAAAAGCATCAATGTATCGAAGTGCTTTGTAATCGATACAATTACTGACGTGCTCACGTCAGAAGTATAATCGATAATTACTGAAGAGGTTGTATTTTGACGTCTTCACTATAAGCATGCAGTTGTTGAGGTCAAAATATTATGTCTTTAACTCATAATTATTTTTAACTTGCATATATTCGATATGTTATTAAAAGAAATAAAGAAATGTCCATATTTGAGATCAAGGCAAATATAAATATTGAATAAATATATATTGTGGGACACTTTTCACTCAGCGCCATCTAGCCCAAAGTAAGCTAATATTAGCTAATATTAACTGATAAACATACTTAAATATTTCTAAATACATACATAGGAAACACCCAAACTCCGAAACACACATTTGTGGATCACACAAATATTTGTTCCAACCCGGGAATCGAACCCGGGACCTCTTGCGTAGCAGTCGGATACACTTCCATCGCGCCACAGAGGCAGTCAAAAATGTGAAATGGATACGAATTATTAACGTTCATTAAAGAAACTGGCCTGAATGACGTAGGAAAATAAAATAACCGAAGGATTGAAGTAGGTTTTGTAATTATTTTACACAATGTAGATTAAAATACATACATACATGCATATTGTCACGCCTTTATCCCTAAAGGGGTAGGCAGAGGCATACTATACGCCCACATTTCACCGTATGCAGTTTTGTCCCACGTAACAGGTGGTGAGCCCATTACCGTTTTGAAATGGACAGGCGCAGGCTGTGGCGACCTGTTGTTGATATTTTTCAAGCCGCCTATAAGGCCTTCAACCAGGCTTAACGACTGCCATTTTACTGGCAACCGGGACCAACGGCTAAACGTGTCTTCCGAAGCACGGAAACGCTCACAAATGTAAATTCCACAAAGTGGTCCCCTATCCAAGGACCACCTATAGCAAACGTTGCTTAACGCAGTGATCGTTTACAGAACACTGCGTCAGCGGAGCCACGAGCGCTTCCACACGAATGTATTTACCTACACACATACAGTCATGCCTATATCAACGATATGGGTAGAATATAACTCACACTTTACCATTACTTTTGTTGGTCTCACGTCATGGGGGCAAGCCTGGTGCCGTCATCAGGCACGAAACAGCAAGGCAAATGTTACACATCACTAATACAATCTCTGCAGTCCGAGCAATCTATGGAGCATTATCATCACTATAATTATTAAAACACAAAGCTGTGGCCAACTAACTGTGTCTGTCTATCTTTCTGCCCGCTGTTCATATAATAAAAGCCTTTATTTAACAATCTCGCACAAAAATTATAAACCTTAACCTAAGATATAATTCAAGCGCTCGTGGCCCCGCGGACTAAGTGTTCTGTAAATGATTACTGAGTTACGCAACTTTTACTATGGCTGGTCCTCGGATGGGTGACAACTTTGTGGCATTTACATTTGCGAGCGTTTCCGTGCTTCGGAAGGCACGCTAAGCCGTTGGTCCCGGTTGCCAGTAACATGGCAGTCGTTAAGTCAAGTTGAAGGCCTTATGGGCGGCTTTAAAAAGTAAACAGCAGGTAGTTACAAACCTGCATCTGTCTAATTCAAAACGGCAATGGGCTCACCACCTATTACGTGGGACAGGAATACAAATGGTGAAAAGTGGGCATATAATATGCCTCTGCCACCCCTTCGGGGATAAGGCGTGATAGATAAATAATAATAATTCTTATTATGCTAGTTTCCAGATTTTAGAGATGACAACCCTAATTTCCACAGACACAGTTATTACAATGCACCTGTCAATGAGCGCATATGTACTTACTTGAAGCACACTTGAATCCCACACCCACGTGGTGATCACCATAATATTATGGTAACGAGACCGTTGGAAGTTGCACTTAACAGTCACTTAATGTTAATGTTATATGTCTGCACTTTGAAGTAGGATTATGATATTGTATACGCTGATTCTGTTGGTATATTTCTTAATCTAAGACACGGTTGCTTCCTAAGTCTCTTTGTAGCTCTGTAGGCCTATTCCCTAACTTTTTTTGACAGTTGAAAGTGATGATCACCGAACTAATCTACTTACCCAATGCTGTTTTCACAGACAAGTGTCACAATAGCGTTATGGTAAAGTAGTAATAGTTAAGTAAATAATTCGGTGATCATCACTTTTAACTGCCAAAAAAAGTTAGGGAATAGGCCAATAAATGGCTATTAGGAGTGAGTGCTACCTGACCCCTTATCACGTATTCGTCAGGCATAGATCTGGCAACACCTCATCTCGTTGCGTATAGGATGAATTTTTGTGCTTTTAGACGTTTCAGCCACATAGAATATTGGAATCAAACATAATTCATACGCGACATGTATAATGTGTAATAAACTACTACCATGGTGTTTCTATTTTGTATAGAAGGTACGCCTAAGTTGTTCACCTTTCTGGTCTCCCGTTTTGCAGAGGAGGAGAATGTATTTTTCTTTCGCTTAAATATATCTTCTGACTCATTTTGATACGGGTTCTATAACACTCTCATTTATTCTGGGACTTTACCTAGTTCGAGATCGGTGTAACTTTTCTGGTCTTGGTCATTGCTTTATAGAAGTCACATTTTGGGTGGGAACAGTCTCTTAAAAGATTCCTGTGTTCGCCGTTATGTGATTATGAAATGTGTCGAACACAGTTCCGGATTCAGGTCAATCTATGATCAGCTTTCTTACGCATTGCAGCACAATTACAAAATAAATTAATCAAATTAAATGATTCCACAAAAGTCAATCATTCGAGATAAGTAATTTTGATTTCGAAAAAAATATAATAATTACCCACTGAAGTGTAACCGATAATTGTATCGGCAAAAGTTAATTCAAATGGGCTAATATTGGCTAACTGATTCAGCAATAAGCAAATATAATCTCAGTATACAATATAATAAATAATTAGAACATCTCTTACGAAATATACTTATTTGAAATTGGTATTCAATCGATCTATCGATAAATAATCTATACTTGAGTAAAGATGCTGATTCACTGTGAGCGTTCGCATGTAATATAAATACATCTTTTAAGAACTCCTTTCTTTTACAAAATAAATCTACTAATTCAGGTTATAAGCATTATGTAAAATTTCATCCAAATTTGTTGCGGTGTATTTGCGCGAAAGAGAAGCAAACATTCAACATCATTTCGATATTTCGCTTAAGTAGGTATAGGTTCGCTTATAGGTTATATAAACATTTTCATTTCAAAACAGAAACAAAAATTTAAAATATATCTTATTTTGAGGTTTTGTTTTTCGTGAATTTTCATTTGCAAGTTTGGTATTTTGCGAATTTGATATTTAACGACTCCAGTATTAACCTCTGGAGCCATCATATTCTCCTAGAAACCAATGAAAGCGGATACAGGCTAAAGATCCAGGTAACGTTTTGTAAGCATGTGCGAAAACGCTAGGATTAAGAAGAAGTTACATTGAGAACAATTTCTTACTGTGAACCATATCTTTATTTTTTACCATCACACGCGAAGGCTCTCGGTGAATGCTAACCTTAAAATAATCGTGAGTTTTTTTACATTATAATTAACAATATTTTATAATGAAGATTGGAATAGCCTACCGTCTCTCAATAGCCTTTTTCTTTATACATCTCACGAGGACTAACCAACGATTGAATAATTGCACGTGACTTTGCCTCTCTATCATAATATAATGTTTTAAAGCTTATTATAAATGTGTTGTATTCTAAAGCATTGCTTGAATTTATGTCGTTGGCTCTAGAACAAGAAACACTATGTTTAAATCATAGAAGAAACACGTTGCCGTGGAAACTACTGAAAAACACTAGCAAAAATACTCAGAAGAATTTTTTTCAAACAAATAAGCCTGAGAACGGTCTACTGCCGTATATATGACTGTTTACATATTTTGCAAAAATTAAAGTTAAGAATACTCTCTGGATTGACATAATATATTATAGTGTGCCATAATCTTAAATTGGTATACCCGTTTTCGCGAAAAGAGGCAACATCACACGAACATAACTAATGTATAGTCTGCTTGCGTTGAAAATGAAAATGAATCTTTCTGAATGAAATCTTTATTCATGTAGGTCACAAAGTAACACTTATGAACGGCAAAATTATTGCTTCTACATTTACATTTACTGCCGAATTCGCAACGCAATAGGTAGAGCCTGAGGAAGAACCTGGCAGGGATTTTTGGCGCGAAGATGAGCAGTGACGCACGTTTGTCGTATATTATTTTCAAAAACTAGTGTAAAATTCGTGTTTTTGTGTTTAATAATGGTGGAATATTATACATAAAGAGTTCGGAAGTGCATTAGTTAAAGAAAGTTATATATTGCAATGAATAGCGGTGTTGTTTGTGTTAGTGCCAAATTTCCATACAGAGCTGCAATAAGGGATCCACTGCCTTATTGGAGCACGGACTAGGACCTAGGACTGAGGACTTGACATCGACAAACGACTAGACAGGACTAAAACAAGAAAATAATAAATACTAATGACTAGGCTGTATGGACTATGTTTCCTTTGCCTGCCCAAGATGGGCGAAGATAATTAAAAAAAAAAAAGAACCTGGCAATTAAACTCATAGCCACTATTTTCTAACCGCCAGTAATTACATTAGTTTTATTTACATGATATTTGAACAAATTAAATAGTATTTGAACAAATTATTTAGTAATGAGTCTATACGAAAGACACAAAATCAAATCAAAATGAGAGCGCTTCTAGTTGCCAGTCCTAGGGCAGCCATAAGGACATGACGAAGAATCTGGTAAGATATTCAATAGTTGCTTTTATTAAATTTCTATATTTATCTTAGGACTAAAACTATAATTTAATTTTATTGAACCTGGACCTCAGACCTCGGACTTTAGATCCTCAACTCTGTAGCTCTGAAACATTGACTTTGGACTATGGACTTTGAACATCTGAACTTAGATTTTGGACGCATGGAAGCGGGAGCAGGTTCATACATCCTAGAACCTAGACTCTGGACTTTAGGCCGTGGAAACATAAATTCAATTCTATTAAAAAAGAAATATAGTTGCTTCAGAAGGCACGTTAAGCCGTTGGTCCCGGTTGCCAGTAAAATGGCAGTCGTTAAGCCTGGTTAAAGGCTTTACGGGCGGCTTGAAAAATTTTAACAGCTGGTCGCTTCAGCCTGCGCTTGTCCATTTCAACACGGCTATGGGCTCACCACCTGTTACGTGGGACAGGAATACACATGGTGAAAAGTAAGCATACAATATGTATGCCTCTGCCACCCCTTCGGGGATAAGGCGTGATAGATAAATAAAATAAATTGAAATCAAGTTTCAAGTCTGTTCAACAAAAGCAAAGATACCGAGCACTAAGCTTGCTCCCAAATGAAGGCGACTAGATTGCATTTGTAACAGCTAACTTGCAATTCAAGAGGATCTTAAGTAGTACTTCAATGTGTACAGGCTGCAGCTTAGTTTACTTAATACTTGTACCAAGTCTAAGAAATGTCGGAATTCAAGCACTGTTCGATTGATTTTATAATTTGCATTTACCACCTTGCTCCTTTATAGAGTAAATGTTGGTATTTACAACCTAAAATATAACGAAAATAAAGGAGGGGAGGAGGATCCCACCACACAGCCTCGATTCGTGTCGAAGTGTCACCTTGTAAAGCGGAGTAGAGAACTTGGAGGGTAAGGTTTCCTTTTACCTATCCTACATACCTTTCCTTGAGGAGTTCGGTTCGTCAGTCTTACTTAACAATTAGTAGAGGTTATCCTTGACTGTCGTGTCTTCGTAGATCAGTTGGTTAAGCAGCGGATGCAAGAGAAAAGTCGCAAGTTCGATTCCATTTCCAGGCTGAAATTATTCCCACTTTATTTTTTTAATGATATTGTAAGTTGTTGCTGTCTGGTAGCCTGTGTGTGACATAGGTACGTATTAGATTAGATCATATGGCATTGGAGCAGGGCGGTATAACTATAATTCTTCGATTTCGTTTCGGCGTAAACTCAAAAGTTACATTAAGACCGATACTATACCAATTTATGAGCATGATGTTTTTTTTTGTAATTCAATATGAAAACAATAACTATATTTACCAGTATTTCCGCCATCTCAAGGAACAGTGGGTTAAAAAAGCTACATCTGGATGCTTGTATGTGATTTTCTTTTCAAACTACCTTAAATCGCGAAACTAGCATATAGGTCACGCGATGGGCAGGACACCGTAGTAGGTATATGGACGTAAACAACACCAGAGCTGCTAACCCTATAAAGAATAAACAAATATCGCTGGGACAACTCACACAACGCCATCTGATTCCAAACTAAGCAGAGCTTGTACTATGGTAACCAGATAACTGATAGACATACTTATATATTTCTAAATACATACATACTAAAGATAAATAACACCCAGATACTGAATAAACCATGGTGCTCATCACACACAGTTTTATCCTGGGTGGGAATCGAAACCTCTTGCGTAGCAGTCGGATACACTCCCACCGCGCCACAGAGGCAGTCAAAAGACTATCTAATGATTAAATACGGATATATTTCTTAGATCTTGCTAAATTGTCCGAATGCTTTAAAATATATCATGTACCTATCTATATAATATACTAATCTTTACTAATATTATAAAGCTGAAGAGTTCGTTTGTTTGTTTGTTTGTTTGGTGAAATCGCTAATCTCAGGAACTACTGGTCGAATTTGAAAAATTCTTTTTGTGTTAGATAGCCCATTTATCGAGGATCGGCTATATATCATTACGCTACTGCACTGGGGAGCAAAGCAGTAGTCATAAATGTTGACAAATCTGGCTAATTTTTATGCATCATTATAGAATTTATAAGCGACGGGATTAAATAGGTGCGACGGGAGGTCGAAATATTCCACAGGCGAAGCTGTACATCATCAGGGGGTCATCTAGTGTATTATAATGTACAATGTAATACAGCAATCCAGCCTTAATGGCTTTTGGTATGCTTATAATATTATCTGCGTGTTATAAACTTAAATAAATAAATAAAATAAATTGCACATTTTGATGAAATACCCATAAGGTAATAGCTGGAGAGAACTGCCGCAGTGAATTTCTTCTACTATCTAACCATAGTGTTTCTAGTTCTATAGCCAAGGGCACAATTTCAAGCAATGCCTTAGAATACAACCCGTTTACAATAAGCTGTAAAACATATGTCGATAACGAGGCGAAGCCGTGAAGCAGTGAGACGTGGCCGGGAATACTGGAGCGACACAAGCAGGAGCTGCGTGTCACGGAAATGAAGATGCTACGGTGGATGTGCGGAGTCTCACGGATGGTCCACGTTAGGAACTCTCGCATCCGCGGCAGACTTCACGTCCGTGACATTGCAGATAAGTTGCAAGAGTGTCGCCTACGTTGGTATGGTCACGTCTTGCGGCAACCGCCGGGCTACGTGGGAAACAAATGTCTGGCCAAGTCAGCCCCGCCGGGTCCCTGTAAGAGGGGAAAACCCAAGAAGTGCTGGCTTAATGTCGTAAGGGATGACTTGTGTGCCAATGGTCTCACTACAGGGGATGCCGACGACCGTGCGAAGTGGAGGAGAAAAAGTAGGGAAGCGGACTTCGGGCGTCGCGAGACGCAACTGCGACAGACGCTCCGATGATGATGATGATGAACGAAGCGAAGCCTGATACACAGAATTTATAAGCGACGGAAGAACGAAGTATGTCACGGGCGAAGCCGTGGGGTTCACCTAGTATAAAATATAACGGGCTCGCGCCATTAAGTATAAAACCTCTTGGGAACAAAAAGCACAAGTACTTATATGAATTACACATATAACAGTACAATAATAACTGAGTCCATAAATCATTATTTAAGAGGCAATTCAATAAATTACGGTAGTTAGATCTAGATCATTGACGGTCAATGAATGTATAATTTAATGACAGCTCACTGCATGAATGAGAATTCCTTCGCGTCACTGTGTGTTTTCATTGTACATTGACATTGGAATAACGAAATTATGACGGTTAATTACCTAAACTAAGAAGCCGTGGTCCCGCGGACTCAGTGTTCCGTAAACGATCACTGAGTTAAGCAACTTTCACTTTGGCTGGTCCTCGGAATGGTGACCACTTTGTAGCATTTACATTTGCGAGCGTTTCCGTGCTTCGAAAACGGTTGCCAGTAACATGGCAGTTGTTCAGCCCAGTTGAAGGCATTATGGGCGGCTTAAAAATTTCATCAGCAGGTCGCCACAACCTGCGCCTGTACATTTCACCGCGGCAATGGGCCCACTACCTGTTACGTGGGACAAAAGTGCATATGGTTAAATGTGGACGTATAGTATGCCTCTGCCTACCCCTTGGGGGATAAAGGCGTGACAATATATCTATGCCATGTACTCCTAAGTAAAAATTATGGGTAGAGCTAAGCGATTAACTTTTTTTAATATATTTTTTTATTGTGGTCATCTCAATAACCTTTGAGGCGAAACGTAGGTTTGCCTCAACATTCTCAATGTGATGTTATTTAATACTTTTTTATGTCGTCGAAGATTGAAAACAATGTAACTGAAATCAAAAGTGGATATTGACAATTTACCCGCCAATACGTCTGAGTCTGTTCCTAATATATCCGTTACCATTCACGGGTTTTATTGCTACGAAATGTTTTTCAAGCGCGTGCGTATCTGCACTTAGTGATGCTTACTCTGCAGTCCTATTCGCTACCATTATACACAGATATGTGTCCCTAATCCTAGATTCAATAAAGATTATAGAATCTACACAAAGAAAAGAGATTATGTTAACCTATATCAGATCGCCGTAGCGTGTTTACAGCTTAATAGAAACGAAAAAAATCTCATTGAATCAAATTATCCATTGCGCGGCGCGGGTGAAAACTTTGACCATACAAAGTAATAATTTTATTGGAAGTCATTTTGTTTATTATACTGGCCTAGTTTCTTTGATACGGTTGCGAAGATGTTAAAACTACGATTTCAACTGTACATCTTTTATGACTATTACTGACTGCTGAAGGTAGTAATTTTAATTTAGTTTCATATAGATCTGTTTTATTGACATAGCTAAAAAATGTTAATGTTCCGAACGTCTACAGTATGTGGTTTTTCAAATGGGGTCTTAGAAGGTTTTTAAAGGGTCGGCAGCGCGAGTGCTGCACTTCTGGTGTTGCAAACGTCCATAGGCTACGGTGACCACTTTCCATCAGATGGGCCGTATGCTGCCACCTCAGTGGTATAAAAAAAAATGTCAGTGGCCTGAAAATAAATTTAAACAGTTAAAATATAAAATTTGCATGGAATCGCCATTTTTTGCCCTACCGTACAGGCCTCATCAAGATTTCATGGACCCAAGCAGCAAGCCAAAGATGGGAGAAAATTTATGAAAATATTAATGGAGTTTTAGTTCAGTCCGTTTACACATGGTCTCCGTTTTACTGGCCTATTTTATCGGACACATTTATTTCTTCGATTGCTTATGAGTAATATATGATTGACAAAAGCTCTCACACTATTGACCCAGCAATTATTTGGGCGGAATTTGGCACACAGCTAATAATACAAGAGCCTTTAAGTCCAAAAAACCATTTTATTTCTCGAGACCGCTAGATTCATACGTAAACTGAAATTAACTACGTATTCGAATGGGTCTTTATGTCTTTTGAATTTGAAGAATAAGAGACTAACAATACAAGTAACAACCAACGTTATTAAAAACGTAATCATAGCGAATTACCATCATCCTGCAGACGAAGGCTTGTTAACAATGTCCACATTCTAATAGTATTCAAGCACAATGGAACTCATTATGTATGAGTAACTAAATAGGTAGCTAAGTACCAAAGTAGATAGAAAAGCAAACGGTTGATTATTTTGCTATACAATATAATAATACCAATTAAAAAATGAAGGAAAAACAATATTTAAACAAGATTGAATGAAATAGCTATGATGACAGTAAAGTAAAGTTGTAAAGTTGTCTGTAGCTACGATAAATAAATCTGAAGACTTAAATCGTTGCACGAATAATGGATGCAAATAATAGCAAAGAACAGTTTTATGGTTGTAAGTAAATATACTACCTTTATATTTACTTTTGAGGTAGCTTCACTGCTAGATCGAACTCACGATAGGATGCGGAATAACAACATAACCGTGTGTTGTGGCAAAAATTGGAAAAAGCTTACTTCTAGCAGTGGATTGCAATAGTCTGATTTGATTGAACAGATCAGAACTACTGTGAGCAGACTGATTAGGTGATAAGAGTGAGATAGATTTAAGTGTTAATATGTTATCTATCCTTCTCTTTCTCCCACACAACACACGACACACAAAACGCGATACTAAAAAAATACAAACACAAACATGATCACTTAGAAAACTTTATACTAGGCCTATGTAACAATTGTGATATAAAGAGCGAGACCTCCTGCCACAGGCTTCTTATAAGCTTACTAGGAGGATCACAGGAAAACGTAAAATGAGTATTCTAAGGCTTTTGAAAAAATAAAGAATTATTAAAAAAGAAATTATGTGTATATTTTTATAGCTAATAGGCATACATAAAATCGGTATATTGGTATAAAACGGAGCGGTAGTCCATGTAAGATTGGGAACTTCTGATCTAGGTAGATTGGTGGTTTAGTGTTGTTGTGTAAAGAGTATAAAAACTCTTTGTAGGTTTACGGGGTATTTCTATGGTTGCATCACAAATGGAAACATGTTCCAAATACTAACATCAGAATATAATACAACGCTAATTACTAAAATAACCAAGATAAACATCAAGGAAGTGGAACATACAACAATTGACACCGACACGTTCTTATTAACACTTGTATTATAAAACTTAAAAACAACTTAAAAGGTAACTCTTACACAAAGTTCTTTACTTAATAGTAACTTGAGCATCTAGCCCGAAGCGATTGATATTAAGCAAGTGTTAGAAAGTGTCGATAACGATTAGACAAAATGGTGACCGAACGTACGCCTTAGGATAGAAATTGTTTTATTTTAGCCTTATTAGATACGTGTTTAATTTTAAATGGCGACCTTATGATCTTTAATGGACTTAATTATAAAGGTGTTAACGTTTCAGAAAGTGAAATTCTTATTATGTAAGTGAATGCTTCCGCTCAGGTCGCACATCCTCAATACAATGAAGAAGTCCTTAATCTCGATGACCTTTCATTGTTCAATGCAGTGATGCTAAACATTTAAATCAAGCTCATTTAAATGCAGCTATTGGCGACAATATCTAAAGCGAACATCACGGCGTGATGTGCACATCGTGAAATTATATCATGATGCTGTTTCGTGACGAAATTTCTATGATTTGGATATCTTGTAACTTTTTCAACCGACTCTCAAGAAAGTAGGTTAGATTGGTGAGTATTTTTTATGTTTGCTTCCAGTGACATCATATGTAAAATGCGTAAAAATATCCTCCAAAACTATCATTTTGTATTTGGATTATCATTCCCACAAGTACCTCTTTTTCACTCGCAATAGCTACATCACACTATCTATTACACGTCTCACCAAATACGGTAAATAAGTATACAATTTTTGTATGAATCTTGGCGAGTGTGGATTGTCTGCAATTGGTGCTTTAAATAATTTTAGTTAAAAATTCTGAAAAGATTTCGTCATGTTTGACCAACGAGTTCTTTTAAGACCTGAGATTTTTGTAGATTTTTGTTAAGGAATCTACAAAGAATAATAAACTAAGATCAATATCATTACAGCAGTTCCAATGTCCGGTTAAAGGTCGAGGAAGCCGTTATAAGGTTATATTAATTTGCAGTTGCAATTCAACAATCGGTATGTCTGTACATTTGACCTGCTGAAGTCAAGAGAATTAATATTCAGTTGAGCTTTGTAAATGATATTTTGCATTTATTTAGAACTAGTAGACGCCCGCGGCTCCGCACGCTTAGTGAAGTATTCCCGTTCCTGTTTCTCACAGAAACTTGTTTACTGGATAAAAAGTACCCTATGTGTTATTCTGATGTGTAAGCTATATTATTGTACAGTTTCATTAAAATCCATTGGATATATTTTGCGTGAAAGAGTAACAAACATCCATACTTACAAACTTTTTCGTTTATAATAGTAGTTAGTACGATTAAATATTACTGCATTTAGTAACCAATAAAGAATGATTCGATTGCTTTCATTAATAAGGTCAGATGCTGTGTCGAGAACAAAAGAGTATGCCGAAAGAATCAGTCGCGTATAAAATGAGATTCAACTGATACTGCGGTGAGATTTTCCGATGACTGAATATGATACGTGTGAATATGGTCCGGCCATTACTGTTTAGGATTAGAAACTATCCTTGTCATTGGGAACTGGGGCAAGATGTTGTTTGCTATTGTTTACTGTCGCAGTTACCTAATCGTATGGAGCAATTAAAAGTGACTTTACACTATTATCATTTAAATTTATAACTTGCATATGTAAAGCTGCTTTCCTCATGACTTTCTTTGAAACCCTTTTAGGTTGTGATTAATCAAAAATCCTGAGAAGTAGACATACATATGCCTTATATTGTCTACTAGTTGACGCCCGAGTATCCGCTCGCGTGGTGAAGTATTTCCGTTCCCGTTTACCACAGGAACTTGTTGCACGGATAAAAAGCAGCTTATGTGTTATTCTGATGTGTAAACTATATTATTGTGAAGTTTCATCAAAATCAATTCAGTAGTAGTGAAAGAGTAACAAACATCTATACTTACAAACCTTCGCGTTTTTAATATTAGTAGGATTTTCCAAATTGGAACCAACTCATGAATGAATTGGTACAAATTATATTTAAAATCATTTACAATAATTCATTTATCCGTGCATATATGAAGCGATTAATGAATATGCAGGAAGCGAAAGAAATAAGCATGAATCGCGAAGCCTAGTGATCTCCTGTCTGACTACCCCGTAGGGTAACAGCGTGAAGACGTGCGGTCATTCATTTTAATTGGCAACAATCGACCATCCACACCTTAGCATGTTTTATGAAAAAAAATTACAATTTGAATTATAATAAAATCAAGTTTTCCCATAAATTATTTCTAAACCTATTATTTATAGTTAAATCTACGTCTATGTTCACATAATATAACAATAGAAATTTGAACAAATTGAGAAATCTTATATTCAAAGAATTATCCACATTCATATGAAATGATAATTCACATACCTCTTGGAGGTAGAATAGAAGGACTACTATTAATATGTAATTAACACCTTAATGTACTCTATTTCAAGTGAATAAATTTCATTTCATTTCATTTCATTTCACAATCGGTCATTAAAATTTGAGAACCGTTGGAAATCAGTTTAAAGTTTCGCAAATCTAGTTATACTTACTTTCGTAGCTAACTGTACTGACATGATGTTAGAATAGCCTATTGTTGTATTTATTGTGCTACAATGTGTGTTTAAACTAGGTTAGGTTCCTGAGATAGTTCATTTAAACAACAAAACAAGATTTAGATCTGTTCTGAGATAATATTATTATAATATTTTGATCACAACCACATTTTATAGCGTAATAGGATTCTATATAACATTATGTGGGTCATTTCTAATTTAGAAAATATCCAAACTGATACAACCATTTGTGAAACACACAAATATTTGTTTTGACCCATGTTTTGAACACGAGACCTCTGCAAAGGCAGTCGCATACAGTAACACTGCTCTACCCAGGCAGTTTTTTTTTGGCACGTCTAAATGGCGCCTTCCGCCTGATGGACAGTTATTGCGGACTGCTATTATAGCCAGCATGGCTCCGATAGCGGCCAGAAGGGTTGTTGGCCCAGAAACATGCTTTTCACACTTCTCCGATCACGATTCCCGAACCAGTTCCAAGTTTTGATGGTGCGATATAAAAAAGAACTCAATCGTGTCCTGAACCGAATGATTCCGGTTCTGGACACAATTTTGTCCACAGTCTGAGGATGATATCTCTGCCCCGCCCGTGTTGGTCCCATGAAGCGACTTCAATGGCGTTTGTAACACCGGGCAGAACTTCGCCATTTCTTATCCGTTTTCAGATTTTTTTTCTGCTACTGAAATCTATTCAAATTATGCAGGTCGAAGCCTGAATTTCAAAATTCGATCTAATAAAAAAGTTATCCGCAAAAATCATGTTGTCTATGGGAAAATACTTAGTTTGATTTAATGCTTCGCTCAAATTTAGCATAGGTTACACCTCTGCGACTGCGGCTACCTAGTTATATATAGGTACTTAAATAGTATAAATCTTAAACAAGTTTAGTGAAAACTTTAATAAATAAAAAAATACGGGTTGCACTCCAGGAATGCCGACAGAAGTGAAAACTAAATTTATTAATAATTTATAAAGAGATGGGATCAAGTGGAAGAGCTCTTCAGATCACTCACCATGGTAGATACGGTAGAATGCAGCTAAACTGGCGACTGTTCTACTTCTTTTAATAAAGAAATAAGCATTTTCAGTAGTTATAGATCTCGACTATTGCAGCACATAACATGGCATATTAATTTTAAGTGTGAAAGTTTAAATGTTCTCATGAAAAATTCACGACCCGAGAGGTTCAATAGCGGAGTATAAAATTGTCATAATTTTAACATTATATCTATATCTATCTTAACGCTGTATCCCTTACACGGTAGTCAGAGATGACAGATCGCCAGGCTTCACGATCCATGCATACTTCTTTCGCTTCCTGCAGATTTATTAATCGCTTCACACTGCACGTTTAGATATAAAAAATAATATCATATAATAATATTTAATATTTACATCTAATATAATAAGCCTGTGGTATGGGATCTAGACAACTAAACATACTTATATATTTCTGAATACATACATATTTTACATAGGAAACACTCAAAATTCGATACAAACAATTTGATTAGTTTAAATACTGCTTATACCAGTTACAACAAGTATCCTTTGATAAAACCTGGTTACTACAACCACATTTGAAGATAAAATGCCAGAATAGTACATTTCCCTACACAGTATATCATTTATATCAACTTGACAGTGTAAAAAAACATGTTAGATCAAATTTCATTACCAAAAAGAAATGTATCGTCAAATAGAAGATGTAATTTGGTATATTCGTGTAATTTGTTCGCTCTGTTGTGACCACAAATGTATCGCTATGTAGAGCAGCGGCTTTTCATGTTCGTCATTTTACTGTGACCCAGTTTAAGGAGATTGATATTATTTATTGAGCGAAGCGAAGCTCCAATGAAGCGACTTCAATGGCGTTTGTAACACCGGGCAGAACTTCGCCATTTCTTATCCGTTTTCAGATTTTTTTTCTGCTACTGAAATCTATTCAAATTATGCAGGTCGAAGCCTGAATTTCAAAATTCGATCTAATAAAAAAGTTATCCGCAAAAATTATGTTGTCTATGGGATGTCTTAGTTTGATTTAATGCTTCGCTCAAATTTAGCATAGGTTACACCTCTGCGACTGCGGCTACCTAGTTATATATAGGTACTTAAATAGTATAAATCTTAAACAAGTTTAGTGAAAACTTAAATAAATAAAAAAATAAATAAAAAACTAAATTTATTAATAATTTATTTATCTAGACGCGTTCGCAGTCTGCTATATGCAGACCGCGAACTGCATATATGCACACATATAGTGTGTAACGAGCTGCGTCTCGTAACGGTGTCGCGAGTCCAGAGTTTTATCTCATCTAAAAATATGCGTACCGCGCTAAAAGAAGTTTTCACTTCAAAAATAAAATTATTGATAATTATGTGAATCCATTCTATATATTTTACGTGCGAAATCAACCTAATATTAGCGTATGCTAGACAACTGATAAACACACATATATATTTCTAAATACTAAAGCTAAAGAGTTTGTTTGTTTGATTGGACACGCTAATCTCAGAGACTAGTGGCTGGAATTAATAAAAAAATAGTGTTAGATAGCCCATTTACTGAGGAAAGCTATAGGCTATATATCATCACGCTACTGCCCTGGAGTGCAGAGTAATAATCATCAATATTAACAAATCGGACAGATTTTTATACTAATGAATACATAATGGGTGCGACGGGAGTTCGTAATATGTCACAGGCACATCTGCAGGGCTAAACTAGTATTAAATATAAACTACACCCAGACACAACCAATCAACGTGTTGATCACACAAACAGATTTGTCATGGAATAGAGATCTCTACCTACCTTTTGATTCCTGGGTGATATGAAAATTTGTTGTTGTTTTCCCGTTCCCGTTTCCCACAGGTACTTGTTCTCAAGATAAAAAGTAGCCTATGTGTTATTCTGATGTGTAAGCTATATTATTGTAGAGTTTCATCAAAATCCATTCAGTAGATTTTGAGTCAAAGAGTAACTAACGTCCATTCTTACAAACTTTCGCGTTTATATTAGTAGGAATCACTGCCAATCTGCTAAAGTATTATAATTATAATAGACTAACATCAGATTTCGGGTCACCGCCCTTGAAAACCTTGCTTGGTCAGAGAGTCTTCCCTTTGTATCGGACATCATATTCCTCAACCAGCTTATCCACAGATTCATGTATCTTTTATAAAATCTTCATTTTCACATTTGCAGCAATCAAGCAAAAGTTAATATAAATATTGTGGGACATTTTTTTTTACACAGCGCTGTCTAGCTCATTGTTTGCTAACATAAGCTTGTGTTATGAAATCTAGACGACTGATAAACATACTTATATATTTCTAAATACATACATATTATACATAGGAAACACCCAAACTCCGAAACAAAAATTTGTGGATCAAATATATATTATTTCCGACCCGGGAATCGAACACTGGACCTCAGTCGCGGCAGTTGCATACACTACCACTGCGCCACCGAGGCAGTCAAATAGACATAAGAAAGAAAGCATGAGAGCACTAATGAACAAATAACTTAGAAAGGAAACACGTATAATGACTTTACTCAATGTACTGATAAAATTGCTTGAGAACTGGGTATCTATGGCAATATGTATTCATTGCCAAGGCTTCCTATAACAGAGTATTATATCCGAAAGTACTCCAATAAAAGCTATTGTTGTCTATAACAAAGAAATTATGGGTTTGTGGTCAGAAAGCGTTTGAGAGTATTGAAATAATTGAGTTTTTAAATACATTCTTGACTAACGGTGGCACCACGGTTTCACCTGCATACTGCTCGTTCCCGTGGGAATATGAGGAAAAAATTTAGCTTTAGTTACTCCTTAATTTAGTCAGTAAAGGTTCTGTTTGGTCCTCTTGTTTGAAATTAGTCCTCTTGTTTGAAAGATTAGCCGGAACAAACTGACAGATAGATATAAATTTTAAACTTGTTTTTCAATGTGTGCACTTTATATACTATGTAATTATTTTTAAACATCGCTAGCATTCATCACAAATGAAAATATGTTAATATTTTCATGTAGGTCACAAAGTAATGGGCTATAAAACTCTAAAAGAATTTTTAAAATCTGACCAGTAGTTCCTGAGATTAGCGCGTTCAACCAAACAAACAAACATACTCTTCGATTAGTTGTAGATAAAATAACAATAATTACTACAATGCTCTTAAATTACAACTTAAGAACAGCTTAGTTGAAAACAGCACTCTAAACACAATCTAACCAATAAATTTTCAAATATTTCATTCACTCAGATATGTCATACAAGACTGATGTACTAACACAAAGGTATGGGTCAACGATTCTAGCTAACGGTGCGCGGATATCAACCACGGAGAACCCGTTCAACTCGTACAAACCAATGCGACACTATAAGATATATGCTCAAGTGACATACCCGTTCCGTATAGTTACTTCGAGACGTTAAGTTATCAATTCAATTTATTTACAAAATAAAAAAATAGTTTAAAAAAACTAAATAAGAACACGCTTTTTATAGGAAACCGCAAAAATCTTATTTTCAAATTAAAAAATGGAATAATTTTATCATATTAGTGTATTGTCATCGGTCATCGATAAATATACAAAGTTTGAACGAAATCTGGCCGTTTTAAGTGGGTCAAAATCGCGCTCAAAGTAGTCGGTTACATACATACAGGTGAAGCGTGTAAAAAGGAAGTCAAAGGAATATTTACATACGAGTATATTAAAAGAAATTGGCATCAAAAAACTCTTCCACCTCGCTGTTAGCCACGACCGTACCCAAAATGCTGGCAGCATTGCCACGTTGACTAGCAATGCTGAAACTTTGACCCAAGTACAAGCCAGCTTTCTGATCAAGGGAACCATAGACCAAAAGCTTAGATAGAGCTTACCTTAAAGATAAATTTAAGATTGAGCAAAAACGGAAACGTCAAAAATACTCGGATACACAGACGTGCGTATGGTTTTCGTATAAAGCGATTGATGAATCTACAAGAAGCGAAAGAAGTATGGATCGCGAAGCCTGGCGATCTGTCCTCTCTGACTACCTCGTCAGGGATACAGCGTGAAGATAGTTAGTTAGTTTTAGTATAGTTAGATTTAAGCTATTAGATTTTAGCTTACCTTCCTTTTTTTAATATGTGTAATGTCTATAGTAGCTGTAAGTTGTAAATATAATTATACTAACTAACTAACTATCTTCACGCTGTATCCCTGACGGGGTAGTCAGAGAGGACAGATCGCCAGGCTTCGCGATCCATGCATACTTCTTTCGCTTCTTCGAGATTCATCAATCGCTTCATACACGCACGTCTGGGTATCCGAGTACTTTTGACCTTTCCGTTTTTGAGCAATCTGCTCACGTGGTCTTCATATGTAAGTCTCGGCCTTCCCTGACTCCTTCTACCCTCTACTTTTGAACAATATATATTCTTCGTCAATCGTTCCTCACTCATTCGTTGGACGTGTCCAAACCAACGGAGCACGCCCTTTTCCAGCTTAACGCTGACACTTTCATTCAAACCTGCCATATTGCGTATCACTTCGTTACGTATTCGGTCGGCCAAGGTAACGCCGCACAATTTTCGAAGTGATCGCATCTCCACAGCATTCAATTTACTTTCATGCATCTGCTGACATACCCAGGTTTCACTACCGTAAAGCAAAGTTGGCACTAGCACTGCGTTATGAATCGCCATTCGTGCTTCTTTTACGATGCTTTGTCGCTTTACTAACTGGGACAAAGCACCGTTAACTTTGTTTCCGGCAGCTACTCGCCGTTCTACATCCGAATCACATCTTCCATCCGCGCTAAACATACTTCCTAAATACACAATTTCATTCACTTGCTCTAGACGTTCCTGGTTTACCCTAATCTCGCATTTAGTTCTTACGTCACCTCTTTCAAATACTAGAACCTTAGTTTTACTTGCATTCATGCGGAGACCCTTACTTTCACACCCCTCTTTCATATTAGTGACTAATGCCTGTAGGTTGGCTTCTGATGAGGCCATGAGCACCGCATCATCAGCGTACAGCAGACAGTTTACTGTAAAGTCACCCAAATTCACACCCATATTAAAATCTTTCAACTTCTGCAGGCAACTGTCCAGATACACTATGAACAGCCAGGCGGACATGACACATCCCTGTTTGACGCCTGTACAGACATCAAAAAGAGGTGACACATCCCCCCCTACTCGCACGCAAGCCTTACAGTCCCTATAAAGCGACTGTATTGCCCGCAGTAGCGAGCCGTCCACACCATATCCTGGCAGCAAGTCCCACAGCGTTTCTCTCACAACGTTATCAAATGCTTTCTCTAGATCCACAAAAGCGCAGAAAACCTTCTGGCTAAGAGCCAGAAACTTTTTCGCGATCATGCGGAGAGAAAACACTTGATCCATGCAACCTCTTCCACGTCGGAATCCGCATTGAGCCTCCCATAAATACCTTTCAGACTTTTCTTGCATTCGTGCCGTTATAACCTTTGCATACACCTTACTAGCTAAGCTGACCAAGCTGATCGCCCTGTAGCTGGAGCAGTTTAGGCGCGAGCCTTTCCCTTTGTAAAGAGGTACTACAACTGCTACTCGCCAGTCATCTGGGACCTCACCCGTCCGCCAGCACAAGTTGCATAACAGACAAAGTGTGTCCCAGACACGCGACCCACCGTACTTGATCATCTCAGCAGTAACTCTGTCTTTTCCCGCAGCCTTACCACATTTCATACTTCTTATCGCTTGTTCTATTTCTTTCATACTAATGACTTCAATGACATCGGGATCCGGAGCATCGAAGTGAGCTCCACTTCCCGATGTGGCATCTCTGTCTTTTCTTGCATACATCTTTCCATAATATTCACTCCATCTCTGCAGGACGTCACTTTGGTCTGTTAGGACGTCATTGTTAACACTAAGCACTTTATTCATACTGCAGATTGCCGAACAACTCCGGGTCTTGCCTACCTCTTTCCAGAAGAGCTTGGCATTATCCCGGAAATTGGACGACAACCTTTCATCCGCTTTCATTCTGCACCTTTCACGAGCTTCTTCTATCAGTGCCTTCGTGTTAACTTTCTGCAGCTTGTATCTCTCTTTCATATTAAAATCATTCCGCGAGGCTAAGTAGTCTAGCCATGCTTTCTTCTTCATTCGAACTGCTTCTTTCACTTCCTCATTCCACCATGCATCACGCTTATTACTACTGCCTCTTTTCGTTTCTCCACACACTTCCACAGCGGCATTTATCATACTGTCCCTAAGGTTCTGCCATACACTTTCCACATTCTCACTGCTTACATTGACGTCGCCAAGCTTTTCGGCTACCCTTTCATTATATTTATCCCTAATGGATGCATCCTGCAGCTTCCAGCTTTTGATGCTATAAGTCGGCCCAGGTTCAGGACACTCGGTACGATGACGCCAACCCGCGAACAGACCCCTAATCCTAGTTATGACTAGGTAGTGGTCTGATCCCAGCTCAGCGCCTCGATAAACCCTCGTGTCCATCACCTGTTTACGGAGCCGACTATCCATTAGGAATAGATCTATCATGCTTCTCTTTGACTTACATCTCCTCGTATACATATGAATTTGTTTGTGGTTGAACATTGTGTTCGCCACAAACAAATCCTTCTCCTTACAATATGCCAGTATTAGCTTGCCAGCGTCGTTCACCCTTTTATCCCCATACTTCCCGAGTACCGACTCAAAACCATTGCGAGCGGTACCCACCCATCCATTCAAGTCTCCACATACTATAAGTCTTTCATTTCCTTCTATCACATTTAGAGCTTCTCTCATACTCTCCCAGAAGTCCTCTAGCTCACTCGCGTTCGACGAAGATACTGGCGCGTAAGCAGCTACCAGGAAAATCTTCGTCAAACCAAGTTTTACACGGATCCAGAGGATTCTAGGACCTACCAGTTTGTACTCATACATACCGGAGGCCAATCGCGAGGACAGCAAAATTCCAACCCCCCGACTGCCATGCTCGCTCTCTGGTACTCCAGACCAAAGCGCGAGCATCCCACCCGGGAGCTCCAAGACTTCGCTGCCCTTGCGCTTGGTCTCTGTCAAGCACACTGCATCTAACTTTCTCTCATTCATAACATCCATCAACTCATTCATCTTATCTTGCATTCCTCCCCTAACATTCCACGCAGCTACCCTGCACTCCATCCTCCACTTCCCGCCGTGTCGGGCCGCGCGTGTAGGGTGGCGGTCCCCTACGCCGCTCTGGCACACACTTTTCGCACCAGCGGGGACGAACTGGTGCGCGTCGCCTCGGGGGCACGCCCTAGCAGTAATCGCCCTGGTGGCACTCGTGTTGGAGTAGAATTGCAGCCGTAGCTGGCAGGGATGGCGACGTGCACGCTTCTACTCTTCATCCCCCAAAATATAATTATTACTAATAAAATTCCATTACATTTCCAATATAGTAGGAATTCTAAAAAGTCCTGAGTAAATGTGAAATGAATTAAAACAAAATTACAAAAACATGATAATTTACAATTACTACGCCGTCGTCGGGAGTAGAGTTTATCTCTATGGCAAGTAAATAGTCGCAACCTACGCCTGTTTCAACACGACAATAGAATCACCACCTGTTCGTGGGCCAAAACTGAAATATTGTCTTAATTTATTATCTAACCCTTCGGACATAATTGCGTGACTATAGATATCTATACTAATATATAAAGCTGAAGAATTTGTTTGGTTGAACGCTCTAATATCGGGGACTGCTAGTCCGAATTGAAAAAGTATTTTTTTGTTGAATAGTCCATTTATCAAGGAAGGCTTTAGGCTATCGGCCGGTAATAACCTACTTATCTATATTTTACTATTGTCTAAAATAATGTCAAAATAGTTACAATCGGTACCTATCGACGAAAATTTCGGTTTCAATAATCAAAGGTAGATAGAAATATTTACCTACGACATTGAACTATCTGTCACAAAAATTAAACATTTAACTTTTTATCTGTGGTAGCGATCTATGTTTAACTGAACATAGAATATTAAAACCGGCCATAAATAATTTTACGCTACTACCCAGGAGAGCAGAGTAGTAATCATAAATGTCAACAAAATGGGTTAATTTTTATGGATTTTTGCAAAAGAATAATAATCGATTTAGGTGCGACATGGTTCGAAGTATGTCACGGGTGAAGTCGCGTTGGTCAGCTAGTATATGTTGTTAAAAAGCTAAGACTCTCCGCTATATCAGATGTACTACATATAAAACACATCGACTATACACTTTTGCTTTCTTCTAGACTGTTTCTCAAATTCACATTCACTTTCGTCAAAATCGATCACAAGTTAATACGTCGAGATAACTATCGAGTTCGTTTAAACGCTCGTCAACGACAAACTCGATTCTCAGTCACAATCGAAAGTACAGTTGCATGTAAGTTGTTCGAAGATAAGGCTTCTATTCATATAAGTTTCATTTGTGTTGTTCATTGATAGGGCTGTCCAGCGTAGCTGTTTATTGCTAATATCTGATCTATCGCCAATGTTGTAACTATTGTTTGGGAGTATTGGAGCTTCATCAAGGTACCACCTGCTGCTGCTGCAAATTTAGGTGACTCTATTCACATACTTTAGTTTGATAATATAGCTGTTTCTTTCTAAAACTGTTGTCAATATATGAAAAGTTTATAAAATTAATAAATGTTGTGGGACACTTTTTACACAGCGCCATCTAGCCCAAACTAAGCTATAAGCTTGTACTATGGGATCTACACAACTGATTTACATATTTATACATTTCTAAAAACATACATTTTATACATAGGAAGCACCTAAACTCCGATACCAACTTAGTGGATCACAAAATTATTCTTTCCGGCTCGGGAATCGAATCGCTCGGGACCTCAGCGCGGCAGTCGCATATACTACCACTGCGCTATCAAGGCAGTCGTAGACAGAGGTATCTTCTTGTCTATCTTGGTACATTAAATGTGTATAAGACCAATATTACTCAAAATTTCTTCCAATATTGTCATTTTGAGTAAGCAGTATTCATTTGCAAACATCATTTAAGAAACGGCATTGCAATTGTGCACCCTTCTCTAAGATTGTGATTATCAAATGTGACATGTGCTGACCTCTTGTGTCTATTTTACGACAATACCAGTTAGATGTCGCGACGAAACACTGATTGGTGAAATTCTATGAGAACATGCTTCCGATTTGCATCCACATTTAAATACGGACAAGTTGTTGGACAGGAAAAGCCCATAACCTCAAGGGAAAGTGTTCTATTATATCGAATTCAGTCGGTAAACTTGCTGGGCGACTTTTGATGTGGACCTGTCAGAAATTGAAATATATTTGCTTGTTATTCATAAACATTTGGCGACATTTGGTAAGAGTATTAAAACTAGTGGTTCTGTGAACCGTAGACTTCGGAGATTTTTTTTAAAAATTTTTTGAATTAATAATTTAAAAAAAAAATCAGCATTCCTTTTTTTAGTTTTGAGTGCTCTTGCCAACAACTACGGGACCGTTTCCCCTCCCCTGCCACCATTACCCCCCCCCCCCCCCCGATCAAAAAACCCCATCGCTAAAAGCTGTTGTCTACATCAAGGATTGTCCATGCCAAGGTGCATGCAAATCCGATGAAAAATGCGACCTGTAGACTGAATGGACGGCATTTTTCCCGTACCAGTGGAGTTAAAACGGAGACTTTCGTCTCAGTTTATTTAATTTTTCATTATCTTGATCTTATTTGAATATATACACGAATAGTTTTTAACAACCAGAAAAAAAGAATTGGGGTAATCAGTAAACGTAACTTAATCGATATATCCAGTTTTAAGAAAAATAAAATCTTAGAAAAATGTTATTATTTCGTCCCATAAAATCTACAATATGCAGATACCTAAAAAATATTTGGTCAGTATCTCACCGCGCTCACGGCTCAGAGCAGGGGAGGTGAGGCGCCCCGCCTGTGCGGCTCGTGTGATCATCGTCAGGTTGCGAGGCGAGTGAGCGAGCGACGAGCGAGTCGTCGCGCGGATGATCATTAACACATAGAACGCCACTGGAGACCGGCAAACTATAACATAACAATGGGTCGGTATTTTTTGGTAGTTAATGTGTTAATGCACTTGTGTGTTACTACCGCAGTACCGTGACAATCGACTAACGAAATGGTATACCAATTCACGAATCGCGAGTACGTACTCATGCTGCGTGCATATTTTATGTGTGAAGAAAATGTTAGTGCCAGTTTACGTATGTACCGCGAGCTTTATCCAAACGCTCGGCAACCAAATCACTCCACGATGTTCGGCGTGTACCAGCGTTTGCTAGACCACGGGTCACTCCACATGCCCTCGCATGCACACGGCAGAGGAAGACCAGCCCTCTCACAAAACTTAAATGACGAGGTATAAGAATTTTTCGCAGAAGATCCTCGTCGGAAAACTAACGACGCCGTACGTCGTTTTGGTATAAGTCAGCGTTGTGCCTGGAAGATAGTGAATTCCGCTGGAATGCATCCATACCACTACAGAAAGGTCCAGGAGCTCACTGCAATCGATCTAGCGCCAAGGATTGCATTCTGCAACTGGGTCATCACTAACCCTAACTTGAATATCCTGTACACAGATGATGTTTGTTTACGCGGATTGGGCTGTTCAACCAACACAACGAACATTGGTGGTCTTATCAAAATCCCAAATTAACCCGACAGCATTCATTCCAACACAGGTTTAGCGTGAACGTGTGGGCTGGGATCTCAAACGAGCACATTGTAGGTCCATACTTCATTGAGGGTCGGCTAACGGGCGAAACGTATCTAAATCTTCTTCGTTCAACGCTGAACAATATGCTAGACGACATTCCCTTAGTAAACCTAAGAGGGCTATGGATACAACAAGACGGGGCTCCACCGTATTACCATAGTGCGGTACGTACCTACCTTAATGCGGAGTTCGGAGATAGATGGATCGGTCGCGGAGGCCCCATCGCGTGGCCCGCGCGATCTCCTGACTTAAATCCAATGGACTTTTTCATGTGGAGTACGATAAAACTAAGAGTGTATGTGAGTGAACCAAATACCCGGGAAATTTTAAAGAAAAGAATAATTAACGCCTTTGACGAAGTTCGACAACAAACAGATATACTATTAAGTTTAAAAAACAACTTATTAAAACGTGCAGGTGTTTGTGTCCAAAATAATGGTGGGCATTTCGAACAACAATTAAAGTATTTGTAGGTAAGTTGAAAGGACTTAACTATTTACTAGAATAAATCATATCAGCTGTTACCTATACATGCCTACACCGACGCGCCACACGGGCCGGGCCGGTGAGCGGTCGCGTCATAGGCAAGTGAACCATGATTTGTGATCTGTTTTTAATATTCATAATGGTAATAATTTGTCATAGTAAATAATAATAATATTCTCATTAGACCAATGTCAAAGTAAAGAAGTAATGTCATGTCTGCTTCTGCCCTTAAATTTTTTCTGGTAGTTAAACACTTTACGTGTGTTTGTAAAAAACCACTTTAAGTGTTTTTTAGATAGACCCTATCAAACGATTTTGCTGAGCTTAATAACAAACTAAATATTCGAGACACAACAAACATCGTCTTTCAAGCGTGTTTAAAACCTTATTGTAGCCATTATGCATTTAATAAAATATTCTCACTCGACACATTATAATTATTATAAACTGAATTGGATGACATTTTCTCACAATTATCAGATTCTTTGCATCTTAATATAGGTGTAAGTGAATTCCACACAATTACGGCAACTTTCTAGTGCACGGGGTACACTTTCAATGGTGCTGGGTAAAAGCCAGGGTCATGTGTGTTCAGGTCGTGACGCTCTCTTACGGCTATAAGCTTAAGTGTGGATTATTGTTTACCGAGATTGTGTTGGAAACCAGGCTAAGTGAGAACATAAAACTTCAACTGTATTTTTAGCGACTCTACCAAGGATTTAGTTTGAGAAGTGAACCGCTGCACATTAAGAATTTCACAAGCAAATGTATTGTTTAATAAGAGTACTGTTTCATTTAAAAAAAAACTGAGTCTAGCTAAACTTGCGGTGCAATGGTAATAAGATTAACAAATCACAAAAATTTAAACCATAAAAGAATTTGAATTCATAATCTAACAGGTCAAAAGAGATTGGGAAGCAAACGAGAGTCGCTTCTAAGAGTATTGAAAATGAAAAGCTAAACGACGGATTACAGCTAAAGATGAATAGCTAAACGACAGCTTACAGCTAAAGGACCATACAGGCTAATAAAAGTGAACATCACACTCTAAATAGGGTTAAACGAGCAAATAAGAGAACTACGACAATAAGAAAACAACAGGGATATTAACCATATCATTGTATAAGTATATGTGTGTGTGTAGCCACAACTCTTATATATTTCGATTATAAAAATAATTTAGTAGAGTTTATATTTTGGTCTTCGATTGATCGAAGATAATGAACTGTTTGCTGTACTAAAAATAAAAAGATATTTCACATATATTAATTAACCTATGTAGGATTTCTGAAACGTATAGTACATAATTTAGTAAAATAGAAAGCAATATTCTTCAAAATAGTTGAGAAGATACAATTTACTATAACATTAGACGGATACTAGAATGTTCTTATCTCTGCTAGAGATTTTCACACAAGATTTTATGACAATGTTTAATTAGTGCATTGTGGTGTGATTTATTATTTTAAACCTTTCCTGTAAAAGTAACTATGAGAGCGTTTATGACAAGTAGACTGATAATATTAACGAATTTTATGCGTATCACATGAGTTTAGCTTCGTTGGTTCCGTAAAATTGCAAATCCTGTTATTTAGCAATTAGTCAATCAACCGTCAATCTTCGCAAAATACACACAATAACTGGTCTTGTAGACTCGAAATATTAATTTGAAGGCAGGAAATGATGGTTGAACGAATCAACTTCATGTGAATAAATTTCCCAATCATACTCACATCTTAGATAGGTGCTGATACTGATAAAAGAACAAGTAAATCACGTCACGTCACGAGAATAGCGAAAGTATACTTAATGAGTTGCACCTCAGGCTATCTGCGGCAAACAGTCTTTAACATCAAATTGACTCTCATTTGACACACTCTTCCGACTTCAAGAAGCTCGATATAAAACACAAACAAACCTAAATCTTATTCCAACACATCACGTCACATATTTCATTACAACTTGTAAAACAGCAGTTAAAGCGAAGACGATACTGATTGAAATGCAATGGAATTTAGATCGTAATTAGATAGCGGAAGGTCTGAATTTGATTTAAAGACAAGACTTGATTGTAGACATCGAGTGATAGATCAATGACGATTATTTTACACTGACAAACAAATTAAACGTTGCCTTTGTCTTGTTTAGACATATTAGCTGTGATAAGTGATTGAAAGAGCGGAGATAAGGGGGCTTGATGTGGTGTTCAATTAAACAGTTCATTTGATATCGTCCGAACGGAGTTACATGCGAGATATGACTAGACTGTTACTTAATATTCTCGTAAGTTAACTGGTGAAACTTTCTGTGATCAAGCGTGCATTGTTTTATGCGAAGCTTTAGTTTATAACGACTTTCACATCTCGTATACACAATAAATAGTCACACGAAACTCTTAATTATTATTTAATTTTAGGTATACTATACCGCAGAGAAGCTACTTTTAGAATCGGGGACCGGCGATTTAGTGGCGTTTAATCTAGTTTAGTCACTCCGAATTTGCGTCCAAGTGCAGTAAGTAAAATCGCGATTCAGTTAGGGTGCTTCTAAAACGGGCGATTCTAAATCTAATACAGCTGCTAAATCACCGGATGCTGATGTTTTATAATCCTCATCACCATAGGCATAGAGAAACTTATGTAACTGTATAGGTCAATAAACGTATGTAACATATTGTTAAATAACTTTTTAAATACATGCCAATAATAGATAACGTACAATCAACGTTTTAGATCAAAGTTGATCGCACAGGAGTCACGACACGATTTTATCTCTCAGATTAGACGTTCAGGTCATATACTGCATTGAATGCTATATCAAACACATGATACAACCCTTTGAATCAATTGACAACCCTATGACATTAGAGGATATTTTTTATATCCGTACTGTGCTTTTGTATCTCAGATAGATATTAGGGTTGGCAACTATTTATCAGTTACAATTCAAGAGATATTCAAAACATCTTTATATTTTTCCCGGAATTTACTTTTTACAGGTTGGTTATCACTTTACAACGGTAACTTTATTATAAATCAATTCATTTGAGTAAGTATAATTTACAGATATAATTTACTATCCACATATATTATTTTTGTTTAAAAAAAACAAAAATAATATTTCTGGACGGTAATTAGAATTCATCGCTAAAATATTTTAGTCATAACTTTACTTCACTTTATAAACGAGTCAATGTTTTTCCTTCTACGAAACCATCTTGATCTCGTGGCACTTTCTTGAGGAAGTTGGAATACAGCAACAGATTATAAAATCTCAGAAGTACTCATCAATTCATATAAAACGTAAAGAGCATTACATGTCTCGAGAAATGTGGTTTGACGAGGAATGTGGCAGCCCTAATGCATGTGTCAATGTTGATAGATGAGTTCGCAATACAAATGATGACAAGTGATGCATAAATGTGCTTTCTGATTTACATATTATGCCACTCAATTTTGAGTCTTACTTAAAATGTACGAAAGTGCACAATTTTTAAAATTCAGGCCCTCCCGGATGTCGAGAACTATGAGAGGATTGTTACACTTTGATTGTCAATAGTCGAAGTATGATCGTTAATTCTTAATATGCAACAAATTGCGAAAATTGTTAGAGCAATTTCTCTTAATTATGAATAAATAAATCTTTACGAAGGCATCATTAGTTAGTCACAAGCAAAGAAATGAAGTGAAAGATCATATTATAATTTATGAATCAGTAAAAGATGCACTGTGTCGCAATCAGAGATTCGCAGAGAGCATCTTAGAAACATGTAGGATATAATGTAGGTAAGTTAAATCAAATATCATTAACTGTCCCAATAACTCGCCAAATAAAATAAAATTCATGCATAACATTAGCATTGTCAATAAATTACATGAGGATGAGGATGAGGATGAGGAGTATAATCATTTAACAACTTTGACATGCTATAACTTTGACTGACTGACAGACTGACTGAGACGGTCAAATCTCTTATGTATTGTTAAAGGACTATTAATGTAATGAATATCAGCCGAAATGAAATTCATTGTAAAAATTTACGGGCAGCAGATCATTTACAGGCGTCCCTGTCCTACTAATTGTCTTTAACAGAGTAATAACCTTTTTCACAAAGCTTTTTTTATTTATTTTATTATTAATTTAAATTTATTATTCATAACAGGTGGTGAGCTTATTGCCGCGTTGATAACAAATAGTTAATTTCGGATTGTCATTATTAATTTTTTATTCTTCGTAAATTTGCCTTGACAATGCTGTAAATATTTCATGGGTAAAAAAAATTGCTGCCAAATGTGCAATACATACTTACCACTTCTAGGAAAAAAGTATTTTTATGTAGTACGTATTTTTCTCTTCTTGCAACCCGCGGGTTGAATAGGGCAAGCGGAGACTTATGGCGGGAAGAGTGTCAAGTGCGGACGCTTGCTGTATTTTTTTTTTCTAAAACTAGTGCATTTATCTTGTTTTATGTGCGGGAGTGTTGGTTTCTTGGACATAAAAGTTGTGTTAACGTGCTACAGTGAAAGACAATGATATAAATGCAGCGAAATGCTATTTTCTCTCTTGCCGCGAAAAGTCCACTGAAAACCTCAGTATAAGAATAACCATTATACTGAGGGCCAGGACCTAGGACTGAGGACCAGTCATCGACAAAGACTGGATAGGATAAAATACTAAGAAAATATTAATACTGAAGACCAGGCTGTATGAACAAAGTTTCCTTTGCCTGCCCAATATAGGCTAAGACAACCAAAAAAAAATAGTGCAAGCGAGACCACTCAATTCAATTCAGTCAATTTGCTTATTTCCAGTTTTCGTCCGAAATGGAAATCTCTCTCTTTCTTTGCAAACCTTTATGACTTTTCACCAGATGAAGAGATTCATTCGATGAGCAATATTTAAAAAAAAACTTATGTCATGTATGAATTCAAATTTCGTTTTAACAATATTTGAAAATGTAGTACCTAAGAGCCGTTGGATACCTACTAAACTAAGCATAGCGGAAGGCTTTCACTTTTTAAACCATTTCCCCATGTTTGTTGTCGCTCAGACCAGACCCTTATATGGGTTATGGTGAAAGTAGAACTTATTGTTTCACTCTTCTTTTGATTACCACCGATATATAGTTACGACAGTACTGTCAGTACTGTCTTTAATTTCCTTATATTTGCTTGTCAATTAATTTCTTTTGAGTTTAAAATTACCTTCAAATTTTAAACTTGTTTAATATTTCTATATCCAAGGTTGCTAGAGATGCTTTTCGCATTCTCGTACTTGAGTTTTTGGCTGTTACTTTGAAATCCTAACTGGATTTGACTGAGATCCGCTTCTATTTGATACTAGAAATATATTTGATCTTAGTTATGATCTAATGCTCGGATACCCAGACGTGCATGTATGAAGCGATTAATGAATCTACAGGAAGCGAAAGAAGTAGGCATGGATCGCAATGCCTAGTGATCTGTCGTCTCTGACAACCCCGTCAGGGATACACCGTGAAGATAGTTAAGTTAAGTTTTTTAAGTTACGATCTAGATTTTTTTCGGCATTGTTAGGAGCGCTTGCCATCTTTACGTCCCAATCCTACAAGCTCGCCAGTTACAGGGGACATTCCTTGGTCAAACACTACACACGTAGCTGCATTAATTGGAGGTTACATTGGTCCTAGTACCTCAAACCCGACATGTCACTGATATGTTATCAATTCTGACCACAATATTAAGCGTTATTGCTACGCCTATGTCTCTTGCCACAATTTCCTATAAAGGAAATGGTTTTGGTGTAGGTTTGTAATCTAAGCATGTAACGCATGTAAAGTTTCATTTCCTCTCAGTTTGTCAATCTATGAGTTTTTAACGTATGGAAATCGACACGGACTTCATGTTGGACTCAAATCGACTAAAACCACAGGCTCCCTACGTATCTGTCTAGTGCCGAACACCCAGGGTTACATACATACATACATATAGTCACGCCTTTTTCCCCAAAGAGGAAGGCAGAGGCATACTGAACGCCCACATTTCACCGTATACATTTTTGTCCCACGTAACAAGTGGTGAGCCCTTTGCGTGTTGAAATGGACAGGCGCAGGCTATGGCGACCTGCTGTTGAAATTTCTCAAGCCGCCCATAAGGCCTTCAACCAGGCTTAACTACTGCCATTTCACTGACAACCGGGACCATCGGCTTACCGTGCCTTCTGAAGCACGGAACACCCAGGGTTACTGTTCTGAATGATGTCTTAAAGCGCTCCCCGCAGATTTTAGCTTAGTATGTGATCAGATGTTATCCCGCTTTTTTGGAAGTTGATTCTTGTGACCTGAGACGTGGACGTTTATAACGTCTTTGATCAAATTTCATTTTTGATTTGTTTAGATCAAAAGTAGTCGATTTAAATTCTATTTAGATTAAAACTACTTCGTTATAAATGGGTATTTTTATTACCTTAAAATATTTTCCTACTAGTGTAGACGACCTACCTCTAATTTATTTCTGTATTAATTTCTAATTTACTTCAACTATGACCATTTTCATTGATTTTACAATTACCTAAGAATATTATAAAGCCTGACATGACTCATGAATATAACGTTTGTATATTTTTTTCGGAGCATCACTCTGCAGTGCAGTATAAGACACGTAAAGAATATGTTCTAACATCCCTCAAACGTTCGCACGAAACGACAAGATGCTATCTTAACGACTGCATGTAATATTATGTAATTGTCAAGTAGTTGCGAAAATTGTTGGTTACTAAGAAAATGCAAAGCAATTTAGTAGTAGAGATTTTTTTTTAAATATGAACGTTAAGTTTCATTTCTTTTCAGTTCAGTTTTCTTTTCATGCTTCTAATAACTGCACTCACACAAAAGCATCAGAACCATGTTAAGATACACCATTACACATCATGTGAAAGTCATACAAAAAGGTATTATGGACCCTTTTTTAAATTATACATACAAAAAGCGTTGATTGAGTATTGAGAAACGTTCTGGAATACGGACCTAAATCCATCACCAACTCACTACAAATTGCAGTTATTTCTGCCAATAAGTTAGCAACATTGTATTGTGTCTATTTGTGTGTTTATTTTTACCGACTTAATAATATCATAAGATTTGTCGATTGTATTACACAACCTTATTTTAGTCTTTCTTAATTTGTATTATTCATTTATTTATTTATCACGCCTTATCCCCGAAGGGGTAGGCAGAGGCATATTAAACGCCCACATAAGAGCCCATTGCCGTGTTGAAATTAACAGGCGCAGTCTGCGGCGACCTGCTGTTGAAATTTTTTAAGCCGCCCATACGACCTTCAACTTGACTTAACGACTGCCATTTTATTAGCAACCGGGACCAACGGCTTAACGTGCCTTCCGAAGCACGGAACTGGGGTGGGTCTTACTGCCGTACTCAGAGTCGATTTAATGATTGATTAAGGAGTTTTAAGTAAAGATTAATAAAAAATTACTCTCAGAGACAGTTAACGAGTCATTATTGTCATTTAATGTCAATTAACTTTGAACTTAAACTTTGCTGAACCCTTACTTAAGGGGCCGAATAAATTTAATAAAATGTGTCTATTTTAGATGTTAAATTTGCCTTTTTAGTGAGGTGATAACAATAAGGCTAAAGGTCTTATGTGCTATACACTAATTAGCACGACCAATTACAGTTCTGGTAGTCTCGGACTGTTTGACGGAGCACAAAAATATAAAAACTATTAAATGACGGATAATTTCACATTTTCCGGCATCAGCGGGCTTATACTCGTAACAAATGTTTTCTCTCGACTTGAGGCGGAATCACCCTACTCTATGACAGTATCCCCGATACATACAGTACACGTGGGATGTGAATCTCCAGCACTTATTCAATGTGGCATAAAAAAGTGGAAATAATAGTAGGAGGGAAAGTAGCGTTCATTTTTACAAGGAATTTCATACCGGCTAATATTCCTTCGGGGATAAGGCGTGAGAGATAAACAAAATAAATAATAGATAAACTATCAGACCAGAACCACATAGATGCATCTGCGGTTCCATGGTCGGGGCCGATGGTCACCACGCATTGAGTTGTCGTCGTTGTGTGCTGGAACCCCCGGGCCTCAGCAGATCAGATGGAAAGCGACCAGACGGCTTAACTTTGGTGCCATGGACAAAGGGTAGGTGCCTAGTGTGGGATGCCACATGCGTCTGCACTGTTGCAGCCTCGCACCTTAGTCGTACCATCCACGCACCGGCTGCGGCGGCGGAGGACGCCGCTAGTAAGAAGCGGTTAAAGTATGCGACGATGGAGACACAATATAATTTTGTGCCGGTGGCGTGGGTCGCTCTTAGCCTCTGATCCCAAACTGCCCAAAGTCTTTTGGGCAGTTGGGGATCAGAGGCTAAGAGCCTCATTTCAGAAATCGGCCGACGGATGCGTCAAAATAATGGTGACCCTCGTTCCGGGTCGTTCCTGAGGCAAAGAATGGCCATTGCTATTCAGAGAGGCAATGCCGCCTGTGTCATGGGCACCTTTGCGTCGGGAACCATGCGGGACGGGTTAATTTGACGTAGAATTTATTTAACATGTAAAAAAAAAAAGAAACTATCAGTAATTCAGTTTTTAATCAGTATTCGCATTTTACTGAGAGATTAAAGATATTTAATTATTCATTCTAAGTCATACGGGTGTGGGTACAGTTTGTACTTATCTCTCGATTATAACCAATGTATCGATTACTCTTCTCTTCAAAAAGTTGAAATACATTATTTTTAGGCTTTATACAAACAAACGTAAAATTCAAACTAGTGCAATTTTTGAAATTTACCTTAACATTTCAATCTTGATTCCTCTCCAACGCACTGGACTACAACCACTACAATATACACTGCACTTAAATAGAACCACTTTTAAGTAAAAAAAAAACTTTTCATTTTGCAACACTTAAATGGACTTTTGGAGACAGAATTTTTTTGCAAAACCTGATATTTATAGAAAAATTACGTTATACCAGAGTTTGATAAATATATTTTAGATTAATTATTGAATACTGTTTTTGTCAAAACGTAAAAGCGTAACAAACAAACTCTCTTTATAAGTTAGTAATAAGCTTGATACAATTTTATAGTGTTCCCGTTAGCCGTGAAGGCTTCCGGCAGTAGTCTACCAATGAAAGCTGCCACATAATGAGGGAGGTGTCGGAAAAGTGATTGAAAACTTAATAGCGACTGACTATAAATGGCAGTTCATAATAATAAAACTGTCTTAGTTGCATTTATTTCGTTATAACCAGCTTTCACTCTTTACCTAAAGTCACATTATGATAATATAGGATATTTATATCAATATCATTTAACATAGGATTTTTATATCAATAGTCATGACATTTATTTCAATCAAATCACTTTAGTGCAGTTAACTGCCTGACATAGGTTTCATTATTGTATGGCCTGATTACTAAGACCTTTTAGCCAAAACTTATTTATTTCATATTTCTCCAATCTTCTTATTATCTAAAATGTCCCAGTCCTCTACGTCTTAGTCAAGTCTAGTCTTAATTCATGGTAAGTCTCACGCCGATATAATGGTTGTTATACTGAGGTTTTCAGTGGGGTTTACCTACGTGGCAAAATAGATAATAGCATTTCACTGCATATATATCATTGTCTTTCACTATATCACGTTAACACAACTTTTATATCCAAGAAACCACCACTCCCGCCCATAAAACAAGATAAATGCACTAGTTTTAGAAAATAATATACAGCAAGCGTCCGCACTTGCCTACTTTCCCGCGTAGACCCCTTTAGTGCAATTAACTGCTAGACATAGGTCTTATTGTGTGTGTTTGTAGTTATTTTATAGACTAGTTACTAAGACCTTTTTGCCAAATCTTATTTATTTCATATTTCTTCAATCGTCTTATTATCTAACTAAAATGTCCCCGTCCTCTACGTTTTAATCAATTCTAATTTAAGGTTAAGTAAGTCAGTCTAACCCCAGTATAGTAGTGGTTGTTATACTGAGTTTTTTAGTGGATTTTACGCGGCAAGATGAAAAATCTTATTTCACTGCATATATATCACCGTCCTTAACTATAGCCTTTTAACACAACTTTTATGTCGAAAGAACCATCCCACACAAGAAACAAGATAAACGCACTAATTTTAGAAAATAATATACTGGAAGCATATGCTGATTTTTTCTGAGCCCTTTAATTTTTTTACTAACATAAAAAAGAGCTACTTAAGATTCTACTATTTGTTTAGTAATTTATTTAAGCAACTCCGTCATAATTGGAACACGTTTTTCTGAAAGGTTGGTTGACTAGACATGACAGGTTCTTCAGGTCAGTTAAATATTATTGCAAAAAGAATTTAAGTACCCAATGTCAATTCTTTCATTATTTTCTCAATTAAATTATTGACATTATACTTTATCGATTAAAACACAGATAACACATAATTGAGATGTAAATTATACGATCATTACATTCACATTATCAGTTGTAATTACAGCTTTTGATCAAGAAAAACTTGCTCCGTATCAAATAAGTTATAAATTAGTAAGTTTGATAAAAAAAAAATAACTATCTTCACGCTGTATCCCTGATGGGGTAGTCATAGAGGACAGATCGCCAGGCTTCGCGATCCATGCATACTTCTTTCGCTTCTTCGAGATTCATCAATCGCTTCATACACGCACGTCTGGGAATCCGAGTACTTTTGACCTTTCCGTTTTTGAGCAATCTGCTCACGTGGTCTTCATATGTAAGTCTCGGCTTACCCTGATCTCTTCTACCCTCTGCTTTCGCACAATATATATTCTTCGTCAATCGTTCCTCACTCATTCGTTGGACGTGTCCAAACCAACGGAGCACGCCCTTTTCGTAAGTTTGATGAGTTGCTTAATATAAATACTTTGCGAAAGTGAACTTAACCATTATGAGAATTATCAAGAACTTGTTACATTAACGTAGTTATTGATAATTACACCCTTTAAATCTGAATCGCCCTTAAATTAAGTTACATAATACTTACATATTTCGAAATAATGTTATAAGTAAGTGAAAGTGTTATTAACAAACTCTTTATTTAATTTGCGGTTATTTTTTGTCATGTTTTATAAAATTGTTCAACTGTTTCTTTGACTTTTTAACCCCCAATAGAAAACGAGGGGTGTTATAAGTTTCATTAGTGAATTTGTCTGTCTGTGGTATCGTAGCTTTAGAACGGATAGATTCAGAAATGAAAATTCACAATTCACATTGAACTGAAATTCGGTATACTGTACTGTTACTTTGATGTCATTTCCACGACATGGCAACCTGGAACTTACTGCTGGATCAAGTAGTCTAAGAGATACCCAATTATTTGGAAAATTATAGTATTTTACTATGATTGGACTTATTAGAACAGTCTCAACGAGTACCTATTTGTTGTTCTTTTTCGATAAATTTTAATTTTCAAATTTATCATGTCGATTATTGATTATTATTATATAATATATAGTATATATAATAGCCAAGATAAAAAAAATCAAATATAGTTTAGGCTACGTTTGTCTAAACTAAAACCAATGTCATACCTACTTTATCTAAGCTCAATCGGCAAATAATCTTAGAATTCTTTATAACAATATTAAACAACACAAGCCAATTAACATACATATATTATTGCAAGCCCTTCACACATGTTTTGAATAATATTTCAACTGTAACCTTCAACTACATAAATTACGTAATATTATGATTGAATGACACAATGACACTTTATTAAGATCACATCAAGATGGCCGACAGAAAATCAATCGAACTTTTGGCGCCAATCCTTTTACATCACAATTATTTTCCTTAGATGTTACCTATATGTTGTAATGGCGTGCGGACATAAAATAATTAGGCATACCATAATAGGACACAAAACCTTGTCTTCCGAGTTAGATAGACAAGTTATTTAGGTTTGATTCATGTATGATTTATCATCACTAGCCACCATAAGTGTTGTAATTGTTTCTGTGCTGAATGAGTTCATACAAGGTGATCTGTACTTGTATTGTTTGATCTTAATCACGATAATCGAAAATGGTAACATTCATTCATCATTGTAACGTTAATTATTGTTACTAGTATTATATAAGACATAATCATGATTGTTTTTTTATTATGAATTTCCACACTTTAAGGTTATTTTAAGGTTTCATATATTCATGTCATGGGCGTAGCCCGGGCGAGGGTTTTAGGGGTTCAAACCCTCCAAAATGTCATCATCATCCCAGCGTCTGTCTCTTCACTTCTATTTTAATTTCTGCAATACGCAGCATTGGCGCGGCGGTGGGGCTCTAACAGAGGCATGAGGTTTTATAAACCTGTGCCTCCAATCTGAACGGCATTTCGCACCCAAAATCTGCTTTAGAATGCCTAAACAAGTGCGGTCTATCCAAACATTTAGAATTATTAGAAGTATTGGAAAACCCCCTTAAACTAAATCCTGGCTACGCCCGTGATTCACGTTGTCTAATGTTTCAACCAGGTTGCATCGGCCATGTTCACAGGCTGACCCACTCAGTGGGCAAGTAATAAAAACGTATAAACCCTTTAAGTAAACCACCTTTATAAATAAAATATATATAATTAGAGAAGTTGTCTAAACTAGTTAATAAACAATTTCTTTATAAGATACATTTTTTAATCGTACGTCACTAACTTTAAAACATATGACATAAGAACAGTTACAATGAAACTGTAGAATTGAAAGTAATCATTCAAATATTCTTGTCTCAACCATAAAATTAATCTGTACAACTGCTAATCGGACTCTACCACCGAGGGTTCAGTAAAAATACGTTTTTGAAGATATACTTCTTTTGGCGCGTTAGGGAAAAATTATGAGAGTAATTTTTTACGATATGCGCTCAGACCGTCGAGAAAAACCGACAGCCTGGTGAAGTTAGTTGATAAGTGTTTCCTTGACAACTGTTTTCCAATACCTTGAAGTTAGCTATAGTCAACATTTTAGTTTTTTCTACAAAAGTAGGATATTTTTTTTAAAAAGATTTTTATCCTTCGACGGCCAAAGAAGTAAAACTTCTAACGCGTGTACATAAGTACACATACCATACCTTCACATTTTTTTGCGACTTAAATGAACATGGCATTTTTTTACGTTAGCTTGTTATTCACAAATTAGTTTTAATTTTAACTCGATACCTTCACGCGTACTCGAAATAAAGGTCTTGACAGACGGGCGGGCGGGCAACAAAGGGTTCATATAAAGGTTCCGCTCTTTTCATTTGAGGGTGATGGAGGATCCCTAAAAACGTACAGCTGACAAATATAGGTCTTTCGTAAGACCTACTGCATTGTATGTACTCGTAAGTACAAATATGTGCGAGTTTAATACTAAGCTGGAAATCTCAACGGGCCTTGAAGGTGAAGGTCAAACTAGCCATAAAATAAAGGTGAGGTCGTAAAATTAATTGTGAGATGTAAATTTAATTGTGTTTAGGAGGATACCTTGAGGTCATAAACGTGCTATTGACGATAAACCCTTTGTTTTATCTCTATTAAATCTGTCATAAACCTTGCACATAACGATGTGGAGTTATTTTACTAGTTTCTGTAAAAGATTTTGCATACCTAAAGTTTTTAGCACACTATTATTATAACTGTGAAGGTTTGTAAAATCAAATTGGCTGAAATTTGGTATACCGACAGCTTTCACAACAACTTGAAACTGAAAAAAAAGTTGATCAAGTTCCTGTGAAAAACGGGCACGGGAATATTTGCCTATGCGAGCGAATCCACCCGCATTAGCTAGTTTATTGTATTAGAAGCTATAATAAAATTATTTAGAGACTTTTAATTTCATGGAATGAAAATATTGTCACCGCGTAGCGTCTATAACATTCGACATAAACATAAGTTTATAAAATAAGTATCACTTCGTTATATATTCGGTCGGCCAAAGTTACGCCGCACAATTTTCGAAGTGATCGCATCTCCACAGCATTCAACTTACTTTCATGCATCTTCTGACATACCCAGGTTTTGCTACCGAAAAAAAACGTTGGTACTAGCACTGCGTTATGAATCGCGAGTCGTGCTTCTTCCATCCGCGCCAAACATACTTCCTAAATACACAATTTCATTCACTTGCTCTAGACGTTCCTGGTTTAGTCAAATCTTGCATTTAGTTCCTACGTCACTTATTTCAAATAATAGAACCTTAGTTTTACTTGCATTCAAGCGAAGACCTTTACTTTTGCACTCCTCTTTCATATTAGTGACTAATGCCTGAAGGTCGGCTTCTGATGAGGCCATGAGCACCGCATCATCAGCGTACAGCAGACAATTTACTATTAAGTCAGTTAATCTTTCAACTTCTGCAGGCAATGTCCAGATACACTATGAACAGCCAGGCGGAAATGACACAACCCTGTTTGACGTCTGTACAGACGTCGACTAAAGGTGACACATCCCCCCCTACTCGCACGCAAGCCTTACCGTCCCTATAAAGCGACTGTATTGCCCGCAGTAGCGAGCCGTCCACACCATATCCGGGCAGCAAGGCCCACAGAGTTTCTCTCACAACGTTATCAAATGCTTTTCCAGATCCACAAAAGCGCAGAAAACCAACTGGCTAACAGCCAGAAACTTCTACAGTATCATGATATACATACATATTTATTTCTAAATGCATACATATAGGAATGCAAACATATAGGAAACACCCAAACTCCGAAATCAACATTTGTAAATCACACAAATATTTGTTCCGACTCAAGAATCGAACCCGGGACCTCATGCGCAGAAGTTGCATTACACAACAACCGCATTAAATAATACGTAAAAAGTCCTTAATATTACAATGTAATGTACAAGTCGTGTTAGTTTAAAAATATTATTGTCTTTGTTCGCTATCAACTTCACAGTTCACGTCATCACACATAACCGTCACAGGTTTAGGTGCTGACTTGGACTAAAATAACATTTCAGAAAAAAATGTCAGATTATTTAACAATAAAAAAATGACATCCTTTAAAAAAAAATTGTGTGTATCAGAGTACACAGGTAAGAAGTGAAACTTCCTTTTTTTTAAAGCTATAAAATTTCTCTCGTATGTCGATTAAGAAGTTTTACTTCAAAACAACATGTGTGTAACTGAAAAACGTAACAATTATTTTTATTGCTATAATATTTCTCTGGACGATAAAAGATTCTTTCGATAAAGAAGTTTCACTTAAATATAGGCAATACCTTACTAAAGTCTTTTAATAAAACAAAAATCCTTTTCCCATTGAAACTATGGATATTTATGAAACTACAAAGGCGTTATAATTACGCGTCGGCGGCGCTTGTTGCCCCCGCGCAACCCACGACTCGGCCTTGCAAGGACGTTGTTGCAGCTTACGTAATATAACCACAGTACACATACAACAGCAATTCACCTTTATACAATGGCAGTGATTGTAATTTGTTGGTACGCTGACATAAATTAAGTGTTCAGTGGCAATTATATATTATCTCAATTGGCGCCACCGAAGATATTAAATAATTTGGTAACAATATTTACTAATATTATTAAGCTGAAGAGTTTGTTTGTTTGTTCGGTTGAACGCGCTAATCTCAGGAACTACTGGTCTGATTTGAAAAAAATATTTTTGTGTTAGATAGCCCATTTATCTAGGAAGGCTATAGGCTATATATCATTACGCTAATACACTGGGGAGCAGAACAGTCGTCATAAATGTCGACAAATCGGGCAAATTTTTATGAATCATTGTAGAATTTATAAGCGACGGGATTAAATAGGTGCGACGGGAGGTCGAAATATTCCACGGGCGAAGCTGTGGGGGTCATCTAGTGTATTATATAAAAGAAGAAAAACGTGCTTAAAGAAAGTAGAAGCTATAAAAAAGAAGAAAAAAATACGGAAAAGTTAAAAGGACTCGGATACCCAGTGGTGCATGTATGAAGCGATAGATGAATCTGCAAGAAGCGAAAGAAGTATGCATGGATCGTGAACCCTGGCGATCTGTCCTCTCTGACTACCCCGTCAGGGATACAGCGAGAAGATGGTTAGTTAGTAAGAAGCTATACTATACTAAACCAACAACATGCTTAGGAATACATAAAAACATACGACTACAATGATGAAGGACACATTGACGCAAAACTAAACCGTCTATCAGCATTATGCGCCTTAAGAAAAAGCTTGTTAGTGCCAAATTAAAACGGTGTAATTATCAAAAACTTTTAGATATGAGGATGGTGTACAGTTGCTTTTGAAATGTATTCGTTTGTGTGCGTGTGTTTAGCTCTAAATTGTGCGGTAGAGCACAGAACGACATTTTGATAATCCGTTTAAACGTATTGTAATTATTTTGAAGCGCTCGTGGCCCCGCGGTCTCAGTGTTCTGTAAACGATCACTGAGTTACGCAACTTTCACTATGGCTGGTCCTCGGATGGGTGACCACTTTGTGGCATTTACATTTGCGAGCGTTTCCGTGCTTCGGAAGGCACGTTAAGCCGTTGGTCCCGGTTGCCAGTAAAATGGCAGTCGTTAAGCCTGGTTAAAGGCCTTATGGGCGGCTTGAAAATTTCAACAGCAGGTAGCCATAACCTGCGTCTGTCTATTTCAACACGGCAATGGGCTCACCACCTATTACGTGGGACAGGAATCCACACGGTGAAAAGTGGGCATATAATATGCCTCTGCCACCCCTTCGGGGATAAGGCGTGATGGATATTTACTAATACACTGGGGAGCAGAACAGTCGTCATAAATGTCGACAAATCGGGCAAATTTTTATGCATCATTGTAGAATTTATAAGCGACGGGATTAAATAGGTGCGACGGGAGGTCGAAATATTCCACGGGCGAAGCTGTGGGGGTCATCTAGTGTATTATATAAAAGAAGAAAAAAGTGCTTAAAGAAAGTAGAAGCTATAAAAAAGAAGAAAAAAATACGGAAAAGTTAAAAGGACTCGGATACCCAGTGGTGCATGTATGAAGCGATAGATGAATCTGCAAGAAGCGAAAGAAGTATGCATGGATCGTGAACCCTGGCGATCTGTCCTCTCTATGGCTTCTCTACGCAACTTTCACTATGGCTGGTCCTCGGATGAGAAGGCACGTTAAGCCGTTGGTCCCGGTTGCCAGTAAAATGGCAGTCGTTAAGCCTGGTTGAATACCTTATGGGCGGCATGAAAAATTTCAACAGCAGGTAGCCACAACCTGCGTCTGTCTATTTCAACACGGCAATGGGCTCACCACCTATTACGTGGTACAGGAATCCACACGGTGAAAAGTGGGCATATAATATGCCTCTGCTACCCCTTCGGGATAACGCGTAATTATTTTTCGCAGTACCTTTTTTTTCAGAAAAACTTACGGCCCACCGGATGAAAAGTGGTCCCCATAGCCTATTGTCCCTTTATATACCTTCTAAAACCCAATTTGAAGAACCCCATAGTGTACCTACCTACAGTTATAATCATTGTTTTTGTTTTGTTTATTATGTGACATTTTGTCAGCGTTTTGTGAATAACAGCCAGCATGCAAAATTCCTATTCTATTTCAAGAAGTTGTTATTAAGCCGTAAGTATTTAATTAGGTTGGTATTACAAAATCCTTTTATTATCTACAAGCTTTTGTTTTGTGTAAAAAAGCAGCGTTTAATCGGTCCCAGGATCATGAATATATCAATATCAACTCAGTGAGTTAGGAGTAACTGCCTACCAAACATTTTGTAACATTCGTTGACATATAATTTAACATCAGTATATAATATCGACAAATTAAAGAAGGCTTACTGTTCTATGTTTATTCATTTTAAACACTACTGATGTCAGATAAATGTCAAGTAGTTTTGTTATGTCATGTAATTTGTCGAATCGATGTTGAGTACTGTTGAAAATTACTTGTAATATTTTTACAAGCGTTGGTACACGAGGTCACAGTATACAAGTGCTTATGTAGATTATGCAGATTTGTTTACCAGTATGCAAACAGTAAATTTCGTAATTTATATTTGAGGTGGTTAGCAAAGATAGTTGTTTAAATCAGGCCGATGTTCGTTTTACTTGTTAGTTAACTTACGCCATTACAAGTTAGATTTGTTAATAACTTCGACATAAATTGGGTGGAGTAAGACTAGGATCGATTTGCCGCCTAAGTTATTGTAGACCACTTGAACCTACTCAACAAGCTGCTTAGCTACAGGCTAAGTGCGACCTAGTCTAATAGTCTAGTAAATAGTCTAATATATAATTATTGGTGATTAGTGAAGCGCTCGTGGCCCCGCGGTCTCAGTGTTCTGTAAACGATCACTGAGTTACGCAACATTCACTATGGCTGGTACTCGGATGGGTGACCACTTTGTGGCATTTACATTTGCGAGCGTTTCCGTGCTTCGGAAGGCACGTTAAGCCGTTGGTCCCGGTTGCCAGTAAAATGGCAGTCGTTAAGCCCGGTTGAAGGCCTTATGGGCGGCTTGAAAATTTCAACAGCAGGTAGCCACAACCTGCGTCTGTCTAATTCAACACGGCAATGGGCTCACCACCTATTACGTGGGACAGGAATCCACACGGTGAAAAGTGGGCATATAATATGCCTCTGCCACCCCTTCGGGGATAAGGCGTGATGGATATTTATTTATTTATTTATTGGTGATTAAAAAAATATATCACTTAAACTACACTATGTTTAATAGCCTTCGCCCGCGACATACTTAAGAGAGTCAATTTCATAAATCCCTGCTTTAGCAGATTCCGACGTTATAACTAAGTCATATTTTTTTCAAATATTTAGTCAATGTATTCAGTAATTTGGACTATGCGTTAATAAAGTACTCGGTCAGTTTCGATGGTAATTTTGTATATTAAAGATTAGCACTTATTTTATATTTGTAGATCGATTATAATGTACTTTTATTTCATTTTTATACTTTGAAATCTATGGTGTTCTTTGACATTTAATGTAAATATTTAATGCTAAATGTAAATTTCAAACACAGTATAAATTATAAATGAAATAAAGACATGAAATTTATGGGAATAGTTGATTTCCTTGAGAGAGAAGTACTAAATCTGTCAGTCAAATTCACGAAAAAACGATAAGTACTTCGACCATAATTCGTAAGTGTTTGCTATAATAGAGTAAACAAACAATACCAAATAGCCTAAAGCGCATAGAACACGTTTCACAGTTTTCAAAATTTTCATGTTCCAGGTAGCTTATTATTACAGAAATAATATCATTCTGGTACTCACCAAGTCCACAAATAAGGTAAGTCGGGGGCGGTTTTAGCACAGAACGTGCGTAAGCCCCCCTGACAGTTTCCAGCGCCCTGGGTGCACCAGCCACCAGTAGTACTCCTGGAGACACATACCCAGCATACCGGAGCTCTGCAGTAGCTGCCGCCAACGCCCCCGCCCACCAGCATTTTGCGTTCGCTGATAGAAAGCTCTGGAACAAGAAAACAAATTGTTTAATAAACTTACTATAATCTAGAGCCTTGAGGCTACTTAGCCACTTTTAATAAAGTGGCTTGAGCGTATATTTGCCGCTAAATAGAGTATTATCATAATTCTAGCCACTTTTAATAAAGTGCCGCTAAATAGAGTATTATCATAATTCTCTATTTAGCGGCAAATATACGCTCAAGGCTTTTTAAAACCTGTAATGATAATTCAAAACAGGTTTTAAAACATTTGAAGCGCTCGTGCCCTTGCTAGTTACGTGTTCTGTAAACGATCACTGCGTTAAGCAAATTTCACTATAGATGGTCCTTGGATGGGTGACCACTTTGTGGCATTTATATTTGAAGGCACGCTAAGCCGTTGGTCCGAAAAACTTAGGTTGAAGGTGCTATAATTTGTCAAGGTAAGGAAAAATGATGCGAGAATATTTTTACGATGCGCGCGCAAAACCGTCACCATGTAGTTCGCTGAAGTGTTTCCAACATATAACTGCATTGAAAGTAGTTTTAATTCTTTTGATGTTTTTTTTTTCTTAGTAATTTATCTTTACTGTTACAAACAAAGAGTTGTGGTATATGTGATGAAATCATATTAAACTAAAGCAGTATAACTCTTAACATAAGCGCACACACACTTTGAATTATAATCATTATTTATTTATAGGTCGACAGAAAAGTCCTCGATCGCATAAATCTTTGTATACTGGAGACTTAACCACGTGGGCGAAGCTACGGATATCAGGTGGTGGAGGTCTAATCTAATATATAAAAATATCGTGTTACAGCGGTTTTGGTCGAACTCCTCTAAAACGGCTTGATGTTAGTTATATTTCTCATGTATATTTGGTAGGTACGATAATAAATAAAATTAAATATTGTGGGACACTTTTCACACAGCGCCATCTAGCTCAAAGTAAGCTATAATATTAGCTTGTGTTATGGGATCTAGATAACTAATAAATATACTTATATATTTTTAAATACATAAATATTATACATAGGAAACACCCAAACTCCTAAACACACATTTGTGGATCACACAAATATTTGTTCCGACCCGGGAATCGAACCCGGGACCATTTGCGTAGCAGTCGGATACACTCCCATCGAGCCACAGAGGCAGTCAAATAATAATAAATTATAATAATAACAATAATAGGTAGTAAAGTATTTGTATTTTTCTTTCTTACATTATTTTTTTTATGTTCTATCAATATTTTAAAAGCAAAAGTTCGTTGACGCTCAAATGAATAAAATTTGGTGTGAAGGTAGATGACACATAGGCTAGGATATACTTTTTATCCTGGGAACGTGTTCATAAGAAAACTAAACTGCGCAGGCAGAGCCGCGGTCCTCTAGTAATTTACATAGCAGGCAAGGTTGATCGAGTCAGGATTGGTCCTAAGTCACAGTCGTACCTCCATTAATTTGAAACGCAATGTTCGCATCATTACAAACAACATTAATAAATAATCGAATGAACTTAAAGTTGAAATTTGAAAATTATTTGAGTAAGTTAATATTTTGTGTAATAGACCATTAACACGCACGTGCAAACTTTGCAAACTAGCAACTACGAGTATTTGTAGTAAGTCAAAATTTTACATTCAAATGCCGTTAATTTATTGACATACCTAGAAACAACCATTTAAGATAGGGTAATTAAACACTTCACTAAAAAATTCACTTTAAAACTTTTCATTTCATAAATAGATCTTAATCTGAAAGACCTTAATCAAAAAATACTTTCAGCAAAGTAGCAATACCCCAACGTTATGCTGTTGACAAGAAAATGAATATATACGTGTAACTAGAAAAGTCTTTTTATAGCACTTTTTCAGCGTGAATATACCAAATTACAGCTTTCTAGTGCTAAATGTTTGAGTCAAATTTACATAAACTGTAGTATAATATCTAGATCTATAGTTCGATCATGTCAGGGCCGCCATTTCAAAATTCAAAATGTACATACTGCACGATACTTCAGCAACAAAATGTAGCTAGTGTACTTCGATATTCTGACATCCACGCGTCCTTGACCAGCACTTACCGTCTTCTGGCATTTTGGAATTTCACAACGATGCTCTTTAGGCCCTACACCAGATCGGCCGCTTACGACATAAGGAGACTGACTGACACCAGCTCAGGCTTAATACACTTTTAATATGTCTGTAATGAAACGTGACTAAATATCGCTAATGAAAGAGTTCTTTGAGGTTTACTAAAACAAATGTCTCAACGAGATCATGGTGAATACTACATAATAAACTATGGTTACCACGCGTATTCTGATTTTGATAAGGTACTGAGGGAGATTTCTTTCATACATAACTAGCTGACCATCGCGGCTTCGTCCGTGACATACTTCAAATGCTTTATTAATTTCTGATTCACATTTAATTTTTGCATACATACACACATATTGTTACACCTTTATCCCCGAAGAGGTAGGCAGAGGTATACTACATTTTACTGTATGCACTTTGGACCCACGTAACAGGTGGTGAGCCCATTGTCGTGTTGATACGGACAGGCGAAGGTTGTGGCGACCTGCTGTTGAAAATTTTCAAGCCCACCATAAGGCCTTCAACTGGGCTTAACGACTGCCATGTTACTGGCAACCAGGACCAACGGCTTAACGCGCCTTCGGAAGCACGGAAACGCTCGCAAATGTAAATGCCACAAGGTGATCACCCATCCGAGGACCAGTCATAGTGAAAGTTGCTATTATATTTAAAACTTAATTGTACTTAACAGCAAACGGCAGACATTTGTTAGACTGTGGGGTTGTTATAATTTACAAGAATATTGTTAGTTAAAAAAAATTAATTATAGATCTGGAGACTGTTAAATAAGTACGTATATGATTAAAACGTCAGACTTTAACTAGAAAAGTCAGATAATATTTTCAGTATAAAATTTCTTCTGAAATGTATAATTATTAACTTTAGACGCCCTTCATGTTGCACGAAAAAAGAAATCTTGTCAAAACTAAACAAATACTAATTACTACCTTCATGATATTTGTAGCATGTCTAGGCAATATCGCTATATACCTACTAAAATAGTAGTGTATAAAGGTCACATTGTTCTTGCTGAAGCAGACCCTAGACGGCGATGTAGCGTACTAAGCATGTAGAACCTTTTCCAGCCCACAAGTAGGACAACACCCGAACCCTCCCCAAAGAAGCGGAAAAACACTCAAACGCCCCAAAGAGACGGGATAGCATTCAAACCCCTCGAAGATGAGGCTGCGTTGGCGGATAAAGTCTGTCTGGAGCCCTGGTATTCTCCTTTTCTACTTATCGTGGGCTCAAGATGAAAATGCAGGTTTTTTTTTTTCATAAAAACTCTCTCGCTTGTTCCTTTTTTTTTGGTTTATGATCTTAAAACGTAGATGGGTACTATCTGAAAATCAGCGCTGCATATTGTCACTACCGATGATATGTAGCATATATGCTGAGAGGGCCACCCTTTCAGGCACGCACACTGATTTAAATGTATTTAAAATTTGGCATCAATTACAAATTTTGATTATTGTTATTTTTTATCTTTTTTTTTAGTTTATTTGCGTTGGTTGCTATACATAAATATTTATTTTATTTTTCTTTTGGACTAATGTGCGTCCTGAATAAATGTTTTTGTTTCTTTCTTTAAAACTATGTTTTTCTAAAGTTATATTATGTCTCTATATTTTAGATTTTAAAGATGCATTATGCTGTCTGAATCGTCTCTCAAGTATAGATTTTGACAGGTCTGATCTTCGTTTACGTGAGACGAGCTCGTTTGACAACTCAATAAATAAACGTTCTGTTATAGCATTTAAAACAAGGAAATTTGTTTTTATATCTATATTACGTCAATATTATAGGCAAGTGACAAGCTTTTTAATGTATTTACATTGTTACACTAGGCAATATTTTATAACATTTATTAAAATTCACAAATATAATATTTATAATTGTATGATTTTCGATAGAATAAACTGAGTGATACGGATAAAAATGTCGAACATGTGAAAACGTCACGTTCTAGAAACCAGTGCTTAAGTTTTGATCTTGTCTTAAAACAAATTTCATATGATCTTAGTTCATAGGATACTTAAGATATATTTTAAAATACGGTCCTCAGTGTTCTATAAACGATCACTGCGTAAAGTAACTTTCGATATGGCTGGTCCTTGGATGGATTACTGCTTTGTGACATTTCTATTCACGAACGTTTTCGGGCTTCGGAAGCCACATTAAGCCGTTGGTCCCGGTTGTCAGTAACATAGCAGTCGTCAAGTCAAGTCAAAGGCCTTATGGGCGGATTGAAATGTTTCAACAGCAGGTCGTCACAGCCTATGTTTGTCCATTTGAACACGGTCTCTTGTTCGGGACTAAAATGCTTACAGTGAAATGTGGGTAAAGTATGCCTCTGCCACTCCTTCGGGTGTGATTTGACTTTTTTATTAGTGAACGAACCACCCATCTTGCATTTTATGCCTTTTATGGACGTTAAAGAGAAATTTCTCCAGCACCATAACGGCACTGCAGTTAGCGATGTGAAAATATCTATAATGAGTTTAACACCAAGCAATTTTAGACATGTCATTAATAAGCTCTAATTTGCAATCGATAGTTTTATGAGACAATATAATAAGGTGTCTGTTAAACCAGTAACCAGCACTCGGTCCACTTTCGCAGTAACTACCCACTAACTAATAATATTAATATTCTTGTACAAGACTCTAATAATCAATATAATAGACTTGCCTTATTCAAGTTTATATTATTAGCAGGCTCAGCGCCACGCTCTAGTCTACTTTGAAAATTTTAAGTCGGTTAACGTGACTTTCAAAGGCAAATACGAGTGGAGAGACTACTGAGGTTTTTGAACAAAAATTGTCGCTCTGGGAGGATGCAACTGTCCTAATTCAAGACCGAACTCGAATTATGACAGTTGCATATATATAATACATAGACTGAAATCTAAATAGCCTAAGTAAAATGTTAAAATTCGAGATCCGGTCCTCGCCTATTTCCTCCAATATTGTAACCTACCATAAAAGATATTTCATAACTATAAAAGATATTTCATATACTGACTTCTAAGGATATGTATGTCTATGTATTCAGTTTTTATGAGGGTTCTATTGCTTATAAACATAATGCATCGTTAAACATCAGTCTGAAATCAATTGAATTCATCAGTCTGATATTAGAAAAAATTGAATTTCGTCTCAAAAGACGTTCAATAATACAATCTCTACTTGAATACAGTTTTTCATGACGAGGTCCGTATTCTAGAACGTTTATCAACACTCAAAAACACTTGAGAGTAGATTTTATAAGGCAAAATCTAGTCTCAAGCGTCGATCGAGTGTTGAGAAACGTTCTGGAAGACGGACCTGAGACACCTTTCAAAATACGGGCCTGAGTTAGGGAGGCTACGAGCGCTTCTGATATTTAAATTCTAAATTCTGCTCTTCAGAGTGAAGATTTTAGATCCAACTGCAATTAAGAAACTAGGATTCACGTCCACAGTACACACAGAAGAAGTAAGAATAGCTTATTATGGGTTGGTATTTTCAACAATGTAAAAAATAAGCTTTTAAATTCTCATTGTTCATTACAAAGTGCCATAAATAAGTGCAAATTGTAAATACATACATACAGTTTTTCTATGTAAATTGGTCGTAAAAAGTCTCCACAAAGGTCTTATAACAATGCAACCTGTTTAGATAAGCGTGCAGACTTCGAAATAGCAATCAAAAATAATGAAACTTGGGACCAACTTTGTTCAAATGTTTGATCACATATTTATGACGACAGGATGTCACGATTGACATACCTATTAATATAGCATTTTTTGCTAAAGCTCCAAATCTATCCATGCAAACAAATTTATAATAAAGGAAAGATTTTATTTTGTCTGTAGCCGATAAACTTTAACAGGTGCAACGTGGTTTTAATTGTGCCACAGATGAAGCAGTGGGGCACCGCCGTTAATATTATTAAAAAATCAGTTTAGTTAGTTAAACCATTTATAACTTAAATAAAAAATTCTAAAAAACATCATTTTGTCAAATATTTGGTTGGAACTGGATTCAAAGGTTCAAAACAAAGTTCGTCGGAATTATTTCGTTGCAATTAAAAAAAAATATTACAACCAATTACAAAGATAAATTTTAAAAATAGAATTCAGTACATAGAAAATATCATTATTTTTTAAACTTTATTGACCATTTGGAGGCTTTGGCTGTGACATGACAGACTTCCAATTTCAAAATGATGTCAATCTGAAGGCTGACAAGCAGTTTTAGCTTAATAATAGAATCGCCTAGATTGACATACATATTAGAAATACAGAAGTTGTATCTAGTTACGTTTGTCTCTTCTTATTTTTTTTTTGTAATGCATTTGGCCTCTTTACTGCCCAAGCCAGATTCTCCTGCAAATAGTGCACCTGCTGACTAACAGAAGAGGTCATGACGAAGAAGCCTTGAAATAAAACCCTGCACCAACCAGTCTGGCCAAAATGGTACAATAATGTCATCTCAAAACGAATCTGGGAGAGGTCTAAGTTCTACAATAAGCTGTGATTGATTGATTGAATCGAAGAACAATAAGGTTTTTATTATCTACTAGCGACCCAGCCCGGATTAAGCTTACCACACACACAAACAAACAAACACACACATGCACACACACACACACACACACACACACACACACACACACACACACACACACACACACACACAACTATTTCATTTTTCATTTTCACACACGCGCGCGCATTTTCGCACCTCATACACAATCTAAGTTTTTTGAAATTTGTTTAAATCTTTTTTTTCTTTTTATTCTTATTGTATTATTTGCACTGTATATGATACTTAAAATATAAACTCTATAGCTATAGAAGAGTGTGGTCACTTGTCACAGGCATACTTTGCTTAAAAGGTGACCTCGATCAATATTTCTATACTATACTTTCTATATAACTCTTTATCAATGCAACAAAATACTTGATGCTTCAAACTGAACCTACATTGGCCATAGACAGTTTCCGAAACCATTGTTGTTGGTTGTCTTCGCCCATCTTGGGCAGCCTAGTCTTCAGTATTTATATTTTCTTAGTATTTAGTCATGTCATGACAAAGGACTACCTTTGTCGATGTCAAGTCCTCAGTCCTAGGTCCTGGTCCTTGCCCCAATAAGGCATGGATCCCTTGGATTTCCTATGCAAATTTGGAACTAACACAAACAACACCGCTATTCATTGAAATATATCACTTTCCATCACTAATGCACATTTCAGAACTCTTTATGTATAATATTTCAACATTATTAAACACAATAACAAATTTTACACTAGTTTTGGAAAATAATATACAACAAATGTGCGTCATTGCTAATGTTGGCGCCAAAACTCGTCTCCAAAACCTGAAATATGCATTTTTTTCTGCGCTATTCCATCTAGCGTCATGGAAAACTGCACCAACATTGGCCATAGATCGTATACTTACGTACTATGAGAAATGTAAAAGAAATTGTATCACCATCTTGGATCATTATATCAAAGTGCATTTTGTTACGGTCTGCCGACCATTCCCGTGTGAGTATTTGCTAGAATCTGACATTACATTATTTATACGCAATTTTAATCATCTTTCTTATAAATATGTGGAGTGTGAATGTTAGATGTTATTTCAAAGTCAAGCAATAAAATTAGCTTACAAATTAAAGTTTCAATTCAAAGAAACCCATAACATTTTTTGAGGTCTACTTTGTTTGGCTTTTTAATTACACTCATGTATATAAGTAGATAAGTTTTCTAGATCTTATAGCAAAACAAGCTAATATAAGCATCTAAAATTAAGAAAAATTCTTTAACCGCGCACTAATTCAATACGGGGATCAATAAATCATATTTTCTAAAGTGTAATTTATGCGAATTCTAAATTCAACAAAATGGTTTCCTTCCTATTGCTTAACTGTTTTTGGTAGCATTCCTTGTATTTCACTTTAAATACATAAAAACTGCATAGTTAAAAATTAAACTATATTTTACGCCATAATTGGCAAAGGAATGCACTCAAACAGCCGACGAAAACTATTAATGCCGCACGCGCCACTAAAAAGCAATCTCTTGTTACTGACGCAACTAATCTTAGTTCTTTTTTTAAACTTACACTATTAAATCTTTTATGGCAATGGTGCTAGGATTTATGAGATATTTCCTAAGCGCGGTGTTTAGATGTTATAAACAGGAAACAGGCCGAAGGAATTTATAAGAATTGTCAATTTTACTTTCTTATTTACAAGTAATAAATAAAATAAATAAATATAATTACATACAGAATACGTACTTATTATAAAGGACGTATTCTGTATGTAATTACGGACATTCCAGTATAGATATCTAAATTAGTTAAGATAAAAGCGAGAAAAGTGGTGTAATCTAAATTGAAAGATTTTTTAACATATTTCACTTCGGCTGGTCTTGAGATGGGTTACCGCTATGTGGCATTTTAATTTACGTGTATTTTTGGAGATTTTCATGCTTCGGAAGACACGTTAATCCATTGGTCCCGATTGCCAGTAACATGGCAGTCTTTATGACCAGTTGAAGGATTTATAGCCGCTTGAAAAAATTCAACAGAGTTGCCAGAACCTGCCACTGTCTATTTACTGTCTATTATACGGTAAAATGTGAAAATAAGTTATGCCTGTGCCTACCCCTTGCGAGATAAATGCGTGACTTGAATTATCAATGTACAAAAAAAAAAGCATTACAAGCGTTTAAGTATACCATACGAAAATAAATTAGAAGTATTTTTGAATGAAATGAACCGACATCCGAATTTATTTTAGTTTCATGACTTCCTGTGCAATAAATTACAGCCCATACTGATTATTAGACTTCACAGATTTTTGTAGAAATAAATTATGGAGACACACAAAAAGTTCTTAATTGGCGACGTCTGATGGAATGCTATTAGTAAAGAGAGATACAATTTCTCTTTTGGTCAACGGAAGGCTTTTATAGTAGCCTCTCAACATCAAATATAGCCTAAAAGACACACCGGTCATCAAACCACTAGCTGTTTTGCGTCAGCTTATAAATACGCCACCGTTACTCCTATGGAGATTCTTTTATATATTTATTTCTGACTACCCTGTCAGGAATACAATGTGAAGATAGTTAGTTACTCAACGGCTTGTTTACATTTGACACAGTACAATGACATTTGATTATTAAAACAGTGTTTCGTGCCATTCGTAAAGTGCCATGCAAACCAGCAGTATAAAAAAATTACCATTAAAATTAGAAGAAAATATTTCTAATACAAAATATTTTCTTTATTATTAAAATTATTCTATTCCAATGGAATTTCATGAAATCATTTATTTATTTTTAAAAAATCATTTACAATAATATTTTACTGTTTTACTTTTTTACTTTACTTAACTTTACAATAGCTTACACATCAGAATAACACACAGACTACTTTTTATCCAGGGAACAAGTCTCTGCGGGAAACGGGAACGGGAAAACTTTACCACGCGTGCGGAGCCGCGGGCGTTAAATAGTATTCCATACATCCAAGCATTGACAGGGGGCGTCTCCCCTTTACTGATACTATACACTATTACTACAGACGAAAGCTAGGCAACTAACATGCCACGTATGCAATTTTCGCCTACAGCTTTATATAAACTTGGTACGCAATATTATTACTTTGCGTCCAGAGCGCACACATACGGTTAGGTCCGATAGAGGCTTTATTCCGCGTACGCTTTGATTGTGAAATGAACTCCCTGCCTGGGTTTTCCCGAACATCTACAGTATGGGGTTCTTCAAAAGGGGTCTTAGAAGGTTTTATAAAGGGCAGCACGAGTGCTGCACCTCTGGTGTTACAAACGTCCATAGGCTGGGGTCCATAGGTCGTCCATAGGTGACCATTTTTACTATGCTTGTCTGACACCTCAGTGGTATAAAAAAAATTACTTTCGTCTCCATTAGGGCGCGACTGCGCAAGTAAGAGGGAGCAAGCAATATTCCTTCCTCTGTGTACATACCTAGTTATATTCCTTCACTAAAGAGTCATAACTTCATATCAGCAGAATGACAAGAATGCATGAGAATATAATTGTCTACTCAAATTAAGTACTAGACTCATTGTTTTATAATGATATCCAATTGGACAAGCTTTCAAATAATGCACTGCTTACATCAAGCGTAATTTAAATCTACAATAAACTGCAACCAACCAACTCACAATAGTTCTGATTGAGATTTACGAGCATTGCGTATCGTATTACAACACTGTCCACTATTAAATTTGCTTTAAAATCACTACAGGACAAGCATGCGTTAGGCAAATTGTTTGTTGCATTTATTTTGTTTATTTACAACTACAGAACTGCTTGATTTACTATTTAGTTTTGAATAATTTGAGCTGACTCATTAATTAATATGGTGATAACCCTTTAACAGACATTTTCCATTTAGATATTATACTTATGGCCAGAGAACTTATTGCCAGAGATTTTTAAGCCAACAGCATTAAGCTAAACAATTAAAATTACATACATACATACATATCGTCACGCATGTCTCCCATCGGGGTAGGCAGAGACTATGGCTTTCCACTTGCTACGATCCTGGCATACAACTTTCGCTTCTTCCACTTTCATAAGTGTTTTCATACACACACGCCGGTTAAGGGTACTCTTGACCTGACCTTTTTCCAAAATGTCTTCTATTTGATTGACATATGTACGTCGAGGTCGCCCCTTACCAGTTTGCCCATTCACTCTCTTCTGATAAATCTGTTTCGTTAGTCTACTTTCATCCATCCTCTCCACGTGTCCGAACCATCTAAGCATACCTTTTTCTATCTTAGTCACTACTTCTTCTACCATAACGCAATGTTCCCTTATCACACTGTTCCTTTCTTTGTCCATCAATTTCACTCCAGCTATACTCTCATTTCCACTGCATTAATTTTACTTTTATGCTTCTTCTGCCACACCCAACTTTCACTACCATACATGAGTGTAGGAACAAGTACTCCTCTAATTGAACCTGATAATTCTGTTGGTGGGTAAGATTGACTAGCTAAGGTGTTTATATTGAACTATTTTGTTTGATCTTATTTGGAATTACTCGTATTGTCGTTTGACCAGTGGAAAAGAGATAAAAATAAAATTCTTATTGACAATTTCTCTTTACCAATACTGAACACGTATGCAACAAGATCTAGAGAATTAATCATGCCTTAAAAGTAACTATCATGACATTCAAAATAGTTGTATAGATATGTATAACAATAATATATAATATTATAGTAGTGTAATAATGAAACCAAAAAAAAACCTATATTCAAGATAATCAAGAACAAACATTTAGCTACAACCTGTTAGCATAGTATGCCTCCTCTCGACTATTGAACGCATTCAAATAAACTATACAGTTAAGTCAAACACGATCCTTGATTGTATGATTTATTGTTTTATTATTAGATTTATTTATGAAATTATGTTACGCCAGCGCTAATAGATATGACTACGTTATGCGGTGACCACTCGGCTACGTGGGAATTAATGAACATGCATGCTCTGTGAGGTCGGGACAGAAGATGCAGCCCCAAATCAAACAAGGTTTGGTTTGACTTATAAAAGTAGGACCAAAAATGCAGACTCCGGGCTTAAAGTTCGTGGAAATAAGTTGGATATAGACATTGTGTGAATGAGAAGACGTCTGCGTATAGGACATTATGCGAATAAGATGTTCTGCAAATACGATATTTTGGTAATAGAAGGTATTTTTACCGTGAGACTTTTTAGAAATGGGACGTTTTGTGCCTAAGCCCTAGAGTGTAAAATGTGTTTGCCAGAAAATAAAATTTCCCACAGTTAAGTCGCTATATATTTTTTAATTTTATGTAATTTGGAGTATTTAATAAATATTTTTTACAAATATTCTACTAAATGTCTGTAGTCACAATACTTTAATCTTGCAGATACTTTTCTAAGATCTGGCTGATGGGCTATGAGAACTGAGGGACCACACGTTAGTATGCCCCTGTCCACCCCTTCGGGGATAAAGGCGTGACAATATGTATGTATGTAATATAAAGTTGCAATCGAATGTGCATTAATAAAAATTTACTTAGGATTTGAGCACAGTAAAATGTAGGTATTTTTTATTTTTTACCACTGAGGTGGTACCGTAGCATATGGACGTTTGCAACACCAGAGGTGCAGCACTCGCGCTGCTGATGCTTTAAAAACCTTCTAAGACCCTTTTGAAGAACCCCATACTTACTATAGACGTTCGGGAAAACCCAGGCAGGGAATTCATTCCACAATCTAAGCGTACGCGGAATAAAGTCTCTAACGGATCTAACCGTGTGCGAGCGCTCCGGACGCAAAGTGTGAGGGTGAACACCCTGTCTATGGCGAGCGGTGCTATGATAGAAGGTAGGCGTGGGCATCATATCAAACAACTCATCGGAGCACTGACCGTTGTACAGGCGATAGAACACACACATAAGTAGGCGAAGTCTCTCCTGTCACGAAGGAGCTCTAAACGCGTGCTAGTAGAGGATCGTGACAATCCTCACAGCACCGAGTCAAAAAGTCCGAAGCTGGTACATACTTGTAAGCGTGAATCATCTCATAATTATGATATTTTGCTTTCATTATTTAGGTGGTACAGTGCAATGATATTGTTATGTATTCTACTAGTGCTAAGATGACTGACAGGCATACCCTTTGTCGCTGAATATCATATTCTCAAAAGACCCTATTTGTAAAACACCACATTCGCAAAACAAGTTATTCCTAAAACATCATATTCTCCTAACATTTATTTATTTATTTATTTAAATAAATAAATCACATCATAAGTATACGGCCTATCTAATCGAAAATCATCAACATCTAGGCAGTGATCTGGTGCGCGAGTGCTCCGGTTTGATATCCTGATCGGTACAGATGGTTAAAAATTTGTTCTATACCAATAATAATTTATTGATTTACAAAAAAAAAGAGATGACATGTGTAAAGTGGCCACGCTGCAAAGTAGGGGCCTGTTTCACCTTGTAAGGGTGTTTTTTGGGTGTAAGGGGCCTATCAACAGCTTTGGGCCCAAGCCGACCTCACCTGCACGTGGTACACCTGCTAAACGAAGGACAAGGTTACGGCGCGCAGGCACTCAGAATGTGTGCCAGGTGGCAGAAAAAACAAATAAAGGTTTTTTTTTTGGACCGGGGATGTACCACGCATGCAGCCCTCGAAAAACCCTCCAAATAACTTTTGGGTTATGATTGGGGTTCAGCGGGGATATGTTGGAGCGAATGCAGCAGGTGTAGGATCAGTGGGTTCTGAGTGGCGTCTAGTGTGGGCGGCGCGAGTCAACCTGCCGGCCAGGGAGACCTGTAGAAACGGTGGTTCCACTGGCCGCCCGCAGCATAGTACAGGGGCCCAACAGGGACTATCCATCTCGGAAGACTGCCCCACCAGGTCGTGTATAATCCCGATGTGGTTCATTGTGCCGGTTGGTGACCGAATGTGCGGTCCCGGCGACTACACTCGGTGGGATAAGAAGGCCCTTCGGTCCAGCGGATCGGCTTCCGCCTAGCCAAACGTCCCTGGACAAAACGAGCACATACGCTTTGTCACTTACTGCTGCGTTAAATACCGCTCCGTTTCCCGCTTGCTTCTTTCCCCATCAACATGGCAGCGCAAAATAAAAGAGAGTTCAAAAACATCCGTGGACTCCATATAAACCTCAACGCCGTCCACCACCATCTTGAGACAGCTCGGCACGGATTGCTGATCCTTACGGAGATGCATATATGCCGCCCTGACGATACGTCGTTGCAGCGCGCAGACTGTGGCACTACTCGTCAGCAGATTGGAGGGCTTACGTGATTTTTTTGCATCCGTCCCATGGGGTCAGCATTGCTTTAGAGGAAAGGCCCTATCGGAGAGCCCCGCCGCTATTGCTGGGGAGATCATTCTCGGAATAGAATACTACATCCCCTAAACAGATGTCGCCAGCATCCGCAAAGTCCGTCCTTGGTTCGGGCGTGAATGCGCTGATGCAGTTCGACAAAAGCAGTCGGTGTATCGCGCTTGGATCAGAGCTAGAGCATCAGGTGACCTGAATATGGCCAACATCAGAACCACATACAACAGAGCTACGAAGGCCAGCAAAAAGGCCTTCATTAGAGCGGGTACACAGGCTTGGCCAGGAGCTTACCTCACATCCGACGGGTAGCCGAGGATATTGGCAACTGGCCAAAGCCGTGCAATCTAACTTTTGCTGACCTTCGCTATCACTGCTGCGGTACCCTAACAGAACCCTGGCTCTCAAGGCCAAGGAGAAGGCGGACTTGTTAGCCAACGTCTTTGTTGCCAATTCCCGGATCGACGACCGCGGCAAGCGGCCCAAAATCACGGGTCGTCGTCTTTGCTTACCATCAGGCGGACGACGCCATTTTGACGTGCCAAATATAGAAAATAATGGGTGAAAGGGGCCCCGCAAAGCCTCCAGGGCCCAAGGGACCTCACCTGCTAGCTGTGCATCTGCTAACTAATGGAGGGGAGACAGACACAGGGGTCCTTAGGGGTTAGAAATGTCAGATGGCAATCGCTTTCAACAATGCCGAAAATTAAAACCTAATAATAGTTCACCGCAGGCTTTAAATTTAGATGGGCATTGAAAGTTACTGTAATATAAAGAGATGAAGAGAGAGTATAACCTTATAATGAAATGAAACTTATGAATGGAGTACGAATATGGATACGCCATTGCCTATAGTAATTCAATAGCCACATTCCTAAGAAAGGTTAACTCAGTTCAAAGGAAATATTGTTTTCTCTACATATATGGGTGGGTCAAGTGATCTACTTGAAAACGAACTGGGTTGCTTATCTGTCTGTGCGTTCCGGATCTGTATACTTTCTCTGTAGTCATTAATAGATTCAAATAATAACTGACATTTGGCGGGAAGAGTGACAAGTGCGGACTCTTGCTTTAGATTATTTTCTAAAACTAGTGCATTTATCTTGTTTTATGTGCGGGAGTGGTGATTTCTTGGACATAAAAGTTGTGTTAACGTGCTATAGTGAAAGACAATGATATATATGCAGTGAAATGCTATTTTCTCTCTTGCCGCGAAACGTCCACTGACAACCTTAGTATAAGAATCACCATTATACTGAGGGCAAGGACCAGGACGGACAATGAGGACACGACATCGACTGGACAGGACTAATTAGAAGATAAGATTGAAGAAATATGATATAAAAAATAAGATTTGGCTAAAAGGTCTTAGAAACCAGGCCATTAAATAAATATTAATAAAAAAAAAATAATCAAATAATAACTTTGTTGTTCATTATTACTAAACGGTTTTACTCACTGTCAATTTCGGGATAGCTCGACTAATAGTTTCAGTCCCAACGGAGTTCCATTTTCAAGAGGTGCGTCAAATGTTTCCATCTTAGCTTGATTATGTATGATGTTATATTATATTTATGATATTGATGAGGTATGCCAAACCTTACATGTGAATAAAACCGTTTAGTTAGTAAAAATTAACAGATTCGCACAAATAAGAAAATATCGTAAGGCATTTTTTACATAGAACCTTTTAGCTCTTAGATAAATTTAGTTAGACTAAGTTTGTGCTGCGGGATCTAGATCCATGACAACTGATAAACATAAGTACTTATATTATGTAGTTTATTTTATGCTGGCATTTTATACTAAAGCGGCGGACAAGCATACACCTAATGATGATGTGTTACTCTCTCGCTGCTGACCCTATTCCGGACAGTAGAGGTACAGGCTATGGCTACCTACTGTTGAAAATTTTCAAGCCGCCATAAAGTCCACAACTTATCTTAACTATCCAACGCTTTAAGGGCGGATCGAATATGTTCGTGAATGAAAACGGACATCCATTTCAAGCTCATGTGTAAGGGGGCCTAAGACCGTTTCACCTGCACGTGGTGGACCTGGTGATAAAAGGTCAAGGTGAAACAATTTTTGGACAACAGTTCCTTTCTTAAAAAAAGCTCCGAAATTAATGTGCTGCGGAAAACCTTTCATGAAACCTTTGGGTTATGTTTCAGGTCAACGGAACTAACAGGCTTTTGTGAAAAAGTATATTTCTGAACTGTCAACCTGAGTGCCGCCACTATCAAATCGAGCCGAGTCTACTATTGACAAGCCGTAGAGTAGAAAAAGAATCGCTGTTTATAGCTGTGAAAGTGTTAGTAGACATTCAAAAATGCAACTGACTAGCGGCCATTGGCGCGGTTAGTGTTAGTAGAATTCTATCCGCCGAACGATAGAAGTCTATTCGAGTACGATAGTAATTGTAGACTATGAAAAACTGTCACAACATCTCTTGAAATAGCAGACTCGGCCCCCTGATAATATAGCGGCTAATACTACAACTCGTCGTCTCTGCTTTTCATAAGGCGGGCGCCACTATTTTGACGACCAAATTATTTTAAAAATATGATCAGATGCTATTTAACTAATATTTTACAAAACCATGGTGTGCCACCAAGGTGGCTCACACCTGAGGTACGATAGTGGGGATATATTTCTTGAATTAAAAGTCAGTCAGATATGTATGTAAAATAGTCCTGCCAAGATATAACTCCAACACGACATTACAATGAGACCCTATTGAAAGTGAACGCGGGGTAAGTGTTTAATCATTTTAGGTCAAAAGTCAGGTTACATAACAGTATTCATGTAATGCAGAAGCGAATTATTCTCGATACACATGGCTCTAACAACAATACTCTCGCAACACACACCAATGACGTTTGATTTTTATTATTTTTTGTGCTCTGAAACTTAAGAATAGTTTTCGAAAGTTGGCAACACCTCTGATAAAGTATGATGGATCATTTTTAGATTGTGTCGAATTTAGGACAAATTTCTTAAACTAACTAAGTCCATTGTTGAAGAAAATAATTAATGAGCTCATATTAGCAGTTGTGTCCTTATTAAGATTGATTTGAAATTATATAAAACCCCGATTCATCATTTCGCAAATAGTGTTACATAATTTTTGGCAAGCGGAAAGTTAGTGATTGATTAATCAAATCTAGCTTATGATGATGATGATGATGACTAAATATTACCGATTATTTTTGAATAAAGTATCAATAATCACACCTCATAAATCAATATACAAGTTGGACAACTGGTTTGGTTATGAATGAAATGTTATGCAGATGTTGCAATGAGAACTATAAAATATTATTTGCAGTTGAATTGAAATATTAATGGTGATATAGACGATAAATAAATTTAAAAAGTGTCTGTTTGTAATTCCTAGCTTTTACTAAATGCGTCCTAATAATCTTGTATAGTGTCTAGTAATCTTTGAGTTACATATCTCCAGGGATTACCAACCGTACTTGATGGGTGTATGTAGGTGTGTTGTTGCTACCTAGTGCGCACCACCCCTACCAAGCCCGTCAACCGTTATAAAGTTGGCGGCCCAACGTGTGACCTTGGAGAATGATGCAATGAAATATTAAATATGTATTTTTATTTAGTGATAAGCATGTACTTTGTTGTGTGTCACTATGGTTTTGTTAGTCTTAAGGTGTACTTTAAAGGAAACTTATACATTTTCTTTAGTCTTAAGCGCTATGGTATATTCAAGTTACTTTTGAACAAATCTACTACTTGTATGTATTTGGTTAGATAGTTAAAGCTGATAAACTCGAAACTATCCAACATCAATGAAAGGCAATATATTAAATTTAAGCTTATAAACTTAAAGAGATATTAAGTTTTAAATACGCCGTGCTTATATCTACTGTTTTCTATTTTTATAATTTTTATGAGGTGCCATAACCTAACAATTATACTTGTTTTGAATTAGAATGAATTTAGAATTCAATTTTCTATCATGGATTTTCTACAAGCTGGATGTAAGATCTCTCATTTACACAAAGACAAAATTACACATGAACTGTCCATTCGTAAACTAGAAGTTAATCATCTCTCGCGACGATCCAGTCTTTGTCAAGCATTAAATGAGACATCGAAACTTGCTCGAAGGGGTAGTTTGAAATTTACTGATTTGGTCAATGTTAATTTGACTTCGGAATTGGAAGTGTGTCAACGAAAAGTTGAGGAGATCGAAAGAGAAGCTAAAAGTGATTTGTCTACATCTGCTAGAGGTCGGTTAAACTCTCGTTGCAGATACTTTCTTTGCCGTCTAGGTCGTATTGATGAGAATGAGGAGGGAATGCTTCTCAAAAAGCAATTGAATTCTATATTTGAACGCCTACAAGATAGTGATTCTGCTTCTTCATCGGATTCGGATGATGACTTTGACTCTGTAGTTACTGAGAAGCATGTAGTCAGAGAGGTTATTTACAAACCTGAAAAGATTTTTAATATTAATTCTTTAAACTTGAAATTCAAGTGGGACACTTGTGTCCGTACTTTCCTTTCTCGCTTAGAGGAACTTCTTGTTACTAGGAATGTTTCTGAAGACAGAATATTCAAGGGATTCCCGGAAATTTTTGATGGACCGGCGTTGTCTCGGTTCCGTTCTCGCGTATCAATTTAAACTCAATTGACGTTCTTTCTACTCAAGATCCTTGGTACTTGGACATCTTTAAAAAGGTCTCTGATACTCTCTGATCTATGTTTCCTAATTTCAAAATTGAAAATAATAAACTTTATCGTTTCCCGAAGAATAAATATCGCCTGACAGATCAATTTGACTGGAAGTTGGTAGTGCCTTATGAGGAACGAAAAGAAATTCTGACGAAGTGTCATGATAATGTTACTTCTGGCCATTTCGGTGTGGCCAAAACTCATTTTAAAATAGCTAGTATATATTACTGGCCTAATCTCTTTGAAGATGTTAAAGAATATGTTGATTCTTGTGAAATATGCAAAAGGTATAAACCTACTAATTTAGCCCGTCCTGGATTTATGGGTAAACCACGACGTATTACGTTGCCTGGCGAGGCTATCTCTTGTGACATTCTTGGTCCATTTCCTCCCTCCTATATGAGAAATCAATATTTATTTGTGTGTACTGATTACTTTAGTAAATATGTTACTTTGTTTCCTTTGCGCACTATAACTGCCCAAGCGATAGTTAAGTGTTTGGAGAAAGGAATTTTTCTTGTACATGGGGTACCTAAATATCTTTACTGTGACAACGGCGCACAATTCACTTCAAAAGACTTTAAAGACCTAAGGGTTAAATATAGTGTTCCTCATATCTTTTACAATCCTAGATATCATCCACAGACAAACCCTACTGAGCGTGTAAATCGTGAATTGGTAAGAACCATACCTTCGTACGTGCGTTCTGATCACCGAACTTGGGATAAGAACATATCTGAGATACAAGGTGCTCTTAATACAGTTAAACACGATGTAACTAAACATACTCCGTACTTCTTAACTCACGGACGTGAGGTGATTCTTGATGGTTCTATATATAATGATGACACTCCCATTGATCCTAACTCTTTAGAAGTTGATAATGAACATAAATTTTCTAACAAGTTAAAAGAACTTGAAACTATATTCAGTAAAGTTCGAAACTGTTTACTCGTATCGCATGAACGTAATGCTCGTTATTATAATTTGAAAAAACGTAATGTGGAATTGAAGGTAGGTCAAATAGTCTACAAGTGTTGTTTTCATTTGTCAAATGCATCCAAGCATTTTTCTGCAAAGTTAGCTCCCCGCTATGATAAATGTGTTATACACAAGAAACTTAGTCCTCTTGTGTATACTTTAAAATCTTTAGATGGAAAGAATCTTGGTGATTTTCACATCAAGGACATTGTTCGCCCTGGCGAATTCGTTCCTCAATAAATGTAGTTAGTGCTTTCCTAGCTATATCCAAAACTCCATATAAGTCGAAACTCGACGTTGAGTTAGAGTTGATACTAATTAAAAGGAATGATTACTGAAAAAAACATTTACTTAGAGTTTTCTTTCAGTAGTCGTCTAATTCGACAAAGTGTTTCGAGATCTAGTACTTTTGGAATCTCTTGGAATATAAGATTTTCCTATACTACCTCGGTTGTAAATAAAACGGCATCTTGTAATATAATAAGTTTTTTTGCCTTTTAGAATTAACTAGATAGTTTTAACAGTATTTATACATAGTTTTGTCCGTTCTGTTTCAATATTTTTAGTCATACTCTTTAGAGCTGAGTGTTATCTGTTAGTTAGATAGGTGACTGATGTCTATAGTTGCTGTAAGATTTTTTGTTGTTGTTGTATATATAATACTTAATTTTTTTTTTAATTTTTCTTTTTACCCAACTAAGGAGGAACTGTAACACTTCTGAGTGTCGGTTACATATTCCTAAGATTTATTTACTAACCTTGTTTTTACATACATCCCTTTTGTGGAAACGAACTCAATTTTCACAATACTTTAGTTATAACTCTAAAGTCACTTGTCTAATTATTTAAAAGTTTATAAATATTTCACATTGTTTGGTTTTGTTCGGAACGACATGAGTTTGACGTTGTCAAAACTGTCACGAACGTTTCGACTCTTATGGCGCGTTCTAAAATTAACGCGTGCGTCTATCGTGTCTTTCAGTTTGGTGCTGGACATTGAACTTAGATAGATTGGCTGTCCTGACTCACATCCACCCATAAGGTATTGCGTGAGGTGTGACAAACAGGAATAGTAAGGTTTCCATGTTGGTTTTGTTTATTTATTTTTTGATTATTTGTCAAGGTGGTATAGGCCGTATGACGTTAGCCTGCTGTAATCGAGCGGGAGAAAAGACAAGAAAGCTGGTTCTTTTTGACGAGAACGGCGTGATTAGAATATGCCTGTCATGGTGATTTAATTCGGATTAATATCCGAAGTCTTTTTAGCAAATATGTAGACATAATAATTTGTGCTGAGGTGAGCATATTTGTTTATATTTGTTACTTCGTAATCGGTAAGATTACTTGGCCTTTGCGAATAATATGTTCTTACGATGGCTGTACTTTGTATTTCAGTCTGCTTTTCAAGAGACTTAGCAAATAATATGAAAAAGATTGATGATAGAAGGATCTAGTTAAAACCCCACTGAAATAAGTGGTAAGTTAAAACTATATAATCTCTTAGACTGCATTCCTTAACAGAATGTTGAGGGTGAAAGTGATTTTTATTACAAATTACTAATGTCTGTAACTTTTCTATTGTTACAGGGGTTTTAGTTTTATGTTTTAGTTTTTTTTCGTTTTTGTTCTGTTTTGTTTTGGTTCTTTATTATCCATCTACATACTAATTGAGTTTAACGTGTTTCACATTATCTGCATTCTACATTTTTACTCCTGAATGTCTGTAAGAAAGTAAGGTGAGACAATGTGCAAAGAAGATATTTTTCTCTACTCTGGTTACCTACTACCTGGACTTATAGAATAGAAAGAGATGTGAAGGACTTGGATGTTCCTCAATCCAGATAAGTAGTAATCTTTAATTAGTTTCTATGTATAATACCCGGTAAAGGCCGACTGACGTTGATAGTTTAAAAGGAATAACTTTTAACTTTAAATATTCGTTTCTCTATTACATATATAGCTTTCAACTACTTTAATATACTGGACTACCGATGTGACGTTCCAGTTACACATATTTTATAATCTTTTTATTATCACAAAGGAATATTAATGTGAAATTTTATTTTTACCTTGTTATGTTGTAGTGTATGATGATGATGATGATAGGAAGCGGCGTTGTGTGTCTAACTAAACTAAGAAATAGTTTAAATGTATGTCTGTATATAGTTTAGATATTTTTAAGGCATCTGACAACTGCTTTAATATTTGTCATTTTAGGCCACGCCCCTTATAACCAAAGTATGGACTTTGGTTTAAATTTTTATTTGTACTAAATATAAACTTATTTCTAAGTGACCATATATATATATGGATCCCACTATGCATCACTAAGCCATTTCTTTTTACTTTCATATATGTATATTCATGTCTACATATGTATATAGTTTGAATAAATATAATTAATAAGTTGATGACATGAGGTTTTTTAATTGCGTTTGATGGAGAGATACCTGGCGCCCTCTCTTTATAAATTCTGGTATTTCTCTGCTCCAGGTTGGTCCATACTCACTCCCTATACACATGCTCTGCTAGCTGGTGCACAAGTGATTCTTTGAGATAGTGTTACTTACATATCTCCAGGGATTACCAACCGTACTTGATGGGTGTATCTACATACACCCATCAAGTACGGTTACACACCTACGTTACACCTACGTTGTTGCTACCTAGTGCGCACCACCCCTACCAAGCCCGTCAACCGTTATAATCTTATAAACGCAGAAATTTGTCAGAATATAGGTTTTTTAATCTATCACGCAAATATTACTGAAAGAATTTTACAGAATTCTGAAGATTAACACATAATGGCCACTTTTCTGCCGTTTCACACTGATCTAACCTATCTTGAGATAGGTGACTTACGCGTAACACAGCTCAATCGAATTTTTAGGGTACTTTATATATAGTATACTATCATTTATTTTTTTATTTTTTCATTTAATTATTACGACGGATACGTGCACGTAACTTTTATTTTTAGTAGTTTTGTAATGGCAGGTTGCATTATCTTAAGACAAAAGAGTTTGGTATTATAAGCAATAACCTTATAACGAACGTACAAAACTCGCAACTCAAATTACGTGAGATAGGCATTATTGAACCTGTAAGGAATTGTAGGCAGGCAATATAGTATTTTTGTGATTTACAAAGTGCACATGAAAATAATATTTTTACGCATTATTTTAATTTTGTAATATCTCGTAAGATATTTATTTAACGTGCAAGGTATAAAGGGACAAAATTATCTTCATGAAATGTTGAAGCCAACTAATGTATTAAAAATGATAAGGATTAATAATGTATTTGTGTAAATAGCCTTCAAATTACCGCTTTATAATTGCTGGTTTATTAAATTATTAAAATGGATATAGTATGTTATTTTAGGAATAACATACTAGAGTTAGACATATATCATCGCGGACTTTTTTGGAGACCTATATTAGATACACAATTCTACTATACATTATTTTGTCGATGGTATTTTTTTCCGACATCCAAACAAATATCGTTATAATTTAGTCAATGTATACAAAAACTTAATAAATTACTAGCTTTTGCCCACGGCTTCGCTCGCGTGGTATTTTGTATGGAACTTAACATAAAGTTCAAAACTTGTCGTCATCGTTTGCTACCGGCATACAAATAGATTCCACGAGTATGATTACGAGTATAGGTACTTATTTAATATCCTGTACTATGTAATTTGAAAAGTGTTAAATGTTATTGCTTCACTCTAAGCCAGCCAGATAAGTAGGTACATGGTGTTGATTAATTTATCTTTTCTATTTCATGATCTCGCCTATTAGCCGTTCTAGGCCCTAAAATTCTTGGTATAGCCTCCGTATGCACCCTAATGTTAACCTTCTTTTGCTCTTTGGTTCAAATTATGCGTTCTCGATCACTCTCATCTCTCTACATCACTCCATCTCATACGATTTATTTTAGAGTGGTTTGTAGAATTTTAGTTAGTTTTAGTAGTTTAATTTTTAAGAGTAAAGCCACGTTGTTCTGTGACCGGTATCAGCTCCTTTCAAAGATCATTGATGATCGTTTTCAGACTTAAACCACACGGTGCCTTTCCGCATTTTTAAGACCCGGAGTCCAGCTTGAACTCTGGAAAGGATAGCCCCAGGGCATCTGACAGACCACTGTGTCATCGTCTGCGGTGTGTTCGGGTGTTATCCCACTTCTTTAAAGGGGTAAAGGGTGTACGTATAGTTAACACCACGCCACCGTCTAGGGCCTTCTGTAAGGACGGTGAGCAGCCCACCCACCGTTTTCACGCCCCCGGGCATGGAGGCCTGTAGTCCTGGTCGAAAAAAACGTCTGCGGCGCCCAAGCAAATAAATAAATTAAAAAAAAAATTGCTCTCGAGTTCCACAGAACTCGAGAGCAATTTATTTTTTCGCTTCCTCACCGCCTCTTCTTTCGTAAGCATGACTTTCTTGCAAAACAATGCAGCGGCGTCCCACTTGCTGATTTAAAAATTAAATCATCGCCCAAATTCCTAGCAGCTAGCCCCATTGTCTGAGAGCATCATGGTAAAGTCGGCATGGCCTGCTGAAGTGTGGCGCACCCGGCCTGACTGGTAGAAGCGCTAGACAGAAAGTGTTTGCGGCATTGTTGGTTAGGATTTACCTTAACTGGCAGGTTTAAAAAAACACTACAGGTGCGGCGCTTCATCCCCGCAGTCTGTTATGAGAGCGCCGCTTTAAGGCTGTCATTCGCGATCAAGACTGGAGTGGCCGTGGTACCCCGTCCAACAATATTCATATGGGGATCCTGTATTTCGGGCGTGCATTTTAGCACACGCTCAACCGCTTTCCACCACCTTTTAATCGCAATAACTTATTTCTCACCTATCCTGCGTCTCAGAAGTGGCGATACGAACAACGTGGTGCTTAAATGGGTAGTCTGCTCTCCACGAATGGGAGTTCCCCACGAAGCCGCTCTGCTGCTCCCTGAGCAAGTTAGTTAAGGGTCCAAATGCGTTCCATAACGTACGAAAAAGAAACTTCTTAAATCTGAACCTCCTAGGAACCTAAGCTAGGAGTTGAATCCAAAATGAAGCTTGAACAGAATTAAAGTAAATAAGTATCGGAAAATAAAGTACTGACAACGAAAGGATATATGGATCCAGCACGTGGCCCTGCTAACTCAGTGTTCTGTAAACGATCATTGCGTTAAGCAACTTTCGCAGTAGCTGCTCCTTGGATAGGTGACCACTTTGAGGCATTTACATTTGCGAGCGTTTCCGTGCTCTGTAAGGTACGTTAAACCGTTGGTCCCGGTTGCCAGTAAAATGGCAGTCGAGCCCAGATAAAGGCCTTATCTGCCTTATCGGAGACCTGTTCGCCACAGCCTGCGCCTGTCCATTTCATGACCTGGGCTTACCACCTGTTACGTGGTACAAAAAATGCATACGGTGAAATGTGGGCGTATAGTACGCCTCTGCCTACCACTTCGCGGAAAAAGATGTGACAATATGACAATAGTACGGAACTTGAAAATATCTATCCGCTGGTCTCTGTCTATCTATTCATTTGGTATAAGTCAATTCATTTGGTTGCCAGTAAAATGGCTGTCGTTAAGGCCAGTTGAAGCAATCGTTAAGTTATGGATGGCTTGAAAATTTTCAACAGCAGGTCGCCACAGCCTGCGCCTGTCCATTTTTAACACGACAATGGGCTCACTACCTTACCTGTTACGTGTGACGCATTTTTGTCCGGTGTAATGTGGGCGTATAGTATGCCTCTGCCTAGCCCTTCGGGGATAAAGGCGTAAAAATATGTATACAAAACATTATACATTATTGGCAACTACCTTTGGCCTACTGACCTCCTGAGCATTCAGAGGCACCTTCAACAGAACCCCCATCATCAGTTAGCAGATGCTGGTAAAGCAGTATTGGCCAAGAGAGAGAGAAAAATATCACTTAAGTTGTTCTTAGATAACTACAGATATCACAAAGTCGTCACCTATCTAAAAGTTCACCGTGCTTGGATTACTTTATGTCACTGATCTTTTATCCAATGACAGAAATTTGTTGATTCACATTCTTTCAAAGTGGTCACCCATCTAAAAGTAGACCGCGCCTAGGGTGTTTATCTTCTCTGATCCTTTATCCATCAGAGACTGAAACTAAAAGAAGCTTGTCTGCTGATATGATGCACCAATTATTGAAATCTTCACCCATCCATATCTATATATATATATACCCGCACCTAGATAACTTAACTTTGCTCATCGTTTAGTCATCAGTGAAGGCAACTCGATACGGGTATGTAAACTGTAACTGAAAATCGGCATGTGAAAAATGGTGTCTTAATTAAAACTTATATACAAACCAAAATACTTTGACCCGTCAAATGTACAGTGCGTCTAGCAAGATGTAGTTCAAACTGTATTATCACTTCTGCAGAACCGATTTTGATAAAATATAGCGCAGTAGTTAAGCTGGAAAATTAACCACATTATTATCACAGCAGAGTGGTGATCGACCGCCTGGATTTTGCTCCAACCCCGAACAAACAGACACCAAGAAAAAAAATCACAGATTCAGACTCAGAATCCCCTAAATATTCGATTACAATATATTATTTTAATTTGAAGCGCTCGTGGCCCCGCGGTCTCAGTGTTTGGTAAACGATCACTGAGGTACGCAACTTTCACTATGGCTGGTCGTCGGATGGGTGACCACTTTGTGGCATTTACATTTGCGAGCGTTTCCGTGCTTCGGAAGGCACGTTAAGCCGTTGGTCCCGGTTGCCAGTAAAATGGCAGTCGTTAAGCCTGGTTGAAGGCCTTATAGGCGGCTTAAAAAATTTCAACAGCAGGTAGCCACAACCTGCGTCTGTCTATTTCAACACGGCAATGGGCTCACCACCTATTACGTGGGACAGGAATCCACACGGTGAAAAGTAGGCATATAATATGCCTCTGCCACCCCTTCGGGGATAAGGCGTGATGGATATTTATTTTATTTATTTTATTTTAATTTATTTTAATGTACGTCACGGCTAATTTTACAATTTTATAATAGTATAGATACATAAAAACCTTCCTTATGAATTATCCTATCTATTACAAAAACCGCATCGAAATTCTTTGCGTAGTTTAAATGATCTAATCATACATAGGGACAGACAGCAGGAAGCGACTTTGTTTTATATGTAGTGATGAGTTTTATTTTGCACCAGAAATGTTTTTATTTGATGATACTAGTAAAACTACCTATGTTTAATTGTACTTGCGAAATCTGTATTAATATATTCTTTTCCATTGACACTAGACTTACATTAATTACATTGTTTCCTGTTCGAAGACAATTCATAGTGTTAGATATTATTTTAAATTGATTAAAAGACTTACTTCATAAAAATAACTTTTTATTTCTATTTATAAATTTTGGTCTATATGTGATGATAAAAACTTAATAAAAAAACTATTTTCAAATCAATATTGTAATTCTCTAGTGTGCTTTGTAGAACCTATTTCCCGTATTTAAAGATACATGAGATATCCATTCCGATCAACTGTGGACCAAGTAATGGGCAGGGTCACATATGACGAGATACGCGCAACGCGTTACACGGTATGTATGGGATTCTGAGTAGAAAACTAAAATAATGAATATTAAAAGATGCAATAGTGTTACATTAACAAAAAAAAACCTTTTGTAGAGATAATAATGACCAACGACCTAAATAGAAAAAAAATTCAAAAGTCTATTAATTTCTCGACATATGAGGGAACCTAGATAATTCCTTTAAACCCGCTTATCCAGAAGTTGCATTTATCGAGTTAAGTGAGATTGGTATGACACGGCAGTTTTTATCCCGAGAACAAGTTTCTGTAGGAAACGATCTACGAAAGGTTTCAAGTAGTATGTTATGATTTTGCATTTTAAAACAGTATTTAGGCTTCGAATTAGGTAATTGCTCACTATTGGTCCTATCAGGAAATCGGACTAAATAATTTTGTCCGTATGTCGTCTCAATGGTATTATCGGACCATTGAGACGAAGAAATTATCGGACTAAATCATCGAACTACTGTTGCTATTTCGTTGCTGATCCCTACATCCAAAATTACACATTTAAATATTATAGTAAGAAAAAGGATGAGGAGATTCCTTAGTAGATGAGATGCGCAACTGACATAAGTTACGGGGCACTCAAAATCTGTAAAATTAAAAATAATAATATATAATTATCTTTCACGCCCTATCCCCGAAGGGGTGGCAGAGGCATATTACATGCCCACTTTTCACCGTGTGGATTCCTGTCCCACGTATTAGGTGGTGAGCCCATTTCCGTGTTAAAATAGACAGACGCAGGTTGTGGCTGCTGTTGAAAATGTTCAAGCCGCGCATAAGGCCTTCAACCAGGCTTAACGAATGCCATTTTAATGGGAACCGGGACCAACGGCTTAATGTGCCTTCCGAAGCACGGAAACGCTCGCAAATGTAAATGCCACAAAGTGATCACCCATCCGAGGACCAGCCATAGAGAAAGTTGCGTAACTCATCGTTTACAGAACACTAAAACCGCGGGGCCACGAACGCTTCAAAAATTCATTAGCAATTGAAGGTTATTTTAAAATGCTTATGAGAATAATATGGTTCTGTACATTGCTGGTCAATAAGACCTAATTCTTTGAAGTAGGACATCGGGCGCAATAAGTGGTTAGGTACATTTGCTATCTATTGTATCATCTACGAGTAAAATAGCTATTCAAACGCACAGGGTTGTCAAGTATTATATTCGGATGCATCTTCTTAGGTTTTAGCCTGGGCAATAGTTGGGTCATCGCCTAGTTTTTTCCTTATCAGATTTTATTGTTTATGCGTCAAAAACTCTGTTATACATAATATTATCGACGCGACATGGCACCGCGGCGTTCTGTTGACCTGCGCTGGCTAACCTATATAGGTAATCTCTCCGGCAAATCGTCATCTAAGGCCTAACATAGCTACATACACAGAAGAGGCGAGAGTACCCGGTAGTACTCAGCTCCTGTCCAAATTTTTTAGTATTTATATCAGTAGGTATACCATAGTTTTTCATAACATTATACTTTACACAAAAAGGAAAAAAGGCTGACTATATTGAAATCAAATCTTATTAAAACATTTTTCAAAACTACTCGACTTTCGTTACTCTTGAGAACCTGTGAGTTTCTTATTGGATAATCCATCAATTACCAAAGTTAGAGCGAACTAATTTGGTATTCTAAAGAGTAAAAAGGGACTTGGTAGCCACAAATTACTACAAGTCAATCTTTATCAACACTAAACCATCCAAATTGATACGGATCCTCCTAAATTGTCTATAGTTCTGCCAATAAATTTGCCAATACAACTGCAGTATAGACGGAGGAAAATGCCAATCGGTTCGTTTATAGCCGATAAATTACCACTGCAAATCGACGCCGTCGACTTCGGCAATTGAAGCGACTATTTATGTTCGAGAAAATTTGTGACTTTTCTTCCAAACCGGATCAATAATAAGGATGATTCTTATTGACGAGGAAATATATTTTTTATGGCAGAATAGGTAATTTTCAAAAATGTTTCTTTTCTAAAACTTTCAAAAACTTTCCTTCTCAATTTTTTTTATAAGTAGTATTTGCTTAATTTTTTTTAGTATTTTACTGCGGGCTTTGAGTGGGCTTTAATCAAGAAATTCCGTAACGCAAAAAACCTAAGATCTGAGGTCACACGAAGTTCACAGAGCACGGCTGAGCGTTGGCTTAACGTGTATGTACATATATTATATCGTACGATTGTACGAAGGTCGCACGGATCGAGACGTGATTATAGTGAGTGTGAGTGTGAGGGTGAGGATGAGTGTGACTGTGAGAGTGAGGGTGAGAGTGAGGGGTGAGGGTGAGGGTGTTTTTTTTCTTTTTTTTTAGTGTAACTTGAATTAATATCAAAGAAAAACAAAGGTATGCTATGCAATAGCTTTTACCGCGGCAGTCTCCGAGTGCCACACGTCTTTTTTTTTTTTGGTTTAAATCGTTTAATCACCTTTAAAATTCCATTACTTATTTAATATTTACACGAGTTTATTTTAAGTAATCTAATGCAAAGCAGGATTATTCCCTGCTTTTTATTGCTAAGTACAAAAGTAATACTTACTTTTTTTTGTCTATACTAATATATGAAGCTAAAGTGTTTGTTTGTTTGGTTGAAAGCGCTAACCTCAGGAACTACTAGTGCTGTGTAGTGTATGCGACTGCCGCGCTGAGGCCCCGGGTTCAATTCCCGGTTCGGATCAAATATTTTTGTGATCCACAATAGTTGGTTTCCGAGTTTGGGTGTTTTCTATGCATAATAATTATGTATTTAGAAACAAATACGTATGTATATCGGTTGTCTAGATCCTGTAGTACAAGCTTATAGCTTAGTTTAGGGTAGACGGCGCTGAGTAAAAAGTGATCAAATTATTTCAAGATTTAGAAATTATTTCTTCTATAGTCGGAATGCAATAATTTCAATGCAATTATTATAAATAAACTAGTGTTCAAAGATTGAGAGCCAATCACGTTACGCCCTACGGTTGGGGTCAGGCAGCAGTCACTTTCAACAATGCCAAAGGTTAAAAATGTCAAACGATAGCTGCTCCTAGTAGCAAAAATAAAGTGAACCACAGGCTCCAAATCCAGCTAAGGTTTGGAAGCAACTTGGAAAACACTTAAGATGAAAGAGAGCGGAGACAAACATTATTAAATTTGAAGTCAGTTCAAGTATTTTTTTAAGTAGGTAAACATCTGGTTTTTTTAATATATCAGGCTCAGCATTACTATTTAACGTAGCAATGCTGCCAGCATTCTAGATACGGTTGTGGCTGACAGCGATGTGATTATGATGCCTAAATATTTTTTTTTATGTATGTAAATATTCCTTACCTTCCTTTTTTAATAGAAGTGAAGTTTATAGTAGCTGTAAGTTGTAAATATAATTAAACCTGCATAGATAAGTATCTTCTAACAAAAAAAGATAATATAATAAAATTCAAATATTAGGGTAAACTAACAACATCACAATAATAATTTTCTTAAAAGTGGTTAATAAATAAATAGAAATATCCATCACGCTTTATCCCCGAAGGGGTGGCAGAGGCATATTATATGCCCACTTTTCACCGAATGGATTCCTGTCACACGTAATAGGTGGTGAGCCCATTGCCGTGTTGAAATAGACAGACGCAGGTTGTGGCTACCTGCTGTTGAAATTTTCAAGCCGCCCATAAGGCCTTTAACCAGGCTTAACGACTGCCATTTTACTGGCAACCGGGACCAACGGCTTAACGTTTCTTCCGACGAACGGAAACGCTCGCAAATTTAAATGCCACAAAGTGGTCACCCATCCGAGGACCAGCCATAGTGAAAGTTGCGTAACTCAGTGATCGTTTACTGCTAGAACATTGCCCTGGTTATGCAAAGGTCACAGGTTCAATCCCTGTCTCGAATCAAATTGTCGTTTTCCACTTTAATAAAAATTAATGAGAAATTTAGCAAATAATTGCTTTAAAAATTTATTAATTAAAATATATTCAAGTCTTTTCATTATAATTAGTTTTTATTTGTTATATCGTTTTCGAGTTACTTTCGAGTACAATGGTAGCGGTGCACCCAATCAGTCGGAAGGTTCAGCGATTGCTTCGATAACTTGTTATTGGCACCATTGGGCGAATACGTTTATATTGGCTTTGAGTTTTTTTTTTTTCTTAGTTATTGAGGCTTGTAGCTGAATTTTTGGTTACTGCAGTGCCTATTGCTAATAAACGGAAGAAAAATAGTGAAGGCGTATTTAGGGCTGTCGCTAAACAAAAATTATATTATTTAAAAAAATAGGGGTTAGATACCTTTTAGCTATCAGAGGATAAAATGAAAGTAATAAAATTAAGCCTGTCCATTTCAACACGGTAATGAATTCAGTACCTGTTACGTGGGACAAAAATGCATATATTGAAATGTGAGTGTATCGGGGACATCCGAGGGGATTCCACACGAAAAAAAAATGGGTAGGGTCTAACCCATTTTTTTTCGTGTGGATACCCCTCTGATGTCCCCGGACTCGATCTGACTAAAACCACCTGTCTGTCTATCGCCGGGCACCCCGGGTAACTCCAGACCCTACCCCTACCCAGTATACCACGCTATACCACGCTGGCTAGACAAATTTATAATATAGGTAAAAAGTTAAGAAGCGAAAGAAGTATGTATGGATAGCGAAACCTGGCGATCTGTCCTCTCGGACTACCCCGCCAGGGATAGGGCGTCAAGATAAATAGTTAGTTTGTATAAAGAAAAATGGTTGTTTGGGAATAATCCAAAAATATAGCGATGTCAGTTTAAATATCCAACCTACGAAGTTTTTATGCTATCTATATGGGTATCAAATTAAAGTACTTGCCGAGAATAATTATTTTTAGCGCATTTAAAAATAAATCTTGTATTTAATCTCTTAATTCATTTTTAATTCAAATACCGTAGAATATAAGATAAGGTAATAACATATGAACTTAATTAGCTTTTAACCTGGCGAGCCAACATGTAGTACCATACTGTCTGGAATACAGGTGTACCTATGTAGGTACACTTGGGGTCGCAAAAGTTAACGATGTCTGCAGAAACCCGTAACGAAGGAAACTGCAAAAGCCGCGATTTAACACAACGATTCAGGCATGCGTATGAAACGCAATTTTTTGTAGGTATTGTAGGTATTGTATAAATAAGCATAAGACATAAATAGTCTCAACGCTTGGCGATATTTTAACTCAATTCTTCACGAACACAAACAAGGGGATCTCTGATGCTTCACTAATAAATTGGATATTTTTAAGACAACTACCATGCTATTGTTTTCATATAAATTTTTAAAAAGAGATTTTTTGTAATGAACTAGCCGAAGCCCACAGTTTCGCTCGCGTGCAATGGAGATTTCCCGTACTTCACAGGGTATCCTTAAAAGATATGTTATACTAGTTGACGCCCGTGGCTCTGCACGCGTGGTGAAGTTTCCGTTTCCCATAGGAACTTGCTCCGGGAATAAAAATTAGCCTATGTGTTATTCTGATGTGTGAGTTATATTATTGTAAAAATTTATCAAAATCCATTCAGTAGATTCTGCGTGAAAGGGTAACAAACATCCATTCTTTTCGCATTTATAATATTAGTAGGCTATCACAACACCGGCTTTTCTGAAGACTGATAACTAGGAGTAATATCGTTCTAGGTACATTCTTTTGGACACGTCCAACGAATGAGTGAGGAACGATTGACGAAGAATATATATTGTTCAAAAGTAGAGGGTAGAAGGAGTCAGGGTAGGCCGAGACTTACATATGAAGACCACGTGAGCAGATTGCTCAAAAACGGAAAGGTCAAAAGTACTCGGATGCCCAGACGTGCGTGTATGAAGCGATTGATGAATCTCGAAGAAGCGAAAGAAGTATGCATGGATCGCGAAGCCTGGCGATCTGTCCTCTCTGACTACCCCGTCAGGGATACAGCGTGAAGATAGTTAGTTAGTTACATTCTTTTGTAAAGTATATCTCTCAAGGTTTAGGCAACGTTTTCGATGAAAGCCCTCAGTCGGGTTAATTTTTACCGATATCTTGAACAATTATCGCCATATTTTAAGAAATTTACATAATTAGTTTAATACTAAACTTTATTTATAAGTCTTTCTCTTAATGATTAAATTCGCAGTAAAATCTGTTACATAGTTTAAAAGGACTTTGAAGAAGAACGTAAATACAGACAACGGAAGGGCGGGATGCGACTTCATTTTATAATGCAAAGATAAAACATTATTTACCGAATCCTTTACAAATATGTTAATACAAGAATTAACCTATTTGTAAAGGATTTGTAAAGGAACAACCTAAATGTGTTCCTAAATATGAACAGTAACATTATGTGTATGAAAACCAGCAAAACTCTCAATCAAGCCTCATGGTCACCATAAAAAAGGTAACAGAGATTAATTATATAGAGAAAGGGGATCGCTTCATCTATCTTTCTACTGGTGACATCAGACCCATAGTCTTTAGTCCCTTATCAGAAGGGAGACTCAATAGTCCCTTGTCAGAAGGGAGACTTACCTAAGGGCAAGAAGTATGTGTTAAGTTTTATAGTGGACATTCCTAAAAATGGAAACAAAGAACGCCTAGGCAAAAATATACAAGACTAATTGACGCCCACGGCTTCACCCACGTTGAGAAGTTTTTCCGTTTCCGTTTCCCACGGGAACTTGTTCCCGGGTTAAAAGTTAGCCTTTGTGTAATTCTGATGTATAAGCTTTATTATTGTAAAGTTTCATTAAAATCTATTCAGTAGTGTTTACGTAAAAGAGTAACAAACGTCCAATATTACAAACTTTCTCGTTTATAATATTAGTAGGACTAGTTGTGTCCTGTTACCTCGCCTGAAACATACTTCAAACCCCAGCGGCAGCCCTTTAAACCGTAGATTCTGTATAAGACTGAAAAAATTTACAATAATGTTTGAAAATTTCTTCTATTTCTTGGCATTTATATTACTGATGGGCTCTTCTGAGTAGTAGCGTAATGATAACCTTGTACCAAATGTAATTGCGAAAAGTAGCTCACGTTTAAAGAAAAAATGCTTTACGTTTATAAATAAATAAATATTGTGGACACAAAAATAAGTAAATAATAATTGGATTAAAAGGGAGCGACGGTTTTCAAATTACGTCACGTGCGAAGCCGCGAGGTTCAACTAGTTAGATATAAAAGTATGTTGAAGCTACAGTAGTTTCAACATAGTTTTAAATCTTACTAATAAACTAGTAACTAGTACTTTGTATGTATTGAAAGACTAGAGTTTCTGCCTAGTAATACATGTCCGAGGGAATTTTCACACGTAAATAAAAGGCAGAAACTCCAATCTTTTCATACATACAAAGGACTATATATAAGGTTTAGAGTAGTTTTTGTCAAATGTTAAACTAACTAACTAACTAACTATCTTCACGCTGTATCCCTGACGGGGTAGTCAGAGAGGACAGATCGCCAGGCTTCGCGATCCATGCATACTTCTTTCGCTTCTTCGAGATTCATCAATCGCTTCATACACGCACGTCTGGGTATCCGAGTACTTTTGACCTTTCCGTTTTTGAGCAATCTGCTCACGTGGTCTTCATATGTAAGTCTCGGCCTTCCCTGACTCCTTCTACCCTCTACTTTTGAACAATATATATTCTTCGTCAATCGTTCCTCACTCATTCGTTGGACGTGTCCAAACCAACGGAGCACGCCCTTTTCCAGCTTAACGCTGACACTTTCATTCAAACCTGCCATATTGCGTATCACTTCGTTACGTATTCGGTCGGCCAAGGTAACGCCGCACAATTTTCGAAGTGATCGCATCTCCACAGCATTCAATTTACTTTCATGCATCTGCTGACATACCCAGGTTTCACTACCGTAAAGCAAAGTTGTTTGTATTGAAAGTTTGTCAAAGTTTGTCAAATGTTGAACTGTAATTATGTCTGACTGTATTTATTTTTGGTTCACAAGTGTCAAAATGTACAACAGCCATATTGTACAATTACTCAAAAGCGCTCGTGGCCCCGCGGTCTCAGTGTTCTGTAAACGATCACTGAGTTACGCAACTTTCACTATGGCTGGTCTTCGGATGACTTTAATAAGCCGTTGGTCCCTGTTGCCAGTAAAATGGCAGTGATTAAACCTGGTTGAAGGCCTTATTTTTGTCTTGAAAATTTCAACAGCAGGAAGCCACAACCTGCGTCTGTCTATTTCAAGACGGCAATGGGCTCACCACCTATTACGTGGGAATGAATCCACACGGTGAAAAGTGGGCATATAGTATGCCTCTGCCACCCCTTCGGGGATAAGGCGTGATGGATATTTATTTATTTTATTTACTCAAAATGTTTTTTTAAGCTTGTATTTCAGTTCAGCTAAACTAACTAGTAATCATGAATAAATTGAAACTAATTACAGACAAGTTCAAAAGTTACATATTTAATCTCTTGTTCCTTTTATACTAAATACTGTAGTAAACAGACCATAACTCTACTCGACACTTATATACAACACGAGTCAGTGCTGTCCAAGAGCGCCTAATTTTATTATCCTCTACAAGCTAACATTCTTAAGTGAGAAATTATGTGGATATGCTCCACTATAAATATTATTGTTTTAACAGTTATTCATTGTTCAAAAAGAAGAATTTAAAAAAAAGGTGGTTTTGTTATCGTTCTCATCTATAACACAGGTATTTGTTGGTGCTTGTAATTTGATCCTAAATTAAAAGAAAGTAACTACGACTACTATAAACTTATGATTAAAAAGAAGTGTCTTTTGTGATAAAAAATATAAAAAATCTACTCACAAAATAATAGTAATATAATATTATTTTTATATACTTAAATTCGTGTTCCTTGATTGTATATATAATAAGACTACTAAAATATTTCAAATTTTTGACAAAAATGTAGACAGCTTTAGGTCTATTGTGTCTATTATAACAAAAAGACTTTGTGTGTTCTACTGAACACGTTAATCTCAGGAACTACTGGGCCGAATTTAAAAGGCCTATTATATTACTGATATATCAACAAGATTTCAATGTACCTAATCTAGTATCTATAGAACATAAATGAACAAAGTCACCTACGTATTGCTATATTTACCCCAATACTTTATTAAACGAAGCTTTTCAAATAGAACCCTCCACATAAAAGTCAATTTAAATCACATTATGCTCAAATAATCGCGAATTTAATTTAATATTCACAGCCATTATCGACCGCAGCTATAAAATAAAAGGCTTATCAAACATTTCTACCGTCACCTCGACAAACGAAACACTTCAAACAGCTTCCAGTAAGCATAGACCTTTACTGTCTTTTAAAAATCTTTCACGCGAGATGATATTATGAGGGTCTAATAAACTTGGACGTGTAAAATAGGGTTGCACCCCAACTGTCGAACACAGAAGCTTTACGTGACTAATATACTGAACCCCTGAGTTCTGTCCGGTTTTTGTCCCGAGTATTGATAGGAGATTCCGTATTGATCGGGAAGGACATGAAGTTGAAGACAGGGTTTAAAAAAAAATTGTATAATATTTATTTATATAATTAGATAAGGTCTTGGAGGTCTGAAGATATCCAGGGCTTAAGCGACTAGCAACGCTCAATAGAAAACCGACGGTACAATTTGACAGTTTTACAATCGCGCTCCAATAGAATTCAATCGGGCCGATAGAATTCTACTAACACGTTATGCGTCAGCTAGCAACAGCGAGTCTGGTTCTATTCAGCTGTTTGTGAAGTGCGATTGTGAAATATGTTATAGGTTTAGTAGACTATTGTTTTGGACCAATCGAATCAATATAGAATAGGAATAGAACGAATTGGTATTGTATAATAGTATACTCGGACCCCTGTTAACAGTGCACTGCTGGCTAACAGATAAGACAACGATACTGGGAGCTTATGTGGCTGGGAGATCAGATGGCAGACGCTCCCAATGCCGATAATCAAAAGCTCGGAGCAGACAAGTAAAAGTGAACCTAGCCTTCAAATCCAGAAACGATTAAGTAACCATTGGGAATACACTAAGGTGAACAAAAAAGAATAATAATAATAAATTTATTGAAGTGAAACTTCTTTATAGACGTTAAGAAAAAAATTACAGCTGAAAAAAATGTCGTAAAAAAGTTTCACTTCTTACCGGTCTATGTACTCTGGTACACACACATATTTTTTTATTTATGTAGGCTTACTATATACTCGTAAATGACATGCAAAACAAAAGTGTAACAATTTAATGACCAACACATGCACTGGCTTGGAACGTAAATTTTGTATGCTCAGTAAATATAGTTGTCGAGAAGTATTACCTAATTGTTAAACTGTTAACATTAAACTATGGTCACCCATTTGGAATTTGGCCATAATTATTCATAGAATTTTGGGACGCAATTCATTTAAAAAATAGCAGTTTAAACTTTTTCTCCATGTGCACTAATACACAAAACATAATAAATAATAATTGGTGTACAATAAAGTACATTTCTATTCTATTCTAAACTATAAATGTGTCAAATTTCCCGTTATTCATATTTCATGTGTTCAAAAATGTTTCATAAAATACCTTAATAATCAAATTTAAGACAGCGGTTATGAAATAAATACTTTAGGTGCAATCGATATTAATAGAATAAGTAATCAATATTATAAGAAGCGCTCGTGGCCCCGCGGTCTCAGTGTTCTGTAAACGATCACTGAGTTACGCAACTTTCACTGTGGCTGGTCGTCGGATGGGTGACCACTTTGTGTCATTTACATTTGCGAACGTTTCCGTGCTTCGGAAGGCACGTTAAGCCGTTGGTCCCGGTTGCCAGTAAAATGGCAGTCGTTAAGCCTGGTTGAAGGCCTTATGGGCGGCTTGAAAAATTTCAACAGCAGATAGCCACAATCTGCGTCTGTCTATTTCAATACGGCAATGGGCTCACCACCTATTACGTGGGACAGGAATCCACACGGTGAAAAGTGTGCATATAATATGCCTCTGCCACCCCTTCGGGGATAAGGCGTGATGGATATCAATATTAATGCCTATAAAAAACTAGATGACCCCTACAGCTTCGCCCGTGTAATATATCGACCTCTCGTCACACCTATTTAAACCCGTCGCTTATACTCGTAAATTCTACAATGATGCATAAAAATTTGCCCAATATGTCGACATTTATGACTACTGCTCTAGCCCCCAGTGTAGAAGCGTAATAATATATAGCCTATAGCCTTCCTCAATAAATGGGCTATCTAACACAAAAATATTTTTTCTAATCCGACCAGTAGTTCCTGAGATTAGTGCGTTCAACCAAACAAACAAACAAACTAACTCTTCAGCTTTATAATATTAATATAAAAAAGGCTATAACTACTTTTCAATTATCATTGCCTTCCTTTAATTTCTTTATAATTGAATCGTTATGTCGATAATGATATACAACCATGAATTTTCCATAAAGGATTCTGAATACTAAATCAAGTGAAAGGAAAAAAACCAGCAAACTGAACCTTGTACTCTGTAGTTGAAGGTATCACAAATGACCATTACTTACATTCAGATGATCATAATGATTATTGATGGCCTTTTCTGGAAAGTCCTATCAAAAATACTTTTTATCACTACCGACAAAAAAAGTCAGCAATAAAAGTAATGCGTAATGTACGAGGTGAATTATAACTATTACGTCAAGTTTGTAACAGTAACCTATCTATTATGAAATTATATATATTTTCGTCATACTCTATATGTGCTGGTTATCATTAAACGCATAATTAAAACCACTTGGCTGACTTCAAAACAAATAAACTTAGCAGCTATACATGTCTACTCTCACGTTGAAACGCGTAAGATAGAAACAGAATCCTTATTACTGGAATAAACTAACGGACTACCTTTAGCTTTGCCCACGTAAAGACTTTTCCCGTAGGAATACAGGGATAAAATGTAACCTATATTACTCTTTATAACATCAGCTATCTGCCAATGAAAGTCGCGTTAAAATCGGCCTAGATGTTTCAGAGATGAGTCGCAATAAACAGACAGATTTTTTTAAATGTTAGTTCTATCTATATGCGTTATTTCGGCATTACTAACATACACTTTGATTTTATTTATCTGTAAATTACAGTCGCAAAATATATTTTTCTCTCTTTCTAATTTACCGCTTTGGAAAACGATTTTACTCACTCACACTAGATGTTATTTGCTATGATACTTACTCAGTAGACAGATAATAAGGTAATATGTACCTGAAACAAAAAACACAAAATCTGTTAGCAGCGTGACAATAAAATCTATTGAACTTGAAAATTCGGTACAAATCTTTTTTTTTATCCTTACGGGGACTTAGGAATACTTAGGGATACTTAGGAAGTCACACGGCCGTCGTCGTCCCTAACAATGTCGATATGCCAAAAGGATAGCTGTTCCTAGCAGCCAAATAAAAGTAGACGCTAGACACCTAATCCAGATAGGGTTTGGAAGCAACTGCCAACTAGGAATACCCTAAGAAGAAGAACAAGAAAGCAATTAACTCCTTTTAATTCTTTATTTTATTCCCACGGGAATAAACCAAATAAACGTTGACCTCTGGCTCTAAAAGAAAAGAAAATGTTTTAAAGCAACTGGGAAAACACTAAAGAAAACATAAATTTATACAAGTAGTATAAATAAATAAATAACTGTAGATTCTTCCTGGTACAAATATTTATTACTACATAGTTTATGAAGTCAATATATCTATATAAGGTCATTAGGAAGCGAAATATGTTTACATGTATGTCGTACATTTCTTGGTGTCCGTCTTTACATGTATAAAATGAAGTCACTTCCGCTTAAATCTTTTAAACAACTGATTTTAATGCAGTTTTCAGCAATAGATGGTGTGATTTAAGAGGAAGGTTTGTAATAATACCTGCATTTTAGTTTGTACATTAGACCCGTGCAAAGCCGGACTGGGTCGCAAATGTAAATGAGACAGTGTGTTGTTATATTGTAATTTTTTCATGTGGTAAGAAATAAAAAGAAATATGTGTGTGTACAAAACACAGGTAAGAAGTTAAAGTTCTTTACGACATTTTTTACAGCTTTTTAAATTTGTCTCATTCAGTCGGTAAAGAAGTTTCACTTGACCGAAAGTAGTAAGTAAGCGTAACCGAAAAACGTGGCGATTTTTTTATATTGTACAGCTATCGAAATTTTTGTGGCTCCACGGACTCAGTGTTCTGTAAACGATCACTGCGTTAAGCAACTTTCGCTATGACTGGTCACGGATGGGTGACCGCTTTGTGGCATTAACATTTGCGAGCGTTGCCGTGCTTCGGAAGGCACGTTAAGCCGTTGGTCCCGGTTGCCAGTAAAATTGGCAGTCGTTAAGACCTGTTGAAGGTCTTATGGGCGACTTGAAAAAATTCAACAGCAAGTCGCCACAACCTGCGCCTGTCCATTTCAACACGGCAATGGGCTCACCACCTGTTACGTGCGACAAAAGTGCATACGGTGAAATGTGGGCGTATAATATGCCTCTGCCTACCCCTTCGGGGATAAAGGCGTGACAATATGTATGTTTATATGTATTTACAGTTGTATAATTTCTCTCAACGTAGATAAAGAAGGTTCCCTTCAAAAACGGTTTAATAATGAATTTTGCGATAACTTTAAATAACGAAAATTTTTGCTACTTTGGAACCTGAAACAGGCTTTAAATTGACTTTTTTTTTTTCGATACAATCACTTAAAATACTTAGACGTTTGACGTCCTAAACGCCTGTTGTGTCACTTGGATGTTCCCAAATGCCAATATTCCTGCTTTTCGATTTTCGTGTAAAGAATAAACATGACACAATTTATCCGCGGTTATTGACAGTAAGTGTTCAACATTGGGTACAATGTCAGCTACTTGTTTTATGCAAATATTATGCAAATACAGCAAGTTTTACTTTCTTTGTGAGGCAGTTATAATAGCATATCAGGGCGTGTTCGCGCTAATGTCTTTGTGGATAAAATAAGTTTATAGCTAATTATTTTAAAACAATGGATCTAGTCTTAGTCATCATACTTATATCACAACTTATTTTGTATTTATTTATTCTTATTGGAGGATTAACACCAAATAAACTGGATAACAAATATCAAATAGCAACATCAAGCCAATAACAGGCTCTCACTGATAAAAAAATATGAATAAATCTAAATTAAAATAAATTTTATTTTGATTCCCTGAGTGCCGAATATAGCTCTTTTATTTACTTATTATTTATTTATCTATCACGCCTTATCCCCGAAGGGGTGGCAGAGGCATATTATATGCCCACTTTTTACCGTGTGCATTCCTGTCCCATGTAATAGGTGGTGAGCCCATCGCCGTGTTTAAATAGATAGACGCAGGTTGTGGCTACCTGCTGTTGAAATTTTCAAGTCGCCCGTAAGGCCTTCAACTTGACTTAAAGGATGCCATGTTACTGGCGACCGGGACCAACGGCTTCACGTGCCTTCCGAAGCACGGAAACGCTCTCAAATGTTAATGCCACAATGCGGTCACCCATCCGTGACCAGCCATAGCCAAAGTTGCTTAACGCAGTGATCGTTTACAGAACACTGAGTCCGCGGGGCCACGAGCACTTCAATATATAATACAATATTATAACCTTTTAGCGACATAAACGACCCTATCTTCTTTTTATGTGAACATAAAAGGTTGATATTTCCACAGCTTCATGGTACTGTAGACCTAAGTATATGATTTTTGTTTCAACTTGATACCTCCACGCTTTCTGAAGATATAGGGTCTTGACAGACAGACAGATAGATAGGTAGATGAACGTACAACGATGTGATCATATATTTTGACTGCCTCTGTGCCGCGGTGGGAGTGTATCCGACTGCTACGCAAGAGGTCCCGGGTTCGATTCCCGGGTCGGAACAAATATTTGTGTGATCCACAAATGTGTGTTTCGGAGTTTGGGTGTTTCCTATGTATAATATGTATGTATTTAGAAATATATAAGTATGTTTATCAGTTATCTAGATCCCATAACACAAGCTAATATTAGCTTACTTTGGGCTAGATGGCGCTGTGTGAAAAGTGTCCAACAATCAACAGATAGTTCCGTGTGAAGAACGAAACCCGTAAAATGAAGGAGCGGTGACTTATCCCTTTAGATAAATAGGGCTAGACTAGAGAACAGAGAACACACCGTATTTGTAAGCAGGTGGTCTAATGGTGAAGCTTTAGCGTGGATTGGATACTGTTGGGAGTTCTGATGGTGAATGCCTCGAACATTCCTAATGTTCCTAGCAGTCTATCAAAGGAGAAATCGTGCTCCAAAGCTGACAGCAGATGCAATCGAGACCTTAAGCTAACAGAGAAAGAGATAGAAAGATACTTTAGAACGTTTTTTAAATTTGATTACAGCAATATTTTAAGGTAAAACACTTTTAAAAGTCACCAGAACACTTTTATTGGTCTGAATCACAAATTAATTTAAAGCAGCTCTTGTGGCGCAGGTTAACACACTGTAATAAAATTATTTTTATAGCAAAAAGGCAGCAAGTTTATACTTAAATATATGATTTAATTATGGAATGTTAAACACGTATACTCTATGTTAAAACACGGCTAAATAATTATCAACTATAAACGTATATAAGTATAATTGGGCACCCCAACGTATAGCCTAAAGTCTTTCTCAATAAATAGGCTATCTAACACAAAAAGAATTTTTCAACTTCGACCAGTAGTTCCTAAGATTAGCGCATTCAACCAAACAAACAAACAATCTCTTCAGCTTAATAATATTAGTCTATACTATATAATATGCATAGTTGTGTTATTTATCTATATAAATAACATAACTATGCAATAACACTATTAAATTCCATTTTTATTACTTGCAATACATCATTTTAACATTCGCATACATAGCCCCGCCTTTCTCACACAAACTGCATTTTAGTGTGGCTATTATTCTTCTTAAAATGAAGCAGTTGGCAGGAGTTCAAACGCATTTTCGTGAACGCAAGAAAAATAAATTGCATTGTTAACAGTCAATCATAGAACTGGAAACAAAAGACATATATATATAGTTTAAACATGAAATTATGTTGAATTATATTTATTGTGAAGTTTTATATGTCGTGGTGTGTTTTTTTTTATACAACAGAGGTGGCAGACAAACATACACTCAAACCCACCTGATGGAAATTAGTCTCCGTAGTCTATGGACGTTTGCAACACCAGAGGTGCAGCACTCGCGCTGCCGACCCTTTAAAAACTTACTAAGAGCCCTTTTGAAGAACTCCATACTGTAGACTTTTGGGAAATCCCAGGCAGGGAGTTCATTCCACAATCTAAGCGTACGCGGAATAAAGCATCTATCGGACTAACCATATGCGAGCGCTCCGCACGCAAAGTTTGAGAGTGAACATTCTGTCTATGGCGAGCGATTTGTTTACGACTTTCTTCCACTGCAGACCGGGGGATATTGGAGCTATTGGGTTGTGTGTTTTATTGTTTGACAAGTCATAACGAAATAGCATTGATCTCGTAATGAAAATGTTATAAGAGTTGGTGTCATTAATTTTCCGTTTGTTTTGATGTCAGACATTAATTATATTTAGGCTAACTAATTCCCGCAGCATGTGATGAAGGTTTCCAACAGGAACTTGTTTCCGCCATTAATCTAGCCTATGTGTTAATCCAGCGTGACTGAGTAACAAACTTCTTTACAAACTTTACATTTATAATATTAGTAGAATTTCACAGCTGAGTGTGTATGTTTTGTAGATAGGTCATAATGTGACATTAAACACAATAATTTTAATCACATTCTTTATAGAAGTAATCTGCAGTAAGTACTTAATTTTTTAATATCTTCCCTTATACTTATAATTTTTTTAAAGCAATTATTTGCTAAATTTCTCATTACATTTAATTTACCCTTATACTATTTTAGCTAAGTAAAAAAGGGTACCAATTGTGCAACGCAATTGTAAAAAACAAAAGTTATACAATTCAATCCCATACACATACACATAAATTTCCATATATGTGTGTGTGTATATGTGTGTATGTACAATTCATACAAGTGTCAATACATTGCATGTGCTCTATAAAAATGTTCAAAGCATCAAAACCCTTTTAACATTATAATTAAATCATTATATACTTAATCGAAGAAAGAACCTACACCAAAATTAAAAAGTCGTAAGTGTGAAAAATTCTATATAATTATTTTTTGTAGAGATTTCTTTGTGTAATGGCAGTGGACCATTAAATACATATGAGTTTAACGCTAGCAAATCTTGTTTAGTTAATAGCTGGCACACGTAATTTCTTTGCATCACATTAGAAAATTAGGGTTAAAAAGTTATTGTAACTTTTTTAATTGCCGATCACCGCTGTTTTTAACCGACTTTCAAAAATGCGGAGGTTATGTGTTCGATTGGTATATATCTTTTTATGGATGTACATCGATTACTCTGATGTTTATGATCCGATTTACGTGAGTCTTCTTAATTTGATGCAGAATAGTTGCCATTTGGTCTCATTAAAATTTAACATAGTTTGGCCCAGTAGTTTTCATTATAATACATCATTGACTTTCAATGTCTAAAATATTTTTTGTATTCCAACCAAAACATCTGAGATCATCGCGGTCAAACAAAAAAGCAAAAAATACTCTTTATAATATTAATATAGATTAGTGGCGTTTATAGAATAGCGTATAAATAAAATCTACAACGTGAAGTAGAGCGATCGTGATTTCGTGCGACATTCTCGCCAAGATAAGTAATTAACAATGTCGTTCAACTGTCTGTCAAATTAACGCCCTCTTGTTGTATGGTGTAAAAGAAAAGCTGAGCGATTAGAATGTGTATTAAAAAAAACTATAATATAAATACATTTTAAAAGGGTCTTAAAACGAAACAAAAAAGGACATTTGAAAAGGGTCTTAAAACAAAACAAAGAAAGGACAATTTAAAAGTGTCTTAATATGTGTGTCAGTGTTAACCTTAATATTGCAAATGTTTATAGGCGACAATAACCACTTATCACCAGGTGGGCCGTAAGCTTGTTTGCCATGTAGTAGAATAAAAAACAACTAGAAGTCTACATCGCGCTATCGTTTGATTGCGTTCTAACTACAAAAGGTTGAGATGAACTCGTAACACTTTTGCTGCAAAACAGTCTTGATTATGCCTCGTGTGTAGGCGAAACAGAACGTTTTTAAAATGCATTTCCGCGATATTACGCCTGATTCAATTAGTTATGTGTTTTAAAATCGAACTGAGATTTAAAGCTCTGTCCTCATACAGTAGTGCCGTATCAGGAACGGAGTAGGGACGTGATGAGTGTATGAACTGGATCACACATGTAAACGAAACACCTACTGACTACACCTACTTAAACCTAATATTAGTTAATCCTACTAATTATTATAAAGCTGAAGAGTTTGTTTGGTTAAAAGCGCTAATCTTAGGAACTACTAGTCGGATTTTACAAATTCTTTTTGTCTTAGATAGCCTATTTATCGAGGAAAGCTATAGGCTATATATCATTACGCTACTATACTGGGGAGCAGAGCAGTAGTCATAAATGTCGACAAATCGGGCAAATTTTTATGCTTTATTGTAGAATTTGTAAGCGACGGGATTAAATAGGTGCGACGGGAAGTCGAAATATTCCACGGGCGAAGCTGTGGGGTGGGGGTCATCTAGTCTTACATAAAATTAAGTTAAATATTGTTATGATTTCTATGTCTTCAAGAGTTTTGTCTTCAAAAATGAGTTCTAAATTAACTAACCACCTATCTTCGCGGTGTATCCCTGGCGGGGTAGTCAGCGAGCCCAGATCACCAGACATTGCGATCCATGCATATTTCTTCTCTTCTTACAGATTAATTAATCGCTTCATATACGAGTATATGCACGTTTGGATAAATTACTTCGCTCGCAGGTTTTTACTTGTACCAATAACCAGAGACCCTTTCCCTTAAATGCATAATGCCTGGCTGACTTGTCAAATTTTTGTAATAATTGTGGGGTACTCAGCGTCATTAACGTGCACGGGTTGGTGGACTCTTACGGAGGGCTGATGCAGACAGATTTATTAAAGACTACTCTTTTGGAAAACACGACACAAAATTATAGGGTGGGTAAAAATATCACATATAACATTTATTGATTTAATAAGATGTTTAGATAATGTAAAGCGATTTTAAGACTGTGGTTCTTGTGCCCCTTATTGATTCTCTGTGGATTTTGAAGATAGGAAATACCAAGATCATAAAATCAAATAAAAAGGATGATTTACGAGTATAATATTGAAAAAAAAGATCGTATCTTATTTATTTCGCAGATCATTTTCGACCTAAGAGACCAACATGGTTTAGAGGCTATAATGGGAGTCATCTATAAATCAGCTGTATCTAGCCACTTTCGTTTCAAAATGCTGAGATGGCGACTACTTTAGACACATTCCGGTTCATTAAATAAACAAACAATCGTTACGCATGCTACAAATTTCACCCATGTAAAGAAAAAAACACTTATATTGGCACTTGACACACAGTAATAATTTCTTAATTTTGTCTGGTTAAATATTCAAATGCGTTTATGTTTTGTGAGAACAGTACACGAATTCTTTACATCAGAAGGTTTATTTACGAATGATGGGCATTGCCAATGCTATGCACTAAAACTATCAAACTGTATTCAACATGAGGAATCTTTGAGCTGAACATCCACTTTAACTTCCGTGAACTTCTTTTCCTTATATAATCCTCACGTTGGTTAATCTATACTGCATTTTGGTTAAGTCTGATCGCATAATACAACGTGCTGAACATCACAATGGCCGGGGGGCAAGCAGAAAGGTTAATGACGAAAGTGTTTTCGGTCGTTCTCATACAACTATCTAATAATAGAAGTTTTTCATGATAAATGTAACGTGTTGGTAGAATTCGAGATTATAAAGCACCGTTTTCTAATGAAGTCTATTAAAGCGACTGTTGTGTAGAACTTGTCAGAATATTTTATAACTTTCGCCCTCGCTGAGACAAAAGAGTGAAAGACTGCTAATTATCACAAATAGCATAGAGTACGAAAACAATTTATCAGTTTAATGTTACATGACAAGGCTAACTCTATTGAGCTCTGTGACGCGGTGGTTGTGTATGCGACTGCCGCGCATGAGGTCCCGGGTTTGATTTCCGAGTCGGAACAAATATTTGTGTGATCCACAAATGTTGGTTTCGGAGTTTGGGTGTTTACTATGTATAATATGTATGTACTTAAAAGTATATATATATATATATATATATATATATATATATATCAGTTGTCTAGATCCCATAGTACAAGCTTATAGCTTAGTTTGGGCTAGATGGCGCTGTGTGAAAAGTGACCCACAATATTTTTGTATTGATTTATATAAAGCAGTGGCAGACTAGTCTCATCCAGTGAATGGGTTAAGCGTCTTTTCTTCTTATTCATATAGGTAAGGGGTTTTCCAGTAGCTTCCAAACTACCTGAATTTTGAGCATGAATCCACTTTTATTAGTCTGCTAGGTGCGCAGTGCGCAGGTACCGTTTGACTTTTAATTTTCAGCATAGTTGGGAGCGACTACCGCCAGTTAGCAGGTGCACCGATAGCAAATGAGGTACCTTGGACCCCGGAGATTTTGCTAGAGGTTAAGCGACTGCTACAAGGTTGTAACCCAGAGCCTCAATCAAAGTTATCAACCTTACTTTTGTTATCCATTTAAACGCCAAGTGTAATCTGCCGGTGCATGTGTTTCCCTCCTCTTACAAACCTGGGTCCTTTAAGAGAAGCGTGAAATGCCTTATTTCTGGGCCGTCAAAATGAGGGTCGCTATCGAAGCCCTGCAGGTTGAGACAGCGGCCCTCATTCTCGGGTCGTCGTTTTTGCTTAAAAAAAGGGCGACGACATTTTGACGTGCAAAATTTAAAAAAAAAAACACTTTATATTACGAGTATTACGACCATTATCGTATTATTCCACATTTCACACGTCTGTAATTTGCAGTCCAAGCTAAAATCAATCCGGTAAAAAAAAATGTGTACAAGTATATCCGTTTATTGACGATCCGTTATCCGGTGAAAAAACGGACGTCTACAAGCGCTCGTAGACTAGTCGTAGTCAAAAATGAGTCGGTTATTTACATGTCCCCAAAAAGGGCTAAAAGGCAGAGGTTTAGCGATCGCTTTGAAAAAAGTCCCCTAACATTCTTTTGTACGAGTAAGTCCTATACACTTGTCTGCCCTTGAATCTCCTTAATGTTTAAAAAGGGAAAAGTCTATTGGTGTCTTTCGTAAAGTCCCTCATTACATACTGTGGGATTGTATAATCGTACAAATCTTTCAAATCTGTGATTAAATTTTTAAAATAAAAAAAAAAATTGTTTTCTTAGGCAAGGGGTATGAGTACATAAAACCATGTTTTGATTTCTTTAGAACATTTTTATTCAAAATGTTAGACCTCTTCTTGTTTTAGTTTAGTTATAAATCATTCTTGCCTCAATTTGATATAAGACTTTACTTGCGCTTTTTATCTTATTGGAAGCCATACCAAAATGGGTCCGTATTGGGTTGCATAAATTTTAGAGGCATAACTTAAAACTGCATAACGTTTTTTGGCATACTCTTCGTTTCGCATAACGTTCAAATAGAATAAATCATTAGCCATACTTTATTTTCCCATAACATTTTTATAATAATGATATACCCGCATAAAATGTTTACGCATATTTTTTTTTACAATAACGATTACTAAGCATAATATTTATTGACATCTCACTCATTCTCGCATAAAGATGACAAGCCGTACATATAGAATACCATAATGTTAACGAGTACATATTTTGATTTTTATTTCTAAGCTTGAACTGTCTAAGATTGAAATGCCCACTGATTAAAAAAGTCGATAGTCACTATACTGAAGTTCAAAATTTCAACACTTATATATAGAATATAATATATAAATACAAAAAGAAAGTAGGTAGATTAAAACGAGCGATTCTATTCTGGCGCATCGCCGGCCGCTGTCGCGGCCCGCTCGCTTCGCTCGCTCGGCTCGCGCGTTGTGGTTACAAGGGACCTAACACTCAAGACTTTGCTCAAGACTAGTCTAAAAAAAAAACACTTAAAATATCAAAATGAACTGGTTTTTTTTAGAAAGGCAAGTAGCAATATTTTTTTTCTTTATAAAATTTATTTTCACATATTTTGTATGCACTTTGACATGAACATTAAGTGCAGGCAACTACGAGTATATCGCTTTATAATTAAATTCTGAGCCTCCATTAGCTTCAAACAAGTTCATCCAGTATATCTATACTGGATGAACATCTGTAGGCACTGCCACTATTTATCCTTGTTCATTATCAGGGAATATCTCATTATTAAATTGGCAACATAAAGCGGACAAAAAGCAACAAAATAAAATGTAGCCCTCAGACATATTAATGTTGGCAATACATTGTAATTTCCCGCCCACTGCGTCCGTGTTCAGTTAATATACGTACAGTTTAATTCAAACTATTATTACGTTACGGAACTATAATAAGGGTATAGGTTGGATAACTAATATAAAGAGAAAATAATGTTACGCGTAATAGAGTATATTTAACTCCCTATTTATAGATATCTATTTAATTTTTTAACCGCGTAATGATATCATACATTGCGGAGTAGACATTACATCCTCATCTTTTTTTTTTCTTTATAGAAAAATAATTTTACGCGTAATAGAGTATATTTAACTCCCTATTTATAGATATCTATTTAATTTTTTAACCGCGTAATGATATCATACATTGCGGAGTAGACATTACATCCTCATCTTTTTTTTTTCTTTATTGGCAAGCTTTGGCTTTTAAGCCATCAGCTTAAGAAGTTATTAGTCATACAAATTACATACTCTTTTTTTTTTCCTCTTTTATGGCTTGGTTACTAAGACCTTTTAGCCAGAATTACATACTCATCTCATTATAACCACAGACTATAGAGAAGAACAGACAACTGTGTGTCACACTATTAAGACATCACTCTGTAATGTGTCAAAATTTTATTTGTCTAACAAGTTTTTTTTTCTTTATTTATGAAGCTTTGGCTTTTAAATCATCTGTTTTAGAAGGTAACAATAATATTATTAATACATTCTAATATGAACATTATGTATGGGCGTAAGGTGCACCTGCAACAACTCCGAAGCCTATTTTATCTGCTACCCCGGCGCCATTAGGGGGTTGGGAGGTCAAACGGCAATCGCTTTTAACAATGCAAAAAAACAAAAACCAATCGATTGCTGTGTTTCTAGCAGGTAAACTGTAGTGAACCCCAAGCCCTGTTCCGGGAGGGGGTGTGGATGGAAACTGAAAATGCATTACGATAAATAATTTATGCAAAACTACAAAAGATCGAAAAGTAAATCCTAGCACCTCTTTGTCTATGAGAACTACACTCGCATAGATTACACAACAGTCAAACTCAAATACTTATACCTAAACAATTTTTTATTGCTCACAAACTGGCCGCCATTTTTATGCTTGGTAGGCGAAGTTCCGTCCATATGTTTTTTTTAGATCTGTGATAATAGCGATAATAATAGTATTTTTTTAATGAAATTATTTGTTTGTTGGAAGTCTCTGTCATCTAATGTAAATTGGTGGAGTGGGCAAAGAATATGTATACAGGGCCGCTCAATAAGGATTGATATTTTTCAGAAAAACTTTAAGTTATTTTTGACTTTGACTAAATCTTGACACTTAATTTGTGGTGAGATGTCAAAATGCCAAAGATATTGGTCACAGTATTCAGAAGCTTCCAGTTTCATAAAATATCTTTAAATTCATGCAAATTGTTTATTTTATTAATGTTATTTTTAAACATTCGCGGTTTATACTCATATTTTATATACTACCCGGGACTTCGGTGAATGTAAGTACAAAATTGTTTCGCGTGAAGTCCCGAGTAGTATTTAAAATATAATTTATTAATATTATATATAATTACTAGCTGTCCCGCCTGGCTTCGCCCGTGACATACTTCGAACCTTATTTTTCTATAATTTGTGAATCTAAACCATCCAGGGCGCCACCCAAACGCATACAAAAATAATCATTCAAGTCGTTCCAGCCGTCTAGGAGGAGTTCAGTGACATACACACGCACACAAACTATATATATATATATATATAAAGATTGAAACTGATTACTTCTTGATGTTTCGTTAGTATTTTAATGGTCATAGTCACGAGTAGACTCTCTACACGGATATTGCAATAATTCAGAAACAGAGACATGAGCAAAGGTAAAAAAGTACTAAAAACGCAAATATAACCTAAAAGTCATAAAAAAATCACATTAAAAGTTGCCAATAAGTTTTCACAAATATCTCGTCAAACACGAACAAACATAGAGTACCTACTAGTTAAAAGTAAATTGTTTTAAACACGTATAATTTTCGCCCCGTGCCGGTCGTTGGCTGGTAATCGCATGCTCCATCGTGCTCACTTATTAACTGGGTACCTGACAGCTTATCGAAGATCCACGATAAGTTAGTATAATTTGTGCAACTTAGCACAAACTACGCTTTTGAAAAGGAAATGCACTTTTAACTTTCGTTTCCTTTACAAAAGTACCGTTGAAAGTTTGTGGAGAACGTTTTATAAACTGTCATGTAGCTTTAGTTAAAATGATATATGAAAAGAAAAATGTTTCAAAACCATATTCAGTTGAATAAAAATATTATTATCTATCTATCTATCAATTTCGATATACAATTTATGTTATTCGATATACAATAAATTTTTAAAGCCACTCATATGGCCTTCAACTAAGGTTTAACCAGGTTTAACGATTGCCATGTTACTGGCAACCGGGATCAACGGCTTATGGGTCTTCCAAAGGACGAAAACGCTCGTAATATAAATGCCACAAATCGGTCACTCCTCCGAGAGTCAGTCACAGCGTAAGATGCTTAACGCAATGATCATTTGCTCCTTTTGTTTGGACATGTCTAACGAATGAGTGAGGAAAGATTGATGATGAATATATCTGTGCGAAAGTAGAGGGTAGAAGGAGTCAGGGTAGGCCTAGACTTACATAATGAAGACTACGTTGCTCAAAAACGGAAAAGTCAAAAGTATTTGGATACCCAGAAGTGTGTGTATGAAGCGATTAATGAATCTGCAGGAAGCGATAGAAGTATGCATTGATCGTGAAGCCTGGCGATCTGTCCTCTCTGACTACCCCGTAAGGGATACAGCGTGAAGATAGATAGATCTTCTGATTAATTTCGTTGCGGGTTCTGAGACATGCTAACTTCTCCTGGGACTTCACCGAGATCGAGCTCGGTGTAACTTGTCTGGTGTTTTGGTAATTGCTGTAGATCCTGGTTAACCGGAGTCCGAGTAATGGGAATGCGGGTGGGATTAGTCCCCAATAAAAAGAAAAAAATAGATGAGATAGGCCACGAGTGCTTCAAATTAATAAAACCAATGGCGAAATATCAATATTTTTGCACATACTCGATATTTAAAACACTTTTTATTTATTTATTTTTAAAACACTGTCCCGGACTGAAAAAAAAAACATTTAAAACGAAAAGTTGTAAATTATTCTGATACCCAGACGTGCACGTATGAAGCGATTATTGAATCTGCTATTTACAAAAGAAGTATGCGTAGATCGCGAAGCCTGGCGATCTGTCACCCTCTGAATATTCCGTCTGGGATGGATGCAACTATAGTGTCTGTCATAAGATTTTCGTGAAATATGAACTTGTTTTAATAATATTTGTGCGAAAAGAAATATCTCTCTAGTATAACTGTCTGAAACAAGTACCTACATAATAATATTATTATACTCATAATTATAATATGTCACCGATATTTCTGACATACATCATTAAAACTTATGCAAGACATACTCTTCAAAGTATTTTACATAATATAAGTAACGGGACTTATTTTCATTAAGTGTATTTATTACAAATTGCATGTCATACATCATTTAACGTGATTGTTGTAAATTTTGTATTCAATTTGGACATTGAATTTACACGACACGATTACGGCAGAGTAAACAGTCGATTTATCAAAATGGCCGTCAATTCTAAGATATTGATAAAGAACAGACCAGCCCCTTTATCCACAACTATTCTTAAAATTTCTGACGAACATGTAGGATGACATCGAAAGACAATAATTTTTGAAAAATAGTTTTGAATTTACATCTAGGTTTTAGACTCTGTGAATCTCGTTTCTAAATTCGAGTGTATTTAAATGTTTACCGAATATTTTACAAATGGTTGTGACTGAGGGGGCTGATGATGAGTGTCTCTAACTGCTAAGTAGTAGGTAGTGGGTGGTTCTAAGGGAAGAAAACATCTTTATGACAGTTGATCAGACGATCGGATGATCGGTACAGTCAACAATGTCAAAACTCTAATTCGATAGAAACCGAAACTGGAGAAGATACTTACACGCGCATATTTTTTTCTGAATATTTATTTGACTTCCTTATTACTTACTTAAATTATAGCCTTCCTCCAAAAAGGTTTGTTAATGAGTTCCTCCTACATCTACAATGTCAGCCTTATTATTACGCACAGCAAGAAAAAAAGTTGTTTGCGTTGTCTCTGCACGCAACCATTTATAACCGAGCAATTCGAAAATCAAAAATGCAACGATTCAACTATGAAATTTATGCAGTAATTCATTTAAATGAGCTTCATTAATTCGAACTACGAAATATCATGTTATAAAATATGATAACTATTCATCAATATACAGTGATGGTAACTATTTATTTAGATATTATGATATTTAGAGAGTTCTTTTTATATTAATTAAAGCTTCGAAAGTTAAAAACCATTATTTTGGTAGATATTATTAATTTTAAAGAACGATATTGATATTTCCATCATTCCAATCGTTTTGTTCTATTAGCACTCTGCGTAGTAGGTGTGTATGTGATACATTATGCTCATTCAGTCATGCATCAGCCATAATGTTTATGATTATTTCTTATTCGTTCGCTTAATAAGATTTTTTTTTCTTTCTGTATTCAAAAATATTTTCACAGGTTATAGTAATATATATATTCTTAAAAATGTTAAATAATTGACAAATAAAATCAGTTACTGGCTTACTAAAGAATTTAATGTACACACTGGTTAGATATTAATAAGTATATAACTGTGACTAGTTACTGAATTTTCTAATTTGGAAAAACGAGATATCACATAAAATACTTCATAGTTACCGTAAAACGGGGTGAATAGAATTTGCGGGGTGAATAGACAAATACCAGGAAAGTTTTTTAATGCCATAATATCCAGTCATCGTCTATGTTAATCTACTAAGTAGTTTTTATTTTTTAAGGAGTAACATTTTTTTAATACGTTGGCAATTTCTGATTAATAATTATTAATTAATTTAGCATTTTACAGTACGTATTTTATTACCCATATCTACTCCAGCGCCTCGACTGTTCTAAATTCAAAATGCAACAATTTCTGAACTATGAACTCCATTTAGTGATGTCACAGTTCTTATTACGTGCAATTATGCACAAATGCACAATGTGCAATTTATTTTGTGCGATTTTCCCCGCGTGTCGTGACTTGCCCTCAACTTTCTATCATGGACCTGTATTATGGTTTACGCTTTGGTACTTTGTTGAGTGGAAGTCATTTCGTATACAATGCTGTTACGTCAAAAATTGTGTCGACAGATTATTTTTCCTGGTTATGGTTTTAGATTACGTTTAATTTTTCTAGAGAAATTAGTGCGGTGGTACGATCGTGGAGCAATAAGACTAGGATGGCAAATCTCATTATCAGATAGGAATAGTTACAAGACACATTAAAGAAGTTATAGCCCATGAGCCCGTGACTTCCTTCCCTATCTTAGTGTATTCTCGTTTACTTGTAAACCCTACCTGGAATTGGAGCTGAATTTGATTTGGATTTTGATTTACAACACCCAATTCTGTAAGAGGCCTGCATCGTTGCCTCGCCCGTTGGTCACGCGTACCATCAAACTATACAATGAAGACTCTAGTGTAGATGACAGGTCAAGAAGTGGTCGCCCTCGGTCTGTTAGGACTCCAGCAGTGATAAAAGCTGTAAAGGCGCGAATTTAAAGAAATCCCAAACGTAAGCAGAAACTGTTGGCCCTTTAGATGGGGTTAAGCAGAACCACGGTGAAAAGGGTGTTAAATGAAGACTTAGGGTTTCGGTCATATCGAAGAAAAACAGGACATCGCTTAAATGCTCGTCTAATGGACCTGAGACTGAAGAGATGCCGCGCTTTGTTGAAGCGGTACGCGGGAAAAAAATATCGGGAAATTCTTTATTCGGATGAAAAAAATTTTACCGTAGAAGAGAGCTACAATAAACAAAATGATAAGGTGTACGCACACAGTAGTGAAGAAGCGAGCTACCGTATTCCGCGTGTCCAACGAGGTCATTTTCCATCCTCGCTCATGGTATGGTTGGGAGTTTCTTATTGGGGCTTAACAGAGGTACATTTTTGTGAGAAAGGTGTAAAAACGAATGCAGTTGTGTATCAAAATACAGTCCTGACGAACCTTGTGGAACCTGTTTCTCATACCATGTTTAATAACAGGCACTGGGTATTCCAACAAGATTCGGCGCCAGCTCATAGAGCGAAGAGTACACAAGACTGGCTGGCGGCGCGTGAAATCGACTTTATCCGGCACTAAGACTGGCGCTCCTCCAGTCCAGATTTGAGTCCGTTAGATTAAAAGATATGGCAACACTTGGAGGAAAAGGCGTGCTCAAAGCCTCATCCCAATTTGGAGTCACTCAAGACATCCTTGATTAAGGCAGCCGCCGATGTTGACATGGACCTCGTTCGTGCTGCGATAGACGACTGGCCGCGCAGATTGAAGGCCTGTATTCAAAATCACGGAGGTCATTTTGAATAAACTTTATTGTCATAAGAATCTATGTTTTGTTAAGTTCATTTTGGTATATAAATGGTTACATAATGAATAAACTTGTTTCAATTATTTTATATTAAACATGTGACAGAATTTATTACCTGACTAGGTACATATATCGAGGAAGACTATATATCATCACGACACTACGCTGGAGAGCGGAGCAGTAATAATAAATGTCGACAAATCGGTCAATTTTTTAAACATTATTGTAGAGTTTATAAATGACGGTATTAAGTAGATGCGACAGGAGTTCGAAGTATGTCACGGGCGAAGCCGTGAGGTGGTTACATCGTCCTAACGTGTAGATCACCTATACACATACCTGTTTCATTCTTTGTTCAATCATTAATGTTTGGTTGGATGACATAGAGTGACATAAAACACTGAGTTAGTTAACCCGATGATATTTTTCTATGGTGCAAGACATGATTAGGGTTAAAAAGTTTTTTACTTAATTCCGAGTTAAGTAAATCTTAAACTTAAACTTAACTTAACTATCTTCACGCTGTATCCCTGACGGGGTAGTCAGAGAGGACAGATCGCCAGGCTTCGCGATCCATGCATACTTCATTCGCTTCTTCGAGATTCATCAATCGCTTCATACACGCACGTCTGGGTATCCGAGTACTTTTGACCTTTCCGTTTTTGAGCAATCTGCTCACGTGGTCTTCATATGTAAGTCTCGGCCTTCCCTGACTCCTTCTACCCTCTACTTTTGAACAATATATATTCTTCGTCAATCGTTCCTCACTCATTCGTTGGACGTGTCCAAACCAACGGAGCACGCCTTTTTCCAGCTTAACGCTGACACTTTCATTCAAACCTGCCATATTGCGTATCACTTCGTTACGTATTCGGTCGGCCAAGGTAACGCCGCACAATTTTCGAAGTGATCGCATCTCCACAGCATTCAATTTACTTTCATGCATCTGCTGACATACCCAGGTTTCACTACCGTAAAGCAAAGTTGGCACTAGCACTGCGTTATGAATCGCCAGTCGTGCTTCTTTTACGATGCTTTGTCGCTTTACTAACTGGGACAAAGCACCGTTAACTTTGTTTCCGGCAGCTACTCGCCGTTCTACATCCGAATCACATCTTCCATCCGCGCTAAACATACTTCCTAAATACACAATTTCATTCACTTGCTCTAGACGTTCCTGGTTTACTCTAATCTCGCATTTAGTTCTTACGTCACCTCTTTCAAATACTAGAACCTTAGTTTTACTTGCATTCAAGCGGAGACCCTTACTTTCACACCCCTCTTTCATATTAGTGACTAATGCCTGTAGGTCGGCTTCTGACGAGGCCATGAGCACCGCATCATCAGCGTACAGCAGACAGTTTATTGTAAAGTCACCCAAATTCACACCCATATTAAAATCTTTCAACTTCTGCAGCCAACTGTCCAGATACACTATGAACAGCCAGGCGGACATGACACATCCCTGTTTGACGCCTGTACAGACATCAAAAAGAGGTGACAAAAGTCACCCAAATTCACACCCATATTAAAATCTTTCAACTTCTGCAGGCAACTGTCCAGATACACTATGAACAGCCAGGCGGACATGACACATCCCTGTTTGACGCCTGTACAGACATCAAAAAAAAGAGGTGACACATCCCCCTATTTATATAACCCCAGCACTCACGCAAGTGGGCCCTAGTGAAATATACAAATTAATAAACGAATTAATCACAACAACAATATAATAAATGGCGGAAAAATTACCGCCGTCATTGTTTATATCGTTTTTTTTTTGTTGTCTTCGCCCATATTGGGCAGGCAAAGGAAACTTTGTCCATACAGCCTAGTCTTCGGTATTTATATTTTCTTAGTATATAGTCCTGTCCAGTCTTTGTCGATGTCGAGTCCTCAGTCCTAGGTCCTTGTCCTTGCCCTCAGTATAGTGGTGATTCTTATACTGAGGTTTTCAGTGGACTTTTCGCGTCAAGAGAGAAAATAGCATTTCACTGCATATATATCATTGTCTATCACTATAGCACGTTAACACATCTTTTATGTACAAGAAACCACCACTCCCACACATAAAACAGATAAATGCACTAGTTTTAGAAAATAATATACAGCAAGCGTCCGCACTTGTCACTCTCCCGCCAAAACTCCTCTGTTTATATCGAGTTTACTTTTAATTTTGACATTGACACATGCCGATATTAAGCCTCTGATACACGGTCGCATTATCGACGTTTCTACTGGTATGGAATTCATTCATTCAAACCATAGACAACCCATTTTAAAAAAATTTTGAAAGGACGGGCGTAAAAAAATATATTTAGGCTGCTCTAGTAGTGAATTTGTAGTGAGCAACGTTTGAGTGGCTGGTAGAGCGCGAGTGATATTAATTCCTTGTCTGTGATAGCAACTAACGACTTTGAAGAATTTGCTAAGTAAAACAAAAACCGCTATAGACATCCACATACAAGGTATGAGCATCAATTTGGAGATACTATACGTTACTTCCTTACTCAAGGTATAATTTCGATGCACAATGCAACATGCAAGTAGCAATAAGATCCGTGCACGATTCAACCGTCGTTTAGTTCCATCGATCAACGAGCGGGTCAGATCCGGGGTTAAATCAGCTCAGCTCTTAAATGAATGTGTGACATAGCTTGTTTATGGAACAATCTTAATCAAGATTATTGTTTATTTTGACTGTGCAGTAATATCAATGTCTCTAAACCTTTAAAGACAGCAATTGATGACACAGCAAGAAGCGGAAGAAGTATGCATGGATAGCGAAGCCTGGCGATCTGTCCTCTCTGACTACCCCGTGTGGGATACAGTGGGAAGATAGTTTCTGAAATCTTACGAATGTCGCAGGCGCACGGCTTATTTATTTATATATTTGTTTATTAACAATTGCGCTGCGGTGCATCTTGGCATAGAGGAACCGTGAGTAAAAACATATACACAAACATACGTACATAAATATTGTCACGCCTTTATCCCCGAAGGGGTAGGCAGAGGCATAATACTATATACCCACATTTCATCGTAAGTATTTGTGTCCCACGAACTGGTGGTGAGCCCATGGCCGCGTTGAAACGGACAGGAGCAGGTTTTTCGCGACGCCATTTTACTGGCAACCGAGACCAATAGCTTCACGTGCCTTCCAAAGCACGGAAGCGCTTGCAAATGTAAATGCCACTAAATAGTCACCCATCCATAGCGAAAGTTGATGATCGCAGTGATTGTTTACAGAACACTGAGTTAGCGGGGCTACGATACGAGCAATAAGAATAGTAATATATAATACCATAAAAATCCCTAAACCAATAATTTAATTAAAGACTACAATATTCCATCGAAATACATTAAAGTTTTCTTTTGGTTCGGCTTTTTACTTCTGAAAATATGACATTAAGGCCATTACTTTACCCGCTGACCTTGAAGATTTGATCCCTGTACTAGTATTTGTTTTTTGGCGCCACCTACCGTCCAACGACCGTACTACAAAAAAAACGAACTGAAGATTATACAAGAACACAGATGTGTCGCAGAGTTGTCATCGTTTTTGCCTATTTCATTTGCTCTCTGAGAGGTCTAACAAATTTTGTTCGTCTGGTTTTTGTAGTCTTGTCTTTTTCTAGTATATCATAGTTTATATTTTATATTTATTTGTCTACATCATAATTTATTTTTAACTACACGATGCAATATGCCTGCTGACATAGCTTTCATTCTAATAAATGAGACATAATGAAGGTCTGATGATGACCAGGTAAGTGCTTATTGGTTCTCAGTAACGGAAATAGTTAGGATGACCTAGCTTTCAAAATTTATCTAATTGAGCACTGGTGCCACTACATGGTACATTCTGAAGGTCTGATGATGACCAGGTATTTGCTTATTGGTTCTCAGTAACAGAAATTGTAAGTATGACCTAGCTTTCAACATTTATCTAATTGAGCACTGGTGATACTACATGGTACATTCTGAAGGTTTGATGATGACCAGGTAAGAGGATATTGGTTCTCAGTAACGGAAATAGTAAGGATGACCTAGCTTTCAACATTTATCTAATTGAGCACTGGTGATACTACATGGTACATTCTGAAGGTCTGATGATGACCAGGTAAGTGCTTATTGGTTCTCAGTAACAGAAATAGTAAGGATGACCTAGCTTTCAACATTTATCTAACTGAGCACTGGCGATACTACATGGTACATTCTGAAGGTTTGATGATGACTAGGTAAGTGGGTATTGGTTCTCAGACTTCACAGTAACGGAAATAGTAAGGATGACCTAGCTTTCAACATTTATCTAATTGAGCACTAGTGCTACTACATGATACATTCTGAAGGTCTGATGATGACCAGGTAAGTGCTTATTGGATCTCAGTAACAGAAATAGTTAGGGTTATTATCAAAATAAACAATAAGTTATAAATAATCACCTTTATTTTCTTTATCACTGTCAAGCAATTAATTAATTGTATAATAATGACAAAATCTCAAACTCTTCCCGTTAAAAGTCACTGAAATTTAAATATCGTGAACAGGTTGGTTGGTCATTTATTGGGATAAGTGTTGGTGAAGGTGGTGCATGTAGACTTTCTTCTTGAAGTACGCACATATTTTCGTCTTCTGTTTCGTCTATGTTTCTCTCCTATAAGTTTCAAACTTTGTATACCACAGTTAAAAGCATCATGGCCGCCTATTCTTGTATTTTGGAAAAGAAGTAAGCTATATCTATAATTCGTCTTCCAGATATATTTTTTGTTTCTGCTTGTGATTCTTGTTCTTCAATAATCAAATTTGGTAAATCTTCTTCATCTTCTTCAACCTAAAACAAACATTTTTACAATACAGTGTCAAATTAAATTAGCTAGGGAAACTATCGAACATATACCGCAGTGTAAGCAAACACAATAAGTTACGGGCATAATTTGCTCTGCCCCCTCATCAACTGCCATATCTAGTATGGACCTTTCAAATGAGTCCTATCACGATGGTTCTACATAGTGCCGTCACCGAGATCGTATACCCACCTTTGTAGTCCACCATCAGGTAGGTGACATTATTAGTCACCAAGGTCTCCATGAAACCTTTCGAATGAGGTTAAACACGCTGGTTCTACGTAGCGCCGTCACTGAGATCATTTACCCACTTTCGTAGTCCACCATCAGGTAGGTGACATCATCAGTCACCAAGGTCTCCATGAGACTTTTCAAATGAGTACAATCACGATGGTTCTACGTAGTGCCATCACTGAGATCATATACCCACGTTCGTAATCCACCGTCAGGTAGGTGACATCATTAGTCACCAAGGTCTCCATGAGACCTTTCAAATGAGTCCAAACACGCTGGTTCTACGTAGCGTCGGCACTGGGTTCGTATACCCATCTTCGTAGTCCACCATCAGGTAGGTGACATCGTCAGTCACCAAGGTCTCCATCCTCCGTCATTCGAAATTCTCAAGATAGCTTAAAACGATAAAAAATAAACACAATAGAAATAATGTACTCAATAGGGCACACAAATATATATAATAATGATGTAATAATAATAATAATGTACACAATAATGTACCAATAGTTTTGGAGAGCTCGGCCGCGCTTCACCTTACTTTTATTCTTATATTTAGGCATAGTCAGGCTTACTCTATGATCGGTTGAAAAAACAAAACGAAATTGCAAAGTACTTTAAATATATTTACAAACTTAATTACTAATGTTGTTTTACGAAATTATTATATTTGTACTATTTACAACAAGATTTCATTCATAAAACATTCAAAACGTGGACTTTTAGATTTTATTTGGAAAAAATAACGCGCAGTAACGCGTCCCGAGTAAGCGTCACAGGCCTTAGCGGGGGTGCTTCAAGCGGGGTGCTGGTGAGGTTTCGGGTTTTATTCATAATTTAAAAATATTAAAAGAAATTAGAAAAAAAAACAATACAAATTGTGAAATATGTCAGTTCCTATTTTTTGATACAAAATTCATGCCTAACTATTTAGCCGTTACAGAGAAAATTTACAATTTAGGTTGAAAAAGGACCTATTTTATAAGATTTTTTATCAAATTTTTGGGAAATTATTAAAATTTTAAACAATACAATGTATTTGTGATGACCTTAAATATACCTAATATTTTTTATAAGGAAAACGCACAAACGGATTCATCTGCAATCTTCTTTAAACATACCTTGTTTTGCGATTTTAGCGAGGTATTCCCCTTAACTGCTAAACTTCCTGGAATACAGCATAACATTACAACACAATATTTTACAAAGGTTATAGTCAACTTTACCGTAACGGTGTAATAAAGGACGTACCGACAAGTCCTTGAATGTGAATAGGTTGACGACCGGTGCGGTACCAAAATGGCGAAAGGTGTGAATTTATAGAGGTGTCTTAGTTAATTTTTTAACACAATCAGAAACATCGAAATTACCTGTTATTTGTCTTACATTAGGCAGCTATAATAATAATAATATATCTTTATTTCCAGGCATCATGAGAAAAGTTACAGATGTTATAAACTTATTCTACGGCCCATAGATAAATACCTTAAAACTAAATTTCACTCGCGACGACGACGTATCGCGCGGCGAGGGGTCGCGTGTAGGCAGACGTCCTATAAAGCGTCGGAACTTCATCCCTGTCGGCCAAAAATCGGGACTCAAGAAGGTGGCGATGCGTAATGTGGGAACCCTCACCACAAAAGATTTAAAACTCACTTTGTGATGTGAGTCCAGGTTCTCCACCCTCAAATCCAACGTAGTCACGTGGCTCAGGAGCTAGCAACGTGACTACTATATGTATAGCTATTATCATGGGTAGAGATTTAAAAATATGGGATTCGTATACAGTGAAATCAATCATAAAGTCTAAAGTTTATGAGTGTGTTAAACAATGGCTTAACTGGGCAAAACCAATTTAAAAAATATTTGGTGAGGAAGTAGCTGTAAACCTGGATTAACACATAAGGTTTTTTTATACAAATTTCTGTGGAAAACGGGTACCAATTATGTTAATTTCTGAGCGTGATGTGTTTACTTCTTCTTGCTCAAATTACTGGACTAATTTGGATATAATTTGATGTACTTTATACCACCCTGAATTAACACAAATACTATTACTACTTTTATCTATCTTTTATCCCAGATACACATACAGGTAGCAGCCGCAGGCGTACTCTAGTAATACATTTTTTTGAAGTGAAAACTTCTTTTATCGCGGTACGCATATTTTTAGATGAGATAATATCTCTAGACTCGCGACACCGTTACCGTGACGCAGCTATAGTGTGTGCATATAAAAGGTTTTGAAGTATTAGATTAATTATTTCGAACTCCGTTATCAACCTTCGATAGTTCAGTTGGTAGAGCGGTGAAGTGTAGATGGTTATAAATCGGAATCCCTAGGTGGCTGGTTTTAATCCGGCTCGAAGGAACTCTTTTTGTGTATTTAAACACAATCAAATTACAAATAACTAAAGTGCTTTTTAACCCGATCAGTACCTTTATTCTTAAAGTAATTGGGTTTCACCCTAGAAACCATCTAAAAAGTCTAACACGCCAAAATAAGTTTTCTCTTCTGTCGGCAATCCCGGAGTTTTTATTTATTCATAGCACAAGCTCACCACGTCACCACTAACTAAATGGTAGTCGCATACTTCGTCGACGTATGCGACTGCAATTTGTGAGGCTTTGAATCCCGGTTTGGAACAAATATCTGTGTGATATATAACCTTTTTTGGAGCATGGAAGTATCCTAAGTATAATATTTATATATTTAGATATTTATACGTAAGCATATTTATTAATTGTCTACATTCTATACCACAAGCTTTTATCAAATGATTTACATTTCAAAAAGCTTTCTATTCATTTCATTTTAAGTAGATGCTACGTTACACAAATACAGGGGGGCAAGTCTTCTAATTTAATGGCATCAGAAAAGAATAAAAATCGTAGCTCAATAGAAAGTCACCAGTACAATTTTGAAAGCCTGATAGTCTACTAACATTTTGACAGCTAAAAAACATCGATTCTTGTTCTATTCTACGGCTTGTCAATAGTAGACTCGGCCACCTGGGCTGTTCAAGCAATGAATATTTGACATTAGTCTATATAGGTCTTATAACCGATTTTAATAATTTGTCTATTTCATAATTGCTGAACCCTTAAACAAGTGAATTAAAACCGCTTTTGTTTTATTATATAACAATAATAGCTGAAATAACAACTCGTATACAATGTTTAGAATTAACATAGTAATGAATGCACTTATTGAAGTCTTTAGCGATCTATTATGAAACATACATTAAGGTCTGAATTAGAAATAACGCACTTAATGGTATCGTGTGACTAGTCTAATGACGAAATGCGGGTGGTCTATTCTCCATGGAAACGTTCTTGCCTACTCTTTCTAGTTTAAGATCAAAGAGCAATGATTTTTTAGAAATGGGCTCACCTCACCGCCTTTTACGACAAAAATGCATACGGTGAAATGTAGTAGTATGTCTTCGTCACCCTTTTGACTAATGAGGTTTTACACTAAAATAAATATCATCTAAGTTGTCTTCTGTTTCATCTTAGGGTATTCTCTGTAACTTTCATTATTAGCAGAGTTGAAAAATTAAAATTAGCATTTAAAGCAAACAGGACTCTGCGTTTCAGAAAAAAAAAATACGTAGTGTAAATTACTAATATGCTGATTAAATAACTGAATCAGCGAAATCAACTAGTAAAAAGCAGACTCCTAGTTCTAAATATGATTATTAAAGCAACCAGGAAGGCGCTAAGCAGAAGAAAAAAAAACTTAATAGATTTTTTTCAAACTTGTTGAATCAATTTTTGATCAAATTTGCTTTAAATTAGCAACTGAATTAGATTCTTATCCTGTTCGAAAAAGTGACTTAATCTCTGGCTTATCCTGAGGCTCGGTATAGGTGAAGCAGAGAATCCCCACTCTGACCGAAATCCCTACACAATGCCCTTCTGCCCCCACAGCAGGGTAGTAAAGTGCCCAAATGCTTTCCACCACGTACAAAAAAAGCGACTAGCATTACATTTACGAATATTAAGGACAAAAAATAGTCTAATACGAGTAATGAACATGACAATCACATAAAACTTTCGCGAATTCTATCGATACAAATGTATCGGTACTTTTATCGATAAATAGATCTACTTTTAACGATATCTGTCCAATTTTATCTTTATGGTTGAGGACTTTTGGCGCCAACACGAGCGGTGACGCACGTTTGTCGTATATTATTTTCAAAAATTAGTGTAAAATTCGTGTTTTTGTGTTTAATAATGGTAGAATATTGTACATAAAGAGTTCGGAAAAGTGCATTGGTGAACGAAAGTGATATATTGCAAAGAATAGCGGTGTTGTTTGTGTTAGTGCCAAATTTCCATAGATAGCCGCAATAAGGGATTTACTGCCTTATTGGGGCACGGATTAGGACCTAGGACTGAGGACATGACATCGACAAAAGACTAGACAGGACTAAAACAAAATTACAAGAAAAAAAAATACTGAAGACTAGGCTGTATGGACTAAGTTTCCTTTGCCTGCCCAAGATGGGCGAAGACAACAAAAAAAAATCTTTATGGTTAATAGATTAAACACTATTTTAATAGGCCATCTTGTAAGGTGCCGTCACATTACAACGAACAGCTCAATAAAAGCTTGATTGATTGAATTAATCTCTTTGAACTAGCACAATCTGTCAGTAAGTAGTTCTTGTAAGATATTTAAATCGAAATGTATGAAAAAATATACTCATTATGTAATTTAATACTTATATGTCGTTTTTTTAACTCAATGTTTTCTTACCTTGTAACCAACTCTAATTCTTCAAGAACAAAGAGACTCTGGACTGTACAGGTATATATAGATTGGTATGTACACGACAGACATTGTGGAAATGAAAAAAAATCAAATTCCACTTGTCCTGAGTGAGTTAATCAAAGGGAATCTATCAACAAGCTTCAAAACGGGTTTTATGAGAAGACTAGCGGACGCCTCGCAGTTTCATCTACGTAGTTCTCGTTCCCGTAGGAATACCGGAATAAAATGTAGCCTAAGTTACTCCTCATATAATTAGCTATCTGCTAGTGAAAGTCCCGTTAAAATCGGTCCAGCCGATTCAGAGATTAGCCATTATAAATCATAAGCTAACAACTAGAGTATTAGTTGTGCTAAATTATTCAACACAAAAACAAGTTTGCTTACAGCCTACAGATGCTTTATTGGTGAAGTTTCCGATTCTATAATTATTTTACAAGAGATTTGACTTATCGGTGTGATGAATGAGAGAACAGTATTTGTACGTGGATGGACAAAACTTCCTGAGTGCAACTGTCTTTTCAGGCGGCAAGAATAGAGACGAAAGTGATAACAATACCGCTTGCCAACTTTACATCAGGTTGTATGCGAAAATCGCATATGCAGCATTTACCTACCATTTGTCTGTAGTAATAGCGTCATTGTACGAAAAAAGGGTAACGTCGGTTTAATTAAATATGTAGAGTATGCGTCTCTAGTACAGTGCGAATGACATTGATTACTTGCTTTCTGGCTATTATTAATGATATTTAAGGTCTTATTCGCGACGTACATACAGGATGGCCCATTTAAAACGGTCAGTATGGGCAACTCTGAAACTTTAAGACATAGAAAGATCTCTTCTAAGGAACCATGTCACCGATTTTGATGAAAAGAAAAACTGCATTCATAGATTTAAAATAAAACTGGAACTCGAGTCGGGAACCGAACCCGGAATCATCGAAGAATAAAACTTGCACTATTTTTAAATGAATATCGATTAAGTAGATCTTAAGCAGTAAATATTACTATGAAACATGATATCTTAAATGAATAAAAGTCATTATTTTTCATATCATTTAATGTAATTTCTTGGGTGTTCGAATTGATAATCCACTTTTTCAGTACAACATTCATGTCATTAAGGGGAGTAAATTGTATATATGGTCGGTGTTGCATCTTATAACATACACAGGTTTCATATTTTCAACCATATGGAGCACCGGCTCACATTAGTGGACGCAAAATGTGATGTGATGTGAACACCCTGTCTATCTTCTGAGCATCTTCGGAGGCCAGGGGTCTCCCTTGCCTCAGAACAAAACTCTCGTTCCTTTTCGAGCCCTCCATTCGTCGCTAACCATCTTAAAAGTAAAGTTGCAAATATAATCCCAGGATAAATAGATCTACTTTTATCGATATCTGTCCAATTTTATCTTTATGGTTGAGGACTTTTGGCGCCAACACGAGCGGTGACGCACGTTTGTCGTATATTATTTTCAAAATCTAGTGTAAAATTCGTGTTTTTGTGTATGTAAATTACCACATGAAAAGCATTAATCGGTGGGAAAAGCTTTAATTAATTTGTCATTTATAATATTAGCGGGATTATATCAATTGCCATAACAGGATGTAGAAAGCGGTCTATGATAAATGAGTGCTGTAATAATTACGTCTAGAATTTTATATGCAATTAACTAATGTGACTTGTACCATACAAGATTTATGTTTTTTGTTTGACTCGTGGTTCCGGCAAACTTTGTATCGCCTTAGACGCGGCTTCGGTACAAGATAAAGAGTGTTTTTTTTTAGAGAAAGAAGAATAGAGAAAATTTATCACCATTTTTTTACTGAGGAGGCGAGCGAAGAGAGCCGACGAAAGTCTCCGTTTTAACTCCACTGGTACGCGAAAAATGCTATCGATGTCCGACTGTTCGTCCGTCCATTCAGTCTACAGATCGCATTTTTCATCGGATTTGCATGCAACTTTGCATTGACAATCTTTGAAATAGCCATAAACTTTTAGCGGAGGGGTTTTTCGATCGGGGGAAAATGGAGGCAGTGGAGTGGAAACGGTCCCGTAGTGGTTGGCAAGAGTGCTCAAAACGGTATGTTTAGCCTTTTTTCCTCCATTTACTCCGAAGTCTACGGTTCACAGAACCCCTAGTGTTAAATTATTTTTCTCTAACATGCATGGAAATACTGTCATTATTTCGAAAAAAGAATACGCGAAGTATCGCATTGACGGACAATTTAAATGAGATTCTTTGCTGGAGTGTTTTTTGAATTTGGAACATTACAACGCTCCAGCAATGTTGTATCAAACGGGGTTGCTACGCTTACTATGGGTATATTATTTTCTAAAATAAGTGCATTTATCTTGTCTTATGTATGGGTGTTGTGGATTCTGAGACATAAAAGTTGTGTCAACGTGCTATCTATATACCTTATATATAAAAGAAAGTCGTGTTAGTTACCGTAAAACGTGGCAACTTGACCAAACCTGTGGTAACTTTACCACATCATAGGTATTTGACATAAACACAAATAACTTTTCATTATCTGTAGATAGATACTTCGTCGTAATGGTGATAGTTTTTCGATATCTTCCGGCAACATTTTTGTATTTTTGTAACTTATAACACAGATAGTTTCTTCAATAGGGCTGCATCAAGTCGGCTATAGTGATAACGTATTTTGGTAATAGGTGTAAAATTGTGGTCTCAGAGGCTAAACTATATGTTGTAGGTTAGTGAAATTTTGATATTATGTGTAAAAAACGGTTGGCATTTCTCTTACAAGATCAGCTAATTGTTATTTCTTCGCTTTATTGAAATATCTCTTGGGGTATTGTTAATAAGGTTAGGTAAAGTTACCACTGGGTGGGTCTTGGCAACTTTACCTGTAGCTAGGGTTGTCTCAAAAATCAAACATTTATATTTATAACTAGTTGCCGCCCGCGGCTTCGCCCGCGTAGAAAAATTTTCCCGTTCCCGTTTCCCACAGGAACTTGTTCCCGGGATAAAAAGTAGCCTATGTGTTATTCTGATATATAAGCTATATTATTGTAATGTTTCAACATATTAGTAGTTTTTCCGTGAAAGAGTAATAAACATCCATACAAACTTTCGCATTTATAATAGATATTATTAAGATTTTCTTTAGTCATATATAATAGTTTTTGATATAATTTCGAAGGTATTGTAAAATAATCTTAACGAGATTGCTTGTAGTACATAATATTAAATGAACCATATCCGTCCGTTTTACTTCATGCATGTGCATTGTTTTAGAACAAAAAAAAAAAACATTCATTCATATAAAAAATAAAATGATGAAATGACGGCCCTGGCTATTGAAATTCTTAAAATAAAGAAAATATCTTCCTATGAGGCCGACTAAAAATTTAAAATGCCACGTAGGACTATAAAAATAAAGATAAAATATCTCCATTCAGAGAAAATCAACATCAGACGAAGAATTGTACTTCAATAAAAGCCTTATTGTGATCTTTGATTACGGTTCTCCTCTATCACAACTAGACTTCAGAATAGCCGTTAATGAATTTTTGCAAAAAATAAGAGGACTGATACATTTGGCGATTCGCCTGGAGAATGGTGGAAAAAGAACTTTGTTGAGCGACATCGAGACCAATAGTTCAAGAGCGGAATATAACATTAAAAGAGCACAAGCGGAAAAAAAAGTAAATAAAAATTTAACAATTGAATTTTTGTATTTTCACAACCCTACGCGATAAAACTTTTTGTATGTAAATTACAAAAATTTCAGTGGCAACTATACCTACGGTCATTTTTGGGTCTCCTTCATTGAATTATTTCCTTATTATTTTTTTGATAGTAAAGATAATCTTTGATACAATCATCTTTACCTAAATTAGTATTAAATATGCAATAGTTCATAAAAAAATATACAAGAAAAAAATGTAGGTAAATTTACCAATTTCGTGTCAATTTTACCTGTGTTGTTTATTCTTCTCTATAGCTTTAATTAATAAGTTTTAGATAGCGACTTATACAGAAAAGGGTACCCAATAGTGTATTACGTATATAAAAATTGATTTCTTATTCATGCAACATTTAGTTAAAAAATAGAAGAAAATTTTGTGAAAAAATATGGTCAAGTTGCCACGTTTTACGGTACACTATTTATAACTCAACAACGGCTGTACCGATTTGGCTGAAAATTGGTGAGGAGGTAACTTAGAGCCAGGAGACGGACATAGGCTATTTTTATCCCGGTAACAAGTTCCTGTGGGAAACGGGAATGGGAAAACTTCTCTACGCGGGCAAAGCCGCGGGCGTTAACTAATTATTTATATATATAAAAGAAAGTCGTGTTAGTTACACTATTTATAACTCAACAACGGCTGTACCGATTTGGCTGAAAATTGGAAGGTAGGTAGCTTAGAGCCAGGAGACGGACATAGGCTACTTTTTATTCCGAGAACAAGTTCCTGTGAGAAACGGGAACGGGAAAACTTCTTCACGCGGGTGAAGCAGCGGCCGTCAACTATTAAATAATAAATAAATATTCTAGAACACTTTTTCACACAGCACAATCTAGTCCAAACTTAGCTATATGCTTGTGCTATGGGATCTAGACAACTGATAAAGAAACTTAAATATTTCTAAATAATATACATAGGAAACACTCAAACTCCGAAACAAACTTTTACAGATCACACATAAATTTGTTCTGACCCGGGAATCAAGCCCTAGACTTGCGCGGCAGTCAAAATACATTTTTTTTAGATTTTCTATAGTAGTAGTAGGTAATTGCCCAATATGGCTACTGAAGGTAACCTCAAATATTAATTAAATTAAATGTATAATACTTTTGTTTTTTTTAAATGCATTCTTTTGAGAAAAGCACTATATATGCCTCGGCCGCAATTGCCTGTCTCGTATTAGTGTCCTCGCCTACGGCTCGGCCTTCACACTCATACTCGACCTGCATTTGCCTATTTCCCGGCCTTTGCAATAATGTACTATTACTATTCAATACAAAAAAAAACTTGATATTTTACTATTTCTATGCCCATCGCCAGAAAAAAAAAACAAATAGACGCCATCAATTAACAAGAATAAGGAAATTACACACTGATAAGGATCGCCGCAGACTTGCAAAAAACAATTTCATTGTGCGAATATGCCATGAGAACCTTGTCTTATTATTCGTATGCACCAACAATATGCACTGGTCTAACCTCGTGGGAACCATTGTATGAGTAACAGGACTAACTGCAGTTCCGTTTTCGTCATATGTGGAAGGTCTTTGTAATTTAATGTGGATAACGGTTGGATATTTTTTGGTATGCGAATTTGTCACGTTGAATTTTAGTAGCGGATTATCGACCGGGTTGGCCTGATTGGGAATTTATGGTGACGCCTCTAACTGTATTTTTTGTGATTCCTTTTATAAAGATGAATGGATCTGCAGGAAGTAAAAGGAGTATGCATGGGTCGCTAAGCCTGGCGATTTGTCCTTTCTGACTGCCCCATCAGGGAAACAGCGTGAACTGCGAAAGTTTTCTTTTTTTGGTTGCTATAGTCATCTAGGAAGTATTAAGCTCAGGCTCTAATGTCGGGATTTTATCAAGTCGCAGCGGGCCGTAGATAATAAAATAAGGCGTAAGTTACGAGTTTTGGAGTTCTCCTGGAGAGTTTTTTTTCTCATCTTATATTTCTTGATTGTCTCGCGGACCGGATTGAAACTAGTAGAGGGTCAAATGCGGCCCGCGGATAAGGTGTTGTCCATATATACTCGTAAAAAAAACTTAACTTAACTATCTTCACGCTGTATCCCTGACGGGGTAGTCAGAGAGGACAGATCGCCAGGCTTCGCGATCCATGCATACTTCTTTCGCTTCTTCGAGATTCATCGATCGCGTCATACGCGCACGTCTGGGTATCCGAGTACTTTTGACCTTTCCGTTTTTGAGCAATCTGCTCACGTGGTCTTCATATGTAAGTCTCAGCGTACCCTGACCTCTTCTACCCTCTGCTTTCGCACAATATATATTCTTCGTCAATCGTTCCTCACTCATTCGTTGGACGTGTCCAAACCAACGGAGCACGCCCTTTTCCAGCTTTTATATACTCATACATATGTATTAAACAATGCAGGGGAGTTTCATGACCTATCAAATTTTTCTAAAGGGGCTATGTACTTACTGTAGTTACTCCCACATTTCAAAATTGTATTTTTGTGCCACATGCTAGACAGGGAGCCAGTGGCCGTTTTGAAACAGACTAGGCAGTTTGTGAAATTTTTCAAAGCAAATACTTCAATTTCATAGTAGTGTCTCTTTCTAATGTTTCATATTGAATGTGTGCTTTCATAAGGTTCTTAATAAATGTTTCTACTTACTCATTGGGTTGCACGTTTGTGCTAGTAGTTTAAAAATATGTACCTAAAACAAGAAAAATAAAATCTGTTAGCATGTAGTAAAATATACTTAAGAACTTTGGTAACTTAATCTGTCTTTAATTATCAATTACATAAATATTTACACATTAAAATGAAACCAAATGTGTCATATTCTACAATTTAAACGATTTCACATAACTTTTTATCAATTTACATATTCTCGATCCTCGTGTAACCCACTTCTCACAGAAACTGTGATACAAAACTCACAAAATACATAATTATGCAATGTCCTAGATAATAAATAACAGTATTAACGATACAATTACTTCGTAGTTTTTTAATAAAGTCAAGCTACTGTCACAAATGACCCTTAAAATTATTAATACAAGTATAACATCCATGTAATTTTGTTCTAAACTATTATTTAGGATTTTCTCACGAATTCGTGTGAGGATAATTATGAATTCGTCTTTCAGCTGATTTTACTATAAAGTCAAATCAGATTAGTTTTATGGAATCTCAGTACAGTATGTCCGAAATAATAGTCTGTGAAGTTTTAGGTCCATATTCCAGAACGTTTCTCAATACTCAATCAACGCTTGAGGCTAGATTTTGCCTTATTAAATCTACTCTCAAGCGTACACAGCTCAAACCCATTTGCGGATCACACAATTACTTATTCCGACCCGAGATTCGTACAGAAGACCTGTCTAGTGTCTGCAGTCGTATACCACTGCGCCACCAAAGGTAGCTAAACTCCATTATAAGCAATCATAAACTATCTTGACAAAACCACTGTCCGATGTTGACGACATTTGGCAGTGGGACCAAGATACCCCGGAACTACCAATTAAGGAATGGACTCTTTGCATACAATTTGAAGCACCTGTTGATTAATAATTGCAATATACAACTATCAAAACTGGTTTCGGCTATACTTTGACAACGTAAAACTACGGACAAATGTAGCACCTGCCGTGTAACACACATATCATGAGAACCAGCTGAAGTCGACCTTACGATTTTACCCCAAATTGACCTCAATATACTCGATATTCCTTACTATTTTTAATTCACAGTTACCTATCATTCGCTGTACAATAAGTATAATGAAATAAGAAAAGGGTACCGTGGGTAACGCCCCTAACACGCTTGGGAGTATGAAATACATACTCCTACATATTGTCACGCTTTTATCCCCGAGGGGCTGGGCATACTATATGCCCACATTTCACTGTATGCATAATATGTATGTTGTTTGAAATAGCACTATGTTACCCCCCTGGCTTCGCCCGTGACATACTTCGAATTTCCGTCGCACCTATTTAATCCCGTCGCTGATAAATTCTACAAAAAAGTTTAAAAATTTCCCCGATTTGTCGACATTTATGATTACTAATCCGCTCTCAAGGGCAGTAGCGTGATTTTATTTATCCTATAGCCTTTCTCGATAAATGAATAAAAAATTCAATCCGACCAGTAGTTACTGGGATTAAGCGCGTTCAACCAAACAAACAAACAAACTCTTCAGCTTTATAATATAAAGTATAGATATATGGGGTCTCTACTAGAGCGCAAATGACATTGATTTTGCTCTGTGGTTTAATCCGACTTTAATAAAACTCTAGCCTCTTCGAAGTTACTTTTTTATGCCATTGAGCTGACAAACAAGAAAATGGTTTATATGATGCACCAAATATTGAAGGAAAAAAAGGAACGAAAGAAAGGTTGTATTTTATATAGAGTACTCGGGACTACTACTACTCGTATTTTAATAAAAGTAGAAAATTGTTTAGCGTGAAGTCCAGAGTAGTAATAAGATACGAGTATAAACCGCGAAAGTTTAAAAATAACGATAAAAGGGTTGGGTTTTAATAACAAATTTTATCCATAGTAAAAATAAGTTCATGTTGTCCTTTGGACAGTTTGAACATCTCAAAATACTTACAAGACGCGCTGAATGCTGTAAAACGACTTGCTTTTCGAATTATAGGTTGTATTTAGGTAAAGGGAAGCCTTAAACCGCTGACGCATCGTAGAACAATAGCTTCCTTGGTTGCATTTTACCGAATCCATCACTTTTTTTATACCACTGAGGTGGCAGAAAAGCATACGGTCCACCTGATGGATAGTAGTCACCGTAGTTTATAGACGTTTGCAACACCAGAGGTGCAGCACTCGCGCTGCCGACCCTTTAAAAACCATCTAAGACTCATTTTGAAGAACCCCATGCTGCCCCATACATACATACATACCCCATCACGGCGATTGTTTTAAACAGCACTTTGATTTAATTCCAGTCTCTTTTTCGACTTTATATTTCACGGAACTCATCACCGAAAACCTCGTAAATTCGCTTAAATAAAGTCATTAGCCCCGCCAGTCATAATGAAGCTTATGACCTTTAAGTGAGTAACAATAGATGATGTATAGAAAGGTTCAATCATGTCGTAATGTGCGCGTAATGTTGGTAACATGTGAATTATCGTAATTATCTCAAGCTCAAGGCATAAAGGTATGTATAGACGAATGTAGATGCAAAGGCACTTTAGAACGTGAGAGATATTTTACTAAAAGACCAATTATGTCACGGCAGACAAACGTATAAGCGCGAGCTTTTGCCTCGAGGGAGTACATATTAAAACGTTCCGGTCACTGATGATAATTTTTTCAATTTTGATTTGACTCAAGATGCTGGGCCTCTTTCAAAGATCGCCAACGTTATTGGACCGCTTGTATCCAGTCTCTGCTTTTGACCTTTATCAGATCGTCTGTCCACCTTGTGAAAAGTTTGGTGTACCCATATATAACTGACTGGATAAACCTATAGAGCGGCTGTAAACTGCAACTGTGTCTGTAGGTAGAGAAGGTTGTTGCGTAACGCCACGAGCGTAGTTGCGTTGTAATATTCAACTTCTGCATTTTCCTGAAGTTGCACTCTATTTCTATGCCTAAGATGGCGTTCCGGTAGCTTTTTACTTTTAAATAGTTTATTATAATACCTCATAACCACAATTCGATCGAAACCTAAGGCTCATTTACGCCTTGGTAGTATCCAATCTGTGAATATCGTATAATCTACAAGAAAACAATAATCTTATGTGACCATGAATATCTTTCGTATTACATCACTGCTCAGGTTATGATTTGACCTCTGAAGGTTACCTGTTAGCGAAAAACAACATTTGTATGCATGAAGTTGCATAAACGAGTCACATGCGTGCGTGTGACGCACCTTTATTCAAACATACGAACTGTTGACTAAACGTAACGGTCTCTGAGCATCCAAGCCGGTTCTTGCAATTTTTTCTGGTAACTAAATTACGTGCAAGTACAGTTATTTTACGTATGTATAAAAAAAGTGCACAATTATAGTCTTAATAGAAAAAAAATTAAATAATTTCGTCATTATTAAAGTTATGCTATGTATGATATGATGAATGGTCTTATATGTGTATAGTACTTTCAGCTTGGTTTATTGGTTGCCATATTACTGGCAACAAACACCAACGGCTTAACGTGCCTTCTGAAGCACGAAAAGCCGTTTGCGGACCTGCCATAGTGAAAGACGCTGACAGAACTCTGAAATATTTTGTCCACACAACTGATTTTGCAAACTCTGACATTTTTCGTACATGTATAAATAAATAAATAAATATCCATCACGCCTTATCCCCGAAGGGGTGGCAGATTATATGCCCACTTTTCACCGTGTGGATTCCTGTCCCACGTAATAGGTGGTGAGCCCATTGCCGTGTTGAAATAGACAGACGCAGGTTGTGGCTACCTGCTGTTAAAATTTTTCAAGCCGCCCATAAGGCCTTCCACCAGGCTTAACGACTGCCATTTTACTGGCAACCGGGACCAACGGCTTAACGTGCCTTCCGAAGCACGGAAACGCTCACAAATGTAAATGCCACAAAGTGGTCATCCATCCGAGGACCAGCCATAGTGAAAGTTGCGTAACTCAGTGATCGTTTACAGAACACTGAGACCGCGGGGCCACGAGCTCTTCATTACATACATGTAATTAATCAGAAGAAACTTCACTTCAGTGTAAGGTTATAAATTCAAGCGAAGATCCGGGCAAGAAGCTAGTTAATAATAATTAACGCAGATGAATCAAAATGAAGCTATCACAAGGGTGAAAGATCGAAAACAATCGTAGTTCCTTCCGTTCTCATTCGGCGCAGGTGCGCGGGCGCAGAGGCCGCGGGCCGCGGTCGATACAGTCTGGGTGATTTAAAAACTGTGATTATTACCGTTTCTTTCTGACACAAAGCAAGGAATCAATGTCGCTCGCCCTACTAGAGATGCTTTGATGACTTCTTCTATATATTTCATACAACCAAGTTTGTCATCACCCTTTACCCGTGAGGTAATTGGTAACGTATGACGTTACCAACTACCCCACCGAGACCTACTCGGTTAAAATCGGTACATGGTTGGGCCCCTTACACCCGCAGCACGGGATAATGTCTGCGGCTCCACCCGCGTTAAAGTTTTCCTGTACCCTTTTCCTACAGGAACCTGTTAACGGGATAAAAGTACTTACTACGAGTTTGTTGATCCAGGGTGAATGAAATCTGTATACTTACCAAAATTTTGTTAAAATGGTTCAGAGTACGAGTATAAATGGTGATACAGTGACAAACGATTTTGAAAATTTCCACACTTTTGATATTAGTAGGCATATTTATATTTATACTAGTTGACCCGCCCGGCTTTGCCCGTGACATACTTCAAACCCCGTGGCACCTATTTAATCTCGTCGTTTATTAATTTCACAATAATGTATGAAAATTTTCCAAATAGGTTGATTACACAACTCTATCATACATTATTTTGTTATATCTTAAAGAGTTTAGACAGCGTTTTCGTCGAAAGCTCCCAGACCTGCCTTACTTAAAAAAGTCTGCGACGGTATATGTCTATTTCTTAAGGATAACATACTATAACCATTTTAATACATTAAGAAAACAGAATTATAAAGCGGTAATTTGAAGGCTATATACACAAATTATTTATTAATACTCATGGCCTCATCAGAAGCCGACCTTCAGGCATTAGCCACTAATATGAAAGAGGAGTGTGAAAGTAAGGGTCTTCGCTTGAATGCAAGTAAAACTAAGGTTCTAGTATTTGAAAGAGATGACGTAAGAACCAAATGCGAGATTAGGGTAAACCAGGAACGACTAGAGCAAGTGAATGAAATTGTGTATTTAGGCAGTATGTTTAGCGCGGATGGAAGATGTGATTCGGATGTAGAACGGCGAGTAGCTGCCGGAAACAAGGTTAACGGTGCTTTGTCCCAGTTAGTAAAGCGACAAAGCATCGTAAAAGAAGCACGACTGGCGATTCATAACGCAGTGCTAGTGCCAACTTTGCTTTACGGTAGCAAAAGCTGGGTATGTCATCAGATGCATGAAAGTAAATTGAATACTGTGGAGATGCGATCACTTCGAAAATTGTACGGTGTTACTTTGGCAGACCGAATACGTAACGAAGTGATACGCAATATGGCTGGTTTGAATGAAAGTGTCAGCGTTAAGCTGGAAAAGGGCGTGCTCCGTTGGTTTGGACACGTCCAACGAATGAGGGAGTAACGATTAACGAAGAATATATATTGTGCGAAAGTAGAGGGTAGAAGAAGTCAGGGTAGGCCGAGACTTACATATGAAGACCACGTGAGCAGATTGCTCAAAAACGAAAAGGTCAAAAGTACTCGGATACCCAGACGTGCGTGTAGGAATCGATTGATGAATCTTTAAGAAGCGAAAGAAGTATGCATGGATCGCGAAGCCTGGCGATCTGTCCTCTCTGACTACCCCGTCAGGGATACAGCGTGAAGATAGTTAGTTAGTTATTTATTAATCCTTATCATTTTTAACATGTTAGTTGGCTTCAGCATTTCAAGAAGATTATTTTGACCCTTTCCACATTGCAAATAAACAAATATCTTAGGAGATATGGCAAAATAAAAAAAAATGTGCACAGAAATTCATTTCGTATAACTAAATTCGACCGGGCTGTGCGGGCGTAGGTACTTGAGAGCGAACAAGTACCTAATCGAAAAATTTGGAAAATGTTAATACATTATTGTCAAATTAATAAACGACGGGATTAAATGGGTGCCTCGGGGTTCGAAGAATGTCACGGGCGAAGCCGGGCGGGTCATCTAGTAAATTATATACTAAAATCTTTCTCTTGAATCACTGCATTAAAATCCGTTGCGTAGTTTTAAAGATCTAAGCAAGGACAGACAGCGGGAAGCGACTTTGTTTTATACTATGTAATGATATAAAGTTGAGCCAACCCTTATTATCAACAAATACAGAAGGTACCGAGTGAAATTCCGCTGATTGATAAGTATGTGTTCACCGCGCATTAGTTTAAAAAAAAATAACGTTCCCACTATAAGAATAATAATAAAGTCAGTTCTTTGGTGTGATTTATTCTACCAAAATCTCAAATGCCCACATAAACCAAACACTATAATTTTTACAAATTAATAATAATAAAAAATAAAAAAATATCTTTATTTTGCATAGACCATTTTAACGGCGCTTACAAAATGTCATACACTATTTAAAATATTTAAAGCGACCACCGGTTCGGAACGCGGCCCACCTGAGAAGAACCGGCAAGAAACTTAGGAAGGCTTTTTTTTTGATGGCCTATTTACAATTTAATATTATTTCACTTTGCCAGCAGATCATTTCCAGGCGTCCCTGTCCTGCAAATAGTCTGTAACGGAGTAAAAACCTTTTTCACAAAGCATGTTTTTAATAAACTTTTTAAATTTATTTAAAGGTAAATTTCTCAGGTCACAGGGAAGCTTGTTGTAAAAGCGTATACAGTTACCCTGGAAAGAATCGCCAATCTTATGTAGTCGACTGTGGTGGACTGAAAGATTATTTTTATTTCTAGTGTTTATATTATGTTTATCACAGAGTTTAGAAAACTGTGATAGATTTTTCTGGACACACATAAGATTGGCAAAAATGTATTGTGATGGTACGGTTAGAATATTTACTTCTTTGAATTTTTCTCGGAGAGAAACTCTGGGGCCCAAATTATAAATAGCGCGTACAGCCCGCTTTTGTAGAACAAAAATAATATTTAAATCTGCAGCACTCCCCCAAAGGAGAATACCGTAAGACATAATACTATGAAAATAGCTGAAGTAAACCATTCTAGCCGTATCCACATCTGTTAGAGTCCTGATCTTTTTTACAGCGTATGCAGCCGAACTTAATCTAGAGGCTGTCTTTTCTATGTGTGGGCCCCACTGCAAATTGGCATCAATAGTTATACCTAGGAACACAGTTGATTCTACAAACTCTAACACTTGTCCATTCAGTTGAACATTGGCCGCAACTTGTTTTACATTTGGTAGAGTAAATTTTATACATTTAGTTTTATTTTCATTAAGGCAAAGATTATTTGAGCTGAACCAATGAACTACTCTTGCAATTGCATTGTTTACATCGTCATAGTTATCTAATTGTCTTTTAATTTTAAAAATTAATGAGGTGTCATCTGCAAACAAAACAATCCTATTCCTGTACCCTACATAAAATGGTAAATCATTAATATAAATGAGGAACAAGAATGGCCCAAGTATCAAGCCTTGCGGCACACCCATTGTAACCATGGATCCTACAGAACGTGTACCATTAATATCGACCCTCTGTATTCTATTGTTCAAATATGAAGACAGAAGGTCGAGAGCTTTGCCTCTTATTCCATAGTGGTGTAATTTTTTGCACAGCGTTTCATATTGAACGCAATCAAAAGCCTTTGATAGATCGCAAAATATACCTAATGCATCGTGCTTGTCTTCCCATGCTTCATGAATACATTTTAATAACTCAACACCAGCATCGGAAGTTGAGCGCCCTTTCGTAAACCCAAATTGATTCGCATGGAGTATTTTATGACTATTAAAATGGGATAGCATTTGATTCAAGATTATTTTTTCAAATACTTTGCTCAAAGTTGGCAGCACTGACACTGGTCGGAAATTAGACGGCTCTGTAGCGCTGCCAGCCTTGAACAAGGGAACGACTTTGCTGTGTTTCATTAAATCAGGAAATGTACCACTAGAAACACAGTCATTAAACACAGTTGCTAGATGGGGCGCAATTACCTCAATTATACATGATGCAGTTTTGACCGATAATCCCCAAAAACCCAACTAAAGCCGCTAATTTAACCGTTGATGGACAGTTTGTTTAGGTTATAAACGTTTTTATTATTGATTAAATAATACGAATAGGTAGTTAAAACCTGTCATAATTTGTCAATTGGAAAGTTATTTGAATAATAGTATTTTAAAATCAAGCTTTTGTTAGCTAATTAAAAAGTAATTCAAGTTTGCCAAGGCGTCCGAAATAATTTCCCACGTAAGGTTAGATGACAATCTATAATGGTCGCCATCTTGTGTGAAAGGGAAAGTAGGTTTTTTTGCATGCACAATACATCCTTGCCTAAGGCGTAAGAGCGGCCTTTGCAATTATGTATTAAGTTTGGTCTATCTAATACACCTAACTCTATTGTCTGCTGAGAGACCGCAACTTCATCGTGTGTAGCAATAAATTATTGTCTTTTGTACGAACTCTACTAAAATTTCTGGGCTACTTTGAGGCATTTACAAGCGTTTCCGTACTTCGGTGGGCACGTTAAGTTGTTTGTCACAGTTGCCAGTGACATGATAGTTGTTAAACCAAGTTGAAGTCCTTATGGGCAGCTTGGAAATTTTCAAGAGCAGGTAGCAACAACACACGTCTGTTCATTTCAACACGGCATTGGCCCCACCACCTGTTACGTGGTACAAAAATGCATAAGGTGTAATATGGGCGTATAGTATGCCTCTACCTACCCCGTCCTAAAGGCGTTACAATTTGCAATATGAAAGCTTTTGATAATATTTTTGATGTGCAGCATCTTTCCTCTAGGTTGCTGGTTATTTTTAGTGGAAGTGAATTTGGACAAGAGACGGAAATGTTACAGGAAACCGGGGAAGCGCGCTCTAATTGACTTGACCAATTAGCGCGCGTGGTGGCGGAGAAATGGTTGTGAGATGGCGCCAACCCATTTTGAATAAAGAATTACGTAGATTTCATGTTTAGTTGTCAATTATCCGACCAGTAATTTATGACGAATCAATTGACTTTACAATAACATTTTAATTTCGTTGTAGGATAACATGTCAGATGTTACTACAGAGCGAGTAATGTTGCTCGCTGACTCTCGCTCGCGCCGATTACAGAAGAAGGTAATAATGATACCGCGTGACAAGTTTACGTCAGACTGTGCGTAAAAATCGCATAAGCTACCTGTCAGTTGTCTAAACTGTCTGTATGAAAAAAGGTTAAGCCCCTGACACGCCTCGTTGCATGAAATATTATATACTAGTTGACGCCTGCAGCTCCGCACGCGTGGTGAAGGTTTCCCGTTCCTGTGATTCTGATGTATGAGCTATATTATTGTAAAGTTTTATCAAAATCCATTCAGTAGATTTTGCGTGAAAGAGTAACACACATCCAATCTTACAAACTTTCGCGTTTATAATATTAGAAGGATAGAGTAAGCCATCTCGAGAGAACTACAATAAGGCTTATTCGTTTTTGTATATGATTGTGGTGGCAGACATATGGTGGAAAAATTGTCATCGTTTTGTGCGTTTGCAACCAGAAGGCAGGCCGCTGCCGATCTTATTAATGTGTTAATTTTAATCCCGACAATATCATCAAACATACCCATAAAGAACGTTCAAAAGCTGTTATCTATAGCTATATAATATATCGATTTAAGATCATGAATCGAAAAGGAAAATTATTATATCATCTCTCCTTCCACGGTGCCTACTTGCCCCCCATTAGCTACAAGATAGTTCATTTCAACACGGCATTGGCCCCACCACCTGTTACGTGGTACAAAAATGCATAAGGTGTAATATGGGCGTATAGTATGCCTCTACCTACCCCGTCCTAAAGGCGTTACAATTTGCAATATGAAAGCTTTTGATAATATTTTTGATGTGCAGCATCTTTCCTCTAGGTTGCTGGTTATTTTTAGTGGAAGTGAATTTGGACAAGAGACGGAAATGTTACAGGAAACCGGGGAAGCGCGCTCTAATTGACTTGACCAATTAGCGCGCGTGGTGGCGGAGAAATGGTTGTGAGATGGCGCCAACCCATTTTGAATAAAGAATTACGTAGATTTCATGTTTAGTTGTCAATTATCCGACCAGTAATTTATGACGAATCAATTGACTTTACAATAACATTTTAATTTCGTTGTAGGATAACATGTCAGATGTTACTACAGAGCGAGTAATGTTGCTCGCTGACTCTCGCTCGCGCCGATTACAGAAGAAAGTAATAATGATACCGCGTGACAAGTTTACGTCAGACTGTGCGTAAAAATCGCATAAGCTACCTGTCAGTTGCCTAAACTGTCTGTATGAAAAAAGGTTAAGCCCCTGACACGCCTCGTTGCATGAAATATTATATACTAGTTGACGCCTGCAGCTCCGCACGCGTGGTGAAGGTTTCCCGTTTCTGTGATTCTGATGTGTGAGCTATATTATTGTAAAGTTTTATCAAAATCCATTCAGTAGATTTTGCGTGAAAGAGTAACACACATCCAATCTTACAAACTTTCGCGTTTATAATATTAGAAGGATAGAGTAAGCCATCTCGAGAGAACTACAATAAGGCATATTCGTTTTTGTATATGATTGTGGTGGCAGACATATGGTGGAAAAATTGTCATCGTTTTGTGCGTTTGCAACCAGAAGTCTTATATTTGCGCTGCCGTAATGTATTAATGTGTTAATTTTAATCCCGACAATATCATTAAACATACAAAAAGAACGTTCAAAAGCTGTTATCTATAGCTATATAATATATCGATTTAAGATCATGAATCGAAAAGGAAAATTATTATATCATCTCTCCTTCCACGGTGCCTACTTGCCCCCCATTAGCTACAAGATAGTTTGTCCATCAATTCATCTGTCAGTAGTACAATGCCATTGTTACAAACGACCTATCAGAGCTCTCTATAGCGCGGGTCTCGACCTTTGATGATATCGATTCATGTCTGAATGTTGTGATAAACATAAATAAACAATAAACTATGTCGGAAAGCTGACCACGGGAACTTTCCTTAGATGAAACATTTATCTATTACCTACACATAAATTAAATTGAAGTGCCTGTCTGTAATCCCAAGTTAACAGCTTTTTACTAAGGTGAAAGGAAAGTAATACAGTATCTACTTAAGAAAAAAAAATCTGTCTATTTGTTTATTTGTCTGTTTGTTCCAGCGTTTTGAAACGTCTGGACCGATTATAACCAGACTTTCATTATCAGATAACAGGTGCTGAAAGGAATAACTTGTTAAAATGTAATCAAACGTTTAACGCTTAAATGTCTAGAATAACCGTGTTATTGGCCTCACTCAACTAAAATGAGCTAACCGTACCATAAGACCGTACAAAGGGAGGGGAGTAAGAAAGCGGGCTCTTGGCTTCATAGTTATGGCTTCGGTAAAAAGATTCTGATTATGGTAACTGAGCAATAGATACGTTAGTTCTTTCATCTATGTTCTTTAGAAAACGCGTTTTCACCAATACACTAAAAACTTTATGCATGGAACTCACTGCCGGTTTTACAATCCTGGGTCCTTTACGAGCGTGAAAAGGCATATTTTTGGGCCGTCAACCTGACGGTTGCTGTAAAAAACCTGCTGGCTAGGATTGCGGCCTTCTATCACGGGCGATATCAAATTGACGTGCAAAAGATAAATAAATAAAATAAATAATTATATATCGTTGGGATAACTCACACAACGCCATATGATTCCAAACTAAGCAGCGCTTGTACTATAGTAACCAGATAACTGATAAACATACTTAAATATTTATAAATACATATATATTATAGATAAATAATACCCAGACACAGAATAAACCATCGTGCTCATCACATAAAGTTTTATCCTGTGTGGGAATCGAACCCACGACCTCTTGCGTAGCAGTCGGATACACTCCCACCGCGGCAGTTAAATTAGAATTATATTAGCTTGATAGTGACGTGGAAACACCCAGCAGTGTTATGGAACTGATCCTGCTGGAGCTTAAGAGATATTCAAGTTTATTCATAACAACGTTCGGATGGTCCAGGTCATGCAAAACGTTTGACAATAAACTACTTGACTTACCGTCCTCGGTTATTCTAAATGGAGCGAAGCGTTTTGCTGTCACCATTTCCGAACTCTATGGCTAGATATCGTATAACGGGTCAAATTTGATCAAAAAGTGTTGAGTGGTTTGGAAGAAGTTCGAGGACAAAGCGAAAATCCGAATCGGGGAGGAATATAATTGAGCTACGCTCACTTCGTTCGCTTTACTCCAATTATTAAATTTAATTATTTTCTTACGATTAACAGCCGCACTCAGAGTCGTTCATTAAATTAGTGTAAATTGTCATTTAACTAATTATGATTAAAATAAACAATTGACCGTTGCTCCTAGAGACGAAAATTAATGGTTCATTAGTTAAGGCCAACGTAGGGAGGTGCGCCGTATCGAAACGTATGTCGGTGAAGTGCAATATCGCATACATGCCTTAGGACATTTAAATAATTTTATAAAATATAGTTTTTATAGAGTAAAGTAATTATTTTCCTTCAAAATAAAAAAAAGTTTAATGTTTTACTATTATTTTTAAGGAAACTGACTATCAATAACAACATATTTCATGAATTCATGACTATAGATATGGATGGATCACTCACTATACATATCGCTCTTTGATTCTCTCCGCAAAAAACATAGGTAACATAATAGCGCTAACACACATTCGGATTTGGTCTGCCGGAACTCGATAGATCAAATCCGCCGAGTCCGCCAACCAAATCTGTCATTATGAGAAAGTGTATTTTTGAAGAAAAATTAAATTAAATCTGGAAAAATTTACGACAAAGTAGCTAGAACGGCAACATTGATCATATCCGATGCGGATCGAGGCGGATTCAATTAATAATAATTTTGTCTTATCGTACACACGGTAAGATTTGGTCGGGAGGCAAATCAAATCCGCGATCGGGACAAATCAAATCCGAACGTGTGTTAGCGCTATAACCATACTTTTGGCATGTGAACGTCAATTTAATGTCTATTTAAGATTTAAGTAAGGGTTCAGCGGCCATTAAAGTTAATTGACATTAAATGACAATAATGACTTGTTAACTGTCTCTGAGAGTATTTTTTTATTAATCTTTACTTAAAACTCCTTAATCAATCATTAAATCGACTTTGAGTGCGGCAGTAAGACCAATTAGTGGTCAGTCCAAAATATTCAAAGGGCCCTTATGGGGTTAGGGACAGTATCTCTCAAGAATGCCGAAATTTATATCATGGCAGCGAAATACGAATAGACAGACCCCAGGTTTCAAATGCAGGTAGGGTTTGAAAGCAATTGGGAATAGGTACATTAATATGAAGAACAATTGATCAATCCACTATAATAGTTGTGTATGAATAAGTATAATATAATGGAAGTTTAATGAAATTAATGCAGAAGCTCTGGTTACTGACAAGGGTCAAAACAGTATACCTACTAATTAGTCATTACTAGATGTTATTATGAGAACAGCAGGTTATCACGCAAAAAAAACAGCCATTTATACAGTTATTTCGTAACATAAATAGGCAAATTCTCTCGGATTACGTTAAAGTAGGTACATATGAAATGAAAAAATTAAAAGATTATAATCAAAAGGGAGAGCGTGTAAAATAATTATTGTTGTCATTAAAAAGAAAGAACTTACAGGTGAAATTATATGAGACGTATTTAATGAATGACCCCTCAAATTACTCTCATAACAACAAGTAATAACATTTGTGACCTTTCTCCTTAAGTTATCTACTAAATCAATCTTTAAAAAGAACCAAGACTTTAAACGGCTGACCTATGGCCGCTCAAATAATTGAAAAATATTAAAATAATTACACAAACAAACATTGCGATGGTTGCATAACACCTTTCTCTGCGAATGATGGTTGTCTCTGATTGATGATGATTAATAATCTGTAGGCTTTATTATGGACGCGTGCCCATCAATGATGGGAGGGATTAGATGGTATAAGAACTTATAAGACTTTGGTTGTACGGTTGATTCGTTTTACAGAAATTAAACAACAAACTATAAATTTGGTGAAACTTCAAAAAGTATATTACTGTCTAGAGAGACAACTAAAGTTTTGAGACATCAATATTGTAAAAAAGGTTATAAAAATATTATTTTATAAATAACTAAGTGTTACGCAACATGTCCTTTTCTGAGACTTTTATATTGAGTTAATGTTTCAGCATTAAAGGCGTGTTGGTTTGGACACGTACAATGAACGAGTGAGGATCGCTTGACGAAGATTATTTATTGTGAGCCCAGAAATATGATTTTACCATCTCTTAAAGGAATAAGGACTGGAAGAGTAGAGAAACAAGTAGAGAAAAAAGTAAATAACCACCGTAACCGACAGAGAGTTCCAAATGGTTAGCATGGTGGCAGAATTGTTAGATTCTGGGCACGATTGTGTCCACAGTTTATGGATGTTGTTTCTGCGCCGCCCGTGTTGTTCGGGAATGAAAAGAAGAGAGTGTGACTATGTAACTCTTACAGTGATACGGGGTAAAATGCAGCTAAACCGGCGACTGTTCTGCGCATCTCCAACGATTTAAAGATACGAGTGACTGAAGGACAATGGATAATTTGAATGGCACAACGCTGGAACTCCTTTGTTGGTATAATTAAAAGTTGATTTCAGCTATAGTAGTGTCTTTTATTTTAAAGACTTACTCACCAATAGATCGTCATAATCATCTGTAACGCGCTACAAATAAAAAAAAAACTTATAAACAATTACTTGACCTCTACAAACTTCTTTGGCCTCACCTCTGACCTTTGGTATTAATTGCTTGTTGGACTTTTAATTCAAGTCAAGACTTTTTTCGATATTCTGAGCATTGACTGCCTATTAGCCTGGCACCTCCATGGTGAATCATCTAAGACACATAGTACTTTTGCAGAGCGATATGATAATTCCACACCAAGTCTGCAAAAATTGCAATTGCAATTTTCTGTTTTAGGGTTCCATACCTAAACAGGGAAAAATGGAACCCTTATAGGATTACTTTGTTATCCGTACATCCGTCCGTCTGTCTATGAAGACCCTTTATCTCTAGAACGCGTGACGGTACCGAATTTAAAACTTTATACTCTACACTACAGTCCCTTTTTGCTGTGAAGAAATCAAACTTCTAAATCAATGTAAAAACAAAATACTGCCGTTTATAAAGCATTTTACGGAACCGTAGAAGGGCGTGTTCAACTCGCCCTTGTCCGGATTTTTATTCTTTTTACTCTTATCGACTTCAGCAATGCCAGAGTCAAATAATTTTAATCTGTCTTGTATTGTAAATTTAGCTTTTATGAAGTAAAAATCTTCTTCAATTAGGGTAAGTTCTTGTAGAGAGCAGCGTATTTTTGGATAGGTTTGATCAAAGTTCTATTAAGGAAAGCGATGGTAACTTAACTGCAGTTATATGTAGATTTTGCAAGGTTTTATTTTATTATTTATTTATTTATTATGTTTCACCGCTATTTTAATACTTAATTAATCGAAAATATACTAGTTTTTGAAAAATTTATTAGCCTGGTGACTATTTTAATTTAGCTGCAAAGAACAACTATCGTTTATTTTTTAATTTTTGGCTTTGTTAGGAGCGACTGCCATCTGATCTTCCAACCCCGAAAAGGTGCCTGAGTCATCAGGTGCACCGATAGTAGGTGAAGTCGCTTGGGCCCCGAAGATCTTGGTGGGGTCCCTCATACCACACAAATGCATTTTCCACCACATAAAAAAAAATAGTGAGAGTGAACTAGAGTTTCAATAAATCGTGGAAGGCTAAGGCTATGGCCTTTTTCGGCCTTGACCTCCTTAAGAGTCAGAAGACTACGCTTGACCGGAAGTTTACATCTTAAACTACGCAATTTCATAATTCGAATCGCAAGACAAAATCTTTCTTTACCTCCGGCTCGCCGTAATTGGTTACTTTTCTATGTGATTCAAATGTCAGATGTTGCTTACGTAACTTCAATGCTGGGAATCGAACTAGAGAGACATATCACATAACGTTAGTTTGACGGTATTCGCTAACGGTTTTTCTGAATCGGATTAAATGTTCTAACTTTTTTTTATACATATAATGGATTTTTTACTGACGTTAATTATAAGCGACTTTAAAAATCTAAGATTTTTACATAACGCGTGAGTGTTAAGATTCCAGCAAACAAATTGCTTATTTTTTTTTTGTTAGCTGAGTTTTCGTTACTTATACTTTCTAGACTAATTTAAGCTAATTTTATCAAATGCTACAGGTTCTAGACAACTGACAAACATACTTATATATTTCTAAATAGGTACATACCTAAAATAGAAAAATTATTCAAATCAAAGTGCTCATCACACATGAAAAATCGTCGTGGGTGGGAACGGTGCCAATATAATATACTCTAATTTTTTATTAATTTTTTTTAAATATTGATCATTCTAAGAAACTGATTTGAATATTTATGTTAAATTAATAGTATTGAATTTGTACAAACAAATTCTAAAACAGTTTTTCACAATTACGTCATCAATCGTTTATTTTTTATTACGTAATAATGAAATCATTGGGTCTCGACTTAAAAAATACCCAAATATTTGACATTATTCTGTTTTTATGCTTATTTCCATTTCTAGGCAAAAGCGTTACTGCCATAATGCTAATGATGACGTAATTTGAAGGTTAAATGGAGGTTGTTCACGTTTTGCCTGTAATACTAATAATCCTACAAAAATTGAACAATGATCATTGAATCGACGACCTCCGGTTTTACAGTCAACTTCCAAGGCTGTTTGTCAATAAAAAAATGCATGTAATAACTCCTACAAAATCCAATTACGCGTAGCTTTGTACCCAATGCGCGTACGTACGCCGTTACCACAGAGTAAATATTTACAGTTAGTGTCCTCCGCAGATTACAAATCTTTACTATCCACTTATAGGTACCGCACCATAAAAGGCTGAGCGCTCGGGTTGAAGACCTTTGTCTTGATTAGATTGACAAATCCCGTTAACGGAAGTTTATGAATTGACGATGATCTACATCGAATTGAATCGATTATTGTAATAATAATATAAAGTTTAGTTGTAGTGATTTCGTAAAGGATTCCATAGGTAGATACTAACAATAATATTAAATAATTGAATATGTTTAATTACGTTTAATTGATTAATTTAAGATTCGGGAAGTGCAACATAATTGGAATATCTACAAAAGATATTCCAGGATCTACCAAAAAAAATTGTATATAAGTGATAATGGAAAACTTTTAGTCATACATTTTATATTTAATATATACTAACATATAAAGCTGAAGAGTTTGTTTGTGTGTTTGTTTGGTTAAACGCGCTAATCTCAGGAACTAATGATTCTAATTGAAAAATTGTTTTGTGTTAGATAGAGCCCATCTATCAAGGAAGAGGAGGAGTTGGAGAGCGGAGCAGTAATCATAAAATGCCCCTATATCAGGCAATTTTTTATACATTTTTGTAAAATTTATAAACGACGGGATTAAGTAAGTGCTACGGGAGTTCGAAGTATGTTACAGACGATGCCATGAGGTCGTCTAGTTGCTAATTGTTCCTGAAATATAATCTCTAAATGTTAATGTAAACTCTCGGATGGCAATGGGCTAACCTGTTACGTAGGACAAAAATGCATATGGTGAAATATGGGCGTATAGCCTCTGCCTGCCCCTTCGGGGATAAAGGCGTGACAATATGTTTGTATGTATAAACTCTCGGAAAGTTTATGGTGGCACCAACTTGTCTCTCTACTCACCTCTATGCGAGCCCTCGCAAGACACTCTTACAAATAAATTGACTTGGATAGTTAAGTTAGTTTAGTTTTATAGAAGTTATATTAGTAAATTTACTGATAAAATGGACTTGTGTCTAAAATATCTTAAATAAATAATAATAATATAAATAATAATAATATCTTAAATAGAACCGACAGGCAGATAGAAAAAATCTGCAAAATTTCTGTTTTTCATTTCGAAAAGCGTAACCCTAAAAGCAATGATACCTATTAGTAAAGTACCTACCCATAGACTAAACAAATTCTATAACACTTTTTTTTTCTAAACAATACCATTCAAAATTACAGTTATTTTTAATGAAAATTTATGTAAATTAATTGTGAGAAACAGAGGTGAAAGGGCTGTAGCAATTTAGGCGGAACGAAGTAAGATAAATCACGCTAATAACATAAAATAGCGGTTTTTAAGTAAATAGAGAATCAGAAAATTTTACTATATATACTACTCGGTACTTAAGGCGAAATAATATTCACTTACACCAACGTTTCGAACGCGTAGAAGCGCCTGTAGTCCCGGCTGGACTAGCGTGATTTGTAATGTAAGGGAATATTATTTCGCGTCAAGTCCCGAGTTCTTTATACGTACGTATAGCTATGAGCTCTTCAACATAGTCGACACCATACACGATAAAATCAAGTCCCAATATTTAAATCTTATAATCGACAAGCGGCCCGCCCCGGCTTCGCATTGCGGCAAAATTTCGTACGGACCCTAAACTTTTGAAAATCCAATATAGCCTATGTTACTCACGAAGAATGTAGCTTTCTAATGGTATAAGAATTTTCGAAATCGGCCATGTAGTTTCCGAGACTATTCATTACAAACAATCTTACAAATCATTCCTCTTTTTATATTAGTATACCTAGTAAACAGTTTATCCGTCCAAATCGTGATCGTGCTTTTTATCTGATCAATATTTAATTGGTAAGTTTTGCCTATTACATCTCCGTAAGTACTCTAACCCTATTATATTCGTTATGCGTTTATTATTCAATATATTATTCAATATTCTTACTAGTTAGGGACCTTAACTACCGGTCAATCGAGTAGGGCTGTCAAATATTTTAAATTTAGTAACAAAGAAACTTGTATGAAACTACTAGCATTCTTTAAACTCGCACCAATTTTAGAATTCATTAGTTTTAGGTCATTTTCGGATCTTAACAGTAGATTGACCTATTCTGTCGTCTATTGCAATATAGCCGAAACTATGACCGGGTATGACCGGGTAAAATATGCGTTTAACCTTTCAAAATGCCAGACAAGAGAATCTTATTTGCATGTGGTGCACCTGCTGACTAAAAGATATTATGAGGCTCTTGTCTCTTGTCATGACACACTTCCAACAATGCCAATACCAAAAAGACAAATCATAGTAGCTAGTGCCAGCCAATAAAAGCGAGCCCAGGAGTTAAGAAGTAACTCGGAAGATGATAAGATGAAGACTATTCTTCTTTGAGATAAAAGAGGCAGTTCTTCTTTAAAAACATATTGTTGGAAATTGTTTTTACTCCTAGCTAGAGCATAAGCTTTGTCCCAAGTAGTAAAGCGACAAAACATCGTAAAAGAAGCACAACTCGCGATTGATAATGCAGTGCTATGCCGTTGCTTTTCGGTTGCGAAACCTGGGTATGTCAGAAGAAGATGCTCCGTTGATTTAGACACGTCCAACGAACAACTGAGGAACGATTGACGAAAAATATATATTGTGCGAAGCTAGAGTCAGTGTAGGCCGAGGCTTACATATGAAGACCATATGAGCAGATTGCTCAAAAACGAAAAAGTCAATAATACTCGGATAAAAAGAAGTGCATGTGTGTAGTGATTAAGGAATCTGCAGAAAGCGAAATAAGTTTGCATGTCTAGGTATCCGAGTATTTTTACTCTTCCGTTTTCATGTAGTTAGTTAGATAGCATATACTCACAATAATGTTAGAATCTTATCAAACTTTTCATCGAAAAACACATTTTTTTACATTTACCACGGTAATAAAGTAAAAATAATTTTCGAAACAGTTTTTTAATTTCGAAACTACCGGAAATAAAGAGTCATACATGCTACGGACATCCCTAGATTCTAATTAAACTGACGACTTTGCTTCCGGTTGTCAACGCCCATTTAAATATTACACTACAGACCCATAGACAATGTACGTTCATTTTTAATATCATAATCGCTCATTAGCCTGTTTACCAATTGTTTTTTTAATGACTTTTGTAATGTATACTTTAGTTTTATTAACTGACAGTTTCCTCTTATACTTTTACTTGGGAGTGTCGGACCCGCCTCCATTTCGAAAGGAGATATATTTTAAATTTAAATTTTAAAGTGGAAACATTTTTCAGTCATGAGCTGGACTCGAACCAGCGTCTTCTGGTTCAACACACCAGACGCGTTACCAACTACACCACCGTGACCTGCTCGTAACTGACGAATTAATCCACTTCTTTACGTCTTAAGGCGACGTAAGGCGCCCTCTACCGGCACTTAGCAAAGTTGCACGGTACGAATGTATAGAATTGCATCTATAATCATTCGAATTGTGATGACACCTGCCTAAACAATAGAAACAATTTTGAAAATCAATTAGTATGCTAACTTTTTCTAAATTTAAATTTTTAAGTTTACACTGCTGATTAATGGCATCTGATGGAACATCTTGAATGAAAAAACATATTTATCATAAAAAGAGTTAGTTTGTATGTTTTTTTGGTTGAACGCTCTAATCTCAGGAACTATTGGTCCTAATTGAAAAAATATGTTTGTGTTGGATAACCTATTTATCGCGGAAGGCTATATGTCATCACGCTACTACCCTGGAAAGCAAAGCAGTAACAATAAATGTCAATAAATCGGGCAAATTTTTATACGTTATTGTTAAAGATATAAACCACGGGATTAAAAAGGTGCGATGGGCGTTCAAAATATGTCACGGGCGAAACTTCGGGATCATCTAGTTAAGTATAAAAGTGTTTTCAAATTTGTAATAGAAAAATTGTGGAATTGAATGAAGTTATTGTACCTGACAGATTTCGCCTTCCGGTATTGTCCAAAGGTACACAACACATATTTTAAACTGGTTGATGTCTTCAGCCCTGGGATTAAAAGTAGCCTATGTCCTATTCTATTTATCTATCACGCCTTATCCCCGAAAGGGGTGGCAGAGGCATACTATATGCCCACTTTTCACTATGTGTATTCCTGTCCCACGAATTAGGTGGTGAGCATATAACCGTGTTGAAATAGACAGACTAATATTATTATTATTCTGATGATCTATAAACCATATATAGGCTATATAGTCTTTGTGTGAAAGACTTCAAATGGAAGAATGGGCAAACTGGTAGGCGTTGACCTCGGCGTACGTATGTCAATCAAATCGAAGACCTTTCAGAAAAAGGCCAGGTCAAGAGTACCCTTAAACGGCGAGAGTGTATGAAAACACTCATGAAACTAGAAAAAGCGAAAGTGGTATGTCAGGATCGTAGCAAGTGGAAAACCATAGTCTCTGCCTGCCCCGATGGAAAACAGGCGTGATAATATGTATGTATGTGTGTAAAAGGAAGAGCAGCCATTGACCGTAGTCACACTTATTTTTAAAATGAGAATTTAATTCTATTCTGATTAAATTTGAAAGCTGCGACAATTTTCGTATCAAATCTTTACCACCGAATTGTATAGAACAAGTTTGTTTTCTATAGAAAGGGTTTATGTAAGCGATTATTTCTATTGTACAACACACGATTTTACTCACTGCGTAATTGAGAACAAATTGATTGCGATGCGTTCTTTTGACGGGCTCTTGTCAGCACATTCAAATGATAGATAATCGTACCAGAAATTTGAATCTTACCACCATCTACTAAAATACAAATTGAAATGTCTCATTCTATCAAATTTGTCAAAGAAAGTTGCTCTATCGAGTATTGCTTCGAAATGTAGTTGGTAATAAAATAATCGGTAACATTTTACAACTAGTAATCAAATACCCTTTACAACCCTGTCCTAAGGGCTTGAGGCGAATGGTATTAAAATCGATTATGTTTATGATCGATTAGATTATCGATATTATCCGTAACGGAAAGTGAAACTTAGTCATGTTGAATAGAGAGTAGATTAAACTATTAGAACATGTTCTTATTTTTACGCTTTTTTAAGATAATGTTCTGGTTACAAATATTTAGAAAAAGGTGAGCTTTGCTGCGTTTCTTCGCTATAATATGATTATGTGTTTCATAAAAATAAACTTATCTCCCAACAAAATCTTTGGTTCAAATCATCATCAACTGCCAATGGATCTTCTGACAACAGACTCAGACTCTCTTCTCTATTTATATCTCTCTTATTAATGAGGCACTCCTACAGAGCAAGAATCTGTCACTAGGAGCAAGCAACATTCCTTGCTCCGCTCATTAAAAAGGAGCCCCCACGTTTCAAAGCAGGCTTTGCTTGAAAACAGGATTGAACGTCTATTTAACTATCAGAGAAAGATAAAACATAAAAAAAGCCAAAATAACCGAATTTAGTTGACCAAAGTTCATAATCCTGTCTCTAAACTTTTAAAAAGGAACGTGTCAAAACGCAAATTATCCATAAGCCAATATTTACAGCAACCAAATATTCTTTGCCTGCCCAGGACTAGAGCGAAGATATTAAAAAAAGCAACCAGATTTTATAAAAACAAATATCAGTTCACAGTGCATACCAAAATGCGGTTCCATAGCGATTCAGTAAAAGACGTTAACCTAACCGTTTTGTTAAGAAATACGCAATGTTTCTCACGCACATAGCATTGGAAAGTCTTTAACCACGAGTTTACTTACGATTTATCGCATACGTTCACAATACGACATTAACCACGGTTAATTTAACTGAAACTATGACAAATCATGGCTTACATTAACAATTGCTATGAAACTTTAACCTTTTATCAAGATTCTTATCGATTTTATTGGTAAAACTGATTTGTAAAGAGAAATAAAGAATAAGTTCACAATAATTCATTACGTAAACAATGTCCATGTTATTCCATTAAAATGGCGACTTCTATCGACTGTATTCGTTCGAAATTCAAAAGATTGAATAGCTGCCAGTGTTCTTCTTTTGAATAGCTCTGTTTGTACTCTGAACTTTTGTATTTATGCATAGTAAGCAAGTAGATACTAGGCTTGTGTAATCATATCTTTAATCCTAGCGGCGAAATGTTTTGTGGCAATGAATTTGGAAGAAGTACATCTACTCTACTAGTTGATTTCCTTTTTTTTTGATTAGTGTGATAACAACTATTAGGTATAATGTATCTAGAGATCTTCATCTGTAGTGTTTTCTCAGTTGCTTCCAAACCCTACATGGATTTGGGGCCTGGAGTTGCTTTTTATTTGGCTGCTAGTAGGAGCTATAATTTGGCTTTTTATTTTTGGCATGTATGGAGCGACTGCCGTTTGACCTCCGAAACACGTACCTGCGGTACGTTGTTGCCTCATCCGTTAGTCAGCAGGTGCACCACTAGCAGATGAGGTCGATTGGGCCTCATAGATCTATGCCCCTAACAGCTCACAATTTTACAGCACGAAAGTTTAATTTATTAATCTGTATTACAGTTTGCCTCTGTATACCTATATTATTTTAAATTTCGAAAAGCATTTTACTGTAACCTGGCAAAGTACCTACCGTTCATATATAGCTAGATTTTGAATGTGTTAAGTCTTAAGAGAATTGAGATTTTGTTAATAAAATGTTACACAACATTAGTTTTCTAGTTAAAACAACCTTGTTTGAAAACCCCAGACAGAGACTTCATTCCTCAATATAATAATAATAATCAATCTGTCAATGTGCCATAAATTCATATTTCATAATGCTGAAGAACTGCACTCACACAGTTAACAAAACCGAGTCACAAGCGACATGCCAGGGACAAGAACTATTCTTTTAATGGCACGCAGTTTCGCCAATTTTTTATAACAAAACGTAATTGACTAGTTTCGTTCCTAAAAAAATCTGATTTTTTCGTGTAGAAAATTTTAACGTTGAGGCAAAATTACGTGACAATTATAACATTTCAAGATTAATAAAATTAACCTTCACAGTAGTTTTAATAATCGTTAAAAATAATCAATTATCATCTAATTAAAATTACCTTTTAATTTTCATTTCGATCCACCAATGTCAATGTCAAATCTATAAATTACGCCATATTTTCGTTATAATTCGATTTTGAAGCGTAAACAATGTTCCCATTAACGTAAAATTATTTATTTATAAAATAAAAACTTAAATTGTGTTCAAAGCTGCTGTTGTGAAAAGAATTTAGTGATGTAATTAGAGTTTTGGCGAGACGAACGTACCTAGTTATGATTTAGTTGTACACATTATAGTAAGTGTAAGCGTCCCTACTTAATTTACAGGGTTTATTTATTAAGAAATTTAACAGCTATTTTAGAATAATAACTTTCCTGAGCATTATTTATTATTACAAACTAAACGGTACATTGCAATCGACTCTTAGCCCATAATAAAGTTTCCCGACAAGTATAAAACTTCGTGCACCACTTAACACTTAAAGTTTCAAGTCAATTTCAAATGTACGAATTATGAAGGTATCGCATAGCCAGAAAAGAGGATGGAAGGAGTGTAAAGGACCCAACCAAGATCTCCGGGGTCCGAACGACCTCACTTGCTAGCGGTGCCCCTGCTGACTAAGTGACTCCACACATTAGCTTCTTTTAGTATCCTCAACCGGCGACTTAATAGCTTTGTGGAAGCCAGATGCAACGACCGAGCGCGACACAGTATCGACACAGTCTCAAAGTCGCCGGTTGCGGAGACTAAAAGAAGCCAGTGTGCGGTGGCTCTAAAGGACGAGGTAACGATGCAGGCGCCCTTAAGGGGTTGGGAGGTCAGACGACAGTCACTCCCATCAATAGCCGAATATTAAGATTCAAAGTATAGTTGTTGCTTGTAGAAGTCAAATAGAAGTAAAATCCAGGCTCCAAATAGAGGTTGTGGGCGTCGAATCTGACGACTAGTAACGCTGCAATTCTACGACGCCCACTGCGGGTGCTGGCCGTCAGAATCATTAGAGGGTATCGCACGGTATCTTTCGATGCAGCGAGCGTCCTTGCAGGTACTCCTCCATGGGACCTGGAGGCGAGGGCCCTTTCAGCTCTGTATCAATGGCGCAAGGAGGCAATTAGGGAGAATCTGGGTCCTGCTCACCGAGAAATTGAGGAGCAGCGATCTCAGCTGCGCCAGGCTATTGTGCAGGAATGGAAGGAACGTCTTGGGCATCCGAGGGCGGGGCACGTCACAATTGAGGCCGTAAGACCCATCTTAGAGGAATGGCTCGAGAGGCGACATGGCAGCCTCTCCTACCGACTGACGCAGATACTGACTGGGCATGGGTGCTTCGGTGAGTACTTGCATCGCATAGTCCGGGAGCCATCGCCCGAGTGCCACCACTGCCATGGCTATCCTGTGGACACGCCATTCCACACGCTGGCCGAGTGTACAGCGTGGAGTGATCAGAGACGTGCCCTCGGGGCCGCCGTCGGTGCGGGGAGCCTCACATTGATGACCCTGGTTTTGGCCATGGTTAGAACTGCGAGTGCCTGGAACGCCACCGTCTCGTTTTGCGTAGAGGTGATGCGTACGAAAGAGGCGACAGAAAAGGTTAGGGATAGAACCAGTATCCTTCCCGACCGCAGGAGACGCACCGGGCGCCTTAGATACGAGACGGATCTCCGACCTCCATGAGCGTGGGCCTGGGGGCAAGTGTTTGGGCTAACCTTGTCCTAGCACAGACAGGCCCAGGGCGGAGCGCGTTGCACTGTGTCTGTGCACGCGTTTTCACACCACAACGTCCCCCGATGAGCCGGAGTCGCTGGACCTCCAGCGGCCATGCCTTCGAGGTCCTGGGGATATCCTCCACGGGAATACCCGGGTCTTCGAACACACTAGGCACTGGAAGACACCGTGCGGTTTAGTCGGTAGGAGTCTAGTCGATATGAAGTCCAGTAACCCCGTGGCACCCATTTAATCCTGTTGTTTAATAATTTCACATTCACAATAATGTATGAACATTTGCCAAATTCATTGATTACTTCTCCGCTCTCCAGTACCGCACGACCCGGTCGAATTAAATTAATTTCTTTGCGCCTAATTTTGAATTTGCGATAACTCGTAAGATATTCATTTAATTTGCAAGGTGTTTAGGGACAACATAATCTTCATGAAATGCTGAAGCCAACTAACGTAGTAAAAATGATAAGGATTTATAGCATATTTGTGTAAATAGCCTTCAAATTAGCGCTTAATAATTGCTGTTTTTTTAAGTATTAAAATGGATATAGTATGTTATTCTTAAGAGATAGACATATGTCGTAGCAGACTTTTTTTTAGACCTTTATTAGATACACAATTGCACCATACATTATTTTGTTATATCTCAAAGGGTTTAGGCAGCGTTTTTGTTGAAAGCTCCCAAACGGCTTATTTTTTCCGACATCCCCAACAAATATCGTTATAATTTGGTCAATATATACAAAAACTTAACAAATTATACATAAAAACCTTCTATAAGAATCACTCTAAATAATAAAGAAAACCGTATCGTAATCCGTTGCGTAGTTTTAAATATCTAAGCATACATAGGGACAGACAGCGAAAAGCGACTTTGTTTTATAATATGTAGTGATTTTATGGCCTGGTTACTAAAACCTTTTAGGCAAATCTAATAATTTTTTCCTAGTCTTCTTATTACCTAATATTTTAACTTCTACTTCTTAGTATAGTCTCAAGTCAATGTCAGACTTGCCCCAGTAAAGAGAAGTAGAAGCGTTACTGAAGTTTTCAGTGGCACCTGTAAAAGATCTAGTTAATATCGGATTTAACTGCGATATATATTACTGTCAATGCGATATTTCACCATTGTATGTAGGCAAAACTTTTACGTGTAAGAATCTACAATTTTTACACATATGACAAAAATAGTGCCTTAGTTTTAGAAATTGATGTATAGCAAGCGGCTGTCATCCGCAAAATTTTCGCGTAAGCTCATGAAAAATCATTCACAAAAGCGAGGGACAAAAGGAAGATGTGCCATTTAGTAAAAAGTATTTTTGGTTGAGATGTATTATGAGAATAAATGCCTAATGATAACATTTAAATACGTGCATAGGTAATATATTATATGAATGTCTGATACTGGTGTCTGTGGCGGAAATTAAGCGCCCGCCGTCGGCGATGTCCTTTAAACAACTATGTATCTACAGAGGATGGGAAGGAATTTCTGCAAGAAATTCGTTGTTATTATTTGCTATGCACTCTTTATGTACCTCAAACATGCTACGCTCATGCTCAGCATCACCAGCTAACTTCATGTTGTCGGTTTTTCTTAACGGTTGGCGCGCGCGGTTTTGAACCCGGGGTTTTAGCGCGGCAGTTGCATACTTTTAAACGTAAAATGCAGTCAACGCTGTTCATACTTATTAGGAGTAGGAGGTACAAAATTTATTTTAAAGTGGATATTATTTCAATTTCGAGCTGGACTCGAACCTTTTGGTTTAACGCACCAGACGCGTTACCAACTACACCATTAAAACCTACTCGAAATTGACTAATTAATCCACCTTTTTCCGTTTTAAGGCCACGAAAGGCGCCATCTACAGGTGTAATAGTTAGCATACTAATTGCTTTTCAAGATTGTTATTAGGTTCTAATCCTTACTTCGCGCAATTTGTTAAGAATGGTAGTTACTCGAAATCTATATAAAACATTGTGTATTATTTCTAAATTTTGTTTAAAACATAGACCTCTTCACCTATTACGTACATTGTTTATGATACAAAGGCACCGCGCATGCGCGCCATGACCCCTCTTAGAACTTTCTAAGAAGCCAAGTAGCGTTGACGTGAGGTTACTTATTTGCCATAATTTACGAGACAAATTAAAATTACGAACGAACTACCGTTGCCGCGTTAAATTCTGTTGATTCTTATCCGTTTTATTTATGTCTTTATGTGGGCGCATATGTGAGATACTTATAATACTAGTTTTTATCAAACTACCTACGCTTAAAACAAGAGCTTTAGCATACTTTTTACACAAATTACCCATACAACTTTCTTAGTTTTCTAATTTGTTACTTTTTAAAAAAGCTACTTTTTTGAAGCGCTCGTGGCCCCGCGGTCTCAGTGTTCGGTAAACGATCACTGAGGTACGCAACTTTCACTATGGCTGGTCGTCGGATGGGTGACCACTTTGTGGCATTTACATTTGCGAGCGTTTCCGTGCTTCGGAAGGCACGTTAAGCCGTTGGTCCCGGTTGCCAGTAAAATGGCAGTCGTTAAGCCTGGTTGAAATCCTTATAGGCGGCTTAAAAAATTACAACAGCAGGTAGCCACAACCTGCGTCTGTCTATTTCAACACGGCAATGGGCTCACCACCTATTACGTGGGACAGGAATCCACACGGTGAAAAGTGGGCATATAATATGCCTCTGCCACCCCTTCGGGGATAAGGCGTGATGGATATTTATATTTTATTTTATTTTAAAAAAGCCTTGTTATAAAAGTACTCAAGGCCAGAGATCCAAAGTGCATATTTAACCTCCGACTTATCGTATTTAAAGCGTGGAAACGGAGGCAAAATGTGTAAGTGCGAGCAATGAAAAAAAATTGTACGTATTCTAGATAATTCCACGCAATGTGTAATAATATGATAGCAATTTGACACAGTTGTGTTGACTGTGCGTGTGCACTTCTTATAAGACGAAAGAATTTAACAGACAGTCACAGATCCAGGATACATCTACGACATGAAACTCCGTAAGTATGTAACTACTTCCTAAGATAATATATAAAAGAGCTTTATATTCAAAATAAGAAAAATACATCAAAAATTTGGCACGTTTTACAAATACGAATAATGATTTAATAATGTATAAATAAATAAGAAAAATACATCAAAAATTTGTCACGTTTTACAAATACGAATAATGATTTAATAATGTATTATAATGACACGAGACACTTCCAGCTATTGTTTTTTTCTTTTTTTCGTGTGGAAATCTTCATGGATGCTATGCCGGACTCTTACCGACTAAAACCACACGGTGCACTTTCATTTGTCTATGGCCAGGAGTCCCGGGTAAGCCCTTCGGGAGGATAGCCCCAGGGCAACAAGTTTGATTAGTACTTCAAAACCAAACATTGCAATCACGAAATAAAAAAATTGAATGAATAAAGTAAAAGTAAGAAAAATGCTATGTGTTCATAGTTCTATTTATATGAACCTTATCAGAAACGGCTCTCACGATTAGAATGAATCTAGGTAAAGTTTACCTTTCTTCCTTCCCATAGGAACCATGCTGATATATAAGCTATATTACTGTAAAGTTTCATTAAAATCCATTCAGTAGTATTATGTATGAAAGTGTAACAAACTTTTACACAAACTTTCATATTTATAATATTAGCAGGACTTCATATTTTTATCTTTTCTCCATTTTTTTGTCAACGTAAATTTTCAACTAAAACCTATTTAAACGCGATCACTATGGATTTAAGATTTTTTAAGCATTTGCGTTAATCTAGTCCTAGTGCCTCATGTGACGTATGAGGCACTAGGACTAAAAACGAAATTCCGAGTGAAACCTAGTCACACAACTAGTACACGATAAGTAGATAAAAAAAATGCGAGAAATAAACCAGAATAGACCAGTACTAGCTTGTAATTCTATCATTTGAAAAGTAGGCAAAAACTTATTCACAATGAAATTTGATTTCAAATGCAATGAACTTAAGGTGTATATTCATTTCTACAGTGATAATTGTGACTGTGTGAACTTTGTATCGGTTGACCGATCAGTGTCGTGTTTCGAGGTTTTACGTTACATGGAAGGCGCCATTGATTAATAACAGCCTGTCTTATTATCTGCTAATATTTATGATTTAATAATTAATATATAGGTGTACCAAATCATTTTCGCAAATGGTCTTTGCGTGATGGACCAAAATGGCCCCATGTAAGTCTTGCAAAAGACAGGATATCTTCGTCCACTCAAAGAAGTGGGTTAACACCGAAACCCCCCTAAAGAAGCGGAATAACACACCCGAATACTCTGAGACGAGGCCACGAGGCCACGTTGGGGACAGCCTGTCCGGAGGCCTGGGGTTATCCTTCCGACGGCTCGCCTGGGACTCCCACTATAGACAAATGGAAGGACACCGTGTCGGTAGGAGTTCACCATAGCCTTTATGTGGGCTTACACACGAAAAAAAGAATCTTCGTAAACACCAAAATACCCGAGATATAATAATCTACAAATTGGTTAATATGCATCTTTTAAATTTCAAATATTGTGTCATAAACGAGTCTGTAAATTATGAAACATTTTCAACAGAAAGTGTGATAGTACAGTCTTTATGCGGAACACAAAGTTATCCTAAAATGAACGACATAACGAATTGTTGGGGTGAGGTCCGAGGGCGCATTTGAGTTTGTGCGCGCATTTGCGAAGTGCAGGGTTTAACCAGACAATGGTCCCGTATCCAAGTTAAAAACCGATTAACCTATATTTATATCCAATAACAAAACATCCCTTCGGTCATATTGATTCTATACGATAATTCACATCTGTCGGGCCAAGTGATCCGCAGTAACATCACATTTAGAAAAATACCCCTCATTTACAGAATAAGTATAATATCTACAGCATAATAATACCATGGTACAGTTTATCAAAAACGTTTGGAAATGAAACAAATACTTTTGCACCCTGGCTACATATGCCACAATGACAATTAGCTGTCAAAATGTTACTGTCATCGAATAAATAAAGAAAGCCATAACCAAAAATAGAATAGAATAAATAAAGTACATTCGTAAAATTAAGAACACAATATTAACTAAAAAAAACTAACTATATTTACGCTGCATCCCTTCCGGGGTAGTCAGAGAGGACTGATGACTCCTTCTACCCTCTACTTTCGCACAATATATATTCCTCGTCAATCGTTCCTCACTCATTCATTATAATATATTTACAAATATAAATGTAATAGTCTAATAGGTTGCCGTATGAAAAGCATAGTGCCTTAATAATTTCTACAAATTATTATGACGCTATAATATCGTTCATTCTTAGAGATTTTTCCGAAATCTATAATAGTAACGTTAATTATAGTTCCAAATTCAAATCCAATAGCAACATTCTTCTGGTTTCTAATTATAACCATAGCTCAAAAATTAACATCAAAGTGCAGTCCAGCAACAGAATTAATTATATAGTTCATTGGAACTAAATTAATGTTTTCAAGTCCGTGTTTCCATATACGGTATCTATATTTTAGTCCGTCCTTTGATCCGTAGAAGGAAGTGACCGAGTGCAATTAATGAATGTTGATTGGTGCTTAAACCTGCCTTCAGAAAGTTTATTCCCGAAGCCGATTTTAGTTTCTTTTTAAAATGTTTATGTTCATACATTTTGCGGTATTTAAAGATGTAATGTTTTATTTGAATATTTTATGGTGTTTGATGTGAGACGTAAGCGGCCTACTTGCATAATATTTGGTATTATGGAAGCTTCTAGATAATTTATGAAGGGAAATTAGGTGTGGCGGTGGGTGGTACATGTTAAAAAGTTTTATCGAGTATATTAGACTTATCGAAGTCCGAGACTACCAGGACTTTTATTGGTCGTGCTTATTAGCATCTAGCACATAAGACCTTTTAGCCTTTTTGTTACCACCTCACTAAAAAGGTCAAGCTTCCAAATTTAACATCTTAAATAGAATTATTTTGGTTTATTAAATTTATTTGGCCCTTTAGACCCACCCCAGTTCCGTGCTTCGGAAGGTACGTTAAGCCGTTGGTCCCGGTTGCCAATAAAATAGCAGTCGTTAAGCCAAGTTGAAGGCCTTGCAAAGTTGAGCTTGAAAAATATCAACAGCAGGTCGCCGCATCCTGCGCCTGTCTATTTCAACACGGCAGTGGGCTCACCACCTGTTACATGGGACAAAAATGCATACGGTGAAATGTGGGCGTTTATTATGCCTCTGCCTACCCCTTCGGGGATAAAGGCGTGACAATATGGATGGATTAGACTTATTGTATCTAGACCAGACTGACAGAGACAGTTTTACTCGAAAAAACTGACTTTAAAGGTTATGTAGCGATTCCCGTCCTCACTAATTGGACTAAGAATAATTTACAGAGAGACTTCCGAGTTCAATTCGAGAATGCGCAATCTGCGGCGCTTGTAGGGACTCTGGTGAGACTGGTACTGGGAGAGTTCTCTCCCGCTACATTTTCAGTTTGGAGACTGGAGAACATGATTCGTACTGTAGGCTCCATGAATTCCTCCGGAAATGGGACCACCCTGCTCAAGCGGCAAGAAGACATGCCGCATGAACGGAGATCGTACGGTACCATCATCTTGATAGCCATAGTCTTCAGCGGGCTTGTAGTATAGCCGAGTATTGCGGGTCGATAAGCTTTTCACCTATATGTGACACACTTTTTTTGACAAAAAAGTTCCTTAGATATGTAGATAAGTCTGCGGGAAGATTTTTTACTAATATTTTGGGGTATTTTTTCACACTGCAACTATTCCAAATGAAGCTAATCTACAAAAGAAATGTCTGCGTGCGAATTTAAGGTTTAAACTACTAGACGAACAAACCAGTTAGATAAAACAATCTTCTTTCAATAGCAGATTGCAATAGGATACCTATCTATACGAACTACGAGTATTCATATTAATAAACAACTTAGCCAAATAAAATAAAATGGCGTCCATCTAATAGCATGGTACAAAAACTCAGATGATATTAATTTTTGAGGTTATAGATCTTGTACAATACAGAATTTTAGACACATAACTGCTCTAATTTTCTTTTTTTTTTTAAAGGTTTGACTTCGCTCGACCTCGCGGTATGATTCAAATGTTGCGGGAAATTTGGACCTCCAAATTCTATAGAACAGATTCCTAAGAAATTTAGCAAAAACGTTTTCGTGACAATAGAATAGTATCTTGAATGAAAATACTTGTACTATTACAAATTATTTACTCAAATAATGTACCACATTATTTAGTACCTAAGTAATTATTGTAGAATAGTACAAGTATGGACGGAAGCGCTCGTGGCTCCGCTAACGCAGTGTTCTTTAAACGATCACTGCGTTAAGCAACTTTCGCTATAGCTTGTTCCTGAATGGGTGGGCACTTTGTGGAATTTACATTTGCGAGCGTTTCCGTGCACGTTAAGCCGTTGGTCCCAGATGCAGTAAAATGGCAGTCGTTAAGCTCAGTTGAAGGCGGCTTGAAAATTTAAATAAGCGGTCGCGGCACGGCAATGTGCTCACCACATTGTGTGGGACAAAAATGCAAAAATGCATGGGCGTACGTATAGTATGCCTCTGCCTACCCCTTCGGGGATAAAGGCGTGACCATAAGTATGTATGTAGTACAAGTATTTTCAAGATGTGTAGCAAGTTCCACCACGTATAATACTACTTATATGTATTAATATTATGTCAAACTAGCTTTCGACGTCGTCTCAGCTCGCGTGAATCAGTTTTACTTTAAACCGTTTTACTTGAAAAGTATTTTAAGTATAATTAATTGTTACTACCAGCCGCGGCTATCTTTGTACCGCCTTGGAGCCCAATTCTGCAGAAAATGTATTAGTAAAAGATTTTTTTCAATATTTTTTTTTCGTAAGTTTATTGCTAACTTAGTACATCATCGGTTTAGTCCATATTCGACCCCCATCCGTGTTCAACCGCTAAATGTAGTCCATGTTCATCCCCTCAGGGGTAGAACATGGATTTTAATACATTATTAATCTTTTTTTTTGTTCATATTCAACCCAAAAATGTTCGGTATCTAATAATGTTAATGAAGTAATAATGAGTGCAAACATGTATGAATAAAGCTAAGGTCAGAAGCCATAGTGCATACATATTCAAAATAAAAATATTATAAATGCAATTCGATCCTACAAATATTATAAATGCGAAAGTTTGTAAGAATGGACGTTTGTTACTCTTTATCGTAAAAACTACTGAATGGATTTTAATGAAACTTTACAATAATATAGCTTATACATCAAAATAACACATAGGCTTCTTTTTATCCCGGGAACAAGTTCCTGTGGAAATCAGGAACGGGAATACATCTCTACACGGGTGAAGCCGCGGGCGTCTACTAATATACAATACTCCTAATCGATATCGATGCCAGTTGTATCCTATTCACTCAGAGCAACGTAAACACTTACTGTGTTTGTTTTGTACTGTACAGATTTAGAGGTAAGCATATTGTGTGGCTGTGTGCGTATCAATACTATAAGGTTTTAGTGCAATAGAAAGCGTTTTCAAAAATAGAAAGATCAAATGTACTCAGATACCTAGACGTATATGTATGACAACGATTAATGAATCAGCAGGAAGCGGAAGAAGTATGCATGGAGCACGAAACCTGGCAATTTGTCCTCTCTGACTACCCCGTCAGTGATACAGCGTGAAGTTAGATATATGTGAGGGCCTCAAAACCCGAGAACAACTTTCCTGATATTATCTAGGTCTTCAGCAAGTCATTCTTTATAACTTCCTAACTTTATGAGGCGAAGTAAAACAAAATCAGACCCTTGTGTAGCTTGGTTATTGCCTAATCGCGATCAAAACTTATATTTTAGTACACTACACATACACACACTATAGAAGAAAATACACACACATACCTGAAATAGCAGATATCCAGACTCGTACATCCAAAAGTCATCTGGCGCGTTACCGGGCTTGGTCAGTTGTATTGCGAGGCAACGCTGCAATATGAGCTGGCAGCGCTGCCCCCCCGTTCCGCGGCCGCTCATGCCTTAGGCGGGCGGCGGCATGCTCTGCAAAGAGAAAATACAGGAGTTAAAAACATATTTACATAGGATTTTGTTTTTTGTAAATTATTTTATACATATCTCTCCCAGCCGAGGTTGCCAATTTAGCACGATGAACTAATAAGTAATTAATTAATAGTGGGCATATAATATGCCTCTGCCACCCCTTGGGGATAAGGCGGATTAATTAAAAAAAAATTGTGCGGCTTTTTACTACATATATTTTCCTAAAAGCGGTAAACGATCACTGTTAGATCAAACAACCGATCAAGATCAGCCCTGATGGGGTGACCCTTCGTGGCATTTCCATTCAAGTGCTTTAAAATGTCCGTTAAATTCTTAATCGCCAGTCACATAATAGTCGTTAGGTTGGAGGATAAATGGCCGGCCTTTAAATAACAACAGCACGTATTCACAACATGTCTTTGTACGTTTTAATATGGCAACCAGGTTAACCACCTACTAAAGGGTCCAGTGTATACCCTAACCATAAACTAAAATAGAAAAATAGTACAACATTTAGTTTGTGCCCTCCCTTACTCCCGCGTTCATAGTTATGCTTCGAGATTTCCGCTATAAGTCTAACCACGGGTTTATGTCCTATTTTACAAATGTTTATTTTTTCATTTGCTCCATTGGTCGAGCTACACTAATTTGTTCTTCTAACGAAAAGCACCGAGATTTGAGTGTTTTTTTTTTTCATTTTACGGTTATGTCGTTGTCAGCTATTCCAAAATCCTTTTAAGTTATAGTAATGAAATATATAGAGGTACAGTAGTAACATAATTAATTATCTAGGAATGTTTTTGCCTGTACCTAGGAGGATCATAAATTAAAAAAAAAAATTGTCTAGTATTTTCGTGTAGATTTTTGAAATTGCGTTATTACAAGACAATGTACCTTAAAAGTTGAAGTAAAAAAAACATTAATCAAATAAAGTAAAAAACACATTCGGGAAAGTCCATTTCGATAAATATATAAAATATCCCCCACTTCACTTACGATCAAATACTTTCAGTTACTTGAAGTACTTTAAATTATATATAAAAAAGTATTTAATTACTTTAAACTAAATTACATGTACGCATTCATTCGTGTCATGTAAATCGTATCCAAACACGAACAAAATAAAAGAACAGTTGAATTAACATTAAAATAAAAGGACAATCTGCAAAATTGTCATCAATAAAATTATTACAACAATATAAGCATGTTCTTTCATAAAACTTTAATAAGCTGACGCTACAACCGCAACAAAACGCGACTAGTAAGTACCTACTAGAAGAAATAACAAAACGAACCCTTGACATGACAGTTTGAGAACAAGGTGACGTTGGATATTGTTTACAGTGTCCATTTGTATACCATTTGCGGTTATACCAGACTTACTTATAGCCACAGTTCCGTTCACGTGGGTTAAATAGGTATCTTAAATAGGTATCCACAGATATCAATTAATATTAATATTAAATTTGTAGTTCACCAAATTATTACACTTATTTTTCGTCATTCATGTGTTTGGTCGTAATAATTTAATGCAAGAAAGAAAATTATGCAAGTTTTTCCAAACTCGTTGCGAACCCTCTGACTCAAATAACTACGAGTCTGAACAATCTATACATCTCTTTCTATCTTGGTTATTATCTAACTAACTACCCATATTTCACCTGCTTCTTGACAATCTTCTTCATCGAAAAGTTGCATATAAGAGATTACTTTTTAGTGATAAGGCCCTTCTCTATAATATTCTTTATAATAATAATAATAACACACACACCGCACCGCTCGACACCCCAAGACGCTCACACCGGTGTTGCCTCCTGTCGCCTTACAGGCTTATCTTGCCTATGGCGATTGTATAGGGGGCCCATCTAATGAGTTGGCGAGTCACCGTCTGCCAATATCTTGATGATATTATATTAAAATGGCAGACGCAGTTTTCATCCATAGTTCAAGTCACCCAGTACATTTAACCTCCAACTCAATAGCCCAATAGTAGTTAGCATATTGTACAATAGTTTAACTCCCATTGGAGATGGTCCATTACCGTTCTTCTACATAAGGCGGACGTGGATTGCCTGCAGTGGGGGTCCCATTCCCTGTTACATTAAAATTCTCAAAGGGCCTCTGCGTGTTGGACCACTATGTCCCCATGTAAGCCTACCAAAAGACCGGGTATCTTCGTAAGAAAAAAAAAAGGAGATACCCGAGAAGAAGAGACAAATAATAATAATAAATCTTTATTCATTTAGGTCACAAAGTAACACTTATGAACGTCAAGAATATTGCTTCTACATTTACATTTACTGCCAGATTCGCAAAGCAATAGGTAGAGCCTGAGGAAGAACCTGGCAATAAAACTCATGGCCACTCTTTTCTAAACGCCAGTAATTACATTAGTTTGATTAACATGATATTTGACCAATTATATAGTAATGAATTTATACAAACAAAAAAAACAAAATCAATGTTGTGTTTAAATCATATCAAAATTAGAGCGATTATAGTTGCCGGTTCTAAGGGCAGCCTACCCTTGAAGAAGAAGAATCTGGCAAGAAAGTCTATGGATGCCATTTTAAAATGTAGGAATGGCTTACAACATTAAAATTACACTTACATTGTTCCTTTGGATTTATGTGAGAACAGTCGACTAAACTTAAGTTTACCTTAAATATAAATAAGATTATTTTTAATAATTGCTATAACAGCTATGAGCTGACCAGTCCCAACAGACGGCACCCGTTCACGGGTATGACGCATTATATCAGCCATCGCCCTACTCAACCGTATTATAGGGAATAAGGCGACCCGATACATACGCCACCACTGCCAGGACACTTAGGCGAGCATGACATACTTAAAAACTGCACAGCAACTATCATGTCAATTTCAAAGAAATAAATAAGTCTACATGGTGCTCACATAATAACAAACTCAAATTACATTGTATACCGGGACTAAACGCAGCCAATTTAGAAACCTTTAGTTGTCAGATGTTTCAAATTATTAATAATGTAGAGATGTAAAAATACAACATATATATGCAGATTCAAGGCATATCACAAGATTCATTCGAATCCTAAATAGCTCAAGCGAAGAGCAAGCAACTCATTTCCATTTATTTTTATCGTTCAAATAATCATTAGTTGTGTAATAGGCCCTTTTCAAGAGGTGACTCTTAATTTCCGCCTTAAATTTATGTAACGGCAGGTTCATAATGTTTAAAGGAATTTTATTATATAGTCGTACGCCAATTCCTGCAAAAGAGTCGTGAACCTTTTGTAAACGATGATGCATTCCAATTAATTTATGCTTATTTCTAGTATTTATCGAATGTATGTCACTGTGTCTGTTGTATAAATGTATGTTCTGTTTAACTAACATAATATTTGCAAATATATACTGTGATGCAACCGTTAAAATGCCAATTTCTTTAAATTTTTCTCTAAGAGTCACTCTAGCACTCAATTTATATATTGCACGTATAGCTCTCTTCTGGAGTACAAAAATTACTTGTAGATCAGCTGCTTTGCCCCACAGCAAAATGCCGTAAGACATAACACTATGAACATAAGTTGGTATGTTTTATATTCGTGTGTAATAAAGTTTATTCTGTCTTCTGATATACCGCAAAGTTGTTTTATCTCGCTGTATATTTTATCCACTGTAACTTCTTAGTTTTCTTATTATGCATTGTTTTGACATTAAAGATGTAATAGATTAATTTCTTTTAACCTCTGCATCAGCAGGTCTTGTTAGCGCCGTTCAAAGTTCAAGCGATGTACCGCGATGACCTTTTCCACAACATGGCCGATGCTAATGTTGCTATTGTAAGCAAACACTACTTCACACTTTCACTTCTTACTTGTGTCAAACTAGTAATAGGTTTCCATGGTAAACAAGTCCGACTCCCGGGTCGGAACAAATATTTGTTTGATCCACAAATGTTGGTTTCGGGGTTTGGGTGTTTCCAATGTATAATATATAAATAAATATCCATCACGCCTTATCCCCGAAGGGGTGGCAGAGGCATATTATATGCCCACTTTTCACCGTGTGGATTCCTGTCCCACGTAATAGGTGGTGAGCCCATTGCCGTGTTGAAATAGACAGACGCAAGTTGTGGCTACCTGCTGCTGAAGTTTTCAAGCCGCCCATAAGGCCTTCAACCAGGCTTAACGACTGCCATTTTACTGGCAACCGGGACCAACGGCTTAACGTGCCTTCCGAAGCACGGAAACGCTCGCAAATGTAAATGCCACAAAGTGGTCACCCATCCGAGGACCAGCCATAGTGAAAGTTGCGTAACTCAGTGATCGTTTACAGAACACTGAGACCGCTAGGCCACGAGCGCTTCTTCTATAATAGATCTGTATTTAGAAATATTTAAGTATGTAAATCAGTTGTCAAGATCCCATAGTATAAGCTTAGTTTGGGCTAGATGGCGCTGTGTGCAAAAAAAGCGCCCCACAATATTTATTCATATTATTTTCAATATAAGTTTCGACACGAGATTCGTACCTACTCGAAATCTCAATAACGACAAACACATACATACACTACCACTGCGTTTTTAATTTTTTATTTTTTCCTTTTTTTTATTAGTCATCATCCTCTTGCCCTTGTCCCAATTTACTTGGGGTCGGCGTAATAAATAATAATATAAAAAAAATAAAAATATCTTTATTTTGCATAGACCATTTTAACGGCGCTTACAAAATGTCATACACTATTTAAAATATTTAAAGCGACCACCGGTTCGGAAAGTGGCCCACCTGAGAAGAACCGGCCAGAAACTTAGGAAGGCTTTTTTTTTTGATGGCCTATTTACAATTTAATATTATTTCACTTTGCCAGCAGATCATTTCCAGGCGTCCCTGTCCTGCAAATAGTCTGTAACGGAGTAAAAACCTTTTTCACAAAGCTTGTTTTTAATAAACTTCTTAAATTTATTAAAAGGTAAATTTCTCAGGTCACAGGGAAGCTTGTTGTAAAAGCGTATACAGTTACCCTGGAAAGAATCGCCAATCTTATGTAGTCGACTGTGGTGGACTGAAAGATTATTTTTATTTCTAGTGTTTATATTATGTTTATCACAGAGTTTAGAAAACTGTGATAGATTTTTCTGGACATACATAAGATTGGCAAAAATGTTTTGTGATGGTACGGTTAGAATATTTACTTCTTTGAATTTTTCACGGAGAGAAACTCTGGGGCCCAAATTATAAATAGCGCGTACAGCCCGCTTTTGTAGAACAAAAATAATATTTAAATCTGCAGCACTCCCCCAAAGGAGAATACCGTAAGACATAATACTATGAAAATAGCTGAAGTAAACCATTCTAGCCGTATCCACATCTGTTAGAGTCCTGATCTTTTTTACAGCGTATGCAGCCGAACTTTATCTAAAGGCTGTCTTTTCTATGTCTGGGCCCCACTGCAAATTGGCATCAATAGTTATACCGAGGAACACAGTTGATTCTACAAACTCTAACACTTGTCCATTCAGTTGAACGTTGGCCGCAACTTGTTTTACATTTGGTAGAGTAAATTTTATACATTTAGTTTTATTTTAGGGGATATATTTAGGGGATGAAGAGTAGAAGCGTGCACGTCGCCATCCCTGCCAGCTACGGCTGCAATTCTACTCCAACACGAGTGCCACCAGGACGAATGATGCTAGGGCGTGCCCCCGAGGAGACGCGCACCAGTTCGTCCCCGCTGGTGCGAAAAGTGTGTGCCAGAGCGGCGTAGGGGACCGCCACCCTACACGCGCGGCCCGACACGGCGGGAAGTGGAGGATGGAGTGCAGGGTAGCTGCGTGGAATGTTAGGGGAGGAATGACAGATAAGATGAATGAGTTGATGGATGTTATGAATGAGAGAAAGTTAGATGCAGTGTGCTTGACAGAGACCAAGCGCAAGGGCAGCGAAGTCTTGGAGCTCCCGGGTGGGATGCTCGCGCTTTGGTCTGGAGTACCAGAGAGCGAGCATGGCAGTCGGGGGGTTGGAATTTTGCTGTCCTCGCGATTGGCCTCCGGTATGTATGAGTACAAACTGGTAGGTCCTAGAATCCTCTGGATCCGTGTAAAACTTGGTTTGACGAAGATTTTCCTGGTAGCTGCTTACGCGCCAGTATCTTCGTCGAACGCGAGTGAGCTAGAGGACTTCTGGGAGAGTATGAGAGAAGCCCTAAATGTGATAGAAGGAAATGAAAGACTTATAGTATGTGGAGACTTGAATGGATAGATGGGTACCGCTCGCGATGGTTTTGAGTCGGTACTCGGGAAGTATGGGCATAAAAGGGTGAACGACGCTGGCAAGCTAATACTGGCATTTTGTAAGGAAAAGGATTTGTTTGTGGTGAACACGATGTTCAACCACAAACAAATTCATATGTATACGAGGAGATGTAAGTCAAAGAGAAGCATGATAGATCTATTCCTAATGGATAGTCGGCTCCGTAAATAGGTGATGGACACAAGGGTTTATCGAGGCGCTGAGCTGGGATCAGACCACTAACTAGTCATAACTAGGATTAGGGGTCTGTTCGCGGGTTGGCGTCATCGTACCGAGTGTCCTGAACCTGAGCCGACTTATAGCATCAAAAGCTGGAAGCTGCAGGATGCATCCATTAGGGATAAATATAATGAAAGAGTAGCCGAAAAGCTTGGCGACGTCAATGTAAGCAGTGAGAATGTGGAAAGTGTATGGCAGAACCTTAGGGACAGTATGATAAATGCCGCTGTGGAAGTGTGTGGAGAAACGAAAAGAGGCAGTAGTAATAAGCGTGATGCATGGTGGAATGAGGAAGTGAAAGAAGCAGTTCGAATGAAGAAGAAAGCATGGCTAGACTACTTAGCCTCGCGGAATGATTTTAATATGAAAGAGAGATACAAGCTGCAGAAAGTTAACACGAAGGCACTGATAGAAGAAGCTCGTGAAAGGTGCAGAATGAAAGCGGATGAAAGGTTGTCGTCCAATTTCCGGGATAATGTCAAGCTCTTCTGGAAAGAGGTAGGCAAGACCCGGAGTTGTTCGGCAATCTGCAGTATGAATAAAGTGCTTAGTGTTAACAATGACGTCCTAACAGACCAAAGTGACGTCCTGCAGAGATGGAGTGAATATTATGGAAAGATGTATGCAAGAAAAGACAGAGATGCCACATCGGGAAGTGGAGCTCACTTCGATGCTCCGGATCCCGATGTCTTTGAAGTCATTAGTATGAAAGAAATAGAACAAGCGATAAGAAGTATGAAATGTGGTAAGGCTGCGGGAAAAGACAGAGTTACTGCTGAGATGATCAAGTACGGTGGGTCGCGTGTCTGGGACACACTATGTCTGTTATGCAACTTGTGCTGGCGGACGGGTGAGGTCTCAGATGACTGGCGAGTAGCAGTTGTAGTACCTATTTACAAAGGGAAAGGCTCGCGCCTAAACTGCTCCAGCTACAGGGCGATCAGCTTGGTCAGCTTAGCTAGTAAGGTGTATGCAAAGGTTATAACGGCACGAATGCAAGAAAAGTATGAAAGGTATTTATGGGAGGCTCAATGCGGATTCCGACGTGGAAGAGGTTGCATGGATCAAGTGTTTTCTCTCCGCATGATCGCGGAAAAGTTTCTGGCTCTTAGCCAGAAGGTTTTCTGCGCTTTTGTGGATCTAGAGAAAGCATTTGATAATGTTGTGAGAGAAACGCTGTGGGACTTGCTGCCAGGATATGGTGTGGACGGATCGCTACTGCGGGCAATACAGTCGCTTTATAGGGACTGTAAGGCTTGCGTGCGAGTAGGGGGGGATGTGTCACCTCTTTTTGATGTCTGTACAGGCGTCAAACAGGGATGTGTCATGTCCGCCTGGCTGTTCATAGTGTATCTGGACAGCTGCCTACAGAAGTTGAAAGATTTTAATATGGGTGTGAATTTGGGTGACTTTACAGTAAACTGTCTGCTGTACGCTGATGATGCGGTGCTCATGGCCTCATCAGAAGCCGACCTACAGGCATTAGTCACTAATATGAAAGAGGGGTGTGAAAGTAAGGGTCTCCGCTTGAATGCAAGTAAAACTAAGGTTCTAGTATTTGAAAGAGGTGACGTAAGAACTAAATGCGAGATTAGAGTAAACCAGGAACGTCTAGAGCAAGTGAATGAAATTGTGTATTTAGGAAGTATGTTTAGCGCGGATGGAAGATGTGATTCGGATGTAGAACGGCGAGTAGCTGCCGGAAACAAAGTTAACGGTGCTTTGTCCCAGTTAGTAAAGCGACAAAGCAACGTAAAAGAAGCACGAATGGCGATTCATAACGCAGTGCTAGTGCCAATTTTGCTTTACGGTAGTGAAACCTGGGTATGTCAGCAGATGCATGAAAGTAAATTAAATGCTGTGGAGATGCGATCACTTCGAAAATTGTGCGGCGTTACCTTGGCCGACCGAATACGTAACGAAGTGATACGCAATATGGCAGGTTTGAATGAAAGTGTCAGCGTTAAGCTGGAAAAGGGCGTGCTCCGTTGGTTTGGACACGTCCAACGAATGAGTGAGGAACGATTGACGAAGAATATATATTGTTCAAAAGTAGAGGGTAGAAGGAGTCAGGGAAGGCCGAGACTTACATATGAAGACCACGTGAGCAGATTGCTCAAAAACGGAAAGGTCAAAAGTACTCGGATACCCAGACGTGCGTGTATGAAGCGATTGATGAATCTCGAAGAAGCGAAAGAAGTATGCATGGATCGCGAAGCCTGGCGATCTGTCCTCTCTGACTACCCCGTCAGGGATACAGCGTGAAGATAGTTAGTTAGTTAGTTAGTTAGTTTTATTTTCATTAGTGCAAAGATTATTTGAGCTGAACCAATGAACTACTCTTGCAATTGCATTGTTTACATCGTCATAGTTATCTAATTGTCTTTTAATTTTATATTTTCTTTAAAATTAATGAGGTGTCATCTGCAAACAAAACAATGCTATTCCTGTCCCCTACATAAAATTGTAAATCATTAATATAAATGAGGAACAAGAATGGCCCAAGTATCGAGCCTGGCGGCACACCCATAGTAACCATGGATCCTGCAGAACGTGTACCATTAATATCGACCCTCTGTATTCTATTGTTCAAATATGAAGACTGAAGGTCGAGAGCTTTGCCTCTTATTCCATAGTGGTGTAATTTTTTGCACAGCGTTTCATGTTGAACGCAATCAAAAGCCTTTGATAGATCGCAAAATATACCTAATGCATCGTGCTTGTCTTCCCAAGCTTCATGAATACATTTTAATAACTCAACACCAGCATCGGAAGTTGAGCGCCCTTTCGTAAACCCAAATTGATTCGCATGAAGTATTTTATGACTATTAAAATGGGATAGCATTTGATTCAAGATTATTTTTTCAAATACTTTGCTCAAAGTTGGCAGCACTGATACTGGTCGGAAATTAGACGGCTCTGTAGCGCTGCCAGCCTTGAACAAGGGAACGACTTTGCTGTGTTTCATTAAATCAGGAAATGTACCACTAGAAACACAGTCATTAAACACAGTTGCTAGATGGGGCGCAATTACCTCAATTATACATGATGCAGTTTTGACCGATAATCCCCAAATGTCTGCGGTTTTCTTAATTTCGATACATTTAAATGTTTTTACAATGTCCTGAGCACAAATATCTGTGAATACAAATGCATCCCTGCAACAAAGAACAGATTCTTCTAATAAAAGTTCAGCGGAACTGGAAGATGCTTGGAGAGATTTTGTTGTCAATATAGGTACATTTTTGAAAAAATGTTCAAACTCCGTCGCCACTTTCAGGTCGCCTGTAACATGGCAACCATTTACTTTTAAGTGGAAATCCCTTTCAGTCACTAAAGATCTACCGCATTCAGAGTTAATGATGTTCCAAGTCATTTTTATTTTATTTACAGAATTAGAAATTTTATTTTTAATGAAGTTTGACTTAGCAAGATGACACGTTTGTTTAAATATCTTTGAATAATTTTTAACATATTCCTGAAAGGTTTGCCTAAAATTATATGATTTTTCTGAATATAATTCAAATAATTTATTTCTACTTTTAAAGATACCTGGTGTTGCCCAGTCACTGAAAACAGGACGATCACCGATCTGTAGAGTTTTTGAGGTAAAAACTTTGCCAAACTCATCATTAATCAAATTAAATAAGTGTTTATATGACTGGTCTACACAAGTGAAGTTAGGTAGATATGGTAATCTCTTTAATACATTTTCTTTAAAATTATTCAAACGACTTTGGTTAATTGGTACATATTTAATTTGTTTTTTGCTGACTTTGTTACTACTTTTAGGAAATTTTATCCATTGGCCACGATGATCTGACTCAACAGGATCCACAATACCTTTATCTATAGGTTTAATATCAGTAAAAATATTATCAATACATTTTGCACTGGTGGCTGTAATACGAGTGGGTTCTAAGAATGTACTATGCAGATTAAAGGATTTAAATAATTTTTTTCATTTTATTTCTCTCTGATGGAGTTAATGATGTATCTAATATATCAACATTAAAATCTCCACAAACTATTATAGATTTCTTAGAACATTGGCATTTGAACAGTGCTTCTTCAAGCTTTTCTTCAAATTTAATGTACGGAGCTTTAGGGGGACTGTATACGCTTATATGTCCTCTTGTTCCATTCATCCCTGTCATTTGTCATCTGATCATTTACTCCTTTCATATTCATATACACAGTCCATCCATTTTTTCTTTGGCCTTCCTCTGGCTCTCCATCCACCACATGCGTTATGGAATCAGTCAAAGAAAATACATTGCATCGTTATAGTTTATCAATCACGCCTTACCCCCGAAGGGGTGGCAGAGGCATATTGTATACCCACTTTTTACCGTGTGTATTCCTGTCCCACGTTATAGGTGGTGAGCCTATTGCCGTGTTTAAATAGACAGACGCAGGTTGTGGCTACCTACTATCAAAATTTTTTAAGACGCCCATTTTAAGGCCGTCAACTTCATGCCAATCCGATCCCGAGGCAGAGGCATACTATACGCCCACATTGTATGCATTTTTGTCCCACGGAACAGGTGGTGAGCCCATTGCCAAGTTGAAATGAAGCAGGCTGTGGCGACCTGCTGTTGAAATTTTTCAAGCCGCCCATAAGGCCTTCAACTGGGCTTAACGACTGCCATGTTATTGGCAACCGGGACCAACTGCTTAACGTGCCTTCCGAAGCACAGTAACGCTCGCAAAAGTAACTGCCACAAAGTGGTCACCCATCCGTGACCAGCCATAGCGAATATTGCTCATCGCAGTGATCGTTTACAGAACACTGAGTCAGCGGGGCCACGCGCTTTTACTCGTACATTGCATTGGGCTATCCAAAGCTTTAACTATTAAAGTTTATTATTATAAATTGCATTGTAGATAATCACTTGACAGTATTTACGTAAAGTGATATAATTTCATTTTCTGAAGTAAGAGCTTTTAGCACAAACATTTCCATTATAGTTAAACATTGAAAGTAAACTAAACAAATGGAAATAACTCTTATTTTCAATGCAATAAGACTCAATATTCCTTGATATTATTATTCAAGAACTGAGATTTATTATAAAATGTATGATAAAGTTAAAGTGACTACAATAAAAGTTACATAACCTTATGTAAATGATTGAACACTTCGGGAAGAGATTAAAAGTGTTTCGTTGCTGTGTAACAACACTATGTAGTCCACTAGTGTTGTTACTATCGTTGGAAAACTTGTCCTATTAATATCGAGAAAATGAGCTCGGTTACCTAAGCTACCATTTCAGAACTGTAGAAACTTGAATTGCTAAACACTTTGTTTTGTATATCGCCAATAACAATACTGTAATTATAGCATATTATATTGTCACTGGTCTTAGGACGTATCTCTATGGATTTGAGAGATTTTAGGCGGCAAAATAACTGACACCATACGCTTGCTGTATGTTATTATCTAAAACTAGTGCATTTATCTTGTTTTATGTGCAGGAGTGGTGGTTTCTTGGACATAAAAGTTGTGTTAACGTGCTATAGTGAAAGACAGTGAGCGAAATGCGATTTTCCATCTTGCCGCTTAAAATCCACTGAAAACCTCAGTATAACCGGTACTATACTAGAATAAGACTGACCTTGCCTTAAGACTAGACTTGACTAAGACGTAAAGGACGAGGACATTTTAGATTATAACAAGATTGAAGAAATATGAATAAAATAAGATTTGGCTAAAAGGTCTTAGTAACCAGGCCATAAAATAATTACAAAAAAGAAAGTATAGATTTGACAGTTGCTGACAGGTCGTATAACATTTTATTCCCTCCGTCGTTAAAAGCTTTTGCTTTGAGAATTAGCAAAGCTGTCACACGTGAAATATCATATTTGCAAAACGGATGTAAGAGGGACCACCAAGATCTCCGTGGCACCAGCGACCTCGCCTACTAGTGGTGTACCTGCTAATTAACGGATGAATCAACAACGCAGGCGCACAAATTCAATACTGTTCCTAGCAACTAAATAAAAATGGACCCCAGACTGCAAATGCAGGTAGTATTAAAAAGCGCAACAGCAATAGTACTAAATGTAGATTAAAGACACGCATACGTCATACGTTCGTAAGTGATTCCTTGTGAGCTTCGGCTGAAAATCAGCGCTGTGGTCATACCCAGCATCCTGCTGAGCCGTGCCCTTTTAGACTTACTTTATATGTTTAAATGTTTTTATTGTATTTATGTAGAGTACCGAATAAATGTGTTTCCTTTCTTTCTTTCTATAGCAGTTACATAAAGGTAAGTACATATTAATAAAATGTTTGTAATGAATACGTGTTCAAAGATGCTGATTGCGAGCTCAATGAAAGTAATCGTATGCCGTCGTGGGAACAGTATCCGCTATGAGTTGTTTGTAAGCTATTTGCACAGATTACAGTACATTACGGACACGTTCTTGTCACGATATTACTACACATGTTTTGCGGATATGTAAAGTTTGCTACTTTCCTCAGTTATTTCTAAAGTAGAGAATTTGTTTAATGATTTTTTATTAACAACTTACTTTACGTTATTCATAAATTCCAAAATTTTCAATGGACTGAAAGCTCACACCTGTTTTACCGGTGACAAAATAAGTCCAAGTGTAGTTGGAACCGGTGACAAAATCAGTTGTTGGTAAGCGCTCGCAGCCCCGCTAACTTAATGTGTAAACTATCACTTCGTTAATCTTGCGCTTTTAAGATTAACCGGCTGATTTAAAATATACAAGATTAACCGGATTTTTTTAACGTGTGAAAATCCCCTCGGATGTCGTGCCGGACTCGAACCGGCTAAAACCACACAGTCCCCGCCTATCTGTCTATTGCCGGACGCCCCGGGTAAGTCCTCGGAGCTCACGACAGACTTACCACCGCGGCCTCACCTAGGGTTCGGGTGTTATGCCGCTTCTTTGGGAAGATTAACCGACTAAGTTAATCTTGTACATTTCTAAATTTAAACAATATATTATTTAAAACTGTGATCTTGAAGATTGGGCGTAGGTTACGGACGAAAACCCTTGAATCCTTCGCCGGGACGTACCTCAAAGATTGGCCATTGCAATTCAACGCGGAAATGCTGCCAGTGTTTCGGTGTTCCTTTGGGTCGGGTACGAACCAGAGCAGGTTATTTGAAGTATCTTGTAATGTATTCTTTATTGTATTTTTTAATTTACACTAATACGAATTATGCAGATATTAGTTTCTATTCCTATTATGCATTGTATTTAAAACTTAAATGTGTGTATAGATGGTTAACTTAAGGTTCATCTCCTCATTAAATAAATATCTATTTAGATATTATATAAGTATGTTTTTTGGTTGATTAGATATTTAGCAAAAGCTTATTTAGTTTAATTCGGGCTAAATGGCGCTAAGTAAAAAATGTCCCTTCGCACATTCATTGCCAAAATGAACAACCGATTGTTATGTCATAATTTGTCGGTCACCGTATGTCCAACATGGCGTTCAAGTATTTATTACCTACTAGTTGACGCCCACGGCTCCGCACGCGAGGTAAAGTTTTCCCGTTCTCGTTTTCCACAGGAACTTGTTCCCGGGATAAAAAGTAGCCTATGTGTTATTCTGACGTATAAGCTATATTATTGGAAAGTTTTAACAAAATCCATTCAGTAGTTTTTATGTGAAAGAGTAACAAACATCCTCACAAACTTTCGCATTTATAATATTGTTAAGATTAGTAGGATTTATCGCTTTTTAAATCAAAATCGAAGTCTCAAAGACGCTTCCATGACGTAAAAGTTACATTAGTTTATAACACAAGAGAGTTATACAAGAACGACAAAAGGCTTTGATGCCGTTATAATGGACATCGGTCTGTGTGCCGCGGCCTTAATACGACAAATGGATCGGCACACGCGATATGGAGGAAATCGCTGTTTCATTTTGTGGTACAACGTTTTCGTTTGATTTGGACTTATCGGGTTTTACATTGTGGGTACAATGGGACCGAGATTTACCGAAGTCAAGTCAAGCTTCACCTACAAGAAGTGCACCAGTTAAATTTGGCAAAGAAAAGGAAAACTTAAAATATAAGGCCCATCTCATTCCCTCCTCGCCAAATGATTAAAATTATTGAAAAAAAAAGTTTAATGTATTCCTACTTAGTATTTTTTGGCGGTAGAGAGGTTTTACAGTAGCGAAACAAAAAAAATTGATATTATTGTTACGTAATAAATGAGATTTTGATATGAAATTAATGAATAGGTACTACAATTTATTATTAACCCAATACTATAATTATTACTTACATACATATTGTCACGCCTTTATCCCCGAAGAGGTAGGCAGAGACATACTATACGCCCACATTTCACCGGATACATTTATTCGTCCCACGTAACAGGCAGTGAGCAAATTGATGTGTATTATTTTTTTTTTTCTGTCGAAATAGACTGTACATGTCTCTTGAGAATATCTGAAAACCTAGTTCCACATAATACGGAAATTGAAGAAAGGCTTAATTAAAAATAATTAACGTGTTTATTATAAACGTCATCTACAACAAATAAGAGACCCAGCCTGAGAAAATTGTTACCCAAGAGCGAGCATTTCAGATTGAAAACAAACCAAGTAACCTGCTTCCTCAGTTCGCAGCCTTCGAGCAAAGTTCAGATGACTATTATAATAATACTAGTTGACCCCCGCGGCTTCATATTCATACGACGAACCCCTCGTTGCACTCATTTATTTTCCGTCGTTTATTATTTTAATATTAATGTATGAAAATTATTGAACTGAAACTTCTTTATCGACGTATGAGAGAAATTTTATACATACATACATACATATAGTCACGCCTTTATCCCCGAAGGGGTAGGCAGAGGCATATTAAACGCCTACATTTCACCGTATGCATTTCTGTCCAACGTAACAGGTGGTGAGCCCATTGCCGTAGAAATTTTATAGGTGTAAAATAAATGTCGTAGAAAAGTTTCACTTTTCATCTGTGTTTCTATATACGTAAGCTGAGCCTGTGTATGTACTCTGGTACACACACATATTTTTTTGATAGATTGATTGATATATTCTTTATTGTAACCCCAAAAATCCATTATAAACTTAAAGATAATGTGATACCTACTAAATTGGTTATACAATTGGCGGCCTTCGCACAAAGGCAATCTCTTACAGGCAACCATTTGGATGGAGTCCCTGTTAGGAGAACTGAATTTAATTTGTTGACATTCATTATTACTACTCCGCTTTCTACGAAATAAGCGTGATGAAATATAGCCTATAGCCTTGATAAATGAGCTATCCAAAAAAAAGATTCTTTTATTCGAACCAGTTTTTCCTAAGATTATCAAACAATCTCTACAGCTTTATATACAAGTATAGAGTATAGATGTGAAGTTCTACGCTAGCGTGTTAAAACAGTTATTGGTTTCGATAATTGCTGACAACTTTTTTTCTTTTTGTAAATATGTGTATGTTTTACATATTATTTAAATACTTGTTGTTTGTATAAGGTCGTTGACTTCTGTATATGCATCAACGGTCTATGATATTATTATATCTGAATCGACAATGTTGGGTGTATTTGACACTGATCTACATTACCTACCTTCATTGGCACTAAGTATCATTTTTATTAAGAAAAATTATGTACTGGTCTGGATATCTGCTATTTCAGGTATGTGTGTGTACTTTCTCCTGTCGTGTGAGTATGTGTAGTAAACGAATATATAAGTTTTGATCGCGATTATGCAAAAACCAAGCTTCACAATGGTCTGATTTTGTTTTACTTCGCCTCATAACGTTATGACGTCATAAGGGATGACTTTCTGAAGAACAAGTTAATATCAGGAAAGTGGTTCTCGGGTTTCGATGCCAGCACATATTTCTAACTTCACGCTGTATCTCTGACAGGGTAGTCAGAGAAGGCAGATTCGCCAGTCTTCATGATACATGCATACTTATTTAGCATATGTTCATTTATTAATAATTTCATACATGCACGTTTCGGTATACGAGTACTATTGTCCTTTCCGTTTTTGAAGAATCTGATCACGCGGTTTTCATATAAAGGTCTCGGCCTACCCAGACTTCTACCCCCTAGGTTTGCCTAATAAATATTCTTAAATAATCGTTCCTCGTTATACTTCTACTGGCGCGTTAGGGAAAAATGATGAGACTAATTTTTACGATGCGCGTGCAGACCGTCACTATAAACCGACACCATGAAGTTAGCTGTTAAGTGTTTCCATGACAACTTATAAACACCCTGAAGTTAGCTGATAAGTGTTTCCATGAGAACTTATAACTACATTCAAAGTAGTTGTAATTTTTTATTGCTTTTTTTTCTTAATAATTAATCATTCCTGTTACAAACAAAGAGTTTACCACCCACATTCCCATTACTGTGACTCTTGTAAACCAGGATCTACAGCAATGACCAAAACACCAGAAAAGTTACACCGAGCTCGATCTCGGTGATGTCCCAGGAGAAGTTAGCATGTCTTGGAACCCGCAACGAAATTAATCAGAAGATAATGTGAGGAAGTAAGAAAAGAACGTAGATTTAGTAGAACTCAAACAAAGTGTTGTGGTATATGTGAAGATTTCATCATTAGACATTTTCATTCATATATTAGACTAAAGCAATATAACTTCTAACGCGTGTACATAAGTATCTACACATAAAATAAAAAATCCATCACGCCTTATCCCCGAAGGGGTGGCAGAGGCATATTATATGCCCACTTTTCACCGTGTGGATTCCTGTCCCACGTAATAGGTGGTGAGCCCATTGCCGTGTTTAAATAGACAGACGCAGGTTGTGGCGACCTGCTGTTGAAGGTTTTCAAATTGCCCAATAGGCCTTCAACCAGGCTTAACGACTGCCATGTTACTGGCAACCGGGACCAACGGTTTAACGTGCCTTCCGAAGCACGGAAACGCTCGCAAATATAAATGCCACAAAGTGGTCACCCATCCAAGGACCAGCCATAGTGAAAGTTGCGTAACTCAGTGATCGTTTAAAGAACACTGAGACCGCGGGGCCGCGAGCACATATACTGATAAATAGGTCAACGTCGATGTATTTCCGTGTTTCTGACATTATTTTCTTTACGGGCTAATGAGGAAGGAGTTTTTACGAGGTGGTATTATATGTCGCGGGTTTTATAGCTCCATGTAATAGGATGACAGCATATTATTAACTCACTAGCCAAACCCCACAACTTAATCATGACATACTTCAATTTTGCATCCATTTAACCCCGTCTTTTATAAATTTTACTATAATGTATGACAATTTGACCAATTTCGAAATTTTCTCCGCTCTCCAAGATAATAGCGTGATGATATATAGCCTAGCCTTCCTCGATAAATATATCTACTGTTGGACACAAACGAACCAGTAGTAACTGAGCATTACGCGTTCAACCAAAAATCAAATTGTCTACAAATTTTCAAGCGATTTTAAAAATTGAAGCGCTCGTGGTCTCGCTCACTTAGTGTTCTATAAACGATCTGTGGCATTTACATTTGCGAGCGTTTCCGTGCTTCAGAAGGCACGTTAAGCAGTTGGTCCCGGTTGTCAGTAACATGGCAGTCGTTAAGTCTTATGAGCGGCTTGAAATATTGCAGCAGCAGGTAGCCACGACCTGCGTCTATTTCAACATGGCAATGGGCTCACCACCTATTACGTGGGACAGGAATATACATGGTGAAAAGTGGGCCTATAATATGCCTCTGCCATCCCTTTGGGTAAAAGGCGTGATAGATAAAATAAATTTGACAGTTAATTCAACACATGACCTGTCAAGATGTCGTTCAATTAACTAACTAACTAACTATCATCACGCTGTATCCCTGACGGGGTAGTCAGAGAGGACAGATCGCCAGGCTTCGCGATCCATGCATACCTCTTTCGCTTCTTCGAGAATTAAATTAGATATCGAAAAATTGTTAATCGGTCAAAACATGGTTGTCGACGGCTGTACGTCATCAAATACCGTAACATATTCGGTTATTGTATATGGAGATGAAAGTACATAGTGCTTAATTTTATGGCGTATGTGTAATATAACATTGTGAATATATTCATAGTGAAAGCAATCTTAACGAAAGCTGGAAGATTTATCACCGCGTGTCCATATTTGAGTGCAGTGTCACGGTTTGCAAGGATTATGAATTTGTTTAGGTACAGTCATCTGCAATAGTCGACTGTCTCTGTGGCGCGGTGGGAGTGTATCCGACTGCTACGCATGAGGTCGTGGGTTCGATTCCCACCCAAAATAAAACTTTGTGTGATGAGCACGATAGTTTATTCTGTGTCTGGGTGTTGTTTATCTATAATATGTATGTATTTAGAAATATATAAGTATGTTTATCAGTTATCTGGTTACCATAGCACAAGCTCTGCTTAGTTTGGAATCAGGTGGCGTTGTGTGAGTTGCGGATTTATAGCGGTGATCAAATATCGATGATGATCTTAGTTGAGTGTCCATTACCGCATTTGTTCCAGTTCGGTAAAGTAAATAATTTTTTTGACTAATTACTTTTAGAATACACTCCGATATACTATTGCAATCTGCTACTGAAAATATTTGTTTTTAGTAACTTGCAATATTTATTTCGCTGCCATGGTTACTTTTGTTATGTAGGGTCCGTTAATATATAATACATTAAACGCCTAAATAGTACCTATTAGTATCTTAATTTCCCTTATGTCGTAATCTACTAGGACATTTAATTTAGTTAACTAATAATAATAGAGATATTGTACTGATTACACACAATGTTATTTTTAAACTTTCGCGGTTTATACTCATATTTTATATACTACTCGGGACTTCACGCGAAACAATTTTGTACTTACATGGCTGGCAGCCGCGACCACGGGCGCTGCAACGCGCTCGAAACGTCGGTGAATGTTTGTACAAAATTGTTTCGCGTGAAGTCCCGAGTAGTATATAAAATATGATTACACACAAGCAAGCATAAGTGAAAGAATAAAAACATTGTTAAAAGAATCCAGTTTAAATATTCTAAGAAGAGATAATACTACTCTCTATGTTTGCAGAGATGTAGAGTTGCAAGTTTGCAATCAGTATAATCTCAAAGTGTCTAGATGTAAAGACTTGTAAGCTCTTACAATATAATATTTAATATAATCGATATTATGTTGACGAAACCAAGTACATATAAAAACATCATTATTGAATGCAATGCGCAAAGGCAACTAATTGAAAATCACTAGTTCGCTTCTAATGTTATAAATAATAATTATATGTATATGTAAACTTAACTTAACCTACCCCACATTTCATTGTAATCCACCTGTTTTGATCTCAACGCACATTTATATATGCAAACATAATAATCTGTGGTAAATGATGGTGTTAAAATTAATAATTAAGATATAAATACTAAGTTATAAATCTGTTTTGGACACAATTTTTTACCTAAATAAAAAAAAGCTTGTCGTCTAAATTGTAGTGAGTGACGAAAGACAACTATCACTATATATTCTATCACTCTTTATAAGTACTAGCAGAATGTGTACATTGTCTCTTCATTTCAGTTTTCTCCCAGTCGCCTTCAGACACTATCTGGATATGGAGCGTGGGGTTTACTTTCATGTGGTTCTTAGGAGTAACAATCGTTTGAAATTAGATTTTCGGTATTGTAGGCAGCGACTGCCGGCTAACATCCCAACTCCATAAGGACGAGTGCTGCACTTCTGGTGTTGCAAACGTCCATAGGCCACGGTGACCACTTTCCATCAGGTGGGCCGTATGCTTGTCGGCAACCACGCCCCTCGTCGTTTTCTGGTTCGTTATTCGTTCGGCACAGGTGAGGTCGTTTGGGCTCCGGGGGGTCTTAGGGTGTACAATAGGCATATTCTTACACCAAAGAATATGTCTAACTTGATGACCCCGGGTTGAAGGACCTCGGGTTTGAGAGTTCTACAAGTAGGAACAGTCAGTTTTAGTATCATAGATATTACTAAAGACGCCTTTTGTCTTTATTAGGCGTGACCGAGACAGAACGAACAACATTCCTTGCTCTGTGACCGGTATTCTTAAATTATTAAGTAAAGAATCAACTAGTGCACTGTTTAACAATTTTTTGACAGATGCACGGCCTATTTTAGTACATTTTAGTGGGAAGGTGTTAATGATTGAATGCGCGTGCGCAACCGGACACAACACCGTTACATCCGATCACGCTGTTCCGAATGTCAATGTCAATAAAAGGTTTTGATAATAATGTCACACCTGTCAATACAGATAAATAAAATTAAGGTGTCTGTTTGTACTTCTAAATTAAAAGCTTTTGACTAAGTGCAAATGAAAGTATGTACGGTAATTACATAAAAAATATCAATTACTTTTTTTTTGTTTGTTCCGGCTAATCTCTAAAACGGCTGTACCGATTTTAAAGGAACTTTCACTGGCCGATGTTATAACGAGTAACGTATGCTACATTTTCTCACCGTGTTCCCACGGGAACAAGCATAACGCAAGTGGAACCGCAACTTTGTAACTTTAGGAGCAAATTACATTTGTTTAAGCTGGTTGAGTCACCGTTCTGTCAGTGTTCAACTGCTGACGCCAAATATGATCATCATATACTTTGGGAGTGTAGCATTTGGCAAATTGAGCGATATTAATATGCTTAATTGTTTACAAGTAACGTCGGGAGTAGTTTACTATGCGGATCTCGTGGCATCGAGGGTAAATTTTCGTGCTTTTAAACGTTTCTGCCATACATATTACTGGAATCAAACATAGCTCACATAGGACCCGTAATATACTATTACCGTGGTGCTTCCCTATTCCCTATTTCTATAGGATTTACACCTAGTTGCTTTCCAGGTGTCCCGCTTTGCAAAGTAGGGAAGAGGCATTACGTTCTTTTCTTACTTCCTCACATTATCTTCTGATTAATTTCGTTGCGGGTTCCAAGACATGCTAACTTCTCCTGGGACATCACCGAGATCGAGCTCGGTGTAACTTTTCTGGTGTTTTGGTCATTGCTGTAGATCCTGGTTTACAGGAGTCACAGTAATGGGAATGTGGGTGGGATTAGTGCCAATTAAAAAAAAATAGTGGAACCGCAGGGCGTCCGCTAGTTAGATGACAAATTCCACGAAACCGGTGAATGCAAACCGGTGATGCAAAAATTTATAAACTTGTTTTTAGACGCAAGTTCAATATCAAACTTAATCCTACTAGGTAATATTATAAGTGTGAAAGTTACTTAATCACGCTCTTAGCCTCGAACCAGATAGCCACAGTACAAATATGAGCAGTAAGGAAACTTCATACAAACGAGCGAAATGGCCTGACCACACAGACGCATGCATCCACAGGCCACGGGAGCGGACATCGCAGTGCTGCATGAGTCGGCCAAACGCGATTGTCGCAGTATACACTTTAAGTACACTTATTGAGTACTAATTGACGCCCACGGCTATGCACGCGTGCTGAAGTTTTTTCCGTTCCCGTTTCCCACAGGAACTTGTTCCCGTGATAAAAAGTAGTCTATCTGTTATTCTGATGTGTAAGATATATTATTATAGTTTCATCAAAATCCGTTTAGTAGATTTTGCGTGAAAGAGTAACAAACGTCCATTCTTCAACAAACTTTCGCGTTTGTAATATTAGTAGGATTGTTATATATTGAGAGTGGCCATCGTTACCTTAAATTAAAAATATTATGGTGCCAGTGCTATCTATCTCAGATAAAGCGTAATGAATTTTATAAAATAAATTATTAATTTCGCTGGAGTTGTAATCATTTTTTTATACGATTTAGATTTTTTAGATTACGATAACTACTTTGGATTAGGTAGGCATAAGGCCTGTCTACCAACACTTTAGTTAAAAAAATATATAGTATAAAAAAACACGCTTTAATAGCAAATCGAATTAAAAATCAGAAAATAACTTTTAATTTATATTTTATTCAACTGTTATAAAAAGTATACTAACTCTATCTAATATGTTTCAATAATTATCAAAAATTCTAAAATACAAATAAAGTTATGAAAAGAAAATTAATTTCATTGTAAATAAGCGTGGGGTGCTCGATATTGATTGTTGTAAATATATAATTAGTAGTTATTTGTAAACATAGAGTTAGTGTAGAAATTTGATATAAAATGCACCCCACGCTCTTTACAATTAAATTAATTTTCTTTTCACAAATTTATTTTTATTTTAAGCATTTTGGAAAATTATTGAAACATATTGAGTTAGTATACTTTTTATAACAGTTGAATAAAATATTAATTAAAAGTTATTTTCTGATTTTTTAGTTCGATTTGCTATTAATGCTTGTTTTTTTAGTTTTTTTAAATTATATTTTATTTTTCACTTTTTAGTTTAAAATATTGTATTGTCGTCGATCATTGATAAGTCAACAACGTTTAAAGTAAATCTGATCGCTTAAAGTTGGGCAAAATTGAGTCCAAACGAGTCAGTTACATACAAACAAACATACAGATACAAGTAAACATACAACTAATAAAAGCGTGTTAATATAAACATTGTACACATGTTAAATAAATAATATAAGGAAACCTGACAGTGAAATCGATTTCAATCATAAAAATAGTTGACTAACAAGATGTTGATAAAAATGAGTTGATAACTACTATGTAATTAATCTTTAACGTTAATTATTTTATGTTCAAAAATCGTTAACATGTTAACTTTCACAATAACATACGAAGTATCATTTTACATAAAATAAATAAATAAATATCCATCACGCCTTATCCCCGTAGGGGTGGCAGAGGCATATTATATGCCCACTTTTCACCGTGTGGATTCCTGTCCCACGTAATAGGTGGTGAGCCCATTGCCGTGTTGAAATAGACAGACGCAGGTTACCTGCTGTTGAAATTTTCAAGCCGCCCATAAGGCCTTCAACCAGGCTTAACGACTGCCATTTTACTGGCAACCGGGACCAACGGCTTAACGTGCCTTCCGAAGCACGGAAACGCTCGCAAATGTAAATACCACAGAGTGGTCACCCATCCGAGGACCAGCCATAGTGAAAGTTGCGTAACTCAGTGATCGTTTACAGAACACTGAGACCGCGGGGCCACGAGCGCTTCTACATTATATATATATTTATATATAATATTTATATTTATGTAAAATATATATATGTATATATATTTTACATAAAAATACACATATTTCTAGATTAAGATATGTCTCACGTCCGTTGAAATATTCACCAATGAAGAAAAAAGTGTCTACATAAATGCTACTCGACTTCATTCGGTTCCTTTCATTTTTCAATCTTCGTATTAATATCTTTAAATTCATATTTATTGAAGTTGAAATTTTTTCTAAGCCACTCATCAGCTAGTTTTTAAATTATTAGTTGACGCCTGCGGCTCCGCCCGTTTGGTTAAGTTCTTCTGTTCCCTTTTGGAACTTGTTCCTGGTATACAAGGCAGCCAATGTGTTATTCTGATGTATATTATTGTAAAGTTTCATAAAAATCCGTCCAGTAGTTTTAGCGAATCTACATCCTTACATTATTACAAACTTTCACGTCTTTTTTTATGTTTAATCCGCCTAATGGAAAGCAGAGACGACGAAGCAGAGGACGTTTATTTCGGTTTATTATGAGCGGTTTTTATAATTTCCACTGCATGTAGCTACAACCACAATTTCTCTTACGGTTCTACTCGGTAAAATGTACTAAGTACATATCAGACAATTGAAGCCATTGTGAGCTTCTTGAAAAATTTCAACAGCAGGTAGCCACAACCTGCGTCAGTCTATTTCAACACGGCAATGGGATCACCACTTATTACGTGGGACAGAAATACATATGGTGAAATGTGGGCTTACATATGTATGCCTTTGCCACCCCTTCGGGGATAAGGCGTGATAGATTAAAACAAAAAGAAAAAAGTTAATAATATTATATTGATATACACCTCAGTTTACCCGGGAAAAGGGCGTAATTAAATATATGTATAAATTTAATTCAAGCAGGAAGTAAATATAAACTGTTAGTTAATGCAATTATACCGCTTCTAAATGACAAGAACTTGCAGGAGTTTAACAAAACGAACCTATCTATCTATCTCGTGAAAGTTTTGCTGTAGGAATATTTCAAGTTTCCTGGCTCATAAGGAATATGAGAATCTTTTCGAGCACCGAAGGGCAGATAGTTATATAAATAATATACTTTATTAACACGTTAAATTACCCCAAAAAATGAATGTCACGCCCCGGACTCTAGCCGCCTAGAACAACAAGGTCGCTGTCCCCATTTATCCGCCTATTGCCATGCGTTCCGGGTTATCCACATGTGTCGCTCGACCCTTCTTTACCATTTTCAAACCTTGCAAGCTAATCATAAAAGTAGTCTCAATCACGCCTTATCACCGAAGGGGTGGCAGAGGCATGTACATTTCACTGTGTGCATTCCTGTCCCAAGGAATAAATAGACAGGTTCTGGCCACCCATTGTTGAAAATTTTCAATCCGCCCATTAGGCTTTTGTCTTAACGACTGCCTCGTTCCTGGTAACTAAAAGTAGTAAGTATTGTTGCAGTTCCCGTAGCTGACTACCTGTCCCGCGTTTTTCTGTCACTCAATTTAACATTTGACGCGATAGGCCTCATGCACTACGCTACGCTTTACTTTGTAGGTATGACTAGACATTTTTTTTTAATACGACTTGAATATTTTTTTTAAATAACTTGTAAATGTAGTGTTTTTGTATGCCTAGGCTTTATCTTTCGTTGTGCAATATCAATTATTTTTGAAGACCTCCAATATATATTTTTTACATATAAGTTTTATGATTCGTTATTTGGCATTAAACTGAAGTTGCAGTCTAAGATCAACAAGTCCACTATTACTTTTATATGTTCCATTTTATGATCCAACTAATACCAAAGCGCTAAAGATACTTATCTCATTATATCCAATCCATCACCCTGTCTAGCTCAGACGGAGCCACCGACTGCACACTTGAAAAATATTGCAATAAACTTCGAAACTGATATAGAGCTCATTTAACTTAGTTGCCGACATTCCAATGCATCTTAATAAAGGTTCCAGTTTATAGCCTGATATAAAACTTGTTCTTGGCATGCAATTTTAAGGATGTATACCCCTAGTATGACGGGGTTGTATTTATTCATTTTTTTTTTCCATCTTTATGCCAATTTTGTAAATTGAATGGCTGCTGGTTTAATTATACTGTGGTTGTTTTGCAATTTCGTGGAGAAAAATATAGGAAGACATAGTGTCTCGACATGCAATTTCACAGACAGGATTTCGGAGATAGTATCTATTCATAATAATATTAGTTTTTAGATTCAAGTCAATTTTTAAATGAAATAGCCGCTAATTTGACAATAATAAAGTCATTTAATTACTTATTGTTAATTTTTTTAAAGTAAAACCTTAAACACTCTATTTAGGATAAGCTGTAACGTTAAAAGGTAGGCAGAGGCAAACTTTACGCCCACATTCCACCCGTTGTATATCATGGCCTGTTACATATAAGTATCCTAACATAAGATAAAGAATACATCATCCTACACAAACATCCTACCAATCAGAGAATCGCCGTGTATTCATTCTCCTTTTGAGCCAGGCGAAACGTCAAGCGAATTCAAAGAAAATAGCCTATAGCACTATTTAAATGGACTGGAGCCGGTTGTTGCCATCTGCGTTTGAAATATTTCAAGTCATCCATATGACCTCGAAATATGTTACTGGCAACCGAGACCAATGGCAGCAGATTAAAGGCACGGAAACACTCGTAAATGGAATTGCCACAAACGATGACCCTTCTCAGGACTGATCGTTTTATTCGATACTTAACACAGTGATCGTTTCGCAAACGGTGCCACGAGCGCTATAATAATGATGTAAGGTATAAAATAATGCTAAGTTAAAGGCGTGACTCAAGTTAATGTAAATAACATTAGCTCGTTATTGCAAAAATAATGCTTTTTCCATTAAAATATTGTGAAAAAAATATCTTAAATAAATTAATAATAGTACTTTTAACATAATTTCAGCATACCGATGTAATGTAGTAATCTACAGCGTTTGCGAGGTCTAATCCTCACTTAGAGTTAGTAGTCGATGGTACAATTTATTCAGAGACCCCCCTCAATTCTCGGTAAGAGGGGAAGACCAAAAAGTGCTGGCTTGACATCGTAAGGGATGACATACGTGCCAATGGTCTCACTACAGGAAATGCCGACGACCGTGCGAAGTGGAGGAGAAAATGCAGGAAAGCGGACCACGGGCGTCGCGAGACGCAACTGGGACAGACGCTCGGACGAAGATGATTACAATTTATTCAGAAGCAATATAGTATCTTCGTCTTTATCCATCTTAGTGTATGTCAAGCTGCTTTCAAACCCAACCTGGATTTAGAGCCTGAGGTCCACTTTTATTTGGTTACTAGGAGTAGCTTTAGTTTAAATTTTGATTTTTGCCATTGTTGGGAGCGACTGCCGAAGTGTCGACTGCCTCCCAACCGCTTAAGGGCGCCTGCGTCGTTACGTCGTCAGTTAGTCAGCAGGTACACCGATCCCTCAAGCATTTTACTTTATCAGTTGTTTTTCATATTTCTTTCATTTTTTTTTCAATTCTCACAGCACACGCTCTAATAAACTTAAGCCTAGATGGCGTTGTAATCCATAACGTCGACTGTCGTATTCAAAACAAAATCTCATTAGATTTTCCAATAAGAGATTATAAAATCCGCGCTTACTCATTCATAACTTTCATAATTGAATATGAGTTTAATTATAGATCGAAGGTTGTCTGCATTGAAAAGTAGTTTATTAAATATTACACAATTATGTTTTAAAATTATGTTTGTGACTGTATTGATTGGTAAGGTTTTGATGGCGTTCGATGTAATCGGTTCAGTAAATATAAGAATTGTAGCTAAACTAGTTATATTTCGAATATTTCTAACAACTTCCGTATAAGGTAGAGGATTTGATTTCCTTGATGAGGCAGTGATAGAATACCTACATGCGTAGTCTAAGCCTACACGACTGCCATTATTGAAGTTACAGGTTTAAAATATTCGGTCAAGGTACATTTGTTTGATCCGCAAATGTTTGTTATGGATTTTGTTTGTGATTTTCTACGTAAAATATGGAAATCTATTTTTTTTTATCAGTTGTACTGATTCTATAACACAAGCTTATTTTAGCTTAAATTCGAATAGAGTGTTCTGCGTGTGGTTTTTTTCTTGGCTACTGTAACTAGGGTAATATTTAACCATATGTATCCTATGAATGTAAGTCGCTTTTTGTCCACATCACATAGAAGAAAATATAAGGTATCAAATGAAAGATATTAATTTTCCAAGTGTCATGTGTCAGTGTCATGTTACTTTAAATATAATCAAAAACTATACGGTGAATATTTAACGCTAAAATGTATGTTGAGAAAAAAAATTCCCTTAGCCTTGTTATAAAAAAGAGTTCTTATAACTTACCTGAAAAGATAATACAAGATGGTATTAAAAGTAAACGATATAACGATTATCAAGTCGTATGACATGACTCGTGCAATGCGACAGAAACCTCGATTGTCAAGGCTGTATAAACGCAGCCGTAGTCACCGGTGCGAGACCAGCTATTGTTTTACCAGGACAGACGTGTTTTTAGTACCATTTCTATACTGCGACCCTAAAGCGGCCGATAGTCTATCCGACTTTTTCCTTAACTTAGCGCAATCCGAGTTGCTTACAAACTCTAACTGGTTTTGGTACCTAAGCATCCCAGGCTAAAGCCATACCGCTAAACCATAGCTTTTACGCAAATACAGTTTAGTTTTATTTTTCGGCACCATTGGGAGCGACGAGCGGCTGCCATCTCGTAAAGACGCCTTCGACGCCATCTGATGATCAGATTATTCACCGCTATAGTTGAGATCACTACCTGTAGATATTTATGGGGTCCCTTAAATTACCTTTACGCCCAAACAGGCAAACATAATCAGTAAAAGACAATAAATTCGATATAAAACAGTTTGTAGTGGTTCCTTCTTGTGCAGTATTCTAACAAATAGTTTTTAGGCACTTTTGGCCTTGAAATTTCTTCCCATATTCTTACTTTAAGGATTTTTCCAACGCTTTCTGGATCTGTCAGTAAATGTAGAATAAATTTAGGAAATTTTTTTTCCTCAGCGCCGTCTAGCCCTAAGTAAGCTAACATAAGCTCGTGTTATGGGTTCTAGACAGAATAGAAAAGATACTTTTATTTTTTAAATACATACACATTACACATAGGAAACACCCAAACTCCGGAACAAACATTTGTGGCTCACACAAATATTTTTAATACTAACATGACATTCATAAGTTTTAACTTGTGGCCTAAATGAATAAAGATTATTATGTTTATCAATTTAATGGTAATGATATCAGTAAGGGGTATTTATGCAGTGTATATTTATGACGCTGAACAAAACCCAGTCAATCACCCTCTTATATTAGGAAATGTATATCTATCTTCAGCAATGTACTGTGGATAGGGCGATTTGATTGATTGATATAACTATATACTTGTTGTTAGGTAATTAGTGAGATTGTAGTATCCGCGACGGTACCAAGATGGCATACTAATGTTAGTAGAAACGAAAGTTTCAACTAATATTTGCTGATTGATAATACAACAGAAAAGGTTTAGTTGATACTTTCATTGCGCTTGTATTGATTTTGTTCCTCTGAGATAGCAAACCACTTTCCATCAGATGGGCCGTACGCTTGTCTGCCACCTCAGTGGTATATAAAAAAAAACATTCCTTTTAAATACATACAAACATGTATTATTAACTAAATAATAATAACTACGGATACAATACCCTCGAGGACAGTCGTTATCTATCTATTTATTATTATTTATTTATTCCACTTTCTGATACCAACAAAAAAAATATCAGTAAGTTATTGATAAGCTCACATCCGCAGGGCAGCTTGTGGCGAGCTGAATGTGCGTGGCTACACATCGGTCCCGATTCCTCAGAGCTTTGTTGCCCTTATGTACCGGTTAGGATTTAATGGCCTAACGGGAGAGCAGTGAGAGTGCTACTCCCGGAAGTGCAGCAAATCTCAACTCTGACTTGCCTTAAGTGGCCGGTCAGAGAGAGGGAGCCAGAGCTATATGCTCGGGGGTGGAAGTGTCATTTTCAAGGGCATAACTACGGGGAAGCCCGCTCCGGGCCTGTCCCGCGAAGGTGAAACCGGCGCCGCACCGCTCAACACCCCAAGCCCCTCACACCGGTGTTGCCCCCTGTCGCCTTACAGGCTTATCATACCTATGGTGATTGCATAGGGGGCCCATCTAGTGCGTTGGCAAGTCACCGTCTGCAAGTATTTTGAAAATAATGTATTAAAAAGCATCAATAGCTTAAATCACCCAATCCATTTAACACCCAACCCAATAGCTCATTTCTTAGTTAGCACATTTCACAATAGTTTAACTCCCATTGGAGGTGATCTATTACCGTGCTTCTACATAAGGCGGGCGTGAATTGTCTGTACTGGGGGTCCCATTTTCAATTAGATTAAAATTCTCAAAGGGCCTCTGCATGTTGGACCAATATGTCCCCATGTAAGCCTACCAAAAGACCGGGTATCTTCATATAAAAAAAAGGAGATACCCGTGAAGAAGAGACAACGAATAATAATAATAGTATTTATCCTAATTAAACTTCTAGATAGAATCAAATTACGGCCTCCGTGGCATTGTGCCCAAAAGACTGGTGGCATTTCCTCTTTGAATAGCTATACTTATTCGCTGTGAAAAATTACTGCCAGTCCTTGGGTCACCATTCGACTCAACTAGGCGCTTTTTTATCATTTTAAATCATTTATATAGTAGGAGTCACGGTAGGCCAAGAGGAGCACCGTGGTTGTACAGTCGGTGTCTATCTACTGTACAGTGGTCCGGTTTGTTCGCGAGATTATGGAATGAAGTATGTTGTATGATTTTTTCGCGCCTCGATTGAAAAGTAAATACAGTAAAGATTTTTCATGTCGGTTTCGTAAACAAACCATAAACCCCAAAAGCTACGGATATACATTTCTAAAAGCTGTTAAAGTTCTACAAACAGATTCTTTTGAAGTAGTAAGTGCATTCAGCTAAGTGTAAGTGCAAGGTCAGGCCGCAGTGCGGAGCTGCAGACGGGGGTATCGATCGCATCCCGCGCCACTCGCTGTCTGAACGCACACCACCCTGTTATATCCGTACTATCAGGCGTAAGCCTATTTACACTCAACGATTTACAAAATTCAATACTGGGGTGGTTTAAAAAAAGAATCAAAAAAAGCTGCTTTCATAATATAACTAGACAAAACTGAATAGCGTAGAAGAAAGAAAACCACCACATTTGGCAGAGTGTCTCGAGTTCTTAACCCATACAGCCTATTGTTTATGAGTCCGTTGTTTTTATCTTGTGGCTTGAGCAATGAATTTTTTTTTCTACACATAGCCAAGGTTGTCAATGATGTGCAATCTTCACATCGATATTTTCATGCAGCGATGGCGGTCACAGAGCAAAATCTAAAGAGAAGTGTTAGCAGGACGGACTGTCGCTACCTACTGTTGACATAATTAGTTAAATGCTTTCAAATAGGCGATACGACTACTCGTACAATGTTACTGACACCTACAGCTTAGGACTGATTGTAGCGGTAGATATTTAACACAGTTATCGTTTACTAGATGACGGGTGAAGCTGTGGGGAGCTTCGCCCGTGGCATAATTTGAACTCCCGTCGCACCTATTTAATCCCATCGCTTATGAATTCTACAATAATGCATAAAAATTTGCCCGATTTCTCGACATTTATGACTACTGCTCTGCCTAGGGTAGTAGCGTGATAATATATAGCCTAATACAAAAATATTTTTTCAAATCCGACCAGTAGTTCCTGAGATTAGCGCGTTCAACCAAACAAACAAACAAACTCTTCAGCTTTATAATATTAGTATAGATTGGATAAAAGACTGCCACCTATTACGTGGGACAGGAATCCACACGGTGAAAAGTGGGCATATAATATGCCTCTGCCACCCCTTCGGGGATTAGGCGTGATGGATATTTATTTATTTTATTTTACTGTGTCAATGGAGTTATGAGCACTTTAAAAAATAACCTACATTGCAGAAACATAATCCATTTGCTAAATGTATGATGAACAAAAACAAATGCGGCCGTTTAGAATTGGCATACTTGCATTTTATAAAATGTACGAGTATGACACACATTAAGTGATAGAATTGTCTAAAGCTTGGCTTATTAGCCGTTATATTTATTACTTAACAAAGCACCTGTCGATCAGCTGCTTTTAAAAGAAATTTCAAAGAAGTCTTTTTAACATAAGTGGTTTGAATTAACCTGTTTATTCGACAGACGCGTCCGCTAACCCTTAAGTATGAGATCGCAAATAAGGAGTCACAGTAACTTCATCTCTGACCTATCCTGCGAATCAGTAGAGACGAGGCGGAACACCGTGATGGTTTAGTTGGTAGTTCGGTCCCTCTCCAGGGCTGGAAGTCCCACACAAAGTCGCTCTTCTGCTCCCATAGCTGGGTAGTAAATGCCCAAATGCAAAATTTTGTTGCCAAATTTTTTTAAGGTCTACACTATCAATTCTCTTTTTTCTTTCTATCACGCGTTGGATCCAATATGTATGTATGGTATTAAAGGCAGTATGGCATTTAAGGAAGGCTAAGAAAAGTTTTAGTTTTTTGCATGTATATATGTATTAACTATTAACAGGCGTCTGTAAGAGCGGAAGTAATTTCTAATATTTCCATTCTCTCGGTTTTAACGGTCATGAAAAGCAGATTATCTATCTGCAAATGTAGTTCAATTTTTATATTTAATCATGCTTAATGAGCTGTTACAGCGTGGTGAAGTAATAAACAAACATACAGACTCATGCAGAAGCTTTCACATTTATAACATTTAATATATTCATTACTGCAATTTTGATAATTATTAATCAAAAATATATATGAGTATTTGCTTTTATATTCTTTGATATTTCGTAGTCGTTAAGCCACAACCTACATCAGTATATCCATTTCGATACGGCCATAGGCAAAGAATCAAAGTAGTAATAAACCTATATATATTTCATCACTATGTATGAGTAGTTTAGTTATGAAAAAGAAATAAGACAAGTTACTTTTGCAATTAAAATATTTGTGATCAAATGATGATGATCAAAATACTCAAGTTACTAAATAAAAGTTGCTAAAAATCTGCTGAAGCCCCTTTTTTGTATGATTAAAAAAGTATTTTTTAACTTCATTTTTTGGTTTTGACTATAACATGTCGTATCGTTACAGTGTCGTGCAGCCTAAGCAATGTTTGTGGTGCAGTATTCCCTACAAGGCGTGCTGAGCGTACTATAGGGCTGTAGACACACCGTCGAGGGAGTCCGCTGTCAAGGTCGAGACTGAAAATACTATCATGGTAAATTATATTTTACGGTATACCTACTATCGCTGCTGTGGTAATTTATTTAGGGTTTTTTTTAATATAAATATGTTATCAGGTAGATAAAAAATAAACTTAAGTTTAAATTTAAACTTTTAAAAAATTCGATCTTTAGCTGGACCGGAATCAACGTCTTCTGGTTTAACGCACCAGAAGCGTTACCCATTACATCACCAACACTTACTCGAAACTGTCATGTCGAAATTGGCAACGCGTCTGGTGCGGTAAACAAGAAGACGCTAGTTCGAGTCCAGTTTGAGGCTAAAACATTTTTTCACTTTTAATATAAGGTTAGCATACAAATTGCTTTTTAAAATTGTTTCTTATAAATCTTAGGACTAAAAGACGAGGCGACGACGCATGTTTAAAAGGTCACACGGCAGTCGCTGTCAACAATGCCGATAAATAAAAGCCTATCTCCTATTTTACATGATCCCAGCAATAGGAACGCTAAAAAGAATAGTCCAATAAAAAAAACAAGGGTTGATTTATTTATCTAGACGCGATCGCCGTATGCTATCTGTACATACATATATGCACTAATTATAGCTGCGTCTCGTAACGGTGTCGCGAGTCCAGAGATTTTATCTCATCTAAATATATGCGTACTGCGCTAAAATAAATTTTTACTTCAAAAACGCCACTGTTAAGTGTACGTAGAACGCACTGGTTGAGAAAATAAATTCCGGTCATCTAGACAGTAAGTAATTCATTTTACGGTGCTGATATAATTAAATTATCGCATACGTGTTGTTTCATAACTGTTGTCCTTGGCTACCGTGTTTTTTTTGTTTGTTTGGCAACCAATACCTCTTGTACATCTAACATTATTTTTCCTTTTTACAAAAAGACTTAAATCGCTTTTATTTTATGCGTTACATGAATAGAACTATCAAACTATAATTATCCTAAAAATGTACCTAAAAAAAATATATGTGGAGAGAGTGAGTACACAGGTAAGAAGTGAAACTTCTTAACGACATTTTTTACGGCTATAAAATTTCTCTCAAATTTTATAGCCGTAAAAAAGTTTCACTTATGATACAGAAGTTTCACTTCAAAAACAACAAACTAAACTTAAATATTCACACACAAGCGCGTCAAAAAAGTCCTTCGCAAAGTCGCTGGCCGCATACGTACCCAGAAGTCTGGCAATATTGTCGCATTTAATTAAACACAAATCCTCCGTGCAAGGAAATAGGCAGTATATATGATGAATTTATTATTATTTATATTCATTAATTATCTGACATTAAATATGATTAATTCTTGATATTTTAGTAGTTTTTTTTCGTAATTTCTGTTAAACCGATTTTATGAGGTCATATTATAAAGATCATAAAGTGATTTAAAAGATACGATGTACTTCTTTAAGTACGTTAGTTCTATTAATAAAATTATTCTGTGCTTCAGGTTATGGAATATTCAGCCTTACGTAATGCGTTACCTAGTTCATCTTATATCTATTAACTTTTTTATGAGGCTTATAGTTTAGCCTATGACTTAAAATTCCATCAAGCATTGCAAGAAAAATATCTATACTAATATTATAAAGCTGAAGAGTTTGTTTGTTTGTTTGGTTGAACGCGCTAATCTCAGGAACTACTGGTCGGATTTGAAAAATTCTGTTTGTGTTAGATAGCCCATTTATCGAGGAAGGCTATAGGCTATATATCATTACGCTACTACACTGGGGAGCATAGCAGTAGTCATAAATGTTGACAAATCGGGCAAATTCTTATACATCATTGTAGAATTTATAAGCGACGGGAATAAATAGGTGCGACGGGAGCTCGAAATATTCCACGAGCGAAGCTGTGGGGGTCATCTAGTTAACTAAATAAGGATATTAAAAATAAACATTATTTAAGTGACCTCAACTTAAAACTACTTAACATATTATTTAAACACTTAAGCGTTGAATCAATTATGAAAAATCAACAAAATAAATACAAGCCGAAGGCCGAAATAAAGTGACCAAACCATAGACAACGTGTGAAATGTCAAATTGATATGACATGTGACAATGACGCAACCTTAACAACGCTTCCTTGTTTATGGTTCCTTAGTCTTTGCCTTGTGTCAAGTATCTATAAAGAGTCAAGAGACTAATAAGTATTTAATAATATATTACACGACGCTTGGGACTTACTTTGTATGGCAAGCAAATTACCTTATAAAGCGTAACCAGAGTAGTCTTACTCATTATCAAAATCAGGCTAGAAGACTTGCTTTGCCCATAAACTGTACCTGAGAGCCAGTTGGTAATCGCGAAAGTATGGAAGAAGTACGTATCTTAAGAACAAACTTAGGATATGATGTTGGTTGGAGAACATACATATTGTCACGCCTTTATCCCCGAAGGGTTAGGCAGTGGCATACTACACGCCCACATTTTACCGAATGCATTTTTATCCCAAGTAACAGGTTATGAGCCCATTGTCCCATTGCCCAAGCGCAGACTGTGGCGACCAGCTGCTGAAATTTAAGCCGCCCATAAGGCCTTCAACCAGGCTTAAAGACTGCCATTTTACTGGCAACTGGAAAAAATTCATTCCACAAAGTGTTCACCCATCCAAGGACCACCTATAGCGAATGTTGCTTAACGCAGTGATCGTTTACAGAACACTGAGTCAGCGGGGCCACGAACGCTTCTCTGTCAGCTTTACATACTGTATATTATGGATATACTATCTTATACAAGAAACATTCGATAGTTATATTAGACAAAGCTTTTAAATAAATGCTAGATCATTAGTTGCTAATGAAACAGCTTCCAGATTATGTATAGAGATATTAAAATAATAATTAAAGATTATATAAAGAGGTAATTGTTTGTTTGAACGCGTTATTTTTGGGAAATAAAATGATTGAATATTTCTTAAGCATTATTAAAAATTTTGTAATATAAGAAACAAAATAAGTTCAAGTTTTAATGAAGTCAGAAAAGGGCGTGCTCCGTTGATTTGGGCACGTCCAACGAATGGGTGAGGAACAATTAACGAAGAATATATATTGTGCGAAAGTAGAAGGTAGGACTGACTCAGGGTAGACCGAGACTTACATACGAAGACCACGCGAGCAGATTCCTCAAAAACAAGTACTCGAATATCCAGAAGTGCATGTATGATATCTATATAAAAAATAAAATAAACGGTAAAATATGTAGCTAAGCGTAAAACTAAAACTAAACATTTTCAAATTTATTCCTTGAACTTTAAGGAAGGTTTTTTATGGAGAGAAAATTGGGAAAATGACATGGAAAATTACAAACGGGAACGAAAAAGCTTCATTACGCAATCCGCGGGCATCAACTATACTAGCGGCACGCTAGTTTCGACATATTACAATAGTGATGATATTTTACTTGTTTTACATAAGTACTCTGTTTTCTACCGTAGTATATATTACCCTCTAATGTGGTCGACTATTTACATATTTCTACAAATAAAATGTAATTAAAATTAACACGAAACTTTATGAAAGGACAAATGTCAAACGGCGTCATCATAGCGTGCCGCTAGTTTAGTGATTAATAAATTTGCATAGGATCGCGAATCCTATTATATTGTCTTATCTGACTACTCCGTCAAAAGATAGTTTAATAAATTCAATCCTAAATCACTTTTGTCTACCACAGTACATGGGTACTAATACTTGTCATTTACTTGCGACATATCTACGAGTACCTACCCATCTTATGTCAGGTATTTGCGTCATTACCTTAAATAAAGACTTTTCAAGGTTTTGCCTGTATTGCGCTGTCATTGACAGGCCTTTGTTGTAAATTCTGCAGATAGCCTTTTGATGTCTTTTGAAATTTTACGTATTTTAGAACTTTAAAAAGGCTTTTGTTCATATAACATCGTAATATGATAATTTTGGTTGCTTTTTCAGTTATTCTTCAAAATGGCTTAAATCGCTCAATTATGGCGTATCGATCTGAACAGAGTGAAGGTTATTTTTCAACCATGCAAGTCAAATTGCTCGATTTCTTTTCATTACACTTTTCTGGTAGGTTAAACTAAATTTTTATATACAATTTGCTGTATCGTTTTGGAAGATAAAATGGATAAACTACTAAGAATTTTTTGTAGTATTAAACCACATTATTTTCTCGAATATAACATTCCTTAACTACTCCATATCTTGTTTACTTTATATCTCGCAAAATGAGTAACGTATCTTTAAAATATCTCAAATATGCGAACACATTTAACAATAAATTCACCTGAGAACGGCATTCTCAGACAACAAATCACCTGACCAAGAAATCGCGTGACCTGCTGACGTAACGAAGTAAGGAACGCCACAAGAGTATAAGTCAAAACGGTAACATGCTTCATACGCGTTTACAATTACACCCAAATACTAACTTCCGTAATGAAAACTTTCGTTCACAATGATTTATAAAGGCCACACGTGACGGACAGACCGAGGTGTATTTGTACGCGAATTTAGACAGTAAAAACACATGTCAAAAATTGCAAGTACAAAAAGTAGTTTGAAAGCTGACGTATTATAGTCAACTTTGCTCAGGACATGAAAAAAAACGTACGTCTATTTAAAATACATTGTCATATTGAACACTTCATTTACGAAGATAATGGTACCGTTTAAAATGTTGTTTAATGCAAATAATCTTTTTCTTTAATAGCCTTTGTTTTAATATTGATATTGTATAGCTTAAATTTCAGATAGCATATGTTTGTGATTTCGTTACGTTTGACTTGAAACTCAATCTACTTTAATAGCATCTAGCATCACTATTTTCAAAGCAACTTAAAAACTCATTACTCACAAATTGAGTTTAATTTAATGTTATTGCCTCTGAATTTACCTGCATTATTATATTTTTGTATAAGTCAAATTCCAATGTTTAAAAAGTTCAATCTCGTCTGTGGATGTCCGAATATTTTATTAGTTTTTCAGGCATATGATAGCAGCTTATTTTTTTACATTTGTGATTAATTGTTAATATTCGTGATTTTATTTTAAATTTATTATTTTATGTTTTAAATACAATGATTGATTTTGTTATAAATGTCATTATGTTATTAAAATGTGTGTGTGCGTTCAGTACTTTTCAGATACAATGTAAAAATGTTTATGCATAAATTAAATTGAATTGTAGATATTAGTTTGTCAAAACCAAAAGAACATACTCGTATTTCGTCTATTTTATCGTTTAATATTTCTCACAACCGTATCATAATCGAACACATTAACAAGTAGCTATTATAAATGAGTATCGCCATTTAAGGTTATTATTGGTGTCATAAACTGATTGGTATATCAGGGTACAAATGGAACGGACTAAAACACTATGTCGCTGTCCCTTCAAGGCTATTCTAATGAGATTGGAGATTTGAGTGATACCGAGTGACTGCAGTGAAAGTTAGGGGGACAGCACATCAACTTTACCCAGCATGGGGTGTGGTCTAAGTTAAAAGAGATGTTTATTGTCTCCTTCTTTGACTATTACTAGAAATGAGCATAAATTAATTGGAACGCATCGTCGTTTACAAAAGTTTCACGACTCTTTTGCAAGATTGGCGTATGCCTATTTAATAAAATTCCTTCAGACATTATGTACTTTCGGATACATAAATTCAAAGTGGAAACTAAGACTCTTGAATAGGGCTATATTATTATTTGAATGATATATTTATATACAAAGATTATTTGAATGATACAAAAAATTGAAGTGAGTTGCTTGCTCTCAGCTCGACCTGCTTAGGTTATTCGAATTTCAGATTTTGTTATTTTTTTGTTTAAAGTCTTTGTTATACAACTAGTCCAGTATTTTATTTAAATCATTTTATTAATAAAAAGTATTGTAGCTTATTACTAGAGGTTACAAAATGGTGGCCTTGCGATTTGATGTCAGGTTCATCTTCTGGCTCTACCTTTTGCTTTGCGAATCCGGCAGTAAATGATAACGTAGAGGCAATAATCTTGTCATTCATAAGTGTTACTTTGTGACCATATGAATAAGGATTTTATTTAATTTGACTTTGGGTGAGAGTGTGACTCAAGTTTCTTGACTTAAACACGAGTCTTGTGCTATGGACTAAATTTTGAGTCAAGTTTGAAGGAGACTGCAAGTTGTACATGAAATCTATAGTAATATGAGTAGGTTGTTTAAGTTTTCTTCACCACGCGTTAATTTCATTTCCATCCAATACATCCCTTACAGAGGCTTCTGAGCTGTAACTTCATTAGTAATTCTGCAAATATGAATAAACCACTAGACCTTGTTATTATAGTTTACTTGTCCACCCGCGGCTCCGCCGGCATGGTGAGGTGTTCCCGTTTCCCACAAAAACTTGTTTCCGGGATAAAAAATAACCTGTGTTATTCTGTCATACTTGTCAGTTATACCTTATACAGTCAGCAACTGAAAACGATAAATACTCCAAAGATCACATTAGTTTTTACAATTTGGGTTATTAAAAGTTGTATTACAAAAGATATCGACAACTGTATTCCAAACTAGGCAGTAGCCTGTATTATAGAGTACAGTGTTGTGTTTATCTGGATCCTTCACGCTAGTCAGAGATCGCCAGGCTTCGCTATCCATGCATTCATTTATTGTTTGCTGCAGATTCATTTTTAGTCCGAGACTACCAGGCCTTTAATTGGTCGTGCTAATTAGGGTCTCGCACATAAGACCTTTCAGCTTTTTTGTTACCACCTTACTAAAAAGGCAACGGGTTCAAAATTTCTTTCAAATTTAACATCTAAAGTAGACACATTTTATTAAATTTATTCGGCTTTTTAGACCCACCCCAGTTCCGTGCTTCGGAAGGCACGATAAGCCGCTGGTCCCGGTTGCCAATAAAGTGGCAGTCGTTAAGCCAGGTTTAAGGCATTAAGGGCGACTTATAAAATTTCAACAGCAGGTCGCCGCAGCCTGCGCTTGTCCATTTCAACGCGGCAATGGCTCACCACCTGTTACGTGGGACAAAAATGCATACAGTGAAATTTGGGCGTTTAATATGGCTCTGACTACCCCTTCGGAGATAAAGGTGTGACAATATGTATGTATGTAGATTCATTTATATACGGACGTGGGTTAAAATATTGAGATATCGTCGGCTCTGCCCCTCTTGTCCAACATAATTAGGCAGCGTATACTGAGAGGATTAAAATTAAAAGGAATAATAATTCAAAAGAGACGTGTGTGTTAGAGTAATGCGTACAAAATCTATATTAATTATATTAATAAATGCTTATAAAAGAAAGAGCGGTTAGGTATAATAAGATACTATTATATTCTCGGAACATAAAATAATATTATATTTTTTACAAAATGTAAAATGAAATATGTAGTTAAAAATTATCATAGATGCTAGTATTTAAGATAAGCGCTTTGAAACTCGGTGTTACTATAATATACAATATTATTATATTACAATAATATTAATAATTCAAAACTTCGTTACGCTTGCCGACTTTTCTTGCTGACCAGTAGTCGGTAACTAGCAGCCCTGCGCGGGTTGAGATAGCGGCCCCAATCACGGGTCGTCGTCTTTGCTTACCATCAGGCGGGCGATGCCATTTTGACGTGCCACATATAAAAAGAAAAAAAATCTATTTAAATATTGAGCCACATTTAATGTAGTTTTGCCTATTTTTTTTTTTACGAAGACCTTTTAGCCAAATTATTTTTTATATCATATTTCATCAATCTTATCTTATAATTAGTCCTGTCCAGTCTTTGTCGATGTCGTGTCCTCAGTCCTAGGTCCTGGTCCTTGCCCTCAGTATAATGGTGATTCCTTTACTGAGTTTTTCAGTGGACTTTTCGCAGCAAGAGAGAAAATAGCATTTCACCGCATATATATCTTTGTCTTTCACTATAGCACGTTAACACAACTTTTATGTCCAAGAAACCACCACTACCGCACATAAAACAAGATAAATGCACTAGTTTTAGAAAATAACATACAGCAAGCGTCCGTCCGCACTTGACACTCTTTCCGCCAAAAGTCCTAGTTGTGCCTAGAATCCTGATACATTGTTTTTTTTTTGTTTAATACCAAAGACCTTTTCTCAATACAACTTCAGTGTTTTACTTTTCAGAAGCAATAGTCGTGCGGAAATGAAAGTAAAAGTAGTTTAATAGGTTAGATGACTGTCAAGTCAATTCAGCTTCTTTTTATTAAATATCAACTTAGTGGAATGTTTGTTTGTGTGATACTCGCCTATGATGTTTTGATCTTTTTAATAACGAATTAAGTACTTTTAGTAGGTTAATAAACGATTAAAAATAAAAAAATACTAATGTAATCTTGACAGTTCGTTCTATTTTTAAAATGACTAAAGATTCGCTTTTTTAATTTTTTTCTACCTAATTCCATATTTCAATATTCGTTTATTGGCGAATGTAACCGAGTAAACATAACATATGATGAAACAGGTCAAAATAACATATCATGAATCTCGATGTATATCGAGAAGAAATTTGCCCATCAACATCTATATATATAAAAGAAAGTCGTGTTAGTTACACTATTTATAACTCAACAACGGCTGTACCGATTTGGCTGAAAATTGGTGGGGAGGTAGCTTAGAGCCAGGAGACGGACATAGGCTGACGAACAAGTTCCTGTGGGAAACGGGAACGGAAAAACTTCTCTACACGGGCGATGCCGTGTGAAATTAATAAACGACGGGATTAAATGGGTGCCACGGGGTTCGAATAATGTCACGGGCGAAGCCGGGCGGGAAAGCTAGTTTAACATATTTACAAAAAAGTGTAGGTACTATATAAATGATTGGGGATTATTACAAGCGTGACAATGATGCCCCGGCTAGGTGTCAAAGAATTTCTCCCCATCAGGTTCTCATAAGACTGGCCGCATTGCCACGTTGAATGGCACTGCTTGTTCACTGAGCGCGAAAGACCCTAACCCTATGGTCACGAGAAGAGTCGACTAGTCTGTTTGCGGTCTCTATATATTGTATCACAAATGATAGTTACCAAATTAATGCCGCAAAATATTTAAGATTCCATAAAATTTATAATATACGGTATTACCTCATAATATTGCATTCTAAAGCATAATATCTTTAACTGCGAATACAAAAATGAAGCAAATGACTAATTCGATGCATATTACGTCTAATTCAAGATTCATATCAGTTAACTACATAATGCTAATTCTTTGTAATTATTTTCGCTAGTGGCACCTCACTGTTTTGGTACGTTACATTTACAAATAATTTACGCAGCTTTTGTTATGAAATAAATATCCTGTTTTTTTAGCATAATTCTGTATACTAGTATCCCTTAAATAGGGGAAAATGAACACTAGGCATGACCAGCAAACAAAGACGCTTCGTTTAGCAGAACATTGTCTACAAATGTAAAATCAAAGCAAAAGATTTTTTAATTATATCCTACACTAGCTGACCCCCGCGGCTTTGCCCGTGACATATTTTGAACCCCCGTCGCATCCATTTGATCCCGTCGCTTTTACAGAAATGTATGAATATTGGCCCGATTTGTTGACATTTATGATTACTGCTCCACTCTCCTGGGTAGTAGCGTGATGATATGTAGCCTATAGCCTTCCTCGATAAATGGACTAACCAAATCAATTTTTTTTTCAATTCGGACCCGTAGTTCCTGAGATTATCGCGTATATGAAATAAATAGGAATAAACATGCAAATTTTCATTCACAAATTTATTCTGTAATTTAAGATTATGTTAATCTACTTCTGAGGCTGACTTTAATCAATTATTGTACAATTTTCATTATTTATGAAGTACGAAGTACCTATTTATTCACATCGTTTATTAATTTTACAATAATGTATGCAAATTTGCCCGATTTGTAGATATTTATGATTAATGCTCCGCTCTCCTGAGTAGTAGCGTGTTGATATTTTGTAACCTTCCTAGATAAATGGGCTTTCCAACAAAAAAAAAAATCTATTCAAACCAACTGTTCCTGAGTAGTGCGTTCTGCCAAACACACAAACTTCAGCCTCATAATATTAATAGCTGACCCCCCACTGCTTCGCCCAAGACATATTTACTTTAAACTTCCGTCGCCCAAGTTTAATCCCGCCGTTTAAAGATTTTACAAAAATGTATGTAAAATTTGCCCAATTTGTTGACTATTGCTTCGCTCTCCTCGTCTTTTATTTCTGGTGGAGAGTTATGACTTATGTCTTGGAAATCTTGGATTAGATTGTCTTGTAAGCGCCGAAGTCACAAGCGGGGTCCCTGTCACCTCCCTCCATATTTTCCAGCAATATTTGTGATGGCCCTAAGACCAGCAATTGCAGAATAAGTAAATCGAAGCGGTATTCACAGCATGACATTCAGACATGGAAGTATTCTGATTAACCGATACAATAGGAACTAAATTCTAATAGGATTCCACGTCATCTTCGTCAGAAACCATGGATTCTGATTCCCAGTCTGCTCTATGGTCTACACTCCACCATCCATAGTAGTGATGCCAGCTGTGCACCCACCACAGCTTTACTCATGACATTTTGACTGTCTTTGTGACGCGGTGGGAGTGTATCCGACTGATACGCAAGAGGTCATGGGTTCGATTCCCATCCAGGATAAAACTTTGTGTGATGAGCACGATGGTTTATTTTTTGTCTGGGTGTTATTTATCTATAATATGTACATACTAGTTGACGCCCACGGCTTCGCCCACGTAGAGAAGTTTTCCCGTTCCCGTTTCCCACAGGAACTTATTCCCGGGATAAAAAGTAGCCTATGTGTTATTCTGATGTGTAAGCTATATTATTGTAAAGTTTCATTAAAATCTATTCAGTAGGGTTTACGTAAAAGAGTAACAAACATCCATGCAAACTTTCACATTTATAATATTATTAAGATGTATTTAGAATTATAAAAGTATGTTTATCAGTTGTCTGGTTACCATAGTACAAGCTCTGCTTAGTTTGGAATCAGATAGCGTTGTGTTAGTGGTCCCAACGAAATTTATAAAAAAAAATCACACCTTATCCCCAAATGGGTATTCCTGTCCCACGTAATAGGTGGGGCCAATTGCCATGGAACACACTCATTGCCATGCATCATCATATCTAATCGATATGATAATGCATTAAGGCTACAAATGAGCAATAAACTTGTTAATTGAATATCGTATCTACAAGTAGCTATTATACTACAATATATATATCGCGCGAATAGTCGCTTATATGGAGCGAAAGCTCGCGCCTACTTTAAAAGCGACCCTTTCTATAGCGGGACTAATAGCTATGAGTGATAATGACATTACTTTATAGTTATATCATTACTTTTGACATTGTAGTAAAATAAATAAAAATAAAATAAAAATATCTTTATTTTGCATAGACCATTTTAACGGCGCTTACAAAATGTCATACACTATTTAAAATATTTAAAGCGACCACCGGTTCGGAACGCGGCCCACCTGAGAAGAACCGGCAAGAAACTTAGGAAGGCTTTTTTTTGATGGCCTATTTACAATTTAATATTATTTCACTTTGCCAGCAGATCATTTCCAGGCGTCCCTGTCCTGCAAATAGTCTGTAACGGAGTAAAAACCTTTTTCACAAAGCTTGTTTTTAATAAACTTTTTAAATTTATTTAATGGTAAATTTCTCAGGTCACAGGGAAGCTTGTTGTAAAAGCGTATACAGTTACCCTGGAAAGAATCGCCAATCTTATGTAGTCGACTGTGGTGGACTGAAAGATTATTTTTATTTCTAGTGTTTATATTATGTTTATCACAGAGTTTACGCCCACGGTGCTTAAAATGATGTAATTACTGTAGCATAAGAAAGAAATATTGAATTCTAGTTAACGCCCGCGGCTCCGCACGCATGGTGAAGTTTTCCCGTTTCCCACAGGAACTTGTTCCCGGGATAAAAAGTAGCCTACGTGTTATTCTGATGTATAAGCTATATTATTGTAAAGTTTCTATTCAGTAGTTTTTACGTGAAAGAGTAACAAACATCCATACAAACTTTCGTATTTATAATATTATTAAGATTAAGATTTAAGCACATTTTACTGACCACGTGAGCAAATTGCTCAAAAACGTCTAGTAAAAGTAAGCGATTAATGAATCTGCAGAAACCTAAAGAAATAGCAGTTGCATGGATCATGAAGCCTGGCGATCTGTCCTCTCTGACTACCCCGTTAGGGATACAGCGTTAAGATAGTTAGTATGTTAATTTTACTGATAAATATATTTTTAAATACAAAATTGGTCTGACAAACGTTTTTTATTTAAATGCCAAAAAAATCTACAAAACAATACGAGAAAAACAGTGTTTTCACTTTTTTTTATTATTCAAAAAATGGCTGAAATATTTACAATCAAAGTACGTATAAAGCGGGCGACCATACGTCACAACACTGCTCATTCAACAATCGCGCTCTCGTACGCACCTGAACGCCGCGCCGCTTTGTCTCAGTCTGTGCTACGTAGTGACGTCCGCGTCATAATGAGTGCGCCTATACTCGGAAATTTCAAAAAAGGGCTATAACTTCTCGTCGTATTGAAGTAAATTAAAAACTAATGTAATGTACATGAACTACGATCCAATTTTAGCTGTATTTGATAGTAATATTTTGACCCTTTGGTGTTCTCCATTACATAGGTACATAGAAGACATCCAAACTTCGATATAATAAAAGTTATTCATGATCAGTGTCTAATAAAGTACACAAAATGTCAACGCTCGTGGCCTAGCGGTCTCAGTGTTCTGTAAACGATCACTGAGTTACGCAACTTTCACTATGGCTGGTCCTCGGATGGGTGACCACTTTGTGGCATTTACATTTGCGAGCGTTTCCGTGCTTCGGAAGGCACGTTAAGCCGTTGGTCCCGGTTGCCAGTAAAATGGCAGTCGTTAAGCCTGGTTGAAGGCCTTATGGGCGGCTTGAAAACTTCAGCAGCAGGTAGCCACAACTTGCGTCTGTCTATTTCAACACGGCAATGGGCTCACCACCTATTACGTGGACAGGAATCCACACGGTGAAAAGTGGGCATATAATATGCCTCTGCCACCCCTTCGGGGATAAGGCGTGATGGATATTTATTTTATTTATTTATTTAAAATGTCAAAAACCTAAGTATGCAGATATTTACCATTTGTTAACAATTGTCCTGTTAATTCTTAGACCAAAAATATACAGTGGAATATTACGATAAAAATGTATGTTGACAAAATAATATTTTGTCTCAAATTTATTTACCAACACTTAATCAAATATTTGTTATAAGTACCTTTACGTGTTATCATCGACAATAAACGCAATAACATGTAAGCAATACGATAGGACTGTGACCTACTAAGGAGTTTGGCTCTTAGATTTCTTGATAAATCATTCTCTCTAGTTATTTTACCGGCTTATCACTATACCATTATCACACTGGATCAACGGCGTAAACTTTTATTTTCCAATAAACCATATTTTTGACTAAACGCCGTTATAAACCCGGCTGTAACCAAAAAGAGAACATCTGGGCCCGTAGTTCGCTTTTATACACAGCACCATCTACCCCATAAATTGTGGTATGGGATCTAAATCTATACTAATATATAAAGCTGAAGAGTTTGTTTGTTTGGTTACGCACTATTAATCTCAGGAACTACTAGTCATATTTGAGAAATACTTTTTTTGTTGGATAGCCCATTTATAGAGGAAGGCTATAGGCTATAGTATATCATCACGCTACTTCCCTAGAGAGCGGAGCAGTAATCATAAATGTTGACAAATCGGGCAAATTTTATTGCATTAATGTAAAATTTATAAGCGACGGTATTAAAAAGGGGAGTTCGAAAAATGTCACGGGCGAAGCTGTGAGGGTCACCTAGTAACTGATAAACTAGATAAACATACTCATAAAATTTATTTCTAATAACTAAAAAAAAACGTTTAAGTAAATCTAGGCCCCCTTCATCAAAAGTGTTCACTGTAGCCAATAGACGTTTGGAAAATTAGCCATATCATTTAAAGCAAGATAAAGTTCCACAAATGATCAGCCATCTAAGCACTGACCGTAACATAACATGTTTAACGGATGCACTAGTAATTGTATGTTAACGCTATTTAAATAGAGTGTCTTTTTTTACAAAGCACGTTCCCATTTTTTCTGTTTACTCAGTAAAAACATCCTATCGCTCTTACTGAGAAGCAACACATCAAATAATCACTTGCTTCAGTCATCTTGTAACAGCTTCCATTCATTGAAATAAAATGAAAGTGTTTGGCTGAGACGATCATTCGTCTTGGTATGTCAGAAATTAAACTATTGATTGACAGCACTTGAACGGTAGCGCTAATTGGCTTAATATAGCCTTTTCTACGATATTACAGAAAGTATTTACAGCTGATAGTCGATTTTATTAAATTTAAAACGTTTGCTAGTTTTGCTAAAGTAGGTATTGTATTCTTTTTCAACATAATCAAAATATGAAGTATAGAGGCATTTCTTGATATATCGTTTGAAGTCTGTCCATATTTATTTTTAGTTTTTATTGTTACTTGATTAATATTAAAAACTATAAGATAGTTTGATGTGATTATAATATTAGAGGTCGACCAAAAGGTCATTATAATAGTACTGTCATTATAAAACTTTCATTTACAAAAAGTGCTGTACGCGGAAGAGATCAGAGCAGTGGATGTTCTAAAAAAGATTCTGTGGGATAGCTAGATTTCACGCTATACTAGCGTAAAATATATATAAAAATAAAGTAAGTGCATAAAAATAATCTCAATACCAGAGATGACAGAATCGTCAAAACCAAAGAGTAGTCATAGAAAGCCAAGACAAAGAAGCATAGAAAACCATGCCACTGGTTTCAAACCCAAGGTTTTACACGGAACCCAAAGATAATGTTGATTTAATGTTAAACAAACAATAAAATGGCTATAAAATAATACAATTATTTTATATAGCAGATACATAAAATGGCTAACGATGCAAAATTTATCTTGAATGCTTACAGACCCACTCCAGGCAATACAGCCTAACCTCATTAGTCTCTATGGAGTATTTACGAGCTTGTTGACACAAAAGTTAAGCAGATTGAGCATATCCTGATTCTAAACCTAGTGACACAATCTTATGCTACGTCCTAGTACTTGTAGATTGATTGCTGGATGGCTTAATATGATATGAAATGAAAATAAAGATTATTTTTGCCGTCACGGATACAGAATAGTTAAGATAATATTTATTTGATGATGTTAAAAGTACATGTGCCTGTGTGATTGTATCTGTGTGTGTGAGAGAAATTCCGTGACAAATGTATTTATTTTATTAATTATCCCTATTTCTTAGCTTACTTCTCTCCCGTCTAGCAAATCTGTTTTACAAAAAGGTTCGGTCCATAATCCATTATTGTATCCAAATTCAACGTATTTTAAGAGACAGGTAATAATATTTTTTTATGATAAACATTAAAGAGATAGAAGAATTAGCATCATCGATCTTTATTCCAGAATTCCTCTTCAAACTATTTGAATTCTGAAAATATTTATATCATATCATTTCTAGAATTAAAATACTTTGATGTCATATTTCCGCTTACACGAAGTAGCAAGCACCGGTTCGCTATCAAAGCTCAATCAACATTTCCCTGAGATAAAAAATCTCAACCTTCACATAAATGTCGTGATGTAACAATAGATAGAAAACAATGCTCATTCACGACTTGCTCGAAGATAACTGCTTGATGCAAGATCAGTTACACTTGACAGTTGAAAGCACATACTCTGCCTTTACATATCCGCTATAATCAATTCTTAACACACTACAGTCAACTCAGTCACCAAATAACAGGTGAAAACAACGATTGACGAGGAAACAATTCTTTACATAAAACTCGATGTACATTACGTATTAAAAACTAATATAACTTAAAGATAAAGGTGCAAATGAAGCAATGGATTAGACAGAAATGGTAGCTAACGGAGAAAGGGAAAGGGCATTAGTAGTGTCGCCTGTGGCATATCCGAGTAGAACTAATGGTGATATCTCGATACAATACGTCGTTATTGTTATAAGAGATTTAATCAGAACATAGATTATCGAGACTGTAATATGTTCCGGACTCTACTTGAGATATGCTTCACGAATAACAAGAACAAAACTGTTTATGCTTATCTTAATATCTGCTTGTAAATTGTTATTAAAATATGAAACTATGTTAACATATTGACAATATTTGACACACTAAAGGCTTACAATACTGTATATGAGAAATGTATATACCATTATAAGTTGCTATTTAAAAAATAAAAAATAATAATCACAACAGCATTTTACTCAACATTCAAACAAATAAATAAATGAATTTGAAACTGTGTGAATTTAAAAAAGGAATCCTAATTAAGATATTGCCACTGATCTCTATTATAGACAGTGTCAACAAAAAGGACAATGATTGTAATCAAAATCTTTTTGCTTAATTAAGTGTCAACCGTAGGTATTACAATCTAAAGGCAGCGTGTGCAACCAATACAAGTCTCAATGCTAATTCCAACGACCTTGATATTGAAACGACAAACCAAAATGAAAGTGAATTAGATTAGTTTTCTCTTTTGACGGTTACGTGTCTGATGACTTAACTAATACCTTCCTGCAAGTTGTAATAGTAATATAAAATTTAATAAATCAAATTTTCTCATATCTATACTAATATTATAAAGCTGAAGAGTTTGTTTGTTTGTTTGGTTGTACGCGCTAATCTCAGGAACTACTGGTCGGATATGAAAAGTTCTTTTTGTGTTTGATAGCCTATAGGCTATATATCATTACGCTACCGCACTGGGGAGCAGAGCAGTAGTCATAAATGTCGGCAAATCGGGCAAATTTTTATGCATCATTGAAGAAGTTACAAGCGACGGGATTAAATAGGTGCGACGGGAGGTCGAAGTATTCCACGGGCGAAGCTGGTCATCTAGTTTTATAATACGTGTCACATTGAGTTGAATACTGAATACAAATAATCATCTATAGCTGTGTGTTGTATGGCTTTGAATGACCTATCGCTACCTGAAGATTGGAGATGATATATAGTCTAGGATATAAAGTGAAAGAAGGACAGCCCTCCATGAATTCGCCCAGCGAATTTTTTTTTTTTAATAATTATTTAATGGCCTGGTTTCTAAGACCTTTTAGCCAAATCTTATTTTTTATATCATATTTCTTCAATCTTATCTTCTAATTAGTCCTGTCCAGTCGATGTCGTGTCCTCAGGCTACGTCCTGGTTCTTGCCCTCAGTATAATGGTGATTCTTATACTAAGGTTGTCAGTGGACGTTTCACGGCAAGAGAGAAAATAGCATTTCACTGCATAAATATCATTGTCTTTCACTATAGCACGTTAACACAACTTTTATGTCCAAGAAACCACCACTACCGCACATAAAACAAGATAAATGCACTAGTTTTAGAAAATAATATAAAGCAAGCGTCCGCACTTGTCACTCTTCCCGCCAAATGTCCATTCGCCCAGCGAATATAGAATCCATTGCGTAGAAGATAAAAGAAATACAAATAGGTATTCGACAGTAAGAAATGGAGTAGGTGATCCCCATAGTCTCAAACCCTTGTGATGCCCATAGTACTAAAACCAGTAAAGTAAATTTTGTTTAAATCTATACTGAAAATATAGTTTGTGAAGTTATAGAAGTAATCTTTGGATCGACTGAATCAACTTTGAAAAATATTTCACCGTTAGAAAAATATATTATTCCTGACTGCTATAGACCCGGGAACAAGTTCCTGTAGGAAACCGGTACGCAAAAACTTTAGAGCCGGAAGTATTAGCTAGCAAATTTATATTATAAGTCACAAGATTTACTATTAACAAATTACGAAACCCCAAGCTCAATAACACTGCTCAATAAAATAGAATTCTGTAATAATATAGTCAACAAAAGTGTTGATTCAATTGTAATGTATTATCGTATACCTTTTTCGTATTAATGTCGGTTTGAGTAACAGCACTGTCTAATTAAAATAGGCCTGGATGTTTCAAATCTTAAGTGGTAGGTAGTTGTAAACAGTGTTGGTTGTTAATTGTGTTTGGGTAACCTAAAAATAGGCATAGCAGCTACCAAATATGAGCTCGGAGCATTGAAAAAGCTTCCTCGAAATGGCAAGATTATAAGAGTAATTCTTCAATCGTTGAACAAAGTTTATTTACTTTCTTTACTTTAAGATATTTTGCTGTTTTAAACATTTACAGTAAACGTTACAACAAAAACAGTCAATATTGGTACACTGGTTGAAAAAAACAGTTGGTAATTTTGATATCATTCACCTCAATACCATATAATACTCAATACAAACCATAAACCCTCAATTCGCTAGATGTCGTCATGACTTTCCATCAGGCAGACGGCGTCATTTTGGCGAGCTAGATATAAAAAAATAAAAAATAAACATACTTATATAAATGATTATTTTAAATAATGTAATTGTGATTACTCACGTAATAAAACATTTTTTTTATTTATCTGAAGTTGCTGGCAGGTATACAGACAGAATAAGTATGAACGCATATAAAATAGAATTGAATAAAATATAACTTTTTTGTACACCATGTTAAATTATAATAATAATAATAAAAAATGAATTAATAATTATTATTAAAATGGTAGACGCCGTTTTCATCAATAGCTTAATTCATCCGATCCATTTAATCCCCAACCCAATAGCCCATTTCATAGTAAGCACATTTTACAATAGTTAAACTCCCATTGGGGTCATCCATAACCATTCTTCTATATAAGGCGGGCGTGGACTATCTGCAGTGGGGGTCCCATTCCCTACTAGATTAAAATTCTCAAAGGGCCTCTGTAAGCCTATCAAAAGTCCGGGTATCTTCATGAGAAAAAAGAAGAAGATACCCGTGTAAAGAAGAGACATAATTTTTTTTTATATTTAATATTTTTAAATGTATTTGTTTTTTATAGATATATTTAAAAATGTAATTTATATGTTTGTATTGTAAATAAAGAAAGAATAATAATATCACAAAGATTTTTGCAAGATATTGTATAAAGGACGGCCTTATCACTAAAGAGTAATTTAATGTAACTCAACTTATCATGAGTAAAGTATGAAATCATTAAGTGTACATAAGTGTGCGAGCAACTGAAGACGGTAATGGTGGCGGTTTGACATAATTTTTGTGTATTTATGAAAGTTTGTTCTGTAAACGATCACTGTGTTACGCACTTTGTGGCATTTACATTTGCGAGCGTTTCCGTGCTTCGGAGTCAAGTTGAAGACCTTATGGGCGGCTTGAAAAAGTTAAGCAACAGCATGTAGCCACAGCTTGCGTCTGTCTATTTCAACACGACAATGGGCTCACTACCTATTACGTAGGACAGGAATACACATGGTGGCCATATAATATGCCCACTTTTCACCATGTGTATTCCTGCCACTCCTTTGGGGATAAGGCGTGATAGATAAAATTATGAAGGTTTAGGTCTTGTAACGGCAGATAAGCGTACGGCACACCTACGAAAAGTGGTCACCGTAACCTACGAGTATGACATATTATAACCGCGCTGTTGACTGTGTTAAAACTTAAGTTCCCTTTTAAAGAAACCCAGACTGTAGACGTTAATGGGCGCACCGAACGCAAATTATGAGGATAAACACCCGTCTGTGGTGAGGCGGTGTGATGATGAAAAGTAATCGTGGGCATCGTATCACAAATGGCATAGAACCATTATTCAAGTGGAGGCGAAAACTCTCTAATCGCCATAGTGCTCGATGTAACCGCTTACAAGAAGTAGATCTATAGAAATCGTAAAACAATTTTTAATATTTCTGTGAGTAAATCTTTGATAATCCTCGTAGTTCATACTTGTACTGAGTTATACAGGTAAAGCTGATATCCAGATGCACCGGCTCAAAGGTACTCCAAGCGTGGCCACACTTACGACTTTATAGAATTACCATAATGAAACAAGTATCAATACAACAAAGGTTAATAATCTAAATATTATTTACATAACAAAAAACAGTTTTTCTTGTAGGCAATGAAATTCTTTAAATTCAATTGGTGTGCTATTAGAAATCGCGACATCAACATTAAAATTGGCGATACTGTAGGTGGGTAATGAATCTATTCATATATTAATTTGATGACAGGTTGTTAATTTAGCTATTGTTCAAAGAACTTTTAGAGTAAATGAAAACAATTATACTAACAGACTAGGAGAAGCACTTTCTTTTATAATATGACCATCTAAGTCTTAGTGATAAGTACGAATATGTTATAAATTTGCTCCTACTGTAACATGGAATAGCTTTTGTCAGAATATTAACCTTTGCTTTATTTGTCGTTATATTGCTACATAAATTTTCATGAATTTGTAGATAAATATTTATGGCATTATGGAGAAGGTTCATAGCTTTTTACGCTTTAACATCTTCTAAACCAATATAATTAAAATTTTATACACAAGTAGACACCCCAACACATAGACTACTTTTTTTGGGATCAAATTCTTGGGAAATTAGTACACGAAAAATTTTACTTTCGTTTTTCTAAAGTCATGGGCTGGTTACTACATATATATATCGATTCAAAAACTTGTCCACTGATATACTTAAGATACTCGTAAATATATGTGACTCATTCTATGTGGGTATTGCCCATTCTCATTAAACATGAGACAGACATAAAAATATCTATATTCAGCTTTACAAAGACGCTATTTCGCTCCACTTACCCAGATATTACAAATTTGGTAACAATGCCATCGGCTTAATTGCAGTTGTCCAAATGTATTTTTTCTATGACTATCATTAGTGTCCATTTTGTATAAATGCTTTTTTCCTTGAACTTGCCTTAAAAGGACATTAGAAATTTGTGAAGACAAAGATTAATGTTATGTCAAAGGCTAATATATTGTTTCTTAAACATAGATAGCTACGCTTTCATCTTAGACATCATCGGTGCTTTTGATGTTATTGTTATTTATATTCACTGTATAAGCTTTCACAATATCTGCATTGTTTTTATGAGCAGTATCGTGATGGTCTTTCACTCGATAAATTTTGCAAATATTTATACTAGCGGCTACGCCTGTGTCTTACTTCGAACTCCAGTGGGCACCCGTTTGACCCATACATCCCGAAATGTATAAATTTCAAAATGAAGCATGGAAATTTTAATTGTTGACATTTATTGGGTAGTAGCGTAATGATATATAGCCTATAGCCTTCGTCGATAAATGGGCTATCTAACACAAAAATATTTTATCATATCGAAGATTAAAATAGATTAACGTGTTCAACCTAACAAATTCTTCAGCTTTTTTAATATTAGTATGGATGTACACGACAATAGCTTGTGCACGTACGTACGTACGTAAGTATAAGTCCTATTATTTTCTCTACGGGTCCCACGCTATTTAGACTCGTTTACGTCCGAATAAGAAACTTAAGACACTAATTTACTCAGTAGTCGGAAGTCTGGTAAGATAACACCATTTAACAACTTTGAAAGGCACCTTAGCCTATGGACGTTTGCAATACCAGAGTGCTGCACTCGCCCTACCATCCCTAATGCCAGTCTGTACTCAGACCGTAAAGTTTCAAAGAAACCATACGTACATGTTAAATGTGACTTAATGCTCACAGACAAGTGCAAGAATGACCAAATGTTTGCAGTTTGAATTATAGAGACCCTTGAATGACCTTCTTCACAAATCTCGGTCAGGGAGATGCTAACCGAGAACCAAACGGAAAACCGCGTAATTGTACCGCTATATACAATTGGAACAATGGCACAGAAGTGCATTTACAATTAGTAGCAAATGCAGCCTTTAATTAAGGCGAATCATTATCATTACCCTGATCTTAATTGAATGAAAAGGTGTGAGATTCTATCGATTTGTTCGCAGGTCAACAAGCAATTGTATTGTACCACTGACATAAATGAGAAGCTCATTTTAAACAGAAACTAATTAAGCACACTGATATATTCAATCTTAAGATTATTACTTAAAGAAAAAACTAAAAAGCCTAAGTAAATTATATAAATTAACTTCTTTAATTTTTGTTTTTCTTATTTACGTGGTTTATACATAAATCGCAAAATCATGAATGTAAACGATCACTACGATAAGCATCTTTCGCTATGGCTGGTCCTCTCTGTCAGGAGCTCTGGGACTATCCTTCCGAGGGCTCTCCCGGGACTCCTGGCCATAGACCGATGGAAGGGTAACGTGTGGTTTTAGTCGGTAGTAGTCCGGCGCAGCATGCAGGAGGATTTCAACACGAAAAAAAAAATGGTTGGTCCTCGAATAGGTTTTTATTCGATTTAGGCGACATTTTTGTTCACGAGGGTTTCCGTGCTATGGAAGGCCCAGTATTTTGCTCATATGCAAGCCATAACCTACGACTGCCAATTGCAGAATGCGCATTGAAAAAAAAATTCAAAGAATACTTACGATAAAATGTAGTCGTACTATACCTCTGCCACCCCTTCGGGGATATAGACGTGACAGATACGTTACTTACCCATAAATCGTTCTTGACACCCGCGAAACTATCCAGTACTTTGGCAGAAGTCAGGAACGATTTATAAATAAACATTAATTATGTTTCTCTTTTTGATGTAATAATGAAACTTAACAATATTTTAAGACAACTATATAATAGTCTTACCGATTATGCTATAATAATAATAATGAAAACTTTCTATAAACATAAGTGCGTGTATAGAACCAATGACAAGACATAAATCAATCTAACACTTTCACTGGTTCGATAGAAAATACAACAGAAAATACAGAACCTTGTGCTGAGCAGACAGGACCATCGATCATATTACACAACACAGACCTCGACATAATTCTACAAAATTGTTATAATACTACACATACTCCACCTATTTCAATAATCCTCAAACAGATGTCTGTACACCAATATTTACTAGCTATTCATACAGTGGCCGCAAATAATGCAACAAAGGTCACAGGTGCAGAACCCAATCATAACATCATATCTTGTACACGTCTTAAGCATATAAAATAAATTAGCTATATTCTGAGTTAAACAAATTTATTCAATTGCTGATATTTTTCATTGTAGTTGATGATTTATTAAAAGCAATATTTGATTTCGTTGCGTTTGCATGCAATGAAGTTATTTACGAATTAAACTGTTAAAATAAGATAAGATCATTAACGGATATGATTCATAATTTATGAACATCACACGCACCGGAGTCTCACATTGACAAGGCATTACAGATAATTTGACGATACACAAGCCCTATTATGCAGTAATAAGATATAATAAACTTGACAACGTTTCGCAACTTAGTCAAGTACGAACAAGGCCGTACATTTGATCTCTGTTGTCTGTTCTTAATAGATGTTTATTAGACAAACGATTAGTTGCAACATTGATTTTGCAAGGTTTTAAAGTAGATGTTTTACCGAAAGTGGTTTCATCTGTATCAGCGTTAACAGAAGCATTGTTTGCAGTTCCCATGTCCATGACCTGTGTTGTCAGAGTGTAATCGATGTATGCGAGTACACGTAATGGTAATTCAAACATAAGAAATATCCGTTCGTGTGCAATATCATAAAGTTGAAGGATCGGTATCGGATTTGGTTAGGTGAGAGGCGTTTGCTTCGCTAGCCACTGGTCAATTCGTGTTTAAGTTTTAGTTTGGACATATTTATTGGAATAAAATCATTCAGCGTTTTATTAGAAATGTTTTTGTAAGTAATCGTTTGATTTTCTGACCTGTGGACCATATTTTATTAGGTTTTAATTGCAGAAGAAAATTAGTACGACTTTTTTGTTTTCCCATTGAATGCTTTATTATTATGTTAACTTATAAATTAACTAAGATGTTTGAATTTTGAATTTACTATCATAACCTTGGTTAAATCAAAAGTCTAAATATGTGAACATCTCTTATACAATGTCTTTGGAATAAATCATACTTACAGTACTAGGCAGGAGTAGCAAAAAAGGAGGTGGTACTATGTTCGACATTTTGTCTGTTGTTTTAATATCCATGCATGCTTGTTATTAGCACTATCATCCGTCGCCGTCTTTTAGGGCTGCGACAGTAATGTAAGGAATTTAATTTTCCTTTCCTGGCTTGTGCCACCTCAGTGGAATAAAAAAAGGGGATTTGAAATTTTGAAGATCACAATTTTTTGGATTACGATTCAGATCTGCACCATGTGATTTAATGTTGACACTTCTTTCTTTGAAGCCAATTCAAATAAAGCGGTGTTTCTCACACTTATATTAAACGACAAATTGATAATTTCATTGATATTAGAGATTTACGCATCTATTACTTCAGGTAGAGTGTTATCTACAAGCCCTTATCATTGGAATATATCGACAAGATAAAACTATATCTGTCATCTTGAGATGATGCTTTTATATACATTATCATGGCTTATCATGATGTATCATAGTCAATATAAATAAAAATTCATTGAATCTATTAAGGGTTTTCCTAGTTCTACTTGTAATATTACAAAATTCTTATGATACAATTGACAATACAAACATGCATATAACATTCTTCCCCGAAAGGATGGGCAGAGGCATTATAGTATGAACAATTCACCAGTTATATTTTTTCCCCCGAAATAGGCGCTTCACACATGTTAATACTCTGAGCTGGATGATGTGTGCGTGAGCGTCATCGGCATGCTGTGTTTACTTTTGTCGGCAGTAGCCATTACAGCATATATTTTTTAATTAATTCAGATGTCTATAAAATGTTAAAATATAACCTAATGACAAACCACAGTAGCAAAGTTAGACAGACGTATCACTTGACCTAAAATCCAGTCGATTTTGTTTCACGTGTCGTGTATGGCTGAGTGCACTTGTAGACAAGTGCCTATTGTATAAGCAGACTTACTTACCTACATGATAAAGTTACAACACTAATGAAGTTTGTATAGTACACAAATGGATATTTTTTTAAAGCAATTACTTTGCTAAAATTACTCATAATGTACACACAAATGTATGAATAATTAATAACAAGCTGAGAGGGCCTACTACTGTACACGTGACTACTTACTATTACTATTGTCTACTACTATTGACTGTAAAAAAAACAAATGGTTGGTAAGAACAGTATCTGGACTTACCTGATAATATATGAAAAAGAGATAGGACAGGACATCACACAGGCACAACTAATTTATAGTCTACTTGCCTTCACGTGAGCAGATTGCTCAAAAACGACAAGGTCAAAAGTACTCGGATACCCAGACTTGCATGTATGAAACGATTAATACATGAAAGAAGTATACTTGAATCGCAAAGCCTGGCGATGTGTCCTAGCTGACAATCTCGTCAGGGATATAGCGTGAAGATAGCAAGCAATACAATATTATCAAATTTGTTGATTCTCTTACTGCAGAGGTTGTATTGCACTGTCCCTGGCTGTTACAATTTTGGTAAGGATTACATATTGGTTTGATTTTCTCCTGTACCGTGCCCTATGCGAGTAATAATGTTTGCACCCTATTACGCACAATTTTAATAATTTTGGTTTTGGTATTTTTGGTATAAATATACCCTTAATCTCGATAGAAATGGATAGTATTTTTATTTGAACAATATCCAAATAATTTTATCACCGTTCATTGACTTGAAGTCATTTGCATAAAGTGTTGCATCACTGCCATTTTAGAGTCTGCATTTTCAATTTCAAATTTGAAAAAATCTTTCTTTGCAACTGTTCGAGTCAATACGATCGAACACATTTTGCTGATCCAGCAACAGACAGTATGTCCGATTTGGGTGCGCGGCACCTTCAGTGCCTTTGCGGACAGCAAACCGCGTGCACTCCTAGCAAATAACTATCTATCAGCATTAGCCTAATATTAGCATTATTTTAGCATAGTTTGAGTGTAAATTCAGATATAAACTTTTAAACTTATTTCGGTCTTTACGTTATCACTATAACCAACACAACCACGAACGTCGCATATCGTACAGCAACATTCGCCATATTAGCTAGACTTCTTCTTTTCTCATTCCTACCTAAAATATTTATTAATTATTACTTTTTTTATATTACGAAGAATATTTATTGTGCGAAAGTAGAGGGTAAGTCTCGATTAGACTTACATTTGAAGACCACGACAGCAGATTGCTCAAAAACGAGAAGTCTAACAGTTTTCCTATTCTATTAAACGCTTAATGAATCTGCATGGAGCGAAAGAAATATGCATGGATGGCGATCTCTCCCCTCTGACAACCCCGTCAAGGATACAGTGTGTCCATAGATGGATATATACTTCATGTGTGGTTGGTTTGGTATACTTATATGTTTGCGCCAATAATTTCTATTCCGGGATGTCGGAATGCGTAAATTATACCTGTTTTGGTTGAGCATCTTGGTTACACTGCTCCACCATTTAACTAGTGGTCATCCTCGCCTTCTTTAGTTCTCCGGTAAGCTTAGCTCTTTGAAAGACGTGATTTTGGTGGCTTTCCAGGTCAGCTAGTACATAAATAAACGGATTTTTCGACTGGCGTTCGCAAATCCGATACTTAGTTAATTTGATTGTTCATATCTCAATTTATAAGCCACTAACTACAGACAGGGTTTTATAACAGTTTATTTACGATTGTTGCTGTATCACTACTAACAGTATAAATCCCGTTAATCATTTGTGTTATAAACATTCGTGATTTAAAAAATAAATACACACCGTTCGTCACGACATGTTTATTAGTATTTTGAGTGTCTACAAAAAAAGGAATGCAAAAATTTAAGCGCTTATAGCCGCGCCTGATCAGTATTCTGTTACGAACATTCATTAAGCAAGTTACGTACTAGTGTTGTAGTAAGTGGGATAAAAGACCTCTGATGAAATATGAGCTTATAATATGCATCTGAAAGGAGTGACTAGATATAGTAGTCACGTATACAAGGCGACATATACTTATAATAGTGTAAGAACTGAGCCTTCATATGTTGTTACACATGTAGTAAAAGTTCTGCCGCAGACATCTATGGCAAGTGTGTCATAGACGTCTGCGGCAGACCACACAACAGACTTAAGGTGCACGGTACGAATGTATAGAATTGTACCTTAGAAACAATTTTGAAAAGCAATTACTATGATAACTTTTTCAAAATTAAAATTTTTAAGTGGAAATTTTTTTTCAGTCGCCTGTGTGCCGGTCGATGGCGCCTTACGTCGCCTTAAGACATAAAGAGGTGGATGAATTCGTTACTTTAGGGCAGGTCACGGTTTTATAGTTGGAAAACGCGTCCGGTACGTTGAACCAGAAGACGCTGTATGGAATCCATCTCGTGACAGAAAAAAAATCCACTTTAAAATTTAATTTTATAGTTGTACCTATAATCATTCGATTTGTGATAACACCTGCCTAAAGATTAGAAATATTTTGGAATTAGTAGTAGTAGTCGAATTACTATTTCATAAATTAAGACGAAAAAAAAAACACTTTAGTCGAATCGAATACTAAAATTAAACTAATATAGAAGATGTAAAGATTATCTCACCATGAAACATTATCCGTCATGTCGAAAACAACTTTTTGTGTCATCGTAACAATGTATATTTAAAAAAAATATTCTCTGGTTACATATTCAAATCACGCTCTGTGAAACAGACCGACAATATTCGTACGATGGTAACGGCCTTCAATTGGACTTACTAATGAATGTAAATACTGTAAACACATATTTACATAACCATAAGATAGGCAAGGAAGTGGCACATCTTTTGGACACCATGATTTCATACAACATGCTATATGATATTTAAATGGTTGAATAGGGCAATGGCTGATATATGTGTCATACCTGTCAACGGGTGCCGTCTGTTGGGATAGGTCAGCTCATAGCTATTGTAGCAATTATTACAAATAATACTATTAAAATTTAAGGCAAACTAAGTTTAGTCGACTGTTCTCACATAACTTCAAAATAACAATGTAAATGTAAGTTAAATATTGTAAGCCATACCTACATTTTAAAAGAGTATCCATGGAGTTTACTTAAAAGATTCTTCGTCATAAGGGTAGGCTGTCCTTAGAACTGGCGACTAAAATCGCTCTTATTTTGATTTTGTTTCTTTTGTATAAACTCATTACTTTAAAATTTGTTCAAACATCATGTAAATAAAATTAATGTAATCACTGGCAAATAGAAAAGAGTGGCCATGAGTTTTATTGCCAGGTTCTTCCTCAGGCTCTACCTATTGCTTTGCGAATCTGGCAGTAAACTTGACGTTCATAAGTGTTACCTTGTGACCTACATGAACAAAGATTTTTTTCTTCAAAAAAAAAAGGCAAATAAAGACGAAGGTAAAAAACCTTAGGACTTTTTATAATAAAAATTCAGTGTTCCTAACAAATGGAGAGACTCTTACAGTATTCTACAGCATTCTTGTGCCTATTGTAATAGCTTTTACCAGTCTATTTTGGTATAATACCAATGCATGATATAAAACCTTATTGAATACAGCCATTTGAAATTATTTTCAACGCCAGCGCTTGTATTATTGTCGATGTTTGATTGTTAAAACGGATTTCTTATTATTGATCAATTTGTTTTTTTTTTCTTGATGGCATTAATCATCTTTGAAAATACTTAAACTCAACTTTATCACATTCATGCTAGTTTTATAATCTGCTGCAAAAGTTCAAGTCCAAAGGAAAACTTAAAACCACTGTCCAGTTAATAGATTAACACATTAGAATAATAACTTTCATTAGCGTTGTTTATTATTACTAACGCGGTTTTACTCTCGCGTAAATTTCGGAATCACGGGCTATCGTATATGCTATGCTAAATGACTTTCGTTGCGTCGTCGACACAAAAATGGTCCTTTAAATCGGATGAACTTTACTTCAATGCATTTACTTTAAATATTACCCGCTTCATAACAAACTTTTGCTTTTTATGCAATAGATATTTATCGTGTATTGTTATTTTATCAAGTTAACAATATTTCGATTCCCTCTCGAATATAGCACTAGTTTATATCTAGTAAATTTAAAAAATAGTTTACTGTCTTCACGCTTTATCCCTGACGGGGTTGATCAGAGAGGACAGGTCGCCAGGCATCGCGATCTATGCATACTTCTTTCGCTTCCTGTAGATTCATTAATCGCTTCATACATGGACGTCTGGGTATCCGAGTACTTTTGACTTTTCCATTTTTGAGCAATCTGCTCACGTGGCCTTCATATATAAGTCTCGCTGTACCCTGACTCCTTCTACCCTCAACATTTTTTTTTAGTTTTAAGTCCTACTTATCATATATTATAGTAATAATGTGAAAGTATTTCGAAAATTTCAACATCGAGGTCAATCTAGAATCAATTATTCATCAACTAAGAACTATGACGATGTACTTTTTAAGTATATTAAAAAAACAAATAGCCTGTTACAATCCATTTCTATTACAAATCAGGTATTTTTGCAATAGCTGGAAGTAAATTTTAAGCCCATGGATTCTATTACAAAGGGTTGTATAAGATCTAACGAGATACCATCCCGTCTGGCCAACGAGGCCAATCACCCTCGCCAAATAGAATTTGGAGAGGCCAAATTCCAGCAAAAATTGTTATAGGCGGATTTAATATAGGCAAGTGCTGTATTATAATAATTAATGGTTCTTAAATTGCACGCAAAATCTGTCTAGGTGATTACTATAGACCTTTCCCAGATAAGATGAGAAAACTAATGAAAAATTCAACTTAAAAACAGTATTCAAATATTTATCAATTCTCCAAATATAAACGTGTTTGAATTTCGAACACATTCATTCAGTGTGAATAACATTTACTTTTTTGTTTTCTGTAATTCGATCAACTGAACAAAAGTGACGCACGACTGGACTCGTTCGGCCTCTTATTTTTTTTTTCATTGGTATCGCGTATATTAGGTGTAGGTATTATGTTAGCCGAAAAAGATTGAAGATCAAAAGTTTATTTGTTAAATTTATTATCACTTATGAACAAATATCTATAAACAAGTTTTGCCAATTAAATATTATTGAAAATGAATTTATGGTATAAAATAACTTTTTTGACTGTCTCGGTGGCGCAGTGGTAGTGTATGCGACTATTTGTACGATCCATTAATGTTTGTTTCGGAGTTTGGATGTTTCCTATGTATTACCTAAAATGTGTGTATTTAGAAATATATAAGTTGGTCTATCAGTTAACACGAGCTTATATTAGCTTAATTTGGGCTTGAAGGTGCTACGAAAAATGTCTCTCAATATTTATTTGTTATTTAAACAAATCATACAAAATTTTATGGTTATAAATTTTACTCGATTTATTGTTTTATTTAATTAATTAACTAAGTTTTAAATATTAATTTTCGTTTAAAATGAATATCGATAAGACCAATTATGTGCACGTCCTTGTCTGTTCATTTATTCAAAACTCTGAAATATCAATTAATGCCTTTAATGCATTTCCTAATAATAGTAACCGAACCCTAAAAGCAATTAGAAACTGTTTCAAAACTTCAATTAAATCGGCTGCATAGATCATAACAATAGGACAGTATTTCTCAAGTCTACCGTAATGCACGGCCTTGCCATTATGACCTGTGACAACGAACCTGACGAAATAAAAAAAAAGATAGCTCTATAGTCTTAAGAAATAGCGGCAAAAGTAATACATCATCAAAACATCAGCAGAAAGTCAATGTTGTCAAAAATATTTTCGCTACTATTAAAAAATAAAGAAAAAGACATTACTATAGCTACGAGTATATTGAGAACAAATTTGGCTTAGAAAAAATACAATAAACTTAACGTTGCAATGTTTTTTGCTTGCACAAAGCGCTCAATTGTCGTTTTTTCGTCGAGTTTTTGCACATCTGTTTGGTCTAAAATAGATTGACAGACACATGGCACTTTCGATTGATGCAAAACATTTGTGAGGTTCAACCACGTCGTCTGTGTATGCAAACATTATATGGACCGAAAAAAAAAACATTTTGAAACTTAAAGATCCGGAAAAGGTGCACTGACACGCAACAGACTTACGTTCGAATTTAAATGTCCATCTATTGCCGACTACTAAATTTAAAGCAGCGAAATGATTTTAAAAAGAGAATTAAGGCCAATCTAAGATGAATTGTCGATGATAGATAATTTACTGATTACTCCAAATTGATAAATCATTGTTTATTCGTTGACCAACTTATTTTTTACTGCCATGTGCCGATTTAAGTTGTCTTTAGTCGCAAATATTAGTCCATCGTTTTCTTTAACAAGGGCAAGGACTGTTACTCGTGTAAAATATTGGTTCTCTTCGTTTATATCATTTATGAAGTATATTATTTTATTACTTACTGAAATGTTTAACAGCACTTTTACTTGGAAGCCGACCTGAATACTGTGGGAGACTGCCCGGCGTTCCGTAAAGCGTAGAATCCAGTCACTCACACTGAACACACCACTATGAAAATCAAGTTAGCACTTCACGAAAGTCCTGGCAGCGCGGGGTCCGAGACTAAACCCGTTCCGGAGGATAACTAATTCCGGTTTTAGAAGGTCACTTTGCACGTTAGCCGGGTTTTAAATAGACTGTTCCAATTCAACAATATAAGGGTTGAAAGGGAAGTCCCGATTAAATTTACGTACGTTCGACGAAAACTTTTTTCGCGTAGTCGGAGTGTCAATGTCGCGGCGCCAACGACACAAGTGTCGCGATCGGCGGCACGGGGCAGACTGGCGAGCGCTGTAAAAATACGGTAGTGTGCAATCGAAGCCTCCGTGTCGCGACGTACTTGCACATGTGTGTAGTAGACTTGCGAATTCCTCTACGACTGTAGAGCTAACGATACGTTGATTCTTCAAAGCGTATTTCGAATGCGCGTTTAGTTGACATTGATTGAACTCATTGTGTTACAAAAAAGCAATGTATTAGATAATTTTCACTTAAGTTGACAGGGGACATATGAAAAGTATATCCGGGCAAGGTATCAGGTTCTAGAGGTTTGCTCATTTATTGTTATGGGCCGCAGTCGGGTGCATAGTTTTATGAAATTGGCTTTTTGTTCATACTGTCTGGTCATGGGTCCTAAAGAAGCTTAAAGTTATATTAGCAATGCAGTGCGCTGAACTCTGACTGTAAAAATTCATTACCAAGTATTGCTTTTTTTTATTCAAATGTGTCGGTTATCTTGATTTTGCAACATACATATCTCAGAAGTCTGTTACTTAAACTAAACTTAGCAACGTTTAGGTAATAACAAACATTTATAGACTTGACCTGTGTCTGACTGTTGACTATTCCAAGAATTCCACCAGTTCTAATAGTGTCTCAATGACAACGTAAACTTTATGGTTTTTGTGACTAAAATTAACAATAGAATAGATGACTGGCAACACAGTATGTATAAATGTCAAAACGTCATGGGGAAACTTCTTAGCATAGAAATAAGTACTACGTAACTTATTATATCTTTGCTTCTAGATGAAACAGATACTATGGGCGTCGTTTTGCAATATCATATCATTTAGTATAATTGACTTAATGCATGAATATTTTTTTTTAAATAGTTAAAGTTTAAATATTAGTTAAAGCAAGCAAACCCGGTCTCTGAAGAGGGCTTTGAGTGCTACTGGAAATGAGATAATTTTGTACGCCGAGATTATCTGAAAATAGGGTTCAGGGGTAGCCCAAAGCCAAAACTAAAAATATTCCTCTTGACAATATTATATACTGTATTCAATGACATCCGAAATACATTAAATATGTGATAACCTTTGAAAATGCCGTAAGGCGAAACCGGTCAGGTAAAATAATAAATAAGTGGAACAGTACAAGTGTTTTTGTTCAAGATGTGTAGCAAGTTCCACCAAGTGCCATCAATCAACAGTGTAAACAGTGTAAAAATATTCCAAAACAAAAAATCTAAAACACACCCAGCAGCTAAAAAAATCTGTACCGCAGGCTTCAAATTGAAGTTCTATCAGAAATGGCGGAGGATTTGTTGCACAAAATAAAGCGATTGTGCTTTATTTTTAATGAATCCACTCTACTTAGTACCATACCATCAGTCTACTACCGTAGGGATATTTAAATATCAATCAAGGGAGGTCTACTAAAAGAATAAGTTGACACTATCACTGTACAATAAATAAGAAATGTTTGGGAGGTCCAGTAAATAAAGAAAAAAAACCTTTCGTAAAAAAAAATCTGTCTGACTCTACTTTTGGTGATAAATCACACAAATACAAGCTTAGGTCTCACGAACCGTACTTATAATAAACATTCTCTGCTAGACATGTATTTCTCATTATGCGGCAATGCACTTGTTTCAAAACATTTTTTTTTAAATTACTATCTGGACGTGATCTATGCCTTATTTGCAAACGCATTATACTTGAGTAACTTTTCTAGTAAATTTTGCGCATTAAGTAAATTCGCACAAGGAAAATATAACAGTTAACCTTAACTGGCGACAGAGGGCGTGCTATACATACAAACATCTGTTCACAAAATGCCCTAACAGTCCCACGCTCCAAATTACCAATAAAATGTACATGATTTTGATATTATTGTGGGCTGGGCTTGTTAAGTTGATTTGTTTTAACATTTACCATGTTTTGTTCTCGGACAGTGCCTTGAAGCCACTAGCTAAAAGCTATTTCATAACTTATAGTTTATTTATCGGCTATATAATAAAGTTGAAAAAAGGGTAATCTACGGGTTACGCGTTAATCTCATGAACTACCGGTTCGAATTGCAAAAATATTTTTGTGCTGGATAGCCTATTTGTCGATGAACGCCAAAAATTATATTAATCATGCTATTATTCAGGAGAGAGAAGCAGTAATCATGAATGTCAACAAATCTGGTAAAATTTCATACATTATTGTAAAATTCCACGGAGTTTAAAGTAGGTCACGAGTAAAGTCGCGGTAGTCAGCTAGAATATGTATAAATAATTATGATTTTAACAGCTAATTTACCAGGACTGCCCCCAATTCTAAATGAGGGTACTCCAATACTCTCAACTTCCTACTATCAGAGTTTTCACTCAACAACTTAAGAAGTTTAATAGACGATTAGATGTTAAAGTAGCCGGATACATTACAACTAAAAGAGTTTCAAAGTAAACAATGCTAATACACTTTGGTGATGGGAAAGTAGATGTTCCGTAAGTGGGCCGCGACCGCATCAAGAGTACTGTGGGACCACCTACTTTATCTATCATACTATTGAATTTGTTGCTGCGTAACTGAATACTTGACTTTATGACAGTTTCCATCTCTTGAAAGTAATAAAGAGACTAATTATAACGCTTGAGGTATTCTAAAGAACAAGACTGACAGAGCTGTTTCCGTCAAGGTCGCTGATTTAAATCCTTCTTTGTGTACCCTACACACTACGGTGCGAGTGCTATTCAGAGTTTAAAAGAAGTTTAATCAGAAAATATCGGCAAAGCTTTTGACCGAGTTGATACTCGTACCGAAGATTTATTAGAGAGACGGACTGGGCAACTGGGAGTTTTACCAGAACAGAAAAAAAAACGTTAAAGAAAGGTTATTGCTGCAGAAACTAAAACGACAAGAGATATTTAGATATAGGCAAATCTGTCAAAAATGATGAAGGGCCCGTCAATAAGTGATTACTGTCGGATCGTATTTCTCTTTCTGTATGAAGTTGTATCATGAACTGTTCTTATCTTATCTTACTGTTAGGATCTTGCCTTAGCACTGCGGCCCTACTGGGCCTTTTGTGCTGTACCCTTACTCGTTACTCATCCTCCCAGTACCTTCATATATTTTAGTACTCTAATCAGGGGGATGTGCCTGTAGTCATCCGGTGTCGGGTATGCCCTTCTCAAAAGATTCTTTCTTCTTGCATTAAACGCCACGCTTAACCCATGAAAGCAAATAGAGAGACCGGAGAAATAAACAAGAATCAGGCTTAAACATTATTAATATCGATGATTAAAACTCTTTACAATCCAACAAATGTTATAGTGTTTCTCTTCCTATATAGCGGTGTATCACAAACTGTTAGAGCCGACTAATTATTTGAAGTCTGCAATTACAAATAGTTCCTTATTGCATAAACGAGGGTAAATTAAATAAGAAGATGCAAAACAGTGCACGAAATCTTTTTCTTTTTCTCGTTTTTGACATTTTAACACGACGTTGATGGTTAATTTAAATGACTTCCATCTAACACTAATAGTCCAGTCATTATATACATTTAGAAATGCAAATGAACCGAGAAATCCAAATTTTGGATATTACTTCTAGAAAAGCTTAAGTTCAAATTGTCGACCAAAATAACCAGATGGGTTTTCCGCCATCTTGAAAAAGGTTAAAATAATAAAAAACAAAATAATAAAATTGTACGGGAAACCGAGTTATGATGAAAGAACTGAATTTAACTTTTTTCAAGATGGCGGAAAACCCATCAGGTTATTTTGGTCGACAATTTGAACTTAAGCTTTTCTAGAACGTAACATCCAAAATTTGGCTTTCTCGGTTCATTTGCATTTCTAACCCGATTTTTCCGACGTAATGACTGGACTATAATCAAAACAAATCAAAACGATAGTAGCCTTTTTAAATTAGAAAAGGTTTTGAAAAATTTAATCAAATTGCAGAATAAAAATAATAATAAAGGTATATTTATTATTCTTTTTATTCTGCAATTGAAGTCATCTAGATCAACTTATTATTATTATCATTATTTAACATCTTATCTACTATCTTTACAGGTATTTCCTGTGCTATGGAATTTGGAAAACATATTTCAAAATTCATACATAGAAAATAGCTAAACAGCCGAAACCAAACGAACCAACAAACCCTTGCTTTTTAATATAATACGAAACAAAAGTAACTACAATAGTATGTTAACACCCCCAGTATCATCAATGAATGACATGCAGAACTTTACTAAAAGTATCTGAATCAAGTGTAGAGACGCACCTTTTCCTCTCTCGTCACATTTATGATTCATACAGAAAACCCAACTTTGCAACTTCTTATGAATCACATCTGAGGCAAATTCTACGCACGATTGCAAGTTTATTAAACACGTACAAGTAAAAGAACAAAAATCCTTACATAACGCCAGTATAAGCTTGCCAGCGTCGTTCACCCTTTTATCCCCATACTTCCCGAGTACCGACTCAAAACCATCGTGAGCGGTACCCACCCATCCATTCAAGTCTCCACATACTATAAGACTTTCATTTCCTTCTATCATATTTAGAGCTTCTCTCAAACTCTCCCAGAAGTCCTCTAGCTCACTTGCGTTCGATGAAGATACTGGCGCGTAAGCAGTTACCAGAAAAATCTTCGTCCAACCAAGTTTTAGACGGATCCAGAGGATTCTAGGACCTACCAGTTTGTACTCATACATACCGGAGGCCAATCGCGAGGACAACAAAATTCTAACCCCCCGACTGCCATGCTCGCTCTCTGGTACTCCAGACCATAGCGCGAGTACCCCACCCGGGAGCTCCAAGACTTCGCTGCCCTTGCGCTTGGTCTCTGTCAAGCACACTACATCTAACTTTCTCTCATTCATAACATCCATCAACTCATTCATCTTATCTGCCATTCCTCCCCTAACATTCCACGCAGCTACCCTGCACTCCATCCTCCACTTCCCGCCGTGTCGGGCCACGCGTGTAGGGTGGCGGTCCCCTACACCGCTCTGGCACACAGTTTTCGCACCAGCGGGGACGAACTGGTGCGCGTCGCCTCGGGGGCACGACCTATCATGGCTCGCCTCTGTGGCACTCGTGTCGGAGTAGAATTGCAGCCGTAGCTGGCAGGGATGGCGACGTGCACGCTTCTACTCTTCATCCCCAATAACTAAATAAATAATAATAAATACCTATTGTGGGACATTTTTTTTTCACACACCGCCGTCTAGCCCACAGTAAGCTATTATAAGCCTGTATTTTGGGATCTAGACGACTTATAAACATACTTACATATTTCTAAATACATACACATTATACATGGATTTTTTTATTTTACCCAACTCTGAAAAAAACATTTGTGGATCACACAAATATTTTTCCCGACCCGGGAATCGTACCCCGGACCTCGGGCGCGGCAGTCGCATACACTGCCACTGCTCCACTGTAATAAGTAGTAGGGCTAAGTGTAACGGGGGACTCAACAAAGCTCTAAAACTCAAATTTTATTAATATTCATCTTAATAAAAATATCATAAGCTGACCAATTTTATAGGTGAAGTTTTTCAACAATCACGCGAAATGAGACCGCATTTAAAAAGACCAGACAGATTGCTGTGCTCACGCAAAAGCATTTAAAAAATCATTCACAATATACTACGTGTGACTTAGTTTCTAAAAATAGAATTTAGTTTTTCTTCCGATACATACATATTGTCACGTCTTTATTCCCGAAGGGGTAGGCAGAGGCATACTCATGGCCCACATTTCACCGTATGCATTTTTGTCCCACGTAACAGGTGGTGAGCTCATTGCCGAGTTGAAATGGACAGGCGCAGGCTGTGGCGACCTGCTGTTGAAATTATTCAAGCCGTACATAAGGCCTTCAAATGGGCTTAACGACTGCCATTTTACTGGCAACCGGGACCAACGGCTTAACGTGCCTTCCGAAGCATGGAAACGCTCGCAAATGTAAATGCCACAAAGTGGTCACCCATCCAAGGACCAGCGATTTTATTTCATTTTATTTCTGGAATAGTGTTAAACATCGTTAAATTTTATAATCACCATCAACTCCGTGGAACTGTGTTTATATTGTTGTCAATCTAAAGACGGAAGATAACCCGAAGTATGACAACTTGACACAAATTAACTGAAAAGTGGTATTTCTGTCCATCTTTTCTGTATCTTTTTTTGTTTTTGAACTAAAATTTCTTTTGGCATGCTTGACTTGGGGAGTAAGCTGGTGAATGCGTAACGAGAGTGTTACGAAAAGTGTGATCGGGCGAGGCGAACGGAAGTTGAGACTTTGGATATAAGTTAGTGAAGATAGAATGAGAGAGAATTATGATATGATAGTTGCTGTGTAGTTTTTGGGTATGTCATGCTCGCCTAAGTGTCCTGGCAGTGGTGGCGTATGTATCGGGTCGCCTTGTTCCCTACAATACGGTTGAATAGGGCGATGGCTGATATATGCGTCATACCCGTGAACGGGTGCCGTCTGTTGGGACTGGTCAGCTCATAGCTGTTATAGCAATTGTTACAAATAATATTATTTAAATTTAAGGCAAACTAAGTTTAGTCGACTGTTCTCACATAAATTCAAAGGAACTATGTAAGTGTAATTTTAATGAACTCAACATTTATTTTGTTTTTTTTTTTGTAAAATTTCTTTACTGTATAATTGGTCAAATATCATGTTAATCAAACTGTGTCAAATGGCGGTTAGAAAAGAGTGGCCATGAGTTTTATTGCCAGGTTCTTCCTCTGGCTCTACCTATTGCTTTGCGAATCTGGCAGTAAATGTAAATGTAGAAGCAGTAATCTTGACGTTCATAAGTGTTACTTTGTGACCTACATGAATAAAGATTTTTGATTTGATTTGATTTGATTTGATTACGTTTCGTATATTACTGTAGGGTACGGAGGGGCAAGAAAGAGGGTGTAGGAACACACAATTCTTTCTCTCATATCCAGCTACGTTTCGTATATCTTAGATACCATGCAGGCCTACTACTATTACTACTACTATTGTCTATACTACTACTACTATTAAATTTTTAATAAAGTGGAAAAAGACAATTCGATTCGAGACAGGGATTCAACCTGTGACCTTTGCCTAACCAGGGCAATGTTCTAGCCACCTGAACTACCCGAACAGTATCGAATCAAGTTGAAATTCTCCACCATATTTATATCGTCATTTTAAGAGTATGACCAGAGCCATCTATCGAGCTAATGAACAACTCGATACCAATGAACAGTGTTACAACTATTTTTAAACATTGATGCAATTATCAGTATAATGATACATTTTTAAAGCAATTATTTGCTAAATTTCTCATAAATATTTAATAAAGTTCCCTGTCTCGAATCGAATTGTCTTTTTCTACTTTAATAAAAAATTATGGGAAATTTAGCAAATAATTGCTTTAAAAATGTATCAATACTACTACTATTGTCTGTATTACACTAGGAGCAAGAGAGAGCAGTACGCACGCTCATTTTTTTTCTCTTCATCTCTAAGCACTACATGCACTGTGAATAGTTAGCAGTTCGTTTGTAAGTTTGCTAGCGTTACGTGAGCAGTGATTTAAGAAGTTTTTCTTTAGTCGTGTGATATTAAGTCGACACGTGGGAGGGTGTAAGGGGCCCACCAAGTTCTTCGGGGCCCAAGCGAGTTCACCTGTTAGCGATGCTCCTACTGACGGAAGAGGCAATGACGCAGGCGCCCTGAGCGCAAAAATCAAAAGAGCCAAACAGCTAGGCTCCTAGCACCCAAGTGGACGTCATGCTCCAAATGGATTTAGAAGCAACTGGGAATAAACTGAAGCGCTCGTTGTCTCGCTCACACAGTGTTCTGTAAACGATCACTGTGTTTATCAACTTTCGCTAAGGCTGGTCCTTGGATGGGTGTTCACTTTGTAGCATTTACATTAGCAAGCGTTTCCGTTTTTCGAAAGGCACGTTAAGCCGTTGGTTCCGGTTGCCAGTTAAATGGCAATCGATCAGACGGTAAGTGACATTTTTGAAATTAGAAAAGTTTCAACAGCATGTCGACACAGCCTGCTTCTGTCCATTTCAACACGGCAACACGGCTCACCACCTGTTACGTTGGGCAAAAATGTAGACGGTGAAATGAAATAAAAAAATGGGCGTATAGTATGGCCTCTGCCTACCCCTTCGGGAATAAAGACGTGACAATATGAATGTATGGGATTTCAATAAGAAGAAGAAAACAATAGATTAAGTGTACACTATACACGTGTTTCACGTTCACACAACGCATTCTGGAGACTGTTTGACGTATTATGGGTATGTGTTAGATTCCCACTCTCGTCTTTTATTATTACTAACTAAACTAATTACCTATCTTCGCGCTGTATCCCTGACGGAGTAGGACAGACCGCCAGGCTTCACGATCCATGCATATTTCTTACGTTTCATGCAGATTCATTAATCGCTTCATACATGCACGTCTGGATATTCCAGTATTTTGGACATTATTATTGTTCTACGAATCGTACGTTCTTTGAGTGTTATGCAATAATGTAAACTATTTTATAGGGCTAAATACTTTCAGCACGTTTGAGCTAAAATATATAGTTTTCCTTGATACTAAACTTACATTTGTATTACGTAAGGTTCTAGGAATCCTACTGTTGTAATGAAATTTAATAGTTGAACTGAACGGTGGGTCAGTGGTAAGTGAATGCGAGTCATTGTTGAGTTTAGTCAGATTCCCGGATTGGAACAAATATTTGTGTGATCCGCAAATGTTAGTTTTGGAGATGTGCTTTGTTTATGTATACAACATAGGTCACACTGACAGTTTTTAGAAATAACATATACTTAATAGATAGATAAAATTAAAGTGAAAATCTTTTTCATTCCATTCCAAATTAAATGCTTTTTTCTAGGCGCATATAAAAATATATAAGGTACTTACATTTTTTTTTCTGATTCTCAGTTTAATCCGCTAATCATTGAAATGGCTGGACCAATTTTTACGGGACTATCACCGGTACATAGCTGATTTTATCTTCTTTATTTCCGTATTCTCACACACCTACTCACTAACTCACTCACTCACACACTCACGCACCCCCACACACACACACCCACACACATACACACCCACACACACACTCACACACACACTTTCACATACACTCATACACCCACACACTCACACACCCACATTTCTTTCGTTTATCCCCGTATTTCTACGAGAACTTCTAAAATTGTTTCTTTAAATAATCGCCGTTTCTATTTACATATATATGCATAAATTGAAACCACTGTTGAGAAGCATTGTGCCTATCCTTCCTATGAGGTCTTCTCAACAGCCATTTCTAAGACAGTCACCGACATCTTGAGGAAGTCATAGATAGAATGTTATAATAAATAAATAGAAGTCACATCGTATAAAGTCAGGACTGTATGGCAGATGACCCATCAACTCCACAGGAGTCGACGTCAGATACTTAAACAAACAAACACTTCGACTTTATAAAATTGGTCATTTTCATCTAAAATATTTTCGCAGTTGCTTCCAAAAACCTGGATTTGGAGCCTGGAGTCCTCTTGTATATGACAGCTAGGAGCAGTTATAGTATAACTTTAATTTTCGACTTTATTGGGACTGCCCTCTGAACTTCCAACTCCGTAAGGACGCCTGCATCACTGCATACTCCTTTGGTTAGCAGGTGCACCGCTTACCTTACCGGATAGCTTCGGCTCCGACGATCTTGGAAGGGCCTCATACACCCAGCTTTATAAAACTATTGTAGTTATACCTAATATGGAATACACCGCCATTTGTTAAATAACCCCACTCTATAATTTAGCTACACTCTGAAATAGATTACTACAGAGTAGAAATAAACACATCACGCTGAGAACTTTCGCTGCAATATCATACAACAATATTGTTCGGGGACGTCATAATTCAATGGTACAATCTGGGTGCATTAGTAAGCAAGTATCTTGAGTGGCAGGCGCCGCGCCTTCGGCACCCTTACCACCGGTTCGCTGCACATTTTCACTGAAATCTGTAAAATGATCCTATAATTAAGTCTTTAGAGAATTAAATTTATTAAACTGATAGAGTAGATTTCTCAATTTTCTAGATTTTTTTTATACCGCTGAGGTGGCAGACAAACATTCGTGTGATTGAAAGTGGTCACCGTAGCCTATGGACATTTGCAACACTAAAGGTGCAGCGCAGCTTTCGCTCGGCCGACCCTTTGATTCTAAATACATAACAATAGAAACATTTTTTATTGTTGACGCGAGGAATGCGCACCGTCATTCCTGCTACGGGGGCAGCAGAAGCGGTGTGTGGGTCTCTCGGCCCTTTAGGGGCCGACCTACCCACAAAACCCCGCGGTGTTCCACCTTCTTCCTAACCTTGGTCGCTGAATAGGCCTAAAGGCTATTCACGGCGACCCGAGTAAGGGAATGCCCCAAAATGATGCTCTTCTCAGGGGAACAATACACTAAACTTGGAACGAAAACACATTTTTTCCTCCTCTTACAACCCAGTGTTCTTTAAGAAGAGAGTGAACAGATACATTATTGGGCGGCCAACTTGAGCGCCACCGTCAATAGTTTTGTTGTCTGTAAATACTAGCATAGTGACTCTAAATTCGCTAGTTGTCATGATGGCTTTCCGTCAGGTGAGCAGCGTTGTGTTGGCGAGTTAGAAGCACCCGTGGCCCCGCTATCTCAATGTTCTGTAAACAATTACTGCGTTATGCAACTTTGCCTGTTGCTAGTCATCGGATGGTGGTATCGCTTTGTGGCATTTACGTTAAGCCGTTTGTCCCGGTTGCCAGTAGCATGCTAGTCGTTATGCTTTTGTTGAAGTAGCCTTATGGGTGACTTGAAAATTTACATACATACATACAACGACTAGCATGTTATCAACGGCTTAAGTGCCTTTCGAAGCGCGGTAACGCTCGCAAATATAAATGCCACAAAGTGGTCACCCATCCGAGGACCAGTCATAGTGAAAGTTGCGTAACTCAGTGATCGTTTACAGAACACTAAGTCAGCGGGGCCACGAGCGCTTTTTCAACAGCAGGTCATTTCAACACGGGCCACGGCAACAGGCTCCGCCTGTTACGTAAAGTAGACGCGGTAAATGATCATAAAAGGTCGACCCATTCTTTAGTTATAAGTGTTCGAATAAACTCGACTTTCTTTATCAATCACGCCGTTATCAACTAAGGGGTGGCAGAGGCATATTACACGCCCACATTTCACCGTGACGTTCTTTCCGAAGTACGGAAACGCTCGTAAATGGATATACCACAATGCAGTCATCCATCCGTAACTAGCCATAGCGAAATTTGCTTACCGCAGTGGTCATCTACACAACACGGAATCAACGAGGCCACGAGCGCTTCTTAACTGGACTTTATATATTAAAAAGAAGATTAAGAAGAAGATTATCAAGCTGTGGAAGGCACTGTTAGTCGCAATAACTTCTGGTTCGAATTAAATACCATCACAAATTAAATACCACCACGTTATCCTAGAAAGTGGAACAGTAATTAGAAATTCAAAATTCATCATAAATTCAATTTAACCAATCAGGCAAATTTTCAAGCATTATTATAAAATTTACAAACGACAGGATTAAATGGGTTAAAAGTATATCCCAGTATAACCGCGTGGGTTAAAAGTATATCCGTGCAAAGCCGCGGGGCTCAGCTTGTAATATGACTACAATCGCAAACCTACAATTTACACGTCTAGCATTTCCCGTTGAGCTTTCTTATCTGAAAGTTGGTAATACTCATTGATACAAGTATGGCGCTTGTGACAACAATTTCTATAATCAATCTATTGTAATCCGTAAATAATAATTTAACGATGTTTTATCTGATTTAACACCATTGACCACCCAACTAATAGACACAGGTTGTTGTATTTACGACGAAACCTTTCTGGCAAGCGAAATGAAGGACAGGATGTAACGTATAGTTATAGGCAATAGCTTTGTCTCTTCCATACTAATATACAATATGTTAAGAAAACCCTGTCCGACCCGAAAGGAGCACATATGCAGCTTAATAACATTACCAAAAAAAAATTTAAAGTCAAATTATTTATAAGTATAAAATAGTTATATTTTTTTTACATGCGTAATTTTAGTATCAGAATTAGCCCAATTTCCTTAAAATATAACAATTTTTCAAAAACTGACAACACCTTTGTTGGCATACGGCGACGAGTATATGTGATATCAAAAGAAACCGACGGCAGGTGTAAGCTGACCTCTTGACCTTGCATTTCCGAATAGCCCTTTCCCTGTGTTGCCATGTAAACAACTACCACAGTTTATTAATTTTGAATTGATTTTATTCGGGGATAAAAAGATTATACGAATAAAATCACATCTCGATACCTACCAATACCTTCACGGATCGGACAGGGGTTTCTTAACATATTGTATAAAGCTAAAGAGTTTGTTTAGTTGAACGGGCTAATCTCTGGAACAACTGGTTTGAATTGAAAAAATATTTTTGTGTTGTACAATCCATTTATTGAGGCTATTATATAGGCTATGTAATATCACGCTACTACCCAGGAGAGCGGATAATCATAAATGTCTATAAATCGGGCAAATTTTCATTCATTTTTGCAATGGTAATTAGCGGCGGGGATTCAGAGTATGTCACGGGACAAGCCGCGGGGGTGAGCTAGTTTTTATATACTTACGTATGTTACTGGCTGCTGTCTCTGTTTTTAGAAATATGTCATTATTTATTAAATTTGTACTCCACTCAAACGTTCAAGCTGCTAAAGCAGCTGACTTATTTTGCTTTTTCTTTTTTTGTACTGACCTAATTTCAAAACCTTTTTAAACAATGTTGTCTGTGGTTTTTAATGAATAAATTTTATACCATTAGAATCGTGGATAAAAAGCCCGTGTATTAGAGGTTTAATATCTACATGTCACAATATCAAAATTCAAAGTAAATGCGGTATAAACATTGCCGGCGGCCATTTTCCCGCCATTTTTTTAGTTTTACGTTAATATTTAATGGGTTAACATTTTTTAGTGTTAGTTAGAATAATTATAAGTTATTAGTATCATATATCGTTTTAATCGTTATAATACCAGGAATTTAATTATGTAAAAAAAAAGTGTTTTATATTAGTTTTTCGTGTAAGCGGCAAATTTCTGAAAATAACGTTTATTTATTTTTTACCGACTTTTTCGTGTTTATACCAATATATCGGTTAATTATGATTGAAATTCCAAATTATTATAGCTATAAGTTTTATCTTTATATATTTTACGATTTTTCAGTAGTTTAATTTTTTTATCAAGATATTATAGTTTCCAAGATATCACGATTTTAGTTAATAAGGTCATAGGTTACTTACAAAAAATGCGCTGCTCTGGCAGCGCGAACGGTTAGCGAACGGTGGAGTGGTTGAAGGATAATTTGTAGAACAGTCTACAGATAAAGAGGTGTTTTCGGCAAACAAGTTCATCGGTGAACTGTAATATGGCGAACCTACGACGGGCGAAGGGTGTTTTCGGCCAACAGATCATCGGTGAACTTTAGTATGGCGAACCGTCGACGAACGAAGGGTATTTTCGACGAACCGTTTTCAGTAAACAGTTTATCGGACAAAAGTAATTCAACATTCGATTCTACACTCGAGTTAAAGGGTGTTGACAGACGGACGAACGGACAACAAAGTGATCCTATAATGCTTCCATTTCTTCCTTAAGAGGTACAGACATGTCAAATCATTATTACGAAATCAAATCTTTAACAAAAATCTAAAATGTTCATAATGATCAATTCTAGTTCATATTCTCCTCTTTTTTCGAAGCAGGTTTCGCATCAATAGTATGGTCCGCGAAGTCCTGTTCTCATGGAGCGGCCGGGCGCGGGTTCAAATCGTGACCGTGCTGCGCTGACCTTTGTCAACCGAACATAGACCAACTGCCAGACTGGAGTAGTACAGTTCGTGTTATGATCCAAAGGTCGAAGGTTATAGCATACATCCATTTAAAAAGACAACATATATAATATCTTGCATTTCAGTTCTCATCCCGATAGCAACCTCTTTGCTTCATTTTACAAAATACCTAATAAAGACTTCATTCTGGAATTACATTTGAAAATATTAATTAAGAAAATAAAGTAAGTCACCCGTTTCGTTCAGTCAGACAGTTCATTTATTCTATATTCAAAACATTCTGGGAGAGTGGATGATTCAGATCTTGGTTGATGAACTGAAATTTAGTGAATCATTTGCGAATATCACGGATGAGTCAACGCCCAGACTGTCGCCATGTTGGGCGGCCAATCTTAAGGTGACGTGTGCTTCGTTATTTCCACACTTTTCCGTAGTATCCTTTAGGATTACGCTTAGATTTGGGTAGTTTACAAGCAAATCGTTGAAATTTCAAACTCCTATATTCATACTCTTTGCTCAAGTTATTACTGGCTGTACGGCGGCGCCCGGTAACATTGCATTCAGTCATAACACTTATAGTTTAATATAAATCCTCTTTTGGCACGCCATATTGCATAACGTTGTACACTATAATCTGTGGTCGCCTGTCCGTTGGCGCGAAACTTATTGTTATTGTTTTAAGCTATATTTGTATATCCATTATTAAATGTAAATATGGCTGCATTGGCAGATGAATAATCACTTTATAAAGGATCAGAAATGGTCGTGTTGTGGTACGTAATATTAGCGTGCTTAATAATTTTAACCACACCTTTAGCTCTATTTTTATCATATTTAGCTAACCTAGGCTCATCATGAAATGTAGAACAATCGCCTTTTTGACTAGGTACATTTTACCACATCTGAAACATTTCATTTTGTACAATTTACATTACTAGTGTGTTGTTGATAAAGATGGTAATTTTCTTTTAGTTTCGACAATGTGCTAAAGTATTGGGAAGTGATATAAAGCAGTGGAACGTGGCTTTTATACTTTCCAAACTCTACAGAAAGCTTTACTAAAGATTCCACAACGACATGAATACGCTGCTATCTACCAGAATTGGCCTGTAATATATGGAGAAGATTCATATTTTCTACTTAAAATTTAAAAACGAGCTACTAAAAATAAGAAGATTTAAATTACTCGACTCTGGCATTACGGAAGCCGAGAAAGTCAATGAAGCAATAAAGAAAAAAAAAGAAATGTGTGACAGTACGTAGTTCGTACTTTTTTACGGTCGTAGCTTTCAATCCATACTTCAATTAAAAAGTATGCATGTGTGTATTCTAGAAGGACTTGTAAGTAATTTTAAAGGGCTTGAGAACCATATTTTATATGGTCAATAACTATATTTCAAAAATTTATGACCTCACGTCAATTCAAGCAGCAAACTTATTACCGCTCTGGGCACGTTTGATAGCTTGTTAAGAATTTCCTCACAAAACACAATAACACATTACCCGCAGCGGAATTCAAACCTCGGACTTATGCACACCGTGCACAGCAGTTAATGGACTCGCGGGGTAACTATGAGGCGCGGTTCAACCATAAGAACATTCAGTAAAGACAAGGTTAAAATACAACTTAAATAGTCATATAAGTTGTATTTTAACCTTGCCTCTGTGGCGTGGTGGGAGTGTATCCGACTGCTACGCAAGAGTCGTGGGTTTTATTCCCATCCAAGATAAAACTATGTGTGATGGTTTGTTTTGTTTGTGTTTGGTATTCTGTGTCTGGGTGTTATTTATTTATACATACATACATATTATCACGCCTGTTTCCCATCAGGGTAGGCAGAGACTATGGCTTTCCACTTGCTACGATCCTGACATACAGCTTTCGCTTCTTCTACTTTCATGAGTGTTTTCATACACGCTCGCCGGTTAAGGGTACTCTTGATCTGGCCTTTTTGCCTTGACCTGGCCTGGCGATTTGATTGACATACGTGAGCTGAGGTCGACCCCTACCAGTTTGCCCATTCACTCTCGCCACATATATCTGCTTCGTCAGTCTATTTTCACCATCCTCTCCACGTGTCCGAACCATCTAAGCATCCCTTTTTCTATCTTAGTCACTACCTCTTCTGTCATACCGCAATGTTCCCTTATCACGCTATTCCTTTCTTTATCCATCAACTTCACTCCAGCTATACTTCGCAGACTTCTCATTTCCACGGCATTAATTTTACTTTTATGCGTCTTCTGCCATATCCAACTTTCACTGCCATACATAAGTGTTGGGACCAGCACTCCTCTATGTACAGCCAGTCTTGCCTTCTTAGACACGTTCTGACTGCTCATAAAGGCGTACATGGCTCCATTCACTTTATTTCCTGCCAAAACTCTTCGCTCAATGTCATAGTCACACTTTCCATCTCTCGTAAATTTTGAACCCAGATATACAAACTCTTTCATTTTTCTACTCTTTCTCCTGCCACAAGAATTGAGCAATCCGTCATACTTACCTCTCTTTCAAAAACCATTACTCCTTTGTTTATTAACGAATCATGCATAATGTTTACCATCAACTGCAACTCCTCCGCCGATGTTGCTAGTATTACCTGATCATCGGCGTATAAGAGGCACTTGACGGTCAGTTCATCCATTTTTATACCATACGTACTCTCTTGCAGTTCTTTCAGGCAGCTGTCCATGTATAGGTTAAACAGCAACGGCGACGCTACACAACCCTGTCTCACACCTTTTTCAATGTGATAAAAGTCTGTGCAAGCTCCGTTGATCCTGACACAAGCACTGGAGCCCTCATTGAGAGATTTCAGTGCTCGTATCAAGTGGCTGTTTACTCCATACCTGGCCAGTGTTGACCACAGTTCATTCCTCACCACTCTATCATAGGCCTTTTCCAAGTCTACAAATACGCAATAGACTTTTTGACTTTTCGCCTAAAGCTTTTCTACTACGCATCGTAAGGAAAAGACCTGATCCGTGCATCCCCTTCCTTTCATAAATCCTGCTTGTACATCCCATATTTATCCTTCAGTTTCATTCATCACTCTTTTTATCAAAACTTTTGCATACAATTTGCCGACGATGCTGAGCAAGCTTATGCCGCGGTAGTTTTTGCACTCTTGCTGTGACCCTTTTCCCTTATAAAGCGGCACGATGAGAGCTTTACACCAATCTCTGGGTACGCTGCCATTCCTCCAATAAATGTTGAAATGGCAGTACAGCTGGCAAGCTACCACGCCTTGTCCCGCTTTCAACATCTCGACAGAGATCCTATCCAGTCCCGCATTTTCGCTTCCACTATTTCTTCCATACTTAAGACTTCTTCCTTACCAATTTCATTCATTTCCCAGATACTAGTCTGTACTTGCATATCCTCTTTTTCAAACAAGCTTTCAAAATATTGCATCCATCTTTTAACACACATTCTTCTCCTTTCACAAGACTACCATCGTGGTTTCTGATATGGTTGAGATGCTATGTCGTCTGTTGACCCCTCACTGTTCTTATGGACTTCCAAAAGAATTTCATATTCTGTTGGAAGTCATCAGATAACCTTTTATCAAATTCATCTCTGTCATTCTCTTTCTTTCTTTTCATCACCTCTTTTGCAACACGCTAATACCTTTTGTACTCCTCTTTTGCCATTTTTAGGTCCACATCCGTGGGTCCACATTCTTTGATTGACTTTTGTAGTCAACCAGTCCAACCATGCTTTCTTCTTATCAGACAACGCCTTTTGGACTTCTGCACACATTCTCTTTCTCTTACACCCTTGACTTCTCTTGCTTGCCCCACACACTTCCACCGCAACTTCCACTAGACCTTCCTTAAATGACTTCCATACTTCTTCGATCTCACATACGTCATCAGAATTTTCAAATTTCTTGCTCAGCTTACACTTAAATTCCTCTTTTATGCCTGTTTGGTATTCTGTGTCTGGGTGTTATTTATTTATAATATGTATGTATTTAGAAATTTATAAGTATGTTTATCAGTTACCTGGTTCCCATAGAAGCTCTGCTTAGTTTGCGTTGTGTGAGTTGTCCCAACGATATTTATATTTATTTATTTAGGGACATTTGGGGTAAAATCGAGATTAATTTAAACATTCTTATTCGTGCACAACAATCTATAAAATTGAAGCTTGCTGATTCAAAAAAATGCTACCCACATACAACTGGTTTCGGAATGCGCATTTATATGGAGTCATCAACCCTATTCTATAAGAGAAAATTTTATAGTAGAAAGTTCTGAAAGAAACCTAAAATCAATGAAGAAATGAAGATGTTAGAAATAAGTACCTATTATCTTTTAATACGAAATCAATTACGAAAAAAAAACATTGAAGATAACAGTATTAAATATAAATCAATATGCATTGACTGACTATAAATGTTGTAAACGTAGGCAAATAACACGTGTTTACGTAGGAATAAAATTATTAATGTACGTGTGATTGTAAACATGTGTGCATCTGTGTATGCGCAGTGAAACGTCCGAGCAAGGCGAACTGCCTGCACTTGTTGGATAGTAGAGTGACCATGAGCAATGATGAAAATAATTGTGCTAGTAGGGAAAGAATACTTTCTTTTAAAATAATATGTTATTATGTGTTAATTGCGTACGATTCTCACGGTACCTATAAAGATTTTGATAGTTCTTTTGTTAATTGTTTTTTTTATATTATTTTAGCTTTGTATTAAGTACAGTGCACTTAAATGAATAATGTAGGTAGGTAGCTACTGTAAAATATAAGTACGAGAGGAGTACAATTAAAAGATACCCTGACGAAATGACTCTGCTTGATAGTATTTTGTGACGACGTCCAGAGATTAAAAGTCATGATCCTGGTAGACAGGCAATGTTAAATTAGTGGTCTTACGACAGCCTAAGACCTAACCTGAAGGGGTATTTTTGTAACGGGGACAATTGAATTGGGTCAAATCCTTGTAGACGGTAAGGGGATTGCGTATAATATGTAATTATTTTGAAAAGAACTCTCGCTCCCCGCTTCCACGTTAGTACTGATATGGGTAACCCATTTATGATATTTACGTTTAGTAGCGTTCCCATACTACATGAGGCACTTAAAGCATTCAGTTCCGGCTGCTAAGTTAAAAACGTTAAAAGACTATTTAAAAATTTCAACATCAATATACTACAGCTGGTTTCTGGATGGTTCAACGTTCAACACGGTATCACCACCTATTACGTAGGACTAAATATATCATATAAAATGTTGTAAATAGCTATACCTCTCTCTGCCTATCCCTTAGGGGAAGACGATTAGGTGGTTATATCTACGTATGTATGTAATATTAATCAAATAACATTTTGTATTAAAGACTGCATACAATTATATTGTACGGTAAAGGACTCCGTCAGGAGCCCTGGGCTTTTTTTAAATTGTGTGTGGGGTGTGGCAAAGATATTATTGACGTCTGAGATAAGTCGGGCTAATGGATGCTCTCAGACTTTTCTCAATCTTAGTATGCGATGCTGGTATTGGAGGTATATGTCGTAAGAGTGAGGTGAAATTCGAGTGGGTTGTAGGAGATTAGGAAGAGTGTAGGGAGTCGTAAGGTGTGTGGCATGAGAGTGTGTGAGGGGGGAGCCCTGAGCTATTCTTCCGAGGGCTCCCTCGGAACTCCTGGCCATTGGCAAATGGAAGGGAACCATGTGGTTTTAGTCGGTAGGAGTCCGACAGAGCATACATGAGGATTTCCACACTAATAAAAAAACGGTAAACGACTATCCGCCACAAAATATAGGAACCATTCTCCCCCTACTTCGCACATGCAGTATGACAGGTTTAGTAGGTCGAGTCAAGCTTGCCAACACACTGCCCTTATGCGTGTCTTGTCAAGTACTTATTAACGCACCGAATACTTTCGATAACTCTTAGAAAACCATTAAAATAAATACTTAATTAACGCCAATTATGATAGTAAGGGATTTTCTTTACAAGTATAATATTTTCATATTCATGCCTTCTTTGGGTATAAGCCCGAATAACCTCATCTGCCAGTCGCTCTCAATAATGCCGAATGTGAAAATACAAACAATAATTTAGCTGCTTCTAGCAGGCAATGAAAAGTTCATTTGCGAAATTATTGGTAGACCTAAGGCTACTAAGGATGCCGAGTCTACTATTGACAAGCCGTAGAATAGAACCAGAATCGTTGTTTTTAGCTGTCAAAATGTTAGTAGACTATCAAAAATGCAACTGACTAGCAGCCACCAGCGCGTTACGCGTTAGTAGAATTCTTTCGGCCGACCGGTAGTAGTCTATTGGCGTACGATTGTAATCGGAGACAACGAAAACTGTCAAAATTGTACAGTTAGCTTTCTATTGAGCGACGATTTTGATTGTATTCCAACACGATTGAAATAGCAGACTCGGTCCCCAGGTAGACTTTGGTAACGATTGGCGTACGTATTCTTATTCATCGTAATGTATTCTCACACCATGATGAAGAAGAATACCATTATCATCTCAGCCGATTTCACGTTCGGTAATACAACTCTCTCATTCAACGTACTTGATTTGGTCATTTCTATACCTCAATATCCATAAGAAAACCTTTTCTAGTTTTTGTTGTAACTTCACTGTGTATGAGAAACGGCTCAAATCAGTGCTTCTGGTAAACAATCTGAAAGCATCTTAGCAGATTGTTAGCACGCGTAGGCTTATAATGTGTAAACAGATATTAAACCGGCGCCTCATTAAATATCAACATAGTTGGTTAAGTGACATCGATATTTGGTTGAACTTACTGAAATTAAATGTTTAAAATGTTTATTCATAACTAGAGGTTGTTTGTGTGTAATTTGGTTATCTCACAAACTTTTCCCGTGGGAATATTTCATTTTCCATGATAAAAAGTAGCTATGTCAGTCTTCGAACCTTACAACGAATCCATTTAATATTAGGTACTTTTCTGACGTGAGTTGATACCATCATAAATAAATAAATAAACACTCTTTCAGGCTTATCTATCTATTCAATATTTTAGTTTTATTTTGGGACACTTTTCACACAGCGTCATCAAGCCCAGACTAAGCTATAAGCTTGTACTATGGGGTCTAGACAACTGATATACATACTTATATATTTCTAAATACATACATATTATACATAGAAAACACTCAAAGTCCGAAACCAAGATTTGTGGATCACACAAATATTTGTTCCGACCCGGGAATCTAACCTACCTCATGCGCGGCAGTCACATACACAAACACCAGTCAAATATGAATAAAAAATTAGCGAAGAACTTTGTATGTTTGTTACTCAACTACGCTCTAGCTCCTGAACCACTGACTGAAATTTAATATACAGATAGTTGTCACTCTGGATATTTTGGGTTAGTTGGATAAAAATCTGCTGCGAATCAATTTTATCAACAAACTTATACTAAATGGACTCAATCATCACGTTGAAGAGCTTCTGTTCCACAAACTATCAGGCACAGTCGAGTCGGCCACATATGGTACTCCTAAGTGATGAATTTATTTATTAACAAAATTGCGTACCTGGCCACGCGGTCTCAGTGTTCTGTAAACGATCACTGAGCCACAACCTGCGTCTGTCTATTTCACCACGGCAATGGGCTTACCACCTATAACGTGGGACAGGAATACATGGTGAAAAGTGGGCATACAATATGTATGCCTCTGCCACCCCTTCGGGGATAACTATGGATAACTAATAAACGTGACCGATAAATAAATAATAAAAAAAAATTACTAATTAAAATTTAACATATTTACAGAAATAAGTACAAAAAAAGAGATGGTGGGGATTATTACAAGACTGACAATGATGCCCTGACTAGGTGTAAGGTTCCCATAAGGCTGGCCGCATTGCCACGTTCTATGGCAATGCTTATTCTCTGAGCGAAAAAGAGGCCAGCCCTATGGTCACGAGAAGAGTCGACCAGTCGGGTGATTACGTTGTAGGTACATACTCAAAAATGTTTACCAGAACGTCACAGCCAATGACATAACGCTAAATGACCGCATTTCCAGTGATAAATGACAATGGCCGCTTGCACACGGGCAGATCTAATATGTTTTATTATATCTATCTAAGACAAAGTCAGAGTAATGTAATAATCTTTGGTAACAACTTAAATTAAAGTCATATATTTTATAGCCGCTTCGCCCGCATAGAGAAGTTTTCTCGTTTCCGTTTCCCACAAGAACATGTTCCCGGGATAAAAAGTAGCTTATGTGCTATTCTGATGTATAAGCTATATTATTGTAAAGTTTAATTAAAGAAAAAAGAAGAAGAGAAGCGCTCATGGCCCCGCGGTCTCAGTGTTCGGTAAACGATCACTGAGGTACGCAACTTTAACTATGGCTGGTCGTCGGATGGGTGACCACTTTGTGGCATTTACATTTGCGAGCGTTTCCGTGCTTCGGAAGGCACGTTAAGCCGTTGGTCCCGGTTGCCAGTAAAATGGCAGTCGTTAAGCCTGGTTGAAGGCCTTATAGGCGGCTTAAAAAATTTCAACAGCAGGTAGCCACAACCTGCGTCTGTCTATTTCAACACGGCAATGGGCTCACCACCTATTACGTGGGACAGGAATCCACACGGTGAAAAGTGGGCATATAATATGCCTCTGCCACCCCTTCGGGGATAAGGCGTGATGGATATTTATTTAATTAAAATCCATTCAGTAGTTTTTACGTGAAGGAGTAACAAACATCCATACTAACTTTCGCATTTATAATATTATTAAGACTAACACCACTCTGCGGTTTCACTTGCGTAGTGCCCATCCCGTGGGAATATGGTAATTAAATATAACCTAAGTTACTCCTTATAACATGAGCTATCTGATAGTAAAAGAGCTGTTAAAATCGACCCAGACATTTCAGAGATTAGCCGGAACAATCAGACAGACAGAACGACAGACCGACAGAGAGTAAAATATGCGTTTTTTATTTAAGTACCGTACTCGTATAATATACTTTCATATGCATTTAGTGAAAATTTGTCAAAATGGAATTACAAACAGGCACTTAAATTTTATTTATCTGTATATCTGTGTGTATTAAGTTAACGAGGGTGTGAAGTTAATTGTAGGATGAAATGGGGCAAGAATAGGTGCACCTACCCTTTATCATCGAGGGGGTAGACAGGTACGTTTTAAACAATTCGACGGAGTAATGTCTCCATCTTGGCGCCTTCTAAAATTTAAATTTTTTCGCCTTCTTCTTTTTTCCCAATTTCTAACGCCAACTGAGCTAGGAGCAGATATGTTTAAGTTTTTATTTTTTTGGTACTGTCGGAAGTGCTGCCATCTAAGCTCCTTACCCCGTAAGGGCCCAATATTCTTATCCATTTTTCAGCAAATGACGTTGGTGAAAATATCACACACCACGTTTTAAAACTACATCTTCTTAATTGCCGACGACTTATCTACAATAGTTGAGGTAGGTAATCAACTATTTTATACTTATTTTTAATGTTCATTCAATAACTGACAATCCTAGAATTAGTTTTGATGTACTCTACTTTCTATAGCGTACCTACTATAAATATACATTACACTTATAATTCAATTATTTGCAGTTTGTTTTTGAAGTGAAACTTTTTAATCGACTTTGAGAGATATTTAATAGCTGTAAAAAGATCATCACGTTTTTCGGTTACGCGCCATGTTGTTTTGAAGTGAAACTTCATTATCATAAGTGAAACTTCTTTATCGGCGTATGAGAGAACTTTAATAGCTGTATAATGAATTTCGTAAAGAAGTTTCATTTCTTACCTGTATACTCTGGTACACACACATTTTGTTATACAATTATATTATGTAAATTAAGTTATAGTATTCACAAAACTCATGTAATAAATTTGACCAAAATGACATACAATCATCACAAAGTAAAATTGGTGTGTAGCCAAACGCCGTGAGCGTTAAGAATTAAGCTTTAATCGCGATACATTTTTCACGTTGGTAAACGAGAAACCCCTTAAATACATATTACATACATGACATAACTAGGACTAAATTAAAGAGTACAATCTACTCTATATTTTTATTTCCGTAGTTATAAAATATGAATGATGATGATAGCCACTACAAAATTCGTGTAGGTGCTGCCATCTATTATAAAGTAGAAGAACTAAAGCGATCGGTCTTTCTAGCTCCTATTTAATATTAGTAGAACTGATCGCCGTAGTTGTTCAACAGTACGATTGCCTGGATAATTATCTTCTACAAAGAAACGAACATTGCTAGAAGAAGGCCAGCAGACTATGATTTAGTTGTGTCTGTGTGATGTTCCGTCATATCTCGAAAACAAGTTTACAGGGATTACGACACAAATATAATTATTAATCAGGTTGTCCAGACAGTGTTCTTGTCTTTTCTTTTTTTAGACTGTCCTATATATAATATAATTTATTAATTTAATTTGTTTGATGCACAAATGTTTGTTTCGGAATTCGGGTGTTTCATTATGTGTAATATGTATGTATTGTATGTATTTTGAAATATTATATAAGTATGTTTATCAGTTCTCAATTTAGATATAGATCCCATGACACAAGCTTAAAGCTTAGTTTGGGTTAGATAGAGCTGTATGAAAAGTGTCCCAAAATATTTACTAGCTGACGTGCCCGGCTTCGTCCGTGACATACTTCCAACCCCGTAGCTCCCATTTAATCCCGTCGCTTCAAAAGTATGAAAGTATCTCCGATTTGTTGTCATTTATGATTACTGCTCCGCTCTCCTGAGTAGTGGCGTGATGATATATGGCTTAGAATCTTCCTCAATAAATGGGCTATCCAATACAAAAATAATTTTTCAAATCAGTCTAGCCGTTCACGCGTGATGGCGTGACCAAGGGAAATAGGGATTCATTTTTATATATGTAGATTACTGGATTTATATTTCATGATCCGCCTTCGAAGTTCACCTGTGTGGACCACGGGAAAAAAAATTGCACGTGGTCCACCCAGGCAGGTGGACTACGCAGGTGGACCACGTGCAATAAACAGTTACTAATTAGGTACGGACTTATCTACTTAAACGTAGTATAAGATGCTTAATGTGCTACGGTCACTTCAAACAATTTTGGTAAAAGATAAATATTTGCTAGTTGCTGTCAAGATTAAATGAGCGGTTGAATATAATGATTGCTTCAGTATGTTCAATTCGCCGGGAAAATAAATTAGTTTTTAATTAAATCATTTTTAATACAAACATCTAAAAGAAAATAAGTATACATAAGTTTTTGTTTGCTGCAGCTAAGGTTGCGGGATATTCTAGAAGTTTCTGAGGCTTCAAAAACAGTTAAACAAGTTAGCGATACTAATAAAGATTCAGGAGGTGAAATTATTAACATTGACTGCCTCACTTGGGTGTCGGGTTGGATTGGAACAAATATTTGTGTGATTCACAAATGTTTGTTTCTGAGATTGGGTGTCCTGCACATAATTATGTATGTATTCAAAAAAAAAATTATAAAAGCTAACTTTGGGCTAGATGGCGCTGTGTAATAAATGTCCAACAATTATCAATGTCCATTCATAGACCGTCTTTATTTTCTCATTTCCGCATCGTTGACCGTTACTAGAAAGGCCATATTTAAACTAACATGAACTATTTAAATCCAAACAATCAATCTTGCTCATTCTGGAGTCAAGCTCCGAATTATCGTTACTTAATAAACATTCATAGAATTCAAACGACGCCTTATTATATAATATTTTTAGTCTATGATGCTAAGTATCTATTACGGTAATGCGCTATAGTGATTGATGGTGTATAGCGACTGCTTGTATATTTAATTTGGCGAGGGTATTTGGACAAGAGTGATCGTTTGACCTGAGATGAACTGACAGGGACATGTCGATAAAAAGCTAAAATTGTTTATTTAATAAATAAATATCCATCACGCCTTATCCCCGAAGGGGTGGCAGAGGCATATTATATGCCCACTTTTCACCGTGTGGATTCATGTCCCACGTAATAGGTGGTGAGCCCATTGCCGTGTTCAAATAGACAGACGCAAGTTGTGGCTACCTGCTGTTGAAATTTTCAAGCCGCCCATAAGGCCTTCAACCAGGCTTATCGACTGCCATTTTACTGGCAACCGGGACCAACGGTTTAACGTGCCTTCCGAAGCACGGAAACGCTCGCAAATGTAAATGCCACAAAGTGGTCACCCATCCGAGGACCAGTCATAGTGAAAGTTGCGTAACTCAGTGATCGTTTACAGAATACTGAGACTGCTAGGCCACGAGCGCTTTTATTTTTATTAATTGTTTTATATTTGTTATTCCAAAACGCCATTGGTATTTTACTACTTGGCTTGTTTTTTGTTAAAACTGACAATGTTGAGTCTACACACAAAACATCACAATTCAAAAAAAAAGTATGAAATATATTATAGCAATTATATCGTAGTTTCTCTATTCAACCGTGATTGCATGAACCATGTTCTACTGTAATCTCGAGTTCAGGTACAGTCATAAAGACCAAAAACTAACAAGCTGCTAGTGGCCGGCCAGTTTCTACCAATTACTTGAGCTATTATCGAATTAAGTCTCTCTATGTAATAGTGATCAGAAAAGTTGTTGTCATAGATTATAAAACAATAAAAGAAACAAACTTCAATGTATGTTTTGGTTTTGCTTCAATTTATGCTTATTATTAGAAAAAAAATTGAAAAGCAATTAGTATGCTAACTTTTTCTAAATTTAAATTTTATAGTGGAATATTACGTCGCCTGAAGACGTAAGGAGGTGGATTAATTCGTCAGTTTCGAGCAGGTCACGGTGGTGTTGTTTAGTTAGGTTTGACTCCCGCTCGTGACTGAAAAAAATTTCCACTTTTAATATGTAATTTTTACTTTAAATATACAATTTAATATGTAATTGATGGTTATTTTTTAGATGGTCTGTCAAAGATTTAAATACCTAGATTAGTCCTTGTGACTCGTGACGCAAATATAGAACAAGTAACCAGGTCTAATTCTTTCCACCATTTTCAAGAGCATATCGAATAAGAGTGATCGATAGCAACAATTTCACTCTCTTTTTAAATGTGTGTATACTTATTTAAGTGTTTTTAGACTCATTCAAATAAAAAATAACATCAGTTGACCTTAAATACGTTAGACGTTAAAAGTAATGCTGTGTTTTGCACGTGCACCCGGGACAAACAGCTTAACGTGCCATCCGAAGCACGAAAACGCTCAAAAATGGAAATGCTACAAAGCGATTACCCATCTGAGAATCAGCCATAGCGAAAGATGCTTTAAGGTGTGATGACAAATCTGAGCTAGTGGTGCTACGAGCGCGCTTCAAATGATCATTCGGAGTATTTGCTCCTAGCGATAGATAGTGCCCATGTAATTTGTATATACGAATTCTTGAAGTATATTTGGAATTCATTATTATAATAACATTGTAAAATAATATAATGTAAACAAAATTGAATTAGTTTACAATAATGTTTTACTTCTTATCACATATGTGATTCTTACTCAATGTAATAGGATTGCATAAAGTTTATTTTCAACATACAATGTATGAAACTACCAGTAATTGAAAGAACGACGTAGTTGCACAGCCCTTGACTACCTAATACACAATTCTAGCTTTATTCTTCTACTAAGTGACCCCCACGGCTTCGCCCGTGACATATTTGGAGCTCTCGTCGCACCTATTTTATCCCGGCGCTTATAAATTAATGCAATTTGCCCAATTTGTGGACATTTATTATTACTGCTTAGCTTTCCAGGGTAGTTCCGTGATGATATAAAGCCTAGCCTTACTCAATAAATGCACACACAAAAATATTTATTTAATTCGACCAGTAGTTCCTGAGATTAGCGCGTTAAACCAAACAAATTAAACAAACACGCTCTTAAGCTTTATAAATGAGAATAGAGTGTAGATGCAATTTTGACAAGATGCGTTAACGCCATTGCATTGCAATTCTATAGGTAAAATGGCAGTAATAATTCCAAAGAACCAATTTATATATACCTACTTTATTTGTTTAAATAACCTCTTAATATTTAACAGTTCACGTTAGTTTATTGAATGTCTAAGTATTTGTTTTGTAACCCAGCTCGCAAAAGTAGTGGTCTTTAGATATTACCTTAATGAAATGAAATGATGAAATGAAATTTATTGAACATAAAGCACTTAAATAACAAAAACATTGTTGAGACCTCATTTTAGGTAATGACAATACCTGTAACAGAAGGCATCACTTTTCCACAACTAGAATAAAATAAATACACTATTGCTACTTAGACTAATTTACAAATATTTTAATTGTTTGTGTGTGTGTGTGTGTGTGTGTGTGTGTGTGTGTGGGAGTGTGTGGGTGTGTGTGTGGGTGTGGGTGGGTAGGTGTGTATGTGGGGGTGTGTGTGTGTGTGTGTGCGTGTGTGTGTGTGTGTGTGTGTGTGTGTTTGGGTGTGTGGGGGTGTGTGTGTGTGTGGGTGGGTGGGTGTGTGAGTGTGTGGGTGTGTGGGTGTGGGTGTGGGTGTGGGTGTGGGTGTGGGTGTGTGTGTGCGTGTGTGTGTGTGTGTGTGTGTGTGTGTGTGTGTGTGTGTGTTTGGGTGTGTGTGGCATTAAATTTGTATTTTCTTTAAATCATTTATAAGATTTAATTATAATCCTTTTATTTATTTTTCATTTTTATTTGCATCTTTATCAGTTACATTATATACAGAATGCACTATGTAACAGGAAGAAATAGAAGATTTTCTGTTTGTTCATAATTTATTGTTTCTAACCAGTCTGATAATGTTTGTTTGCAATCGTAATAGGTTTGTTGGTAAATAGATAATTTTTTGTTTATAATATTATAGAGAAATGAAGCTTGGGCACTGTATTGACGTCTTGCAGTAGATGTACACATTCTTTTTATACTTATTATTGCATATTTCCGATGTCTATCGTGTATGATCGGTCTAAATTCTATATTCTTATGTATTCTTAATGTTGACTTTAATATATACAGTTGTCTTACTGTCATCAAGTCATTTTGATTATACGAGTATAGTGTCACTGTAGAAAAACGATATGGCTTAAAAAACATAGTTTTTAAAAGGGCTCGGTGTGATCTTTCCAGTTCTAGAAATTTTACTTTTGTAGCTCCACCCCAGACTGGTATGCAGTAACAGATTTAGCAAGTATGACATATAATCGTTTAAGTAGTTGCTCGTGGCCTCGCGGTCTCAGTGTTCTGTAAACGATCACTGAGTTACGCAACTTTCACTATGGCTGGTCCTCGGATGGGTGACCACTTTGTGGCATTTACATTTGCGAGCGTTTCCGTGCTTCGGAAGGCACGTTAAGCCGTTGGTCCCGGTTGCCAGTGAAATGGCAGTCGTTAAGCCTGGTTGAAAGCCTAATGGGCGTCTTGAAAAAATTCAACAGCAGGTACCCACAACCTGCGTCTGTACATTTCAACACGGCAATGGGCTCACCACCTATTACGTGGTACAGGAATCCACACGGTGAAAAGTGGGCATATAATATGCCTCTGCCACCCCTTCGGGGATAAGGCGTGATGGATATTTATTTTATTTTAAGTATTTCCTTATGACAGATATGCCTTAATGCTTTAAAGGTCCATTTCATTTTCCTACAGCGGTCACCCATTAATTCTATGTGATCGTGGCAGGATAGTTGCTGATCTAGATTGATTCCTAAATATTTATTTTTTTCCACCTTCTGAATAGTAGGACACGTGCAATTTATATCATGACTACAACCATTTTCATGAATGCTAAAACTATTATTAGGTTGAGATTTTTTTCTGAGTGAAAAGCAAAAATAGTTGTATTTGTATTTAACGTCAGTAGTATGTTTTATTTGTATTTAACGTCAGTAGGTTATCTAGGAGTACCTTAGTCAGTAAGACGGCAACAGGATTACAGCATGAAGGTTCAAAGAGGAGGAGTTCAAATAGGAAAATAATATAATTCTAAAAGTTACTCTTTGAGTAATACAAATGCAAGGAAATTATGGCCGTGTTTGACTCGTTCGTGACATTGACGCTTAATGAGATAGGTAACGCAATAGGCATAAACTAAAAATACAAAAAATTAATTGTCTATTTAAACACGGCAATGGGCTCACCACCTATTACGTGGGACAGGAATCCACACGGTGAAAAGTGGGCATATAATATGCCTCTGCCACTCCTTCGGGGATAAGGCGTGATGGATATTTATTTATTTATTTATTTATAAACTAAAAAAACTATAAGTTCTGTCTGTTTTATTAATCTTTGTATCAAGGTTGTTGACGAGATGCGAATTGATTTCTAGTAACGAAGACGAATGACGATTGTTTAACTAATTTATTACAGCGAAAGTACGCTTTGGTACTTATAACCTATAGTACAGACGGACAACTCAAATAGTAAAATATACTTTTAAAATAAGTACTCGTTTATTTTGGTGGCGATTGAAATAAAATTTCTAGTATTTCTGTATAGGTATATTTAGTTTATACATATTTAGACTGCCTCTGTGGCGCGGTGGGAGTGCATCCGACTGCTACGCAGGAGGTCGTGGGTTCGATTCCCACCCACGATAAAACTTTGTCTGATGAGCACGATGGTTTATTCTGTGTCTGGGTGTCATTTATCTATAATATGTATGTATTTAGGAATAAATAAGTATGTTTATCAGTTATCTGGTTACCATAGTACAAGCTCTGCTTAGTTTGGAATCAGATGGCTTTGTGTGAGTTGTCCCAACGATATTTATTTATTTATTATTTATTTATATTTAGCGGATAAAGGACACTACCTACGTCTCTGGAATACATCTTTGAATAATGATGGTAGTTTTGATTAGCTAGCTTTAGTAGCTTTTAGTAGTTTTAGTAGCTTGATCAATGATTGGAGCGACAGTCAAGTGAGGACTTTAATGATGTTTATTGTGAGCCAATTATGCATTTCTCCTAACCCGAGAACTCTGACATAATCCTAAAATAATTATCTTCAGGAAATGCTTCGGTTCACCTAATCAAAATTAAATTTGATAAGACAACGAATTTGCTTCAAATATAAACACCCGACTTCCTTCCTAACATCATAAATCAATGCTAGATTGATTGGAAACCCATTAATGGTCCAATATGAAATTATGAGTTCAGCGACCAGATTGAGTTGTACAATTACATACTTAGGTACTTATCTACTTGTACGCAAGCACGCTGCTAACGATGTTGGAATCGGTTTATTGTGAACACCGTTTTTTCCGATTTCTATGCTGACTGGTGCAGAGTTTGAAGTCTATATGTGGTCACGGCTGGTGTAATGCAATGCAAACCAGTCGAAAAGACAAGCTAATTCAAAGTAATAAGCCGATGCGATATATTATATATATTACATAGATACGTATTTTACCTTAGAATAAAACATTTTCTTTTGGGATCTAAGACAGCCTGTCTTAGATCCCAAAAGAAAATGTCACTCTTCAGAAGCTCCAAATAATTGTGTGTCCTTCTTCACCACGTGAAAGAAATACAAAAAAAAACACACTATTATTTGTAAACCTACTAATATTATAAATGCAATAGTGTGTAAGTATGGCTGTTTGTTACTTTTTCACGCAAAATCTACTGAATGGATTTTGATGAAACTTTACAATAATATAGTTTACACATTTCAGAATAACACATAGGCTACTTTTTATCCCGGGAACAAGTTCCTGTGGGAAACAAGAGTGGGAAAACTTCACCACGCGTGCGAAGCCGCTGGCGTTAACTAGTCTTATATATAAAATTCTCGTGTCACAATGTTCGTACCCATACTCCTCCGAAACGGCTCGACCGATTCTTATGAATCGGTATTCATCAGTAAGTCTGAGAATCGGCTACGATCTATCTTTCAAACGCCTAAGTGATAAGGGGTGTCTACCACAAAAATAATTTTATTTTTTTATTATGTGGCATTAAAAATAAATGAAAAATGAAAAAATGAAGCGCTTGTGGCCCCGCGGTCTCGGTGTTGTGTAAACGATCACTGAATTACGCAACTTTCAATATGGCTGGTCCTCGGATGGGTGACCACTTTGTGGCATTTACATTTGCGAGCGTTTCCGTTCTTCGGAAGACACGTTAAGCCGTTGGTCCCGGTTGCCAGTAAAATGGTAGTCGTTAAACCTGGTTGAATGCCTTATGGGCGGCTTGAAAAATTTCAACAGTAGGTAGCCACAACCTGCGTCTGTCTATTTCAACACGATAATGCAATATTACGTGGGACAGGAATCCACACGGTGAAAAGTGGGCATATAATATGCCTCAGCCACCCCTTCGGGGATAAGGCGTGATGAATATTTATTATTTATTTATTTATTTAAAATACATATAAACCTAAATTTTTACTTTTTTACCACCCACCACTATTTTTTAATAGCGTTATTAGTAATTTTACAATTTTTAAATCTGATCTTTTAACTGACGAATTAACGTCTTAAGATGGAAACAGGTGGATTAATTAGTTATTTTCTAGTAGGACACGGTGGTGTAGTTGGTAACGCGTCTGGTGTGTTAAACCAGAAGACGCTGGTTCGAGTCCAGCTCGAGACTGAAAAATTTTACCGCTTTAAATTTATATTTATAATTTATAATATTTGTCGGATAACATCGCCGTAGAAAACTGGGAATTCCTATCTTGATATTTTTTTAATTCCCTATATTTCAGGTTCCCTTTCCCGTGGGAATGTCAGGTTTTCCTGTCTCAGCGCTTATATGAGGTACTACCTAAAGAATACTTTTACACATTTTTACGTTTCTATGGAAAGGGGAACAAAGCGGGTAAACCACACACAGCCTAAACTATAAAACATAGAAACGTGAAATTTGGTGAATGTGTTCTTTAGATGAGTACTAAGAAAGAAATGCCCGGTATTCCCACGGGATTGTATTTCTACTATGAATTTAGTTGTCAAGTGTATAATCCTCCAGAATTGTACTATGGATACTTATGCCCCGCTCTCTTTCTCTGTCTTAAGTGGTGCTAACGAAGTTGCGCGGGTCAGCTAGTAATAAATAGATTTGGCTAATCATGCTTCCGCCAGTCTTCTACTAAGATCATTACTCAGGACATGCTTCTTTTAGTACGAGATATGTTTCAGGTCTGCGCCTATAGCGGTAGGAGATCAAGTCAACATACTTCTAGTTTTACTTTATAAAAATTAGATATGCATATACTTGGGGTATAATTTTGTAAATAGAAGCTTTTGTCTAAGGGAATCTTTTGACTACCTTTATTATACAGTATAATAATGCTTTCAGGATGCTGTTGGGTTATCCACGATTCTGTAGCGCGTCAAGTATGTTTGCAGAAGCAAATCTAGATAGCTTTCAGACGCTATTAAGAAAGCGAGTAACATCACTTTTACAGAGGTTGAGGGACAGCCCCAACAGCATCTTGAGAGTAATTGTAGATCGAGCTAACTGTCCCTTCGCTTGGTACTGGCAGCGTTTGCATACGTACCGACCCGGGGCACCAAAGCTACATGAATTGAAACTAGTAATACAAAAAATTACATACATTAAATTCATTTATTTTAATTCATTTTATTAATCCAATTTATACAATTCCTATTTAAAATTTTATTTATTAGTTGTAATCATTTAATTTAATTCCAATTTAATTTATTCCATTCATTATTGTGTTTTTCATTTCGAATAATTTCAAGTTAGTTAAAATTATATTTTATTTCAAAGATTGACATTTTTATATATTTATTTAATTCATTGTATCGTTATTTTTTAAATGTGTATTCTTAAAGGTCATACTAACATAGTTCATAAGCATTCGTGTATACTAACTCATATGGATAATTTTAGTCCGAAATAAAATTTATTATTATTATTTATTATAAGTATTTTGGAAAACAACGTAATGTAACTATCGTTCGCTATATTTTAAGTTTGCGCCCAACCCTCCCTCATAGACGGCACCAATTGTAGAACTATATGTACCCAACACCTGTATTACCTATCTTTCATGAAATAAACTATTTATTTATTTTATTCTGCGTGTGTTGTATTTATTCTGTGTCTGGGTGTTATTTATCTATATTATAGATATTGAATTGATCCAGAATTGTATTATGGATACTTATGCCCCGCTCTCTTTCTCTGTCTTAAGTGGTGCTAACGAAGTTGCGCGGGTCAGCTAGTAATAAATAGATTTGGCTAATCATGCTTCCGCCAGTCTTCTACTAAGATCATTACTCAGGACATGCTTCTTTTAGTACGAGATATGTTTCAGGTCTGCGCCTATAGCGGTAGGAGATCAAGTCAACATACTTCTAGTTTTACTTTATAAAAATTAGATATGCATATACTTGGGGTATAATTTTGTAAATAGAAGCTTTTGTCTAAGGGAATCTTTTGACTACCTTTATTATACAGTATAATAATGCTTTCAGGATGCTGTTGGGTTATCCACGATTCTGTAGCGCGTCAAGTATGTTTGCAGAAGCAAATCTAGATAGCTTTCAGACGCTATTAAGAAAGCGAGTAACATCACTTTTACAGAGGTTGAGGGACAGCCCCAACAGCATCTTGAGAGTAATTGTAGATCGAGCTAACTGTCCCTTCGCTTGGTACTGGCAGCGTTTGCATACGTACCGACCCGGGGCACCAAAGCTACATGAATTGAAACTAGTAATACAAAAAATTACATACATTAAATTCATTTATTTTAATTCATTTTATTAATCCAATTTATACAATTCCTATTTAAAATTTTATTTATTAGTTGTAATCATTTAATTTAATTCCAATTTAATTTATTCCATTCATTATTGTGTTTTTCATTTCGAATAATTTCAAGTTAGTTAAAATTATATTTTATTTCAAAGATTGACATTTTTATATATTTATTTAATTCATTGTATCGTTATTTTTTTAAATGTGTATTCTTAAAGGTCATACTAACATAGTTCATAAGCATTCGTGTATACTAACTCATATGGATAATTTTAGTCCGAAATAAAATTTATTATTATTATTATTATTTATTATAAGTATTTTGGAAAACAACGTAATGTAACTATCGTTCGCTATATTTTAAGTTTGCGCCCAACCCTCCCTCATAGACGGCACCAATTGTAGAACTATATGTACCCAACACCTGTATTACCTATCTTTCATGAAATAAACTATTTATTTATTTTATTCTGCGTGTGTTGTATTTATTCTGTGTCTGGGTGTTATTTATCTATAATATGTATGTACCTATTTAGAAATATATAAGTATGTTTATCAGTTATCTGGTTACCATAGTACAAGCTCTGCTTAGTGTGGAATCAGATGACGTTGTGTGAGTTGTCCCAACAATATTTAATTTATTTTAAATTAGTGATTGAGTTTCTTTTTTTATTAGTGTAGTTACTCTTGTTGGCTTATAAATTGCCGTATGCATGTAGAATTCTGATAAAATATTTCAAATATATTGGAAAATATTGTAGTGGCGACTTTGAATACCTATTATACTGTTGCAGAGTTATACTGATAAAAAATCGTTCCTATATATTTCAATTATGTCTATGAAGGAAAAAGGAGTTTTGACTCTTCTGTTAATTTAGTGTATTCCCAATTACTACCAAACCCTATCAGGAATAATCTGGATTTAGAGCATGGATCCATATTTTTTTGTCGGCTAAGAGCAACTATCTTTGGCTTTTGATCTTCGCCTTTGCTGCGAGTGACTGCCGTCTGACCTCTCAAAACTGTAAGAGCGCCTGCGTTGTTGCCTCGTCCGTTAGTCAGCAGGTGCACCACTAGCGTTTGATCGAAGATCTTGGATGAAACTCTCGCATCCGCGGTAGCCTTCGCGTCCGTGACATTGCAGGTAAGCTGCATAGTGTCGCCTTCGTTGGTATGGTCACGTCTTGCGGCCGGGCTATTTAGGAAACAAATGTCTGGCCATGTCAGCCCAGCCGGGTCCCGGTAAAAGGGGAAGACCCAAGAAGTGCTGGCTTTACGACGTAAAGGATGACATGCCTGCCAATGGTCTCACTACAAGGGATGCCGATGACCGTGCGAAGTGGAGGAGAAAAAGTAGGAAAGCGGACCCCGGGCGTCGCAACTGAGAAAGACGCTCGGATGATGATGATGATCTTGAATGGACCCCTACATCTTAAAAAGGTATTTTGACTGTATTACGTAACCAAACAATACTGTCTTCATCAGTAAAGGTTTCAAAGTATGAGGAAATTTCTATTTTGCTGCGGTTTCACCTTTAAAAGCGATTTTCCACACCATGTTATCTGAGAAAAGCTTGTAGAATAATTAAGTAAAGGGTTTCGACATGTGAATAACATTTCTAGAGAATATTATATGATGTTTTTTTCTTGAAATCATTTTATCTTTGGCGTGGTTACTTTTTTACACCACTGACATGGCAGACAAGCATATGGTCCACCTGATGAAAGGTGGTGTTCCAAACATCCATATGCCTATGGACGTTTGGAACACCAGATGTGCAGCACTCGCGCTGCCGACCCTGTACAAACCTTCTAAGACCTATTTTGAAGAACCCCATACTTTAGACGTTTGGGACAACCCAGCCAGGAAGTTAATTCCACAATCTAAGCGTACGCGGAATAAAGGCCCTATCGGACCTAACCGAATGCGAGCACTCCGGATGCTGAGCCCTGAGTCCGAACTCCCTGTCTTTGGCGAGCGATGCGATGATACAAAGTAGACATGGGCATCATACCAAACAATGCCTCAGAGCATAAACCGTTGTACAGGCGATAGAACACGTATAAGGAGGCAAAGTCTCTCCTGTCTCATAGAGGCTTTACCTTTAAGCTAAATCATGTTTATTTCATGTTTCTACTTAGTTTTCTTATTATCTTATATTTTAATGTTTTGCGTCTTAGTCAAAAATACCTACTATTGTAACGTTTATCTATCAATGGTAGCCTGGTAGTCTCGGACTGAAACCGTAAACAACATTGATATATAACTTTACAATATGCTGATCAGCGCCATCTAGTGGAAAGTAGCAGAACTGTTGCTAAGTTTTTCACAATTTTGAAGCCTAATTGTTAAATTGTTCGTTCGGTCATGACTAACTAGGCATAATGTATCCTGACTCGGTTTAAGAATTTTCACTGTGTGTCGTAAAAAGCATTTAAAAGATCGAGTTTCTCCACGGCAAAATTAGGAACTGTTGGATCCGAAATTGCTCTTGCAGCAATCACAGTAGCAGTGATAGGCATAATGAGATCAGATGCTGCGTTATTGATCATGGTATAATTACGTCAGACATCAAGGAAACATGAGAACACCACATCTAACAACTACACAGAAGGGGCGTGCCATTATATTTGCGCACTCACTACTGATACAGTAATTTCGCGAATTATGAAGTAACGAGACCACGTAACAGTTATTTGTTTTGGGCGTATTTAGATATCGAGATTTATAAACAAATTAATTAAAATCGATTAGGCTAAGCTTTTAAAAGCCTATGATAGTTGTCGATGATCATTATGATTATAAGGTTACGTATAATTTTCGTGGAACTTTAGTGTGAATTTTTTGGTTATTCGGTGGAGAAAACAATTTGCAAAGCAAAGAATTTTTTGAAAATAAAATGGAACGAGCTTTACTTATAGACGCCATTAAATCTTAATGCAGAAGGTAGGGCTTGAAGGATTTCGAGGGGCTGGATCGGGATCCATGCCAGGGGGGCGCTCATACAAAGTGGCCCTGGGCAAGCTCAAACCATGTGTCTTTGCGTTGATGTAAATATTAGACCCTGAAGTCCTGAGAATCGTGTAAGACTCACTGTTCTCAAGGGTCAGTCTTTAAATTCCTCCATCACAGTTAGACCAACCATTCTGGTCCTAGGTGTACGAGGAGTACACACGTTCGGCAAAGTATATCCCGCGTAAAAAAAGAATCTTGGAGGATCGAATAAGCATTATAAAATGACGCTCTTAAAAACATTGAAAACCTGTACCAAATTTATAGGTATCACACAGAAATTAATCTATATTCATTCAACTTGAGAGCCCTAGAGCGTCATTGGGAACTCAAGGTGTCCAAATAAGTACACAATTACTTTCTTTTTGAGTAGGTTGATACTCTAAAAATCTCATAGTCCAATATTGACTAATACGCAAGGCTCCAACACCCACATAGGTCAACAGAGTGGTCTACCGACCTCACTAAAGTGTTGTGAGAAAACATCAAAAGCAAACAAAGCTGTGTGAAAGCGTTTCGCGGAATGCGTTTGCCAAGTTTTGATACAACAACTGCCCACGGGTTAATCAGATTATTATTGTCATCTTATCTACACTATGGGCCCATAAACAATATTATTATATCGCAAAATAGATACTTTTAAGTCACTTAAGAATTTTATATATAATACAAATAATTTTCGTGTGGTAATCCTCATGGATGCTATGCCAGACTGCTACCGACTTAAATCACACGTGGCCCTTCCATCTGCTATGCCCGAGAGTCTTAGGTGTAGTAAGGATAGCCCCAGAGCTCACGACAGACTTTGTCCTCTACTGCGGCCGCCTTTCAGGGGGTTCGGGTGTTATTCCACGCTCTTGGGTTTGAGTGTTGTCTCGCGTCTTTGATGGCGTTCGGGTGTATAATATTATTGTTACCAGCATGGTGGACATAGCTCGCAGAGTAAGCTCGTTAAAGTGACAAATGGGCTGAAAGTGGCCAGTCCATTTCTCACTTTAACTTTAGAAGAACCGATGGCCGATAGAGTTAAAGAGTTCTTGAGACTGCAACTCGGCAAATGTAAATGAACCTACGACCTATAACCTACAAGTAGACGGTAGAAGGAGTCAGGGTAGACCGAGACTTACATATGAAGACCACGTGAACAGATTGCTCAAAACGGAAAAGTTAAAAGTACTCTGATACCCAGACGAGCATGCATGAAGCGATTGATGAATCTGCAAGAAGCGAACGAAGTATGCATGGATCGTGAAGCCTGGCTATCTATCCTCTCTGACTACCCCGTCAGGGATACAGCGTGAAGATAGTTAGTTAGTTTTAATTGGGAGAGGTTAAGTCCAGGCGTGGACAACATAAGCTGATTTCATTGATTAAAAATACACATAAATGGTAACGCCATTCTCACTAAACATTTCACCAATCGTTTTTAGTTCCTCATAACATATAAAGTCGCCGTGTTAAAACGGTAAGGGCAGACTATGACTGCCGGATGTTGAAATTTTCAAGCCTTCTATAAAGACTTAAACTAAGCGACTAACATGCTAGTGACAACCGTGACCAACATCTTAACGTGCCTTTTGAAATATGGAAACCTGCAACCTGGAATCGATTGCATCCCAAAATTGTAGATAGCTAATGCTTTCCTTTCTAACTCTCCAGCACTAGGCAGTGCTAGAATAGATTTATAATAAAACTAGTTGACGCCCGCATCTTCGCCAGCGTAAAGAAGTTTTCCCCGTCCCGTTTCCCACAGGAACATGTACCCGGGGTAATAATTAGCCTGTGTGTTATTCTGATGTATAAGCTATATTATTGTAAAGTTTCCAAAAAAAATCCATTAAAATCCATTCAGTAGGTTTTATGTGAAAAAATAAAAAAACATCCAAATTTATAAAAGTCCCTACTGTCAAAAGTCTTTCCGACTGAAAGAGTGGCAATCAATCTTTTAACGTCGCCATTGTATCTGTTTTTATTGAGTTAAATATGAACATAAAAGATATGGATGGATATCCAATGGCATGGAATTGTGCTAAAAAATAGGTTACCAAAACAGCTGGAGGTGTTACACTATAAATATAATACGTTTAGTTAGAACATAATCTCTCTTTTACTAGGCATATCTACGCCTTAATATTAACCTTAATATTAATGCGTAGATATTTCGTAGAATTCGTGGCCTCGCGGACTCAGTATTCTGTAAACGTTCATGGAGTTACGCAACTTTCACTGTGGCTGGTCCTTGGATGGGTAACCACTTTGTGACATTTAAATTTGCGAGCGTTTTCGTGCCTCGGAATGCACATTAAGCCGTTGGTCCTGGTTGCCAGTAACATGGCAGTCGTTAAGTCAAGCTGAAGGCATTATGGGCGGCTTGAAAATATTTCAACAGCAGTTAGCCACAATCTGCGTCTGTCTATTTTAACACGGCAATGGGCTCACCACCTATTACGTGGGACAGGAATACACATGGTGAAAAGTGGGCATATAATTTGCCTCTGCCACCCCTTCGGGGATAAGGCGGGATAGATAAATAAATAATATTAACTAAAATCAATCATTGTGAGTATACTAATACAAATATCAATTTATCGAACGGCTGCCATTTATAGAAAATTGTCTTGATAACCACAGACAGTCGTAACGATTGAATATTGTCATGGAGTGGATAAGTTAATACACCGTTGATGGATTATTTTACGTTTGCATAACATTGCTTATGTGAGGTTATGTAAAAACTAGATCGATTTAGATAGTGTGAATAGGTTCTTGAACCATATACCTACTAATGTAATTGAAATATTAAGTACTGAGAATTTAATTTGAATTGTTTTATAGAGGATAATTACAAAATTTCAATTATATTATTGTGACTCTTGTGAAATGTGTAGGAGCTTCATTAAGTACCTATTTTATTACGGCAGTCGATAAGACTGCTTAGGGCACAGACTATTAAGACGGTACCTGTGACGGTACTCTGTGCTTAGAGTCTAAAACTAGGTCTAAAATAAAAAAATATTTTGACAATACTTTTTAAAACTGTTTAGATTAATTTACTGTCAAAGAATCAAAATAAAAATTGCTGGTTATAGGTCTCGATAATATCTAAGAACTTTCGCTCCATAAACTATCAGCATCCAACTGTTTTCCCGCAACACGTTTAGGAGATCTTCAGTAAATACTTAGTGCACAGGCCGCATCGATTAAAACTAATTCTTTACTTAAATGTGCAATAGGAATATTGACCATTTTCTTTGTATATTTGCTTAAAATATTTAAAAATACTAGCTGATGCCCGCAGCTATGTCCGCGTGAAAACGTTTTCCAGCTGTTCGCGTCCACAATTATATTAGGCTTGGGACACAGGATTTAAAACTGTACAGACAATACAATTGGAAGCAATTTTTTTATTGCTTAAACCTTTGTTTTGGCCTGTTTCAAGATCAAAAAACAAAAAAGATCAAGAAAAACAAAAGTCGCAGTAATTCGATTATTGTCATATGCGTCAAGACTCTGACCAGTTCAAATTGAACCTTTCATCTCTGTACAGAATCCGATAGCGGGTAGTTTATTAGCTTGAGTATAGGAGACGCGAAGATCATTTTACGCGGGGCGGCGCTAGAATTATGTTTATTGACATATTGTCAACAGATGTCATAAATAAATTTGTCTTAAGCTGCTGGCTCAAATAGGATTTGTAATTCAATGGGTATTTGATTTTAGATAAGATCATCTCATATTGGCGTTGTTACGTTTCGGCCATTTTCTATTGTGGAACCCGAGTAATTATTTCTCAAGGGCGCATTTGATAATGCGTTCTAACGATTGCAAAATTTTAGAGTGACCATTTCAAACAGTCGACTGCCATAAACCGATTTGATTGATTCATTGTTTTTCGACACCTTGAAAGGAGTCAGGGTAGGCCGAGACTTACATATGAAGACCACGTGAGCAGTTTGCTCAAAAACGGAAAAGTCAAAAGTACTCGGATACCCAGACGTGCATGTTTGAAGCGATTGATGAATCTGCAAGAAGCGAAAGAAGTATGCATTGATCGTGAAGCTGACTACACCATCAGGGATACAGCGTGAAGATAGTTGGTTAGTTTTTTTTTTGTAAGCGATTGCCCTGTGTCTTACCTTTAGTAACTACTGATTTAGATGCAGTTCATGTTAAATTAGAGTGCTATTTAGAAAAACTTATATGTTTTTCCTGTTGCTTCTAAACCCTACTAGGATTGGAGCCTGGGGACCACTTTATTTGCCTGCTAGTAGCAGCTATCGATTGGCTTCTAATTTTAAACATGGTTGGGATCGACTGCCATCTTACCTTCCAACGTTGTAAGGGAGCCCAACCATTCTATAAGGTTTGCCTTAAAGTCCCCTAAAAACACCAATTCAGCTTTCGGAAACCGCACCTGCGCATCATTCGCCGCCCCGCCGAAGTAGTCAAAGAAGCGAGTCGTCTCCATTTACCCCTTATGGAAGCGATACTCGTAAAGGCACACGTAGATCTAGCTCGTAGAGTCATGATCCACGTGCAACCAGAGGATATGAGGTCTTCTAGACAGCGCAGACACCGAATACAACATCCGCCCTAACAAACACACACACCCCCTGGCCTTTTTGTCGAAGCAGTCCTCGACAATATAGCCAGGGTAGCACAAATACGACGTTTCATTTTTGCGTCTCCGTTAGGAACAGCATTCCGGGCCGCACCGTCTCAAGATGATGATGGATGGCGATGAGGTTTGTATGGAGTCCACGGATGTTAGTGAACTCCACCTCAAACAGCGTACGTGAGGTATTTGTGTTGGCCCATGATCTATGCCCTTTGTTTTACGCTGCCAAGTGTAAAAGGAAGGAAGGAACGTGAAATTCGGCGAAGGCCAACCCGCCAGGCGAAATAGCCCCCGTCCCCACCCAGATTTACTATGCGTAGCAAGTTCCACCTAGTGACATTGTGGGTACCTAAAAAGAATAAATTGTGTTCGAAGTATGTCACGGGGATTCTTCCGGAACAAATGACAAGAGCAGACTCTTGCTGTATATTATTTTCTAAAACTAGTGCATTTATCTTGTTTTATGTGCGGGAGCGGTGGTTTCTTGGACATACAAGTTGTGTTGACGTGCTATAGTGAAAGACAGTGATATATGTATATGCAGTGGAATGCTATTTTCTTCTTTCTCGCGTAAAATCCACTGAAAACCTCAGTATAACAACCACTGTTATACTGGGGTGAGACTGGCCTTGTCTTAACACTAGACTTGACTAAGACCTAGAGAACATTTAAGATAATAAGAAAGTAGATTATAAATTAAGATTTAGCTAAAGGGTCTTAGTAACCAGGCCATAAAATAATTACAAAAAAAAGTATTTCACGGGCGAAGCTTGAAGGCACATCTAGTAAATAATATAACTATAAATATTAGCAAAGATTCATTTCTAATATGCAAATAAAACAATTACAGTATCGAGGCGCGGCTGTAGTTACTTCGCGGTATGCAAGATCATGCGCATATATTAATCGCAGTTATATTTGTACATGCTTGACACACGACCAATCAATCATAACTCGGTAATGGTGTTTACACATTTTCGTACAGAATTCAATTATAGAGAAGCCTGATTGTATCAGTTCTGGTCTTGTGTGCATTTTGCACAAAAGAAGTCTCACATTCGAATCTCGGATCGGAACAAATAATATTTGTTTGATCCGCTAATGTGTATATTAGAGTTTTGATGTTTCCTATCTAAGCTAAAGAGTTTGTTTGTTTGAACGCGCTAATCTCAGAAACTACTATCGGATTTGAAAATCCTTTTGGGTTAGATAGCCCAATATCATAACATAAATGGTACTGATCCTAATAGGTGTGACGGAAGTTCGAAATATCCAGCCATCTAGCCAAAAGTAAGCTAATATAAGTTTGTGGTATTGGATCTAGACAACTGATAAATTTACTTATATATTTCTAAATACATACATATATACATAGGAAACACCTCAAACTCCGAAACAAACATTTGTAGATCGTACAAATATTTGATCCTACCCGGGAATCAAACCCGGAACTTAACGCGGTAGGTCGTATACTCTACCACTGCGCCACCGAGGCAGTCAATACGTAAGTATGTATTTAGAAATGTATTTGTTATGTGCATTTAAAATGTATCTGTATTTAGAAATTATATTAGCTTACTTTCGCCTAGATGGCACTGTGTAAAAATTGTCCCGCAATATTAAAAGAAAACAGCACTTTTCATTATGTTGCAAGGCGTGAACGCATTTACTGTGATACATAATTATTCAGTGAACTTTTTTTTTACTTATAGTAGCAAAACAACTCACAAATCACTAGGTCCGTTTTAGAATACTACGTAGTACTGGAATATGGGCCTTAGTGTGGTCTATGAGGATTTTAATGCCAACGCGGTCTCTCTCACACATGCATACATAACAAAAATGCATACGGTGAAATGTGGGCGTATGTATGTAAACGCCCACATTTCACCGTATGCATTTTTGTCCCACGTAACAGGTGGTGAGCCCATTGCCGTGTTGAAATAGACAGGCGCAGGCTGTGGTGACCTGATGTTGAAATTTTTTCAAGCCACCCTTAAGGCCTTCAATTGAGCTTAACAACTGCCATTTTACTGCCAACCGGGACCAACGGCTTAACGTGCCTTCCGAAGCACGGAACCGCTCGCAAATGTAAATTCCACAAAGTGGTCACCCATCCAAGGACCTCCTATACAGAAAGTTGCTTAACGCAGTGATCGTTTACAGGATACTAAGTCAGCGGATCTCTTTGGTTTTGTAATATACAATAATTGCATTCTTAATAATGCAATCAGTTGTAATGAGTGTTACCAATTCTGTGCGCACGCGTTTGTCTATTATTAGAATTATTTTTAATTATTAATCCAAGCAGTTATCTCGTATAGTTGATATAAGTGAAAACACCGCACCGCAGTAATTGAATTCAGTGTTTTATGGGATAGTAGATGGCGTTTTTAATTGATTACTAAATATATTTTGATGAAACTGCATTATTATACGAGTTATATAATAGGTTATATTACATTCCGTTTTAATTGTTTATAACACTGCGTAACACTTGTTATTACAATATTAGATCGTGATTGTCGTTTTAACCGACAAGGTAAAAAAGAGACGTTCTTAAGTCTGCTATATTTTTTACTACTTTCTTTTGGTTGTGGCGACCTGTTATCGAAATTTACAAGCCGCCTATATGGCCTTTAACTTGACTTGCGACTGCCTGTTACTGGCACCCGGAACCAACGGCTTAATGTAACTTCAAGGGCACGGAAACGCTCGTAAAAAAAACGAAACTTCCGAGGGCTCACCCGGGACTCCCGGCTAGATATAGATGGAAGGGAAACTTGTGGTTTTAGTCGTAAGGAGTCCGGCATAGCATCCATGAGGAATTCCACACGAAGAAAAAAAAACCTATCTACGAAAAATGTATAGCGCAATGATCGTTTAACACTGATTTAGCGAGCCTACGATCACTTCATATTCATTTAAAATCATTTATGAGTTAAAATCTAACGATACCTACCTTTAACTTGGTCACACCTAAGAAATGAGGGGCGTGCCTTAAAGATATTGTGTATTTGAAAAAAAAAAGCAATCTACTTTCACCCTAAATATAATAAGTACTTAGCCGTAGCTCTACATATAATAGTAAACTTTCATTTGTAAGCATTTCACACTTGATAATACGAGAAAGCCTCGTTCAATTGATGAGATCTGTGCAGCCCATCTCAGTTCCACTCCTACGCACCGATCTCATGAATACAAATCAATACTGCCGCAATAGCAATCATTGAGGATTGTTGCTAAATGCATGGTACCAATTAAATATATGTCACTGTAAAAAAATAGCGTTGTTCGTTTGGGTTCCGCAGTTGACGAGGACCATAATATTAAAAGAGAAAACGAACGATGGTATCTATACAGGTTTTTTCCGTGAAACTTTTCGTACCCACACTTTTTTTTAGTACTGAGGTACAAGTATATTGCCCACTTGATCATAAGTGCTTATCGTAGCCTATGGACGTTTACAATATTAGAGTGAATACAGTCGTACTGCTGACCCTATTACCTTATTGAAAATTTTCAAGTCGCCAACAAGGTCTTTGTGTCGTGTACGAAATGCTACGTTCGTGGTTGTGTTGGTTATAGTTATAACGTAAAGACGGAAATAAGTTTAAAAGTTTATTACTGAATTTACACTCAAACTATGCTAAGATACTGCTAATGTTAGGCTAATGCTGATAGATAGTTATTTGCTACGAGTGCACGCGGTTTGCTGTCCGTACTGATGGTGCCGCGCACCCAAATCAGCTATACTGTTTGTTGCTGTTTCAGCAAAACGTGTTCGATCGTATTGACTCGAATAAGTCGGCTAAAGTAATACTGATTCTGAAAAAACAACTTTATCCAAAATGATCTTGGTTTAGTTTATCAATCACACCTTATCCCTATAGGGGTGGCAGAGGCATATTATACGCCCACATTTCATCGTGGGAAATAGACAGGTGCAGGTAATGGAAATTTTTAAAACCGCCCGTAAGGCCAACTACTCTGGCAACCGGGACAAACGGGTTATCGTGCCTTCCAAAGCACGGAACTCTAGCAAATCAAAATAGCACAAAGTGGTCACAAATCATCACCAGCCATAGCGAAAGTTGTTTAACGCAGTGATCCTTTACAGAACACTGAATCTGCGAGGCCACGAGCGCTTCAAATTCTTAACAAATTATCTTATTCTTAAGAAATGACTTTATGCTTTTAACTGCAGAACCCAACTTTACAAGGCCTGCTACGTGCTTGCCCAGTTTCGTAGTAGTTTCAACAGAGAGTGGAGGGTTTAAATAGCTGCTCTGCGGGGCGCCAAATCTTGATTATCGATAAGGTGTATATATATTTTAATCCTTCTAAAGCACATTCTTTTCATATTTTCTATACAATAAACTTACACAATTCCCTTTCTTTCTATAAAATGTATAACAAAAGTTTCATGTAGAGAATACATTTGGCAATGATTATTGCCAAGTAAGTTGTTATAAAGTAAGAAGTTGTTGTTGAGTTCTTTATTTGTGATAGGTTACTTTGACTACTTTCGATCATTTGGATGTTAATTAGTCACGCCTTTATCCCCGAAGGGGTAGCAGAGACATATTATACGCCGGTACGCCCCCACATTTCGTCGTAAGCATTTTGAACGTCAACCTCTCAATATTGAGAAAATAAATAAAAATAAAATAATAAATATTGTCTGACATTATTTTTTACAAAATCTAGCCCAAAGTAAGCTAATATAAGCTTGTGTTGTGGGATCTAGACAATTGATATAGGTACATATTTCTAAATACATACATATTATACATACAAACATTTGTGGATCACACAAATATTTTTTCCGACCCGGGAATCGAACCCGGGACCTCAGAAAATTTAACGTAGCCTACGTCAGTAGCCTGCGTGCTAACAGTCTAACGACTGATTTGCAGATCAGGGTGCGCTGTATAATTATAATCGTCCGCCTAAAATGGTCTGTTTGAATAAAAATATTAATGACAAGATTTTTTTAGTTTTTACCACCACAATGGTTTAAAAAAACACTACATTGTTGCTTAAAACGATATTACATACATTATAATCACGTCTCTTTCCCCGAAGTGGTAGGTCACACTTCATCAGATGTACTATCCTAATTAATAGGTGGTAAGCCTATTGCCGTGTTGAAACGGCAGAGGAAAGTTGTGCCGTAGAAATTCAAATTCAATGTGGCTTAACGCCTACCACTACCTTTTTTTTAACATGTAGAATTCCCCTGTAGTAATCTATCTGTGGAGTGTCAGCGCCGGGTGCCTAAGGTACCTCCCTGGTAGGTTATCCCAGGGAATACCAGGTACCATGTTACTGGCAATCAGGACCAACGGCTTCATGTGTCTTCTGTGATAAATAAACACTGGTAAATGGATAAATTTAAAAAGCAATTAGTATGCTAACTTTTACATATTTTTTTATTAAAGTGAAAAAAGACAACTTGGTTCGAGACGAGGATTGAGCCCGTGACCTTTGCCTAACTAGGGCTATATTCTAGCCACTGAATTACCCAACAACTGGTAAATCTGTAATACTATATAAAGCTAAAGAGTTTGTTTGTTTGTTTGTTTGGTTGGTTGAACGCGCTAATCTCAGACACTACGGTTCGGATTTGAAAAAATATTTTTGTGTTAAATAGCCCATTTATCGAGGAAGGCTATATTTCATCACGCTACTACCCTAGAGAGTGGTGCAGAAATCATAAATGTCGACAAATCGGGCAAATTTTTAATATGCAAAGAGTCGTCAATTTCAGGACCGATCGTAGGTACCCAAAGGTGATCGTTTACAGAACTAGCCTACCTACTTTTACGAGTATTTTGATAACCCATACTTTTGTATAAAAACAAATGTTAAAACAGATTCAGAGAATTGTTGTTATTAAGTTTTTTTAGGTGTTCAACACTGAAGGAACGTTGATGCAATACTCACCAGTTAGGAGGTGACAGTGTCATTATTACGTAACTAGTTAAGATCGTTTAGTTCATCAATCACGTCACGTATTATGCGCCCACATTTCACCTTGTGCATTCCTTCCCATGTAATATTATTTTTTCAAGCTGACTGCTATGATACTGGTAACCGGAACTCAATACTTAACGTGCCTTCCAAAGCACGAAAACGCCTGTAAATGCAAATACCACAAAGCGAACACCCATCCGTAACCAGCCATAGCGAAAGTTGCTTAACGCATTGATCGTTTTCAGAACTCTGAGTCAACGAGGCCAGAGCGCTTCTTTAATAAACCTGTTAAAATTATTTAGGAACAGTAGTCCACCACACCGAAGTAACTTTGCATTACGCAGCAGTTAGGCGACACTCCTTTACTTTATACTAGCTGACCCCGGCGGCTTTGCCCGTGGCACACTTCCATAGATATACTACCAACTTCTAACTCCCGTCGCACCTGTATAAAAGTTTGCCCGACTTCTTGACATTTATGATTACTGCCCCACTCTCCTGGGTAGTAGCGTGATGATATATAGGTTATAACCTTCCTCGATTAATGGACTATCCAACACAAAAAATATTTTTTTATTTCCGATCAGTAGTTCCTGAGATTAGACCTTAGCAACATATTTAGCGAATCATTTTTATTTAAATAGATATATGGAAATAAAAAGTACATGGTGCCATTCCTTCTGCCTATGATCAGGAGTCCCAGGTGAGCCCTCGGAAGGATAGCCCCAGGACTCCCAACAGACTTAATCCGCCAACGCGGCCTAATTTTCGGTGGGTTCAATGGTTTAAAATTTTTGACTAGGCGACACCCCTAGTCACAATTTTTTAAACATTACACTTGTTGTCATAAATAACAGTGCACAAATTAATAACAGCACATTTTATTTTGAAACGAAATGTTAGTTAACAAGTCAGCACCCTCTCTAACACCTTCGTGTCAAGTCTCATTGAACTATTAGTATGATATAGCTCGGTGAAATCTCACACACAACATTTTGCGGTGAAATATAATGCCAAATTTATTCATGTGAACTAAAGTCCTTTTCCTTGTTGATAACATCGGTTGCGCAGTGGTAGAGTGACTTGGGTAAAGGTATGGGGTTCGAGGACCGGATTGGAACTAACTGTGAATCTTCACGCTGTATCCCTGACGTCAGAGAAAAGATCGCCAGGCTTCGTGACCCATGCATACTTCCTTCACTTGCAACAGATTTATTAATGGTTTCATACTTTTTAAGCAATCTGCTCACGTCCTACATCTTTGTCTACCCTGGCTCTTACTACTCTCTACTTTCGTAAAATAAATCTTCTTCGTCAATCATTCATCACTCATTCGATAGAGGTGTCCAAGCTAACTAAGCATACCATTTTCCAGCTTAATGCTGACACTTTCATTCAAACCTGCCATATTGTGTATCACTTCGTTAATGCCTCTACCGACATAGGTACCCAGGTTTCGGTTCATGAGGGAGTAGCGATGTCTCTTGCGTTGGAACAGTTGGGAAAAGATGAGTTTAAGACCATCTTAAAACATGTTAGACCACTACATACTGGCAAAGTGAAATAATATTAATTTGTAAATGGGCCATCAAAAAAAAAGCCTTCCTAAGTTTCTTGCCGGTTCTTCTCAGGTGGGCCGCGTTCCGAACCGGTGGTCGCTTTAAATATTTTAAATAGTGTATGACATTTTGTAAGCGCCGTTAAAATGGTCTATGCAAAATAAAGATATTTTTATTTTATTTTACGAAACAGAAATACTAAACGTTTTGAGGTTCCAGTCTGTAATAACTATTATGGTCAAAGATATAGAAAATGTATGGTTCCTACCATACACAATAGTTTGCCACCTGATTTAGAGAACAGCAGTTTACAAAAACGATGTTTAAAAAGAAATTAAGCAGATTCCTCTTGAACATGTTTAATGAGTATATTTCATCAAATTATCACACTATGTGGTTGAGATGATATCTCTGTGATAATAAATTGAAAAAAAAAAAACAACAAAGCAGACTAAGTTATGTACCACTCTGTTTCGCCGTTTGAATGTTCAAATGTGTAAAGTGTGATGTATCTGAAATTATTTCGATGTAAGTTAATATAGTGTTAATAATATTTAATATTTAATAAGGGAGTTGCATCTGCCAACAAACAGCCATGCAGTTTGGCAGACGTATGACAATGTTTAAAATGTCTGAAAATATTTAATAAATCCTATTTATTATTATTTTTTAATATTATTATATTCACTACCGAAAAACCAAGTTGGCACTGGTACTGCGTACTGAATAGCGAGGTGTGCTTCTTTTACGACACTTAATCTCTTTTATAGGACCTGTAGTTTGTATTGTGTTTGCCTGATTGCAATATGTAATGTTTTTATAGAAAAGACACAAAGGTTAACTTCGTTTGTATGTTTTCTATAAAAAAAAAGAAAAGGTTATATCGAATCAAAACATTTAAATATTTTTAAAAATAATTTTAGTCAGTATTCTCATATTCATCATGTCACATCATCATGTAGTATGTGAGACTATAGACTTATAGACCTATCTTAAAAAATAAAAATAAATCGAAAAATAGATTGCTAAGCAAACACAAAGATGGCTGAACCAATTCGGTCGTGGTCGTGGGTTCGATTCATCAGTCACATCTTTGTGTGATGAGCACGATGGTGTGTTTATCAGTTATCTGGTTACCATAGTACAAGCTCTGCTTAGTTTGGAATCAGATGGCGTTGTGTGAGTTGTCCCAACGATATTTATTTATATCTATTTGTAAATAAACCTACAATTAATTCGCTCTAAAAGTGAAAACTAGAAGAGTAACATTAGATACAATTACGCTATGGGAACTCATATTACGTAATTGGGAGGAAGTGTGAAATGCAACTAAATACGAATTGAATTGAGATACAAGCCACACTTGACTTGATAACGGTTCATTACATCACTTAATCACTGCTCTCAAGTGATACGTATTACTTAGGGCTGCTTGTTATGATAGATAGGTGATAATCTATACTATACTAGCGGCACGCTATGATGGCCGTTTTCACATATTACAATAGTGATGATATTTTACTTGTTTTACATAAGTACTCTGTTTTCTACCGTAGTATAAATACCCTCTAATGTGGTCTATTTACATATTACTGCAAATAATATGTAATTAAAGTTAATACGAAACTTCATGACAAACGTCAAAACGGCCATCGCAGCGTGCCGCTAGTATAATATATAAAGCTAAAGAATTTTTTTGTTTGAACGCGCTAATCTCAGGTTAGTCAGAACTACTGGTTGGATTTGAAATAGCCAATTTATCGAGGAAGGCTATACCTATGCTATATATCATCACGCTACTACCCTGTAGAGCGAAGCAGTAATCATAAATGTCGACAAATCAGGTAAATTTTTATGCATTATTGTAGAAATTATAAGCGACAGGATTAATTAGGTGCGACGGGAGTTCGAAGTTTGTCACGGGCGAAGTCAGGGGGGTCACCTAGTGATATATAAAGGTTACCTTTTGTGGCGTGTTTTTTACCAGAATTCAAAACGATCTAAACAGACGAACCGACGCGAAAGAATGACACTGATTTTTTTTAAATGATTTGTTTATTAAACTACCGTATAAACTTTTCCAAAGAGGCAGGATACACACCCGAACCCCCCCTGAACGAGCCTGCGGTAGCGGATAAGGTTTGTCGGGAGCCCTGGGACTATCCTTCCGAGGGCTCACCCGGGACTCCTGGCCATAGACAGATAGTGCGTGAACGTGGGGTTTTAGTCGATAGGAGTCCGGCATAGCATCCATGAGGATTTCCACACGAAAAAAAAACCGTATAAACTTTAATAAGCATTTAGTGAAAACTTGTTTATTTGGGAATTACAATGAGATACTTTTATTTTATTTATCTGTACAGATATTATTGACATGTTTTCTATCATACTATACAGGTATAATATGAACATTCTGCTCAAGTGGTGTTTATTTAAGTCTCGGTCTACTCTGACTCCTTTTACCCTTTAATTTAGCACAATAGATATTCTTCGTCAATCGTTTCTCACTCATCCGTTGAAAGGATTCAAACTATTAAGGTATTGTAAGGCAAGAGGCTTCTTCAGTGTTATAACTGCGTCGGTGGCGCAGTAGTAGTGTATGCACCAGCCGCGCAGAGGTCTCGAGTTCGATTCCCGGGTCAGAATAAATATTTGTGTGATCCCCAAATGTTTGTTTCGGTGTTTGGGTGTTTCCTATGTATAATATGTATGAATTTTGAAATTTATAGGTACGTCTATCAGTTGTCTAGATCCTATAGCACAAGCTTAAAGCATAGTTTTACCTTGATAGCGCTGTGTATAAATTGTCCCACAATATTTATTTATTATATACACCGTACATGGCCTGACCAGGGAATCAACTATGTCTTCGAATGGAATGACCTGAAACGTAGTACTTAGCTAAATTCTTGTTCAAACCCCACACCAACTATTACTGCAAATATAATTAATGACACCGCTCTCCTTCATACTCAACATATAATATGAGATACTACAATCGTACATATATTATGAGAGCGATGCTTAATGATGCCTGAGTCAAGATATTGATCACTGAGCACTTGACTTAGCAGTAACTGAGGTAACGCTAAAAGTAATTGGTTTCATATTACAATTTCTTTTTTAGGATAACTATATAGTGAGTATGTATATGTATTTAAAACATCAAAGGCTTATGTAACATAATCTACATAATATCTATATAATATTGTCACGCCTTTATCCCCGTAGGGGTAGGCAGAGGCATACTATACGCCCACATTTCACCGTATGGATTTTTGTCCCAGTTAACAGGTGGTGAAGCCCTAAGCCGATAATAACATAATCTACCATTAAGAAAATTGAAAAAAATTTGTCCGAGACTACCAGGACTTTAATTGGTCGTGCTAATGAGTGTCTTGCACATAAGACCTTTTAGCCTTTTTGTTACCAACTCACTAAAAAGGCAACGGGTTCAAAATTTCTTCCAAATTTAACATCTAAAATAGACACATTTTTTTAAATGTTTCGGCCCTTTAGACCCACCCTAGTTTCGTGCTTCGGAAGGCACGTTAAGCCGTTGATCCCGGTGGCCAATAAAATGGCAGTCGTTAAGCCAAGTTGAAGGCCTTATGGGTGGCTTAAAAATTTCAACAGCAGGTAGCAACAACCTGCGTCTGTCTATTTCAACACGGCAATGGGCTCACCACCTATTACGTAGGACAGGAATACACATGGTGAAAAGTGGACATATAATATATATGCCTCTGCCACCCCTTCGGGGTTAAGGCGTGATACATAAATAAATAAATAAATAATAAAATTCGTCTGGTAGATATGTTCACGATAATGGTAGAGGGAGGTTACCTCAGCAGCGAGAGTGCTGCACCTCTGGTGTTGCAAACATCCATAGGCTACGGTGACCACTTTCCAATAAGTAGACACCTGACTTGGAGCCTTTAAACTAAACTCCTCGAGGAAAGGGATATAGGACGGGTAACAGGTAACCTTACCCTCCAGATGGATAACTTAACAAACTTACAAACTTTTACGTTTATAATATTAGTAGAATTTTCTAATCCATCGTGACGTGAACACGAATTTGTCGTGTTATGTCCATTCCCACGAGTATATCACATGCTAAATAAAAAATGAAATAAAAATGTCTGATTATTTTGCATAAATCATTTTAACGGCACTTACAAAATGTCATACACTTAAACTAGACAAAAATTAAATATATTTAAAGAATCCGTTCGGAACGCGATCGATATATATCGGATAGATCTTTAAACATGTTAAATACATTTTTGGCATAGCTAATTCCTTTTTAACGATAGTAATGACTGTCATATGACAATATGAGATACGTTCACGTCAAAAATCGTGAGGTTCTAAATTCGAAATACACAAAACACGTTATGAAATGGTAACGTCTTTCAAAGATTTCAGGTTATCGCGAAAAAAAATATCAAATCAACCTATAGCAGTCCAATACTGGGCGTAGGCCTCTCCCAATCCTTTGGGGATGGTAGTTCGCTTTACTTGCAAACCAGACCGGTTGGTTCAGGGATTGGTTACGAATTTTCCATTCCTTCACCATGAGCTCTTCAGTTAAACAGCAGGTGCTACTTGCATATGAAGCTGACTTTGCCCCGGAACATCTCAATCATTATTTACATTGTATTGTTGTATTGTAATAAATTGACTAAAAGAAATTGGAATGTCTTGGAATCCGCATCGAAATTAATCAGAAAATAATTTGAGGAAGTTGGGAAAAGAACATAACGTCTCTTAGCAATAGACGTGGAAGGCAATTAGGTGTACATTCTATAAAAAAGGAAAGCAAGTGTAGGTAGTGGCAAATGTTCCAATTTTTTTATAGTAAGCAGAGAAAGAGTTAGGTTTACGATACTAAGGATTTTTTTTTTAACTTTAAGTATATTGTGGAGACCTCATTCCATAAATCATCTGGACTCCACAGAGCAGCCTTATTATTCATCTACTTGAAGGGTGATCGTCTTTTATGATGGGATATAACGTAGAATATAAAGAAAAATCCCTTATACCTCTCGCAGCGCCTTTCGAAAGCTTCAGTAGCAAGAGCTCCTACGTGTTTCAACACAGCAATATTATAGAAATTACCTACACTATCTAGAAACACTTAAAAACATATAATATTCCATAATTAAAATTATCTAATATTATTAAATTTGATGCAACCGGTACTAATTAGGATGAGGATTACCGTCAAGGAAACTGTATATTAAAGTGAAAGTAATGAGGTACGTACTCCATGAGACTATGTACTCTAATCTGGTGTCTTTTTTTTAATGAAAACTAGTCCTATATCGTTTGTTGTAACTACCGGAACTATGCGATAAAGTGAATACGATATTTCGTATCTGTGCAATTAGCTTTCTCTTACTATGTTCATCATTATGTATTAACCGGTAAAACTGTTATTGAATTAACGATTGAAACATAATATATAAGTAGATGCAGATAACTTGCAAGAGTGTCGCCTTCGCTGGTATGGTCATGTCTTGCGACAACCGCCGGGCTACGTGGGAAACAAATGTCAGGCCATGTCGGCCCCGCCAGGTGTCGGTAAGAGGGGAAGACTTAAGAAGTGCTGGTTTGACGTTTAAGACATGCGTGCCAATGATCTCATCCACTACAGGGGGTGCCGACAACCGTGCCAAGTGGAGGTTACTAAAAAAGCAGGTCCCGGGCTTCGCGGTCGCGAGACGAAACTAGGACTGAATCTCCGATGTTGATGTCATTATACATACAATCTTCATGCGCAGAAGTATATCTTATGTTATTAATTTTATAAATGCGAAAGCTTGTTTGGATGTATGTTTGTTACTCTTTCACTCAAAAAAGGACTTAATGGATTTTAATGAAACTTGAGAGTAATATAGCTTATACGTGTATAGGACATACCCTACTATTTTTCCGGGAACAAGTTTCTGTGAGAATCGGGACCGAGAATCTACACCACGCGAACCGTGTGAAGCAACTAGTACATCCGAAATATGGATGTACTTGTTGATTCACGGAATCCATTTGTATTTGTGCCATATAATACACGGTATATTGCCCTGTAGAAACACAGAGGTCGTGAGTATTGGACTTCCTCATGCCGCCCATAAGGCGACATAGGAGACTTAGCTTAGCCTGCTATGCTACTGCTAACCGGAACCAACGCCTTAACGAGCCTTCCAAAACAAGGAAACGGTCGTAAATGAAAATGCTTCAAATGGTTACCCATTTCACAACTGACTATAGCATTAGATGCTTAACACAAAGGTAGTTTACAGAACACTGAGTCTCTTATTTATTTTCTACATTAAAATCATACATAGTTAAAGCCTTGAGAGGAATCTTACTGAGATTGCAAATTAATTATAAATACAACAGAACAACGAATCAACGTCACTTGCGCTTTACTATCTCAGTCTATCTTGACTATAGACGCCTTACTCTATCTCAGTCTATCTTTACTATAGACGCCTTACTCTATCTCAGTCTATCTTTACTATAGACGCCTTACTCTATCTCAGTCTATCTTTACTATAGACGCCTTACTCTATCTCAGTCTATCTTTACTATAGACGCCTTACTCTATCTCAGTCTATCTTTACTATAGACGCCTTACTCTATCTCAGTCTATCTTTACTATAGACGCCTTACTCTATCTCAGTCTATCTTTACTATAGACGCCTTACTCTATCTCAGTCTATCTTTACTATAGACGCCTTACTCTATCTCAGTCTATCTTTACTATAGACGCCTTACTCTATCTCAGTCTATCTTTACTATAGACGCCTTACTCTATCTCAGTCTATCTTTACTATAGACGCCTTACTCTATCTCAGTCTATCTTTACTATAGACGCCTTACTCTATCTCAGTCTATCTTTACTATAGACGCCTTACTCTATCTCAGTCTATCTTTACTATAGACGCCTTACTCTATCTCAGTCTATCTTTACTATAGACGCCTTGCTCTATCTCAGTCTATCTTTACTATAGACGCCTTACTCTATCTCAGTCTATCTTTACTATAGACGCCTTACTCTATCTCAGTCTATCTTTACTATAGACGCCTTACTCTATCTCAGTCTATCTTTACTATAGACGCCTTACTCTATCTCAGTCTATCTTTACTATAGACGCCTTACTCTATCTCAGTCTATCTTTACTATAGACGCCTTACTCTATCTCAGTCTATCTTTACTATAGACGCCTTACTCTATCTCAGTCTATCTTTACTATAGACGCCTTACTCTATCTCAGTCTATCTTTACTATAGACGCCTTACTCTATCTCAGTCTATCTTTACTATAGACGCCTTACTCTATCTCAGTCTATCTTTACTATAGACGCCTTACTCTATCTCAGTCTATCTTTACTATAGACGCCTTACTCTATCTCAGTCTATCTTTACTATAGACGCCTTACTCTATCTCAGTCTATCTTTACTATAGACGCCTTACTCTAACTCAGTCTATCTTTACTATAGACGCCTTACTCTATCTCAGTCTATCTTTACTATAGACGCCTTACTCTATCTCAGTCTATCTTTACTATAGACGCCTTACTCTATCTCAGTCTATCTTTACTATAGACGCCTTACTCTATCTCAGTCTATCTTTACTATAGACGCCTTACTCTATCTCAGTCTATCTTTACTATAGACGCCTTACTCTATCTCAGTCTATCTTTACTATAGACGCCTTACTCTATCTCAGTCTATCTTTACTATAGACGCCTTACTCTATCTCAGTCTATCTTTACTATAGACGCCTTACTCTATCTCAGTCTATCAATTGTCATTTCATCTATACTAATACTAGTGGTTCTGTGAACCGTATACTTCGGAGTATTTATTTTTAATTGATTTATTTTTTTGTTGTGAGCTCTCCTGCCAACCATTACTGGACCGAAGAAGCTGGGGGGGTCACCTCGTTCAACATATAGCGTGTCACGGGGCATCACACTTTACTGATATGTTTACACTAATTACTATAGACGAATGGCAAGTAACTGACAGGCTGAGTATGCGTTTTTCGCGGTGTTATTATCACTTTCGTCTCTATTAGGGCGCGAGTAAGAGGGAGCGAGCAACATTCCTAACCATGTCTGTGGTTAACACAGACACCTAGATCCAAAACCGAGTCTACTATTGACAAGCCGTAGAATAGAATCCGAATCGCTGTTTTATCTGTCAAAATGTTAGTAGACTATCAAAAATGCAACTGACTAGCGGCCACTGGCGCGGTACGTGTTAGTAGAATTCTATCGGCCGACCGATAGAAGTCTATTGGAGTACGATTGTAATAGTAGACTACAAAAAACTGTCAAATTTGTACCGGAGGCTTTCTATTGAGCGACGATTACGATTCTTTTCTGACGCGATTGAAATAGTAGACTTGGCCCCCAGGTCTACTGTGGTAACCGGCTCGAATCACGCAAACTGAACATTTATGCGATCGCTTCAAAATCACAAGCTTGCTAAGATTGCTGATAAATAGTAAGGTATAATGCATTAAACATCTGATTGTACCAGTAATCGCCAATGGCCCGTGACCGGCGGTAGGTGCTCGGTTGTGTGGGACCCTCAACTTGACCTTAGGGCACCGCTGTTGAAATGCATGTCAGTTTGACGATGGCACAAAGTTAAACCGGTAGCGGTGATGATATCTATGCGGTATATGTCTAACATATAAAATAAAATCCTCTTTTAGGATAGGTACCTAGTTATTTGATATATAAATTTAAAATGTACTTAAGTATATGATTTTAAAAACGTGATGTAGGGAACAAGAATGAGAAATATTCTTGTTTCCCACAGAAACTTGTTCCCAGGATAAAAAGAAGCCTATAGCACTCAGGAACATACATCTGTTTAAAAATAGAAGATTGTCAAAATCAGTTCAGTTGATCCAGAGAATAACCGCAACAACCTCACAAACTTAAACATCGCATACTCACAAACGTTACCTCTTTATAATATTAGTAACGTCAAAAGGGGTTTCTTGAGAAGTTAAATCGCAAAAAAAATATTCGTAATTAAGAAAATTGTAAGACCCTTCATAACGTCCAAAAATAAAATAGCATGTTCTGATTTATACCCAAAAATGGACTAAAACATTTCCGCTTCCGAATAATAAGAGCTCGCTAATCCTGTCACAAAGACCACATCAAAAACTTACACTAAAGTAAATCTCCAGATAACGGACCCTATAGCTCTTATGAAAAATTGGAACTAGGTTCAAAATCCAATAACATTACAAATAGTAAACAAAATGATACAAAGAAAGTTGTTGAAGAGTTCCAACAGTTCTTTTATCTTCGAAGATATTTTGATACGCAAATTGTTGTATTGACAGTTGCAGGTCAAGTTTTAACATTTAAGATTGTTATAGAAGTTCAATGTACCTATCGTATAGTTCTTACTATCGAGTATCGAGAGTATCGAATAGAGTATCGAGATATTATTGATGATGTTGTGCAATGCTAACGGCATCTATACTACAAGCAATGTTATAAAGTGACTGAGTATTACTTGATAGTTAGTTTGAAAAAATCTCAGAAAGTAAAAACTTAAATAATATTTTTGCATGAAATAGCATAATATATACTTAATAGAATAAGTTTTAATAAAAAATACACTTCATTTGGGTCTATCGACGAGTTCATGACGAAGAAACAGAAGCGGATAGGCTATAGCTACCTACAATTGAAATTTTTGAAGCCGCCAATAAGGCCTTAATTTGACTTATCTACTACTATGTCACTAGTAATTGGGACTAACGGTACCTTCCTAACCACGGAAACGAGCTCACCGTCCTTACAGAAGCAGGCCCAAGACAGCGATATGACGTGAAAATATCAATCACGCTTCACAAAAAGCGAGATAACACCCGAACCCTTAGGTAACCAAAGTCTGTCTGGAGCACTGAGATTAGTCGTCATAATTTCCTTTTTACTTTGTAGGTTATGGGCCCGTCTAATGTCACTCTAAGTATTTTTTATATGAGGGTTATGGGCCCAGATGTTCACAATTCAATCGTCTTTTGCCATCTGGGACATCATTCTGAGGAGATACCTGAGGTGCCCAGCAATAGACAGATAGGCAGGGACCGTGGTGTTCTTCCACACGTAAATAAAATCAAACAACTAATGTATTGTTAGAGGCTACAAGACAGCTAGAGGGACTTCAAGCGCTTCAGACTTTACGTTGAGATGAGATTAGATCGTACCTAACTTGTATTAAAACGATTATAAATTTAATGATAGTAGATACAAAATTTCACAGTGCCATTCGTGGGCCCTTACAGCCGTATTCATGAGCCATTAAGGCACCATTGATTGGACGATTCTCTACAGGTACAAGGGACTTTCTTCGTCGCTATGATCGTAAACTTTATTTATAGTTAAGTAAATGAAGGCACTTCCTTTGTCTATTCAATGGTAAATTTACGCTTGTCGCTTGAATCTACACCTTAGAAAACGCCTCTTGGACTATGTGCAAGGATAAAGATTGCTGTTCAAGTGCGATTAGTCTTTCATAATTTCCTTTTTACTTTGTAGGTTATGGGCCCGTGTCTGTCACTCTCAGTTTTTTTTTTTCACTATGATAGTTATCGGCCCAGATATTCACAATTGAGACATGATAGATAAACAGAGACAATGTAAGATAAACGTAAATTCCTTAAAAGTTTCTTGTCATTCCTCGTGTCATTGTAATGAAATGTAATGAAAATGAAATGAAATAAAAAGAAATGAAATTCATTTCATTTCATTAATCCCAGTTGCTTTCAAACCTTACCTGGATTTGAAGCCTTCACTCCACTTTAATTTGGCTATTAGGAGCATAGCAGCTATGATTTGGCTTTTGACTGTCGGCATTGTTGAGAACGAGTGCATCATTACCTCGTCCGTTAGTCAGCACATGTAGCGCTAACAGGTGAGGTCGTTTAGACCCCTTACATCTTACATCCAAACTATAAGCCTACCAAACGATATAAGAGTGTTCGAAATATAAATCAATATATTTAAAAATCAATGCCACTTTTCTTTGTAATTTTATAACTCAAGAACGGGCTCTCCTATCCAAACCAAATGTTTAGGCTTTGTTCGGACTATATAATTTAATAGATGGTTTATGTAAATTTTGCACAGAATCAGTCGAGCTCTTCATTATTAATCACATTTTTGGTGCTAACGAAGTTGCGCGAGTCAGCTAGCTAGTTAATAAATAATGAAACCAAAGTTACTAATCAGAAAGAAACGGTCGACTTGAGATAATCCTCAATTTTCGCAGTCGACTAAAAATGTCGTATCTTCCATGGGTGTTATATAATGACTATCATGTTTTAATTATACAGCGTGTATGTGTGTAACAATGACGGTAATATCTTAGTATGTTGGTGAGGTAATGGGGGCGGGATGGTTCATCATAAATCGTGATTGTCGTCAAAAGTAAAGACGATCAAGCCCATGAGAATACCGTTAGCAAAGAAAAACCATGGTAATATTAAATTCTTGCTGATAGAAGGTGAGTCGACGCCACAAAGATTTATTTGCACGTGCACCCAATCTAATAAGAGGTAGGAGACCAAAGTAATATTGAAAACTATCGACCTATTTCCGTTCTAACCATCTTGTCCAAGATCCTGGAAAAGGTGTTAAATAGAAGATTATTAGATTATCTTGAAGATGAGAACATACTCTCGAACAATCAGTACGGTTTTCGTAGAAACAGGTCTACAGAAGACGCCGTTTCTAGATTGACTGAAACGGTCTCCAGAACTTTGGATAAAAAGTATAAATGTGTCGGGATTTTCCTTGATCTATAAAAAGCCTTTGACACAATAGCATTAGAGGAATATCACTTGAAATTTTTAGCAATAATTTAGATGCCCGGACGCAATGTACAATTATTAATGGTGTCACTAGTGAGACTGCCCAGCTATCCAGCTGTGGAATCCCACAAGGTAGTGTCTTAGGGCCTACTCTCTTTCTGATTTACATAAACCAGCTATGTCAGCTCTGCTCTTCCGGATGCTCCATATTTACTTATGCATATGACACGGCCCTAATAGTAGAAGGTAGGCGTGGCAAGAAGTGCAGACAAAGTCTGAAACTAGTGACTAACTGGTTTTCAAATAACTTTCTCAACTTAAACCTGTCTAAGACGTTTTTCATACCTTTTGCAGTCAGCAGAGGCGCTCTGCCACCACCAGATACACTATGCTTTTCAGCACATACTTGCTCCATCCGTTACAATCACGACTGCTCATGTGATAAAATTATACGCAAGCCCATCATTAGATATCTGGGAGTGCTTATTGATGAAACACTTTCTTGGAAAGACCAAATTATTTCTGTTAAATCTCGCACACGTAAACTGATTTACTTTTTCAAGTTACTTCGGAACTCGGCAAATGCCACCAAGTTGAAAACTGTATACTTTGCCCTCGCACAGTTAATTCTATCATATTGGCGGAGCACCTAAACCAACCCTTCTGGGTCTGGAAAGAGCACAGAGGGCTGTTATTAAGGTGATAAATAGGAAGCCCTTTCGATATTCAACTACCCAACTGTACACTGAGTACAAAGTTCTTACGGTACGTCAACTGATTGTGTTCAGGGCAATCCTACGCACTCATACGACACTGGATTATGATCCTGTGGCTATGTCAACGTTCGCAGGAAGACAGCGGTATGTCGGGTGGTGGTACATAGAACAATGCTCGCGGGCCGCCAATGCTACGTCCTGGGACCAAGGTTTTATAACATGGCTAATAAACATTTAAACATATATTCATTGGCAAAATATAATTGCAAAAAGGTGCTTACCGATTGGTTACTACAGCATAATTATGATATTACTGAGAATTTTCTACGGGTTCAATGTTAAATAATATCTTTATCTAAATGTAGTAGTATGGTGTATTAATTATTTTTCTTATATTTATTTTATTAGTTCTTATTTCTAGGTATTTAGTTCTCACTCTTAGTAAGTCTGTATATGAGAATCGCCTGACGTAAGAAACCTGGTGACCTATAAATACAGATACTATTGTATCTAGTTTATGCACCAGTTCTCTAATTATTAGATTTTAATTCATTTGTATACCATTTATTAACTTATACACTGCTTAGAAAGTAAGATTTATAACCATGTCTGGGAGAATAAAGAAATTTTATTTATTTGTTTATTTTACACTTCTTTCAAATGTAGCTTAACTTGTATGAATGTATATAACGGAATTTTTCAATGCTATTTTTCACCCATATCTAAAAGTCAGATTTACTTGAAAATTTGCATAGAGGTGTGATGACAATGATTAGGCAAAAAATGATATGCGTTTTTTAGTGATACGGGAATGATAATAAATTCTTATTCGTCTTATTGTTTTTGCAGTTGCTTCCAAACTTACCTCGATTTAGAGTCTGGGGGTCGATTTGTTTTTGATTTTCGACATTGTTTGGAACGACCACCGCCTGACCCGCAACCCTGTCATTACCTCGACTATTAGTCAGCATGCACCGCTAGCAGGTGAGGTCGCTTGGGCCCCGAAGGTCTTGGTATGGCTTCTTACACCAACGCAAACACCACCACAAATTTTAAAAAAAAGTAAATATTTTAAGAAAATAAGAATAGAAATCAAGTGGCAAACCTACTAACTTTGCCTAGTTCCAGAAGAATTCCTCAAAGCCAAAATAAATAGTTAAAATACTTTTCATACAGGTAATACAGTAAATACTTATTCTTCACAATAAAAATGTAATAAAAAAAATGTTTTGTTCGAAGTCGAAAGCAGACAATAATCACGCATCTCCAGCCTGAATTATTAAATCGCTCGACCAATAGGAGTCGAAATATTTTAAACAAATTTGACAGTTCTGAGTGCGTCGTCTATTTTATGTTTTTATCACAAAATGGTGGGTTATTTGGTCGATAAACTATGCTTGATTAAAAGATTTTTATTAAAATATATACATTACCAAACTTTTAAACTTTGAATAATATACATTACCCAACTTTAAAACTTCACTAACAGGCAAAAAGCTTTATTCGACTCATTCCTTGAATAAATAGACTAGTATTTTTTACGTTTCTGCTAGCTGTACTTGGCATCTTCCGGTGCGTTGCACAACGGACCACAAACGATCTGTTTTCACTAGAAAGTCGCATCCAATATGTGTAACACTAGGAGATTGAATTAACAGTCGGTATTCCTGGATACTATTATAAACTCCAATGAAAGTAGTTCTTAGTTTCTTAGGACGTAGGAAAGTTCTCATTTATTTTTATTACATTGAATATACTTATATTCTATATAGTACAGGACTTTCTACTCGACTTTATACTGACAGAGTTATATTTTTTTCGAGAATATGTATGTATATTAATGATTGCTAAGAAAATTTACTAAAATTATTTGAGTACAGTTTTTTGTCATAGTCTGCAGCCAAAGTCATAGCTAAAGTTTGTGCATCGGAAACCTTTGAAAATAAACCAATATGGATAAATATCATATAAGTAACGTGGCAGTCGGTGAGTAGGTTACCAGTAACATGACAGTCGTTAAGCCAATTTGAAGGCATAAGGCCTTCAACTTGGCTTAACGTACGGTATGAAAATTTTCAACAAAGTTAGTAGCCACAACCTGCCTATTTCAACACGGCAATGAGCTCACCACCTATTACGTGCGACAGGAATGCACAAGTTGAAATGTGGGTTTATAGTATACCTCTGCCTCCCCTTCAGAGATAAGGCGTGATAGATAAACAATCATATCAATATGGCAGACGTCGTACACTTTGATTATTCTACTCACATTGCACTCCAGGAGGCCAAGTGTGGCAATTTTGTCGAAATAGAATCGAAATCATCGCTCAATAGAAAACCACCGGTACCATTTTGACAGTTTTTCGTGGTCTTCTATTACAACCGTACTCCAATAGACTTCTGTCGGTCGGCTGATAGAATTTTACTAACACGTACCACGCCAGCGGCCGCTAGTCAGTTGCATTTTTGATAGTCTAATAACATTTTGACAGCTAAGAACAGTCATTCTGGTTCTATTCTACTGCTTGTCAATAGCAGACTCGGCTCCCTGGACCGCAATTCTCATGCCTTCGAAACAGTCTCGATTTCGAGATAAATCTCGAATTCGAACTTTATTCGAGTTTTATTGACGTTTAGCTATTCTGCAAATCTCGAACTCGACTTTTCTCGAAGGGAAGCCACTCGAGTTGCTTCGAATGGTTGGTAGCAGTCGAGACGCAGATTTCGAAGTCGATTCACTATAATCTTTGGACATTTCTTCAGTGACCGACCCTAAATTAGCATTATATTACATTATACATTTAATAAATATCAAAATGAGTGATGAATTAATAGTTTAATACGTGCAAAACATATTGCAACTCGCTTCAATTTCAAACACGTCGTCGCCGATGTTTCAGCAATGTGAAAATTTCAGCAATTTGATTTGTGATTACAAATAACACATACATACATACATACATATTGTCACGCCTTTATCCCATATTAAACGCCCACATTTCACCGTATGCATTTTTGTCCCACGTAACAGGTGGTGAGCCCATTGCCGTGTTGAAATGGACAGGCGCAGGCTGTGGCGACCTGCTGTTGAAATTTTTTAAGCCGCCCATAATGCCTTCAACCTGGCTTAACGACTGCCATTTTATTGGCAACCGGGACCAACGGCTTAACGTGCCTTCCGAAGCACGGAACTGGGGTGGGTCTAAAGGGCCTAATTAATTTAATAAAAATAACACGGTCTTCAATAATATAGACAACACACAGTGACAGTGATAGCGACACATTCAGATATTTTTCATTTTACGGGACGATATAAGCAATTTTTTAAATATACATTAAGTAACATTTATTATGAAGTTTACAATATTTTTTCCTTCAAAAATTACTATAAAATACGTAATTATTGTTTATAACGTGTAAAATAAGCTTAAAAAACTTTTAGAACATTTTGTAAGAGTAGTCTTGTTGTAACCGTTTTAAAACTGGATGTAACTTGTCGAACGAAACGCATCGTAATGTGACATGGTTCTTAAATGGCAACATTTCACACAATAATCTCGAACTTTAGTTCGAATAGTGGTGAGAATAAAACATTCGAAAAAATCATCTCGATTAACGAGATTTTAAGGTCGAAAATGGATTCGAAGAGTGAACTCGAATTCGAGATTATTTCGAAGAAAACGAGAATTGCCTCCGACGGATATCGGTTCATTAATTTTACGTACACTCATTTCAATTAATTAAAAAAAAAATGTTAAAAGGTCATTTTATGTTTAAATTTATAAAATAATAAAATTTATTGTTGTTGTTTTTCATGTAAATTTAATTGTTTTGTCGAGTTTACATAAATCGCTCACAAAGGCCGATATTAATTTTTTTATAGCATTTCTTACGCCTAATTACCATACAATGATATAGAATTGAAAGTACATGTACAATTACATCATAATAAAATATGATTGGTTCTTTGAATCGAACTGCCACATTACTAATTATATTTCACTTCCGTTTAATAATTATTTTTTTGTCAATGGCGTTCGTTCGCAGATCAAAAAATAAATAGGTAATATCTGTTACCATTTTGAAACGAATACCTGGATTTTAATGGGTACAACGAGCAGCAGCAGCAGAACATTGTCGCTCGCCACTCAGGGCCGTATTACAGAACTTTTCTCAATGCTCAATCAACGCTTGAGAGTAGAATTTTATAAAGCGAAATCTAGCCTCAAGCGTTGATTGAGTATTGAAAAGCTTTCTGGAATACGGACCTCAGATTGTATTCTTTTTGAACTAGTACTTTTATATTTTCGAGTGTTTATGTGTAAATAAATGTGATTCCTAAACACTGCTTCGACAACGAGCACAAGTGATGTGAAATTGGAAAAGTCAGAGGAACATGACTTATACTTTTAATTTTCAAAATTCACTTATAGCTCAAGTAAAGTTCGCTTTATTTGAACTTATATTACGCTACTATCCTGGAGAGCGGAGCAGTAATCATAAATGTCGACAAATCGGGCCAACTTTTATGCATTATTGTAGAACTTATAAGCGACGGGAGTTTAAAGTATGTCAGGGACGAAGCCGTGGCGGTCACCTAGTTGTAATATAAAGCAATGCTGTTTCCCTGTCTCCTACATGTAAGATGATATCTATGTACGTTTAATACTGTACGCCCTATCTACTATTAATACTTATTCCTGGGGGCCGAGTCTACTATTGACAAGCTATAGAATAGAATCAGAATCGCTCATTTAGCTGTCAAAATGATAGTAGACTAAAATCGCTGTTTTTAGCTGTCAAAATATTAGTAGACTATCAAAAATGTCACTGAATAGCGGCTACTGGCGCGGTACCTAAGAATTCTATCGGCCAACCTATAACGTCTATTGAAGTGCGATTGTAATAGTAGACTACGAAAACCTGTCAAAATAGTACCGGCGGCTTTCTGTTGAGGGACTATTTCGGATCTTTTTCATACGATTTAAATAGCAGACTCGGCCCCCTGTACCGTTACTTATTAAATTAAATTTCTGCACTACGTGACGGTCTCTGTAGAGCATATTAGGCAATCTCCGGCCCCCGGATGGCATCCTGCCTTCCACCGGCTTTAATCCAACCAGCGAGTACTTCAAATATAGACCTATAAATTAGAATAAATAAGGAATTTCTTTTAATAAATTAATTACTGAAAAAAAACACTGCACTCGGTTTACAGGTGATAATAAATCTATTTTTATTAATTTGCTTTTTATGTTTGTGAGAGTGGGTGATATAATTTGTACCTATTATAATACAGAAGCTGAATACTCATCAACGCCCAGTCGAACATACGGTACGGTAGATTCATTAAATAAGAGCAGTAGCTTTCTTTTGTGGTGTAGAGACTTTTCGAAATTCTACCTATAGTGTAAAAATAGGGGGTAAAAGTTTGTATCTATCTAATTGCAATCCGTCATTTTACACCTCGCGGTTTCCCACGCGTAATTCTCGTTTCTGTGTTCAAATCTGTGACATTATTTCATGTGTCAAAAGGTAAGGTAATTTCTTGACGTAAGTATATTAACAACACACCCTTACTTCTTTCCTATTCCTTATGCTAGGTATTTAGGTATTTGTACCGTAAAAGTTCATTTTATTATATACAATGTGTTAAGAAAACCCTGTCCGATCCGTAAAGGCATTGGTAGGTATCGAGATGTAATTTTATTCGTGTAATACTTTTTGGAAATTACCCCAAAAAATAATCCCTAAAAATTACCCCAAAAATTTACCTCGAATAAAATAAATTAAAAATTAACATAATGTGGTAGCTTACATGGCAACACGGGAAAGGGTGATTCGGAAATGCAAGGTCAAAAGGTCAGCTTACACCTGCAGGCGATTTCTTTTGATATCACATACACTCGTCGCCACATGCCAACAAATGTGTTGTCAGTTTTTGAAAACTTGGTATATTGTAAGGAAATTGGACTATTTCTAATTCTAAAAACACGCATTTAAATAAATGGTAATCTAGCATACTTATAAATAATATGATTTTTAATTTTTTTTTGGTTATGTTCTTGAAGTGCCTATATGCCCCTTTCGGGTCGGACAGGGTTTTCTTACCACATTGTATATAATTCATAGGCATGTCGTGCTAATTAGTGTCTAGCATATAAGACTTTTTAGCCTTTTTGTTACCACCTCACTAAAAAGGCAACGGGTTCAAAATTTCTTCCAAATTTAACATCTAAAATAGACACATTTTATTTTATTAAATTAGGCCCATTAGACCCACCCCAGTTCCGTGTTTCGGAAGGCACGTTAAGCCGTTGGTCCCGGTTGCCAATAAAATGGCAGTTGTTAAGCCAAACTTAATGCCTTATGGGCGGCTTAAAAAATTTCAACAGCAGGTCACCACAGCCTGCGCCTGTCCTTTTCAACACGGCAATGGGCTTACCACCCGTTACGTGGGACAAAAATGCATACGGTGAAATGTGGGCGTTCAATATGCCTCTTCCTACCCCTTCGGGGATAAAGGCGTGACAATATGTATGTATGTATGTAATACGAAAAACTAAAAATTTATCTAGTTTATCGAATTAACAGAAATTCTATCTAAATAAAATATGATTATTATATTCAAATAACGTATAAATCTTAAATAAAAACGTTTAACGGTCATAAATCGGTATCTTAATCTAATTACATATATTATAGTAATTACATTCGTAATAAAATGACAGTCGTACAAGACAATAAATAAATTATTATACTCCGTAGATCCATTTAGTGATAATACAAAACTGCTGTCGAATGACTGTCTGTTGCCAAGATATTCTGCGAGTGGCGAAACGTATATACTAATATTACTGCAATAATTTTCTATGAGAGTATGCTACACTAGCGCTATTATCAACTGCATTAGTAACTTTGTGTTTAATGTTTCAACGATGTATTTGTTTAAATGGTTTTTCGTAGAGGTGATTACTGTACGTGTAAATAGGTCATTTATGAAATATATAGTTGTGTAATATTTAGATTTTTACATAATAAGGGGCGTGCTTTGTTTAATATAAACTAACTCACTAACTAACTATCTTCACGCTGTATCCCTGACGGGGTAGTCAGAGAGGACAGATCGGCTTTGCGATCCATGCATACTTATTTCGCTTCTTCAAGATTTATCAATCGCTTCATACACGCACGTCTGGGTATTCGAGTACTTTTGACCTTTCCGTTTAATATAGATACCTACATACTTAAAAATCATCTTAGGCTACTTTTTATCATAGCATCAGTGCCAGAGACAGTATTTACTTATCATAAGGTCTGATAGGTGTTTCTTTCCGTGCATGATGGGCTTAGATTATGGAAGGAACTCCCGAGCCTAGGTGTTAACAAACGTCTTCTAATGTTATCTGCTGCTGTATCAAAAGTGGTATTTTTCTAATTTCTGGAAATCCCTAAGGATGTTATGCCGATGGTCTAAGGTTATGCCGGACTCGAACCGAATAAAAACACATGGTCCATACCCCTCGACAAACTTGGACTACCTTTGGAGGTTCGCCCGTTTCTTTGGAGGTTAATTTTCTTGAAATTCTGACGACACGCCACCGTCTTGAGCCTGCCTGCCTGTAATCTATAGGATAGGTATGATGGTATGATCCATGGCTGGTGCCTCGTGACCAGAGGGCAAATAACGTTGCTCTCTCCCTCTCGCTTGCACCAAAGAGAGCACGCTAAATAGTAAAATAAAATGAACTAACATTTCTCTGTGTTTGTGACATTTCGGCATAGACCATTTAACAAGTTAGATGGATCTGTTAGATGGATCTAGCTTAGTTAGATGGTCTAAGCATTTTGGCATCACGTGCCCTTAGAACCAAAATTAAAATAAAACCTTTTTGCCGCACGCAAATTCGCCCTTGCGCGTTGAATTCTGCTCTCACATTTGCGCACAGTTGAAATTATTTTTTTTGCAGATCGTATTCGATCTGATCAAATGATTTTAGCAGTGACGGAAGCTCATGGTGGTGTTTTCCATGTGTAGGTACAGAATAATAAGTATATAAGTTAAATACGCCTATTGCCTGATCAGTGCACCTGTCAGATTTCTATGACATCAGCACGAACTAGGTTAATATACCAAACAATATAAATAATTAGCACTCATAATTACATGTACTAAATACAGTACGGATACGAATGCGTTGTAACTGATCAGTTTAGTTATTTGCATACATCATGATTGTGGTGATTAAAATCTCGAATTGAAGCGAGTCGCTGCGAAATCAATTATGTAATTATTGTTCAACTATGATTGCACATGGTTAAATAATGATCTTTAAGCACCTGATAAAATTTTGAAAATTTTACTACAATGTTGTGACCAAAGAGTAAACTTGCATTCAGGTACACGCCTAGTAATTTAGAGATACCGTCTTAACCTAGGGTGTAAGAGGCTCACCAAGATCTCCGAGGCCCAAACGTCCTCAGATGAGGAAATTAGGTTTTCATGCCATCTATTCGAAAAGAACGACTTGATTCGCCTTTAAGTGCACCCAAAGGTGATGTTTTTATAAAAAAAAAAACTTGAGAGGTGTCAAGGAACACCCGGATGGAACGAAGTTCCTTTCGATTAATTAGTGAAGGAATTGTAACAAAATTTAATTTTTTTTAAGTATTATTATTATTATTTTTATTATTTATTATTTACAAAAAACCTGTATACACTCAACAAAAATAATCGTCGCGACACCACACTGTTCAATGCGAAATAGAAATGAAAATATCTGGCTTGCTTTCTATTAGAGAGAGAGACAGACAGAGAAACATGCGACGCCGCACAGCTTACAAAAGCTTACTATAGCAAAAAGTGTCGTGACAACTTTTCGTAAGAATTTTTTCCGTCTAGCCCCCTTTCACAACGCGCGATAAGGAACTTCGTTCCAATATTTTAGTGTGAGGCAAAGACAATTGCGGCGCACTTATAAAGTGATAAGTGCGCCGCAATTATCTATAACGCGCACTTTTTGAATTTGCAACATCTTTGGCTGGCCGCATACGTACGGAATCCGTATTCGATTTCCAAATTTGTTTTCCATGTTCGAAATTCTGTGGGCCTAGCGCAGACGTTCGTTTTTTTGCATTCGGAATATTATACTACCAGTACGAACGTACGAACAGATTATATTACGTACGGAAAAAAAACAAGTGTGTGCGGCGTCAATGTATTTTCTATAGATTTGATGCATTCGGGTCTACGTAAGCGGAAAACGAATTCGGAAATCGAATACGAATTCTGAACGTATGCAGCCTTACCTTAGTGTTCAGCGCCTAAGAAATCGAACGCAAATTTTGCTTGAATAAAGACTGACTGCTGATACGACTGCTCATTGTCGCGCCGCGCCGGAATAAAAAAAAATCAAATTAACCCGTGAAAATTGACAAGAAACGCGAACTCCAGTTGCGTTTTCGTATGTCAGAAATTCAATTTCTAACAATCCGTGTACTACCAAATTCTGCTCTAGAATCGCTCACTTCGTACTGGATTTAAAAAAAGCGCCCTGGCCGTTAAAATATTATTTTACCCCCTTATGATACAATCCACTATTTATCCATAGTCAATGAAGGCTATTACAGTTCACTGATAGCATTAAATACTCGGCCAATCCTTAGCATACTGCCCCTTGTCACGACGTTTCTAAATCATTAGTCTACTTGGCTCCTGACATAGGGGCCATTACGACTGAACCCCAGGCTCCAAATTCCGTTAGGGTTTGAGTCAACTGAGAAAACACAAGATGAAGAAGACTGTCCTAGAATAAACTAGCTGTGTTACAAAGTTTCGACTGTGTCATACTTCAAACCTCGTAACACCTCATACATGATCCCGCTACTACCCAGGAGAGTGGAGAAGAATTGATAAATACCAACAAATCGGGAAAAAAATTATACGTTAAATTAAAATTAATAAACGACAAGATTGCGGCAGAATGGCTGCCACAGCGGCGACGGTTCGGAGTATGTCATGATTGACGCCGAGGGTCTCAGCTAGTTAATTTATACAAGTCTCGAAATTTATCAAAACACATACTCACATATTAGCTAGAGGTATTACAAAATCAATTAAACACAAAGACAGACAACAAACAGACTTGCTAATTCGTTACCTACGCTTACAAAATCTATGAGCAACAGCTATAAAGTTTATAACTCCTACACATTTACCGCTCATCCTTGATGGTACCTAACACACTGAGTTACGTTTACCAACTGTACATTTCCACGATATCACAAGTACACTACGTCACTATAGTTGTAAAGGTTGTAACCTGGAGTACACTTTGATGACAGGTTTTTACTCTTCCGTGATCTCCTGCGTTCGTGGCCCCGCTGACTCAGTGTTCTGTAAACGATCACTGCTTTAAGCAACATTCGCTAAAGGTGGTCCTTGGATGGGTGACCACTTTGTGGAATTTACATCTGCGAGCGTTTCCGTGCTTCGGAAGGCACATTAAGCCGTTGGTCCCGGTTGCCAGTAAAATGGCAGTCGTTAAGTGTGGTTGATGGCCTAATGATCGGTTCGAAAAAATTCAACTATGTCCATTTCAACACGGCAATGAGCTCACCTACTGTTACGAGGGAAAAAACGGTGAATGTGGGCGTATAGTATGCCTCTGCCAACCCCTTCGGGGATAAAGGCGTGACAATATGTAATAAATGTATGTGATCTCTTGGCCTGCTAGTGGTGCACCGGCTGTGATCTATTCGGTGAACACTGCTTCCAATCACGAAGGGGTGAGATGTTCCTCTGAGATAAAGGAAGTTTTTTTTTGCGTAAATATAAATCATAATATCATTTTCAAATAACATCACAAAAACCAACATAGGTTTGTCTGGATGCTGAGACACTTTTGAGCAATTTTATTACACGATTTCTTACAAATAACGAAAACTAAAACATCTACTTACTTATACTACGCACAACGTATAACGTATAAATAAGTATCAACATATAAAGAGAATATCCCATCAGATTGAAGTTGCACGAGAACTCTCATAGCGCGATGCAGGATTCTAATCTTCGTATTAATATAGGACGATAGCTCTTTGCCATGTGATTGCTTGTCGCCACAGAGGGAAACTCGTCCACTGCCAAATCGTTCCATGTTTGAAACGATCTTTTGACTGCCGGTTGATCTCTACACCATATCCTCGTTCACTAGTCAGAAGAAGATCACTTGGAAGTAAGCGTGATGTTACCTCGGGCTCTCAATAAACGCCTATAATCCCTTACTTGAAAATTGAAAACGGTAGGAGCATAGTCATGGGCGTACCCAGGATCTGGGCCAGGGGGGGCAACTCGGATGTTTTACAAGCTTAATGTTACCTGATTTTAACCCCCGACGCAAAAAGAGGGGTGTTATAATTTTGAGCTGTGGCATCGTAGCTCTCAAATGGACGCACCGATTTCAATGCGGTTCATTTGAAAGCCCGTTTCTTGGCGGTGGTTCTTAGCTATTTTTGGTTAATATCGGTCCGGCAATGTTGTTTTTGGTGCATATGGTGCAAATGTGCATTTTTGGCGTATGATTACTCGGTTAAGTGCTTAACGCCTGCCGGTATAATCGTTAAATGACAATTAATTGATAACTTTGACCTAATGCTGCAATGAAAATGATCTCCAGAGAACCCGACTCTTCGAAAACTAACAGCAGAAATATGGTGTATGGGTTCAATAGTACTTTTTAAGGGTTGTTCCTTAAAATACAAGTATATTTTGGCGTAGGAGGATTTTAAAATTTAATTTATTTTATAATTTATATTTTTTTATTTTAATAGGTTCAAATCTACACAGATAAATAAAATTTAAATGTCTGTTTGTAATTCCAAATTAACAGCTTTTCACTAGATAAATGTCATTATGTTGCATAGACCATTTTAACGGCGCTTACAAAATGTCATACACTAGAATTAAAGATAAATTTAATATTTTTAGAGTGACCACTGGTTCGGAACACGGTCCACCTGAGAAGAACCGGCAAGAAACTTAGGAAGGCTTTTTTTGATGGTCTATTTACAATTCAATATTATTTCACTTTGCCAGCAGATAATTTCGAGGCGTCCTAGTCCTGCAAATAGTCTTATACAGCGTAATAACCTTATTCACAAAGCTTTTATTTATTAACAGAAGAAGAAATTCGAAGACAGAAGGTCGGGAGCTTTGCGTCTTATTCCATAGTGATGTAATTTTCTGCACAGCGTTTCATGCTGAACGCAATCAAAAGCCTTGGATAGATCGCAGAATACACCTAATGCATCTTGCTTGTTTTCAGATTTTGATAATATCAAATACGATAAACACTTTAAAAAATCTATTTTAAAAAGGTTTATCTGTCTGTATGTTCCGGCTAATCTCTGACACAGCTGAACCGATTTTAACGGAACTTTTACTGGCACTCTTATAATTTCTAAGAAGTAACTTAGGCTACATTTTATCCAGTTCTTTAGTTTAAACCGCTGTGCGTCCACTAGTAAATAAGAAATACATTTAAATTAAAATAGGTATTTTTAATATAATTTCTTAAATAACTATGATTAGTACTCTGGATGACCCCGCTGTTTTTACAGAAGCCGTTCCAAGACGGCGGCTTGACCGTAAAACTTCACGCTCGCCTCACGCCTCAAGAAGGGGGCACACCCAAACCATTAGTAGAGGCCGCGGTGGTAGCTTAAGTCTACCGGGAACCCTGGGAGTTCCATCCTTCCGAGGAGTTACGCGGGCGCCCGGTGTTAAACTGATAGGTAGAGATCGTGCGGTTTTTTAGTCGTTTCAAGACTTAGCGCTGCTAACAAACAGTTAGAAGGGGCGTGCCTCACGTTTTTTAAAAGATGTATAGGGTATTGCAAATGGCAAAAAGTTATTTTTGTACTATTATCGACAAGAGTAGGAGACGAAACCAAATCCAGGGGGCGGCAGCTGCCCCTCCCTGCATGGGTACGCCCATGAGCATAGTCAATTGGAAGACTGGGCAATATCATAGCTTTCGTGCTCTTGGCTCCCGTGACATCGCTCCCATGGGATCCACAAACCATTTTTTGCCTCTAGACTCCTATATCATAGGTTTAAAAGACAAAGCTCCACAATCACATCCTTCATGGGATCGCCAGACTACTTTAGCCTATTGACTTGACCAATATAAAATTTAAAATATTACTCCGTTGGTGTGGAAACGTCCAACGAATAAGTGAGGAACGATTGACGAAGAATATATATTATGCGAAAGTAGAGAGTAGAAGGAGTCAGTGTAGGCCGAGATTTACATATTCAGACGACGTGAGCAGATTGCCCAAAAACGAAAAAGTCAAAAGTACTCGGACATGTGTGAAGCGATTGATGAATCTGCAAGAAGCGAAAGAAGTGTGCTCGGATCATGAAGCCTGGCTATCTGTCCTCTCTGACTACCCCGCCAGGGATACAGCGTGAAGATAGTATAGTATAAATATTTAAAAAAAATGAAGATTGGTCTTACGTACTTTTGACATCGTTTGCTACGTCTAGACACGCATTACTGCCGCGTGGGCCAAGTGTCGGGAAATGACTGGTGTCATTTGTGACTTAAAAATTTCGATCAGGTTAAAGGGACAGGTCCACAAATAAATCATTAGGCCTGTCCTTTTACATAGCAATGAAACATGGCCACTATTAAAGCGGCACCAGCAGGAGCTTATAATAGGCAGAGCAAAAAAATCAAAGTAGTTATTGATTTCAAACGCCCGTGAGAACAAACAAATGATATTAATATTTAAATAGCTTGTTAGTACTGAACTGTGACGATGTACATTCGTGAAAGTCAGTATCAGATGTTACACCCGGTATTGGGTTTCGAGTCGAGTCGGTCTGATTGACACAAATATAGGAATCCTATCACTATGCTATTAATAGAGCAAATCCTATCACATAAATTTGGCAATGGTTGAGACATCGGTAGACTGAGAGGTGGAGATCTGGGGAAATGAACGATGTAGGCGACAAACCACTCAGTCGATCGTACGTCCGGCGGTGCCAGCGTTCCCAACAAGAAAATAATAATGATTGAGACATTAATACACTGTATTCTACTACAAAATTGAATAAACAACAGACAAGCAAAATAATCTTCATTCATTTAGGTCACACAGTGCCTACTCATGAAAGTCATTATGAATGACTGTTAACTTGATTCCAGGATCAACAGTAGCTTGTTCAGTAGCCTGTGTGTACGGATGTATGTTCGTTAAGTAAAGAACCTACCTCCGTACATTATTACAAACTTTCACGTTTATAATTATTATGAACTAGCTGACCTGCCCGGCTTCGTCCGGGACATACTTCCAACCCCGTGGCACACATTTACTCCCGTCGCTTATTACTTTTCTAAAAATGTATGAGAGTTTCCCCGATTTGTTGATATTTATGATTACTGCTCCGCTCTCCTGTGTAGTAGCGTGATGATATACAGCTAAGAACCTTCCTCGATAAATGGGCTATCGAATACAAAAAAAAAATTTCAAATCGGTCCAGCCGTTCACGCGTGATGGCGTGACAACGGAAAACGGGTTTTTTTTTTATATAAACACATCAACACGGTCTAGGGATATTTCATACTCAATTAAATAACTCGAAAAGTACTGGCCGCATTGGGATCTTTTATACACCTATTTGTTTGTAATTTATCTCAGACTAATTCCAAATTCAAATTTTTGAAAATTCTTTTGTTTCGGTGGCATAAAAATGTCTTGATGTGTGGAGAGGGAATTTTCATTTGTGCGAAATTTAGAAAACAATACGAATTACGTTTAGTTACAGTTTTTTTTCATTTTTAAACGAAAGATAAAGTTAAAATTGAGGTATTGTAGCCATGCAACGCCAACATTTGACGAGGGCGGAGATGTTACGAGCTGTGGGAATGCTGGAAGCTGGGTCTGTTCAGCGTAATGTTGCTGAGGCCATAGGGACCCACCAAAATGTAATTTCAAGATTGTGGACACGCTATCGTGCCACAGGTGAAGTAGCGGAGAGGCACCGGGGGCCAAGTCGCATCACTACCCCCAGACAAGACCGATTTTTGCAAATTACTGCGCGAGCTCAACCAAATGCAACTGCGACTCAATTGGTCCAAAGGCTGCGAGTGGAACACCAAGTGCTTGTGAGTGACCAAACTGTAAGAAGGCGACTGCATGAAAGCAATCTACGCTCTCGTAGACCACTCCGGGTCCCACCTTTACGGAGAGGCAATCGTGGATGACGATTAGAATGGGTTCGGAACCACGTGGACTGGGGCCGTGAGCAATGGTCCAATGTGCTGTTCACGGATGAATCCAGGTTCGGCTTCCATCCAGTTTCACGAAGGACGCGTGTTTGGCGAGTTCCTGGACGATGGAGCCGTCTTCAGAACCCTCAGGAAGTTCACCCATACCAAGGAGGAACAATTATGGTTTGGGCAGGATATTGGATTCGTCTTGGAGGACGGACGGATCTCGTTTGGGTGTGGGGCAATATGACGGCAGAACGATACGTCCAACAGGTGCTGGGGCCCGTAATCTTGCCCCACAGAACACAAATGGGGCAAGATTTCCTGCTTATGCACGACAATGCCCGGGCACACACGGCGAGAACGGTAGCAGCTTGGTTACATACACACAATGTTAGGGCCTTAGACTGGCCTGCTCAATCGCCAGATCTAAATCCCATTGAGCATGCGTGGGATATGCTGCAAAGAAGAGCTCTGAAGGAAGTTCTTGAAAATCTGGCTACAGAAGATCAACTTTTTGCGCACCTCAGAAGGACATGGGACAATATTCCGCAGCAAGACATTGACAACCTTGTTCTGAGCATGCCGAATCGCTGCCGATGTGTTATGAACATCATGGGCGCTTTCTCAGACTACTAACTTCAAGTTTATAAACACAAATTAAATGATTTTTCTATTTTTTTCAGTTTTTACTCATAAATTAAAAGTTAATTCATGTACGGTTTCCGTCTATGCTTCATTTTTTTCCATAAAATCCTGAAATTTTAATCGAAGTACCTTAACCATTATTAAAAAATGGTAGAATATTAAATAACGTATCTTTTAAATATATACATGTCATATAAATAATTAACACATTGATAGTAATTCGCTTTTTTTAAAATATCCCTAGACCGTGTTGATGTGTGTATATAGATGATTCTAAGTACATTTACTGCCAGTTTCGCGAACCTATACACTCGTGTTGCCTGTGTTGCCAACTTTAGAGTAGTCTATAACTTGAACAAGATCTAGAAAGGGTGTTAGGTGCAAGGGGACGTACTTAGAACTCTGGAGACCAAGCAAGTGACCTTACCTACTAGCGGTGCACCTGCTGTGTAACGGACGAGGCAACGAAGGGCCTTTACAGGGCTGGCTGGTCAGACGGCCGTCGCAGAATGCCAAAAATCAAAGGTTAACTTTACCTAATATTCAACTAAACGTGGACGCCAGGCTCCAAATCAGGGTAGGGGTTGTAAGTATGGAAGGAATAATGTACTAAGAAGAAGACAGAAGATTTAGAACTGGGTACAATGGAAAACATCCGTGTATTGCTCTTGTATGCACAATCTCTTTACCTTACCCAAAAGATATATTTTAGAGGATTTGAACGAAGTGGCAACAATCCATAAGCTGAAGGGCCATCTAAAAACATAACGTACCAGATTCCAGAACAATCGGCACACAAGTTTTCAACTATAAGTTAGTCACATGCAAAACACCACGCGAGCGTAGACCACAGATCATATAATTATTACTCCGTAGACTAATGACAACAGCTAGTATGAATACTTATCCTTTTTCGGTGGAAACTAAAAAAGAGCTGCACCTTATTCTACATCACATTTCACTATATTGCACAAATAAGTAGATACCTACCCATAATCTTGAAACTTCCTCGTGAGATTTATTAACAACGAACCTATGCTTTTATAGCTTTTCTAACTAAATAAAATAAATAAATAAATATCCATCACGCCTTATCCCCGAAGGGGTGGCAGAGGCATATTATATGCCCACTTTTCACCGTGTCGATTCCTCTCGTGGATTCCTGTCCCACGTAATAGGTGGTGAGCCCATTGCCGTGTTGAAATAGACAGACGCAGGATGTGACTACCTGCTGTTGAAATTTTTCAAGCCGCCCATAAGGCATTTAACCAGGCTTAACGACTGCCATTTTACTGGCAACCGGGACCAACGGCTTAACGTGCCTTCCGAAGCACGGAAACTTTTCTAACTAAGAAACCATTAATGAGTTGTGTTAAATTATACCGCACTAATACAGTTTTATCATTATGCAATTTCTACGTTCACTTTACATCACATAAAATGTACTATAATCAGTTCACACACCTTTACAGGTGGCATAAATAAAGCGTGGTATTACAGCTTAATTTAGTGTTGATCTGCAAGATATTCAGCCTTTCTATTTATGATGAATCCTCCCCGTCCAAAGCCGTCGCTTCGGAGCTCAGGGTCTATTTTCCTACTCTTCTTCTATCCACCTCGCATGGTCTTCAACGTACCTTGCAGAAAGGCCAACAGCGAGCATGTCATAATCTACCACCTCAATCTACAGGTTTTTTTATCTGCCTTAAACGACCCGGGCCGGCCGACCGACCTGGAACCGGAGGTCACATGACCAGACTAATATTCATCTTGAGTGTTTTCCTAGTTGGTTCTATACCCTACCTAGATTTAGCAGTTAAGAGCAGCTATCGTTTTACTTTAAATTTTAGGCAGTTTTGGTAGCAACTGATTAGAAGATCTAACGCCAACCCCGTAAGGACCCCTGCTTATCGCCTGTATATTGTCTATTAGTAAATGAATGAATGAATGAAATATAAATTTATTCATGTAGGTCACCAAGTAACACTTATGAACGTCAATTTAAAAGTAACACTTATGAAAGTCAGCAGGTGCTCCACTAGTAGGTAAGGTCGCTTGAGCCCTGGAGCTATTACTGGGGCCCCTTACACCAAACAGTACACTAAATTCTATTAGAGTAAAAATCGACAGTCTATTAGATTTCTAAACGATTGTGAACTAACTACATTCTTTAGGACATGCGACTGAATGGATGCTACGACACTCGGTTCCCATATAATTTTCAGAAATAATAATCGATGCCCAGCGATTTTGTTTCTTTGTTTCCACAAAGTTTCCATAGAAAGCTACATTGGAGGTTTCAATGTTTCCATTGCTTTACTAGGATCCAGGACTTGAGACTAAATTTGACGACGACTAAGCTAATTATAATACTAATTACTCGGCGGCATGGTCTCTAAACTTAGTCTGCTCCACAGACTTATAAGACAGTAAGCAGACCAAAGGTTTGTGAAAAATAGCGTAGCCTATTTACACACACATAGACAGGTAGTTTAATCCAGGGTCGCATTCAGCTATCATATTATATCATTTAAATATATTTCTGATTTATGTTTATAAACCAAACATCTTTTTTAATAGTATCCTTAGGAAACCTAAAACTAGATTAACATATTTAATTGAATCGGGCGCTACATTTAGCTTGACTTTGGATATTGACATTTCAAACAATTTGGTGAATTCGTCCCTGTGTACTTGACATGTGGTAACAGTCCAAAATGTATGTCGCTCCGGGGCCGTAAGAAAAAGAAACAAAAAACAAAAATCTTAAATATAGATGACGTTAGCGACCAAACGGTTTATGGAACAGATGCTATGAACCAAATATTAACAACTTGTCAAGTGTTCGTCTAGAAGAATCACCATTTATGGATAAAAATCTTAGAATAAAAACACGTAGTCGTAACTAAAACATCAATTAACTGTGAAAAGTTATTCCTGGTGAGTTTTACACAACACTTCACCATGCTTCTTTATACTTTTATAACCTTTTTTTTAATATATATATACAATACGAGTATTTTCCCTTCGGCACTAAACACTAATAAATTCCTGATTTAAAAATGGCGCCAATAGTTGTCATTATGTAGAAATTTAGGCTACGCTCTGTTCACTGTCTATGTGTGAGTTACATGTTGCTACACATGACAAAAAAAGATAGCTTTATACAACAAATAAAAAAAAATGAAAAGGATGAAGTATTGCATCTTGAACTAAAACACTTGTACTGTTCCACTTATTTATTACTTAAACCTGACCGGTTTCGCCTTACGGCATTTTCAAAGGTTAGCACATATTGTATGTATTTCAGATGTCATTGAATACAATATGAGATATATAAGATGTGTAGCAAGTTCCAGCAAGTGCCATCAATCAACAGTGTAAACAGTATGAAGTATTGCGTTATAAACAAAGGAATATGTAGTGTCTGCTTACTGTCTTACTTTTATGTCTGTGGTCTGCTCCATGTGGAATTAACAATATTTTTAAAGGTCTTTGAGCCGGTTCTTGGTACATAAATTGCGGACGCTTCATGTATTTAGTTATCGATTTATACTTTTTGTACACATTAAATAGTTACAGCACTAAACAAGTAAATAACATGTACAATATGCATATTATTTTCCAAAACATAAAACAAGATGAATGCACTATTAACCTTGTTTTATGTGTAAAAAATGTAGTTTCTTAGACATGAAAGTTGTGTAGACGTGCTATAGTGAAAGACAGTGATATATTGCAGTAACATGCAATTTTACATATTGCCGCGCAAATTCCACTGAAAGCTCTACCACGCTCTTCCACGTTAATGGGGCAAGGACACAGGACCTAAGACTGGACTTGACATCGACAAAGGATTGGACAGGACTAAATTAAAACATAAGATTGAAGAAAAATGCGATTAAGCTAAAAGCTCTTAGGAACCAGGCCATCAAAAAAATTTACCCTAACTGTCAATGTGTCAAACAAAATTTTATAGTCTGTATTTCGTTTCAAGATGCAAAAAGCGTCAGATCGTCAATAAAATTATATTCCACGTTTTATCAACATTATCTTTAAGTTTCTCAATAAAATATAACAATGTTAAATCCTTGAGTTATATACCACTGTTCTAAATTGATTCAAAAGTGTATCATTGAGTGTGTCCATTAAAAATTAACCCAAAATGGCAAGGTCGCAAGATGATCCGATATTCAATGATATACAGCACAACACATGGAAATATCACGCGGAAGCCGCCGAAAATTGTGCACCTGGCGCTTTAAATGAGAGAAACCAGCCGCAGATCTCATCAAACTCGAGTGTCATGAACGAGAATAGTATGTACGCCAATCCAAACTTCGGCAACGATGTTTATTTGAACAAGCATACTTACAATGTGCAACAAGGCGATGCCGCTGTTAATAACGACGAAAATATAGCTTTCAACACAATGCCTAATGTACTTCGTGCTAACCAAAACTATGGTAACGCCATGCTTAAGCTGAGTAATGGACAGCTTGTTCGTGTGTTCTATGATGAAAATAATCAGCAGTTAATATTCCCAATGTCTGGTCAGTATGAATTATTTAACCATAATCAGGGTATAAGAGACCCTCTTCAGAAGCCACAACCATCACACCTTTTTACATTAAACCAAGAATTTACTGTGAACAATAACAGTCACCATGTGCCTGTGAATACAGCTCAAGGAAATTATCAAGAAAATTTAAACAACCAAATGCCAACCTCGAATTTCTTGAAAGATTTATTGGGCAACTTAGAACCTAACTCAACTGGTACTTATTCACCATTTGGGCAGAATTATCCTTTGAATCATCCCGATGCTTCAAATATGAACATTCTTAGTAATAATCCTGTAATAGACCCTATAAAAACTCAGGCTGTCAAGACAGAGAACTCTCCGAAGAGAAATGAAAACGGCCCTCTTGGTGACACTGGTACGAAAAAGCGTATTGTTGCTGAAGTAAAACCTATGCGTCCAACATATTCTGATGTACTAGCAAAGAACACAAAAAATACCCCTCCAAATGACACTACACGTAAAGTAAAACCACAGAATATAGACATTAAACCAACCAATAACAAATCAAATATAAAGCCTGAGAAAAATTTAAACCCCAAACAGGAAGACGGCAAATATAAAAATGAGAAAAAGCAACTCACGAACACTATATCTTCGGGAAGTGAGTCAGGAGATATTAATACAGATGATAATGAGAAACATACAAAACCAAACAAAAAATCTAAAAATAAACGTAGCAATTTATCACGTAAATGGTCATCTCTGGACGACATTACTAATGAAGAAGATATATCCTACACTCATGATCATGAAAGTCAGTTTGTGTTTATTGAAAACCATGAAAAGCCTCTAAAGAAGGATAAAAAAAGTGACTGTAAAACTAAAACTTCGGACAAGAACAGTATAACTGAAGACAATTTAAAACAGGATGAGGATGATGACAGCTCACAGTTTATCATTCAAGATGGCCAAAATGATAGTACAAAGGCTAAAAAGAAAAAAGATGGACGTAACGGGAAGGTTAATAAGCCTGTGCAAGAGAAGAAAAAGAATCAAAGTAAACAAAGAAGGAACAAGCCAGGGTATTTGGGACTAGCTCAAAATTACTTAGAACATTGGGGAGGAGCAACATGGAAGGCTTTTGTTTGGTTTGTTTACCTCCTCTCTGATATATGCCGCATGAGCTTTCATCTGTCTTTTGACCTGTAAGTAACTTTTCTTATGATGACTATATTGTTATATTGATGGCTGTAGTCCTGTAGAATATTCATATTTTAGTTTATAGCTGTAAATAATATTGTTTTTGAGATATAGGTGTTGCAAAGTCAATATTAGTAAAATAAATAAATATATCAAAAAAATCTCTAATTATATTACCTGCCAACAGCCCTTTCTCTAATTCTCTAGTAAAAAAATCTTCATAATAAAGCCTTAACAGCTTTCTACACATTTTTCAGTTTATATCACAGGCTCCTAGTAGTTGCCTCCTAAATTTCTAATTTATAACCTATGGGACAACACTGATATGTTAGGTAACCCAACAGGTACCATTTATCATGTCTGTGTCTGGGCCGTATTTACATTTAACCACTTGATTGGCAATTTATATGTGTTTTCCTTCTCATCTTCTAACCCTAATCAGACACGTTCATCCCAGAAGGTTAGCAAACATTGTCAACTAATAATTGAGGATGCACACCGAGTCGTCTGCAATGCTCCTACACCACTACCATTTGACCATTCTATCAGTCTACCTAATTTTGTCTCTCATATGGAATTGCAATCATACTTTTAGTCATCGTGATTTCTTGTGGCAATGTATTTAATGAGAAATGGTATGCCCATCTCACCTTTTATTGTTAAAACCAAAAATCCTGTTGAATAATACATTGGCACACAGAGTTTAATCAATGTGCTTACTTATTACAATTTGATAAAAGTATATCGGACTGCTACGCAAGAGGTCTTGGGTTCGATTCCCACCCAGGATAAAAATTTGTGTGATGAGCATGATGGTTTATTCTGTGTCTAGGTGTTATTTATGTATAATAGGTATGTATTTAGAAATATATAAGTATGTTTATCTGTTATCTGGTTACTATAGTACAAGCTCTGCTTAGTTTAGAATCAAATAATGTTGTGTGAATTATTCCAAAGATATTTATTTATTAGTTTAGCATTGTCATTTTGAGGAAATCATTGTTAGTAAATTCTTCCTACATTTGCATACGTACATACAGTCACACCGTTATCTGAAGGGGTAGACAGAGGCATATGCCTACATTTCACCGTAATTTCTAATTTTTTCTCGAACTAACAGACCACATTTATTGACATATTTTGTTTAATTAGGGCTTAGGCTATGGATTACTTCTAAAATCTACTTTTAGATTTGATTACTTACTCTACAAAAGGGTAAAAATATTGAAATTTCAATACTTGTTTTTTCTTATACTACGTCATTCGAAACAGTCATATTATCGAATGATATGAAATAATTCACTTGAGAATGACTTGTTAATTTGATACCACCAAACATTGCATAGGGTACTTTATCCTGGATATTTAACTGGTTCCTGCCCTCAATCTAGTCACAGTTAATATAAATAAACATTATAGTTAATCTAATAATTGTTATTGATTAAAATAAATCTTCCAGAACCCATATGAGTGACCTAATATATTATCAGTTTATTTGTAACCTTTCTATCAGAGCGTAAATACCGTATGGATAAACCATGATGATTACGTTAGTCAAAGATTGATCTTTGAGTAATTGTTTCAATGTTAGTCATAACATCAAGACCTAAATCTCAATTCCTGAATAATCTTAGTTGAGATAGTACCAAATTACACAATCACATAATGAATGTTTTATTATAAACAAAGTTTACAACAGCTGTCATCCTGATATGATCCTTATCTAAATAAGATGTGTGTGTTTGTTTCTCATATTTGCTAAGATCATTTCAGATGAAACACAATAGCCTATGTTAACCTGAGAAATTCAGTAGACAATACTAATAATTCAATGACATAGTTGTCTATGCCATTATATCTCTTAACATCTTTTGGGCTGCTTGAATAATACCAACAGCAGGTTTTTTACCATAATTTGTGGAATCATTTCAGGGATAAGAGCACATAATGTATTTATTATTTTATGTTTTGTATTCATAAGTCTTCTTTGTCTGTACAGATGCACATCAGTCTTCACTCAGACATACGTCAGTTCACAAGCAGTGTGGCGCAGCACAAAGGACTATGCCAGCAAGATTGGCGACAACAAATACTTAATGTATATCGATAGAAAGTTCGGACACACGAAACTCGGATTTTGGAGAAAATTGAAATGGTTTAAAAAAGGTAAAGAAAGTATGAACATTGTTATGCATTTAGGGTCACCACCGACGGGCGGAATAGCGGCGGCACCTTGTCGAGGATGGTGTGGAAAAGTCACTAGATGACCCCCACAGTTTTGCCCGTGGAATATTTCGACCTCCCGTCGCACCTATTTAAACCCGTCGCTTATAAATTCTACAATGATGCATAAAAATTGGCCCGATTTGTCGACATTTATGACTACTGCTCTGCTCCCCAGTGTAGTAGCGTAATGATATATAGCCTATAGCCTTCCTCGATAAATGGGCTATCATCCTCACCTCGATAATTTTTCAAATCCGACTAGTAGTTCTTGGGATTAGCGCGTTCAACCGAACAAACAAACATACTCTTCAGCTTTATAATATTAGTATAGATAGGGATTCTAAAAGCATTTCAGACTAGCTTCGCCCGCGTTGTGAAGTTTTCTTATTCGAGAATTCGTACGGAACACTGAACTTTTTGAAAATCCAATTTTGCCATGTTAACTCACGAAGAATGTAACTTTCTGATGGTAAAGGATTTTTTAAAATCGGTCCTGTAGTTTATAAGCCTTTTCTTAACAAACGAAATTACAAATCTTTCCTCTTTATAAGATACTAGTTGACGCCCGCGGCTTCGCCCGCGTAGAGAAGTTTTCCCGTTCCTTTTTCCCACAGGAACTTGTTCCCGGGATAAAAAGTAGCCTATGTGTTAGTCTAATGTATAAGCTATATTATTGTATAGTTTCATTAAAATCCATTCAGCAGTTATTCCGTGAAAGAGTATCAAACATCCATACAAACTTTCGCGTTTATAATATTATAAAGATTAAGATAAGTTTAGATATAGATGTATGCTGAACGATACCGAGATTCGGTGACCTTAAAATCTTTTGATCTGATCCAACTTACGCAGCTCTTACTTACTTCAGCAACTCAAGATTGTATAAAAAAATATTTTTGAAAAATTGTCACGTACTATATAAAACCATTTACTTTAGAACACTTGTACTGAGCTAACACATTGTGTTTTCTAGCTTAGGCACATTCTCTCCAATGCGTTTTGAAAATAAATTAACCGCATAAAATTTTATATTATTATCCTAAAATGCATGTGCAACATGGCAACACCGACCATCCATATTGATGATACATTGAATAAAGTGTTGAAACCTCTTTTCTAGCTGAAATGAGTTTCATAAGGTTTAATCAATTGCAGTCCTTTGAGTCGATTTACCTGGCAATGGCGCGTTCTCATATTATTATAATAGACTGAGATTTTAATTATAGTACTGTTTTTTTTATAAGTAGAATAGTTTATTTTTCTAGTTATTAGAAATTGTACCCAGTACAAACCCTAGCAGCTTGTAATTGAGGTATCGCCAAACAAATGTAACTTAGGTTTAAGAGATAAATAATGTGATGGTGTATACTTTGTAAGCTGTTCTAATAAATAAATAAATAAATTTACCTACGAAGACCACGTGAGCAGATTGCGACATTTCTGCAGCAGAATCTGCAGGAAGCCATAGAAGTACGTATGGATCGTCAGGCAGAGACAGGTTACACTGCGAAGATAATTAGTTTAAATAAAGTTCACTTTTGCCTGCCGTAGAAAAAAAGCGAAGCGCTCGTGGCCCCGCGGACGTAGTGTTCTGTAAACGATCACTGCGTTAAGCTACTTTCACTATGGCTGGTCCTCGGATGGGTGACCACTTTGTGGCATTTATATTTGCAAGCGTTTCCGTGCTTCGGAAGGCACGTTAAGCCGTTGGTCCCGGTTGCCAGTAACATGGCAGTCGTTAAGCCAGTTGAATGACTTATGGGCGGTTTGAAAATTTTCAACAGCAAGTCGCCACAACCTGCATCTGTTCATTTCAACACGGCAATGGGCTCACCACCTGTTACATGGTCATCATTCATTTCATATTAGCAATCATGATCATTTTGTATTTTTCTTTTTTGTTATGACAGAAACAGAAGCAGACAATGGCAATGATTCCACAAAGCTGAACGCCAACATACCTTTGCCAGCGACTGGTGAAGAAGCCATGAAGAGATTATTAGCATGCAAAGGGAAAGACCCATACAGGTACATAACGCATACAACTGAGTTTCCTTTGCCTGCCCAAGTTGATTTGATTGTGAAGATAAATAACAACAACTCTATGGTAATAATATATTATCTTTCTCTTTCCAGCATATTAGGTGTAAGCGTGACATGTACAGACGAGGAAATCAAGAGATATTACAGACGGCAGGCTTTCTTAGTGCATCCGGACAAAAATCAGCAGCCCGGTGCTGAGGAAGCATTCAAAATTCTACAGCATGCTTTTGATCTGATAGGAGAGCCGGTAAGAACACATACATAATAGGCAGAGACATACTATACGACCACTCTACGACAATAAAAAACACAATAAATATTAGTATTATGGTCGTATACATTGCGGTCAGCGTCTAGATGGCAAAAACCTAACTTTATACCCATATACCACACACAGTGGTCTCACGTAATAGGTGATGAGTCCATTGCCGTGTTGAAATAAACAGATGTAGGTTGTGGCTACCTGCTGCTAATTTTTTTCAAGCCGCCCATAAGGCTTTTAACTTGACTTAACGACTGCCATGTTACTGGCAACCGGAACCAACGTCTTAACATGCCTTCCGAAGCACGGAAACACTCGCAAATGTGAATGCCACAAAGTGGTCACCCATCCGAGGACCAGCCATAGTGAAAGTTGCCTAACTCAATGATCGTTTACAGAACACTGAGTCCGCGGGGCCACGAGCGGTTTCTGTATGAAAATATCTTTTTCATATAGGTCACAAGTTACTTTTATTACCGGCAATATTATTGCTTCAACATTAACATTTACTGCCAGATTTGTAAAGCAAAAGGTAAGGCCTGAGGAAGAACCTGACAACATAACTCATGGCCAGTTATTACATTAAATAATGAAATGCTGCACTAATTCTATAATAAAAACTAAGTATCAATGGTACATTACTAAAATAGAGGTTTGTCGTATAGTGACAAATAGCGGTGCAATACTGTGTGTAGTGTAAAATACGACACTCCGCCAAAGAGGTACCTTGCTATAACACTTCTCAATCCTTCTATTTATCGTTTTGACACGAGTGCCGTGGGACACCCCATTGCAGGAGCGGAGAGAGGCGTACGAGCGACGCGCTCTCGAGTCGCGGCACGTGGAAGCGGCCTGGGGCGAGCTCAGTCAACTGCTGGCCCAGCTGCATGACAAGATGGAATTCGCTGCCAACACCATCAGGTAACTCGCCACTATAGAGGTCCCAGGTCGGATCAAATATTTGTGTGATCCACAATTGTTTGTTTCGGAGTTTGTGTGTTTGCTATCTATCACATGTATGTATTTAGAAATATATAAGTATGTATCAGTTGTCTAGATCCCATAACACAAGCTTATATTAGCTTATTTTGGGCTAGACGGCGCTGTGTAAAAAAATGTCCCACAATATTTAAAAAATATATATATTTCCACGTATACATGACCATACTTAAGTCTCGGATTCGAATTCCGGTTTAGAACAAATATGTGTATGGGTTTTACTCTTCTTTTTTGTAAAATTAAATATATAAGTGTCTGTGTGTGTGTGTGTTAAACTAGATGGCGCTATGGTAATAATGTCCCATTCATATTTATACTTTCAAAGTCTTTAGTTTTATATATTTATTTATTTCGATTAGGTTTAGTAGTGTAAAAAGGATGGTAATGGGTATCCTTAATATATAAATCTGTTGCAGATGCACAAACTGCGGGCGGCGTCACAAGCGAGTGCTAACGGACCGGCCGTGTTACGCGGCGCGATACTGTGTGCAGTGTAAAATACGACACTCTGCCAAAGAGGTACCACTAACATACCACTTAACACTACTTCTGCTTAAAATACGACACTCCGCCAAAGAGGTACCCTCACATTTCACTTCTCATTACTCCTGCTCAAATATGACACTGTCGAAGTGGGACGACACTCTCCCAAAGAGGTACCCTCACATGTTACTTCTCATTACTCCTGCTCAAATACGACACTCCGCCAAAGAGGTACCCTCACATATCACTTCTCATTACTCCTGCTCAAATATGACACTGTCGAAGTGGGACGACACTCTCCCAAAGAGGTACCCTCACATGTCACTTCTCATTACTCCTGCTCAAATACGACACACCGCCAAAGAGGTACCCTCACATATCACTTAACATTACTTCTGCTCAAAATACGACACTCCGCCGAAGAGGTACCCTCACATATCACTAAACACTACTTCTGCTCAAAATACTACACTCCGCCGAAGAGGTACCCTCACATATCACTAAACACCACTTCTGCTCAAAATACGACACTGCCAAAGAAGCACCCTTACATATCACTTCTCACTATGCCGGCTCAAAATCAATCTACCTTATAGTTTTGTGGCGACGTTATTTGTCAGTATCATAATGTAAATAATAAACTGCCCTTGGAACTGGTAACTAGATTTACTCTTATTTTGATTTTGTTTCTTTTTATAACATCATATTATAAAACAAAGTCGCTTTTCGCTGTCTGACCTTATGTAAGCTTAGATCTTTAAAACTACGCAATGAATTATATTGGGGTTTTTTTTATTGTTAGAGTGCTTCTTATGGAAGGTTTTTATGTATAATTTGTTAAGTTTTTGTTTATGTTGTGACCAAATTAGAACGATATTTGTTGAGGATGTCGGGAAAAAATAAGCCGTCTGGGAGCTTTCAAGAAAAACGCTGCCTAAACCCTTTGAGATATAACAAAATAATGTACGGTGGATTTGTGTATCTAATGTAGGTCTACAAAAGCGTCCGCGACGGTATATGTCTATCTCTTAAGAATAACATACTCGTACTATATCCATTTTATAAAACCAGCAATTATAAAGCGGTAATTTGAAGGCTAATTACACAAATATGCATATATATGCTTCAGCATTTCATGAAGATTATTTTACACCTTGCAAATGAAATGAATATCTTATGAGTTATAGCAAAATCAAAATAATGTGCAAAGAAATAAATTTCGTGTAACCATAACTCGGGCGTACTGGAGAGCGGAGAAGTAATCAACAAATTTCGAAAATGATTATACATTATTGTAGAATTAATAAACGACGGGAATAAATGGGTGCCACGGGATTCGAAGTTTGTCACAGGCGAAGCCGGGCGGGTCAGCTAGTATCATTATAAATAAAACTAATGTAATTACTGGCGGTTAGAAAAGAGTGGCCATGAGTTTTATTGCCAGGTTCTTCCTCAGGCTCTACCTATTGCGTTTCGAATCTGGCAGTAAATGTAAATGTAGAAGCAATAATCTTGACGTTCATAAGTGTTACTTTGTGACCTACAGATTTTTCATTTCATTTCAATATAAATGCTCGAACTATAGTTTATTCATGTTAAGAATGCAATGATTTTCTATAATACCGCAACCAAGCCATTATCAATCACTCACTCAAATTAGACCATTGACCTAACGGGACTACCAGAGCATCATATTATTTTTTATAATTATTTTATGGCCTGGTTACAAAGACCTTTTAGCCAAATATTATTTTTTATCTCATATTTCTTCAATCTTATATTCTAATTAGTCCTGTCCAGTCGATGTCGTGTCCTTAGTCCTAGTCCGTCCTTGCCCTCAGTATAATGGTGATTCTTATACTGAGGTTTTCAGTGGACTTGTCGCGGAAAGAGAGAAAATAGCATTTTACTGGATATATATCATTGTCTTTCACTATAGCACGTTAACACAACTTTTATGTCCAAGTAATCACCACTCCCGCACATAAAACAAGATAAATGCACTAGTTTTAGAAAATAATATACAGCAAGCGTCCGCACTTGTCACTCTTCCCGCCAAAAATCCCCAAGCATCATAAAAAGCAAATTACTGTAGATTATACACCCCATTTATAATGTCAAAGAGGTAAACAGATTCAGCAGTCAGATATTTCTTGTTGTTTCAGGGTGATATATGGGCAGAGTCGAGTTTGATGGGACTGCTAGTGATGTACTACGCGTGTATGGATGGCGCTGTCTATCAGATCACCCAGTGGGCTAGTTGTCAGGTAAGTCTAAAATATGAACCCTTTAGTCAGGTACTCTAAAGGAGGTCAGACGATTGGATTCTTTAAGTTTCATCCGCAACTCCACTACTAGTTATTAATAGTAGATTATAGACCCGAGCTAACTACTCTGCTTTACATCTCGATTGTGAGGTAAGTAGAAAAAAACCGGCATTACAAGAATTTTTTTTCAAGAACGTAATTTAGCTTCGCCGTTCGATATTTAAAATTGATGACTATTTTACTCATACGAAGACAAGGCTGAATAGCGAAGCGACCTCTTTTGTCATTGGGCTGAATGCATGATGTCTATTGCCAGTATGATGGTTAGATGTACGCGAACTTTTTGAAAGAGTAAAGTTTTTTTTTTAATTTCTTACCGCCCTAGGGCTTTTCTAGCTACATTATTACCCTAGAGCGCTAATTGGTCACCTACAAGCCCCATTTGGGGGTAATAAGGACCTACTTACCGAATATGAGAGATGTAAAATAGATTTTTGTGGTGGCGGAACAACAATCCATGATGGGTCCCATGGATGCGTACTGTACTTTTCAGTAGCCATTAGCGCCAATAAGGCGGAAGTCAATTGACATCAAACTAAGCTAAAAGACTAAAATCACAAAAGTCCGTGGCGTGAAGTCTATATTTTTCTGTTTCTTTAAAATCTAATATAGAGTATCCTCTTGGATGGACACACTTTGTAACAATGGTGCTCTTTGCAAAACTATTTGACGATACTATTAATATATGGTTCCATTCCTCAAAAGGAAAAATACGGAATCGTTATAGGATCACTTTACTCTCCGTCCGTGATGGATGTGAACAGTGTGAGGTTAGAGCTACCGCACACTGACTTCTTTTGAGACTGTCGATGCTGTCTCGTTTGGGCAACTCTCTGTCATCCGGGCGCAGCATCGGTATCCGGCTTTTTGGCGACTGCTCGGATTCTGTATTGAAAAGTGATTTAGTCGCCAGGCATCTTCATGCGTGCGGGGGGTACTAAAAGAAGCCAGTCTGTACCTTAGTGAAAAACTTTTTTAAAGTGAAACTTCTAATAGCGCGGTACGCATATTTTTATATGAGATAAAATCTAAAGAAGCCAGTCTGTACCTTAGAGAAAAACTTTTTTAAAGTGAAACTTCTTATAGCGCGGTACGCATATTTTTAAATGAGATAAAATCTCTGGACTTGCGACACCGTTACCGAGACGCTATAATAAATTGTGAAGTATCAGATTGATAATTTCTAACTCAGTTATCAACCTTCGATAGCTCAGTTGGTAGAGCGTAGATGTTTGATAGAACTGTAGATGGTTATAAATTAGAATCCATAGGTCGCTAATTAAAATCCGGCTCGAAGTAACTCTTTGTAATTCTTTTCCGATTTATATTTGTCTTTTTCTTAAAGTAATTGGGTTTCAAAATAGTAATTTTTTATCATTATCATCATTAACATCGATCCCGGACAATTTTTAAAGTGAAAACCGCGAACGCGTTTAGATAAATAAATTATTAATAAATTTAATTTCACTCCCGGAGTGCAACCCATTTCTTTTTTTTTCAATGTGCATATGATGTTTGTAAAGTTTGGGGTAATAATTTGTTGACAGAAAAAGAACTTGAAGCAGCTCCGGCCCGACTGCCACGTGGTGCAGTACCGGATCGTGCTCGGGAACAAGGCGGCCGCGGCCGGAGCCGCCGATGTCAACCAGAGACCCTCCACTGGGTATGGCAATACTGCATGTTGTCTTTTTGACTGCCTCTGTACCGCGGTGGGTGTGTATCTGACTGCTACGCAAGAGGTCGTGGGTTCGATTCCCACCCAGGATAAACTGTGTGATGAGCACGTTGACTTATTCTGTGTCTGGGTGTTATTTATCTATAATATGTTTATATTTATTTATTTATCTATCACGCCTTATCCCCGAAGGGGTGGCAGAGGCATATTATATGCCCACTTTTCACCATGTGTATTCCTGTCCCACGTTTTGAAATAGACATAGGTGTTGAGCCCATTGCCGTGCTGAAATAGACAGACCCAGGTTGCGGCTACCTGCTGTTGAAAATTTTCAAGCCGCCCTTAAGGCCTTCAACTTGACTTAACGACTGCCATGTTACTGGCAACCAGGACCAACGGCTTAGCATGCCTTCCGAAGCACGGAAACGCTCTCAAATGTAAATGCCACAAACTGGTCACCCATCCGAGGACCAGCCATGGTGAAAGTTGCGTAACTCAGATCGTTTACAGAACACTGAGTCCGCGGGGCCACGAGCGCTTCTAAAGTTTAGAAAAGTCTTATTAAGCGGCTTAGTCTGTCCGTCCGTCTTTACGCATCAATTTCTCAGGAACCATAAGAGATAGATACCAACGGTTTGCGACATTCTATTCAGGACACCATCAATATTTGCAAAGGCGATTTTGAAGTTTCTACCACTTCCTGTTTTGAAACTAGTGTCGTTATATGCGCATTACTTGTTTTTAACTTGCAATGTATGTATGTGTGTATGGGTACAATGTTCCAACTTAATTTTAAAGCAAACATCATCAACAGTTGAAGCCAAAACTTTATGTACTTGTTCGGTTAATCACAAAACCCAAGATGGCGGATTAATTATTTTTAATTCACTGCTACAATATGGGTATCAAATGAAAGGACTTGCTGAGAATAACTCAAAAAATAAAGTGACGTCTCTCTAAATCCAATATGGCGGACCATTGAAGACGTTGGACTAAGTTTTTATACCTTACTAAAGATTGTGTTGGAGTATTTTTATGCCTGATAGTATAGCTGGGATATTTTTGTATCCCAATCATACCTTAGGAACGGTGTTTTTAAAATAATTTCTAGTAAAATTCTTAGACGGTATGGGTTTTTTTTACACCTTTTCTTGGTATGTATTTGTTGCTATTGAGGTTTCGATTCAGTCATAGCCGATGTTCTAGAAGTGACTAACACAATATTCTGTAGAACCCTTCCGAGAGCTTTTAATCACTTTTTTAGTTTGTTCTATTTATTTATGACTGCCTCGGTGGCGCAGTGGTAGTGTATGCGACTGCCGCGCCTTAGGTCTCGGGTTCGATTCCAGGGTCGGAAAAAATATTTGTGTGATTCACAAATGTTTGTTTCGGTGTTTGGGTGTTTCTTATGTAAAATATGTATGTATTTAGAAATATATAAGTATGTTTATCAGTCGTCTAGATCCCATAACACAAGCTTATATTACGTTACTTTAAGATAGACGGCCCGGTGTAAAAAAAAATGTCGCATAATATTTAAATATTTATTCATAATATTAACGAACTTAACATCTAAGTACTTATGATCTTTATTTTATTTCAGCCACGATCCCAATCTTGAGGAGTTCCTCAATAACCTCTATAACAAGTCCGGTGTGTCACCCAACACAACCAGCGCCAAGTCCTCACCCACAGAGCCCGTGGACGTCAAGAAACGACGCAATAAAAAACCTAAGGCATAAGGACCTGCCCTATTAAAAAAAAAGCTGATCGAATAAAATACAAAATACCGCGCAATTCAAAAATAGAATTTTACAATGTTATTAATGTTGTCACGCCTGTCCGTTCTGAAACGTAATATGCCTTTTAAAAAATAAATAAAATACACAAATCCAGATATCTAAATAAAGTTCTACAGATAATAATATTATTTAATTAAAAATAAAAATATGACTTAAGATGGCGCTTGAATGATAGATTGTGAAAGTTAATAATTACTGCGATGACTTTGTACCTTTATTTTCACATTAACAAGATTTTTTTTAAGTTTTGCTAATTAACATTGTAATTTTTTCACAATTTTTTTTTCACGGACCTAAATAACGCAACGGACATACTGTCATAAGCTTTTATCTGTTTTACGAGACTTCAACCTCATACATGTAAAAAACCGTGTCTGAACTACGTCTAAACCGCCATTATGAGGTCATTACCGAATCGTGTGAAGCCGCCGTTATTTGTCATTAATATTTAATGCCATGTACACACATTAATTGTTGACGTCGTTCATATACATGCGTATAATTTTAAACCCGTGTTTATTTTATAAAACGTCAGGGATTTTAAATTTAATATTTAAAGTATAATGTCAAGGTTTAATGCCATTCGGCAGGCGTAATAAAGATTTCGAAAATATGTGTGGCGTCCAGCGCTAGTTAGCGAAGATCGAATTACATCGATACTAATATTCCTGCATCGCGATATGAATGTTCTCACAACCAATCCTGTATTGCGATATAAGAGTTCTTACGCTGAATATTTACATAACATCCCAAATAGATGACTCGCTCTCTTTACAAAGATATATATACAATACAAAACATCATAGAAATATCTCTACTCATTCTTTCGCACCTTTTTGTTATAAAAATAATGAAAAAATAACAACCTAAGTTCTCATTAGTGAACTTTGAGTCCTTTAATACCGGTTGTTGATTTGCAATACAAAACTCTTTAACCCTTATACTTCGTAGCCCTTTTCACTGACTATTGAATTCATATTATTGTTAGGTACTGCGTATTGTCTCGCCATATACATTTTTATTTACTAGCGTAAGCCTGCGGCTCCGCCCGCGTTTTGAATTTTTCTCATCCCACAGGAACTTGTTCCCGTATTATTCATGCGTGATAAGCATTATGCATGGTTGCTATTTTCAACTATCGATTATGCGTGTTATTAATGAGCAATTGCCAATAACACATGCGTTGTGGACATAATCAACATCTCACCAAGGAAATTGAATGTTGGACCGTTGTGTAAATCTTCAGCGTAAGATCTTTCATAGCGCGATTTAGGATTTTTAGTATCGAAGTAAGGCTGACTTACTCGCCAAAGGATTTTCGTTATAATTCGCCAAAGGATGATTGATTAATTTTAAAAATAATACGACCTGTATTTTTTTTCTTTAAAAAATATAAGAAATTTTTGTTTTATACAATCTTCATGCTGTATAAGTTATACACATATAATTTAAATTGCTCGTAATTTCGTTACTTTTCAATTCAGTTATGTTATGACACTATAACTATGCACTTATTGTGTGCCCGTGTTTTCTCTGTCGAATTAGATTAAAATAAATCACCAATTTTATAAATAATGCGGACATAATTTCACTTTACACACACACACACACACACACACACACACGCTAACGGGAGGCCGTTTTCATGTGCTTCACCCATGATAAATTGCAATTGCGTCGGTACTTTTTTAGGTCCGTGTGTCAAATATAAGCAAACTCGAGTCACTAGGAATAATGTTCATGTTTTCAAACATTTTTGTTTCATTTGTCGTTTTAAAATATGACTTGTTCTTTTTATAAGGCATTCAGATATTGCATAGGCGCTGATAATTTGTATCGTGTACTCATTGTGTCATACATATTTATCCCCAAAGGGGTGGCTTACGCATAATATACACCCACATTGCTCCGTAAGCAGTCCATTGCCCTGTTATACATTGATAATATAAATCAAGTCGTGTTAGTAACACCATTTATAACTCAAGATCGTTTAGGCCGGATTTTATTATCTTTGATTCATTGGATTTGTTTCTACCCCGAATAAAAGAAAAAGTAAAAAAAAAATTACAATAATATTTTTCTTGTCGGTAGAACAACCGTATATTTTGCTGTCTTGCGATTATAGGGCCGTATTCCAGAACGTTTCTCAATACTTAATCGACGCTTGAGGCTAATATTTGCCTTATTAATACTATTCTCAAGTGTTTCTTGAGTATTGGTAACCGTTCTGGAATACGGCCCGTTTTGTTTAAAGCTTTTAACTTAGCAAATATTACTTCATAAAGCGCTGTTTGAGCTATGCCATAACAATATCTGAATGCTTTATAAACAGCATAAGACTAGATCACATGAAATCCTTACAACATTACATAATACAATCTATTTGTATGGCATTAAGGTTCTATTTGACAAAAAAGCCATTTGTGAAATACTCTTTAAAAAATTAATGTACGTTTTTGTCATATAATTTTCACTAATAACACACCGAATAGTACAATTTGTTTGCATTCATTAAATAGTTATTATTAATAATTGTATTATTGTAATAATCTTGTGATAGCACGAACGCAGGGAATGCAAAAAATTTATGTATTTTTTTTTTCTTTTAATATTTAACACTTTTTTTGTAATAATGATGTAGCTTGTGTGATGTTCTCCACAACTATTGTTTTTTTTTCTATGTCTATAATATATTATATGTCTAAAAATATTTTAGATTGTCGAATGTATGATATTATTAACTCTATGGATATTGTTATTTTATTCTATGGACCGAGTCGATCTATCAAAACTTTATCCCAGGGTACACACTACACAAAAAAGGCTACCATGGACCTAAAATAAAACTGTTACACGATTATGACGGGAAGTTCAAGTCTTGCTTTTCTTTATTTTACAAAGAAAAAGAATTAAAGTGGAAATTTTTCAGCTATGAGCACTTAGCAAAGTGCTGATAGATTGATAAATTCGTCAGTTTCGAGTGTTCTCGGTAGCTTAGTTGGATTAGCGTCTCACCCGACAAATGTCAATGTTTCGACTCCAGCTCAAATCCGACTGATTTTTTTTCTATCTTCACACTGTATCCCTGACGGAGTAGTCAAGCAGAACAGATCGCCAGGTTTCAAAATTCGCTGAAAATTTCTCCACGTTATTGATAATAGCAAACAGAATACTTTTCAAAATTCTTCTCAAAAAATTAACCCCATTTGATACGAAAACAGTTTTAAACGACTCCCTACATTGTAGACACATATAAATAAGCAAACCCGTAGATAATTTGAGATTACGAACATACTTTTTTGGGTCCATGGAATATATTATATATTATGTATATTAAACCAAATTGAAATTAAACACATGCTTGTGACCTCAATTCAATTTGAAATTCGTGAACCATGACAATCTGAAAACGAGAATCACGTACAAATTGAGGTCGCTAATACACCCGTAGTATTGAAATGAGATTACTTAGGTAAGTCGACTTATAATATATTATGGACAAATGTTTCGTCATTTCACTGCCTCATGAGATTATCGGGCAATGTTAGGTTAGTATCGATGAGTGCTACCCTGATTTTCAGTGTACGTAGGCCTTGCGCTTCATGTGTCAAATAAAGATGTGGAAACTTTCGGTGACTTTTATTTTAATCGAATATTTCTTGCAGCTATTTCTATTTATGATAAATGGTCTCACTACAGGGGATGCCGACGACCGTGCTAAGTGGAAGAGAAAATGTAGGAAAGCGGACCCCGGGCGTCACGAGACGCAACTGGGACAGACGCTCGGATGATAATGAGTATGAAGGTAAAGCAAAGAGACAAGCCCGAGTTCTAAACGATACATACTGTTACGTTCGTAGGGTATGGGTACTTATAAGAATTGCAATAATACCACAAATTTAAAAGAAACACTTTAATAACTCTAAATATTAACAATAAAACCACAACTAATAATCGCCACTAAACACACTAAATTACAGTGCAATTATCTTAGAGAAGAATTTGTGTTTAGTGTGTTTAGTGGCGATTATTAGTTGTGGTTTTATTGTTTTTATTTTGAGTTATTAAAATAATTTTAAATTTGTGGTATTAGTGCAATTTCTATTAGTACCCACCCTACGAACGTAACATTTGGTGTCAGAAGTGGGATAGGAAATGCCGATTATGCCACCTGAAACCGAGCCCAAGGGGGTTCAAACCCGAAGTCAAACGGGAGCTAGTGGGGAATCTACGCCTGTTGCTGGAACATCGGAGCCGCGGACCACACCTAAGCAAGAAGTGGACTTGAGCAGCATGCTAGTCCTATTAAAGGAACTGGCTAGAAAACAGGACGAGCAGGCTAGAAAACACGATGAACAGGTCAGAGAACAATCCGGAGTTCTGCGTGAAGTTCTAGAAAATAGTGCAGCATGGAAAAAATAAATGCAAGAGGTCCAGGAAAAACTTACAGACATGGACGTCAAATTTGAGACTAGATTTCACGACGTGAATGAAAAGGTGGAGACGCACGAGAACCGCCTGCAGAAGTTGGAGACCAAGGCAACAACAGTTAACAGCTCCTGTGTGCATGAGACTACCACGTCGGGAGGCGGAAGTTTCAAAGCACCCTCCTTTGATGGTACGTCTTCATGGACCGCTCGAGTCCGTTTCCTAGGCTAACGGCTGGAGTAAGGAGCAAGCTAAGACGGCGTTAACGTTAGCCCTACGTGATGAGGCCCTCACCATCTTGGAGGCCCTGGGAGACGACAGGACATGTGACCGTCTTTTTTAAAGCTTTGGAAGCACGTTACGGCGATAGTCACCTAGTATGAGCAAAGTACTAAAAAGGCGCGTACTACAATCTTGTCCCTCGGTATAGGCCAGTCCTTAGTAGCATCGTGGTCCAAACTCACGGCGAGGTGCAATTGGCTCCTTAGCAGATACTTCCCGCACCCTGTAAGGTCTCGACGAATCCTGCCGTACAGCCTCTACTTTCAGTGCGTGGGCAACTGCGTCCTTAAGACTCCCGTGGTGCCCCAATCGCACTGCGGCTCTTACCTCAAGGTCCCGTATCCCGTCAATAAAGGCCTGCACCAGCATACTGTCCACAAGAGAGGCTGAAGCTCGTGGTAAGCCTTCCTGACCAATTTCTCTATTTCTAAGGCCCACTGTTGTAAGGACTCATTACGCCCCTGGCTTCGGTCTTTCAATTGTGCTCGATACACATGCTCTAGGTGACTATCGCCGTGACGTGCTTCCAAAGCTTAAAAAAGACGGTCACACATACCCGCAGCATAGGAGCACTGAAGTTGTACAACGTTGGAGTATCTTGGGAAAGAATTGCTTTGGATGTTGCAGGCCCGTTTCCAACTCCAGAATAAGTACATTTTGGTGGTGATGGATTACTTCACTAAATGGCCGGAGGTATTTGCTATTCCCAACCAGGAAGCGACCACCATAGCGGAAAAAAATTGTAAATGAGGTATTCTGTCGGTTTGGAGGGCCACTTGAAATTCATAGCGACCAGGGCAGGAACTTTGAGTCTATGGTCTTTCTGGAGTCTTTCTGGAAACTTGCCGGATAATGGGTTTGCATAAAACGAGAACTACGGCATATCACCCACAATCGGATGGAATGGTCGAAAGATTCAACCAGACACTGGAAAGACACTTGGCCAAAGTTGTCGAGAGTCGCCAGAAAGATTGGGATCGACACATTCCGCTCTTTTTGATATCGTATAGGTCCGCAACTCATGAAAGCACAGCTGTTACCCGTGAATTTTGGGAGAGAACTTCTTCTACCTGCAGATCTTCTAACTGGGCGTCCTCCAGACTCACCTAGATCCATCACCGAGTACGCGAGCGAGTTACGGGATCGGATCGACGATGTTCACAAACTTGTTCGTGAACACGGACTTCAAGCTAGTAAAAGGATGATAACTCGATATGATCGGAGATCAAACCGAGTTGGGTTTGATGAAGGCTCATTGGTCTGGTTACATAATCCTATGCGGCGGAAAGAGAAGTCCCCAAAGCTATCCCCTAACTGGGAAGGACCGTATAGTGGTTACTAGAATCAATGACGTCACGTATCGAATACAGCGGAGTCCTCGTAGTCCCTGCAAGATAGTTCACGTTGACCGACTTGCCAGATATCATGGGGACAACGATGCTCGGGACGAGCATGTCTTAGGAGGGGGTAGTGTTACGCCGGCGGACTAGTGAACAACTTAAAACGTTATTTTCTGGGCCTTGGGAAGTTTTCAGCAGACTGAAAAGCGGTTTCAGGCCGATTCCGAGGAGGCTCTATCACATACCAAATTATCCGAATTTCACCTCAGTTGCCGTTGTTTTCAGTTCGTTTCAGATCACCCCCTATCACATGCCATCATAACCTGAAAACCCCTTTTCAGTGTAAACTTCTGGTGCTATCTCTATCACATAGTTCTAGAATGTTCTTAGTGTAGCTATTTCTTTCTAATACTGCTATCCTTGTCACTCCTTATAATTTCGCCATATACTGAAGTGGGCTTCAAAGGCCCATAAGGGGTCCTGAAAACGCCTGAAAAAGAGTTTTGGGTGAAATTCGGATAATTTGGTATGTGATAGAGCCTCCTCGGAATCGGCCTGAAACCGCTTCTCAGTCTGCTGAAAAGGTTCCTACGGCCCAGAAAATGACGTTTAAAGTTGTGCACTAGTCCGCCGGCGTAACAATACATATCATCGCGCCTATCTTCCATCGGTTGTTCCAACTAGATGATGCCTGCAACTCCGTCCGCGTAATGAAGCTTTCCCGTTCCCGTTATTACTTTTCCAAATTTTATCTCCATTAAAACCTTCCGTAGAGTTCGAGAAATATATTTAAAAAAAATTACTCCAATTGGTCCAGCCGTCTTCGAGCTTTGCGCATAGCAACATATGTTGCGATTAATTTTTATTTTTATAGATAAATATGTTGGGACATTTTTTGAGAATGAAATAGTATGCAACTTATAATGTTCATTATAAGCTAATGTGCATAAACAAAACGACATATTTTTGATCGCCATTACTCACCTTGGCCTACACCTTTTCTGTCTGTTTATTCCAAATTCTCTGAAACGGCTGGACCGATTTTAACGGGACTTTCACTGTCAAATAGGTAATGTTAGAAGTAGTATCTTAGCCTACATTTTGTCCTCGTATTCCCACGGGAACGGGCACTACGGGGGTGAAACTAAAAAAAAAATCGTATTCATTTAAACACATTTATAATCGTCTATGTTTATACATCACTCCATCATATCATCTTTACTAGGTTTATCAGTAACAATACAGTTCTCATAAGTCCATTTTGGGAATATGCGCTTGTACAGATTGAGTAACACCGTGTCCTGAGACCTGAGCTGATTGTCGAATACACATTTCATATGGCCGTGGGTACCTGAAAAATAATGATTGTAAATTAAAAATGGAGGACTGGCTTGAGAAACGGACGTAGGACAAAAATACTAATAAAATATATAGGTAAATATTGTGGGACACAATTCACACAGCGTCGTCTAGCCTAAACTAAGCTTTAAGCTTGTGTTATGGATCTATACATACAGATAAACATAGTTATATATTTCTAAATACATACATATTATTGACTGCCTCTGTGGCGCGGTAGGAGTGTATTCGACTGCTACGCTAAAACGTAGTTACGGATAAAACTTTGTGTGATGAGCACGATGATTTATTCTGTGTTTGAATGTTATATATCTATAATATATATGTATTTAGAAATATATATGTATAAATATATATGGAAGCGCTCGTGGCCCCGCGGTCTCAGTGTTCTGTAAACGATCACTGAGTTACGCAACTTTCACTATGGCTGGTCTTCGGATGGGTGACTGGTGATTTTGTGGCATTTACATTTGCGAGCGTTTCCGTGCTTCGGATATTTATTTATTTAGAATGAATATCCATCACGCCTTATCCCCGAAGGGGTGGCAGAGGCATATTATATGCCCACTTTTCACCGTGTGGATCCCTGTCCCACGTAAGAGGTGGTGAGCCCATTGCCGTGTTGAAATAGACAGACGCAGGTTGTGGCTACCTGCTGTTGAAAGTTTTCAAGCCGCCTATAAGGCCTTCAACCAGGCTTAACGACTGCCATTTTACTGGCAACCGGGACCAACGGCAAATTTATTTAAATATATATGTTTATCATTTATCATAGTACAAGCTCTGGTTAGTTTGGAATCAGATGGCGTTGTGTGAGTTGTCCCAACGATATTTATTTATTAAAAGGAAATTCCTAAACAAATGGTGAAATATAGCCGTGATGACATCTAGCGAATTGAAGGCTACTCCTGACCAAACGACTATTGACAGCGGCCCTGAAGTTGATGGCCCGATAAAAGCAGTATTCCAATAACATGAAAAAAATATAATCTAAACTAAACTATCTTCACGCTGTATCCCTGACGGGGTAGTCAGAGAGGACAGATCGCCAGGCTTCGCAATCCATGAATACTTCTTTCGTTTCTTCAAGATTCATCAATCGCTTCATACACGCACGTATGGGTATCAGAGTACTTTTGACATTTCCGTTTTTGAGCGGTCTGCCCACGTGGTCTTCATATGTAAGTCTCGGGCTACCCTGACTCTTTCTACCCTCTCCTTTCGCACAATATATATTCTTCGTTAATCGTTCCTCATAAAATAACAAAAAATATAAAAGTGGTCAATTTAGTACGAACTGTATATTTAGCATTTACGTAAGAGCTTTCAAGTTTTCTGGCCTAAATCCAAACAATTTGATATTCTAGTCACAGAGGTGCTCAACAAAGAAAAATATAAGTCAAACCAAATTACACTGCTTTGACGGCCTCGTTAATGTATATTTATGCCAAATCACAGCTTCACTAAGACAGACAGACATGACGAAATTGCAAGGGTTTATTTTTTACTACAGAAGCCTAACAAAAAGAAAGAAAATAGTTGTTATTACGTCGAAATAAGTAGTATTAGTAATGGGCAAAGGATATAACTACTCAAAGCTGTCCTATATGAGTTCATCAGAAAATCATTTTTACATTTGCTATGGTTATTAAATGAGTGAATTTGTGTAACTGTACAAAACCTTATATAATGGATAAATTTTTAAAGCAATTAGTATGCTACTTTCACACACATTTATATTAAAGTGAAAAATCATCTTGGTTTAATCCCCGTCTCGAATCTAGTTGTCTTTTTCACTTTAATAAAAATTTTCATTGCATAATATATTTTCTTAAAAAATAACCTTTTATCTGTTAATTAAATAATCATCAGTACGAATTTGTATCTGTTCATGACCTCTTCTGGGTCCTGTATTCTTATAGCCTTTGCCTATTGTACAAAACATAACATATAACTAAACTTGTATGCTTACCTAAAGGTTCCTTTATATGTCCAGTAAGTCCAAATTTCGTCCTCAGTTTGCAAGGCTTAAAATACAACACATCTTCTCTGTTAAAAAACATGAATCTAATTACCGCTGACCTTTTGTTAACCTAGAAAACAAAAAAAATGGGTTAATTTTCATTACCTTATTATAAAAACAACCCTTAGAGTGTGTCTGAATCACAGACGTACAAGAGTAAGCAGACGAAACACATTCCTTTGCTTATGAAGCAATAGTTCATCCTTTTCACTCATGACATTTGTTGTATAAAGCTATCTTTGTTATTCCTGTGTAGCTACATCTAACTCACACTTTGACAGCGAACAACGCATAGTCAATTTTTCTACTACAACTAAGCCACAGACTTGTAATGACAACCGCCGCTGTTATCTTTAAATTAAACATTTATGTGTCAAAAAATATACAAAAAGGAGTTGTGATTGGTTGAGTTGATTTGGTTACTTGGACATGGAAAAGTTGTGTTAACGTGCTTTGGTGAAAGACGATGCTATATGTATATGCAGTGAAATGCTATTTTCTATCATGCCGCGTAAAATCTACTAAAAACCTCAGTATAGTAAACTACCATTATATTGAGGTGAGACTGACCTTGACTTAAGATTAGACTTGACTAAGACGTAGAGTACGGGGACATTTTAGATACTAAGAAAAAGGATCGAAAAAATGAATGAGGATTTAGAATAGAAAGGTCTTAGTAACCAGGCCATAAAACCATTGCAAAATCACTTAATTTAGTGTATTGGAACGAGTGCTGTCTGACCTCCTTACTCCATAAGGGTGTCTGCATCGTTGCCTTGTCTGTTGGTCAGCAGGTGCACGTGTAGTAGGTGAGGTCGCTTGGGCCCCGGAAACTGTGATGGGGCCCCTTACACACAAATAATAGGATTTATTCACAAATAATAGGATTTATTCTCTTACCTTATAAGGATGTCCTGAGAGTACTATCCTCTTAATAACAAGTCTATCCGGATTACACGATAATAGTACTCCAGTAGCAATTAGTTGAAGATGTGTATTTTTCTTCTCCTGTGAAACATAAATCCTACTAATATTATAAACGCGATGGTTTGTTAGTATGGATGTTTGTTACGCTTTCAAAATCTACTTAATTGATTTTGATGTAACTTTACAATAATATTCACACACACATCAGAATAACACATAGGTTACTTTTTATCCCGGGTACAAGTTCCTGTAGGAAACGGGAAAACTTCACCACGCGTGCGGAGCCGCGGGCGTCAATTAGTTATACATATTATTGACTAGCTGGCCTCCATGGCTTCGCTCATGACATGTTTCAAACCCCAGTGGCACTCATTTAATCCCGTCATTTGTAAATCGGACATGTGGATGAGATCGTTGCCCGGTGATTTCTTACTGCCCATATTTTTAATTATAATAATGTATGAAAATTTGCCCGATTTTTTACTTTTATGATTACTGCTCCGCTCTCCAGGGTAGTAGCGTGATGATATATAGCTTAAAGCCTTCCTCGATAAATGGGCTATCCAACACACAAAGTTTTCATCAACTCTAAATAGTAATTTCTCAGATTAGCGCGTTCAACTAAACATACAAACCAACTCTTTAGCTCTATATTATATATAAGTATAGATACAGTGCCATAGAGCCTAAATTATGTTATTATAAGCTTGGGCTATGGAATCTAGACCACTAATAAACATCGTACTAATATTATAAACGCGAAAGTTTGTAAGAATGTATGTATGGATGTAGATTTGTTACTCTTTCACGCAAAAACTACTGGATGGATATTTATGAAACTTTACAACAATATAGTTTACACATCAGAATAACATATTGGCTCCTATTTATCCCGGGAACAAGTTCCTGTGGGAAACGGGAACGGAAAACTTAACCACGCGGGCACAGATGTTGGCGTTAACTTGTCTCTATATATTTTTAAATCTATACTAATATATAAAGCTGAAGAGATTGTTTGTCTGTTTGAATGAACGCACTAATCCCAGAAACTATTGCGCCGAATTGAAAAATTCTTTTTGTGATCGAGAGCCCATTTATCGCGGACGACTATTGGCTATATATCATCACGGTACTAACATGGAGAGCGGACCAGTAATCATAAATGTTGACAAATCCGGTAAATTTAATATTTTTTTATAAATTCTACAATAAATTTATAAAAACAGGATTTAATAGGTGCGATGGGAGATAAAGTAACGAGCAAAGCTGTGGGGGTCAGCTAGTAGATTCATAATAGTGTTCTCATCTCATGCGTTGTCAGAAATGTAGTGTTTAATAGTCAGACGTTTATCATCATCATCATCCGAGCGTCTGTCCCAGTGGCGTCTCGCATCGCCCACTTTCCTAGTTTTTCTCCCCCACTTCGCACGGTCGTCAGCATCCCAGTGAGAACATTGGCACATTTCATCCTTGATGACGCCAAGCCAGGTATTTATAGTCAGACGTTACAAAGACAAAATACTCAACTTACCTTGAAACAGAGTACTGATGAAGGACTAAACTGTATAGGTGCAAAGAAGGATGCAACACATGTTGAAGCCGGTTGGAAATATCTCTCGTACTGTGAAAAAAAAAGAAAATTATATCACCAATTCCCAGTTTGAAAAGAATACTTACAGTATTAGTTTTTGCAAAAGAAGTCTTCTAAGACTTTTACAAAGTGTGGCAGTGTAACACTCACGCCTCTAGTGTTACATCCGCGAAACGAGTTTATGACGTTGATAACACTGGATCTACTGAACCTAACTAATGTAATGTTTTATTTATGTTATAACTATGTTATACCAATAATGGGCGATGAGATTGAATTACTATGTCCCTAAAGTGTGCCAATTGTAATAATAAATCAATATAAATGTAACAATTGTTTTATTTTGACGAGGAACCAAAAATAATAATAGATCTCTAATTATGGAGACATGAACTAACAAACAAACTAACAAACTCAATATATAACTTGTTTCAGGCGCCAGGAGGATAAGTCCTACCAACTTTATGCACACGGATATCAGCGATGGAGATTGAGCCTTTAATCATAAGGGCAGGAACCAAAAATAATAGAATACATCTCTAGAAGAAAGTTTCTATATTTTTATAGGCGAATTGATTGAATATACATTATAAACATTATCCCTATTGGTATAATTTATTCTAGTGTTTTAGTAAGATAAAGACTAACTATTCTCAGGGTTGAGGCGTGAAGTTTAGAATACCCAGCATAATGCCAGCTTACAAGTCAAAACATACATCGTAACATGATTCAAAACAAGAGCCAAATCATTGAGTAGCTACATGGGCCTAATCATGAGTCTTTGGGCCTGTTCATTGAGTCTTTACTCTTGAGTCGTGCATCATTATTAGATTAATCTACACCAAAAACAATTTGAAAAAAGTACCTGGAGGCGTAGCTACATTACCACGGGATTCGGAATCACTTATGCAGACCGCGACAGGAGTCGTCTCCACTAGAATGGCGAGCCCGCAACCACATGGTAAGCATTTACGGCAAACTTCATCCAAAAATGAAGTTAATATATAAAAAAAAAGCCTTTTCAGCTGCAAAGAAAAGAAATTAGTTCCATTAGATTTGGAAAACCAATTGGAAATTTGTTCGTGATTTGAACACATAAAGAAACTTACCACTTTTTATGGGGAATACTAATGAATCTTGAAGAGCAGGCAAATATTCCTTTAACGCCTCTTCAAGCCTCGCAAACTTCGTAATCAGCTGTAAACAACGCATAATTTTTCGTCAGAATATCACCTTGTCATCGAGGTTATGAACGTGTTTCCAAAAATCCAAAGATCTTACCGAAATACATAGTCATCTCGATACAACCATTGATAAGAAGTCACAGGCGTGAACTTCCACATACAATTTATAAAAGATTACTTCATTTTATCGAAGTTTAAAAAATATATTTACGACGACATAATCTCTTCGTCGATGTAGAAAAACGAATGTCGTTCGTCACCACTGTCAAAAGACATTGACCAATTGACAGAACTTTTTTTTCGTTCATTCCAAGAACAGGCTGAGACATTCAAAAACATTCTGCCTACCCAAACGTAAATTATATAAATTCGATGACAAGTAGCGAGAAAGGGTCAACAATCTACTCTCCTCTCTCTCTAAATCTCGAGACTAACAATGAAACTTCAATGTGACGTTTTACAACGTTACACTAACTATCTTCACGCTGTGTCCCTGACGGGGTAGACAGAGAAGACAGATAGCCAAGCTTCACGATCCAAGCATACTTCTTTTGCTTCTTGCAGATTCATCAATCGTTTTGAAAATTCTATCACTATTACAAAGGTGCATTATCCCTGAGTGTTATATATAGAGTGTGCCTTTTTTATCCCGGGTGCTCCTATTGGAAACGGGAACGAGACATGAATATTGTATTAATTTTCCAGTTTTATAATTATTTGTACACCACCATAAAACTAAAATGCATAAATATAAAGTGACATGGTATAGTGTCTCTTTTCTGCCTACCCCTTCGGTAATAAAGGCGTCACAATATGTATGGTTGTATGTATATAATTGTATTGATTGAGGATATTATACATGGATATATAAATCGAAGAAGCGCTCGTGGCCCCGCGGTCTCAGTGTTCTGTAAACGATCACTGAGTTACGCAACTTTCACTATGGCTGGTCCACGGATGGGTGACCACTTTGTGGCATTTACATTTGCGAGCGTTTCTGTGCTTCAGAAGGCACATTAAGCCGTTGGTCCCGGTTGCCAGTAAAATGGCAGTCGTTAAGCCTGGTTGAATGCCTTATTAAATTATTAAAATTAAAATTTCAACCTTATTAAAATTTCAACAGCAGGTAGCCACAACCTGCGTCTGAGTAAAATGGCAGTCGTTAAGCCTGGTTGAATGCCTTATTAAATTATTAAAATTAAAATTTCAGCCTTATTAAAATTTCAACAGCAGGTAGCCACAACCTGCGTCTGTGTATTTCAACACGGCAATGGGCTCACCACCTATTACGTGGGACAGGAATCCACACGGTGAAAAGTGGGCATATAATATGCCTCTGCCACCCCTTCGGGGATAAGGCGTAATGGATATTTATATATAAATCGATTTAATTCATTCGATTTAATCAAAATACAAATGTATTGGATAAATACAATATATATTTTATGTATTGCTAGTAGGTAGCTTTGGTCCGATGTAACTAGCTTACATAGGACTTCCCACTTATAACAAGACACATATGTCTAATATACTTAATTATAATTTTATTTATTTATTGTAATTTATTGAAGTGGGTAATGATACCTGAAATAAATTGATTTATATAAGAAGCGCTCGTGGCCCCGCGGTCTCAGTGTTCGGTAAACGATCACAGAGGTACGCATCTTTCACTATGGCTGGTCGTCGGATGGGTGACCACTTTGTGGCATTTACATTTGCGAGCGTTTCCGTGCTTCGGAAGGCACGTTAAGCCGTTGGTCCCGGTTGCCAGTAAAATGGCAGTCGTTAAGCCTGGAGGCCTTATAGGCGGCTTAAAAAAATATTTCAACAGCAGGTAGCCACAGCCTGCGTCTGTCTATTTCAACACGGCAATGGGCTCACCACCTATTACGTGGGACAGGAATCCACACGGTGAAAAAGTGGGCATATAATATGCCTCTGCCACCCCTTCGGGGATAAGGCGTGATGGATATTTATTTTATTTATTTAATTGATTTATTATTATTTATTTATATACTGACCTTATGTTTAGATCCACTGGTGTGCTGGCTAAACACAGGATTGACAATAAACCTCCTGTACCCTACTTGGAAGATCAACCTCTCTTTACTTTTAATCGGCTCATCGCTAGCCCCAGTACGCTTCAGTACTACATTCATGACAGACATCTTCTGTTCGTGCGGGAGTAGACCGAACACGGAGATTGGTGCGTTTTCGTTTGCATTGAGAAAGGCCTTCCAGAGGTCTTGACGCACGTCTTTTACATGGATTGTGATGTAGAAGCCATACTGTAAAAGGAAAAAGTCATGTTTTATTAACACATACAAATGAGATTTAAAAAGTATTAATTTGGACATCTGGACATTTGATTCTTATTATTTACAACTAGGTGACCCACACGGCTTTGCCCGTGACATGCTTTGAATTCCCGTCGCACCTATTTAATCCCGTCGCTTATAAATACTTCAAAAATGCATTAAACATTCCCCGATTTGTCGACATTTATGATTACTGCTCCGCTCTCTTGGGTAGTAGCGTGATGATATATTTATCGTATAGCCTTCCTCGATAAATGGGCTATCGGAAACAATAAGAATTTTTCAAATCCGACCAGCTGTTCCTGAGATTAGCGCGTTCAATCAAACAAAAAAACTCTTCAGCTTATATATTAGAATTGATTTGTGCAACATTTCATCGCTCCAATTGGCGTTTACTCATCCATGTTTATATCGCAACAAAGTTGTGTTTGAAATATCGCTCTGACGTTCTTCTGTTCGATCGACACACAGAACACTGGTCTCTTTCGCGTCTGTTTCAGACAAAATGTATAGAAACATTGTCAGTGGCCCTTTCTCGTCTTGCGTCTTGTCTGTGTCCAGCGCCTAAAGCCTGCCTGTCCTCGCAAGTGCTGGAATGTAGTCAAGTCAAGAATGTGCTCCACCGAGTATATAACTTTATACGAATTAAGCTGAGAGCGAGTCACTGATAGAGAAACTGAGTTGAATGTATTGGACAAGTTTGAACAATTTGAACATATTGGACAAAACTAAATTCTGAGATCACTAAATTTGGGGCTACATTGGGAGATGAATATTCACGTCGTGCTGCCCAACATGCTGGATGTTGTTCTACGCCTGTTTGTGCGACCGACGTAGGGTTACATTGTGGATTGAATATTGTATAATATAGTTCTAGAACTTATGAAGTGCCTGCTATTTGCAGGCGATTACAAAGGGAAGTAGGGGGAGTATTGAATTGATGCAGGTGTAGTAGTGTCGTGAGAAAATCCAGGTTATATATAATCCATATTTCATTGCCCGATTATTATGTGATGCAATGATTTTGCCCTATTTCTCACTTATTATATACGCCCGCTAATGTAGCTACGAGTATACATTAGAAGTTGTGACTGATCTCAAATAATTTTGAAGATTTCAACACTATCTTCTTCTTTTTTTTATACCACTAAGGTGGCAAACAAGCATACTGCCCACCTGATGGAAAGTGGTCACTATAGCCTTTCGACGTTTGCAACACCAGAGGAGCAGCACTCGCGCTGCCGACCCTTTAAAAACCTTCTAAGACCCTTGAAGAACCCCATACTGTAGACATTCGGGAAAACCCAGGTAGGGAGCTCATTCCACAACCTAAGCGTACGCGAAATAAAGCCTCTATTTTAAGGCAATGTAACTAATAATGGAGCTGATATATCTCAACAAATAAAGCTCTAATAAAAATCCAAAATGGTAAAAAAATACACATACAGGTTCAATCAGAATGGAAAAATGGGACAGATCTCGCTAGCCAGATGTATTGAATGCTGTGAGTTAGTAGAATACAATTGCACTTACTTACCATATTGATCAAGCTGTCTTCCATTTCCTTAAAAACTCTCCTTCTAGTCCTATCATAGTTTTGAAACTGAAATATTCTTGCAAAATCTTCAGGTAGATTTTCTTTAACATCCCATGCGGAAGTCCTAAAAGATTCGAGACCTCGATATCGCATAAACCGTTCTCTCGCTGACACCTCCTGTGGAGTATCAACTTCATCGGGGAACTGTTTGTCTTCTTTAGCCGCAGCGAGTTTTTTTAACATTTCATGTTCTTCGTGAGGATCAATTATTGCATCATACTTTTCATCAGTAGGACCTACTTCTGATTCTGTTACTGATTGATAGTCATTGTCTTCGCCATTTTCTCCATTCTCAGAATTTTCTTCTTCACAAGACATGAATGCATCATCTTCTCCATTTTCCTCATCCTCACTTTCACTGCTATCCGAGTCTCCTTCTGCATCTGATTCAACAATCCAGGCAGCTTGATAATCAGACCAGCCTTTTGGTACCTTCTTGACCTTTTTCCTTTTTGTCTAAAATCACAATATGGCAATGTTGAAACAATATTTAAAATGACACTCTTCAGATTTTGCTGTAATAAACTATAGTCCTATCTTAATTGACAGCATCTAAGCTTATTGCTGATCACGCCTTTATAGTATAAGCTGAGTATTCTAATTATATAAGATAACACATTTACTTGTATGAACTGGCAATATATTGACTCTAACAGCCATATCTGATTGTGTGTTCAGATGAATTGAGTTACAAACATTAAATTGTGTGAGTATCATATTCTTGTAAATGTGTTTCGGAGTTTGAGTGTTTGCTCTGTATAATATGTACATATACATATATAATATGTATGTATTTGGAAAAACATAAGTATGTTTATCACTTATCTAGATCCCATATCATAAGCTTAAATTAGCTTACTTTGGCCTAGATGGCGCTGTGTGAAGTGTCCCACAATATTAATTAATATGAGCTTTTGTGTGGTGCAGTCAGTATGGGGGTTGAAAGCACATTAGTGTGAACTACTCCTACAGTTACTACAATCCAAATGTATGTTCAAATCCTGGGTCAGATTATTATCTGTATGATTTGTAAATATCTGTAAAACAGTTTGGTTATATAGGTATGATTATCAGGTGTCTAGATTCCATAGCACAAGCTTTATTTAGGATGGAAAGTGTTGTATAAAAATTTTCAAAATATTGAGTTACCTTAGCAAATTAACTAATCATATGGAAATCTATATACCTCTAAATTAGCTTCCTTAATTTCTTCCTCAGTTGGCCATGTCTGCTCTGCATCCATAGGATCAGGAACATTCTCTGACACAAGACTTTCCTGTTTAGTTGGGTCTGCAACTTGCAATACTGATGTTTTAGTAATTTCTTCCTCCATTGTTGCATCACCAGACTTTGTGTTTTCTTTCCCAGTATTTAAAGGGTGTGGATCTTCAGACCATCCATCAATTTTAAACATTTGAAAATCTCCAAGACCTGTTATATGCACTAAACTATTAACATTTAATGGCATACCACGTAAATATCCACTTATTTTAAGGGTGCCACTATCTCCTTCAGTGTCAGGGATATATTCAACATCTTCAGCTAACATGTAGGGCCTCTTTTCTCTATGGTGTATAATGTTACGTTTCTGGTTACCAATTTTACGTAATATATTTAGACCATCTGAGCTTTTGTCAAGCTGCATTATCTTTTCTTCTGGGAGCCACTTTGATACCAATTTTTGAACATTTTGTTTTTCAGTTGTGCGTTTTTTTGGATTGACACCTTCAATATCCATTGCAGCCACAACAGGTGTTGGCATACCTTGGGCCATTGCTAAAGCCAGGACTTTCTCTCCCCATTCATCAACAGGCTCTTCTAGGGCAGAACTGACAAAGAGAACTGTGTCTGCGATTTTAAGTGCGTCCAACAAGGCAAAATCATTATATACCTCTGGACAAATAAAAGAAAACCTTTGTTTGAAGTTGGGTAAGCTGAAAAAAACAAAAATTCATTAAGTAGTGTAATGAAAGTTATATTATGTCATTAAATGCTTATCTATTGGGTTTGATAAACTAATGACTGCCTCTGTGGCGCGGTGGGAGTGCATCCGACTGCTACGCAAGAGGTCGTGGGTTCGATTCCCACCCAGGATAAAACTTTGTGTGATGAGCACGATGGTTTATTCTGTGTCTGGGTGTTATTTATCTATAATATGTATGTATTTAGAAATTTATAAGTATGTTTATCACTTATCTAGATCCCATAACACAAGCTAATATAAGCTTACTTTGGGCTAGATGGCGCTGTGTGAAAAGTGTCCCACAATATTTATTTATTATTTATTTAATTGCTAATGTTATTTTTAAACTTTCGCGGTGTATACTCATGTTTTATATACTACTTGGGACTCGCTTAAACGAAATTCTACTTACATTCACCGACGTTTCGAACGCGTTAGAATTTTGATTCGCGTGAAGTCCTTATTGCTGTTGATATATGCTTAAAACTTGGTAACTAGAAGTAAGTAAACAAATAAAAACTTACCCAAGATGTAGAATGCCATTAGGAGACTGGGTAACAAGCGCTCCTTCCGAACAAGTCTTTAATATTACTAGAGCTGACTGCACGTCTAGTTGGGCGTTCAAAGGTACTACACACACTAAGAACGGAGGATTTCGAGTGCCGCCTAAAGCACGCTTTTTAGTAAGAACCTCTTCGCGTTTATTTTTACGAATTTGAAGGGCTTGGTGGCGTCGCTCATCTTTTTTCAAGATATGCCGGCTTCGGCGAACAAACTCCTTAACATTTACTTTGCCTGTAAAGAGAAATTGTCATAGAATCGTGCTCTAATCGTCATTTATAGATACGATAGTATTAATTATAGCTAACCTTTGACAGCAGCTGAAATACCCCGTTTGGATCTATGACGAGACTTATGTGTTTTATTGCTTTGTTTTAAGTTACCCGGGCGATGAGCTTGCTGCATTTTTGTCACTGAAATAGATGTAATATGCACTTATTTATTTAATATACGAGCACATGTTACGGTACGGTATCGTACCTACGAAAACAAAGAGAAATGTCACTTTTTTGACGTAACAATGACAGTGACTTTTCAATCAAACAAGGGCTGCTTACAGACCAGTATGAAATCTAAATCGCTTTATTGCTCATTTATTTATTATTAATCTTTAATGATTTTATTAATTTAAATATTATTAAATTTTAAATGAAAGTCGCACGAAAATGGCGTGCTCCTTTGGTTTGTACACGTCCAACGAATCAGCCAGGAACGATTAATAAAGAATATAATTACCTATATTATGCGGTAGTAGAGGGAGAAAGACTACGTGAGCAAATTACTCAAAAACGGAAAGGTCAAAAGCACTCGGATACCCAGACGTGCATGTATGAAACGATTAATGACTCTGCAGGACACGAAAGAACTATGAATGGATTGAGAAGCCTAGCAATCTATCCTGTCTGAATTAGAGGTGCGCAAATCATGTCCTACAGAGGATCGGACATGGAACGATTCCTTTCCTTCTCGGAACCATGTTCAGGAAACATGTTCGCGGAACTATTTAGTTCCACCGATTCAAATATGGCCTTTCGGTTCTTGATTTCATGTCCGTGTGATTGGAGATGTCATAATATTATGATTTTCAGGCTTAGGACTGTCAACCAAGAGCTAGATGAAATATTTAGTTGGCACATGATATGATACATTTACGTTGTAAAAAACACGTCACATATTACTAAACAAGAACTTTTGCACTTGATTGGCGTATTTATAAATCAACTGATTATATACATCATTCAAAAATATTAACAAATTACACAGGTATTTACAGACATAGTTTAAAAAATATTTATACATATACGTGCCGTGGGTTACGCTGTTGCATCTAACAAGTGTGTATTTTACTACATATTATTATATAATCGACTTTAAGTCGGATCGAATAAGTCACATTATTCCAAAATAGCAAGAGCCTAATAGGATAAAGAGAGAGCGGTCGGTTCGGTTCGTGAATCATCGGCTATCGCCGTCGGTCGGTTCGGTACGGTCTGTGTGTGATGCGACACAGAGTTCCTTTAGACTATTACCTAACTCGCTCGCACTCGCACCGATTACCGCGGACATGCGGACCGACTTCGATTGACATTGTGGATTGCACCGAAATCGTTCCAGTAGAGGACATAGTTCCCGGACCTATTTATGTCCGGAACGACGCATCACTAGTCTGAATACTCCGTCCGTCGTCCGCATACAGCGTTAAGATAGTTAAGTTACATACTTATTTAAATATGTTCAACACTGACAATACTCCCGGATATTCCTATAGTATAGGTACCAAGACTTCTTTATTCCGTGAGGCACTTAATCGGTATAACTCATGACTTCAAGTCGCTTACCGGCTTTCTACTACTACTCAGTTTCTGAGCTAAGCCTAGCATACATTGATGGACGTACATGTACATGGTAAAACTATTTTAACTATTTAGCCCTCAATCCTAAAATCAGAGTAAAAGAGTAGGTAGGTATCGCCATGGTAAAATATTATTTTCTGCTAGGACCAAGTATCATATGGAAAGAGCCATAGAAATTTTAGCGTATCCATTTCATAGTAGTGTGCAACTTTCGGTGTACATTAGTTGCGTGACTAGGTCTTGAATCCCTATAAATTACTACTATATTATTGCATAGTTCAATGATAAATTATTTACTTTAAACATGATATTTTACCAAAGTAATCTTACTGAAAACATTTAAAACTACCAATTTTTGTATTTTATTATTTAAAATTGAAAGTTGTAAGCGAAATAATGCTTATTGAAAACTTACCTATGAAATGCGGATGTTTTCTTAGCTCTAGAGTAACAGAATACCGCAACACACAACATTATAAGGATTTTTGATATTTTGCATAAAATATCTAATATTGTTATTAAGAAAATAAGCTGTAACCGGCACCTAAACACAAAGTTTGATACCCTTCGTGTAGACAGTGTGACGTTGCCAAACTGTCACTTTCACTTTTAAGACATTCTTAACGATAGACAAAGATAGAACGGTCACACGGACACAAGAACGGCAACAGCAAGGCTTATGTTTATGCTCTGTCCATATGATACTTGGTCCTAGATTTTCTGTAATTGTTTTATTGATCATGATAATGGCAATTATGATTGTTTTAGTTGAAACCTGCCCAATTGACGCATATAGGGATAAATGTACATAAAATCATGCACTAAGTGTTAAAATGGTAAAAATAGTATCCTATATCTGTGCTTTGAACCTTTGAACAAATATCATGATTTACAGACAGAAGGTACTAGTAATATGTTTAATACATTATGATTTTGGGTCGTCAATAGAAAGAGCTGCTAGTGACTTACTTAGCACTTTCCTACGGTTACTATTTCATTATGATATTTAAACCATATAAATACTTTGACCATCTAACTAATGGATCTGCATTACATGAACATTCCCCTCTGACAAGTCAATGGATCATTCGATCCGTTAGGTTTATAAAAAGTATACTAAAATAATCGATTGATTTACTATTTTAATCGTTATTGTAATTTCCGGACGTATTGCGTCCTATTACATAATGCCGAAGTGTGCTGTAAATAACTACAAAAAACAGTTTATAGAAAGATGGAATCAAATTTCATATTTAAATATTATTTTCCTGTCTACATTAGCTTATTTATTAAAAAATAAAATAAACCCATTCCATAAATGAGCATCGAGAATATTTAAAAGATATCGATTTTTAAAACTAATCCAGTCATTTGTCTTTATAAGTTATTCCCTTATCACGCTGTTCCTTTCTTTATCTATAAATTTCACTCCAGCTATACTTCGCAGACTTCTCATTTCTACTGCATTAATTTTACTTCCATGCTTCTTCTGCCATACCAAACTTTCACTGCCATATGTTAGCGTAGGGACAAGTACTCCTCTATGCACAGCCAGTCTTGCCTTTTTAGACACGTTCTGGGTGCTCAAAAAGGTATAGATTGCTCCATTCACTGGATTGCCAGCCAAAACTCTTCTGTCAATGTCATCATCATACTTTCCAACTCTCACAAATTTTGAGCTATATAAATTCTTTATATAGCTCAAAATTTGTGAGAGAATTTTGTGAGAGAACGTATATAAATTCTTTCACTTGTTCCACTCTTTTTCCTTCCACAAAAATCGAGCAATCTGTCATGTTTTTCTCTATTTCAAAAATCATTACTTTCGTCTTAGTTACATTAACTTTCATTCCTTTGCCTTTTAGCGCATCATGCATAATATTTACCATCAACTGCAACTCGTCCGCTGATAATGCAAGTATTACCTGATCATCAGCATGAAGATTAAAACAAGAACTAAAGGACGAATTTGGATAAGATCACAGGTACGAGTAGCAAAGAGATTCGAAGAGAGGGTCTACATCCTACTCGACAACATAGATTGGGAGACTAAAAGTCCTCAAAATATATTTATGGATTACTTTTTACTACCTAATTCATGTTTTAGTAGTTTTGATATTCCAATCGAAACCGAACCTTTGATTTCAAAGACATTTTTTGAGATTGTTTGTACACGGATATAGATATGATCCTACTTGTACCCTAGCTGTCAAAAAGCATCCCATAACTATGATAAAAAACAAAAACAATATGAATCACATGTATAGTGCGACATAAAAGAGTAGAAATTAATTATTTAAGAACTAACTAGTCACTCTTACAGGCAATACCAAAAAAAAAGTATTTATAGCGCGACTACTGCATTTGATACTTGTTTTCACTTAATGAATAATGCAAGTAAGAAATAAGCATATAAATAAATGAAGAAGAATTTGTATAGAAGTAATATATGCATACAAATTGCATATTTTAGAAATGAAATATAGTAGGTAAAATAATTAGTAAAAGAACAATATTTTGAAAAGCGAAAGTTTGTGTGAGTGTATGTACGACGCTGATTTATATTTTAATGTTTAAATCAATGTTTTCATTGTTTTGGTTGATGCTATTGTAAAAGTTGCGCTCACGATCAAACGTCGACTTAGGAAAACGTCTAAAGAGCAGGAAGGTTAGCATAATGTTCAATTAGCAAAGTAGTCGTATTGATGGGTACACTGACCTCTTTTCGGATTTCCATGCCCTTTCTGAATTGCCCTTTACATACTATATTTATATCATTTATAGATACTTATTTCATTCTGTTTAAATGAGAATTCGTCTCTTGCAAATATTATACTTGCAAAAATAATACAAGTATCAAAAACGTTTGTTTCTTACTAACTGTGTTGCTACATGCAAGATACAAAAGCGATAGTGACGCCCTCATTTATTGTCAACTCTTTTATGTCGCACTGTAGTTATTATACCGTCCTAAGTTCTTCATATAAAAATGACTCCCACATCTGTGATCATTATTTCTTTGAAGTGTAATATTAACTAACTACTAACTAAACTTAACTACTATTTTGTTAACGTATACATTGTATTCAGTAGGGCAACATTTTGCACGCCAACATCACAGGTCACGTGACATGACGTTGGGGACGTGTCATTCGCGGACAGCTCGTTGGCGGCGTTGCGCAGGGTCTTTCTCGTAAAAGTCCTATTGGAGTGTTACTAATGAACAAAAGTTGAATGGTTTTAGCCGAATTGGTCTGTTAATATTTTAGTTTAGGATAGTTAATTCTCAATAAATCAAAATGGGAAGTGAGTATAGTTCATTAATTTATCTAAAAACTGTTAAATTCAAGCGACACGTATTTTCCTTTACGTATGAATTTATATCTTAAATCGTGTGTACTGTGTGAAAGGTGAGCTTTATTAATGTAATCGTTCTACTTGCAGTCAAATTCCTCGAAGTTATAAAGCCGTTTTGCAGTATATTACCTGAAATAGCGAAACCAGAAAGGAAGGTGAGTTTCTATAGTAATTTGCGTTTTTTTAAGTAAAATTCTTACTGTTTGCATTATTTATGTGTTCTTCTAGTAAATTTTAATAAAACTGGGCATAAAATATCTTTAGACGTGTTAAAAATACAAGTGAAAGTGCCTATCTAACCTAAACGTACTTTGCATGTAGAATGGCTAACTGTACATTTTGTTGTTCATTTTGAAGCGTTAATTTATCTCATTTATAACTGAATGTTTTGTGTTTCAGATCCAATTCCGCGAGAAAGTATTATGGACAGCAATCACATTATTTATTTTCTTAGTATGCTGTCAGGTGAGCCTCAATATTTCTATTATGATGTGGCCATATGCTAGATGCGCAAATATAGTGATATTTTTAAGTGAAGTCAATGACCTGAAGATATTTTAAAAATAAATTACTTCACCACCTATATAATTGTTTCTACTAATAAAATTATTAACTATATTATTAAAATTTTTAAATTTTTGTATGTACATATATGGTATCATTATTTACTGCAAGCCTCTCATTTAAATAATTATGTTTCAGATACCCTTATTTGGTATAATGTCATCAGACAGCGCAGATCCCTTCTATTGGATCCGTGTTATCCTTGCATCAAATAGAGGAACACTCATGGAACTCGGCATATCTCCTATTGTAACGTCAGGTCTTATAATGCAACTTTTAGCTGGTGCGAAAATCATAGAAGTCGGAGACACTCCTAAAGACCGAGCTTTGTTCAACGGTGCACAGAAATGTATGTACATAATTTATTATGCTATTTGTCTAAGTTTGTTTTAGAAATCTCATATATGAAAACTAAATACACTTGAACATCTCTTTGAAGGAAAAAAACAGATTGTATAAATCAGTCTAAAATATACTAATATTATTAATGCGAATTTCTTCTGCCATCAGAATCACTATTTTAGATAAAGTATAGATAAACTTTATCTTGATCTTATTTTTAAAGTTTACAATCTATTAAATCACATTCAGTAAAGTGCATCAAATACACCCAAAATGAAATTTTGTGAAAAGTAAACTTTACTCAATGATTGGCCATTAATTTTGTTTATATACACCAAGTTCGTGATCTTGATTACACTTATTAAGGAGGCAGCTTGCCAGAATATAGGGCATAAAAATGGCGAGGCACTTTGCCAACATAATTACATTGGGAAGGAATTTCGCATAGGTATACAAATAGTGCCCAACACTTGGAATCATTATGGATATAGAGGGATTGAGGGGAATAATATACAAGATGGTATAGCCTTTAACCAAGGCCATATTTAGACAAAATATGCACTCTACAAGGCTAAAAATAGCAAAATCAGGGTGTGTGTAATTTTACCAGTAACTTAAAGTTTTAGTGTTAGGTGTAAGGGGTCCCAAAAAGATCATTGATGCTACCTGCTAGTGGTGCACCTGCTGACTAACGAACAAAGTCACAATGTAGACACCCTTCCAGTTTAGGAGGTCAGACTGTCAACTATGCACAAAATTAAAAACAACATAACAGCAGCAAATTAAAGTGGACCAGTGTCCAATTTCGGGTAGGGTTTGGAAGCAACTGGGATTATGAAAACTTCACTAGATAAAGCTTTGAATGCAATCAAAAATTTTAGGCTTCAAGACAGACCAAAAAACATCGCTGGCAATATGGAATGGCTTTACTGAAGACATTAACCCTTGCAATCTACCTCAGTAGGAATTACAAAATCATATCTAACCATGTTTTTTTTTCAACAGTATTCGGCATGGTAATCACAGTAGGTCAAGCTATTGTGTATGTGATGACTGGAATGTACGGCGAGCCCAGTGAAATCGGCGCTGGCGTCTGCCTACTCATCATTATCCAGCTGTTTGTAGCTGGTCTTATTGTTTTGCTGCTTGATGAGTTGCTACAGAAAGGTCAGTATATATCACTAAGATCTTCCTCGGGTCTAAGCCAGCCTCACCTGCTTATGATACATCTGCTTAACAATTGAAAAGGCTCAGGTCAAAAATAAAAGTTATATGAAAGAGCACTTTGTTTCCAAATTGCACCAAAAATCTTCTCTGAAAACACTTTGTCCTATTTAGAGTAGATATTTGGGCCAATTCGGAATCAAAACACGAAACTAAGACTGGCAGTCCCATACATCATTCTGGTGTGTCACTAGTAGGCAATCTAAAGATATAGACTGTAGTTGCTTCAATATCAAATATAAAGCTATATCAAAGGGTACCATTACTCTCGTTACTCTAGCTGTGTTGAAGTCCTTCAACACAGTCTCATATCTAAAGAACCTAGTAATAACTGTAGTTGAACTTGCAGGCTATGGACTTGGCTCTGGTATCTCGCTCTTCATTGCGACAAACATTTGCGAAACTATTGTATGGAAGGCCTTCTCTCCAGCTACTGTCAACACTGGTAAGTAAATGCATCCCTAACCTTTCATATTATAATGTAAAGTCCACTCCATCTGTGTCTCTTAACATCACCATGTGACAGAATGGTTCTTACAAGGTATAATGAATGTGGATAAAGCTGCTATTTTACACTAGTGATACTTGTTCAATTATGTAGACCTAATTTTTCAGTCATATATTGAAAAAAATTACAAATATATTTAAGATATTTTCATTTTTTTTACAAAAAAGTATTGAGGCTCTATGGAATTTGACACTAACTGTAAAACTGTTATGTTGTAAAATGTGTGCATATCAATACATTCGCGTATTTATGATGCAAATGTAATTTTTACAGAAAAAGAAACGGTATTTTGCAAAAAATCTAAATAAATAATCTACAAATGTGTTCCTGTTTCAACAGCAGGTAGCCACAACCTGCATCTGTCTATTTCAACACGGCAATGGGCTCACCACCTATTACGTGGGGCAGGAATACACATGGTGTAAAGTAGGCATATAATATGCCTATTATGGTGTGTTTGTGACATTGTGAGTGTGTGTGTGTCTAGGTCGCGGCACAGAGTTCGAGGGCGCCGTGATCGCTCTGTTCCACCTGCTGGCCACGCGGCCCGACAAGGTCCGAGCGCTGCGAGAAGCCTTCTACCGCCAGAACCTGCCAAACCTCATGAACCTGCTGGCCACCGTGCTCGTCTTCGCTATCGTCATATACTTCCAGGTACGACATATCCAAACACAACAACTTCATCTTAACTGCTTTTCTCAGTTCCTTCTTGCCTGCTATAGTAGCAGCTATCGTTTGGTTTTTAATTTTGCTGTTGCCTCGTCTGTTAGTCTGTGGGTGCATCGTTTGCAGTTCGAGCCTCTTGGGCCCCGGAGATCTTGCTGGAGCCCATTACACACACCCAACAGCACCATCTACAATTTATTGTCAAAAACAATTTTATGAGCTCAAGCTGGATTTGTGCCTGCTTATTTACCACTTACCAGGGGAAATACTTGAACTGGCAAGCTACAAAGATGCGCCCAAAGTTAATGGAATAGTAGCTAGTAGTAAAAAAAATAAAAGTCTGACTCAGATGGTCCATGACCTCAGGTCATGGACCTTGGTTTGACAGCACACCTGCATGTGGTGCACTCCATTACAGTAAAAAAAAACTTTAAAATTTGAAGAATTGTAGTAATTACTACTTTTACTTAAAAATATCATTGACTCTATGTATGTGTTCTAAATAAATACTTTGTTGTACAGGGCTTCCGTGTGGACCTACCGATCAAGTCGGCTCGTTACCGCGGCCAGTACTCTTCGTACCCCATCAAACTGTTCTACACGTCCAACATACCTATCATTCTTCAATCTGCACTTGTTTCCAATCTCTACGTCATTTCTCAGGTTTGTACAATGTTACTTTTAATATAAATACATTTTTAAATGTAATGTGCATGTTACCTCAGCAATAGTCATCTCATAAATTTTTAATAAAGTGGAAAAAGACAATTCGATTCGAGACAGGGAGTGAACCTGTGACCTTTGCCTAACCAGGGCAATGTTCTAGCCACCTGAACTACCCGAACCGTATCGAATCAAGTTGAAATTCTCCACCATATTTATATCGTCATTTTAAGAGTATTAGAACATTGCCCTGGTTAGGCAAAGGTCACAGGTTCAATCCCTGTCTCGAATCCAATTGTCTTTTCCCACTTTATTAAAAATTTATGAGAAATTTAGCAAATAATTGTTTTAAAAATTTATCAAAAGTCATCTCAGTTTTCAAACTTTTTAAAATGTATTTTGACTTGGTTACAAGAATTCGGCTGATTGATAAGTGTTGCAAGTTAGAAAACTATCCCATCTAGAGATGAACATAATCTTCCTAATTTATAACTGATGATCATCAAAGCCCAACCCATACCCTTGGACGTAGACCGTATTTGAAATTTTGCATAAAGGTTTCTTTGTCCACTCCTAAGGGGAAAAATAGAGCCTGAAAGTTTGAATAAAAAATTAGACATTATTAAAATAAATTTTGATGACAAGGTTCAGGGTTTTCTGAAATTCGACCCCTAAGAGGCTAAAATAGGGAATGAAAGTTTGTATGAAAATCCATCATTCTAAAACTAATATACCAACAAAAATCGTTTGCAGTAAATAGATTTTTCGTATGAGAAAAGTGTGACGCCCACTGACACGCTTGGTTGTATCTATACTAATAATATTATAAAGCTGAAGTTTTTTTGTTTGTTTGTTTCGTTGAACGCGCTAATCTCAGGAACTACTGGTCGGATTTGAAAAAAAAAAGTAATGTGTTAGATAGCCCATTTATCGAGGAAGGCTATGGGCTATATATATTCACGCTACTACCCTGGAGAGCGGAGCAGTAGTCATAAATGTCGACAAATCGAGCAAATTTTTATGCATTATTGTACAATTTATAAGCGACGGGAATAAATAGGTGCGACGGGAGTTCGAAGTATGTCACGGGCGAAGCAGTGGGGTCACCTAGTGAAATATATAGAGTAAGGCGTCTCTTGTAGAGCGCGTGCAAGTGACATTGATTCCTTGCTCTGTGTTCTCATAGTAACGTAAACCTTCTTTCCCATAGATGTTAGCAGTGAAATTCGGCGGAAACTTCCTGGTGAACTTACTGGGAGTGTGGGCTGACGTGGGCGGTGGTGGTCCGGCTCGAGCCTATCCCGTGGGTGGGCTGTGCTACTACTTCAGTCCCCCGGAGTCACTTACACACATCGCCCAAGACCCGGTCCACGCTGTACTCTACATCATCTTTATGTTGGGCTCCTGCGCGTTCTTCTCGAAGACTTGGATTGATGTGTCTGGATCTTCTGCTAAGGATGTGAGTATGGAAGAGCATTTCGTTATTTTTTTTTATATTAATTATAATGTCTTGATTTACCTAAATATTGAGATAATTTTAGTGGGCCTAATTGTATGATATAAGCTGTCTTACAATAAAAATATTTATATTAATTTTCTATTTGGTTAATGCAATAAATGTTAGGTAAAACAATGCATACAGTGAAATGTGACCGTGTCACCTCTGCTTACCCCTTTCCGGGATAAATGCGTGACTGATAAGTATAAAGTGAATACTACTTTAATGAAAGAAGCTATGAAGATAAAGTTAATTTATTAATGTAAATTTACTTTCAGTTTTAGTCGACCAATAAACAATTCTATCTTTAATATCTCCGCTAACATCACGTCTATTTACCAACAGGTCGCCAAACAGCTGAAGGAACAACAAATGGTAATGCGCGGCCATCGTGACAACTCCATGATTCACGAGCTCAACCGGTACATCCCCACTGCTGCAGCCTTCGGAGGCCTATGCATCGGAGCCTTATCTGTATTAGCTGACTTCCTCGGTGCCATAGGCTCAGGCACGGGTATACTGTTAGCAGTTACCATCATATACCAGTACTTTGAAATATTCGTCAAGGAACAAGCCGAAATGGGCGGAATGAGTACACTTTTATTCTAAGATCATAATAGTTCTACGCCGTAGACACCGCTACGGTGTCAGTAGCGTAGCGGTGTCTACGGCCGTGTCGTAGCGTGCGCAGCGAGTGTGTGGGTTATGTGCTAATTTATATAAATGAACTTTATAATAAAACAATTATAAGTACATTATTTTGCTTTTATTGTGGATTCAGACCTTTTTATATATTCCCTCACAGAAATGACATCGACACATACGTGGAATTTTGAAAGTGTAATTAAGTGTGTAAGTTTTGCGACTGAGGTCCAGAGTTCGATTCCCGGGTCGTAAAAAAATATTTGTATGATCCACAAATGTTTGTTTCGGAGTTTGGGTGTTTCCTATAGTTAATAGGTATGTATTTAGAAATGTATAAGTATGTTTATCAGTCATCTAGATCCTATAACACAAACTTATATTAGATTACTTTGGGCTAGACGGCGGTGTGTAAAAAAAAATGTTCCACAATATTATTTAAAATCATCAACATTTATTTAATGAAAAGCTTTAACGAATTACACTTGGATTGGTCATAAATATCCGAGTATAGATCCCGAACAAACTCAAAATTCGCCAACCAGTTTACTGCCAGGTACATTTCTCTTTTAGCACCTAGGGACATGAACATTTTGATACGATAAATGAAATTATAATGCATGTTTTATCGTTATAGTTCCCGTTGCAAACAGAAAGAAAATGCATAAAAAAATATTGTATCGTTTTTTCCATGTAATAGTTTGCAGTAGTCGTCTGTGCAAGTATTGCACACTAGCATATCAACAGCTTGTATATCTTTGGTCCGTCATTATGCAAGAACTACTACAGCTCAGAGGGGGGGGGGGGGGATGCTACGATCATACACACATACATTGAGAGCACCCAGAGTATAGTGACAAGAGGAGCATCCTAAGAACTACCAAGCACACTCAGCGTTAACGATGAAGCTATTAGTAAAGAAACAGAGCTCAATGAGGTACAAGGTATTGTCTCGATTTTGATTTTCTTCGCCATGACCTCGTCCGCTAGCAGGTGCACCGCTCAACTCATCATCTGAGCGTCTGTCCCAGCTGCGTCTCGCGACGCCCGGGGTCCGCTTTCCTACATTTTCTCCTCCACTTCGCACTGTCCTCGGCATCCCCTGTAGTGAGACCATTGGCACGCATGTCATCCCTTACGACGTCAAGCCAGCATTTCTTGGGTCTTCTTACCGGGACCCGGCGGGGCTGACATGGCCAGACATTTGTTTCCTACGTAGTCCGGCGGTTGCCGCAAGACCATAACAACGAAGGCGACACTCTTGCAACTTGTCTGCAATGTCACGGACGTGAAAGCTGCCGCGGATGCGACAGTTCCTCACGCGGTCCATCCGCGTGACTCCACACATCCACCGCAGCATCTTCATTTCCGTGACACGCAGCTCCTGCTTGTGTCGCTCCAGTAGTGGCCACGCCTCACTACCATGTAAAAGGACAGGTCTAATAATGGTTTAATAGACCTGTCCCTTCAACCTGACCGGCATTTTTGGTTCACAAATGACACCAGACATCTCCTGCCACTTGGACCACGCGGCAGCAATGCGTGCCTTGACGTCGCAATCGATGTCACTGGACGTGTGAAATACAGATCCCAGGTATTTAACCTGGTCCGTGCGCTCGAACAAATCGTCGCCTATGCAGAGGGATGTGGGATCTGTCGAGTTAAATGCCACGTACTCGGTCTTCGCCACATTAAGTTTCAGACCGCCGTTCTCAAGCGTCTCCTTCCACGCTTTCACACGTCGCTCCAACCTGCCACTGTCCGCGTCTGCCAGCGCGATATCTTCAGCATACATGAGCATCCACGGAGGCTGCTCATGTGAGTCTCTGATGCTGTCTGACATCGTCTAATATCACGATAAACAAGAACAAACTAAGGACAGAACCCTGGTGTACCCCGACGGTGATGGGGGAAGGGTTTCGTGTCGCCAGCAGCTGTCCGAACCACGGAATCGGAATCGCGGTACATGTCCCGGATAATGTCAATATAAGCCTCTGGAACCCCTTTTGTGGTCTTGGTCATTGCTGTAGATCCTGGTTTACAGGAGTCACTGTTATGGGAATGCGGGTGGGATTAGTCCCAATTAAAAAAAGTGTTCGCCTCGCTATATTCTATCATATTTTCATGCCTTTATCCCCGAAGGGCTAGGCAGAGGTTTCACGCCTTTATCCCCGAATGGGTAGGCAGAGGCATACTATACGCCCACATATCACCGTATGCACTTTTGTCCAGGGTACAGCTCTAACAGGTGGTGAGCACATTGCTGTTGCACACGTATATAAAAAAAACTAAACAACATCCATAATGCACCAAACATTTTATTTATCTTCAACAACTTATAAGTGGAACGAGAAAATCAAACAAAAAAAATAACTATATGAATAACAGTGCCAATTATTAACTAAAAGTGGGATAAATATCACTCGTCCAAACATTTTTATATAAAAAAAAATTGTTTTGTATAAGGCCCACATAACCATAACACAACGGCATAGCTTTATAGACGACTAGTTGACATACTTCGAACTCCCGTCGCACCTATTCCATCCCGTCGCTTAAAAATTGTACAATATTTCATAAAAAAATGCCAAATTTATCAACATTTATGATTACTGATCCGCTCTCCAGGGTAGCAGCGTGATGATATGATATGTAGCCTTCGTCGTTAAATGGGTTATCCAACACAAAAATATTTTTTCAAATGCGACCTGTTGTTCCTGAGATAAGCGCAATCATCCAAATAAACTCTTCAGTTTCATAATATTTTATAGACGATTCAAAGTACTCTGTTTACGAGGCGCCTTTTCGTTACATTTTCAAAATTTACACCAAGGCTTCAAATAACGTTACCATCTCTGGACTGTTGATAACGTTAGTATAAAAGTTATATCGTTAGTAAATTTAACGTTATTTCATTAGGTCATACGGTAGACTTTACTAACGTTCATGGTAAACTAACGTTAGTTTAATGTCAATTTGGTATCGTTAACTTTGTAAATGTGGGGATACAGTCACTGCGTTGGATACTTAATCAATCATTGCTTTGGTTCGCTGCCGCTAATAATACCAAGTTGAGCAAAATTTGTACATACATATAATTTACATGTATGTATGCCGCCTTTATCCCCGAAGGAGATAAACAGAGGCATATTGTATTTCACCGTATGCAGTTTAGTCCCACGTATCGGGAGATGAGCCCATTGCCTTGTTGAAATAGATAAGCGCAGGATGTGGCGATCTGAAAGCCAATTCTCCTAATTAATAAGCATCACAGAGTTAACTGTTATTGAATCTATACTGAATTATTATGTGAGTAAAAGTCGGTATTCTCCTAACCAAAATTACAATAGCATGCTGGTAAGGTTTTAGTTAAATGACAGGTGTGATTTCAGTTCAGACTCGTGTCAATCCCCCTAGATGAAGTATACTTTTTTTTTAAGTGAAAACGCCTTTTAGCGCGGTACGCATATTTTTAGATGAGATAAAATCTCTGGACTCGCGACTATAATCATCATCATTATCTAATGTTGATCCCGGTCATCTACAGGTCTTATTAAATAATATTGTGTAATCAGTTAAGACTCTTTCAGTGTAGATTTTTTTTTCATCATCATCATCATTAACGTCGACCCCGGTCAATTTTTGAAGTGAAAACTTCTTTTAGCGCGGTATGCATATTTTTAGATGAGATAAAATATCTGGACTCACGACTATAATCATCATCATCGTCTAATGTTGATCCCGGTCATCTACAGGTATTATTTAATAATATTGTGTAATCAATTAAGACTCTTTCAGTGTAGATTTTTTTTTCATCATCATCATAATTAACGTCGATCCCGGTCAATTTTTTAAGTGAAAACTTCTTTTAACGCGAACCAACGGCCTTACATGACTTCCGAAGCACGGGAACGCTTGGAAATGTAAATGCTACAAAGTGGTCACACATCCGAGGACCTGTCATAGAGAAAGTGGCATAACGCAGTGATCGTTTACAGAACACTGAGTTAGCGAGGCCACGAACGCTTCTTTTAAGATAGCGGAAATTGTAAGTGGTTTTTATTTAAATTTGATGTTGGAAACTAAGTATCTCTAGTAATAGTATTACGGAGTGACTCACTCATCTATCAACGCCCAGGCGAAACGCTTAGGTACACCTAGGAACTTGAAAAATTTAAGGTAAGCTATCTTTATAATGTAATATAACAAAGAAGAGATTTTTCAAAATTTCACCATTAAGGGGATAAAATAAAAGCTATACGGTGGTTTGAAAGTTCGTCATTTTCAAAGTTAAAAATGAAATTCCTCATCTATACTAATATTATATGCAGAGTTTGTTTGTTTGTTTGGTTGAACGCGCTAATCTTAGGAACTTCTGGTCGGATCTAAAAAAATCTTTTTGTGTTAGATAGCCCATTTATCGAGGACGACTATAGGCTATATATCATTACGCTACTACACTGGGGAGCAGAGCAGTAGTCATAAATGTCGACAATTCGATTCGATTAAATAGGTGCGACGGGAAGTCAAAACATTCCACGGGTGAAGCTGTGTTACAAATAAATGGACAAGTATATAACGGATTTGCGAAATTTTAACTAGGTATAGGTAAAATAGAGGTTGTCTCCTATAGTAATATTATAAAGCTGACGAATTAGTATGTTTTTTTTTGGTTGATCGCATTAATCTATAGAACAACAGGTCGGATTTAAAAAAATATTTTCGTTCGATAATCCATTTATCGAGGAAAGCTATATGCTAAATACTATCATGCTACTACCCTGGAGAGCTGAGCAGTAATCATCAATGTTGACGAATCGGGCAAATTTTTATACAATATTGTGGAATTTATAAACGACAGAATTATTTAATCCTGTCGTTTATAAATTCTACAATATTGTAACTAATCAAATAATCAAAAAAACGTAATAGGTGCGACGGAATATCAAAATATGTCACAAGCGAAGTCGTAGGGGTCACCTAGTCATTAATATAGTCAATGAGTATCTCATTCTTATAATTAACGCTTATCTAAAACAGCTAAAACGGGCGGTACGGGTACGTGGCTATGGCCCGCGCATCAAAGGACGCGGTACGGCAACGTCTGCAGATATCGTTAAAATTCACTTCAAAACTAACGGTAATTCCTAACGTTAAATACGGTAGTGTTAGCTAGTAACGTTTAACATTTTGTAACGTTAGCTAGGTATCAATTTGAAACTAACGTTAGGTAACGTTATTTTTTTTCTTAATTGGTAACGTTATCAAGCCCTGCTTTACACTGATCTTTTACCTATTTTTTAATAAAGGAATTGCGTCCTGACTCTATACCACAGGAGGTACTGAAAGCCGTATGCCCTGCAGTATGGAAAGACGTGTAACATGCTGTACGGAAAGACGTATGACATGCTGTGCTATTTCATAATTTGGTACAAATTGTACACCAAGGATAAAATGACGAACACACGTCTATGAAGCTACGCCACTGTGGGTACTGGATCTAATTTATCGTAGTTACAGTAAGCATCATATAAATATGAACACATTGTTCAAAATTATCTTACCAAACATAATTTTTGTTAATAATGGCGTAAGGCATATTTAGAATAAACGAGCTACACGACAGCCGTCGTTCTATTCTATTGAGATAAGTTTAGGTCTCTGTTAGTTATTAAGATAATTTTGAACATTCTGATCATTAACCGTATATCGATTTAATACCGGTCTCCATTTTACAAGCTATTTATCCATCAAGAGATTTAAACCACAAAATAGAGAGTACAGAACCCAAGCGCGGCAGCAATATGGCGCGCGAATAGATACCATTTATTATTTACTTAAGGGGACCATACATTGATCTTTTTTTCTTCTTATATTAAAATAAATATCCATCACGCCTTATCCCCGAAGGGGTGGCAGAGGCATATTATATGCCCACTTTTCACCGTGTGGATTTACCTGTCCCACGTAATAGGTGGTGAGCCCATTGCCGTGTTGAAATAGACAGACGCAGGTTGTGGCTACCTGCTGTTGAAATTTTTCAAGCCGCCCATAAGGCATTCAACCAGGCTTAACGACTGCCATTTTACTGGCAACCGGGACCAACGGCTTAACGTGCCTTCCGAAGCACGGAAACGCTCGCAAATGTAAATGCCACAAAGTGGTCACCCATCCGAGGACCAGCCATAGTGAGTTGCGTAACTCAGTGATCGTTTACAGAACACTGAGACCGCGGAGCCACGAGCGCTTCTTATATTACGATTTAAAATATAATTTGTATCAGAGTTGACAACCCTAGCGAAAAAGATGATAGGTGTGTGGATAGGGCAGAGGTGTTCCTTTTAAATAAAGGCAGGATCCTCGCACGAGGCAACGTGATCGCTTATGCAGGGCTGCGGTCTAACAGTTGGCGAGACGGTCGACGAGAGAACTTCGAATAACGCGATGTCTTGTAAATAATTAGCTCAAGTACTCTTGAATAAGCAGCGCTGATCGCCACAGTAGGTGTGAAAAACGCACCTCATGCTCTTAACTTCTGTACTCTGCTGTATTTTGGTTTTTAACCGAAGACACACTAACGACACGGCCGCATTTTACCATTTCATAACTCCGTAAGCAGACCAGATATCTATAAATTACATTAAGGTAAGAATTGCACCTATATTCATTCGATTTGTGATCACACCTGCCTAAACATTATAAACAAATGAATATTTTGGTTCATTCTCACACAACGCCGTCTAGCCGAAATTAAGTAATATAAGCTTGTGATCTGCTGACATACATATTATAAGTAAACACTCAAACTCCGAAATAAACATTTGTGGGAAAACACGTGTTTGTATGTATGTATGGTATGGTTGCATGAAGACAGTAGCGAGAGAGTGATTTTACTATTTTGGCTGCACGTAGTTGAAAGCACTGAGCTTCCAGCTTGGGCTGTATTTTTCTGTTTGTAAGGTAGAAGCATTTTGGCACAATTTTAATATTGCGTCATCTCAACTACCACATATAGAAATGAGGGTAGTCGTAAATAGAAGTATCTGTTACATAAACATGCACTTGACATGTTAATTTGTCTTATAACCATTTGAACATGGCGGAAAAATTACCGCCGTCAATGTTTATAACGAGTTTACTTTATTTTTTGCCTTTGACGCATGTTGTTATAAAGCTTGCTATTCACTAACAAATTTGTGGTGGTTAATTTATAAGGCCACAATCAAGAACTGAATGGATACTAAATGTCTCGCATCAGCACATGGGTTGAATGCCAAAAGCCTCGATCAATATCTTTTGAGGCTCACGTTAGGCAGGTGGATCAAGGGTTTGACGCAGACGGCAGTTCTCCTCGACACGGCACACATAGTGAGGAGGTTTCTGTCTCTGGAACCCTAAGCTCCGGTAGCTTGGTCCCTGTATCCGATACCGGTGGGTCACAATTTTTGTTTAATGTATATTTTTAGATTTATTTCAATACGTAATTTATATGTATGTTATGTAAACAAAGAGAATAATTCAATTATTTTTATGGCATTTGTGCTCCTAGCAGCAACTCGCCAGACTATTTTTAAAGCTAGTAACGAAGCAAATGTATCAAAGTCTCGGAATTTGACCCTTTAATAACCTACACTGCAAACAGTGTCAATAAATAGTTTAATGTCAATATAACTTAATTTGGTATTGAGTCTTTTCGTGTCAAATTAATGTCTTTTTAACGTCACCTCCGACGTTTTTTGTTTTTCGTGACTACAATATAGCCGAAAAGACAGAGGAGAAATGTTTTAAAAAAATAATTAATAATATTAATTAATAATGACTTGTACAAGTCTTATGAGCTAAAAGACATTATTATTATTAATGATATCTGGTCAGCTATTGAAAATAGTATATTTAATCATTTCAAAGTGCGACGCAACCGTCGCTAGTATGTCAACGATTTCAATAAAATTATACTAGATACAGTCTAAAACTTCGAACCAATAAAATATAAATCTAAAATATAACAATTTGCTTGGGAAGGCGCGCTCGGCAACGTGTCGTCGCCATTACTGGTTACTTTAGCTACAAACTACTCGCCGACTAATCAATCTTTATAATTTGTACATGCGTATATTAACACTTAAAAAGTTATAAGGTGTACTCTATTCAAGAACTTATATTAAATGGTAATTTAGGATATTATTCACACTAGTAGTTATGCTATGCTATAAATCTTTGCATATAACTGAAACTCATAGCTAGATTTCAATAAACAGTTAATTAGAACGCGTTATTGCTCAATTTACAAGAAAATAGCTTCGGTGCGGTAATATATTAGCATTATTTTGTTTTTTTTTTAAATATATTTCATGTTATTGTCTAAAATGAACTGGATTCTTTTTCAAGTCTACAGCCGTACCCCAATTTGGATACAGATAACATTGTATTGTTAGCTATCGAGATGGAATGCGTCCTGTGCATAAATTAAATAACACAATAAGTAAGAGAGAACTGAATAATTAGTCAATTTCTATACAAAGCGAGACAAGATGGCCGCGTACCGTTACAAATCTAGAAGCGCGAGTTAATAAATAACACGTTTCGTTAAGTGTTAAGCAAGTGTTTCTATTTCTTCTTGTATGACAGGAGTCTGTTCGGGAGACGCTAGCTTCGTGGGCGAACTAGTATAGGGCAAAGTCTTTAGTTTCCGAGCCTCGCGCCTCTGTTTCTTTTGTTGCATAACCAGCCTTAGCTGCTCAAGTTTGCACTTAGTCTTTGAATTTTCCATAGCCAGCGTCTTAGCTGTATCACATTTCTTGCATATCTCACTGGCTGCTTTGCCCACGCATAATGCACAGAGCTTGGGTTCGAGCCTGTTGCATTGACAGTCTTTGATTTCGCAGGAGCAGTGCTTAGAGGCAGCGGACGATGTGGAAGGAAGATGGCCGTCACACTGGCCGTACAAACACGATGGTTGGCTGCAACCTAAACATTTGCTTACCTCCTCTGTACTCGATGCACATGAGTGGTTTGACTCGCTCTGAAATACATCAATATATAAAAAAATCAATGCCACTTTTCGTTGTAATTTTATAACTCAAGAACGAGCACATCTATCCAAACCAAATGTTTAGGATTTGTTTGGCCTATTTAGTAGACGGTTCATGTGAAGTTTGTACATAATCGGTCGAGCGGTTTTTTATTTAAGTGGCGCTAACGAAATTGTGCGGGTCAGCTAGTTAATTTATTAATTAAAATGTTGTTACCCTTTTTTTAATTTCGCAAACGAATGAACGATAAGTGTAAGGGGCCCCATTAGGGTCTTCAGGGCCCAAGCGACCTGCTGACTAACACACGAGGCAACGATGCAGGCGCCCTTACAGGATTGGGAGACCCCGTAAAACTTCTGTGTTTGTCGGTCCCAACAATGCCGAAAATTAAAATACAAAGGACAGTTGCTCCTACTATGAGCAGCTGTCTTTTGTATTTTTGCTTTAAAATGTCCTTCAAATTCAGGTAGGGTTTGGATGTACATAAATTTATTTAAGACACATGTCTCTTAATTTAAAGTTAAATATATTATAGTGGTCAATTATAACAAGATTAAGATTTAGGGTCGTATTCCAGAACGTTTATCAATACTCAAGAAACACTTGAGAGTAGTATTTATATGGCAAAAGCTAGCCTCAGGCGTCGATTGAGTATTGAGAAACGTTCTGTAATACGGCCTTAAGAGGCGTAAGTTGGACTGAGGACCTCATAGAGGTCACGGAGATGTTGTGGAAGGCCTAAACGCCACCGTCGGTGTGAATCGACTGAGATGAAAATTATGGACTGATAAGTACAAAAATAATCCTATAACAGAAAAATCATACTCTAAAAAGTATGCAAACAAATCAAAGAAAAATAACTATTTAGTAATATACTTATGGAATGTGATAATCAAGTCCTTTCAATTGATATCACCCAGGTTATTTTAAAAAATATCCATATTTTTTTATAAAGCACTACTTCTTCTACTGAGTCGGCCTGTGCCAACACAAAGGTATTAAACCTTACAATAAACGTATTGTTCCCCGTAAATAACAATATAGTCCTCGATAACGTAAGTGATAGTGTATGCGCTGTCGCGCTGAGGTCCCAGTTCGCTTCGCTTTCCCGCCACTAATGTTTGTTTCGGAGTTTGGGGTGTTTCATATGAATATACTAGTCGCAGCCTGCGGCTTCACCCGGGTAGAGAAGTTTTCCCGTTCCCGTTTCCCACAGGAACTTGTTCCCCGGATAAAAAGCAGCCTATGTGTTATTCTGATGTATAAGCTATATTATTGTAAAGTTTTATTGAAATCCATTCGGTAGTTTTTACGTGAAAGAGTAACAAACATCCAGATACAAATTTTTGCATTTAAAATATTATTAAGATTTGGAAATATTTAAGTATGTTTATCAGTTGTCTAGATCCCATAGCACAAGCTTAAAAAGCTTAGTTTGGGCTAGATAGCGCTGTGTGAAAAGTGTCTCACAATATTTATTTATTTTAGTTATATATCAGAATATTGCACACCCTAATTTTAACCCCGGAACATGTTCCTGTGGGAAACGGGAACAGAAAACCTTTACCACAGGGGCAAAGCTGCGGGCATCAACTGGTTTAATTATATCGTGGACATTACATCAAGATTTTTACTGTAGTGGGAATTAAACTCATCTGAGATCTTTTTTTGTGTTACTAGACCAAAATATTGAGCGAAAGTGTAAAGATTGATAATTTTTTTTTTTAAAGCAATTATTTGCTAAATTTCTCATAAATATTTAATAAAGTGGAAAAAGACAATCCCAGTCTCGAATCGAATTGTCTTTTTCCACTTTATTAAATATTTAGTGTAAAGATTGTCAATGTTAAGTAGGAATTCATTAGTATAACCTCTGGTTTAAAGGAATACATTTTTATAAATAACTATAATACAAATAAATTCTTTTGAGCCTGCGGAGTACAATAACAATCTTTACACTTTCGCTGAATTCGAGCGTCGCTAAATCAATTACCTGTGCCAAGGCGATGGGCGGCGCCGCACACAATAAGTCATTCAGTATGTGAATTATTGTGGATATATCTCTCTTTGGTCTGCCATATCTGAAACATATGTAATAATAATATTGACATTGAATTCTATTTATTATGTTTGTTCCTCTTTTCTCGGCTATCTTCTTTTTTTTTTGAAGTGAAACTTCTTTATCGACGTTGAGAGAAAATTAATAGTTGTAAAAAAAAAAAGTCACGTTTTTCAGTTCCATGCCATGTTGTTTTGAAGTGAAACTTCTTTATCGACGTAAAATATAGGTAAAAAATGCAAAGAAGTTTCACTTCTTACCTGTATACTCTAGTACACACACAGTTTTGTTATGAAGATACCTAGACTTCTGGCAGGCTTACTTGGGGCTATACTAGTCCAATAAACCCGCTTGTAAGGACCCTGAGTTGAGTTCTTTTGCTAACACTTGTCTCATAAATCTTTAGTGTAGTCACTTAGCGCAGGTATGTATTGCCCGCGTGTAAATATTTGAAACCTGACTAGGTCAATCGCGGGCGTCATCGAGGTAAACACGTGCTCAAAGACTATTATATAGGTATTCATCATTTGTTCAAAACGTACGGCGCACAGCGAGTGGTTATTGGACCATTTTCATTAAAAAAAAAGTACATTGATACTTTTTTTTAAATGGCGGTAAGGGCAGCGAAAAGAATTAAAAACGTACGCTTGCAATATGCCTTGTGGACAGACATCAGTACGCACGGCTGGAAAATGCACATGTCTATATAGTTACGCCGCAATGGATAGTCGGCCTTATAAATCTGCGTAGAGTGAGTGGACGTACATGTTTATTTAGGGAAATATTTGTAAACTTTCGCTTTATATACACCTCCATAAAGGCTATAAATATATTAAATTTAATACACCATAATTTTGTATTGAACGGGATTTCGCGCGGCACTATATTACAACTAAAAGGTTAGTTAGTTAGTTAGTTTAGTTGTAATATAGTGCCGCGCGAAATCCCGTTCAATACAAAATTATGTGTTCAACGCGTGTTAGTTTAAAACAAATGTAAATACACCATGTTAATCAATCACGCCTTATCCCTGAATGGATGGCAGAGGCATATAATACGCCCACTTTTCACCATGTGTATTGCTGTCCCACGAAATATGAGGTGAGTCCATTGCCATGTTGAAATAGACGCAGGTTGTGGCTGCCTGCTGCTGAAATTTTTCAAGCCGCCAATACGGCCTTTAACTTTACTACAAAGAATAAGTACAAAAAAATAAAATTTATTTTTTAAATTAAGAATTAAATACACCTTGCAGACAGAGTTCAGAACGCTATGCTGACAGGCGTACTTTGAAGCTTATATGAAGCTATGCAACAATGAATAATGGGCTTTAAAGAGTATTCTAGAAATGATGATAAAGTTATCTTACTCATTAGTAATTCTCGTTATGGTAGGAAATTTTGTTAAATTACAATTATATGACTATACTTATAAATTTTATGACAAATAGTTCGATATTGTGTTGGTTTGGGTAAGTCCAGTTTTACCTCATATGAGGAATACCAATGATTTCAGTTCAGTAACACTCAGACAGCGAACTTCGGCCTTCAGAAAGAGGTCTTCCGATGGTACAGGGTATAATGCAACCATATAGTAACTGAACTATTTCTATGCTACCATTTACCTTGTTTATAGAAAAAAGTGAGGAGCGTTCTAAGTGTCCTCGACTAGCTTCTAAAAATGCCAAGACAATCATGGATGCTACATAATAACTAAACTAAAATACTGAAAATTAAAGCGAGAACAGAAGCAAGTTAATATATCTTGCATATAAGCATTTCTCAGTATGGTATGGTATTGATTTGAAGAGCCAGATTCGGCATTGAGAAAAGAAGGCCACAGGCCGCAGAATTCGGTAGGGTTTGGAAGTAACTTGGAATATGTTAAGATTTATGTGATCAAACTGCTTACCTGTCTTGTAGTGCAGGATTAAGAGTACCAGAAAATGTCCCCGAGTAAATGCCTTTGCCATGATGCTTCATGGACTCTATCACAGCACCTGGGCCATATTTTGCACGTACAGTTTCTTCAGCCGCTCTCAAATCAATTTTATTTGTCAACACTTCTTTGGATAGCTTCTTCAATTTTTGTGTTAAATTCTTTGATGCTTCTATAAGAGCTTTGGTGTCTACAGGGGGAGTTGGGGATACTCGAAGAGGCTTTTTAGGGGCATCTGGTGCTTTGAATGTTATCTGTTTAGAAGTAGATGGTGTTGCATTATCATCAGTATGTCCAGTACTTGGTTGCAATATTAATTTCCTAGAATTTGTTATATACGGTTCAGTTCTTGAGGTAGAGGGCTGTGACAAGTTAGGGTCTTGCCGACTCTGCATTCTCTTTTTATGTTTATTTACAACAGACTGCATGAAAGCCTTTTGTTTATTTTGACCAATAGGGTGCTTGAATTTAGATGTTTTATGAAGAAGATATTGAAAGCGCTTATTCTTCATAGGCTCACTTATATTTTGGAATGAAGGCAATGTCCCCGAGCTAGACTCTTCACTGCCATGACTGGTTGTAGCCAAATTTGATATTTCTCTATCCATTATAGAGTCATCCTGGTTTTCAAACAACCCTTTATCCACTGCACTGTTAAATAAGTTTTCCATAGGGTACTCGTCAATCGTTCGTTCAGTAAGAAATGAATCTTGGTCTGTAATATTTTCATTATCATCTGAGCTGTCAAGAGTGTGTGACGTAGTAGCACACTGCTTGTCATCCATACCTGTCGATGAAGATATCACATCCTCTAAGTCATCTCGTGACAGAAAATTTATCAAATTATTCTTTACAGTACTAGCCAGAACTGCGTCAGTAGTATCTATAGGACTAGATACCAGATTGGATAGGGATTTTATCGGAGACTGTTCATTTTCAATTGACTTCTCTGAAAGATTTGATATTGTTGACTTAGATGTTCCTGTGGTTTCTTCTTTTTCATCAATAGCCTCTGATTTCTCATTCAGTTTTTCTTCTGCAAGAGATCTGTACAAATCAAAATAGTTTTGGAGCATTTCAAAGTCTCTCTGTAGACCATGTGGCAGACAGGAGGAATGGGTTTCAGGTTTAGCACTATCACTACTTATGTAGGAATGGTCTGTAGGCACAGGTGTACAAGTAGGCAGTGCGGTCTGAGGGCTGGGTGATTCCCTGGTTTCACTCTTAGTTACTGTCTTTAATGGGGTTGAGGTTGAAGTAGTTTTTGCAGGTGTGGAAGTTCTTAATGATCTGCTACTTGATGAGTTTGAGTTCAAGGTGGATAGTTGCAACTGTATCAGCATCATATGGTCTCCTAGCCGCATAGTTAAATTCAAAGGAGATTTACCACTCAAGAAGTCATTTACCTGAGTGTCATTTAATGATTCTAGTGCCTGCATCACAGAGTTTTCAGGCCTATGACTCTGTAAAGAACAAAATGATAATATTAATTAACTAATTAGTGATTCATAGTCAATAACACTATGACTGTTGAATTTGTATTGATTAACTAGTCGTTATTATGAAACACATTATTATAATGAAGTACTTGGGGGAGTTTCGACACAGCGTGACGCACTTACCAGCAGGCCTGTTTCCACGCTCGGCAGGAGTATAACTCTGGATCCGTCCTGTAGACCATTCTCGTCTAACGTGCCGTCCCTTAGTTGTCTGCGAACACAAAACTCAAACTCAACACACGAGTCAAATAACACTGATGCGTCATCGTATCGACATATTTCCGTGATATGTTTGACAATAGAAGCTTGGCGTCTCTCAAAGTGCTCACCTTTCTCGATGTAGTAAGCATATTCTATCCTTTGCCACCTTTAATTTCTTCGAAACTAGCTTCTTGAGGTACTCCACTGTATTTTTACCGTTCAAACTGATGGAGAAATTACCACCCGTAGTAGTTTGTATATTCAGCGTTATGTCCGAGGATTGAGGCGAACCACACCCGTACAACTCTGTTCCTGTTGCCCGCTCCATAATTTGTTCATATATAACACAAAAATTTACAATTGAGCACTGCACGAAGCACACACGAACTGATTATATTACACAGCTATTTTATTGCTGGATAGAAATAACAGGGTCACGCCAAACCCCCAGTTTTTTGATGTGGCCGTCAGTGTGACCAGTTTTCATTTATGAAATCCCGTTAGTTTTTTTACAACAGCTGATGCGAAGCATTGACTATAGTTACGTTTCGTTCAACTTCTTTAGTAAGAATGAATGCCCCTTTTGTAACATGTATCTATATCAAACTAATTTGTAATAAATGACAACATAAATATGTCATATTATGGGATAAATTAGTGTACATACGAATAAATATTTGCTGGTAATCAAATTATTACGATACAAATTATCAATTATACTACGTTTAGTTGCCATGTTTGATGTTCATGGCTTCCTTAGCAGTGACGTCATATTTACGTCAGAAGAAAACGCCACATGACGTCATAGCAACCATAGATGAAAAAAAAAGTAATATAAACTATGACAAGAATCATAGCGTCATCAAAGTTGCTTGAATAAAATAAATAATCTAAAATGTATAAATTAATATGTATCATTAGAAAACATTCTTAAAATACTTATTTTATTATACCTACGTGTTTATTATTTCATTTTCATTATTCCTGTGGTGTGGTCTGGTCTGTCCATTTCTATACCAGCTAATCTGAATATTGCATGAATTGCTTCCCCGACACCCAGTTAGAGAAGACAGATCGCTAGGCTTCGCGATCCATGCATTCTTCTTTCACTTCCTGTAGATTAATTTATCAAAGTTATAGCTTTATCCTAGTTAGTAAAGAAAGACACAACGCATCATCGCAGTGCTAGTGTTCACGTTGCATTTCGGTAGTGAAAGTGCGGGATGTCAGAAGATGCATGAAAGTAAATTGAATGCTGTAGAGAACTAGAGATGAGAACTAATGTTCAGGTCTAAGATACAGAATATACTTACTACTTTCTTATTTTAGTTTCGGGTAAACTTAACCACGCGGGTGGGGTCCACCGTATCTCACAGAAATTTGTTACTGGGATAAAAATTTTATAGCAAAATTTTCAACAAATTATTTTAAATGTTACTAACTAATATCTTCACGCTGTATCCCTGACATAATTTTATACGTTACTGATACGACAAAAATCTGAAATTATATTTTGGCTACCGTTTTTATGTCCTGATTCAGGTAGGTATTCTTTAGTTCAGGTTATTAATTATGAAAGAAACCAGTACATACAGTACTGGGCACTGACAGCTCCTTTGAGTGCTCAAGAACACTGTAGGGACGGGACACGAGCTCTATTTACCTACCGAGGCGTAAGCATTTGTCAGGTGCAGCAGTCGCTTCCCCGCACGCTCGTCTGTCCTCTCAACACCGTGAGGACGCCGCGCAGTTGTCTCATACGTTGGTCAGCAGCTGCACCGCTAGCAAATGAGATTGCTTCAGCCCAAGAGATCTTGGTAGGGACCACAGATTTAGAAGAGTAAGCAGATCAAACATATTCCTTTGTTTATGGTGTAATACTTCATCCTTTTCACTCTTTTCATTTCTTGTATAACGCTATTTTTTTTGTCAGGTGTAGCGACATGTAACTCACACACATAGACAGCGAACAGCCTAATTTTCTACATAATTTCAACTACTGCCGCCATTTTTGAATCAGGAATTTGTTAGTGTTTTGTGCCGAAGGGAAAATATTGTGTATATATATTTAAATAAAGGTTGTAAGGGGTGTAAGGGGGCCCCACCAAGATCTTCGGGGCCCAAGTCAACCTCCCGTGCCAGTGCGTGCACCTGCTGATTAACGGACGAGGCTCTGGCGCTGGCTTTCCCCTCTGGGGTTGGGAGGTCTGAGGGCGTCGCTCCCATAAAAGCCACCCGCCGAAACAAATAATGAAAAGAAGTAAAAGGAATGCTGCTAGGGATAGGGCGCCGCCGCAAAACGGCGCGCAGGAGCCCCGCCCAACTCCTGTGGCAAGTGGGCTAGGGCTGCCGTGTGTCGGGCCAGCACGGCTAAAGAAGTTAGCCCCAACCCGAATCCGCTTCGCATCTTGGAACATTGGCACGCTGACTGGGCGTGCGGTAGAGTTGGCCGAAGTACTCTCCAGGCGGAGGGTGGACGTGGCGTTCCTGCAGGAGACTCGGTGGAAGGGCAACAGAGCCCGGCCTTTGCAGAAAGGCTACAAGCTGTACTACACGGGTGCGCCTGGTGGGGAGAACGGGGTGGCCGTGGTGCTCTCCGAAGGGCTGCAGAGCGGCATCTTGGAGGTGAAACGCTGTAGCGACCGGCTTATGATCGTGAGGGTGCTTATCGATGGGATTATTACCCACCTGATAAGTGCCTACGCGCCACAGGCCGGTTGTAGCGACGCCGATAAGATGTCGTTTTGGGGCCAACTCGAGGGAGTGCTTCGGAGCATTCCGTTGTCACAGGGAATCGTTTTGGGCGGCGACCTAAACGGTCATGTGGGTGAGAGGTGTGAGGAGTTTGAACGTGTTCATGGTGGTTTTGGATACGGCACCCGCAACACTGAAGGAGAAACTATCCTCAGAACGTGTGCGGCTGCCGATCTGGCCATTGTGAACACGTATTTCAAAAAGAAATCCGAACATCTCATCACCTACAAGAGCGGGAGGCGTACAACTCAGATCGATTTCCTACTCACTAGGCGACACAGCATCGGCAAGGTGGCCAACTGCAAGGTCATACCCGGTAAGAGTCTTACTGCACAACACCGTCTCCTTGTCATGGACCTCTGCGTGAAGCCTAAAGGCAAACGCATCGAGCGGTGCCAGCGCCGCATCAGATGGTGGCTGCTTGATGAAACTAGGTCCCAGGAGTTCGTCTCAGCTGTCGGTGACAAGTGCACCGACACTGAAGGCGAACCAGTTCAAGATTACTGGGACAAAGTTCAGGCGGCCATCCTTGGAGCGGCGAAGGTGGTGCTCGGTGAGTCTAAGGGTGGACGCAAATGTGACAAGGAAACTTGGTGGTGGAACGACGCAGTCCTGAGGGAGACCAGGGAGAAGAAAGCCCTCTTTAAAAAGTGGCAAGCGACCGGATCTTCCGAAGACCGCGACGCGTACAGGGCTGCCAAGCGCGCCACAAAGAGAGCTGTAGCCAGAGCCAGACGAGACCACTTACAACCTTTGTATGATAAGCTGGAATCGTCTGAGGGGCAGAAGCTCATCTATAAGCTGGCGCGCTCCAGGGTCAAAGCGGCACAGGATATATCCAAGTGTCGCTGTGTAAAAGACCCTGAGGGCAACCTGTTAAGCGAAGACCTCGCGGTAAAGGAGAGATGGCGCTCGTACTTCCACGAGCTGCTTAATAAGCAGCATAAAGAGGTGCAGCCTCCGGACCTCCCTCCGAATCAAGGACTAGTGCCACCGGTAACGCCTGGAGAAGTCCTGACTGCGCTTCGCCGCATGAAGAATCGGAAAGCTGTCGGACCCGATGGAGTCCCCATCGAAGCCTGGAAGGCGATGGGTCCTCGCGGTGTGGGCATCTTAGTAAACCTTTTTAACCGCATACTCCTCAGCGGGCAGATCCCAAACCAATGGAGACTAAGTATTATTACTCCAGTCTTCAAAGGTAAGGGGTCAGTGCAGGAGTGCGGGAGCTACCGCGGTATTAAGGTGATGTCCCACACCATGAAGATCTTCGAGAGGATTATAGACTCTCGGATCCGGCAGGAGTGTACTCTCTCGGAGTGTCAATATGGGTTTCGCCCTGGTCATGGGACCACGGACCCTGTTTTTGCCCTGAGGGTTGTCGCAGAGAAATACAGGTCGAAGAACACGCCTCTGCACTGTTTGTTTCTAGATATGCAGAAGGCCTTCGACTGTGTTCCTCGTGCGATGATCTGGTGGGCACTGCGGTCCAAAGGGGTTCCAGAGGTCTATATTGACACTATCCGGGACATGTACTGTGACTCCGACTCAATGGTTCGGACTGCTGTTGGCGACACGAAACCCTTCCCCATCACCGTCGGGGTACACCAGGGTTCTGTCCTTAGTCCGCTTCTGTTCAGTGTAATATTAGACGAATTGTCGGACAGCATCAGAAACCCGCATGAGCAGCCTCCATGGTTGCTCATGTATGCTGACGATATTGCGCTGGCAGACGCGGACAGGGGCAGATTGGTGCGACGTGTAAAGGCGTGGAAGGAGACGCTTGAGAACGGCGGTCTGAAACTAAATGTGGCGAAGACCGAGTACTTGGCACTAAACTCGACAGATCCCACATCCGTCCGCATAGGCGGTGATTTGGTCGAGCGCACGGACCAGGTTAAATACTTGGGATCTGTTTTTCACACGTCCAGTGACATCGATTGCGATGTCAAGTCACGCATTGCTGCCGCGTGGGCCAAATGGCGGGAGATGACCGGTGTCATTTGTGACCCTAAAATGCCGATCCGGTTGAAGGGACAGGTCTACAAAACCATTATTAGACCTGTCCTTTTACATGGCAGTGAGACGTGGCCGATATTGGAGCGACACAAGCAGGAGCTGCGTGTCACGGAAATGAAGATGCTGCGGTGGATGTGTGGAGTCACGCGGATGGACCGCGTGAGGAACTCTCGCATCCGCGGCAGCCTTCACGTCCGTGACACTGCAGACAAGTTGCAAGAGTGTCGCCTTCGTTGGTATGGTCACGTCTTGCGGCAACAGCCGGGCTACGTAGGTAACAAATGTCTGGCCATGTCAGCCCCGCCGGGTCCCGGTAAGAGGGGAAGACCCAAGAAGTGCTGGCTTGACGTCGTAAGGGATGACATGCGTGCCAATGGTCTCACCACAGGGGATGCCGACGACCGTGCGAAGTGGAGGAGAAAATGTAGGAAAGCGGACCCCGGGCGTCGCGAGACGCAACTGGGACAGACGCTCGGATGATGATGATGATATTTAAATAAAGGTTATAAAAGTATAAAAAACATGGTGAAGTGTTGTGTAAAATGTTGTGATAGCTCCAGTCACAAGAAAACACCAGGAATAACTTTTCACAGGTAATTGTTGTTTTAGTTACGACTACGTGTTATTATACTAAGATTTTTATTCAAAAATGGTGATTCTTCTAGACTTGAAAATTGTTAATATATAGTTCATAGCATCTGTTCCATAAACCCTTTGGTCGCTATCGTCATCTATATCTAAGATTTTTGTTAATTTACATACATTTTGTACTGTTACGGCATGGGGACGAATTCAGTTCAGCAAATTGTTTGCAATTTCAATATCCAAAGTCAAGCTAAATGTAGTGCCCGATTCAATTAATTATGTTAATATTGTTATAGGTTTCCTAAGGATACCATTAAACAAGATGTTTGGTTAATAAACATAAATTATGAAAGATATTAAAATGACATGATATGATAGCTGAATGCGACCCTGGATTAAGCTACCTGTTTATGTGTGTGAAATAGGCTACGCTATTTTTCGCAAATGTTTGATCTGCTTACTCTTCTATATCTGTGGTAGGGACCCAAATTTTATATCAATATTCAAAATGTATCTGAATATTCCGTTGCTGCCCGCCTTCACATCATACAAAAGAAACCCCCATATGTGGCACCCCTATATTGGTGACCAGACAATGCTTAATGTTACGTAACGCGTTGGTGAACCCTGTAGAACTATTGAAAATCGATTGTGTTTAAAAGTTAAATCCAAACAAAACCGATACAATAAAGCCAGTTTCATATATATTCGTACAAAACTGTTATTCAGGAAGGAGAAACTAAGCAATATTAGCATCATCCTCATCATAGCATTGCCGTCATTCTCACCCCCCAGATGAGGGAGTACCTATTTGTTGTACGTGACGTGACGACGATCACGAGCATTAGGCAGAAAATAAGTAATAGTATTACGTACAGAAGTGTCACTCCCTATCATAAGTCAGTTTTAGGTATGAAAACATACCTAGACCGGCCGCGTGCAAGCAAAATTGAAACTTATAACTGTGCTCGAACGTTGAGTTTTCTTTGCGCGCCGGAGTTTTATGATCGAGCTGCGAAGTCCGCGCGGGGTTGTCAATTGAGAATTTTTTGTACCTAGTTGATTTATTTAGAGCGCTCGTGTCGTCGAGCGGCAGCGGCAGCCCACTGGCATTAGCCGCTCCGAGCGGCGCGCTGCCGGAATATACCTAAACTGCGGAGTGACACCCCCATGCCTTAGGTGGAATGATATACAGAGGGTGTTTCAATCGTTGCGGGCGTTATAAGGAACGTATGAAGTTTCCGCCCAGTGGTTGCAGCTGAATACAAATAGTTCACTTTTAATGAAAATAAACAGACAATTTCCTCAACCTCTTTATTCCCAGCACCACCAACACAAGAACAACAAAACTTAACATCTATCACAGCAAATGTCACATTGATACGCTTTCACAGAATAATAAATTATATGATAGATAGGCCAGTGTCTCCGAAATTCTTACTAGGTATATTATATACATGATGAATTTGATTACATTAATAGCTCATACAAAATGACCTTCACTGAAGATATATTTTTTAATCGTCGACCAAGGCTTATTAACAAGAATAAGTAAATCTCATGACAAGTTATACAAAATTAATGAAAGAAATGAATTGTCACGCATTTCTATAGTCTATACTATAGTCGTATCGCGGTATACAGAGAATTTCATACAGCAAAAGCCGCCATGTCTGTGTGAGCGAAATGCCAATATCGATTTGCTCGGTAACGAAAGAGACGGGGAGTAAATAAATTATTGCACGTAATTCTATATTCCCCGCGATTCCACTATTACGGAATCAGACACAAATGAAGTTTATGAACATAAATGGTCTAGAAACATGCTGACCCAAGATTAAGAAAGAGTGTTGAAGACATCAGTTGTTGTCCTATAAAACAGATATTCCGGGTCTGGAGGAGCAATTCTATCGCCTCTCACTACTAGTTAATACTCCTGACTTCTGTCTTTACAATATTTATAATACGAAAAAGACAAAAGAACATTACACTATCATCAAGTTTTCAAAAACAAACAATCTGTCCTCTCTGACTACCCCGTCAGGGATACAGCGTGAAGATAATTTAGTTAATTTTTTTAAATCAAGTTTTCAAAAATAATTTTGAATATTCTGCGAGAGACTTCAAACTAGTCATTAATTATCACTTCTCAAGTAATATACAAGGCAATTTTTTTTTGTTCGTTTTTTACAATTGTGTTCTTGTTACAGTCAACTAACTACAATATAATGTGATTTTAAACTGACATAGTGACAATTATTATTAAGACATTCGTGATAATAGCGTTTACACACTAGTCCTGTAATAACGGAACATTGATAAAATAACTGGTAACTATATTGGTTTTAATAATTATAGTATATTACAGTTAACTATAAACTATAAGTTATTATACAGGGTTATTTCTAAAACACTGGCAAACTGTCATGAATGGCAAAGGTTTTGGGTTAGGGGGAAACTGTTCTTTTGTCCGCGGCCCATACTACACGGTGCAGGAACAGTAGAGGAAAAGTCGGCAAATGCGTAGGCCAGAATACCATGGGAAAAAAAGTATAATAGTTAAATCGACACATTGGGATTTTATTTAATGAAATGGACAAAAAGGTGGCTAGAACATTGCCCTGGTTAGGCAAAAGTCACGGGTTCAATCCCCGTTTCGAATCGAATTGTCTTTTATTCATTTTATTAAAAAAAAATATGGACAAAAAGTTGCGAAAAAAAAGATTCGCTTCAAAGAACTCCCAAGTCGTCGTATTTTTTTCGTCACGTAATGCATGCATGAACGATGGACGCGCGCTCAATAATGCCGTAACTAAAATTATTAAAGAAGAAGAAAAGATGAAGAGGTCAATTGACGAATCAATTGACGTTGTATTGTATACGACCTACAAGCTCGCTCACAGTCACTCGCCACAGACAAGCAATGTCACTGTCTCGTTCGCACCACGTCAAATATATAATACGAGGGCTTAAGGCGAGAGTAGACGTGTTGGGAGTCTGCCATTAAGTGCGTGTACGAGCCTGTGTGATACTCCACCATAGGATTGGTTTTACAGACGCATCAATTGGTGTAACCAGAAAAGTTAACCAAGCTCGATTTCAAATATGCCGTAACCAGAATTAATTAGCGTGTTCATCGATTGACGAATCAATTGACGTAACTAGAAAACTTGAATCAAAATAGTCCCAGGAGAAGTTAGAATGTCTTGGAATCCGTATCGAAATTAATCAGAACATAATTTAAAGGAGTTGGAAAAAGAACGTAACACCTCTTCCCTCCTTTGAAAAGCGGGGACCTGGAAGGCAACTAGGTGTAAATCCTATAGAAAAAGAGAAGCATATTGGTAGTAGTACATTACGGGTCCTATGTGAGATGTTTGATTCCCGTAATATGTATGGCAGAAACGTGTAAAAGCACGAAAATTCACCCCAGATGTCACGAGATCCGCATAGTAAACAACAATCGATGATACTTGTTGCTTAAACTATATAGGTCCATCAGATTGCTGGTGTTTTACAAATGGCCCTGTATACTTACGCGAATCGTGGAGCTAAGAGAATTTCGTACAATTATCACCTGTGTGTGTGAAATGATAATATAATAGTTTACTTAGAGGCGACAGAGACGAGTAGTAAGGTTTCGTTGCGCGAAATTCTCTATTCCAAGTTATTCGATTATAAAGCTCGTTACACACTCGCGGACCGAACGCCCTCGACAGTTCACACAACTTTGGATGGGTTCACGGCTTCGCGAGTTTTGTACGGCATTTTTATAAATAATTGGACCCTGAATTTGACACATGTATGATATTTTTTTTGTATATACATATAACTATTTTAGAACACCAACCATCTTACTCGTAAATAAAAATAAATTTGACGAAAATAATAAGTCAAAACTTTTGAAAATAGTCAAATTAATAGTCGAAATATTTGAATATTATAATCTAAATAGCTAACAAGTGCTAATATATAAAAAAAACTGAATTTACTGATTTCCTAATTTATTAGAAATTAGAAAATCAATAATAAATTTTAATTTGTTGTTTATCATAAGGCAATCTAAAGTTAGTACAGGAATATACTTGTTTACCTTGAATTCGCTCATCGTTTCGACTGGGTCGCACCCACATGTGGTCACAGACAGATTCAAATGTTTTGACTATATTCTCTTTGCTTGTGACCACAACTGTTGCAATTCAAGGTCAAATTGTACGCAGTGAGCGGTACAGCGGTCGTGGTCAAAATATAATACCTGTATTTCATATTTATTTGTATCATGAAAGGCGTTTGTAAATTAGATACGTAGGTACAATGGGCAAAGGAGTTAAGTATTTAAAGAAATCCTGTATATTTTTTTTATTTAATAACCATAGCAAATGTCATAAATATACAATAAAGATTTTCTGCAAAAAGAAATTTAGAAAATTTTTTTTTTTTTGAAAATTTTTTTCCTGTTTTTCTACCTCGTCAGGGATACAGCACAGCGTGAAGATAGTTAAAAATAAATCCTTATAGGGCAAACCCATATACTTATCTCCTTTGTCTAATGTGTACTTAATAATAAATAAACAAAGTACATACAGTTCACAGCATAAAGAAATAAAATATTTTGGTTTAATTTGGTTGTCATAATCATTATCACATTTGACAAAATATAAAATAACCATTATACATAATTCATTTATACATAATTAAATCAATAATGATAAAATCGGGAACATACAAGCGACTAGCTACTTAAAGGTTTGTTTGTAGAAACCACGAATTTTAATTTGGGAGCCATTTTTTTAAAGATTTTTAAAATATTTACAATATAAAAATTACACGTCACTAGGCAGTTGCTCCTAGACACGTATAAATAATATTGTTTTTAGAGAAAGGAATCAATGACACTCGCGTTCTCTCTGCTAGAGACGCCTAGCTCTCTATATTTAATACAACTAAGCGTGTTAAAGGGCATTACCCTTTTTCAAACGATTACACTACGTATGATTGAGTGAGGAACAATTGACAAAGAATATATATTGTGCAAAAGTAGAGGGTAGAAGGAGTCAGGGTAGGCCGAGACTTACATATGAAGACCACGTGAGCAGATTGCTCAAAAACAGAAAAGTCAAAAGTACTCAGATACCCAGACTACGTACACACGCACGTGTTTGAAGCGATTGATGAATCTGCAGGCAGCGAAAGAAGTATGCATGAATCGCGAAGCCTGGCGATCTGTCCTCTCTGACTACCCCGTCAGGGATACAGCGTGAAAATAGTTAAGTTAAGAATGATAGTCAACTGATAGGACGCGTATGTGATTTTCGCATACAGATTGAGGTAGGCTTGGCACGCGGAATTATTACTACTTTGTGTGATTAGAACATTCACAAATGTTAAAAGGCGCCTCTAGACACATTTAAGCAATATCAGTTATAATATGTCTTTAGTTTTAGTTTCTTATTTCAACCTAGGCGGGTCCCAAATTAAAGTTCGTGATAGTATATTTCAGCTTTTAACGTAGAAATAACATTTACTTGCTTATAAAAAGTCCTTAGGAAATATTAATGCATTAAAATGAGTACTTTTGTTGTTCACTTAAGCGACAGTTAGATATCTCAATTTTCTAGTGACGTAACATCAGATACTGAATTGTTGATAACTATAGTTTTGACGTTACGTAATTAATAAAAAAAAACAACTTCTTGGTTGAAGTGATATTACAGCACCACAATATTATTGACGAACCCGTTGCGGTTCCATAGTGAATTAGAACTCTGGTGAGAATTATACCAAAATAGTGAATTAGTATAAAAATATAACTTTTAGGATTTGTTCTAATACACATATTTTTAAGTGATACACGTTAGAGTGGTACACATATAATATACAACGGAACTTTTGTAATATGTTATTAATAACGTACGTAATTTTTTTTATAACGTTTAAACTCTAATTATAATATTCGTGGATGTGACAGTATCAAATACAGACTTATTCAATTGAATAAATATGTATTTGAAATAACTATTTAACTATTGTTTATTGTTTGTATATCTATTTTTCTTCATATTTAGTGAATAAAATTGCTCGCACTTTACGTCTAGTATATTGTGGAATATAATATTTATATTTAGTGCAAATTGTTCTATTTATTACTGAGAATTATACATTCAATCTACAGAACTACGATTTCAGCGATATCGATACTAATTTATCACAGTTTTATCGATATCGGCTGTTGAAATAAAAAAACTAAATGGTGACTGCAACTGTACGAACAATATAGCTTGATCACTACTTGTCTATTGTGTAAAAAAAGTCATAGTTATGAATAAGATATATATCTACATCGATACAGGTGATGGCACTCACTAGTTGCGATAAATTGGCATGAATTCATTGCCGATGACAGTTTTCATATTTCGACATTTGTACAGCCCTTATTTTAGGGAATTAAAAAGGAACCCAATAGGGATTTAGCCCATAGCTGACGAACAAAACTGTGAGGCATGTAGGTCAAACCAGCCATTCTTATAAAAAGGTTCCAAAGCTTTTCTATCAAAGATGAGTCAAAACTTCAAGAGAAAAGTGAATCTATAACGTTCGTATAGTACTATGATATGTAAACAAATATTGTTCGATAGATTTTGTATTTTAATGCCATACTTTAAGGTATGTATGATAGTAGTAAGTGTTGATGAGTCAAATATGTTTAGCGAATTTTGTGATCTATTACAACGTGCTCACGAACCAAATTCCTGTGTTTCGTTGTCAATCGCCTCGAAAACGTATCCACCTCTGCCGTCCATCTGTAGGTAATGGTCGTGGTGCTTCCACAAGGACTTGCGGTGGGATACCGTGAATAGCGAAATACCGACCTAAAATTACATTATTTTTTGTAAGTTTGTAACATTTTATATAGAGGTATGTATAACTTATAAATATAATATGAACAGATTTATTGTATCAAATATAAGAACATATAATTATATTGAGTATAGGAAGCAGTATAATCCAATATTTGCAATATAAATCCACTACTAAAAAAACAAAAAAAAAAACGACATGCATGTATGAAGCAATTAATTAATCTACAGGAAGCGAAAGAAGTATGCATGGATCGCGATGTCTGGCAATCTGTCCTCTCTGACTACCCCGTCAGGGATACAGCGTTAAGATAGTTAAGTTTACTAATATTATAAATATGAAAATTAGTGATGATATTTCTTATTCAATATCACTTAAACTCCTGAATCATTTTAGTTGAAATTTGGTTTACAAATAGCTGACACCCAGGATTAATATGTAGGCTTTTGGAAAAAAGTGCTTTAGGTACAAGTGCGGGTGAAGCTGTGAGTATTAGATAGTTTAGAATCAAAATACGAGTATCGACTCACCTCCCTGCAGTACTGATACATTTGTCCTTCGACGTCTACGGACACGGCACTCGTACACTCGTCCAATATGGCGAACTGCGGCTCGTGGTAGAACAGTCGCGCCATCTATAAAGCATCAACATAATACTAAGTAATTTATTTCTCAGGGGATTAGGTAGAAGCATTTAAACCATGTGCTATGACTTCATCATCCACAATTAAACAAACACACACCCAACACAGATTTACACACACTCATTCACATAACACATATTGTATGCAATTCTGTAATATTATTTTAAAAAATGGTATCATAACGTTACATTCTGGGTAGTGTTATACCTATGTTAGGCTACTGTTGAAATTTTTTAATAAAATAAATATCCATCACGCCTTATCCCCGAAGGGGTAGCAGAGGCATATTATATGCCCACTTTTCACCGTGTTGATTCCTGTCCCACGTAATAGGTGGTGAGCCCATTGCCGTGTTGAAATAGACAGACGCAGGTTGTGGCTACCTGCTGATGAAATTTTCAAGCCGCCCATAAGGCCTTCAACTTGGCTTAACGATGCTACATTACTGGTAACCGCTTAACGTGCCTTCCGAAGCATGAATTCCTTCCAGTAAAACAAGAAGTAGTGAAAACAAGACTCACAGCTATCCTTTGCTTCTCCCCCCCAGACAGCACATCCATCCAGTCTTCCACGGCATCCAGACCACCCTCGCGGTGGGTGAGGTATTCAAGCTGCACGATGTCCAGGAAACGGTGTAATTCGTCATCCGAGCGTCGACGCCTAGTCATTTCTTCGAGGGTTTGTGGGTAGATTATCTGGGACAATCAGGACAAATGTTAATATTCTTAATGGACAATGGGTCCCAAGGGATATTCTACATCACATATCGAGTTCACAGCTGCAGGGTGGTAAGGGTTCTAACCAAGAACTCTGTGGCCAAAGCAACCATTTCGGCATAAATGTCAGGTAGATAGTATGTACCTGGTCCCGCAGAGTGCCGAGGGTCATGTAGGGCCGCTGCGGCACGTAGAACAGCTTGCCCTTGGGCGGCTTGGTGAGTGTGCCGCCGAAGATGGGCCACAGCTCGCCCAGCTGCCGGAACATGGACGACTTGCCGCAGCCGTTGGGGCCGCACACCAACACGTTTATACCCGACCTGGGAACATTTTAGCTTTATTTTACACTTCCAAACCCTAAAGTTTAGAAAAGTCTAAAACAGCTCAGTCTGCCCGTCCGTTTGTACGCATCAATTTTTCAGGAACCATAAGCTTGTAGCCCCGTTGATCACTGCGTAAAGCATCTTAGGTTACAGATAGTCATGACATGGGTGATCATTTGTGTCACTTACGAGCGTTTCCATACTTCCACACAGACACATACTCTAGTAGGTATACTGACCGCACTTCGAAGCTGAGCTCCTTGATAAGCACGTCTCCGTTGGGAGTGACGAGGGGCACCCGGTCGAACCGGATCAGCTTGTCCTGGTAGATGATGCGACCCGCTCCCGGGGCCAGGATCATGGGCAACTCCGCTGACGGAACACAAATGTTAGCTTGAGGAACGTCTGCTCGCATATAGTATGTAGGAACTTGTAATAATAGTAGATTAGTAGCCAAGGGCTGTAAGGCATCAATTGCAGCCCGAGATATTTTGATAGTTCGAGGGTGCAATTGATGCTTACACCCGAGCTAACTACTCTGCTTTACATCTCGATTGTGAGGTAAGTAGAAAAAACCAGCATTACAAGAATAAAACATTATATTAGTTAAAATTTATAGTGAAATGTGAACAATTTTTAGAACCAAATTGAGCTTCGCCGTTCGATATTTAAAATTGATGACTATTATACTCATACGAAGACAAGGCTGAATAGCGACGCGACCTCTTTTGTCATTGGGCTGAATGCATGATGTCTATTGCCAGTATGATGGTTAGATGTACGATGTACGCGAACTTTTTGAAAGGCTGAAGGTTTTTTTTTAATTACTTACCACCCTAGGGCTTTTTTAGTTACATTATTACCCTAGAGCGCTAATTGGTCACCTACAAGCCCCATTTGGGGGTAATAAGGACCTACTTACCGAATATGAGATATGTAAAATCTATTACGCTATAACGTGGTATAACCAAAGAGGCAGATCGAGATCCATGCATACTTCTTTCGCTACCTGCAGATTCGTTAATCGCTTCATACATGCACGTCTGGGCATCAGAGTACTTTTGACGTTTCCGTTTTTGAGCAATCTGCTCACGTGGTCGCGGTCTATCCTGATTCCTTTTACTATCTACTGTCGCTCAATAAATATTGTACGTCAATCGTTTTCCTGGTTTTAGTATCACAAAAAATTGATTTAAAAAAAGATTATTTTAAATTAGGGAAATTTCTCATTTTCAATTGTTTTTTTTAACTGTCAAGATGAGCGAATCTAATGAAGAAGTTCGATACATTTTAAAAATTTAATACAAAAAAAAAGTAAAAAAGCAACGTAAGCCGCAAAAAAAAAAAATAACACGTTTATGTAGTAAAATAGTAGTGCCATGTCTGTGAGAGTAGCACAAATTTTATTTAAGCGGTTTCAATCTGGGAATTTTGATGTCAAAGATCTATATCGCTGTTATAGATAAATAATACCATTTTTGAAAATGTGGATGTAGCAAAATTTTATATCAATAGTTACAACGTAGCTCAAGAACTGAGAATTGCCCACAAAACAGTTTTGGCGGCAAAAAGGTTCACTAAGAGAAGTCTAACGACATAATGAAACCGAACTATTTTTTTGGAGAAGCTGAAAACTGGTGATGAAAAGTAGATCACGTATGATAAGAACGTGCGAAAACGGTCGCGGTCAAAGTCCTGTCAGGCTTTACGGACTGTGGTGAACTCGCAACAAGGTGATACTATGTGTATAGTGGGATTGGAAGGGCATTATGAAGTAGTGCTGAGGATAACAATTCAAATTGGATTTTAAAAGTATATTCAACTTATATTATAAACGCGAAAGTTTGTAAGTATGGATGTTTACGACTCTTTCACGCAAAATCTACTGGATGTATTTTGATGAAACTTTACATTAATATTGCTTACACATCAGAATAACACATGGGCGACTTTTTATCCCGGGAACAAGTTCTTGTGGGAAGCGGGAAAACTTCACCGCGCGTGCGATCATCATCATCATTTGATACTAGTTGACGCCTGCGGTTCCAGGCGTCAACTAGTATCGAATATAATATCTGTAAACACCTCGCAAATTAAAACGTATTGCTCATGCTAATATTAGTGTGGCCTATTAACCTATTTAGCTGGGTGAACGTCATTTACACCAACGCCATTTTGAAGAACACGAGGTCACGTATGTACTCACCTGTACCGTTCTGCACATTCCTGTCGACCATAGTGCGCGTGTAGTTGCCCTGGTTGACGTCATCGAGTACGGTCCTGAGTTGCGTCACGCGTGACGTCAGTCCCGCCAACTTGCTGAGTTCCCGCCCCGACAGCACTAAGCGACCGATGCCTTCCGCCATTTTGACTAACATGCGCCCGTATGTGTAGTAGTGCTGGGAATATTAAAAAAAAAAGAAACTTGTTGGACATTTTTTTACACAGCGCCGTCTAGCCCAAAGTAAGCTAATATAAGCTTGTGTTATGGGATCTAGACGACTGATAAACATACTTATATGTATATTTTACATATTATACATGGGCGCATTATTTACATATTATATATTTTACATATATTACATATGAAGCGCTCGTGGCCTAGCGGTCTCAGTGTTCTGTAAACGATCACTGAGTTACGCAACTTTCACTATGGCTGGTCCTCGGATGGGTGACCACTTTGTGGCATTTACATTTGCGAGCGTTTCCGTGCTTCGGAAGGCACGTTAAGCCGTTGGTCCCGGTTGCCAGTAAAATGGCAGTCGTTAAGCCTGGTTGAAGGCCTTATGGGCGGCTTGAAAATTTCAACAGCAGGTAGCCACAACCTGCGTCTGTCTATTTCAACACGGCAATGGGCTCACCACCTATTACGTGGGACAGGAATCCACACGGTGAAAAGTGGGCATATAATAGGCCTCTGCCACCCCTTCGGGGATAGGGCGTGATGGATATTTATTTATTTATTTATTTACATGGGAAGCACCCAAACTCCGAAACAAACATTTGTGGATCATACAAATATTTGTTCCGACCCTGGAATCGAACCCGGGACCTCAGTCGCAGGTCGCATGCACTACCACTGCGCCACCGAGGCCGTCAATATATTACAAACATAGTTTAATTTTATTTTTACCGACAGCCATTATTAGTAAATGAATGAAGTTAATTATGAATATGGTTTTATATTAGAACTAGCTGATTTCCTCAACTTTACCCGTGACATACTTCGAATCTCCGTGGCACTCACTTATACCTTAACTATATATAACTTAATATATGCTATAGTCTTAACACAGATTCGGTTTTCGACCAGATGGGATCGGACAACAGTTGCTTGCAGACCACCGAACAGGGTCTCCAGAATGAAGGATTTGGCCAAATTTAGCGAAAATTAAAAATGTTTGTGAAATGGTAAGTAAATAAGGAAGGTATCCGCCCATCGCCCATCCTCGTTAATTGGCCTATCCAACACAAAAAGTAATTAAGTTCGTATTATTAATAAATAATAATAATGGTGGGATTTTTTTTATTTTCTTACACACCACCATGTAGCCCAAAGTAAGCTAATATAAGCTTGTGTTATGGGATCTAGACGACTGATAAACATACTTATATATTTCTAAATACATACATATTATAGATGGGAAACACCCAAACTCCGAAACAAACACTTGTGGATCATACAAATATTTGTTCCGACCCTGGAATCGAACCCGGGACCTCAGTCGCAGGTCGCATGCACTACCTCTGCGCCACCGAGGCGGTATGTGTGTATATTAGGGAATTCTGTATTAATTATCAATTGTAATATTTTTAATTACTAAGCTATTTGTATATTTTACCTTAAACCTATCATTCTCAGTGCCCGCTGTGAGTAAATTGTGGTTTGTAGCGAAGAACGGTCTCGACACAGCTAAGAAGCCGACGGTTACCGCCACGTCTGTAAAAATATATATATCCATGTTATAAAATACAGCAATAGGTTATTACATGGAAAATCATCATCATCCGAGCATCAGTCCCAGTTGCGTCTCGCGACGAACATGGTCTACTTATTCTCCTACAACTCGCATGATCGTCGGCATCCCTTGTAGTGAGACGCCAAGATGACGTAGAAGATAATACTCCATCTAGAGCACGCAGAGGGACTCCCAAGACTCTAACTCCCTTCATACATATTTCTACGGAACCATTTCATCGAACTCGGCCTTGAATATACTTTCTTTATTATATTCAAATTCATATCTAAATTAGGAAGCAACTTGTCCGATTTGTTGATACGTATTTATAATTACTGCTATGCTCTCCAGGGTAGTACCGTGAAGATATATAGCCTATACCATTTATTGATAAATGGGTTATGCAACACAAAAATCTTTTTTCAATTCAAACCTGAGATAGGTTGAGAGATAAATTCAGCGATGAGACAATTTAAATACAACAATATGTATATTAGAAAATAATGAAAGTACATTCAATGCCGGTTTCGATAAAATGGTTCCGTAGAAATATGTATGATAGAAGTTAGACAGTCTTGGAAGTCCCTCCGCGTGCCCTAGATGGAGGGAAGACTTACACCTTCAGGGCGTAACTATATGTAAGAAGTACCCAAGGAACGCCAAACTCCAAATTTATCATCCAACTTTCAAACTCACTTAATTTATAACTAAACTAACTATCTTCACACTGTATCCCTGACAGGGTAGTCAGAGAGGATAGATCGCCAGGCTTCGCGATCCATGCATACTTCTATCGCTTCTTGCAGATTCATCAAACGCTTCATACACGCACGTTTAGGTATCTGAGTACTTTTGACTTTACTCAATTTATCTTCTGATAAATTTCAATGAGGGTCCTAAGCCACTTTTACTTCTATGGACAAGGACTTTACCAATATCGAGATTGGGGTACCTTTTGAACTTGGTTGTATAGATTTCGGAGATATGTAATAGCACTCTTCTCGGCCTAAGTCGACTTCATGAGTACTGAGACTATCCTAGCGGCACGCTATGATGGTCGTTTTGACGTTAGTCCTTTCATGAAGTTTCGTATTGATTTTAATTACATTTTATTTGTAGAACAATGTAAATAGTCGGCCACATTAGAGGGTATTTATACTACGGTAGAAAACAGAGTACTTATGTAAAACAAATAAACTATTGTAATATGTCAAAACGACCATCATAGCGTGTCGCTAGTATAGGCAATTATGAGGGTTCTAAAAAAATTTACGCCGTATCCCCGACGGGGTAGTCAGAGAGGACAGATCGCCAGGCTTCGCGATCCATGCATACTTCTATCGCTTCTTGCAGATTCATCAATCGCTTCATACATGCACGTCTGGGTATCCGAGTACTTTTGACTTTTTCGTTTTTAAGCAATCTGCTCACGTGGTCTTCATATGTAAGTCTCGGCATACCCTGACTCCTTCTACCCTCTACTTTCGCACAATATTTATTCTTCTTCAATCGTTCCTCATACATTCGTTGGACGAGTCCAAACCAACGGAGTACGCCGTTTTCCAGCTTGACACTTTCATTCAAACCTGCCATATTGCGTATCACTTCGTTACGTATACTAAAAAAATATTCCAACAATATCCACAGTGATACTTACATTTGGCAATAATGTTGTCAATGAAGCCCATGCCCACTCTAAAGTTGAGGAAGTTCCTCAGATGCCTGGTCAGTTTGAAGTAGCTGGCCAGCAATGTCAGCTGTTCGCGGTGGTTACCCTGCAACGCAAATTCAACTACATATTAGTATTGTGAGAAATAATAACAAAAAACAAACAGTAGTACCTACGGCAACGGGCTCGTCACCTGTTACGTGGGACAAAAAATGCACAGGGTTATACGCCCACTTTGTTAATAATAAATATCGTTGGGACAACTCACACAACGCCGTCTGAATCCAAACTAAGCAGAGCTTGTACTATGGTAACCAGATAACTGATAAACATACTTATATTTCTAAAGGCATAGGTACATATTATAGATAAATAACACCCAGACACAGAATAAACCATCGTGCTCATCACAAAAAGTTTTATCCTGGTTGGGAATCTAACCCACGACCTCCACACGTTTCCGCCACAGAGGCAGTCAAAGATGAAGACTATGACGTTTTACTAGACTGGGCTGTACTAGCGACAAGAATCATATGTAGGCCTTAACTGCCCAATAGTAGGTATAACAAACGTACCTGATAGAAGGCTATCTCCTCTGAATACGTGATCAGTCTGGAATTCACGTATCTGAATTCACCTTCGAGCTTCTGTTCCTGGACTGTCATTTTAGCTGGAAATCAAAATATTAATGTTTTTATTTAACTTAAGCAAAGTAACATTATAGATTCGTGGCTTCACCCGTTATATCCTTTGAACCCCCCAAGAAATCTTTTAAACCCCCGTGAATTTCTTTGAATCCCCGTGACACCCATTTAATGCCATTGTTTATTAATTTTACTATAATGTATGAAAACTTGTCCGATTTGTTGATATGTATTTATAATTACTGCTAAGCTCTCGTGGGTAGTACCGTGAAGATATATAGCCTATACCATTGATTGATAAATGGGTTATGCAACACAATATTTTTTCAATTCAAACTAGTTCCTGAGATAGGCGCGTTAAACCACACATACAAACTCTTCAGCTTTATAATATTAGTATAGATTGTAATAAAACCGCTAAGCGAATTTGGCTAAAATTTGACAAATTTTCCAGTTTGTTCTTCATTATATAGAGTATTCCCAGCCGCTGTCAAACCTCACCTAGATTTGGAGTCTAGGTTTAACTTTTGCTTCGATCGTAAATCAACTGGTGCACCACTAGCGCACATAAAATCTCTAGCTTAAAATGGTGTAAAGGGGGTTCGAAGTATGTAGAGGGAGATTTCGCTAGAGGTAAACCTACTAATAATTTAAACGTGAAAGTTTCTATTAATGTTTGGATGTAGGTTTGTTACTCTTTTACTCAAAAACCACAAAATGGATTTTGATAAAACCTTACAGTAATTTAGCTTGCATGTCAGAATAACACATCATGGAATGGAAATGAAATCATGGAAATGAATCATGGGACCATGTTTCTGTGCGAAACGGGAACGACAAAACTTTTATACGGGGGCTAAGCCGCGGGCGTCAACTACTCTTCATTTTCTCTTACCTGTTGGTTTCCTAAGATACGTCAAAAATACACCAGACAATAATAGATACGCCATCATGATACCCGGGGTCTGAAATTTAAAATATATACATTTTATTATAAAAAAATATATAGTGTGCTTTAGACCATACGATTAAAGTAAGACTTCTTTAGCTGAACTGGCTATGAGAGAAAGAGAAAACAAAAAAGCGCTTGCACCTCTCTCTCTTTTGGCCTACAGTAATAATACGAACCGTAACTTTCTAACTTTACTAACTTATACCTATAGAACTAACTAAAAAAATATCTCAACTATCTTCACGCATCCCTGACGGGGTAGTCAGAGAGGACAGATCGCCAGGCTTCACGATCCATGCATACTTCTTTCGCTTCTTCAAGATTTATCTATCGCTTCATACACGCACGTCTGGGTATCCGAGTACTTTTGACTTTACCGTTTTTAACTAACTAACTTATATATATACCTAATTCTCCATCTAAACTTCCATTCGCCTCGGTAAATCACACTTTTCGTAACGCTTTCGTCACGCATTCTCCAGCTTACTCACCAAGTCACGCGTGCAGAAAGAAGTTTTCAAATTATAAGTCATCGTATCAGTCTGCCCTAAAGCCCCACCTCAGCCTAGGTTCGTGCGTAGAGAACGCACGGTGTATCTGTCATAGTCAAAGATCGATATGCAGTCTCCTCGCGGAATGACTGGTTTATCCTAGGATTGACTAAAGTCTTCGCCTTCGCTTAAGCCTCGACAGATTTTATTAAATAAATAAATATTGTTGGGACAACTCACACAACGCCATCTATTTTTCTTCTAAACTAAGCAGAGCTTGTACTATGGTAACCAGATAACTGATAAACATACTTATATATTTCTAAATACATACATATTTTAGATTAATAACACCCAGACAGAATAAACCATCATGCTCATCACACAATGTTTTGGGTAGGAATCGAACTCACGACCTCTTGCGTTGCAGTCGGATACACTCCCACCGCACCACAGAGGCAGTCAAGTCAATGCTTATCACCTCGCAAAGCTTGGCTGTTTTTTTAGAACATTCAACAGAATCTCTGCGTTTTTGGGTATGAGGTAACATGATGAAGTAGTTTCACCAGTTAGTAAACGCCTGGGGTCAACTTTTATTTCACTGCTACTGTTTGGCCTAAATTCCGGTGTAAGTGGCCCACCAATATCTCAAGCGATCTCAACTGCAAGCTGGTAACAAACGGACGAGGCGACGACGCAGACGCCCTTTTGGCTTATATAAAACCTGTGGCGACCAATACCACATAGCGAAGGGCAGCTCAGCTCGAGAACTCTTATATCGCGATGTAGGATTGGCGCTAGTCACCACAAACCAAATCTGGGCTATAAGGTACTTGTGTAAAAAACATATATACATATTGTCACGCCTTTATCCCCGAAGGGGTAGGCAGAGGCATAATAAACGCCCACATTTCACCGTATGCATTTCTGTCCCACGTAACAGGTTGTGAGCCCATTGCCGTGTTGAAATGGACAGGCGCAGGCTGTGGCGACACTCTGTTGAAATTCTTCAAGCCGCCCATAAGGCCTTCAACTTGGCTTAACGACTGCCATTCCACTGGCAACCGGGACCAACGGCTCAACGTGCCTTCCGAAGTACGGAACTGGGGTGGGTCTAAGGGCCGATTAAATTTAAATAATGTGTCTATTTTTTAGATGTTATTTGGAAGAAATTTTGAACCCGTTGCCTTTTTAGTGAGGTGGTAACAAAAAGGCTAAAAGGTCTTATGTGCTAGACACTCATTAGCACGACCAATTTAAGTCCTGGTAGTCTCTGTGTAAAAGTAACAATTCACTTAAATCCTCTTTTTCAATAATGGTAGCACAAATATAGGCCATGGGGCCGATTATGGTCGTATTATAAAGCTAATAGCTAAATTAATATTACATACCGAAGCGCCCAAGTTGACAGTGAGCCTGTATAAATAGATACTGATATCTAGCACAGGCTTGGTGATATTGCTGTATAGATCCACGACGGTTTCACAGAACCTCTCTATGTCTGTGGTCAATAGTTGGTCTGCATTCGATATTCGATTGTCCAAGTTCGATACTTGGTAGTACGTGAAGCCCCTGAAAGTATCAAGATTAGTTCACTTTAATGACTACAGAGAATTATTGAAAATCTGCCCATCGAAAGTCCACTGTTGGACTTAGGTCAATCATTTTGGGAGGGTCAATACATCACATTAGGAGGGTCTTACAATACCACCCTTGCCGGACGGGTTGATAAGGGGTTTTGTTTTCTTCACTATTTAAATTATTAACGGGATATTTACCATGTATCATTTAATTGTCACATTGTCACAGCACAAAAGTGCCGAAATATCGGAAACTCAATAATTTAATGATACATGGTAAATATCCCGTTAATAGTATTAATTTGAACAGTTTTTATTAATTAAAAATAAAACTGTTCCCCTCTTGACTGGCTTCCCTCATATTGAAATAAATTCGCATGTCTAGCTTAATTGGCACATACCCTATTTTTTTCCAGAACCCTTCATGCACGCACTAGTTGTAAGCCTAACGATTAGATGACAAACTACGCAGAGCCTCTTGCTGTGACCAGATCTATCTCGTCGCAGCATTATTCTGTACTATTCGTAAACTTTCCAACGAATATTCATTCGAAAACATAATTCACTGAAACTGCATAATGTGCGACCTTTGAACCGCGTTATCGAATATATCGGTGCATTATCGAATTTCCAATGACTTGTAGAAATCAAAGTATCGTAAAGAAGAAGCTGCTGTAGTCGTCAAGGGCTTTCCTTTTCTTGGTTCTATTACAAAAGAAATAACCTAATGCAAGTGTTCTTTTGGAATTTGGTATACGTGAAGGTCTTGGCCAGGAAGAACAAAAGAACACATATGAATATTTTCATCCCGGTTACAGGTTTCTGTAGGATAACAGAAACCATTCACGAGTGCAAGCTAGTATTTTATATTTTGGCATAAAACTAAAATTTTGGCATAAAACTAAAATTAAAGTTACAGGAAATAATTCCTTTCGAATATTATCTAAAGGAGTATGATAAAACTAAAAATATCTTTGTTAATCTAAATTACTTCTATCAGACGGCACGACCTTGTCTCCATGGCTTAATACATATTATCTATGAATTGGAAAGAAAACCGTTTATCAATACTGAGGCGGAACCAATTTTGACAGTTTTTTTAATATACCAGAATCGGGTTATCCTGCATGTTTACATCTCGTATATGACATCCGATTAAAACTGGGAATACGCTGATGGAGTAAGCAGCACGTTGGGATGGGGTGACGATTCTAAGCGAGTTTTGTGTTTGACAAGAGTTTTCTAACTAACTAACTCGTATCTTCAGGCTGTATCCCTCACGGCGTAGTTGTCAGAGTACAGATCGCTAGGCTTCGCGATCCATGCATACTTATACAGAGTTTTTATTATCATTATTAAAAAAAAAAATTCTGGCGATTAGAAAGTTACATTCTAAGGCTTTACCTATTACCTTACGAATCTTGCATTAAATGTAGAAGCAATAATCTTGACTTTTATAAGTGTTACTTTGTGACCTACTTGAATATTTTTTTTTTTTATTAATATTGATGGTCGGTCTGTACCTTAATCTGGTAAAGATCGAGTCTTTACAATGATGATAACATATAGGATCGAGCTTATGGACCAGATTAAATTCGTAAACTCACGCATCTGAACCGCCAGACTACCAATAGAGAGACAGAGATATATACCGATAGAGATCGACTTAAAGTGGGATGATAGTTGGATACTGAGATAGTGGGATGAGATGGGAAGCGGAGAGCGGCGGTTCTATGCCTTCAGTGGTTGTGTACTTACTTCAAGTACTGTTGATACAGATGCATGGTCAAGTTGGTCCTAAGTCTTAACTTCAGCTCTCCTATACTCCATTTCAATACGTTATTTACTAACGATATCTGAAAAGCAAAAAAAAAGAAAAATAATTCTCATTAAAGCGATTTAGTTTTAATTATTAGTTTCAGTCATAATCCACTGCTGGGCTAAGTCCCCCCAAACATCCTACCATGTTAGGTCTTGTCGGTTGTCGATTAGTTCGTCTGTCCACCTTGCAGGAACTACCCACTCTTTCTGTACATGATCGACCTTTTGGCCTTTAACGCGAGCTATTTTTTCGTTGAGCCAGGTCCTCTTTCGGATTTCCACTTTATGGATAATTTTTTAAAGCAATTATTCTGTAAATTTCTCATTAATATTAAAGTGAAAAAAAGAATCCGATTCGAGACCGGGATTGAACCCGCGACATTTGCCTAACCAGGGCAATGTTCTAGCTACTGAACTACACGAGCCGTATCGAAACGTTGAAATTCTTCACCATATTTTAATCGTCGTTTTTACTTTATAGTTTCGATCATGAAGTTGCACTCTGAGAGTGGCACTCTGAGCATAGCACTTTCTATTGCCCTTTGGATGACAGCAAGCTTCTCAATGAGAGTGCTGTTACCCTGGCAGTACATATTAGTTATAGACTCTCTTAAGACATTGTAATATTTTAGACGAGTACATGACCTAAGCGACCTATCCTGCTAGCGGTTCTCCTGCAGACTATCGGCGACGCCCTTGAGGGGTTTGGAGCTTGGACGGCAGTCGCTCCTAACAAAAGGCCAAACGACAGCTGTTCCTAGCAGCCAAATAAAAGTGAACCCTAGTCTCCAAATCCAGGTAGGGTTTGCAAGCAACTGGAAATACATTAAGTGAAGAGAATGGAGGGCCTGAACTCTGCCCAGCCGAGTTGAGTTCGATAATTGACCTACCTTCGTACCTGGAAACCCCTGAACTATTTATAGTCGTACAAATAGATAAATAAAACAATCGTCTCAATCGCTATCGTGCCTGGGAACAGCAGCCTAGGAACAGAGTTTAATTTATAATTGGTAATGGTCTACTATACCTAATACGCTATTCTACACAGCATTGGGCTCATCATCTGTTACGTGGGTCAGAAATGCATACGGGGAAATATGAGGCTAGCGTTCTGTAATCCCTCGGTGATAAAAAGCTTGATTGATAAGTTAATTTAGAGATCGACCAACGCTGACTACTACTACTGCTGGCTACTGGAAACTCACGAGGAGTAGATTTAACTATCTACACCCGCTCAGTTCTGATCGGCATGCTTCCAAACTTATGTGTAAAGTAAAGCGAATAAAGTAAAAATAAAACTTTAATTCGATTAATGTGGATAACTAGTATAGCTATCTCGAATAACGTAACCAGTTCAGAGATAACATATATATAACATGACATAACCGATAAATAAGGTGTTTATAATATGTGTTATATTGATATGCTATTGGTAAGTACTGGAGCTGAAATTGTACGAAATATTCTACTGTTGATATGGAGTCAGGCTGCAACGTCATTACGTTTGGATTACACAGACTATAGGCTGATAAATAAATGACACAGCATTTATTACGCTCTACTACGCGTACTCGTACTTTGGACGTTGAAATACTTATACCTATACTACTGCACTTCAAATGATCATTATCATGAGACATGTCTTACCTAGCAGAACAAATACCTAAGAGTTCTGGTAATAACTAGAACTACGTTAGGTATAATAACTAATTACTTTTTTTAAAAAACTAACTATCTTCACGCTGTATCCCTGACGGGGTAGTCAGAGAGGACAGATCGCAAGGCTTCGCGATCCATACTTCTTTCGCTTCTTCGAGATTCATCAATCGCTTCATACACGCACTTCTGGGTATCCGAGTACTTTTGACCTTTCCGTTTTTAAGCAATCTGCTCACGTGGTCTTCATATGTAAGTCTTGGCCTACCCTGACTCCTTCTACCCTCTACTTTTGAACAATACATATTCTTCGTCAACAGTTCTTCACTCATTCGTTGGACGTGTCCAAACCAACGGAGCACGCCCTTTTCCAGCTTAACGCTGACACTTTCATTCAAACCTGCCATATTGCGTATCACTTCATTACGTATTCGGTCGGCCAAGGTAACGCCGCACAATTTTCGAAGTGATCGCATCTCCACAGCATTCAATTTACTTTCATGCATCTGCTGACATACCCAGGTTTCACTAACGTTTCTACTTTTTTAAATTAATTAATTAATACCCACATCTATAACCAGACTCGCATGAGCGCTATCGTTGATAAAATTAATAAATTATCATTTCGTTGGATATCGGCTTTACTAAGATTGATTTACGGGCGATTTCAATAACCATAATCAATCTGTTGAATTGCTACCGTCTGAGAAACAGGACAAGTAATCCTTTTAATTCAATTTAAATTCAAATACTAGATATTATCGAAAATATTTGAGCTAGAGGTAAAATATAAAGTTTGAAAAAATTCGAATATAGAAATCAAACCATAGCTTGTATTTAAAATCGATAAGCGCCATCTATAGGTAGTCGTTTAAGTATAAATTACCTAGATAGTATTTTAGCTGTCTGGCAAGGGGTTTAGACCACACTAAGTGTTCGTACACTACTTAATATTATTCTGAAGATAATATAAAAGAACCGACCTTTATACTATGATGAAACTTAGGTACTAATTTATACACCTTTGATGCCTGATAAGTGCCAAGGTAACCCTGATCTTAGCTTCATAGTCTCTGAATGTTCTTATTTATTGTTGGAGATATGCTCAGAGAAACTTTCAGCTTTTATAAAATAACAAAGGTCTGGCCGTCGTGGGAACTTGGTCTATATGCATAATATCCTGTTACTGTCACTACACTAGCGGCACGGGATGATGGCCGTTCATTTCACAATTTCGTCTCAGTCAAATAATAGACTGTCTATTATTTAATATATATTTTATAATTATATTATATAATTATATTATATATATTGTTTATATATATATATATATATATATATATATAATAGACAGGCGTCGATGACCACTTATAAAAACTGATAAAATATATATATATATTTCAGATTGATAATAATAAAAAAAATGCCTAAATATAGTATGCTTAAAACAAAAAAAAATTAAAGTAACTACGTAAGGTATATTATTTCATAAACTTTTTTTATTGCATTATTTTAATATGTCAAACGGCTATCATAGCGTGCTGCTAATATAGTCATTTTGAATTTAGAAGTTCCATAAAAAATATAATTATAACACTTACAATTGGCATGGATATGAAGAACTGGATTAATAATTTCTTAAATTCCTTGTGATTCATTGTGATAATGGACCTGAAAATAAAGATAAAATTAGTTATAGATAATAAAGATTTCATTTTTCTTTTATTCTCAGCTTATTAAGCTGGTTTCTATAATATTTAGGGACCAGGGCCATGTAAATGTGGTGTGTGGTTGTGTCCAGTCCAGTTGTCCAGTTTGTTGTATTTGCAGAAACTTTCGAACAATTTAGCACGTTTTTAAGATGGCTGCTTTTTGGATGGAAATAATGTGATTCGGATGAAAAACGGCGAGTAACTGCCGGAAACAAAGTTAACTTGCTGCAGGTGCTTTTTTCCAATTAGTATAGCGACAACGCAACGTATAAGAAGCACGTCTCGTGATTCAGCATTCAGAAAGCAGTGCTAGTGCCAACGTTGCTTTTCGGCAGCGAAACCTGGGTATGTCAGAAGATGCAAGAAAGTAAGTTGAATGCTATGGAGATGCGATCACTTAGAAAATTGTGCGGCGTAGCCTTGGCCGACAAAATAAGTAACGAAGTGATACGCAATATTGCAATTTTGAATGAAAGTGTCAGCGTTATGCAGAAAAGGGCGTGCTCCGTTGGTTTGGACACGTCCAACGAATGAGTGAGCAACGATTGACGAAGATTATATATTGTGCGAAAGTAGAGGGCAAAAGGAGGCAGGGTAGGCCGAGACTTACATATGAAAACCATGTGAACAGATTACTCAAAAACGGAAAAGTCAAAAGTACTCGGATACCCAGACGTGCATGTATGAAGCGATTATTGAATCTACAGGAACCGAAAGAAGTATGCATGGATCGTGATGCGTGGCGATCAGTCCTATCTGACTACCCGTCAGGAATACAGCGTGAAGATAGTTAAGTTAATATAATGAATTTTATTATTATTCAGTAGCCTTAGAGCATTATACAGAGCATTACTTAAAACTCAAGAAACTTTAGATCGTATACAACATTTTATTTTACACTAATCTGACATTCAATCTATGGATACATTTTAAGAGCAATTAATCTCTTTCATATAAATGACAACTGGTTCAGATTATTTTCTTTTACTTTTCATTTAGACCCATCCGAATGTAAACAAGGTTCAAATCATTTAGACATTTAATATACTCTGCAGGATCTTTGACCGGCATTTTTGAATTTATTGGACTGTGTATTGACTTGCCGATGTCTTGTTGAATGTTTACCGGAAACTTTAAGAATGTTTGTGAATTGTAACTGCAGAATAAGGCTATTTTTATTAAAATATGATCGGAAGCTTGATTACAAAAAGTGCAAAGTCGCGGTTGGTGGAATGCATCATGTTAATAATAAAGATGAGCTCTGGGCGATCTGGAGCTATGGGACATCTGGAGCTCTGGGACATCCGGAGCTCTGGGACATCTTTCCGAGGAGTTACCCGGGGCGTCCGGCAATAGACAGTTAGGCGTGGGCTGTGTGGTTTTAGCCGGTTCGAGTCCGGCATTACATCCGAGGGGATTTCCACAGGTAAAAAAAAACCGCACCACCCGCATTAATATCTAGACCAATGAACAAAAAAAAACACATTGTAATGTATACCATCCTTTCACCAGTTTAAATTTAAATAAGTAAAGTAGTTGCAGGTTACAACACGAAAAACAAAAATGATGACAACTTCGAATGCCTAAAATCCTTACTAATATTATAAATGCGAAAGTAAGTCTGTCTGTCGCGCTTTTATACCAAAAATGATTTTATTTGGTACTGAGAGAGTCGACGTTTTGTCGCGGGAACAACTTCCAGTGGGAAACGGTTATCTTCATTACGTGGACAGAACCGTCTGTATTTGTGCAACGTCGCGTTTTTGTGAAAGTTAAATATTATCTTCCAAGAGCTTTACAGTTGCTATAATACACTTTCATTGCAATTATTCCATAGTATAGCACTGTAGGTCAAATCTTTTAAAACTTTTCAACCAATCAAATAAGAAGTTTATGTCACGTGACAGGTAATTTAGGCGTTCTCATTGGTCAAAAACCAATCTACAAATAGGTACATACATCGTTTGTTTGCACTGTCAGACTGCTACCCGAACACGGTCAGTGTGTGTGTTCGACTCATTCATGTTACGTAAAATGAAATAAGCGAATAGGTCGGTCAACTCGCTGTTGCTTTGCAGCGTAATCGCCTGTTATTATTGATTTGTCATCGTCGGACAAATCTATAAAATAACGTTTAATATCATGAATGTAATGATATCTATAGGTATAGGAAATAGCTTAATCAGTGAATTAGAAGCTGATAGAGTTATATAACAACTAGCTGACCCATTTAATACCGTCATTTATGAAAATTTTCCCGATTTGTTGACATTTTTGATAACCTACGCTCTGTAGGGATGATATATAAGCCTCGATAAATAGGCATTTCCTTAAAAAATTGCCATTTACTTAATAAATGGGCTATTCAACACAAAAAGAATTTTTCAAATTGAACCAATAGATCCTGAGATTAGCGCGTTCAACCAAACAAATATATATAAACTTCAGCTTTATAATATTAGTATAGATGTGCAAATAGGGCCCTATCTAGATCTTTGGGGCCCAAGCTAGCCTCTCCTGCTAGTAGTGCACCTGTAGACTAACAAACGAGGTCATGGCGTAGAGAAAGCTACCTTTAAACAAAACCATGTATATGATATCCTCCTATAGATCTAATTCTGAGGCCTGCTTACTTCGCCGGAGTTGCCCAACTTATTAGGTATTGTACTCTATCCTACATCTGCTTGGACACAAAACAAAAATGTACTAAAGTAAAAGTTGTCCACGCGAGAAAGTAACACTAATGACTGATAGTTGCGCAATGACATTCAATAGAGTTAAAGATTTCTGCGCCCTCTTCTCAAAGCGAGACCATCAATTTATGTTTCAAAAGAATGATGTAAGTTTACATAACAGCAATTATGATAGTTAATATTTTTAGTCGAGTGGGTACTGACGTAAGCACTAGCGACTAGAAACACGTTACTGCCTTATTTTTGTTATGTACGAAGTTTTTTTTATGCTTTGGCCGAAAGAAATATAAACTTGGATCACTTGGGTCACATAATCGATCAAATTCTGATTTACAATCTGATTCGCAATGCTAAAGTCAGAGTTGTGAGGAAAGAATCAGGATAGGAGTGAAGAAAACAAACGTTACTCTTTTCCATAGGACAAATTTGAAATGAATGTCTAAAGAAAAAAGAAGATCAAATATCTATCTATTGTGCGAAAGTAACGTGGCCTTCGTATGTAAGTGTAGCACTTACATACGAAGGCCACGTTAGCAGATTGCTCAAAAACGGAAAGGTCGAAAGAACTCGGATACCCAGACGTGCATGTATGACACCATTAAAGAATCTGCAGTAAGCGAAAGGAGTACGTATTGATTACGAAGCCTGGCGATCTGTCCTATCTGACTACCCCGTCAGGTAGTCAGCGTCTAGAGATAAATTTAAAAAATTTAATCGTCTAGAGGTAAATCCGAAGCAGTTTCCTAGCTGAAAACAGTAGGCAAACGAGACACATTTGTCTAGAAACCCAACTAGTCTGTTCATCTTAGCATAAACACCTCTGCTGTAATGGTCGAATCCGTTTTAATAGGCAGTTAAGCTGAATTGTTGTTTTTTATTCTGTCTGCGTAGCCAACGCACACTCTCAATCATCTTAACTAAAGAGATATGGCAAACGCAGCATTTCGTTCGAACGTTCGTTCTAAAAAGGGAGACTCAATGAGTCTTAATGGACGCCTGTTTATCAGTAAGTGTAGGCGATAGTTTAAAAGGTACTAGGAGTGTAAAAAAGATGGGAGAGGAAAATGTCGATTGAGGAAGAGTTCAATATTCAGACTATCATTAGTCAGTAAGTGGTAATTTATACGTCGAGCCTGCGCACTCGTGCTGGGAAAAGAACAGATTCACCACCGGTCAACAACTGCCCTACACTTAAACTATTACTGACACATTAATGACACAGGTGTCTATAGTCCCATTGAAGATCGAACACAATTTCATTGGAATCCACTAGTAGGAATTCTGATAAATTGCTAGGCACATTGAATGGTAAGAAAATTGACAAGGTAGATAAAGTAAAATTTTTAGGAGTACCTACATGTTGACAGTCTCTTAAATTGGAAATGTGAGCTGTCGTCTGTAGAAGCTAGCATTCACGCTGTATGCTACGTTTTACGAAGTGTGCGTGATCTAGTGAGTTCGCTACTCAACTCAATGGGACTATTTATTTCGCTTTAGTGGAATCTAGGTTAAGATATAGTATACTCTTCTGGGGAGGCAGTTACGCCTGCAATGTTCAGAAAGCCTTCATTGCTCAAAAAAGAGCTATAAGAACAATGGTCCGTATTCAACAGCAAGAGTCGTGTGAGCAACATTTCAGGAGTTTGGGGATCTTGACCGTATCTACCTTGTTTATATATTATGGTGTTGCTCACTCATTTTTCCAATGAAATTCACATCTATGAAAATAGTGAGGAAATAATATTACGTGAAAGTACACGACGAAAAGATATGTTGTCCAAAATAGCACCTACTCTGGATGTGGTTAAACACGGCTCATTGTATAGATCAATCAGCTATTTTAATGATCTTCCTATGGATATAAAAGAGTCATTATACAAAATGGATTTTAAAACGAAACTGGGCTTATCTAGTTGATGCATGTTTTTATTCCCTGAATGATTTTAAAAATTAAAAATTTATTGTAGTTATGTAAGTGTATGATATACAGCTGGGATGCGATTGACATAATTATCTTGTCTTAATATTTTTTATTTCTGTGTTTTCTTTATTTGTTGTTGTTAAATTAAATATTTAATATATTATAAAAATTGTGACTAATACTAGGACTAAGTTATGTACAAATTTCAACACAATTTGACATTGTTAATGAAATAAATAAATAAAGATCTATGGATATCTATGGTAGGCAATTTCTGGATAAGTGAAGGTTTTAATCGTACTTGGTACTTGATAGGTACTTGATTGTTAGAAATATGCCGGAAAAATGTGGAAGTACCGCTATGCCACTTCTCCTAATTTTCCAATTTCATTTGGCCCATAGGCATCATAGGATCCAGCTTCACAAATCACGACTCAAAAAGCCTCTCAACCGACCGTCCTCGACACACTCACACACACCTTAGCATAGTACTCTTTCACAGGTCGTCGTCTTTACTTACCATCAGGCGGGCGACGCCATTTTGACGTGCCAAATATATTAAAAAATAAGTACAGGAAATCGTTGCAATAAAAAAGCATAAATCATTCAATTGTGAAGACGGACACAAGCTCTCATTGTTCTCAATATCTTGAAATCTAAGTGATTAATACGACTAAGTTTCATTATAAAAAGGTAAACGCGTCTAATGTATAATTTAAAACATTATAAAGTTGAAGATTTTGTTTGGTTGACAGCGATAAATACTAATAAAAAATATTTTCGTGTTGGATAGCACATTTATGTCGAGGAAGGCTATATCATAATGCTACTATTACCCAGTACAGCGGAGCTGTAATCGTAAATTGGGACTAATCCTACCCGCATTTCCATTACTATAACTCCTGTAAACCAGGATCTAAAGCAATGACCAAGGCCACAAAAGTTACACCGAGCAGGATCTCGGTGAAGTTCCAGGAGAAGTTAGCATGTCTTGGAACCGCAACGAAATTGATCAGAAATTTTTGGAAGTTGGAAAAAGAAAGTAACTTCCTTCCTTTGCAAAGCGGGGGATCTGGAAAGCACTAAGTGTAAATCCTATAGAAAAAAAGGGAACCGCCACGCTAATAGTATATACGGTTACTGTAATCGTAAATGTGAAAAATCTAGCAAATTTTATACAAGATTGAATCTAGTAAAATTGATAAATGTGTGCCACTGAGTTACAAAGTAATTCATAGGGGAAGCCGCGGGACGCCGCTTATGGACGAATATTGAAATAGAAAAAAATTAACATTTACAACACAATCCACAAATAATGTATAGAGATGGATATCTTACAAGGTTAATAAGTTAGTTAAGGTATAGTGTGAATTTATAATACACATTCGGAATTTACAAGAAATATATTTCTTTCATGTAATGAGCTTATACATGTACTCGTAAATTGGTTTCTTGTCTATTTAGCCCCTGCCTTGAAAATCACTAAAGTTGAAGCGGCTCAACTTTTTACTATCATGGATGGATATCACCCCATTAGGACTATAGGTGGGGATGTCAGACTCTTATCGATTAAAACCATACAGCGCCCCTAGGCCTTATTTCAAGGCGCCAAGGTTCCCCCGAGAACTACTGGTTTCATCTGGGATAGGGACTTGTAATTTTTTTTATTATTATTAACACGCTTTCTTACTTGTCTACCCAGGTGGAATTTTGTAATTGATTTTAAACTACGTTTCCGATGAGTTTAGATAAACTCATCGGAAACGTCATCATCAAATCAATTCTGAGCTCTGTTTTAAATTTCAAGTATCTACAAGTAGTGGATAACATGTAATGAAAACGTAAAAAAAAATCTCGATCTTGACCAGTGTGAAGAATAAAATCAAGTGTGCTTTGCTATGAGAGAAAAAGAGAAAAAAAACGTGTGCTCGCACCTCTCTCTCTTGCCCCTACAGTAATATATGAAATTAAACTCTCTTTCTTAATAGCTTACATAGGCTGCACTAAAAGTATCGGGAATGGAACATTTCCACTGTTCCTGTCATATTAAAATCTTTTTAATTGAAAACTCCCTGTTTTTAAAAATCTAATACCATTTATTTATTTAAAAAAAAGATTCTCGGTCTTGTCACAAGATTTTGTCAAAACTTGTTTAGTTGTTGAGAAAATGGAATTGACTCGAGAAAATTCAAGAGCAATGATTTATTATGACTTTCGAAGTGGTTTAACACAAAAACAGTGTGTTGACCAGATGATTTCTGCATTTGGTGATGAAGCCCCGTCCAAAACCACAATTTATCGCTGGTTTGCTGAATTTGAACGTGGAGGTGTCAAGCTCAGTGATGATCCCCGTCAAGGTCGTCCAAAAACTGCAGTCACCCACACAGTGCTTAAGCTGATTGAAGAAGATCGACATGTGACATACCGCGAAATTCAGGCGACTTTAGACATTGGCATGAGTCAAATACAAATAATTTTGCATGAACAATTAGGTGTAAAAAAGTTGTTTTCCCGATTGATACCGCATTCGCTCTGTGAAGAGCAAAAAGCGGCTCTCGTTACTTGGTGCGTCAGAACTCTCGAAAGATTCCAAGCAGGATCCTCAAATGATGTATACAACATCGTATCAGGTGACGAATCCTGGATATACGCGTACGAACCCGAAACAAAAAACCAGTCACGAGTTTGGGTGTTCGAAAATGAGTTAAAGCCAACAAAAATTGTTCGTTCAAGAGTGTTGCAAAAAAAATGGTGGCCACGTTTGTCTCTAAAACCGGCCATGTTGCGACTATTCCTGAGGGACAAAGAACGGTTAATGCAGAATGGTATGCTAGCATTTGTTTGCCACAGGTCGTTTCTGAACTCCGTAAAGAGTACTGCAACCGCCGCATCATCCTCAATCACGACAATGCGAGTTCTCACACCGCGCACAGAACAAAAGTTTTTGGAGCAAGAAAATATAGAATTATTAGACCGTCCGCCGTACAGCCCCGACCTAAGCCCTAATGATTTCGATACTTTCCCTAAAATAAAGAATATATTGCGTGGTCAGAGATTTTCTTCTCCTGAAGAAGCTGTGGACGCCTACAAAACGGCCATTTTGGATATCCCAACTTCCGAATGGAATGGTTGCTTCAATGATTGGTTCATCGTATGGAAAAATGTGTCAAATTTCGCGGATAATACTTCGAAAAGCAATAAATACATTTTTAAATAGTCAGTGCCGCCCTCGTATATCTCCCTCTTAACTTTCCTTCACATCGCTCGACCACAGTTTTCGTAACGCATTTACCAGCTTACTCCTCAATTCCAGCGTGCGTAAAGAAGATTAATTCAAAAAATCCTTCTGTCTCTCACTAGTGTAACAAAATTTTTACGCATTGCACCTGCAATTCCCGGGTCCCTACCCGTGGTAAGTGGTTTACTTTTAGGCGCAAATTGTCTACCTTACGCAAATTGGCACTTGGCCACACGAAAAGTTAATAAAATCTTGCAGAAGCACTTATAAACGTGTAAAATTAGTCAATGTATCAAAGCAATTTAGACACGGAGCCGTACATATTTACTTACATAGCTAATATGTACGTCGTAGTCGTAGGTACAAACATTATAGTGTAAGTATTTTGAAATCTTCACGCTGTATCCCTGACGGGGTAGTCAGAGAGGACAGATCGCCAGGCTTCGCGATCCATGCATACTTCTTTCGCTTCTTCGAGATTCATCAATCGCTTCATACACGCACGTCTGGGTATCCGAGAAATCAACAATTACTTGAGCCACACAGCTTACAGTTTCTTCACGTATAATCTACGATCTTCGTCTTGGTTCTGAAATATTTTTAAGCGCAGAAATCCGATGCTAAAGCCACACGGTCTCTACCTGTCTGTCGCCGGGCACCCTAGGTAACTCTTTAAAAGGATGTCCCTGACTTATGTCAAATATTATCTTATCTATCTTCACACTGTATCTCAGACGGGGTAGTCAGAGAGAGGACAGATCGCCAGGCGTCGCGATTCACGCATACTTCTTTCGCTTCCTGCAGATTCATTAATCGCTAGCAGTCTGCTCACGTGGTCTTCCTATTCAAGTCTCTGCCTACCCTGATTTCTTTTTTATGTCAAATATTGATAAGGGGTAAACATGACAAACTGGTTCTATGTACTGATTATGTAATTGTTCCGTAGGGCCATGAAGTCGCCTAGCGGTAACGGTACCTTTTAAGAAATGAAAAGTGTTCCTAATAAAGTGCCGAGTTATTTGCGAGTTCTTTTATTTATACTTTTAGTTCGAATTTACTGAAATATATAATTCGTAAGTATTCATGGTCAAATATAAAAGTAATAAATTGTTGTTTATTTTCTTTATAAAATGAAATTATAAACATTTTACATAGTGATAAGTCCTTAGCCGCGTTTCTCTGTCTGGCTGTTTCGCGCTAACCTTAAAAGCTACTGCATCGATTTTCATGCTGTTTGCACCAATGGATGGAGTAGTTCTCGAGGCATGTTTCAGTATATAATTTGTTAAGTTTTCGTATACATTGACTAAAATATAAAAATATTTGTTGGATGTGTCGGAAAAAAATAAACAGTCTGGTACCTTTAAACGCTGCCTTAAGGTTTTGGGATATAACAAAATAATGTATAGGGAATTGTGTATCTAATAAAGATCTACAGATAGTCCGCGATGACATTATGTCTCTCTCTTAAAGATTAACAGGAGAAACGGGTACGGGAAAACATTTACAACGCGGGCGAAGCTGAGTGCATCAGCTAGTATTCAAATAATTTAATGTTGTATAACTAAACTATTCACATTGCTTGTTAATTATATGAATAATTTTCTAAATTAGTTTGAATATCCATATGTAGAAGCTCACTGCAATTCTGTAAACGATCACTGAGTTACGCAACTTTCACTATGGCTGGTCCTCGGATGGGTGACCACTTTGTGGCATTTACATTTGCGAGCGTTTCCGTGCTTCGCAAGGCACGTTAAGCCGTTGGTCCCGGTTGACAGTAAAATGGCAGTCGTTAAGCCTGGTTGAATGCCTTATGGGCGGCATGAAAAATTTCAACAGCAGGTAGCCACAACCTGCGTCTGTCTATTTCAACACGACAATGGGCTCACCACCTATTACGTGGGACAGAAATCCACACGGTGAAAAGTGGGCATATAATATGCCTCTGCCACGCCTTCGGGGATAAGGCGTGATGGATATTTATTTTATTATTTATTTATATGTAATTTGACTTTGTTATTGTGTGAGCACTATGTAGACTTATGTATAATTTTGAAATTGACATGATAGTTGCTGTGTAGTTTTTGGGTATGTCATGCTCGCCTAAGTGTCCTGGCAGTGGTGGCGTATGTATCTGGTCACCTTGTTCCCTACAATATGGTTGAGTAAGGCGATGGCTGATATATGCGTCATACCCGTGAACGGGTGCCGTCTGTTGGGACTGGTCAGCTCATAGCTGTTATAGCAATTGTTACAAATAATATTATTTAAATTTAAGGCAAACTAAGTTTAGTCGACTGTTCTCACATACATTTAAAGGAACTATGTAAGTGTAATTTTAATGAACACAACTACAATTTTTTGTAAAATTCATTACTGATAATTGGTCAAATATCATGTTAATCAAACTGTGTCAAATGGCGGTTAGAAAAGAGTGGCTATGAGTTTTATTGCCAGGTTCTTCCTCGTGCTCTACCTATTGCTTTGCGAATCTGGCAGTAAATGTAAATGTAGAAGCAGTAATCTTGACGTTCATAAGTGTTACTTTGTGACCTACATGAATAAAGATTTTTGATTTGATTTGATAATAGGTCTCGCTGCGTAGCATGTGTTTACTTACTCACAAGCTGTGGGCTTTTGGGTAAGTAAAAGGCGGAGTCGGACAGCTGTAATTTCTCATAAAATGTTGGTTTAAAAGATTCATAAAGAATACGTGAAGGTTTATAGAAAGCGATAACTGACAATATTCCTGCAAACTCGATTTCTTTATCATAATAGTACCTCAAAACTCAATTGCATTGTAAGGGCCTGAAATCGGGTTTGAAACTAGAAGCTGAGTTCGTCAGAAATCCGAATTGATTACGCACTTTATCTATCCTTTTCTACTGACCTTTACAATTTATTTATTTGTTTGTGACTTGAAATCAAAAGATGTTCTTATTTTACCGGCAGAAGGACGAACAGTTTATCAGCAGACATTTCAGAATTTTAAGCCATAATAATAATCGCGAAGTATAATAATTATTTATTATGCTGACCGAAGGCTCTGAGAGGGTTGCTGATACAACAACCAGGAGGCCGAGTCTACTATTGACAAGCCGTAGAATAGAACCAGAATCGCTGTTTTTAAATGTCAAATGTTAGTAGACTATCAAAAATGTAACTGACTGGCGCCCACTGGCGCTGTACTGTTAGTAGAATTCTATCGGCCGACCGATAGAAGTCTATTAAAGTACGATTGTAATGGTATAGCCTACGCAAACCTGTCAAAATTGTACCGGTGGCTGTCTATTGAGCGACGATTTCGATTCTATACTGACGCTATTGAAATAGTAGACTTGGCCTCCGGGAATAACGCTCGAGCGTGTATTTAAACCACTAAGGTGGCAAACAAGCATACATCTAATTGTTTTCATCAATTTTTCTATGAACTAACTAAGAATACACTATTTTTACGTTAAAAATTATGAATTATGTATGTTTTATTATAAAAATAGCCTAAGATTCTAATGAACCCAATTTTCAATGTAATCTATGTATCATTTAATCTATTTCATTTACATTAACAGTATATGTTAATTTAAATGAAGTAGACTAAATCTAAGTTTACAAAATATATTTTCGTTTCAAAAGTTCTTTATGTTTCAAAATTCCCAATTCATAGAAAAAAAAGTAGTTTCTCAACTTCTACAAAAAATTCATTACACGAATCAATTTTTCTTTTCTGAATTTTGGGTAGTGGATATTTGGAGAGTATGTAAATAGTTTTTTCTTAAAAACCAAACATGCCCAATATAACGGCGACAAAAAATCTTATAGTAAAAAATTAAAGTTAGGTACAGTCTATCAACTTTTTCAATAAAAAAGCAGTCTCAAAGATGTCCTTAAAACAAAATCGTTTGCAACCCTGATTTATGTAGTACCTAGGTACGAGGGCGGCACTGAAAATTTCGGGAATTAAGGAAGTGACACAACATTACTATTTAAAAATGTATTTATTGCTTTTCGAAGTATTCTCCGCGAAATTTGACACATTTTTCCATACGATGGAACCAATCATTGAAGCAACCATTCCATTCGGAAGTTGGGGTATCCAAAATGGCCGTTTTGTAGGCTTCTTCATGTGATGAAAATCTCTGACCACGCAATTTATTCTTTATTTTAGGGAAAGTATAGAAATCATTAGGGCTTAGGCCGGGGCTGTACGGCGGATGGTCTAATAATTCTATGTTTTCTTGCTAAAAACTTAAACTCTAAAAACTCTTTTGTTCTGTGCGCGGTGTGAGAACTCGCATTGTCGTGATGGAGGATGATGCGGCGGTTGCAGTTCTCTTTACGGAGTTCAGAAACGACCTGTGGCAAACAAATGCTAGCATACCATTCTGCATTAATCGTTCTTCGTCCCGCAACATGGCCGGTTTTGGAGACAAACGTGGCCACCATTTCTTTTGCAACACTCCGTGAACGAACATTTTTTGTTGGCTTTAACTCATTTTCGAACACCCAAACTCGTGACTGGTATTTTGTTTCGGGTTCGTACGCGTACGAGGGCTGCACCGAAAATTTCGGGAATCAAGGAAGTGACACAACATTACTATTTAAAAATGTATTTATTGCTTTTCGAAGTATTCTCCGCGAAATTTGACACATTTTTCCATACGATGGAACCAATCATTGAAGCAACCATTCCATTCGGAAGTTGGGGTATCCAAAATGGCCGTTTTGTAGGCGTCCACAGCATCTTCAGGAGATGAAAATCTCTGACCACGCAATTTATTCTTTATTTTAGGGAAAGTATCGAAATCATTAGGGCTTAGGTCGGGGCTGTACGGCGGATGGTCTAATAATTCTATGTTTTCTTGCTAAAAACTTAAACTCTAAAAACTCTTTTGTTCTGTGCGCGGAGTGAGAACTCGCATTGTCGTGATTGAGGATGATGCGGCGGTTGCAGTTCTCTTTACGGAGTTCAGAAACGACCTGTGGCAAACAAATGCTAGCATACCATTCTGCATTAACCGTTCTTTGTCCCTCAAGAGCAATAGTCGCAACATGGCCGGTTTTGGAGACAAACGTGGCCACCATTTTTTTTTGCAACACTCCGTGAACGAACAATTTTTGTTGGCTTTAACTCATTTTCGAACACCCAAACTCGTGACTGGTTTTTGTTTCGGGTTCGTACGCGTATATCCAGGATTCGTCACCTGATACGATGTTGTATACAGCATTTGAGGATCCTGCGTGGAATCTTTCGAGAGTTCTGACGCACCAAGTAACGCGAGCCGCTTTTTGCTCTTCACAGAGCGAATGCGGTATCCATCGGGAAAACAACTTTTTTACACTTAATTGTTCATGCAAGATTATTTGTATTTGACTAATGCCAATGTCTAAAGTTGCCTGAATTTCGCGGTATGTCACATGTCGATCTTCCTCAATCAGCTTAAAATCAAAATCAAAATCAAAAAATCTTTATTCATGTAGGTCACAAAGTAACACTTATGAACGTCAAGATTACTGCTTCTACATTTACATTTACTGCCAGATTCGCAAAGCAATAGGTAGAGCCAGAGGAAGAACCTGGCAATAAAACTCATGGCCACTCTTTTCTAACCGCTATTTGACACAGTTTGATTAACATGATATTTGACCAATTATACAGTAAAGAAATTATACAAAAAAAAAACAAAATAAATGTTAAGTTCATTAAAATTACACTTACATAGTTCCTTTGAATTTATGTGAGAACAGTCGACTAAACTTAGTTTGCCTTAAATTTAAATAATATTATTTGTAACAATTGCTATAACAGCTATGAGCTGACCAGTCCCAACAGACGGCACCCGTTCACGGGTATGACGCATATATCAGCCATCGCCATATTCAACCGTATTGTAGGGAACAAGGCGACCCGATACATACGCCACCACTGCCAGGACACTTAGGCGAGCATGACATACCCAAAAACTACACAGCAACTATCATGTCAATTTCAAAATAATAAATAAGTCTACATAGTGCTCACACAATAACAAAGTCAAATTACATATAAATATGTATATTAGTTATTACCGGGACTAAACGCAGCCATACCTTTAGTTGCCTGGCGTTTCAAATTATTTATACTGGAGAATGTAAACAAAAATAAGGTAAAAAAAATACAACATATATATGCAGATTCAAGACAAGTAGATTCATTCGAATCCTAAATAGCTCGAGCGAAGAGCAAGCAACTCATTTCCATTTATTTTTATCATTCAAATAATCATTAATTGTGTAATAAGCCCTTTTCAAAAGGTGCGTCTTAATTTCCGCCTTAAATTTATGTAACGGCAGGTTCATAATGTCTTAAGGAATTTTATTATATAGGCGTACGCCAATTCCTGCAAAAGAGTCGTGAACCTTTTGTAAACGATGATGCGTTCCAATTAATTTATGCTTATTTCTAGTATTTATCGAATGTATGTCACTGTGTCTATTGTATAAATGTATGTTCTGTTTAACTAACATGATATTTGCAAATATATACTGTGATGCAACCGTTACAATGCCAATTTCTTTAAATTTCTCTCTAAGAGACACTCTAGCACTCAATTTATATATTGCACGTATAGCTCTCTTCTGGAGTACAAAAATTACTTGTAGATCAGCTGCTTTACCCCACAGCAAAATGCCGTAAGACATGACACTATGAAAATAACTAAAGTATACTAGCCTGGCAGTTTCTACATCAGTGAGCTGCCTGACTTTACTAACGGCAAAGGCTGCCGAGCTGAGTTTACCTGCAAGACACGTTATTTGCGCGTTCCACTGCAGTTTGCTATCTAAAGTGATCCCCAAAAATACAGTTGATTCTACAATATTAAGGGTATCACCGTTCAATGTTATATTTGTACCGCAATTCCTGACATTAGGCATGCTAAATCTGATACATTTTGTCTTCTTAGCGTTTAGTAGCAAATTATTGGTCGTAAACCAATCTACAACTTGGGCAAGTGAACTATTAACGCTGTTAAAATCAGTAAGCGTACGATCTACTTTAAAAATAAGTGACGTATCATCAGCAAATAGAACAATGTCGCACAAGTTCTGTATATAGAATGGCAGATCGTTAATATAAATTAAAAATAGAAACGGACCTAGAATTGATCCCTGCGGTACGCCCATAGCTACAGATGCTCCAGAGGAGCGAATTTCATTAACATCAACATGTTGTATCCGATCATTTAAGTAGGAGGCAACAAGATCCAGTGCAGAGTCTTTGATACCATAATAAAAGAGTTTTCGCAATAGTGTTTTATGTTCAACGCAATCAAATGCTTTAGAGAGATCGCAGAATACACCAATAGCATCTTGTCTATTCTCCCAGGCGTCATATATATGATTCAGAAGTGTCACACCTGCATGAATGGTAGAACGACCCCTTGTGAACCCATACTGCTCTTTATGTAGTAGCATATTTGAATTAAAATGAGCTTGTAGTTGTTGCAATATAATTTGTTCAAAAATTTTGCTAATGGCAGGTAATATTGAAATAGGTCTGAAATTACCAGGGTCGGTTTTGGATCCAGACTTAAATAGAGGTATTACCTTACTGTGTTTCATTAAATCCGGAAACACTCCTTTATCGATACATTTATTAAATATTTCAGCTAGATGTGGAGATAAATTAACAAAAATAGACTGTATTAATTTCACAGAAATACCCCACAAGTCAGCTGTCTTTTTTGAGTTAAGCGACTTGAATACTTTAACGATATCGTTGGGGTTAACACATTTAAAGCTAAATAAGACATTGCACTGATCTACGCTGCCCCCAAGTATGCGTTGAGCTTTGATTGGACAAGAATTTAAGGAGCTAGTTGTTTTCGCGGGTATGTCTATAAAATAGTTGTTAAAAGTTTGTGCTACATCTAATTTATTATTAATCACCTTGTTATTTATAATTAACTCAAAGTTATTATCACGGGGTAGTAATCGACCGGTTTCAGTATTGATTACATTCCAAGTCATTTTTACCTTATTTTTTGAATCTTTAATCTTATTACTGATATGTAACGACTTGGCAGCAGCACAGGTCTTTTTGAAGGTCTTGGAATATTTTTTTACATATTGAATAAAAGCAGGATCAAAATTAAATTGCTTCATACCATATAGTTCGTACATCTTAGCCCTACTTTTGTAAATACCTGTAGTTGCCCACTCACAAAATTGCAGGTTTTTGTTTTTATAAAATGTTTTTGATTTAAATATATTGTTGTACTCAGCTTTAATTGTATTAAATAAGGAAACACGCACAGCATCAACGTTTTCTTGGGTGACTGCAGTATTTGGACGACCTTGACAGGGATCATCACTGAGCTTGACACGTCTACGTTGAAATTTAGCAAACCAGCGATAAATTGTGGTTTTGGATGGGGCTTCATCACCAAATGCAGAAATCATCCGGTCAACACACTGTTTTTGTGTTAAACCACTTCGAAAGTCATAATAAATCATTGCTCTTGAATTTTCTCGAGTCAATTCCATTTTCTCAATGACTAAACAAGTTTGACAAAACCTTGTGACAAGACCGAGAATCTTTTTTTTAAATAAATAAATGGTATTCGATTTTTAAAACCAAGGAGATTTCATTTAAAAAGATTTTAATATGACAGGAACAGTGGAAATGTTCCATTCTCGATACTTTTAGTGCAGCTTCAGCAAAGAAATATTGCTAATGAAACTTTTTTTGAATTTCAATTATAGAACTCTTTGGTAACCTAATGTAATATATTGCATTCATTTGTCATTTGTTTTTGTGTATTGGCGGCAAACGTAAAACTCTTGTTAAACATGAAAATGTAATAACGCGAGAAAATTTTCGGTCAATGATTTATTATGACTTTCGTTGTGAGCTTACTCAACAACAAAGCTGGCTGTTAGGTAGGCTGCGATTAGCATTTCATAATGAAGCCCCATCTCGTGCCACTATTTACAATTGGTTTAACGAGTTTAAGCGTGGACGTAGCAATCTCAGTGATGATCCGCGTGAGGGACGTCCTTTAACAGCGACTACTGAAGATAACATCAGTGCTGTGCGACGTATGTTAGAGGAAGATAAGAAAGTGGCCTATCAGCAGATATAGGCAAGCCTAGGCATTGGTATGAGTCAAGTTCAAAAAATATTACACGAACATTTAGGCGTCAGGAAGCTTTGTACCAGATGGATTCCCCATACTTTAACCGACGATCAGAAACGCCTTCGCATGGACTGGTGTCGCGAAATGTCAGATAAGTTCAACGTCAGTGACTCAAATGCTGTATTTGACATCGTCACAGGTGATGAAAGCTGGATATATTGCTACGAACCCGAAACCAAAAGACAATCAGCTCAGTGGGTGTTTCCTTTTGAGGATCGGCCAACTAAGGTAAAGAAAGGAAGAAGTCAAGGAAAAAAGATGATAGCCTCGTTCTTTGGTCGGAAAGGTCATTTCGCGACAGTTATGCTAGAAGATGGAAGGACAGTTACTGCAGACTGATACGTCAATCGCTGTTTGCCTGTTGTCTTGGAAAAAATTCGACAGCAGCGCCCTCGAAGCAGGATCCTTCTTCACCACGACAATGCTTCAGAACTCTCCGCAAAACGGACTGTTGAATATTTGACTATGGCAGGTGTCGAGATAATAAGTCATCCGCCATACAGTCCCGACCTGGAGCCCTGCGACTTTCATTTATTCCCAAGAACTAAAGATAAACTTCGAGGTATTCGGTTTACGAGCCCTGAAGATGCGGTGAAAGCGTACGAAAATAGAAGAAACCCTAAGGAAGAATGGGCCCACAGCTTTTCTCAGTGGTTCCATCAAATGCGACGATGTGTAGAGAGGAGCGGAGATTACTTCGAAAAACAATAAAAGTATTAGCAACTTTCTACATTAAGCCGTTTTTTATTTTCTAAACATTTTCAGTGTTACCCACGTAACAACCCATCTAATCTGTAGTTCTGATAAACAATGATGAAGAATAAATTGCTAGTTGATGCCCACCACGCGCGTAAGGACGCATGCCCGTTCCCGTTTCCCACAGGAACTTGTTCCCAAGACGAAAAGTAGCCTATGCCCTTTCTCGAGCTCTAGACTATCCCTGTACCAAATTTCATGTAAATCGATTAAGTAATATCGGCGTGAAGGCGCGATGTTACTTTCGAATCTATACTAATATTATAAAGCCGAAGAGTTTGTTTGTTTGTTTGGTTGAACGCGCTAATCTCAGGAACTACTAGTCGGATTTAAAAAAAAACTTTGTGTTAGATAATCCATTTATCCAGGAAGGCTATAGGCTATATATCATAACGCTATTACACTGGGGAGCAGAGCAGTAGTCATAAATGTCGACAAATCGGGCAATTTTTTATACATCATACATACATAATGGCACGCCTTTATCCCCGAAGGGCCCACATTACAACGTATGCATTTTTGTCCCACGTAACAGGTGGTGAGCCCATTGCCGTGTTGAAATGGACAGGCGCAGGCTGCGGCGACATGCTGTTGAATTTTTTTTAAGCCGCCCATAAGGCTTTCTACTTGGCTTAACGACTGCCATTTTATTGGCAACCGGGATCAACGGTTTAACGTGCCTTCCGAAGCACGGAACTGGGGTGGGTCTAAAGGGCCGAATAAATAAATAATAAAAAAAATGTGTCTATTTTAGATGTTAAATTTGGAAGAAATTTTGAACCTGATGCCCTTTTTAGTGAGGTGGTAACAAAAAGGCTAAAAGTTCGTATGTGCTAGACACTAATTAGCACGACCAATTAAAGACCTGGTAGTCTTGGACTATATTTTTTGCATCATTGTAGAATTTATAAGCGACGGGATTAAATAGGTGTGACGGGAGGTCGAAATATTCCACGGGCGAAGCTGGGGGGTCATCTAGTTTATAACATAAAGTAAGGAAGTAAGTATTACTTATTATTCGTAAGTTATTATATTAAATACTATAATATTATAAGTTTAAAATGAAAATTACAAATAATAAACATTTGTCGAAAAAATACGAATATTTGTGAATGTATACTATAAAATAAAAATAATATCAATATTTATAAAAGAAAGTCGTGTTAGTTACAATATTTATAACTCAACACCGGCTGTACCGATTTGGCTGAAAATTGGTGGGGAGGTAGGTACTTTTTATCCCGGGAACAATTTCTTGTGGGAAACGGGAACAGGAAAACTTATCTACGCGGGCGAAGCCGCGGGCGTTAACTAGTATAGGTATGGATAAAATAAATAATAAAATGAAGTCACTTCCGCTACCTGTTCGATTAGATCTTTTAAACTACTTACAGATTTTAATGCAGTTTTCAGCAATAGAAAAAGCTATTCATCATGCATATTAGTATCCACATTGCATCGGTGCAAAGCTGGGTCGAATCGCTAGTATTATAGAGCACTGTTAGTCAACTTGTAACTACGGCGGGTGTAATCCGGTCGAAACGTTCGGAAGTACAATGTTGGTCTTATACCCAACTAGCTGATGCTGATGAATAGATGTAATTTTAGCTCAACGAAATTTTATGGTACTCAGGGTCGTATTATAGAACCTTACTCAAGCCTCAAGTATTACTTAGAACTAGTTTCAAGCTGAGCTTTTATTATAGAACCTTACTCGATTTGTGAAACGTCAATCTAGAATCACCTGAGAGCTGTCACAGTGAAATGACGTTTGATTCATATTATAGAACAGTGCCCAAGTGTCATTTCAGTAATCCTTTATTTTTAAACCATATTTAGCTCAGATTCGCTACTTGATTCGAGATTTGCGAGCAGTTTTCGTAAGTTTAGTCGACACCACGCTCAAGCAGAGATTTTAGTTAACAAAAATAAAAGATGGCCTCCTTTATCTTTCTAAAATGGATATTTTTGAAGATAAATAGACTATTACTTACTTATCATTCACGTGTTTATCCCCGAAAGGGTGGCAGAGTCATATTTACGCCCCTATTTCAGTGCCAGCACATTCTACCAAACAGCAAACCCGTACCAATCAATAACAATTACTTTACAAAGATATTAATTCAGTATTATATCAATACCGAAGACAGTGTGATCTTGTATTGTGTGGCAGTGTGGATCGTATTGCTTCATTCTTTTATTTCAACTACCACACTTTTAATAGAAATGTGATAATAAAATAATACCTATGATAATAATGAGATATGTGGATATTAAAAAATAATGTCATTATTATGGTTGTGTTGTAGAGTCAATGTCGCTTACGAGTAGTGTAGCTATGTACCATCAAACACATAACATTAAACACAAGATAATACCGTAAATGATGGAACATTTGTTAAAGCAATACCAGCGTGGACATCCTTTTTATGCCACAGCGTCCTTTCAGGATAGTACTGTAGCTTGTGCTGTACTGCACTATTGTGCCTATTATATTAATATCCCTATTGACTTCCAATACACTTTACCCCCTAAGAGAGTACTCCATATAATAAGAACATGATCATTCAATATGTAGGAGGAATAGGAATAGATAAAGGAGAGGTTTGGATAAATTTTCAAAGCGATTTGTAGATGCTGACTTTCATATAATTTTTATTAAAGTGAAAAACATGATTTGGTTTAGGATGGGGTTTGACCCGTAACCTATGTCTAACCAGGGCAATGTTCTATGCCACTGAGGTATCATAACCATACCAAAATAAGTTGAAATTATTTACTATATTTTCATTGTCACTCGTTCAAGCCCCATCTTGAACCGAGTTATCTTTATCACTGTAATAACATTTATTTGAATGAGAGGTGTGTACACTACAACTTATAACAACCATCATCAATAGATAAAATATTTATTTTAATGATTTTTTATACTATATTAATTAAATATTCATATTAAACAATACAATTATATTTTATTTTATTTAATTTAAATAAAGAACCTAAAAATAATTAATCATTATTATTATTATTATTTCTTAAGATAATGATTTGATGACAGATTCTTTGGTACTTTTTTGTGGTGATAATTGTGCACGACAGGCTCGGCAAGTTTTTGGACGCTTGTGTCACAGTCGACAATCTCATTAATAACAAAAGGACAAGAGTTTCAACTTCTGTTCTCTGAGATACTATTATTTCCACAGTATCTGTTTCAGCTTACAATATCACTGTAACAAAAAAAAATCTTCAGGTATCTTACTGGCTCGGTGGTGTAGGTGATAGTGTATGTGACTGCTACTCATGTGAATGTCCCATATTGGAATAAATATTTGTGAGATCCCCAAATGTTTGTTTAGAAGTTTGGGTGTTTGCTCTATAACAATGTATATATTTAGATATACAGTATGTTTATCAGGTGAGTACTTCCCATAACCCAAGCTTAAAGGGTTAGATGGCGCTGTGTGAAAAGTGTCCTACAATGTTTATTTATAAACTCATTACCTATTTACAACTTTGATTCACGGTGTTAAAGCTTCTGTTCTACCTGTGACTTTAAGCACTATCTTTCTATCCTCTCAAGGTTGTTTATGACAGAGCCCCGAACCCTATGCAACCAATGTTACAAAGTGTACATCACTCTATAATATTTTCAACAAATAATAGGTAATTACCCGGTATGTGTCAATACTCTCTGGTATTTAAATTCAGTGCATATGTTACATTAGATATCTGGATCCATATCGGCATCAGGATAAAGACCTCTACAGACAGTAGCTATATGGTACTGCCTTTCACACGTAAGTTCATCACGCTGTCTTGCTCTGAAATGTTACCACAAAGCGGGTCAACTGCTCTCCGGATGCCTAGAACAAAAATAGAATGAATCTTATTAAACAGTTATCATGAATTACTAGATGGTGGATATCTGCACAAATATATAAGACCATAAACCTCCAACACTTACTGTTTCGATAGTTTTTGTAGTAAATATACTTTTCTGAAATATTGGCCCAAGACGTTGTATGGCATCGTTTTTTATTTTGTATACCTAATATTCTTGAAAGATTTCAATATTTCTAGTAATAGATTCCTTTGGACGATCGTAAAATTCTTCTTTTTTCAAATATGTACAGAATTAGAAGAATTTCAATTTATTTACAATGTAAACATAACACTGGCACCATAATATCAAATGTCAGTCAAGCAAAGTTTATTAAACTCGCGATCCATTTAAAGCAGAGAAAAGGTTCATTTTATGAGTCCGGGACTTCCTCTACAGCCGTTTTTTTGTTTAGTATTATAAGTATATTTTTATACCGGTTTATCTCGGACTACCCCGTCAGAGATACAGCGTGAAAATAGAATAGTTACTAGGTTACTACAATAGTTACTAGGTAAACAGCTAAACGATATTTTATTTAAATTCAGACCGAAATTTAAAAATTATGTTAATTATTACCCAAAAATATCTAGTCATGAAACAGCACTTATTTTGCATAATTTACTATATTGTATGTTAATAAACGTGTTCTCTACATAATTTGTTACAATTCAGTGTGACAGTAATGAGTATGGTAAAATGATCACACTGCTCAAAGCAATGAGCTTCGTCAGAAAGACAGTGACTCAAATCAATGGCTAGTTGTCATTAGTACTATGCCTTCGACTATTTAATTGAAATAGGAGGGGTTATTGATGCCTGGGTCTGGGTGCTATTGTCCCCTGATACATACCAATTAGCAATGAAATATTCATGTGGATACTTTACATTTGACCTCAGACAATACATTAATAATACTACACATCTCAAGTCAAATTTAAAAATAAATTTAATGCATTTCTGATTCAATTGGTACAATATAATTGTTATAGGTAAATGTATCACTACATATTATAAAACAAAGTCGCTTTTCGCTGTCTGTCCCTATGTATGCTTAGATCTTTAAAACTACGCAACGGATTACGATACGGTTTTTTTAATAGTTAGAGTGATTCTCATAGAAGGTTTTTATGTATAATTTGTTAAGTTTTTGTATATATTGACCAAATTATAACGATATTTGTTGGGGATGTCGGAAAAAATAAGCCGTCTGGGAGCTTTTAACAAAAACGCTGCCTAAACCCTTTGAGATATAACAAAATAATGTATGGTGCAATTGTGTATCTAATAAAGGTCTACAAAAAAGTCCGCAACGACATATGTCTATCTCTTAAGAGTAACATACTATATTCATATTAATACTTTAAAAAAACAGCAATTATTAAGCGGTAATTTGAAGGCTATTTACACAAATAGGCTATTAATCGTTTTCATTTTTACTACGTTAGTTGGCTTCAGCATTTCATGAAGATTATTTTGTCTCTTTACACCTTGCAAATTAAATGAATATCTTACGAGTTATCGCAAATACAAAATTAGGCGCAAAGAAATTAATTTAATTCGACCGGGCCGTGCGGGTAGGTAGGTACCTAGGTACTGGAGAGCGGAGAACTAATCAATAATTTTGGAAAATGTTCATACCTTAGATTATGGTGTTTATGTAATCTAAGGTTCGTACATTATTGTGAATGTGAAATTTTTAAACAACGGGATTAAATGGGTGCCACGGGGTTCGAAGTATGTCACGGGCGAAGCCGGGTGGGACAGCTAGTAATACATAAAGTATACAAGGTGTATTGCTATTAGTTCAATTGTAACCTCACGTAGTAAACAGCCGTTGCATAAGTAAGCAATCTGACCTCAGAATGTAACCCTTATCTACAATTCAATTTTCTTCAATGGCTGGCTGAATCATTAGCAATATTACGGTCAAAGTCAGATGTAAATAAATAAAATAATAATAAGATAATAAAATCTATATTGTGGGATATTTTTTACACAGCGCAATCTACCCCAAACTAAGCTATTAGCTTGTACTATGGGATTTATACAACTTATCAGTTGTCTTACATACAAATATATTACATACTTATATATTTCTAAATACCTACATACATATTATGTTTTTAAACACGACTTATACTCTGCATTTTTTGTTATTCGGGTCTTTTTCGCGTAATATTTTAACTTTTTCTCACCTCTCGACGTTTCGGCTATATTGCATTAGCCGTGTCTACTCGTGACCACGGCTTTTGCAATATAGCTGAAACCTCGAGAAGTGAGAAAAAATTAAAATATTACGCGAAAAAGACCCGAATAACAAAAAATGCATACATACATTGGAAACACTCAAATTCCGAAACTAACATTTGTGGATCACACAAATATTTGTTCTGGCCCGGGAATTGAACCCGGGACCTCAGCGCTGCAGTCACATACACTACCACTGCGTCACCGAGGCAGTCAAATGTGAAATAGAATATCACAGATAATATTTAACAAATGTTAATCCATCAAATCAGCCTATTATAGTCTGCTGCTGTGCCTATGGTCCTGTCCAATTACTATTAAAAAAGTGGTTTGTAAAAACCTACTACGTTAATGTATATATATTTACTAACTAGCTAACTACTATTTTCACACTGTATCCCTGATGAGGTAGTCAGAGAGGTCTGATTGCCAGACTGACATAAATATAATTATTATATTGCTATTATTATATAAAATCAACTGGAACATATCATAAGAGTGACATGAATCCATATGCTTCCATGTAAATAAATTTAATGAAAATTTCTTTAAGACTTTCAAACCCAAAATACCACTTCATGTAAATGACCTAACGGAGGTCCTTTTTTCAGGAGGAGCGTCGAGCTCCGTTAGGTCCGAAACTAGTCGGGCTATCCCGAAATTTACACGTGAGTAAAACCGTTTATTTAGTTATAATGAACATTGCTCACGAAAGTTATTATTCTAAAATTATTTGTCTCTTTTCGGGTATCTCCTTTTTTTTTTCTTACGAAGATACCCGGTCTTTGGTAGACTTACATGGGGACATAGTGGTCCAACACGCAGAGGCGGGAGGCCCTTTGCGAATTTTAATGTACCTAACAGGGAATGGGAGACTACCGCAGACAATCCACGTCCGCCTAGAAGAACGGTAATGAACCATCTTCAATGGGAGTTAAACTATTGTACAATATGCTAACTACTAATGGGCTATTGAGTTGGAGGTTAAATGTACTGGGTGACCTGAACTATGGGTGAAAACTGCGACTGCCGTTTTAATATTATATCATCGAAATATTGGCAAACGGTTACTTGCCAACTCACTAGATAATAATAATAATAGATGAACTTTTGAAATAGGCTTGGTTGTCAGTTACATTACAAGTTGCCTTTTTTTTATTCTACTTGCACCTTGAAAATAAATATTCTAATACAATGTTCACGGTATATTAAATAATTCTCAAGACCTTCATTGTTATACTTTACTTATTTATTCAATTATCAGTCTGCTACATTTAATACTGTACATGAAAAAATATAGATTGCATTTTACAATGTGCTATGATTTGATACCTATACTAACATATCGCCGTCCCCAGAGTTTAAAATGATAATTACAAAAATGCAACTTTTCAGGAAAAATAAAAACCATGTTTTTGTCTTTTTCTTCTCAAATACTGGACGCAACCTTATGACTGATAGCTTTGGAAAAAGGTTATTTTTTGTATGTTAGAAATGATATAGTAAATAATTTCTAACTTTTAAAATAGAGATAATATTAAAGAAATAAAATAATAATCAAAATAAGTCATCGTTTTAGGACTATAACATCCATTATCCTTTTATTCTCCGTACAGCCTTGACCCGAGTCAAATATTGCATTCGTTACTTGTCATTTTGTTCTACGGGTTTTTAGAGTTCAATTAATGATGATAATACTTTAATATCATCTTATTCTAGTAAATACTGTAAAACATTTTTTCTATTAAGGACTTTAATTTGAATTGCCAATGAAACTATTATATGGTAATCAACATTAGTTTTATTAAAAGTCTGCTAAGTAAAAAAAAAAAAAAAACAAGAATCTCAGTTCAAAAAAGCAGCACTCTTCAAGCCTATATCACCCTATACCATTTTGAACGCTCTTGCCAACTACTACGGGACCATTTTGAAACACGCTACGCTACGGTTATAATTCAAGGACTCGTAAAACCCGTGATAGTTACTAGGAATATCTCCTGCCCTACAGAGGCTCATTAGATCATCAAATAAAGCCTTGCGTATTCGAATAGGTTCGGTGTATAATGTTTAAAGTTCAGGCACATGGCCAGGACTAGGGCTTTGTAACTGGGCGGTACCCCGCCTGCTTCTTATTCTTCTGACAGGCTCTGTATTTAATTTGGAAAATTCTTAATTAGGTAAAATAATTTAATTAGGGAAGAGAAAGAAGTTACAGGAGGCTAAATCTGGCAAATCTAAAGTGTGGCAATAATTGGTATTCCAATTCGACAAGTATTGATGTAGCGATTGCAGTCGAGTGGGCTGGAGCATTATCCTGATGAAACAGAACTTTTTTCTTTGCAAGATGCGGTCGTTTATTGACTAACTCTTCATTGAATCTGTCTAACAATGCAGCATAGTAAGTTCAGGTTATGGTCCTGCCTTTCTCCAAAAAATCGATATGAATGACCCCTTGGCTGTCCCAAAAGACTGTGGCCATCACTTTACCAGCCGAATTAACTGTATTTGCCTTTTTTGGGCACGTTCCCCGTAGAAGTCCACTGCTTAGACTGTTCCTTAATCTATGGTGTATAATAATGGACCCACGTTTCGTCAACTGTTACGAACCGACGCATAAATTCACTCGGACTGCGGTTATAAATGGCCAGGCACTCCTCAGAAGCGGTTACACGGTTTCGTTTTTGGTCGACTGTTAGTTATCGCGGCACCCATCTTGCGGAAAGCTTTTTCATGCCCAGAATGTTATGCAAAATATAAATAAACTCGTTCAGTCGAGATGTGCACAGCATCACCTATTTCGCGTATCTTCACTCGACGGTCTGCCAAAATAATATCGTGGATTTTGGTAACCATACCCTCAGTGGTGGCTTCAATCGTCCTTCCTAGGCGTTCGGCGTCATTGGTGGTAATACGTCCACAACGAAATTCAGTGAACCACTTATGTACCATCCCATGAGAAGGAGTAGAATCCCCATAATACTTTTTCAATTTCTCTTCGGTCTGTTTAATAGTTTTACCACGTAAAAAATAGTGTTTAAATAAATCGAAACTTGCTTTTCTCCACTTTTTTGTTACTGAAAAGTTTAGTCCAACGTCAAAATTGAAAAAAGAACAGTGTTAGTTTCGTATTAAGTTCCCAATTAAGATAAAAAAAAAAGAAATATTTTTATTTTTTTATTCATCCTAAAGTCACTGAATTGCCAAACTGCCCTAGTACTTTGTAGTGGAACAATCCAAACTCAGATTGTGGGATGCTCAAAACCTTTTCTAAATCGAAGATTTCTACAGTAATTTTTGAAGGATTAACAGATTCTTTTTCTTCTTTTTTAATTTGCCGTACTCTATTTTTAGTTTTTTTTAACGAGTAACATATTTTTCTTGCAATATTGCTTACGTTTTCGAATCAGCCTATCGATAACGAATGCTTTTTTCTAGTGCTGTAAAAACAGTTTTATGTGAAATACTTAGTATTTATGAAAAATGTTTTCACACTTGTTCTTTTTTTAATCTATTGTAAAGAAGTAAGTGATTGATTGAGTTCGGGTACGTTTTCGCTCTAGGGTAATTCGTATAACATCTTTGACTAATGTATGATTTACAATGTATTGCCACTGTTTCTCGTGATCTCCTCTTTTATAATGTTGCTGCATTAAGTACTCTCTTTGCTCATTAGTTATCTTTTCGCTACTTTTCTTCGTGCACTTACAACAAGGTTTTAAAACCTTTTTGTCGTTTGTATACTTCTCCTGAATTTTTTAATTTCTTATTCTTATCATCTTGTCTTTCGTTGAAATTTTGTGTACGTTTTCATGTATTTTTTTTCTGTGTCGATTCTTGAACTGTAGTGATTTTGGCTTGGTCCTCATCATCTTGTTTTTCTCCAGCATGTTCTTTTCCCACTTGTCCCTCTCCAAGTTCTTCCTCCCCAACTTGTTCTTTTCCATCTTGTTTTTCTCCAACTTGTTCCTCTCCCACTTGTCCCCGTCCAAGTTGTTCCCCCCCAAATAGTTCTTCTCATAGTTGCTCCTCTCCAACTTGTTTTTCTTCATCATAGTCGGCTGCGTTACTGTTTTGTCCCGTTTGAGTTAAAACCATAAAGGTCGTTTTACTTACACATTTTTATGCGAAGCTACTGGTTCGTTTTGAACGAGAATAAAATGGTAACTGAAATTTATCATTATCTAGTGGATAAAATTTACGAGAACATAATGATATGAGTACTTATCATACCAACAAGTAAGAAAACATTTCGATAATGTTATATTAAAATTTTATTCTCGTGATTTAAGGCCTGTGTTTAATCGATGAATACTATTATAACATTTTGTAACTCCGTGAAATAAGTCTATAAAAATCCCAAAAAAATTGAGCAGATGTATTACCACACATAGATGACAAAAATGGCATAACACTAAAACTAAGATATTGGCAGTTATCATTTTATTCTGCGGGGACGGCGATATAAAGCTGAACAGTTTGTTTGATTGGTTGAATGCACTAAACTCAGGTACCACTGGTATGAATTTATAAAAATCTTTATGTGTTGGATAGTCCATATATCAAGGAAGACTATAGGCTATATCACTTCAGGAGAGCAGAGCAGTAATAATAAATCTCACTAAATCGGGCAAATATTCATACATTTTTGTAATAGTAATAAGCAACGGGAGTCAGGTCAAATCAAGTCAGCTAGTAATTTATAGTGGTTGACGACAAACTGTGCTAATGAATAGTAGAACAGAAGAATTAATTATTTTCTGTCTCAAAGATCAATACACTCTTTTTTATGAGAAGTGGTCCACTCACATACTTCCCAATTCTGACTAAGCAATAGATATGTATAGACGTTGCCCAGCACATGATCATAGTAGCACAGTGTGGGGATACCCATTAAAATTCCTCGGCTACCTATCTGCTCTATTTGGGACCTTTTAAATTCACCAAAATAAATATTCATGTTCATATCGATGAAGGTATATGCAGAAATATCACATACCTACTTTATTAGTAATTGGTCTTATGTCATATTTGGTGAGCCTATAATGATGTTGAGATGGATATTAGAGCAATGCAATTTTTGCAGTCTGGAACAATTGCCAGTGGTTCAAAATGATTCTTAAGATATATATACATAAAAAATAATTAAATTAAAATGGCTGAGAAAGTGTAAGGGGCATCACCAAGATCTTTTGTAACGTTGTAAAACGTCACATTGGAATGTCCTTGTTAGTCTTGGGATTTAGAGAGAGAAAAGAGTAGAATGTTGACTCTTTCTCCCTACTTGTCATCGAATTTATATAATTTACGTTTTGAGTAGTCAGAATGCTTTAAATGTCTTAGCCTGTTCTTAGAACGAAAGAAATAAAATAGTTTTGTCAATTTGGTCAATGTCTTGGCAGCCATGCCAACGAAAAAGTATTTAATAAATTGGAACGTCATTCGCCTAGCTACCAGCGACGACAAAAAGATGTCGTCGTAAATGTATTTTTAAAACTTCGCTAAAAAGAAGTAATCTTTTATAAATTGTATATGGAAGTTCACGCCTGTGAATTCTTATAAATGGTTATACCAAAATAACTATGTATTTCGGTAAGAACTTTGGATTTTTGGAACCACGTTTCTAACCTTGGTGATCTTTAGTATTTTGACGAAAGATTATTCGTTTGTTTACAGCTAATTACGAAGTTTGGAGCGGCGTTAATGGAATATTTGCCTGCTCTCTAAGATTTATTGGTTTTTCGTTCTCTTTATGTGTTCAAATCACGAACAAATCTCCAATTGTTTTTCCAAATCTAATGGAACTAATTCTTTTCTTTGCAGCTGAACAAGCACTTTTTTATATTGACTTTATTCTCGGATGAAATTTGCCATAAATGCTGACCATGTGGTTTCGGGCTCGTCATTCTCGTGGAGACGGCACCTGTCGCGGTCTGCAGATGTGATTTCGAATCTCGTGGTAATTTAACCACGCCTTCAGGTACCTAGTTAAAATTGTTTTTGTGTAGATTAATCTAGTAATGATGCACGACTCAATGATTAGGTCCATGTAATGACTCCATGATTAGACTCAACGATTTACGACTCAAAGATTTGTGTGTTTTGATCATGTTACAATATATATTTTGACTTATAAGCTGGCATTATGCTGGATCTCACTATTCTAAATTTCACGCCTCAACCCTGTGAATAGTTAATCTTTAGCTTACTAAATCACTGGAATAGATTATACCAATAGTGATAATGTATATAATGTATATTCAATCAATTCGCCTATAAAAATATAGAAACTTTCTTCTAGAGAGGTATTCCATTATTGTTGGTTCCTGCTCTTATGATTAGAAGCTCAATCTCTATCGCCGATATCCGTGTGCATAAAGTTGGTAGGACTTATCCTCCTGGCGCCTGAACCAAGTTATAACTTTTGTTAGTTCATGTCTCTGTAATAAGACAATTGTAATATTATTATTACACTTTATATATTTATTTTATATAAGTTTATTTAGAAAACTAACAGGGATACAGTAATATAGTACAAAATTTGTTTTACACTCTAGTATGGCCAAAAATAGGTTTCCTGCATAACAAGCATTGTGTAAATCAATACAAACGAACTAAAAAGTAAACTTGTTTAAGTTACGTACAGAAGTAATTTGTTATATTATTAGTATTTGGTTAGTGTTTATTGGTAATATTTATCTATACTTAGCTTCATAGTATAAATTAGGTCTTGTAAAATAAATGAAAATTATGAGAGTTGCAGCGTCACAGCATAATCACGAGACATAATGTACGGTGTGTGATTAAATATAAACAAAAAGAGATTAATAAACTCACCCTTCAATTAATGTGGTATGTTGTATCATCCACAAGTCACACATAGATCTTGATATCAATGAAAAGGCTATAAGCATCATGAATCCACTTTCTTTGGACCATACAGAAGGCATCATAATCTTCCATAGTGCTTTCAATTCAGCAATAAACCTTGCATCGACTTGAGCCCTGGGTCCTTTCTTATTTTTTTCTTTTATCATATACTGTATTTGTTCTTCAGGTGATAAGCGGTTAGATTTAGATATTCTTTTTTCACTGAAAATAGCAATATATATGTAAACTAGATGCTATTTCTCAATTACAACATTATTTTTAAATATCTCTAGGTATATATAATTCATGTTAAAGCACTTGAATTATTCTGTTGCCAATCACACATTGAGAATTTAAAAAAAAAAATAGCAGATCAAGACTGTAATAATAATGCATACTGAAAAATTAGATATAGTACATAACTATGTTGGTCAGTTTTAGTCAATAAATTACAATACAATTATCATTTTACCGTGAGTTCATGGATTTCTTTAAAGCCCAGGCACCGAGTGCAGCAGAGGCTGCTATAGCAATTTTCACATCAGTCCGAGAAGTTAGTTTACTAAAATTAGGTGCCATTTCAGAGTTCCAACTTAATTATATTTTCAAAAACATTTATCACACTGAAGACACACGTATCACCACACCGAGTATTGAACACTCACTTCATTCAGGATTATGAAATCAAATTTTAAAATTACAAATTGTGAGTGGTCTAATCGTACGATTTCAATTTATACGTCATACGACTAGTGATGATTCAATACAAGTAAGTACTCGTTACTTTGTTACGATACCGAGTACTGTTTGTATCGAATCATTTATATCGATAACTACTTGGTATCGACAGGTAAGTACTTGTATCAAATCGATTCGTCGCTTATATCTCTACAGCGAGTTTTGTCTCCTAAATATTTACAACAATTGATCTTTTCAAGAATCGTATCAAAATAGGAGTTTTTGTTTAATCAATTATTCATTATATAAAACATAAAAGAATGTAATGTCCAATTTTGTTAAAATAACTAATTTAAATAATCTATTTATAAAAAAGCAGAAACTGACGAAGTGATCAATTTATGCACAGTTGAAACCCCTAGGTTTAGAACCATAATATTGTACCCAAATATTTCACAAGTGATGTAGGTGTGCACTAAGAAAGGATTTTTGAAAATTCAATCCCTAAGGGGGAAAGGCGTTGCAAAGTTGTATGAAACAGCGTGTTCTTTTGTGGATTTTTTCAATTAATTGTAGAGGTAGTTATCACGCTGGAGTTAATCCACCTAGTCTACTTTTTATTCTGGGATCAAGTTACTAAGTGAATTGATTAATGAAGAGTAAACAACGCAGGCGTTCATGAAGAGTAAGCCGCTGGCGTATTCTAGTAAAATATCTGAAAATAACATTAACATGCTTCATAATTTGCATAAAACTCGTTAGTATCGATACTTATCAATACTTGTGTGAGTACTATCGCAAGATGATTAGAGTAGTATTCATTTGAGCAGGTATCGAAACTTTCACGGTATTGAATCATCCGAAGCATCACTACATACGACGTCAGAATCAGTCAATTTTTTTTATAATTATTTTATGGCCTGGTTCCGAACACCTTTTAGCCAAATCTTATTTTTTGGGCGTATTTTAGTAAAATATCTGAAAATAACATTAACATGCTTCATCATTCATTAAGATTAATGAAGAAGAAAACAAGCTAATTACAATCACAGGTAGTGCAAGAATAGTACATTTTTTTTTTGGAAATATTTTATTTTCTGGTTCCTAAGACCTTTTAGTAAAATCTTAATTCATATTTCTTCAATCTTCTTTCTTATTATCTATAATGTCTCCGTCCTCTACGTCTTAGTCAAGTCTAGTCTTAAGTCAAGGTCGTCTCACCCCAGTGAAATGGTGGTTGTTATACTGAGGTTTTCAGTTGGGTTTATCGTCGTCAGGCCTTGTCGTCAGCAGGTGCACCGCTAGTACTTGAGGCCGCTTGGTATTTGTAGTTTCTTGGTGGAGCTCGTTCCACACAATTTAGCAGTATTTTATGTATTCTCCCTTTATGTAAGAAGTTTTCCACTGGTGAATAAAGCAGCTGCTGTGCTCAATAAAGCAGCAAAGAAATGACTAGAAAGAAAGAAGAAAGAAAAAAAGAAACGTTTAATTGATACAAATTACAATCAGAAAGTTACCAATTATTTGCTAAATCTATTTTAGATATGTAATATTAACGTATCAATAAGGCCACAGCTCAGCATTTGCTAAGTGTGTAAAAGTACACACTAGGCGCTGGTTTTCAGCTGCCGCCCAGAGATATGGCACATGTTAACTTAAAAATAATTACATTTCAATAATTCTAATTAGATACATAATATATCAAAAATAACAATAAAATACATACGAGTATATTAAAATAAAACAGATAAAGGATTTGACATAAAATACATACATAAGAGGTTGGAAAAGAATACTATAAAGGCACTATCCAAATAAATCTGTTGGAACATTTTTTCCCTATATTATAGCACACAAGGTTACTATCAAGTTTTCAAATTTCTTTGGATGCAGTAACAAAAATAATTTAAATTTTCTTTTAAAAGTGAAAATACCACCACTATTTTTTATTGGAGGTGGGATGTTATTCCAACACTTGAATGCAGAGTAACAGAAACTTCCTCTAAAAGCAACAGCGCTATGATGAGGGATCGATTACAACTGGTAACAATTTCATCGGCCAGATGTCCACCTCAGTTTAATAAAGAGATAGTGCGATTTCTTCGATTGAATGATTCCTAATAAAAGACTTGCCATATATTATTTTCTGCGCGCTTCCATCTTAAGTATGCTACTTCGATTAGGTAAAGGTGTCACATGAGACCTTTTAGGCATCGCCTAGCGCATGCCTTTTGTAGTCTCTGAACTAGACGCTTAGTTCGAGATAAGAGCCGTGGACCGTACACTGCATCTGCATAATTTAGCCTGGACAAAATTATACTTTCAACTTTAAAGGGCCGTGCTCGATACAACACTCTAAGCCTATAGAAGCAATTGCACACAACTTTTGAAATATGCTTCTCAAACCGTGGGTCATGGTTCATAATAAGCTCCAGATTACGTACCTCAAAAACTCACTGAAATGGCTGCCCCATCAATTTAAGCGGACTACCATTTAAGGGGATTGCGTTTATTTGACTTTTAGTACCGAAATTAAAATGAATCTCTCTGAATCCGCTCAAGACCAAACCGAATATTTGGTCTTGAGCGGATTCAGAAAAAGGGCGTTCCGTTTAGACCATTCCACCACTCTGTCCAAATCACTACAATTTTTTTGAATAGCCACTTCGTAGTCTACCGTAGACTACCGTATTGTATGACTGTGAGAACTAAAGTATCACCTGCACGTTCGTCGTACAGTGGAGCAATTAATAGGTACGTTACTCCAGATCTGGATTTATATACACCCCTTGCACCTTACTGTACTGCACACACCAGGTACCTACTGCCACGTACGTTAGTACTAGGTACGTTAGTGTATTCCTGTGGTACTGACTGTACACAGGAGTTTAATGTAATACTTCAAACATAAATGAAAAGGTATAAATTGAAGATGAAGTAAAACGTATTGTAGGCTGTATCAATTATTTTATTTGCGCAGTCAATCATCTCGTTAGAAATTACATAAAGCTATTTTCAATAATTTAGTTACCATACCTAAAGACTATATTTACAATATGTACAAAACAATAAGCATAATGACTAGATACATTTAATACTTTAGATTCAGTCTACTTCTTCCACGGTCGGGCCGGAATAGTTTTGATACTGTTGTTGTTGCTGCTGACGGCAGTTCTGAGTTTGTGGTCCAGACGTACCGGTACTTTGAGAGTGCATTTTGCTCATAAGAGATGAACAGGCGCGCTGAAGTTCGCTAAGCTTGTCTGTAAGTTCGTCCTTTTCAGCAAGAGAGTTGTTGTCAAGCCAGCGTAATGCTTCATCGCACCTTTGTCGTGCTGTCGTCTTGTCTTCCTCACTGAATTTATCACCAGCATCATCTAGTGCCTGCTTCACACTAAATATGTAAGCCTCTAACTGGTTGCGGGCTGCAACTCTTTCACGTTGCCGTTCATCTTCGTCTTTGTATTTTTCTGCTTCGGCTAGCATACGGTCAATCTCGGCTTGTGATAAACGGCCTTTATCGTTCTTGATTACAATATTCTTAGTGATTCCAGTGCTATTCTCTTTAGCAGATACGTTCAGGATTCCATTCGCATCCAAATCAAAGGTGACATCGATCTTGGGCACACCGCGTGGTGCCGGCGGAATACCAGTCAGGTCGAAACGACCTAATAAGTTGTTGTCTTTAGTCATAACTCGTTCCCCTTCGTATACTTGGATTGTGACTGCTGGTTGATTGTCGGAATAAGTAGTGAAGGTTTGTGATTGCGTGCATGGGATCTTGGAGTTTCTTTCAACGATTTTGGTCATTACACCACCAGCTGTCTCAATGCCTAATGACAGCGGTGAAACATCTACCAGTAGTACGTCTTGGATCTTGGAATGCTGTTCGCCGCTTAATATGGCAGCTTGTACTGCCGCACCATATGCAACCGCTTCGTCTGGATTGATAGATAGGTTTAATTTTTTACCACAAAAGAAGTTTTGCAGCATGTTTTGGATCTTGGGAATGCGCGTTGAACCTCCAACGAGCACAACATCATGGATCGAGCTCTTGTCTAATTTAGCGTCATTGAGGGCTTTTTCAACAGGTTCCAAAGTACCACGGAAGAGGTCTGAGTTCAGTTCTTCAAAGCGAGCTCTTGACACTCTTGTGTAGAAATCAATCCCTTCATATAACGCGTCTATCTCGATGGAGGCCTCTGTGCTAGATGAGAGGGTACGTTTGGCGCGTTCAGCAGCTGTTCGCAATCTACGAAGCGCACGTGGGTTGTTGCGAATGTCCTTGTGGTACTTGCGTTTGAATTCATCGGCGAGGTGACTCACCAACCGATTATCGAAATCTTCGCCACCGAGATGCGTATCTCCTGCAGTCGCCTTAACTTCAAATAGAGAGCCTTCGTCGATGGTCAGGATAGAGACGTCGAAGGTGCCGCCACCGAGGTCAAAGATGAGGACATTGCGTTCTCCTTTAAGATTCTTATCCAAACCGTATGCAAGTGCAGCGGCTGTAGGCTCGTTGATAATTCGAAGAACGTTCAGACCTGCAATAGCTCCTGCGTCCTTCGTGGCCTGGCGTTGTGAATCGTTGAAGTATGCTGGTACCGTGATCACTGCATCTCGAACTGAAGTACCTAGATAGGCTTCCGCTACATCCTTCATTTTGCTCAGCACCATGCTACTGATCTCCTCTGGGGCGAATCTCTTTGTCTCTCCTTTGAATTCTACTTGTATCTTTGGTTTGCCGCCATCTGATATTACTTTAAAGGGCCAGTGCTGCATGTCCAGCTGAATTTTGGGGTCATTAAACTTGCGACCAATGAGTCGCTTGGCGTCGAAGACTGTGTTGTTTGGATTAAGTGCTACCTGGTTTTTAGCCGCATCGCCAATCAGTCGTTCTGTATCCGTAAATGCAACATAGGATGGTGTCGTCCTGTTTCCTTGATCGTTGGCGATGATTTCCACATTGCCGTGCTGCCAAACTCCAACACAAGAATAAGTCGTTCCCAAATCAATTCCTATGGCTGGCATGGTTTATTTTACTTTTCTGTGTTTAGAACAAAAACTTCAATAACTCGATAATTGTAACTTGTAAGAATTTTCCGGGTTTTAACCCACTCGCGTTCTTTCGTCTCTTCACTTATTTGTATTTTCAAATACTGAATAATTTGGCGCGCTCCACCGCTCTTTATATACCCCACCAATAGCGTTGCAGAATAATCTCGAAGTTTCGCGAAGCACCAATGAAACTTCTCACAGGGCAGATCATTCTCGAACTTTTATTTTAAACTAGCCAATCAGAACCGTAGATAGAGATAGATATATATTGCATTAATAGTAAATGTCACTTTAGTAATACCAGTAGAAAATATTACCCTTAACTAGTGGAAAATCGGCTGCTAAGGGATATTTGAAGTTATTTAAAATAATAATGCCACGTTAAGCTGTTGGTCCCGGTTGCCAGTAGTAAGGCATTAAGCCAAGTTGAAGGCCATATGGGCGGCTTGAAAAATTTCAACAGCAGGAAGCCACAACCTGCGTCTGCCTATTTCAACACGACAATGGGTTCATCACATTTTACGTGGGACAGGAATACACACTGTGAAAAGTGGGCGTATAATATGTCTCTGCCAATCACGACTTAGTAAGTCAGTATTAATAACTTTGGGCTAGATGGCACTGTGTGAAAAGTGTCCCACAATATTTCTCGTCGTAAGGTTCAGTGGCAGACAATTCCCTAGGTTTTAAGTCCGCCTGTAGGTATTTTGTGCTAAAGACTGAAATAAATAAATAGTATTTAAAAGCCACTTCATGCATTTCTGACAGAAAAACAGTATTTGTTTGTAAGTACTAGAGAATACAGTAGATAGAGAAAAGAGTAATTAGGAAGAGTATACAGTACTTATTATAATTATGTGTACCACCTAGTGTCATTTATCAACAGTGTAAACAAATTGTTCATCTTATACGATCATGCATGGTGAAGAGATCAAAACGTTCAAAATATTTTTTACTACATGGGTACATTAGCTAATTTAAGTAACGAAAGAAAATATCGAAGCTGGTATACTAAAGTTGTATTGATTCGAGAGTATTCGAGTATCAGTTATCTAATCCATCTCTTTCTTTCATTGCGGCAACATTAGGACCGATTGTTCTCGAAAATGTTGTCCCCTTCTCTCCCTTATATTGCTCTCTTTGTTCTTTAATTTGTCGTCTCTTTTATGCGGTATGGAAAATTCCAGAATTATAACTCTGCAAAGTTGAGAATGATTATTTGTTGTGTTGTGTAGAACGTTTTTAACTAATCATTTAGATTCAGTTGGTTTATATGATGGTTTGAGGGGGGACTGCGTAACTCGTAACTACTATATATAGCGAAACATGGTGGGGAATTTGCGAGAAACCATTTTCAAGTCGGGTGGTGAGGTCGATTTATACCACGTATATTAGGATGGCATAGTGGTAGGACCAGACAGGCCCTTAAAATGTAGACCATAGGATTTTGCGGCTAAGAAATTGTTTTAAAAATGTAAATTATAGCATGGAGTTAGCTAAAGGAACAAGACGTGGCAAGTCCCGTTAGTTTAAGATGGCGGAGTCATCGCCCGGTTGACAAGTACTGCGTAAATCCTCTAAATTGAGTAAAAAAACATAGAAAGACGTTTTTACGGACAAAATGTGAGGTAAGGTTCTCTTATGTACTTATTTTTTATAACATTAGGTAAGTTTTTGACTTATTTACCCTAATATAACTTAGGGTATGTTAGATCATGAAAAGTTGCTATGATGTGGTTGTGTGTTAATTTTATTCAAGTATTTTTATTATTATGTACGATTTGAATCTATTTAATTATGTTCCTAAGTTGCAACCCTAGGTTCTACAAATATTTTGTTTAAGTTATCAGTCTCAAATTGCGTATATTTCTTTGTATGTAAATTTGCCGACAAATTCAATATAGCAGTGTTGTACTCGACCTTCAGTCTTTGTTATTGCAATATTATTTCATCGGGTTATCAAGTAACAGCTGTTTCGAGGTACTTCAATAACAAGCATTTTAGTAGATAATTGAAAGCGGTTTCTAGTTGAAAATTGTGTTAATGATTATTCTAACCTTGCCGGATTTGAGTACGACAACCGGATAGAAAATTTTCCCAATTGTTAGAAGAACAATAGGCGCCTGCTTAACTACGCAGTTAGGGTAAGGATGATCTCATTATGAGATAATAATAGCTATGTTTAAAAATATAAAGGTAATAACTCAAAACAAGACGTTCAATGAGATACTATTTATTATATATTTTTTTATTCTAGTAGATTTTCGTTACTGCGCAGTTAGGTATGTCAGGAAATATTTTAGGAGGAAAAATTAGTTCGACAAATAATTATGTCTTTACTTAAATAGGGCATGGTACCTAGGTATTTATATACACCAAACCTACTTATTATTATATACACCAAAGAATACCTACGTTGTAGAGGATACAGTAGGTTATAAATAATATTTTGAAGATCACTTGTCTTGTTAAGGTACACATTATACGTAAAACAGATAGCGCATATCTACCTATTTTAGAAATTAACGGACGATCGTTATAAAAATGGCGTCTTCGACCTTCGTCGTCTCTTTGACTTGTATTTTTTGCTAATTATACAATTTTACTATTCTGGTTTATTTTCCAAATAGAATAGGTTTACGTTTTTCTTTTGATGTGGATTGAAATACTCGTCAATTTGACTTAAATTTCGGAGCGGTGAGATTTAGGCTATGTAATTTTTTTATCAATGAGGTGGCACATCAGCATACCTATGATGGAATAAGCAACCCCATTTTATTCAATATTATGGTTATCTTTTCTTTAACAGTGATACTAAATAGGTGGTTAGTTAAATTAATCGTCAGATAAAATTCAATATGGTGTGAGATGGAGTTAAATTAAAGTTAGAATTCAATTAATGGTGTTTAAATAAACATTAAATTAGATAAAATTAACTGTATGAAACTCCATTAATTTAAATTATTTGAGTTGGGTAGAATTATTCCATACGTAGTTTAGATTAATCAATACGAGTTCATAGATCATCAATACGGAGTTAGTAGAATTCAGTTCGAAAATTCAGGATTAATTACTTAAATTTATTAACTGACTATAATAACAATAATAATGTAATTGTTTCTTGTCATGAAAACCAGTTATGGACTAATTATATATTATAATAAATTATGAACTAGTGTAGTTTAGATTAATCAATACGAGTTCATAGATCATCAATACGGAGTTAGTAGAATTCAGTTCGAAAGATCAGGATTAATTACTTAAATTTAATAACTGACTATAATAACAATAATAATGTAATTGTTTCTTGTCATGAAAACCAGTTACGGACTAATTATGTATTATATTAAATTATGAACTAGTGTAGAAATAATGTACACGGTTATGGCAAAAGGCCTCAAGTCGGCTATACTCGTAAGTTGAATGTTGAAAATTTTAGAATAGAACAAATGAAACAGAGCTAACTACAACTTTTAAGAATATAATGAATCACATAAATAAGCTTAATTATACAATCTCAAATCTAACTTATCAAATATAATAGACGATTGTGAATAGCAATAGTAGGTAATAAAAATATATGAAAAAGTAAGCATAATAGATAATTGCTTTAAAAAAATAATAGGCAAGTACGTAACATAGATTCTTAAATTAGACGGTGAAAAATTACCCAATAGATTTGCTCGTCGTTGTAGTCGTTTGCTCGTCGTTTCTTAAGAGGCATTGATGAAACATCGTTTTATATCTAGGTACACCTATTAAACTGTGTAGTAAGAGAAAGGAAACCAGGAAGGTTATACGAGAAATCAAAATCTGTTTTAAATACCATCTAATTAACAACGAAATCTAAATCTAATTAACAATGAAATCCTAAGAGTAATTTTTGCGCACAAGTTTTAATTAGTATTCTACAGTTCGTTAGCGTTATCAAAGTAATTGAAATTAGAATGCACTGTACGTTGAGATTCATTTTTTTCTCATTTCATTAGTATATCATAAAAAAGTGTATTTCAAACAAGGTACATACAGTACTTAGCTATAATAATTAACATATAGGTAAAAGACGTACTTAACGACACGTCATCTTTGCGTTTCAAGGGTATTTCATAATATATTTTAGTTGGTTTTCGTAAAAAAGGTACATAATTATTTATGTAATTAGTCAAACGATATAGTTTCTTTTAACTTCAAAGAGTTTTAACAAATGTTTGTTTTGTAATATATATTACTTTATTTGAACAAAACTGTTTCACATGCGTTTCGTGATACTATTTGGAAGACATTTTTGACAGTTTCTTTTCAAAAGAATTCTATCCTTTCGGGATAAGGTACTTAAATATAAAAAAAAATATAATTTAACGTAATTAATGTAATATAAGTAGACTACCTAGTTATGAGTAGGCGATAGTAGAGCGTCGTATCATAATGAGATATTGGATTTGGATACGCATGATTTTGTTACTTTAGTTCTACGATAAATTAGGTACTTAGGGTACGAAAATAAGTGTCAGACTAATGCGTAAAATGTTAATTATTGCATAGGTAAACATATATAAAGCTTGGTTAAGCATATTAAAAAAAGAAAATCTACAGAAAACTATTTAATTAAATCCGTCCGCCCTACGCGTCAAATTCTATAACGACAATCATTACTTTTTTAGGGTTTTGGATACTAAATATCCAAAACCCTTTTTTATTACTTTAGGTCTAAGGCAAATAACTTAGGGCATGGAAATTTGTGTCAGACTATTAAGAGGTATCACATTATTTAGAGTTGCGAGAAGTATATTTTTTTACTTAAGTTCTACTGCAAATCAGTTGGCGAAAACTGTGACTGCCCTATGTGGAAGTTTATACAACGAAATCCTTTATTCAGGGTTTGTAATGTTTGAATACGATTTTTTTTATTACTCAAAATCTACGGCAAATTATGTAGGGTATGGAAATTTATTTCGGACTAAAGTGGAAAAATTATACTGTTGGACATATATCACAATATTTAGAATATTTAGAATTTGTATAGGCATATTTTAATATCATATTATTTAGATAGGCTAAGTATCACATTATTTTGAGTTGCGATACGTAATTATATATTATTAACTTAAGTTCAGCAGCAAATTATTTAGCGAAAACTGTGTCGGCCCCATGTGTAAGTTTCTCTAACGAAAGGCGTTACTCTATTAAAGTTATGTTAGGTTAGGTTCTTATTACTTAGTCTACAGCAAATTATTTAGAGTTTGTAAATTTATGACACACTAAAGCAGAAAGGTACATGGTTTTGGATAATCTATATCGAATCTATAACGAAAGGTGTTACTTTATTAGGGTTATGATACGCAAGTTTTTATTACTTAAAGTCTAAGTTATATTATTAAGAGTATGAAAATTTGTGTCAGATAAAAGCGATAAAGGTATATTGTTGAATAGGTATCACATTAATTAGAGTTGCGATATTTATATTTAATCACTTTAGTTCCACGTCAAATAAGTTAGCAATAATCTGTGTCGGCCCTTTGTGTAAGTTTCTACAACGAAAGGCGTTCCTTTGTTTAGGGCTTAGTTACGCATGCTTTTATTACTTTAGATTTACGGCAAATTATTTATGGTATAGAAATACTAAAATAGACTATTAGTAAATAAAGTAAAGTACAAAAATAAAATAAAGTGGATAATATGTTGGTGCACAATATTTTGAGTTAGGATTGGCATATTTTATTTTTATTATGATACACAGGTTCTAATTACTTAGTCTTCAGCAAATTATTTAGAGTTTATAAATTTATGTCAGACTGAAGCGGATAAGGTATATTGGTCGATAGGTATCACATTATTTAGAGTTATGATACGTACTTATATTATTTAACTTAAGTTCTACTGAAAATTATTTAACGGAAAGTGTTTAAACATTAATTAGGACATTAATTAGAGTTGCGATATATTATTTTACTTGAGCTCTACGGAAAATTAGTTAGCATAAAACTGTGTCTGTAAGTTTCTATAACGAGAGACGTTACTTTGTTTAGGGCTTGAATACGCATGATTTTATTACTTAAATTCTACTGCAAATTATATATCGTATAGAAATATTAAAATAGACTAGTTAGACCAAATAAAATAAAGTGGAATATATGTTAATGCACAATATTTTGAGTTAGGATTGGCATTTTACTAAAGTTCTACGGTTAATTGTTTAGCGAAGACTATGTCGGCCCTATGTGGAAGTTTGTATAACGAAAGGTGTTACTTTATTAGGATTATGATACGCAGGTTCTTATTACTTAGTCTACAGCAAATTATTTAGTTTATAAATTTATGTCAGTGTAAAGCGGAAAAGGTATATTGGTCGATAGGTATACGTACTTATATTATTTTACTTTAGTTCTATAACAAATTATTTAATGAAAAATGTGTCGGTGCTATATGGAATTTTCTAAAACGAAAGGTGTTACTTTTTTAGGCTGTAAAAAGCATGTTCTTATACCTGAAATCTACGGCAAATTATTTAGAGTATGGAAATTCTTGTGACACTAAGACGGAACAAGTATATTGTTGGATAGGTATCACATTATTTAGAGTTGCGATACGTACTTAAATTATTTGACGTAAGTTCTACAGCAAATTATTTAACGGAAACTGTTTAAACATTAATTAGAACATCAATTAGAGTTGCGATATATTATTTTACTTAAGTTCTACGGAAAATTAGTTAACATAAACTGTGTCGGCCCTATGTGTAAGTTTCTATAACGGAAGGTGTTACTTTGTGTAAGGTTTGGATACGCATGATTTTATTACTTTAGTACTACGGCAAATTATTTGGGGATGGAAATAATAAAGTTAGACTAAAATAGACTAAAGTTCTACGGTAAATTAGTTAGCGAAATCTGTTGGCCCTATGTTGAAGTTTCTATAACGAAAGGTGTTACTTTATTAGGATTATGATACGCAGGTTATAATTACTTAGTCCACAGCAAATTATTTGGAGTTTATTAATTTATGTCAGAATAAGGCGGAAAAGGTATATTAGTCAATAGGTGTAACATTATTTAAAATTAGGATAGGAATATTTTTTAATTTTACAGTTCTACGTTTAATTATTTAGCGAAGACTGTGTCGGCCCTATATGGAAGTTTCTATAACGAAAGGCTTTACTTTATTAGGCTGTGATACGCATGATCTTATATCTGAAATCTACGGCAAATTATTTAGAGTATGGATTTCGTGTCAGACTAAGGCGGAAAATGTATATTGTAGGATAGGTATCACATTATTTAGAACTAAAATAGGTATATTGTTTTACTTAAGTTCTACGGTTCATTATTTAGCAAAGTCTGTGTCGGCCCTAAGTGGAAGTTTCTAAAACGAAAGGCGTTACTTTATTAGGCTGTGATACGCATGTTCTTATACCTGAAATCTACGGCAATTTAATTAGAGTATAGAAATTTGTGTCGGACTACGGCGGAAAAAGTATATTGTTGGATAGGTATCACATTATTTAGAGTTGCGATCCGTACTTATATTATTTAACTTAAGTTCTACGGCAAATTATTGATCAGAAAATGTTTAAACATTCATAAGGAAATTAATTAGAGTTGCTATATATTATTCTACCTAAGTTCTACGGTAAATTAGTCAGCGAAAACTGTCCTATGCCCTATGTTGAAGTTTCTAGAACGAAAGGCGTTCTTTATTAGGGTTATGATACGCACGTTTTTATTACTTAAAGCCTACGGCAAATTATTTAGTGTATGGAAATTTGTGTCAATCCAGAGCAGAAAACGTATATTGTTGGATAGGTATCATATTATTTAGAGTTGAGATAGGTTTACTTTTATACTTTAGTTCTACGGCAAATTTGTTAGTGTTGATGTTTCCATAACCAAAGGTGTTACTTTATTAGGGTTATGATAAACACGTTTTTTATTACTTAAAGTCTAAGTCAAATTATTTAGAGTGTAAACATTTGTGTCAGACAAAAGTGAAAAGGTATATTGTTGAATAGATATTACAATAATTAGTGTTGCGATAGGTATATTGTGTTACTTAAGTTCTTCGGCAAATTAATTAGCGAAAACTGTGTTTGCACTACGTTTTAGTTTTGGATTGGATATGCATGATTTTATTACTTTAGTATTACGGCAAATTATTTAGGGAATTAAAATACTAAATTTTAATTAAAATAGATCATAGTTTTACGGCTAATTATTTAGCGAAAACTATTTCGGCCCTATGTCCACATAGGGCCGAAATAGTTTATTTTAGAAAGACGTTATTTTATTAAGTTATAATACGACTCTTTTTATTACGTACAACCTACGGAAAATTATTTAGTGTAACGAAATTTGTGTCAATTCAAAGCGGAAAACGTATATTGTTGCATAGGTATCATATTACTTCGAGTTGTGATAGGTATATTGTTTTACTTAAGTTCTACAGCAAATTATTTAACAAAAACTGTGTCGGCCCCATGTGTGAGTTTCTTTAACGAAAGGCGTTACTCTATTATATAATTATGATACGTGGGTTCTTATTACTTTGTCTACAGCAAATTATTTAAAGTTTGTAAATTTTTGTCAGACTCAAGCGGAACAGGTACATTATTCGATAGGTATATCATTATTTAGAACTAGGATAGGTATATTTTTTATTATAGTTCTACGGAAAACTATTTAGCGAAAGTTGTGTCGGCCCTATGTGGAAGTTTCTTTAACGAAAAGCGTTACTTTATTAGGCTGTGATACGCATGTTCTTATTTATAAAATCTACGGCATATTATTTAGAGTATGGAAGGTTGTGTCAGACTAAGGCTGAAAAAAGTAAATTGTTGGATAGGTATCACATTATTTAGAGTTGCGATACGTACTTATATTATTTTACTTAAGTTCTACGGCAAATTATTTCGCGAAAACTGTATCGGCCCTATGTGTAAGTTTCTATAACGCTTTATTAAGGTTATGATACGTAGGTTCTTATTTCTTAGTCTACAGCAAATTATATAGAGTTTGTAAAAGGTACATTCTTGGATAGGTATAACATTATTTAGAAGTAGGATAGGTATATTTTTTTACTTAAATTCTACGGTAAATTAGTTAGCGAAAACTGTGTCGGCCCTATGTTGAAGTTTCTATAACGAAAGGTGTTACTTTATTATGGTTATGATACGCACGTTTTTATTACTTAAAGCCTACGGTAAATTATTTAGAGTATGAAAATTTGTGTCAGGCATACGAAAAAGTATATTGTTAATTATGTATCAGATTAATTAGTGTTGCGATAGGAATTTTTTTTTACTTTAGCTGTACGGAAAATTATTTAGCGAAAACTGTGTCAGCCCTTTGTGGAAGTTTCTATAACGAAAAGCGTTACTTTATTAGGCTGTGATACGCATGTTCTTATATATAAAATCTACGGCAAATTATTTAAAGAATGTAAGATTGTGTCAGACTAAGGCGGAAAAAAGTATATTGTTGGATAGGTATCACATTACTTAGAGTTGCGATACGTACTTAAATTATTTTACTTAAGTTCTACGGCAAATTATTAGCGAAACCTGTGTTGGCCCTTTGTGTAAGTTTCTTTAACGAAAGACGTTAATCTATTATATAATTATGATACGTGGGTTCTTATTACTTTGCCTACAGCAAATTATTTAGTTCGTAAATTTCTGTCAGACTAAAGCGGAAAATGTACATTGTTGGATAGGTATAATATTATTTAGAACTAGGATAGGTTTATTTTTACTTAAGTTTTACGGTAATTTAGTTGGCGATAACTGTGTCGGCCCTATGTTGAAGTGTCTATAACGAGAGGTGTTACTTTTTAGGGTTACAATATAATACGCTCGTTTTTATTACTTAAAGTTTACTATAAATTATTTAGAAATTTGTGTCAGATAAACTAAAAAAGTATATTGTTGAATAGGTATCAGATTAATTATTGTTGCGATAGGTATAATTTTTTACTTTAGATCTACAGAAAATTATTTAGCGAAAACTGTGTCGGCCCAATGTGGAAGTTTCTATAACGAAAGGCGTTACTTTATTAGGCTGTGATACGCATGTTCTTATACTTAAAATCTACGGCTAATTATTTAGAGTATGAAAATTTGTGTCAGACTACGGCAAAAAAAAGTAGTTTAATATTGGATAGGTATGACATTATTTAGAGCTGCGATACGTACTTGTATTATTGAACCTAAGTTCTACGGCAAATTAGTTAGCGAGAACTGTGTCGGCCCTATGTTGAAGTTTCTATAATAAAAGCAGTTGCTTTATTAGGATTATGATACGCAGGTTCTTATAACTTAGTCTACAGCAAATTATTTAGAGTTTGTAAATTTATGTCAGACCAAAGCGGAAAAGGTACATTGTTGGATAGGTATCACATTATTTATAACTACGATAGGTACATTTTTTGCTTAAGTTCTACGGTAAATTAGTTAGCGATAACTGTATCGGCCCTATGTTGAAAATTCTATACCGAAAAGTGTTACTTTAATAGGGTTATGATACGCACGTCTTTATTACTTAAAGTCTAGGTAAAATTATTTAGAGTATAAAAATAGTGTCACACTAAAGCAACAAAGGTATATTGTGGAATAGGTATCACATTAATTTGAGTTGCGATAGGCATATTTATTACTTAAGTTCTACGGAAAATTTGCTAGCGAAAATTGTTTCGGCCCTATGTGTAAGTTTCTATAACGGACGGCGTTGCTTTGTGTAGGGTTTGGCTATGCTTAATTTTATTTCTTTAGCACATCATTTTAGTATAGTTAGACAAAATATACTAAAGATCTACGGAAATTTATTTAGCAAAAACTGTGTCGGCCCTATGTGGAAGTTTCTATAACGAGAGGAGTTACTTTATTAGGCGCATGTTCGTATACATAAAATCTACGGCAAATTATTTTGAGTATGGAAATTTGTGTCAGACTAAGGCAGAAAAAAAGTTTATTCTTGGATAGGTATCACATTATTTAGAGTTGAGATAGATTTCATTACTTAAATTCTACGGTATTTTTTTTAGAGTATTAAAATTTGTGTCAGACAAACGAAATAGTATTTTATTTATAGGTATCGGATTAATTAGTGTATATTATATAGGTATGTTATTATATAGATAGGTATATTTTTGTACTTAAATTCTACGGAAAATTATTTGGCGAAAATTGTGTCTGCCCTATATGGAAGTTTCTTTAACGAAAGAAGTTTGTAAATTTCTGCCAGACTTAAGCGTAAAAGGAACATTGTTAGATAGGTGTCACATTACTTAGAATTAGAATAGGTATATTTTTTTACTTTAATTTTACTTAAATTAGTTAACAAAAACTGTGTCGGCTTTATGTTGATACGCACGTTTTTATTACTTAAAATCTAAAACAAATTATTTAAAGTGTAAAAATTTGTGCCAGACAAAACAGACAAAAGGGAATAAGGTATATTGTTGAATAGATATCACAATAATTAGCAATCATATAGTTTAACGAAAACTGTGTCGGCCCCATGTGGATTTTTTTTATAACGAAAGGCGTTACTCTATTATATAATTATGATACGTGGGTTCTTATTACTCTGTCTGCAGCAAATTATTTAGAGTTTATAAATTTCTGTCAGACTAAAGCGGATAAGGTACATTGTTGAATAGGTATAACATAATTTAGAACTAGGATAGGTATATATTTTTACTTTAGTTCTAGGGAAAACTATTTAGCGAAAACTATGTCGGCCCTATGTGGAAGTTTCTTTAACGAAAAGCGTTATTTTATTAGGCTGTGATACGCATGTTCTTATACATAAAATCTACGGCAAATTATTTACAGTATGGAAATTTGTGTCAGACAAAGGCGGAAAAAAGTTTATTGTTGGATAGGTATCACATTATTTAGAGTTGCGATACGTACTTATATTATCTTAACTAAGTTTAACGGCAAATTATTTTGCGAAATCTGTGTCGGCCCTATGTGTAAGTTTCTATAACGAAAGGCGTTACTCTATTAAGGTTCTGATACGTAGGTTCTTGGTCTACAGAAAATTATTTAGAGTTTGTAAATTTATGTCAGACTTAAGCGGAAAAGGTACATTGTTTGATAGGTGTTTCATTATTTAGAACCAGGATTGGTATATTTTTTACTTAAGTTCTACGGTAAATTAGTTAGCGAAAACTGGGTCGGCCCTATGTTGAAGTTTCTATAATTAAAGGTGTTACTTTATTAGGGTTATGATACGCACGGTTTTATAGCTTAAGTGTTAGACAAAAGTGGAAAAGATATATTGTTGAATAGGTATCTCATTAATTAGAGTTGCGATGAGTATATTTTTTTAAATTTAGTTTTAAGGCAAATTAGTTAGCAAAAACTGTGTCGGCCATACGTGTAAGTTTTTATAACGGAAAGCGTTACTTTGTGTAGGGTTCGATGCGCATGATTTTATTACTATAGTTCTACGGAAAATTATTTAGGAAAAGATAATACTAAAGTTAGATTAAAATAGACCAAAGTTTACGGCTAATAATATAGCGAAAACTATGTCGGCCCTATGTGGAAGTTTTTTTTAGAAAGGCGTTATTTTATTAAGTTTTAATACGACTCTTTTTATTACTTAAAGCCTACGGCATATTATTTAGTGTGTGGAAATCTGTGTCAATCCAAAGCTGAAAATGTATATTATTAGACAGGTATCACATTACTTCGAGTTGTGATAGATATTATATAATTATGGGCGTTACTCTATTATATAATTATGATACGTACGGTTTTTATTACTTTGTCTACAACAAACTATTTAGAGTTTGTAAATTTCTGTCAGACTAAAGCGGAAAAGGTACATTGTTCGATAGGTATAACATTATTTACAACTAGGATAGGTATATTGTTTTACTTTAGTTCTACGGGAAACTATTTAGCGAAAACTGTGTCGGCCCTATGTGGATTTTTTTTAACGAAAAGCGTTTCTTTATTTGGCTGTGATACGCATGTTCTTATACATAAAATCTACGGCATATTATTTAGAGTATGGAAGATTGTGTCAGACTAAGGCGAAATAAAGTATATTGTTGGATAGATATCACATTACTAGTATTTAGAGTTGCGACACGTACTATATTATTTTACTTAAGTTCTACGGCAAATTATTTAGCGAAAACTGTGTTGGCCCTATGTGTAAGTTTCTTTAACGAAAGACGTTACTCTATTATAAATTATGATACGTGGGTTCTTTTTACAGTCTGCAGCAAATTATTAAGAGTTTGTAAATTTATATCAGACTTAAGCGGAAAAGGTACATTGTTGGATGATATAACATTATTTAGAACTAGGATAGGTATATTAAAACTGTGTCGGCCCTATGTTGATATTTCTATAACGAAAGGTGTTACTGTATTAGGGTTATGATACGCACGTTTTTATTACTTAAAGTCTACGGCAAATTATTAAGAGTATGAAAATTTGTGTCAGAAAAGCTTAAAAGTATATTGTTGAATATATATTACATTAATTAGAGTTTCGATAGGTATTTTTTTTTACTTTAGTTCTACGGAAATGGAAATACTAGACTAAAATAGACCAAAAACTACGGCTAATTTTTTAGCGCAAACTATGTCGGCCAATGAGGTGTTCTTTTTTTAGAAAGGCGTTATTTTATTAAGTTTTATTACGACTTTTTATAAATTATAAAATAATGATGCACAATATTTTGAGTTAGGATTGGCATATTTTTTTACTTAAGTTACGGTTAATTGTTTAGCGAAGACTATGTCGGCCCTATGTGGAAGTATCTATAATGAAAGGTGTTACTTTATTAGAATTATGATACGCAGGTTCTAATTACTTAGTTTACAGCAAATTATTTAGAGTTTATAAATTTATGTCAGAGTAAAGCGGAAAAGGTTTATTGGTCGATAGGTATACGTACTTATATTATTTTACTTTGTGTATGTTCTATAACAAATTATTTAATGAAAACTGTGTCGGTCATATGTGGGAGTTTCTATAACAAAAGGCGTTACTTTATTAGGCTGTGATACGCATGTTCTTATACCTGAAATCTACGGCAATTTAATTAGAGTATGGAATTTTTTGACAGACTAAGGCTGAAAAAGTATATTGTTGGAAAGGTATCACATTATTTAGAGTTGCGATACGTACTTATATTATTTAACTTAAGTTCTACGGCAAATTATTAACGGAAACTGTTTGAACATTAATTAGAACATAAATTAGAGTTTCAATATATTATTTTACGTAAGTTCTACAGAATTTTTTTTAGCAAAAACTGTGTCGGTGCTATGTGTAAGTTTCTATAACGGAAGGCGTAGTAAAGTGTTAGGGTTTCGATGTGCATGATTTTATAACTTTAGTACTACGGCAAATTATTTTGGGTATGGAAATATTAAAGTTAGACTAAAATTTACTCAATTTCTACGGAAAATTATTTTATTATTACGGCCCTATGTTGAAGTTTCTATAACGAAAATAGTTACTTTATTAGGATTATGATACGTAGGTTCTTATTACTTAGTCTACAGCAAATTATTTAGAGCTTGTAAATTAATATCTGACTTAAGCGGAAAGGGTATCACACATTTAGGTATCACATTATTTATAACTAGAATAGGTATATATTTTCACTTAAGTTCTACGGTAAATAAGTTAGCGAAAACTGTATCGGCCCTATGTTGAAAATTCTATAACGAAAGATGTTACTTTATTAGTGTTAATTATTAAGCGAAGACTGTGACGGCCCTATGTGGAATAATCTATAAAGAAAAGCGTTACTTTATTAGGCTGTGATACGCATGTTCTCATACCTATAATCTGCGGGAATTTATTTAGAGTATGGAATTTGTGTCAGACTAAGGCGGAAAAAATATATTGTTGGATAGGTATCACATTATTTAGAGTTGCGATACGTACGAGAATTACATTACTTTAGTTTTACGGCAAATTATTTAACGGAAACTGTTTAAGCATTAATTTGGACATTAATTAGAGTTGCGATATATTATTCTACTAGAGTTTGTATATTCATGTCAGACTAAAGCGGAAAATGTGTACTGTTCGATAGGTATCACATTATTTAGAATTAGGATAGGAATGTTTTTACTTAAGTTCAACGGTTCGTTTTTTAGCGAAGACTGTGGGCCCTATACGAAATAATCTATAAAGAAAGGCGTTACTTTATTAGGCTGTGAAACGCATGTTCTTATACCTGAAATCTACGGCAATTTAGTATGGAAATTTCTGTCGGACTAAGGCGGAGTAAAGTATATTGTTGGATAGGTATCACATTATTTAGAGTTGTGATATGTATATTATTTTATTTAAGTTCTACAGGAAATTATTTTACGAAAACTGTGTCGGCCCCATGTGTAAGTTTTTCTAACGAAAGGAGTTACTATATTAAGGTTATGATACGAAGGTTCTTCTTACTTAGTCTACAGCATATTATTTAGAGTTTGTAAATTTCTGTCAGACTAAAGCAGTTAAGGTCCATTGTTGGATAGGTATAACATTATTTGAACTAGGATAGGTATATTTTTTTACTTTAGTTCTACAGAACATTATTTAGCAAAAACTTTGTCGGCCCTATGTGGAAGTTTCTATAACGAAAGGCGTTACTTTATTAGGCTGTGATACGCATGTTCTTATACATAAAATCTACGGCAAATTATTTAGAGTATGGAAATTTGTGTCAGACTAAGGCGGAAAAAAGTATATTGTTGGATAGGTATCACATTATTTAGAGTTGAGATAGGTATATTATTTTATTTAAGTTCCACAGGAAATTATTTTACGAAAACTGTGTCGGCCCCATGTGTAAGTTTTTCTAACGAAAGGAGTTACTATATTATGGTTATGATACGAAGGTTCTTCTTACTTAGTCTACAGCAAATTATTTAGAGTTTGTAAATTTCTGTCAGACTAAAGCAGTTAAGGTCCATTGTTGGATAGGTATAACATTATTTGAACTAGGATAGGTATATTTTTGTACTTAAGTTCTACGGAATATTATTTAGCAAAACTGTGTCTGCCCTATGTGGAAGTTTCTATAACGAAAGGCGTTTTATTTATTAGGCTGTGATACGCATGTATACATAAAATACATATAATGTACGGAAAATTATGTAGAGTATGGAAATATGTGTCGGGCTAAGGCGGAAAAAAGTATATTGTTGGATAGGTATCACATTATTTAGAGTTGTGATAGGTATATTATTTTATTTAAGTTCCACAGGAAATTATTTTACGAAAACTGTGTCGGCCCCTTGTGTAAGTTTTTCTAACGAAAGGCGTTACTCTATTAAGATTATGATACTTAGGTTCTTCTTACTTAGTCTACAGTAAATTATTTAGAGTTTGTAAATTTATGTCAGACTTAAGCGGAAAAAGGTACATTGTTGGATAAGTATCACATTATTTAGAGTTTCGATAAGTACTATATTATTTTACTTAAGTTCTACGGTAAATTAGTTTGCGAAAACTGTGTTGGCCCTATGTTGAAGTTTCTATAACGAAGGTGTACTTTATTAGGTTTATGATACGCACGATTTTATTACTTAAAGTCTACGGTAAATTATTTAGAGTATGAAAATTTGTGTCAGACAGAAGCGAAAATGGTACTATATGATACTACTATTTTTATTACTTACAACCTAGGGTAAAATTGCTGAAAACGTGTATTTTAGGATAGGTATCATAGAATTAAATTTCACGGCAAATTATTTAGCGAAGATTGCGTCGGCCCAATGTGTTATTTTCTATAACGATAAGTATTTCGTTTAAAGGAATTGGATATGCATGTTTTTATTACTTAAGGTCTTTGACAAATTATTAACACAAGGTGTCAGAATAACGCAAATTAAATATATTTTAGAATAGGATTATTTAGAATTAGTATATGTATTTTTTATTTACTTAAGTTTTACGATATTTTATTTGGAGATTGTAGTGTCAGGCAAATGCGAAAAACGATAAGTTTAAGGGTAGGTGTTATTTTATTTATGATTTGCATAGCTATATTTTACTGGTTTAGGTCCATACCAAGAAATTTAGCTGGAGTGTTGTAATGAGGCATATTTTGTTACCTAATTTCTACGCAGTTCTACGACAAACTGTTAAGGGTATCATCCAAATTAGAAGTTTCCTAACTGATAGTATTTATTTTGTGCTGATAGGTGTTGTTTTGTTTTGGATTTCGATAGGTAGGTATAATGTATACACATCAGAAGCTATTAATTAGGTTATGTTAGTAAAATCTAAAAAAGCTGAAAACGGATAACGGTAAAACAGATTTTTTACCGTTTTGAGTTGCGGGCTTAAATAATAGCATGATTTGTAAATACCCCGAGGCTAAATATTAGTCTCCGTTGTTACTTAGTAGATACAAAAGTGAAGATTATTTTTCATCTATTAACATGCACTTTACTAATGAATGTATAGAAGGTTTTGGAATCATAGAATTTTTATATTCATTTCTGTTGAATCCAAAAATAATAACATAGCATGTTTTTTTAGTGTGCAGTCTTATAAATTACTAATCTGAATATTCAAAATGTGATAATATGTTTTTGAGTTTAGGATTTTTAAAGATTGAGTAAAGTTAGTTTTGAGTTTTTTATAGTGTTCCTGTTACTCACAGAGTTATATTGTATATACTGAGACTGTTATTAAAAATAAACGCTACTAAATAAAAACTAGTCGTCAAAAAAAATTTCAAATAAACGATAATATTGATTTAATTATCGTGTTATAAATGATGATCTGATAAAAATAAGTCATTTATTAAACAAAAATTACAAAGTATAATGAAACGTCTAGATAAAAAACTCAGCATAAGATTTGTTCGAGTTCGAGTTAGTGAATGTCCTTCCTAGTGCTAATTGTTTGTTTGTTGTAAAGTTCAGTGCGTTAAGGAGTGTGATTTGATAATTTTCTTAACGAAATAAAATGCGTTGTTTATTAAAGTCAAGTGTATTTTTGTGGATTTTGCAAGCAGTAAAAAGTGTGGCTAGTTATTTTAGTCTTGTATAGTTCCGTCACAATTAACACGCTTTATAAATGCACCGAGGATAAGCCGAAACATTGCATTACAATATAGATCACGTAAGAACGTGAGTGGTAATTGTTGTGAAACAATTAATTAACAGTTGTATTTCTGCCTGCACCTACTCAAAATGAAATAACCTTATGAAATAGCATGATATCACTATTTAAATTATATGTAACATGAAATTAACAGAGTATAGAATATAATATTAGTAGATATAGACCTACTAAAATTAAGCTAATATATTTACTCACCAAATAACACCAAATTATTGCAAGGTACGAAAATAATATAATCAAACCGCCAATTTTTTTCTGTAAATTTTGAGTTTTATGCAAGTGTTATGTCCTCAAAATGTCATTTGCTAAATATTCGAGCAGGTCTCAGTTAAATTTGGTGTTGAGTGCTTGTGATATAAATATAATACTAAGTTCTGTGTGCAGTGTCCTTTGTGTGTTCGGTTAAGTGTTATATAAGTGCCTGTCTTTTTATAAATTTTAAAGCACATGTGTTATGTTGGGTTTGAAATCGGTGAACACATTTACGGTATTTTTACATCTGCTATTTCAAATTTGGAATTTAATTGTATAGTTATTGTGCCGTGCATGTGGTTGTAAAGGGAAGTATTGTTACCTATTTTTAATTAGGAAACACGAACATTTATTTAGCAAAGCTTGTTTTGTTCACTAAAAGATCAAGGGCTTGCAGCACAATTGCATGGGCTATAGTCACCTTTGGATTTTTTAAGTATGGGACCACTTAAATTCGTTAATTTAGGATTTTAACATTATAATTTTCGATTATTCGAATTAGAAAGTATTTTATTAATCTTTAGCAGGCTGTTGGAGCTAATTTGTAGACACGAGTCAACTAATACGTATAGGTATTGCATTTAGAATCATTCCATATTCTCACTAAAGACATAGTGTAAAAAAATGCTATCTAACTTTTTGAAGTAGGTACCTAATCAATATCTTGATAGCTAATAAGTACATATGAATTAAACACCAAAACAAAAACGTATCATCTGTCTGCATAGAAGTCAAGCAACTTAAATCAACTTACAATTTAAATGCAGATGTAAAGAATTTATTACAAAAAGGTAAATATAGTACGCACGTGGAAGAAAGAGGAGATTATTAAGTTACAAACATATTTCTGCTAAATATTAAATTTAATTATAAATATACTTTTATAAAATAGATACATACATATTACATAGTCAATTCGCAATAATAATGTAAATTATTTTTATTATAAACTAAGGTCCGTATTCCAGAACGTTTCTTAATACTCAATCAACGCTTGAGAGTAGATTTTATAAGGCAAAATCTAGCCTCAAGCATTGATTGAGTATTGAGAAACGTTCTGGAATACGGACCTAAATGAATGAGTAAAAAAAAAACAATGCATAGAAATACAAATTGCAATTACGAAACTGCAGTGGTTACAGGTGTAGTGTGAGTCTTTTCCAAATAATGAAGGCATCTAAAATAAAGTGGCTAATATTGAATTACCTTTAAAAAGTATTCAAAACTATAAATGTTAAGCAAAAGATTTGTTTTTTAAAATAAAACGCCAAATAGATAATACTAATTATGTGTCGATTAGAATAATACAAACCGTATATTAAATTGAATTTTATTAATATTATATTAATTGAATTCTGATCGAAAAACAAATTGATGAAGTATAAATATCATCATGTTTAATTTAAATTAGGATTGATGATTTTTTTGAATACAGAAGAATTTTTGAAATATTTTACACAATTTAACAACCATATTGGTTGTATTAATAAAGTAAATCTCTGTATAAATATTTATTATTATTATATTAAACAACATATGAAATAATATGATATTGCAATATGTTGTGTAATAATTGCAATTGAATCTTTACGCAATTGAATTACGTCCTCTATGAATCATGAATTAAATGTACCTACGAGTATGTCACTCCTTTGTGGAACTAGTTATTGATTACTATATAACTAATATTTGTAAGTATGATGCAAGATAAAGATTCTTGTAAAACCTAAATAAATTTAATAAATATTGTCAGAGAAAATATTTATATATTTCACCGGAAAATAACAAGAACTGCAAATTTATAAATTTCCCAAAAAAATCTAGGAAATATATAAACTTTCGGTTAGGTTGGGTTAGGTTATTTATAAATTTCCTAGAAAATTTATAAATTTGCGGTTGTTGTTATTTTCCGGTTACATATATATACCTCTAGCAATGATTAGTGCTAATAAATTAGACGTAATAAAAGGTTTTAAAGATAAAAGAAAAATAGAAAACTTAAAAGAACAACTAAACAAGTAAATTTCTTACAGGTATTATAAAAGTCTCGTAATATACGTTTAAATGGGGCCTAGTATAGAATTGACTTAGTGTAATCACAACGTTACATTCTTAGAATATACATACACTTAATTTGATTGAAAACGATAGGTACCTATTAAGTGAAGTTTTACAAAGATGCAGATATTTGAAATAGTAGGTATAATTTAATGAACGCCAATTATTGTGCTCGTGAAATAATTATTCCATAATAATAATTTAAACTTAAGAATAGTGGATAAATGAAGCAGTTAATAAAGATAATGTTATAGATATATATAAGATTTATAATGAAACTAGTTAAATGACAAAAAGCTTTTAAATACGGTACGTATGTCATTACTGTAATTCAAATATTAATCGAAAAAAATATATAATCAATTAAACTTGTTATATCTTTTAAGCGGCCTCAATTTTCGAAGAAAATAAATTATATACAATAATAATTTTTTTTACTAGACACCGACCCACTAATCAACTCGGAAATAAACTTGTTAAAGAAAACTAAATGTATATAATATTGTGACTGACGATTATTGAAAATATTTCATGCTGACGGTTTCTTCTCAATTCTCAAAAATTTTATCATGTTCATTTAAACGAACGATAATTTATATTATACGTTTTAGTTTTCATAATAAATATAGATCAAATAATTATTTACTTTGGTAAAACTAACAGGTTAAATGTAAATATTAAAGTAAGAGTTGCTTTGTAGAAAATGTAATCAATTTAATATTGATTATTAGGCATGTATATAGTATGACAGATAGCAACAAATACGTTTTTAATATCAAATTAAATACTTATTTGCTTTAGGAAAACTTACCGCTTACATAATAAGAAGTTATTATAATATTAAGTATGTAGTTGCGTTATAGAATTTGATCAAAAATAGGTACACGTATAAAAGCGCATTATAAAAGTAGGTAGTAACCATAAAACTAAAAGTGAAAATTATCGCCTTACAATTATAAGATCAAATTGATTTTAATTTGAAGTAGAAATAAAAAAGCTGTAATTAGATAATGTACAGTAAGTAGGTACCTTAAGCCTTACAAAAGTAATGAAGCGTTGTTTATAGAGATGTAGATTATGTAGATAAATTAAAACAGAGATTACTGACGTAGAAAAAGAGTTACTTAATAATATACTTACATTTATTTATATCTATTTATTTTTATCTGTGATGTTTATGATATAAACATCACAGATATAAACATCACAGATAAGAATAATAAAAATAATAAGCGTTATTTCTGCAGAATATCAATACAATATGTTTATCATATGCAGTGCTATCTACTCAATTATATTTACAATTAATGGTGTTAATAAGAAACCAGTGGCCAATAGAGGCCAATGCCAGATTCCATCGTTTCATATATTTTAATATGTTTTCATGAAGCACGGTAGCTGATTGGTTATATATTAATATCTATCTGTATGATAGTCACAATTCTAGCATTTGCATCGAGTTGCATTAATTATTCTATTCATCTAGTAATTTAACGTGTTTGGTATGTGCTATCTTATTTCTTAAAGCAGGTTTGTATTTTTATTACTTTTTGTTTTATTCGAATGATATTTATTTTAATTGACAATTTGAGTTCTAACATTTACTGCAACCCAACTGCTTGTATGAACTGAATGCAATTACTATCTACGTATTAAACAAATGCAGATAACTAATTCAATTAATTTGTCGTTAATTATATAATTGCTTATGTTTTGTTGACACAGCTAGCCCATACCTATAATATATATGTATGTAACTATAATTATACTATTTTTAATAAACATTACAATATTATATTATCCTAAGTATAATACAATTTTTTTATCTATAGATATGGGTAGTTAATGTATAAGTAAGTTTATTTCCTGCACACACATAATTTTAGTTTTTCATATACCTTTACTCAGGCTTAGTTGAAGAGAGATCAACAGAAACAAATTAATCTCATTAATTCTTAATTTATGCTTTCTGGTACTGTGTAAAATGTTTTGAATTTATATATTTTTTTTTATTTATTGTTCAGATTCATTATACTAATTATTATTTGTGTTTGTATAAGATAAAATTTATATGACTGGTATTTAATGAATGGTACTATTGTTGAAGAACATTGTTCTAAAAAATCAGCTATGTTAATAAATGAACATAGCACAACAGCTGAATGAACGTATCATTCAATTATAATATTTTAGCATTGTAAAATAATAACAGCAAAGCCTTGCATCAGAGTTCGTTTTTATGCTCAATTTTGCACGGACGTCAGCATCTTTACAGCGAGACTGATAAATAATATGCATGTTAAATAAAACAATAGAAGATAGAAAAATAGCGATTAGCGCCATGGTAGATATTCATTTATCACTCTAACACCCTGGTACTACAATTTCTCCTAAAGCAATACTAGTGTTCAAAGCTTTACTGCTGCAGCTTTACTGTCTAATTACCATATTCGTCAGCACATTACTAATTAAGTTTCACGCTACACACAAATTATTAATATCATTTGTCTAACAAAGGAAATAGTATTGTGCATAATATTAATAGTTCTCACCAATGAAATTAAAACTAGTGATATGTCTTGTAGACGTGTAAAATATTTATAGGATTTCATCAATGTGCATCCATTTACCAATTTTATTTATGAATACTATCTCGATGCCCAGTATAAGTAACTGCAATTTTGAGACTTAAAAATTAAATAATTATTTAATTTTTAAGTCTCAACGAGTGTTGTGTAGCAGTTTATTATTTTACTAATATTTATTGCTCAAAATTGTCGATTGAGCATGCGACCTTTAATATTTCACCAAAAAATTATGTTATTTAATTTTTATGATAATGTATAATACAAGTTGGTTTACGTTGTTTTTTTTCATTCTAACTAATTTTTTAAAGATAAATATCTTTAAAAAATTACTAATAGTTATATCGAATTCAATGAGTCTCCAATTGAATTTTCCACACAAATTGCTTCCTGTCTCTTTGGTAATTATAAAGACCATTGTGAAACAATATAATTATATATTTTCTGATAAAACAGAAAACGTGTTGCAATTTTTTGTCAAATATGTTACACTACGTCAAATATATTACATTTAAGATATTATGCGTCTTTAAATTAAGTATTAGAACAATATAAGACAATAATGGGTTGCAACTGGAACATTAGGTACATAAGTATTATATTCTAAAAAAATATTAAATAAATTTTGCGTACATTAAAGGTTAAGAAATAGATCCAGCAAATGTTAATTGTAAATGTAAAAGAGTAAGCAAAATTTAAAAACCGTTAAGTTCAAAAAATAATATAACTACTTAATGACTAATAAGCAATAAAAAAGTTTAATTAGTAAGTTATAGCTAGTCGTGAAGATTAATATGGAAGATACCTGTGGTTTAAAGAAATTAAAATAGAAATTAAATGTTAATAAGAAAATTTATAGATATATTTATATAATTAGTAATAAGCAATTCGAACATATTAGTAATAAGCAATTCAAAAGAAAGTTTGAAGATCAAGCTGTGATATATAAAACGAAATATGTTAAATAAAAGGAGAACTTTGTGTATAATGAGGATACTTGTGGAAATGATAAAGTTAACAATTATATATCCAAGACATTATAGTAAATTTATTACTTACTTAATAGGAAACTAATGTAGTTTAAGTCAAATTAAAAATGTTGAGGTAGCTAAGTTAATACTATCCAGATATAAAAAAGACTTATAGATAATAGGAAAATGGAGTAAATATGCGTTATGTATGGCACACACTACCAACCACATCATGTTGCAACTTTAGGGAGGTATAGGTAGGATACGTATAGTAGCTTTGGTTAAAACTAAATAACAAGTGGTGATTAAGTTGTATTATGCAAATAACGGCAAATAATAATGTTACATAAAACGTAGATAATTCTTAGACAGTTAGATCAGAAGTACATAAGCAGTGACGAAAATTAAAAACGTTCACATTAGCTAGTCTCGTACATACCTCATCACTTAATTCTATTAATATGTGTAATTTTTTTAAGCAATAACGGATTAATTTATGGTATATATGAGATAAGGTTTAGGAACTTACTTTCAACATTAGGTAAAGAAAAGAGGTAAAGAAGACAGATAGTTTCAATAGCAGTAGGTAAATTAAATTGTAACGATAGGCAAGTAGTGATGTAGATTATATTTGTAGTGATGTAGATTAAGTAGGTGAACTGCGTATTAGGTATACTAAACATATTAGTAACATAACAAAGAAAATATATACATTAGCGTTACGGCGTAGGACTACTCACAGATCAAAGTCAGAAAGAAAAAAGTAACTAAAGTATTAGAAATGAATGAGAAAATAAATCAGATCATATAAGAAGTATTAATATTTTGCCTTGATAGATGAATATACCGAATACCTACCGATACGATAAAAACCAAACCATCTACTGGTAGAACCTGCAACCATGAAAAATACCGCATTTAACAATGTCCCGACGAAAGAAAAAGAGCGAAAGTTAATGTTTTGAAACATATATGTATCTAAAGTTAATGCAAACCTTGAAGAAATATGGAAAAACCGTGATATTTCATATGAAACATAGAAAACACATAGTGTTAATGAAGTTTAAGCAATTATGTCTACTGCGACAAAAGGAATATTCACGATAAACTGTAAGATCAGGTACAACGTCACGTAATAAATACAGTAGGTAGAGTTTATCCTATTATGCAGTATAGTACATTATAAAAGTTAAATGAATGAGCAAATACATTGACTGACCGCAACAACGGCGAGAAATAAATACTTAAGTCCACGAGAAAATAGAAAAATTACTTTAGGAATTGTGATAAATGGTGACCTAATGCATCTGGTTATGAGAATTTTGTAAAGTGCCTTTGCACCAGAAACATCACGTAGCTTTTGTACACATTATTTATATATCACCTAGCAACTGACTAGTACCTAATAAAGGTTGTCATATAACTAAGGGCTTAACTAACAATTGCTCAAATATAGCAAGTTCAGACACTACATGTTATAAATTGAATTTAGTTTAGAAATTAACAGGTGTCATGAGAAAAAATTGGACCTCACATATCATGTTATATTATATTTTAAGAAATAAATTGCTCCAAAATAACTGTAGAAGTTAAAATTCATAAATGTGCAATTTAACATGGATACAACAGGATACAATAATCCACAGACACATCTAAATCATGAATATAAGAAGTACAGATAATTTTTGATAATTAAAGAATTCTGTAACAGAGATTTACTGATAAAGGATTCTTGAAAAATATTATTTCATAGGTTTTACGAAACAATATTCTGTAAATAAAATTTGCACAGAAAAATAGTAGTATGTATCTTTGAAACATAATCAAATAGTTCGTGACATAGAAACGATTGAAGAATCAAACACGACATACAAGATAACATAAACATATTACTTAAATTAAAAAGTTTTAGAACTCTGAAATATTTAAAAATGAGAAAATGAGTGCACTTCAACAAAAGTTAAAATTAATTAACACAACGAAAATGGTACAATGACATGTGACAATAAGTTGAAGGTCACGATATAGGCAGTTGAAGGCAAAGAGCTAGATATTGAAGTATCTACTAATAAGTCTATAAATAATAGGTTTAAAATACATTAATTTGGAATAAATATCATGAAGTTGCTACTAAAAGTGAATGATTACTTTATAAGGGTAGAATGAGGCAGAGTTTTGGTACAGAGACAATTTTGACAAGATTCAGTATTATGATTTTATTTTCAGTGTAACTGTCCCAATATGTACAGTTTATTTGAACAATGAATACGCCTAAAATCATATTAGGATTAGGAGAAATATATAAAAAATAAAGTCTTCATATAAACGTATATACAGAAACTGTAGAAATAGCAGTATAAGAACTTGAAAAACAGGAAGTAGTAGATACGTATTGAATTTTATTTGGACATTGTACAACTACTTTTTTTTAAAACTATCATGAAGTTGAAGATGGTAAGGAAATTGATAGAAGAATAATAAGATTGAGGGTCCAGTAGGAAGAATTTTGGTAAAGAGACAATGATTCTTAGAGTTTATGCAAACTCAGCATTAATATCCCAGATGCACGTGAAGAATATTTTCGAACACACCTTTTTTCAAAGTCTCTAGTAAAAGTTTTAATTAACAGATCTATACAATATTGTTAATTTTCACTGGATTGCGCGTGATTTATGATAGCACTTTAAATCGGTGTTTTAGGTGTTCGTTTGTTTATTTATGCAGTTACTTCTTATAAATCTATGTTCATTAACAATTATATTATTTCTGTTCAATTATAAGGGTCGATATAAAACTGTAAATATTTTGCTAAACATGCTTACGCTTTTCTTACTAACTCGTACGTGCAAATTATTTAAATTAATATTTTCATATACCGTTTTCATTATTTCACTTGAAGAACTAATGACTTTTAAAAAGACCCGTTCTAAGTACTACTTATATTTCTACATAATTATATATTGCTATAAAATACGTACACATATTTTTATAATGCATTTGGTTTTGTGATATTATTTTCAGGAGCTACACGTAAATTTATGTACATATATTTACTGTTAACGCTTTTCCTGCAGACTCCGCGTAGAACTCGTCGTAAAACAACATGGCAGATAGAACTATAAACACATAGTTTCTTGAATTAAACGATCGTTTCGGGAAGGCACAGGATGGACCCTGAATATTCTGCAGTATTAGTAGAGTCTTCATAACTTACAGAAACTTTATTAATAGTCAAGGTATTAAAATAGAATATAATTTAACTTCATTTTTTATAATTAAGAAATCCACTAATTTTCGAGCAGCTAAATTTCATGTGTTCGCTATTCAGTGCGGAGTTCTGCAAAATTTTACGATATCGAAAGATTGTTTTGAGGATCTTGTAGCGGATATTATCGGAACCAAAAACGATAGTACTGCAGGTAGCGAGGATAGTTACATCGTTGCACAATATATTCATGACAATCTATGTTCCAACGTAAAATTATTAGCAGAATTAATCATTGACGGATGCAACAAAATACAAAAGTATAATACAAAATTACTGCTCATTGTATGAAACATAGTATGTTTGTTAAGTGTAATGTTTTGCACAGACAACAGCCCAAATTGCATTAATATGCTAATAAAGACACTCTTTACTAGCGAAATATGCTTATTTAAAATAATAATAAGTAATGAAGGTTTCAGTAACTTACTTTAAGAATAAATTGACCATAGAACTAATTAAATAAACCCATAAAATGCGTCCCTAGATTTAACTATTGCAAACTTATTTAATTTTCAGATGTTTTATTATTAAGTCGGCGACATCAGGCAGGCTTATTATCAGCGGATATTAGGCAGCGATTAGTTACAAAAGTCATTGAAACAATCTCGGAAGCAGATTCAGGCGTGTTAATGTTATAATTATTGATATATTTTTATACTTATATATATTTAGTATTTTGTATATATTTGCATCACAATATAAGTTTTTGGAAAGTAATTATATTTTACAAGAATATGTTAATGATATTGAATATTAGTGAGGGGTCAGAAAACTTAAAAAGCTATAAATATTAATTATAATAGTAAACTAAACTGTTTTATGCATATTACGAAATCGAATATAGGTTATGAATTAGAGACGATGATTAAAGTTGAGTTCCGTATATTTATTATAAACAAAAATAGAATGAAAAGGAGTGCAGTAAACCGTGCGATGACTTAATTTAGACGTCAGGTTAAGTTATGTATATTTATTGCATTCAGTGTTTGATATATTACAATAAATTAGAGTTCTGGAACAAAAAATAGCAAGTAAAAGCAACGTAGAAATCATAGATTCACAAAGTAATATTGGGCAAGTAATGTAGATTTATATGCTGAAATAATTTAGACCTAGGCGTTGAGTATGACTTCGACTAAGCTGTACCAAAAAAGGTCTTTATAAATGTAGCCCCTGAACTTTTGAGTTTAGTTATGCCGTAGATTCAGGACTGTAGACAGATGAATTTGGAAGAAGCCTAAGTTGTTGGCTGGCTAAAATGACACCCAAAAATGATCAGGCGTGATCAAGTGTAGACGTTGGACTTAAATCAATTTATAACATTTATTAATATTAATTTTATCTTGTCGAAATATATTTTTAAATTACGTGTAAATTTGGAGGATAAGTAATTATAAACAGCTTTTTAATTAGAGTTGTCAGATTTAGTGAAGTCATTCGCTTCGGATTTTATGGCCTTAATTTTTCTTTACATTAAAAATATAATAAAGGAACTCGAATCATATTTATGTAAACTTTTTTAATTGTAATTTAGTTTGGTATTTCAACTATAGACACTTTTTTTAAAGAATATATCTACGTGTAACTGCCCTGAACAATATTAGTATTTATAGAAATGAAATAATAAGTATGATTGAAAAGCGATTGAATAGTAAAGTTGTATGTCGTTTATGAATAATTTTTTATAGTTATTTAAAGTTTAGACGTATTTTTTATTCTGATATTTTCCTTGACGTTCTGTCTAAAAGACATGTTATATAAGTAAAGTTTAAAGAACTGATTTCTGAATAGCGATATCTAAAATATTAGCAGTTACCCTATTTATTGATCATTAATTTACTTCATAATCTCTAAGAATACAACCAATAAAAGTTAGTTTGCCTTAAATTTTCGTTTGAAAACCAGATCAACTTCGGAATTCGGCCTTTTAGATAATAATCATTAAGTCGTAATATTTCAATAGTCAAATTATCGCTATCATTTTAATGATTTTAAAAAGGCGTTTACGATAAATTAAGTAAGGAATCTTAGTAAAGGTCAGAGAAACTAGACCACTTATGACTTTGTAATCCTAATTTATTAAAAAGTCATATTTGGTAACCTTATACGTTTTCCCATCTTTTTCCTCTTCCTGATCCTTCTTATATTTTTTTTTGTTTTTGTCATGAACCATTTCACAAATATGTAAACTGACTGACTCGACATTAGGTGTAGATGACTCTCCTCTTGTTTTGTCAAAGTGTCACAATTTTTAACATCCCGTTGTATAATTTTGTTCCCTATCGTATCAATCAGTATATTAAACTTTATAATTTCATCGATAACACTTTTTGGTTTATTTATTTATTTATTCTGCGTCCAAAATGTTCTTATCTATTTGTAAATATGTGTATGCATTTCTTCTATACCCAAAATTGGTTTATTGATTGAATTTACATATTCACGGTTAGATCCCCGACTTAGGTAATTTACAACGAGACTTGATTTAGCTTCGAGGGGGGAGGGAATTACTCAAAGATGTACGCATAGGTATTATCTACTGAGTTTCTTGCCCGTTCTTCTCAGTCGATAGTAGGTTGTGAATGGGTGGTTGAGTTTAAAAATGAATCAATTATGTCTCGTTGGATAAAAAATTGATAAAACGTTTTAGTAATCAAATTTTGTCTTAAATTTCTTTCTCGAAAATTAATTTGTTTTTGAATAAATAAATATATTTCAAACCCCTATATCTTGTTTTATTCCTTACTTTTATATTTTAGAAACAGAGGTCCTGTGTGATACCAATATTAGACAGCCGAAAGTGTGTGTGTAGGTAAGTTTGAACAATTTTACAATTTCTACACGCTCAAACAGAACAATTTGGATAAAATTTGGTGTGCATTTAGCTGACACCCTGGATAACCACATAGACTTTTTTTACGTGGGAAATGTACTGTGGCAAATGGGTATCTAGTCTAGTCAATAAAACTTTACCACGCTGAAGAACGTCCTCTAGTGTTGCCTACAAGTATGAAAAGTGCTTATTTGTCGAGTCAGTTTCTAAGTTTCTTTCATTGCCTACTAAATGATGTTTCTAAATTTGAATTGCAAAAGTTTACAAACTTTATTTAATAGGCAATAGATCCTGAAGATTGGCAACATTCCAACAAGGCGGCCAATCTTCGAAGATAAATTGGAGAGATATTTAGGTAGGGAAATAAATTCGTACTACTTGCACACGTGCAATAATTTTCTGAGGAGTTGGATATCCCGCATACTACTTGATGCAGCATCCAGTTCCAAGAGACCATATCGTGGATATACCACCAAAGTAACAGTAAGTATTTATAAATCGGGAGTTGAAGATTTTTAGTGAGAACCCTTCATAACCTGAGCTGATAATCTTCAATATTTATAGCTAGGAACCATTTCGATCACGTTGGCTGTCGAACAAAAAAGTCCCATCAAAATTGGTCTATCCGTTTGTGAGCTATGACACCACAGAGCAAGGAATGGTGCTCGTTCTCTAAAACTTGAGACGAAAGTAATAATAATAATACCGCGTGCCAAGTTTAGGTCAACCTTTAGGTGAAAATCGCATACAGGTCCTTAGTATGAAAAAAAGGCGCCGCCCCGTTATATGAAATACTAGTTGACGCTTGACGCCCACGGCTCCCACGCGTGGTGAAGTTAGGTATAAAAAGTGGCCTATGTGTTATTCTGATATGTATGCTATATTGTTGTACAGTTTCATCAAAATCCATTCCGTAGATTTTGCGTGAAAGAGTAACAAACCTCCATCCATACTTACAAACTTTCGCGTTTATAGTACTCGTAGTATTAGTAAGGCGTCTCTTGTAGAAAGCGTGCGAGTGACATTGATTCCTTGCTCTGTGCCTCAGACAGACCGACAGGCATACAGAATTACAGCTTAAACATATGCCTTGTTTATCGTCATGGGGTTAATTAGGTGCATTTTCGGGGCATACACTATGTCACCTGTAAACTGGTACACTTGCTGAGAGACAAGTCACTCTGGGAAGTTGGAAGGTTCGACGCCAGTCGTTTGCGACAAAGCGAACCACATTAGAGAACGATCACTAATTCTAAGCATATTTTCAAAAAGTTTTAATTTTATGGCCCTCACACCACACGTACATAAACATTGCCAATGGTTGCCAAATAAAATTAAAGCATTCACGGAAATTTAAAACGCCGAGAGCGCATGTTAAATATGAACTTAAAGAGATTTGAATAAGGATCACCGTGGCCCCAGCTAACCTGACTTGCAAGTAGGTACTAGTGCATCTGCTGGCAAGAACCTATTGTTTGCATTAGCGGGATTAGGAAGTTCGACAGTTTTACAGTCTCTCTCAATAAGGCCGAAAATGACAATACGCTATTCATAGGTTCAAAATGCAGGAAGATATTGGCAAACTGAGAAGTTCGTGCTTTATTCGTTACTAGATGACCCCCACAGCTTCGCCGCAGTGGAATATTTCGAACTCCCGTCCCAGCAAACATTTTAAGTGTTTTTGTCCAAGACTAAAGAATATATTACCAATTTAAGCAAAAATAACGCTCCACGCACTTTTTTTTATCACTTAATACACAATTTAACTGCTACATTGAAATATATAGTAATTAAAACTTAATAGTCGAAAGTAAGTCGAAAAAAATGGCAGAATTGACGGTTGAAACCTTGACTAATAAGTCATAAACACTTGTAAGTGATTGCTTGGTATTTGCGATGTATTTATTTCTTATTCAGTGACCATTAAGGTCATCAATTCTACGTTGAATTTGAAACCAGTTTTGAAATAAATCTCACCAATAGTAAATACCTAAATGCGACAATCGAGTGAGAGATACTTGTAATGTATTTGCAACACCGTTAGGTTATATTCTAATAACTTTAAAGTTAGATTTACTTAGTAATTTAACTTATAAATCTTGGTGATTTTGGCGACTTGACGTTTATCGTGATTTAGTCAAAAGTAAGTCAGTCTTCGGCAAACTACGACGAATTACTAGTGATCTATCTTTTATCATTAAAGTTTTACTTCTAATGTGCAATGGGCAAAGATAAAAAAACTGTATAGACATTCCACTTCATACTATAGAAAATGTAAAAAAAGAATTGAAGCTCAGAAATCTTAAATACGTAAGAGAACATCAAAAGAAGGACCATGTCAATTGCCTGTAAATTTATTAGCATCCGATGCTCATACATCGGCTTCCACACCATATTTTCATAAAAATGGTGTGGTGTGTAAAAAAATAATCGGGGTCTTCAACTATTCCATTTAATCAAATATACAAACGAATTTCGTCAGGTTAGTGTTGTCAACTTTCTTGTTATAAATTACCCGGTACTTAACTAATTACCTATTAAAGTCCACGAAATATTCGTTTTCTGCAGGTTAGCGTAACAGTAACCTACAGACGCCAGCACACCAACCTACACCAAACTGTCAAAAAATTTCAATTGAATATTCTAATTAAAGAGAGAAATAAATTACACAGGACAGCGAGAGAGTCTGCGAAAGCTGCTTCACAAGATGGGATTTCGTTTTAAAAATCTCAATCCAATCGGAAGGTTCTTATGGAGCGTAATGAAATATCAGCTTGGAGAGCTAAGTACTTGCATGCAGTGGATAAAAATAATAAATCTCCCCAGCCCGGCCCATAATTTATTTAGATGAGACCTATATTCACTCTTCGCATACATCGGGTAAATGTTGGCAAGCACAGGGTGAAGACGGAGTATTGGAGCCTGTATGAAAAGGGCAAAGATATATTATTGTTCATGCAGAAGGTGTTATTGGATTTGTTACAAATGCACTACTTGTGTTTAAATCAAACACAAAAAGTAGCGATTATCATGACGAGATGAGTAGTACCAACTTTAAAAAGTGAGTTATTGAAAAACTTGTGCCTAATTTACGAGAGCCATCCATAATAGTGATGGATAATGCTCCTTATTGTGTGAATAAAAATCCAAATACGAATTTCTTAAAAAAAAAATGCAATTATGGTTGACCCAAATAAAATTGACTAAGGAGAGAATTTGACTAAACTTTTCGAAGACGATAGACACAAATGCTTATATTTACCACATTATCACTGTGATCTCAATCCCATTAAACTCATATGGAGCACAGTGAAAAGAAAAGTTGCTGATGTAAATATTGAGCACAAAAATGCTGAAATACCCCGCCTAGTTAGAGAAGCTTTCGACGCTATTACAGTTCATGAGTGGGCACAGCATTGTAAACACGTTCGCAGGTTAGAAGGAGAATACTTAAAACAAGATTTGTATTAAGATAAACCTTTTATTTTACAAGTGGTAAGTGACACTGAACCCGAAAGCAATAGCGATAATGATGATATACGGAAATAAGCGGAGTATGGCCTCACAACCAGGATGAAGTTGTGTATGCAGGTTCATCTAAAGATCACAATTACTGTAAACCTGGTTTTCAATAAATCATTGTAAAGCAATTTGTTTTTTTTTTATTACCACTGCTAATTATAATTAGTCAAATCCAGTGTTAGGGGTTAGGTACGGTCAACACTAAATGCTAGACATCCAGGTACCTCATGCTACTTCTCATTAAATGAAAGTTGTATCCCCCCCGTGGAACATTACGTCTGCAGAATTTCCAATTCATTGGATTACTTTTTAGATAAAGCTATTGTTTATGGCTGAGAGACTAAACTGTTAGCGTACCTACGTAACTGTAAATTATCAAATTCTTTTTATTTTAGTATTTTTATATTGGTTTCATTGTCTTTACTTTGTAAACACTTTAATTTGTAATTCTTATTATACGATTATATCTAATGTGAAATTTCCTTTTTGAAAACTAACTAAATTTTGGGCACCTTAAATTAATTAGCAACACTGAATCAAGGACTAGTTCGTCCTGTTAGTAAGTATTATATACGCGATTATAACATTATGGTGGTTGGAATTATTGACTTAATTAGGTAACCTGACACCATTTAGTCGCAAATATTATGTCAAATTAACCTAAAATATTTACCAGATACTTATAGGTCGATATTTAGGTTAAAATAACGTTTTGGTTAAACAGCCATTTTATTTTAGTAATCCGAAGAACTGATATTTCATAACGCATATTTTTGTTGTTATTTCTGGGATATTATCGTTAAACGTCACTTCTACTGTCTAATATTCTGATAATTAGTTGGGTTTATTTATCTAAATAAGGCTAAGGCTGCTAAGGCGTGATAACGACAACTATTATTAAAAAAAATATTCATCTTGACATGAAAAAATAATAATTCTTTAGCCCATTAGTAGATTTCAACGTTAAATTAATATAATACTCGAAAAAAATTTCATCGCAGAAGATTTTGTCATAATATTGCGTTTAATCGAGCGCGAAAGTTTGGAAACTTAGCAAGCCGCCATTATTATTTTAATGTTAGAGTTTAGCTTTTTAATTAGACATTTTGTTTTGAAGTAATGAAAATATATTTTTGTCTCTTTTACTCTCTATCGTTACCGATATAAACTTCGCCTAAATATGTAATTAAATGGTAAAATAATACGTTGGATCCACGTTGAAAAGAGGTAAATGATTAACAAAATAGTAATTGCAACTACAAGGCACGTCGTGGTGACGTCGAGTTTACGTCGAAAATATGACCTATCCCTTGACCTGTTGGTTGCAATTGCTAAAATTACGTTGAATAAACGTCACCGGCACGTGCTTTTTTTCCCCACTTAGGTTGATGTGGAATCAACCTAAGTGGGGTCGATTCCACGTCGATTCGAGGTATCTAATTTTGGTCGCCGTAAAAATTGCAACCTAAACTTGGTATTTTTATTGTAATTTTGACCTAATATGTTTGCTGAGGTCGCACCTATTTAATCCCGTCGCTTATAAATTCTATAATGATGCATAAAAATTAGCCCGATTTGTCGATATTTATGACCTCTGCTCTGCTTCCCAGTGTAGTAGCGTAATGGTATATAGCCTATAGCCTTCATCGATAAATGGGCTATTAATTTTACTCTTGAATTCCTATATCTAGAGTTGAAAACTGCATCAAATAGGTACATTTACCGATATGACACACGAGGCGTACATGATTTGTAAATTTTCTATATACCTAACTGTGGTCGTTTGATAATTTGGTAGTTCGAGTATGAGACAATGGCCTTTGTTTTTTTTTACATGTCGTACGGACTTACGGTGACCGGAGATAGCGGGGTGTGATAATCATACATAGGTACCTATTATACACGAACCAAGTAGAACCCCACGCTCCTTCATAGTAGTTTATGGTCAAAGAAACTGGTATAGGTACTACCTACAATGCTAGAAATACCTATATGGGATCCTGAAATGCCGACAAAGCTTATTGTCAATGCCTATTGTCTTGGGAGTAAATTCTTCTTTTCACTTTGGCCATGACTCTGCTAGGACGACAGTTATAAGAGTACCTACTTATATAAATGTGTGATGTATGTTTGTACTGTGCCCGATGCGTCGTCTCTAATTATTATTTTAACATTAAAAATTTTCCATGAATATGTGATCATTGCGGAACTAGTGCCGCCATCTATGAAATTTGATAATATGGCTGAGATAATGTTGTTGCATTTCAAATGAAAATAATTCAAAACGTAGCTAAGAGATGACGCTTTTATAAAACAGTCAAACATCATGTAACGCCATCTAGTTAAATTTCTGTTAATTTTTAGTTTCGCTATTGTGTAAAAGATGTTCTCAAAGCTACAGCCTGCTAATTTTTTGCTATAGTCCAAGAACACTATAAGGATTCAATACTGGAACGCTGAAACGGACTTAGGATTCAAAAATAAAACACATTTTGGTCACTCTCGGGAAGTGAGATTGGTAGAAGTAGATACCTATCAGTTCATCTTAATTTTACCGTCTTCCCAGCAATGATTTGGCTTTTTAATTGTATTCTTGAAAGCGACTACCTTTCGAACTCCCAAGCCTCTTCCATTGGTCAGCAGGCCACCACCACTGCACCATAGGCAGGTTAAGTTGTCTTGGGCCCCGAAGAACTCATGGGGCCATAGTGCTATTGCCAGAAGTGAGTTCCAAAATATCTCAACACTAGATGACCCCCACAGATTCGCCCGTGGAATATTTCGACCTCCCGTCGCACCTATTTAATCCCGTCGATTATAAATTCTACAAAGATGCATAAAAATTTGCCCGATTTGTCGACATTAATGACTACTGCTCTGCTCCCCAGTGTAGTAGCGTAATAATATAAAGCCTATAGACTTCCTCGATAAATGGGCTATCTAACACAAAAATAATTTTTCACATCCGACCAGTCCTGCGCCCAGCGTTTAACCAATCAAACAAACAAACAAACTCTTCAGCTTTATAATATTATGAATAGATTATACCTAAGCACTAATATATATGTTGAATAGTTGATAAATAGGTATCAAAGTACATACCTATTTTAAGTAGTGTACCTACTGTGGAAGGGAGGAGGCAGCCAAATAGTAGATGTTATACCTACCTACCACTTGTCATCTAAAACCAAACATTTTACATTCATTTTTTTTAGAATATAAACTCCTTGCATTATATTCTTGAGACCATAAAAGTAGTAAATTTGTTTAGTACCTATTACCCTTTGTCAGCCTATTCCTAGCGTCGAATACTATTTAAGTACACCTTTGGGATGACTCCGTGAATTAGAAGTCGCGCTCGTGCAGAGACGTGCTATAGGGATTGCTTAAATTATCAAAGGTAATAAGAAGACCTCTGTTTCTCTGTCAAACCGTAGAAACATAAAACGCTCTACAGTGCACAGGTTTCCCTACTCCTACCTATAGCTGTAGGTAGTAACCCCGGGGTTTGTAAGGCGCAAGGCGTGAAGTGGTACGTCATTGGACCTCCAACTTAAGAGCCAATGTCAATAGTCTTGTAGACTGTAATCTGCAATTTGCTAGATATCGCCATGATTCTATCAGGCGGGTAGCGTTGGTAAGCTGTATATTTTTTTTTTTTTTACAACCTTAGTTATCGATACTAAGAATCCTTCAACGCGATATCGAAGTTCTCACTACCAACCTTGTGTCAGAAGATTGGTAGTGAGAGTTGAAGTATGATGTAGTTAGAAGCGCTCCTCGTAGTCCCATTATTTGATAGTGTTCTGCAAACGGTCAATGCGAAAAGCGTCTTTGGCTTGACTGATCTTTAGCTGGCAGTCGTTAAGCCAAGTTGAAGACCTTATTGATAGCGAAAAAAAAATGAACAGCAGTTCGTCAGAACCTGCGCCTGTCCATTTCAACCTGTTACGCGGCACTAGAATGCATACGGGAAATGTGGGCATTTAGATATGCCTTTATTACATGCATTTATAACCTGAGAAAGGAGTGACAGATAAAGAACTTATATAGGTATTTCTTTCGCGAAAGACATATTGCTCCATTGGACCTATCGATGTTTTCATGGCTTAAGACAGCTTCACCTGCAATTGGTGCACCTGCTGATAAACGTATGAGGTTATGGCGAAGAGGAAATCTCAAAAACCCGGCCAGGTTAGCCGGTACAAAACTATTGGGAGGTACCACAAAACAAGAAATATTGTCGCTCCCTCTCGTCGTAAGATAGACGAAAATAATAACACTGTATGTCAATTTTACGTCCAGCTCTAGGAAAAAGTCGCATACTCGGCGTGTCGGTTGCCTGCCATCCGTCTGTGGTAATGGGGGAAAAAAACTGTAACATAGTTCATTGTAGAGGGTTTGTTTCAAAGCAACTATCAATCTTCATACTATTTCGTTTGAAATACGCGTTTTTAATTATTTATTAATGAATGGGTCGCTATATGGCTTTCAAATGTGGCCCTTTTTTCTTTTTTTACAATTCTTTCTTTAATTCAACGACTCGCTAGGTAGAAATACGTGTTGTAAAGCGTTTTTCTACCAAAAAAAAAATAATTAGAGCAAAAACAAATCGCAGATGATTAAAAAAGGTTTTGCTATGAAACTTAACGTTTTCTGTGTAACAAACACACAGCGTCCTCTATATAAAAGTTTTACGTTTTCTTCCCCTACTATGTATGACGATATTTCACGTCGTGCCACGGGAATCCTGTAGTTTACTAAACAAATGCGTACTATAAAACATTAAAAACTAAACTAAACTGTCATTACGCTGTATCTCTGACGGGGTAGTCATAGAGGACAGATCTTCAGGCTTCGAGATCCATGCATACTTCTTTCGCTTCTTCAAGATTCATCAATCGCTTCATACACGCACGTCTGGGTATTCGAGTACTTTTGACTTTTCCGTAAAAACATAAAGAACAAATACACGCACATCAATGTGTAAATTATTTTATGTTGCATTATAATAATTAAAAATTGTCACAACAAGTAATTGCCACGAGCCTACCTAATACAATTGCCGCTTATGAAATACTTAGACTACGTACGCTTAACTTAGTCGACTTAAGGTTACATCACAAGTAGAACGAGATAGCTTTTTATTTATAAGTATAACAATAGCCGGGGTTTATCATTAACACATTGTTCCGTTCCCACCAAAAAGGTATACAATAAAATTCTACTAAAAAAACATTCATACACTTTCCTAAGTTCCGACATTAAAATTTTTGGAAGTGTGAAACTTATTAGAAAGCGACTAAATTGGAACTAGTTTATTAAACAAGTAAGGTTTATTTTAAATATAATCCTAATTCCATATGTTAGACCTTGCGAATTGGAGTAGAAAAAGTAGGAAAGCGGACCCGGGGCGTCACGAGACGCAACTGGGACAGACGCTCGGATGATGATGATAAGGTTAGGTATTTAATCCAAACAATGAACTTATAAGCTTTTCACAAAAAGCTACAACCAATTTCTAATTTGAAAAACATATCAACCAATACAATAAACCAAAAACTGGGTAGCTAAATGTTAAAATGTTTAATTTTTATCGTGTTTTCTAAATTTTGACATGATTCATTGGGGTGTTACAATGAGTTTGACGCTTATTTAAATTTGTTTTCTTCGCTGGGGTAATCAATCACTGTAAGTTAAAGTGATTATTAGGAATTTTAGAATATCAAACATTTCTAATTTTATTCCAATGCATTAACGATAAATTAGTTTAAAATAGATTTTTCGCACAGTGGTAATTTGTCAAAAAAAAGTATCATGCTAATCTCTGGCAATCTGGGCAAGAAGATAGAGATGACATGAGAGATTCTTCAAGAAACTATCATTACTTTCCCTGAACCATCTTACTTTAGTGGAAACGGAGCGAAGTGTTGGCAGTACCCGGCGCACAGCAAGAATCTATCTTTTATTTTTATTTTTCATAGTAAGACGTCGCCAAAAGCTGGTCTTCTCAACTGGAGGCAGCTCTTCCCTGGTTTCTTCACCTCGAGTCTCTCCCCGCAACATGTCCAAGAACGTCGGATCGTTCTTGCGAACATTTTTCTCAATTTTCACAGCTTCTGCGCTCAATTCAGCCTTAAGTTTCTCAGGGCTCGTATTCTCGACCTTAAACTCGTTAGGGTCTTCAACGAACGCCTGCTGAAGATCACGCATGATCTTTTTCCTTATAGTTTTCTTCATACTGAGGTGCCTCTCTAATGTTTTTACGTCACCGTTGCCGTATGTGCGGTAGTCATCCTTTTTCTTTCTTGATTTCTTAGTTTTCTCGTCGGTATCATCGAAAGTTTTACCATCGTATTGCTGGTTGAGACCGAAGATGTCCCTCAAGTGGGGGATGGCTCGTTCCGACGTCATTGTGAACGCTGGAAGCACCCGCCTGAAGTTGAGATCACAGACACCTCATCATGAGATCTGGAAAAGAGATAAAAGTACTGTTATTTTACTCGAATATAATTATTGAGACATGGTGTGAGTTGGGGCCGACCTGGATCTTTGGGGTTTAACTTAGCTTCACCACAGATTGTAGAAAAGAGAAGGAAAACTCGAAAATAGCCCTGTTCTCGTCTGACCAGCGTGGTACAGAAGCGCCACAGAGGACAGAGACTTTGAATACTACAACGTGAATTTTCTTCTACAATTAAATGTTTTTATTTTTAATGACAACGGGTACCAGATGAGGTAGGCGTCCGGTAACAGACAGATTATACAGTGAAGAGTATTATGACGACGTGTGGAGTTCTTGTAGTTCCAGAAGTTATCTTGACTAAATTCTTATTTATTACAAAGTAAAGATTAATAAACGATGGTCTATGTTAAATAAATTTTAAAATTTTCAGTATTTCTTTTTGCGCTGAGATTACGTTTGAGCGCTGTGGTGTGTGGCACTCCCGGCCTTTGGGAGCGGTCCTACCCACTAAACGGTATTCCGCTTTCTTCAAATCCGGGTCGCGGGATAGGCCTGTCACCGCAGCCCCGATGCCCACGGCCGTAAACTAATCGAAGACGCGCTGATTCTCCACTCGACGTCGCCCCCGAGATTGCCAGCGGAACGGGAGCGTGCGTCATACTCACTTCCATACCCGCAACTCCTCTCTATTTGCCGCCATCACCTCGCTGGCGACGGCGGCCCCGGTCATGTTACGAGTCATGACCGGCGACGGTACACAATATCTTGGCACAGAAATGAGGGTGGCAATAAAGTCCAGATTATTCGTACAGTAACCATTAACAGATTCTAATAACAATTTCTTCTGAACGGCTTTATTTTATTATTTTACAATCAGAATCGCTTGTGGCCCCGCGGTCTGTAAACGATCACTGCGTTAAGCAACTTGTACTCTGGCTGGTCCTCGGATGGGTGATCACTTTGTGGCATTTACATTTGCGAGCGTTTCCGTGCTTCGGAACGTTAAGCCGTTGGTCCCGGTTGCCAGTCACATGGTAGTCGTTAAGCCCCGTTGAAGGCCTTATGTGCGGCTTGAAAAATTTCAACAGCAGGTAGCCACAACCTGCGTCTCTCTATTTCAACACAATGCAAGACAATGGGCTCACCATCTATTACGCGGGACACGAATACAGTTGGTGAAAGTGGGCGTATAATATGCCACTGCCACCCCTTTGGGGATAAGGCGTGATAGATATATAAATAAATTTTACAACATGTTTATTGCAATACCGGGGTGTAACAAAAACATTTATAATTACTTCCGTAAATTTTAAGATATATCTTTTATTAATATATTTGCGAGTTTTTTGTTGAGGTGAATTATGCATTAAGTGTGAAGTAATAGGGATTTTTTTTACTATCTGCGTGAGCAGGATCGATGTCGAATCATTATTGAATAGGTATTTCAAACCGAGCACCATTTGATAATTACTAGTAACACAATAAGTATTTTATATCCTATTAATGGTATTTACTAACATTAGTCGAACTTGAAAAATATCAAAAGCAGGTAGCCACAACTTGTGTCTATCTATATATTATTTCAACACGGTAATAGACTCACTACCCATTACGTGGGACAGGAGTTACACATATTTAAAAGTGGGCGTATAGTATAATATGCCTCTGACACCCCTTCGGCGATAAGGCTTGACTGATAAACAATTGTTAAACTAATATTATAATGTAAGGAATGGATGTAGGTTTATTTACAGTTTAACGCAGAACCTGTGAATCACAGTTTTGTTGTAGTCTACTATTACAATCGTAATGCAATAGACTTCTATTGGTCGGCCGATAAAATTCCGAGCCTGTGGCCGCTAGTTAGTTGAATTTTTGATAGTCTACTAACATTTTGACAGCTAAATACAGCAATTCTGATTCTATGCTACGGTTTCTCAATAGTAGACTCGGCCCCCTGGTCAGTACAGTAAGGATAATCCCCAACCACAACCACACTAACCAATAAAAAAGGAGCAATTAGTGGCGTGCAATGTTCAGCACCGCACCGCGAACCTCACTTTTAAACAGGTTGTTAGAGTTTAACAACAGAACACATCATAATAAGTACTTACATTATGTGTTTCTGCGAGTTCACTAGTTGTCTCTTTCCAAACGTCAAATATGCATTATTTATTCGCGGATACCGGCGGACAATTTTCTCTCTAAAAGTTTCCTTATTACCCTGCGCAAACAATCATTGAACACCCGCAGGTAGAATTTATGGTTGAGAGCCCTATAAATCCTCCTACACACCGAAAATTTACTCCCGAGGGAAATTAAGTGAATCTTGTGAGGTTCTAGACCTAACTTTAACACGGCTCCAAACTTACGAAAATGTTGTAAATAAGGTTTTGATATTTAGGTGAGTTGTAAAGTATTGTCTGTGTTATTATTATCTGTCATAAGCTATATCTTTGATAACGATAGGTCATAAGTTACGACTAGAAGTTTATGAGTAGAAGACTAAGGAGAAATATAAATGAAATAAGATTGGTTATAACGGTTTAGTAATCACGCCATAAAATAATAGCTTTAAAAATTTACAATGCACGCATTTTATGCTTTTAATTCCTTTTTGAAAAATGATAATTTATTCTATGGGAAACAAATTGTTGTACCGAATTAAGACCATAGATTAGAATACGTAATACGTATTTAGAGTTTATGGCACGTTTTTATTAGCTTGATATGTATTGTGGCGAAATCTTTGAATTGACCCTTTTCAAAACGATGGTTAATATGAAACTTTGCACACTTATCAACGACCGACGTTTAAGTGCATGACAATAGAGGTTTGGCGCCAATTCTAGAAGATGACGCACGGTTGCCGTATTTTATTTTCCAAAACTAGTGTAGGTATAATTCGTGATTTTGTGTTTAATAATGGTGGATTATGATACATAAAGTGTTCTAAAATGTGCATGAGTTATGGAAAGTGAAATGTTGCAGTAAACAGCGGTGTTCTATGTGTTAGTAGTAAAGGATCCACTGCTTTACTAGGCCAAGGACCAGGACCTAGGACTGAGGACTTGACATCGACAAAGGACTAGACATGACTGAATGACATGAAAATATAAATACTGAAGGCAAGGATGAGCGAAGACAAATAACAAAAAAAGTGCATGATCATGACAATAAATTGTATAGCTTATCCCATTATCCTTACCAGGATCCTCAAAATTTATATCTGATCTCGGTAGTACTTTCAGCCAATCCAAACCATGGATTTCTATGGATTTATATGTATTTCTTCTTTTCAGATAAAAAAACATCCTTTTGAAGATAATCAAACTAAAAAGTAGCAATAAAACAAACTAAAAAGATACACTTTTATAGAAAATCAATACAAAGTAAAACGTCATTTTCAATAAATTTAAATAAAGAATATTGTCTATGCAGAAATTGGGACTTTTGGCGCGAAGATGAGCAGTGACGCACGTTTGTCTTATATTATTTTCAAAAACTAGTGTAAAATTCGTGTATTTGTGTTTAATAATGGTGGAATATTTTACATAGAGTTCGGAAGTGCATTAGTTAAAGTAAATGATATATTGCAATGAATAGCGGTGTTGTTTGTGTTGGTGCCAAATTTCCATAGAGAGCTGCAATAAGGGATCCACTGCCTTATTGGGGCATGGACTAGGACCTAGGACTGAGGACTTGACATCGACAAATGACTAGACAGGACTAAAACATAATAACAAGAAAATAATAAATACTGAAGACTAGGCTGTATGGACTAAGTTTCCTTTGCCTGCCCAATATGGGCGAAGACAACTAAAAAAAATATACAGAGTTTGTTTATTTGGTTGAACGCGCTAATCTCAGGAACTACTGGTTCCAATTGAAAGATTCTTTTGGTGTTGTATAGTCCATTATAATTTATACTAATATATAAAGTTGAAGAGTTTGTTTATTCGGTTTAAAGCTTTAATCTCAGGAACTACTCGTATAAATAGAAATTAATCTTTTTGTATTGGATAATCTAATTATCGAGGAAGGCTCTAGTTTATTATTTATCAGCCACGACTTATCCGCACGTCTGTCCCACGTAAAAAATTGATGAGCCCAATGCCGTGTTTAAATAGACAGACGCAGGTTGTGGCTGCCTGCTGTTGAAATTTTTCAAGCCTATTTTTTGAACGCCTTCAACTTTGCTTAACGACTGCCATTTACTGACAACCGGGACCAACAGCTTATAGTACCTTCCGAATCTCAGAAACACTCGCAAATGTAAATGCCACAAAATGGTCACCCAGCCGAGGACCAGCCATAGCAAAATTTGCTTAACGCAGTGATCGTTTACAGAACACTGAGTTAGCGAGGCCACGAGCGCTTGCTACCCATGTAGTCCTGGATCATCAACAGTAACCACTGATAACTTCAAAAACGATACTCGGTAATCTCCTTACATACAGACATACATACATATTGTCACGCCTTTATCCCTGAAGGGGTAGGCAGAGGCAAACTATACGCCCACATTTCACCGTATGCATTTAAGTCCCACGTAACAGGTGGACTACGGTGTGCCCATTCCTTGACGGAAAGATATACTCGTGGTTATAATTGTCTTAGAACCCACATCGATTGTTGGAGGGTCCAAGAGACTACAAGGAAATTTGGTTGGAAACTTTTATACATATATTCATATTGTCACACCTTTATCTCCGAAAGGGTAGGCAGAGCTATACTATACGCCCACGTTTCGCCGAATGATAAAAATTCTATTATATTTAAAACATTTAGATATTATGCGGTTACTCATAACAAATTGTAAAAAATTCTTTGTCCTACATTTTAGAGGCCAGATGATGCGTGGATAAAAAAAGTGAAATACTCTATTAGGTACAACTAACTACAATCTGCGCGGGAAGAGACCTCAGTGACCTCTCCCATACCATTTTTACCGAGTCTGTCACTTGCTTACCGTACTTTTAATAGCACATTAAATAAAAGTTTATCTTATCTCATAAAATGTATAACTAAATAAAAAACATGGTAAAAGAATTTTGTGACAAAGATACTACAAAAATGAACCTTTACAAAATGCATAATACAAAACCTAGATTTTTTTTTGTTAACTACCACTGAACAGGCAGTCTTCATAGGGTAGCCTTTCTCAGTATTAAAATTATGAAGGTTAATTTTTTTGATCATTTATTAGTCTTGACGTTAAATAACTAAACCAATTTCGATGAAATTGGAGTACATACATAGGCTACTTTTTATCTCAGGAACTGGTTCTAATATAGCCGAAACATCTAGAGGTGAGATAAAGTTAATATATTACGCGAAAAAAACCCGAATAACATAAAATGCATGGTTCCTCTGGCAAACAGGCAAAATTTAGGCACGCGGGCGAAGCCGCGATTGTCCTCTAGTTAAGTAATTTAAAAAAAAACAGCTTAAGAAAAAGGAGGCAATGACAAAAAAATTACGATATAACATAATTCGATTTTTAAATGCATTTCCAATGTTTGGATCCTTTTTGTACAAATCTATTTAACAACAACAAAGTCTACTGAAGTGTATCTGAATTATACAGTACACGGACTTGAAGACCGCAGTTACCAAGTCAAAGAAATTCTTTATGGTGATAAACAAAGTAACTAGGTGCGATGTGGTAGGTTACAGCTTCCAATATTTCTTTTACTGCAAGTAATTTATTGTTGGTAGAATTTTATGGCCGTGTAACTAATGGTTCTGCGTAGAGTATAAGTATGTCTTTCGGCTGTGGTATAAGTAAGTACCGCCGCCACCCCGTCATAAATCCACAGTTCGTCAATACATCTTACCAGCGGCAGTCGTAACACCACTGACATTAACATTGGCCGGGGTCACTGCACTTTACCTAACTCTAGGCACAACACAAAACATACACATGATCGTGGGCGCCATCTTGTGTGGATGACGTCATTGCAGCCGGTTACAATATCTTTTTCTGAGATTTTATTTTTGAAATTGTCGTTTTGTTCTTAATTTGAAAATCTCAACGGTTTAAAGCGTTTTGTCGTAACAATTGAGTTTTGTCCAATACAAAATAAAATATTGCAAAGTTTGGTTCATAAGGGTTTTTGGTACAAACGCGGACGAAACGTAAAATTTGGATTGGAACATCAAAGTACCTAGGTATCAAAGAGACAAATGAGACAAGACACCATTGAAACGTAGATAAATAATTTATCTACATTTAAATCATTATTTTTCTCTTCATACTACTTAGGTACCTAGCATACTGCCCACCTGATGGGAAGTGGTCACCGAAGGCTAATGGGCATTTGAAAACCAGAGACGTCACGCTAAAAATGCGAATTGAAAAAATAAGAGCAGGCTGCGGCCCTGCCGTTTAAATAATTCAAGTTGCCCGTAAAACCTGTCTGTTATGTCCATATATGGGTTATTAACTCTTACAATTTACAGAAATTCTGAATATTTATTTTGTATCGCTTCTAAAGCTTGAGACTTGAACTCTCAAGCTTCGGAAGTCCAGAATTATGTAAATCAGTCAGTGCTTGTGTTTCCTCTGAATCTACACAGTTTCTACATACTGCCAGTGTCGCCAATGTAATGATGATATTAGAATTATGATGATAGAGAAGATCTGCAAAAATAGGCGTATGTAGTATTTATATATAAAGTAAGGCCAATACACCCACATAATATATATATTCATGAAGCTTAAATCTCTGTTCTTAAAAAAACATTATGTATCATCTTGTATATTATTAAAAAAAACTTGCTTCAAGCGACTTTTATTGACAATCGATTTATTATTAATCGACCTGCAAGACTTTGTGTAAATAGTGTCATTTTATATGGTTTTCAATTCAATTTAAACAGGTTCATCAATTCAAGGCGGTTTTCAAAATGACTAGGTTTCCCTATTTTACATTTCAACGTTCTTCTCCGATACGGCATAGAAGTCAAATGGTTCTTTATAGTATGGCATAGAAGTCAATTGTTCAGCTTCGTATAGGTTTCAATTTATTGTAGGTAATATCTGAGACAACCATGCGTTTTTCTGAGAGGCTGCCAATTAGGTAAGTGGACGAGCTTATCATCTCTTTCTGAATGTGTGTATTCCGATAGAGATGATAAGCTCTACTACAAATGATATATTCGGTAAAATGTAGCTAAATAGGCAATTTTACCGATATCGCAAATCTATAAAAAGCCATATAATACACCTTATGCTACTTAAAACAAATCACTTGAACCGGAAAGAAGACAAATTAGTATGCCTAGAGCGTCAGTATGAAAGCGAGCAGAGAGCGTCAAGTTGTTGACCTATTCGCTTATAGTTAATCAGTTGGTAATATTGTGGGACACTTTTCACACAGCGCTATCTAGCCCACAGTAAGCTAATAATAGCTTGTGTTATGGGATCTAGATAACTAATAAACATACTTATATATTTCTAAATACATACATATTATAGATAAATAACACCCAGACACAGAATAAACCATCGTGCTCATCACACAAAGTTTTATCCTGGGTGGGAATCGAACCCACGACCTCTTGCGTAGCAGTCGGATGCACTCCCACCGCGCCACAGAGGCAATCGCCAGTTAAGTACAATGTTCAGCGAATATTTATAAAACCATCGCGTCGAGTAAACACTGCGAATCGCTGACACGATTGTTACGCCATATTATGTAGCCCATAGACATCTAGGCCACAGATTGTTTGTCCGACTGAAAATGGGGACCGTATTCGAAATTAGAACATTTTTTTAAACGTTGCTGTTGATTCCATTTTCTGTTCCGGCTTTTAATCTTTTTTAATTGGAATTTGCTTTGGTTCGTTCTTTATTTAAATCGATATTGATTATTCGTTTTTCACTAGAGTGAAGTTTAATGGGGAAAGCATCGTTATTATAAGCTTATGAAACGCAAAAATATCATAATTGACTGAAAATTCATATATGCACATGGCATTCACTCTTAAGATAAATAAGTAGTATATAAGAACTTATTTAACTACTACGAATACCTAAGTAGTATATCAGCAACCGGTGCGGCGGTGATTTTGTCACTTTTTAGAAGCTAAATACAATAATCTATAAATCGATATAGTCTCAAAATCGCCGCTTGTGGATACTAAAAGAAGGTGTATGAGTACTCGGATAGGTAAATCTTTTATGAGTTCGTATAAAATGCACTTGCAGAAACTAATCTAAATAAATAGTACTGTCGAGGATAAAATTGTGTTGTGGACGAGTTATAAACTGTGCTTTTCACTTCCATTGCGAGGAAATTTTCATATAAATTTTCATATACATATTCAAATTAACATAACATTTCGTTAATTAAAATTCAAAGTAAAATTAGTACAGTTTTGAATACTGAAGGAAATTGTTTTTCCCGGCATATTAACGGTAGGTATTTTTCTGAATTTGTGAAGATGACATACAGCCTACTATTAAATTAATTTTGTAATATTAATTTTCTTAAATTTATTTGATAACCTACCGTACTTGAATTTAAATTTTTATATCTCTATGTCTTAAAACACATAAGGCAATAAATTAAAGTAAATATGATAAAAAAAAAATATCTATGAACTTCTTATTGTGTTTGGCTGTATGGCTCATTTACTTTGCCTTAATATAGATACACTTATGTATAAGTAGATACGTTAATGCACTTGTGCACAAAATTAGATTTTGTGCAGCCTAATCCTGCACAAATAAGCACTTTTAGAGCATAAGACGTGAAAACTAAATTATAATAAAATTAGTAAATAGTAAAGTGCGTGAGTTTCAGGGCCGTATTTTAGAACGTTTATACTCAATACTCAAGAAACACTTGAGGCTAGTTTTTGCCTTAAAATACTACTCTCAAGTGTTTCTTGAGTATTGAGTAATGTTCTAAAATACGGCCCTCAAAGATCTTTGCGGAAATTGAGCCCTTCTCAACATAATCATGTTCCTGCTTGACTTTATTGTACTTAGTGGTATGGAGTGGGGTTACACCCGGTACAGGGGTGATTTTAATCACGCTGGGATACATCCCCCACCCCATACCCATACAATTTCTGGACCCCAGAAGTCGATGATACGTTCCTGCCCCCCCCCCCCCCTTGCCGAAGACAGGAGTCGCATCACACGTCTTCCATCTCCTCGATGAAGAGTGGGTGTATAAAAAGCATTCCCCTTGTAAATGACGAGAAACTCAGAACATTGAGATCCAACAGGGATAAGTGCCCGGATGATGATAATGGGTGCCAATCTATCTTGGTTTACGATTGTATCTGAGTAATATTACATGATACACAAAATAGCCTACTCCATCTCTTTCTATCAATGTCACATAGTGGCTTACAAAGTCGAGACTAACTATACACTTTCTCACGCCTGACTGGAAACAAAACTTGTGAAACTGTTGTCACTATACAGACTGTACAGTCACGTACATTGGTTACGTACGCTACAAAAAGTTTGCTATTACTTATTTTGAAACTTCGAACACAACAACAGTAAAGGTGAACTTTGTTTTTGTTCTGTTGACTTTTTGAATATTCACTTTATCGGGTAGCTGAATGATATCATGAATTGTAAACTAGTTACGGCTCCGCCTGCGCTGTGAAGTTTTCCCGTTTCCGTTTTCCACAGGAACTTGCTCCGGGTATAATAAGTTTGTTTATGTTTATCCTTCACGCCTTATCCCCCAAAGGGGTGGCGAAGGCATATTATATGTCCACTTTTCGCCGTGTGTATTCCTGTCCCACGTAATAAGTGGTGAGCCCATTGCCTTGTTGAAATAGACAGACGCAGGTTGTGGCTACCTGCTGTTGAAATTTTTCAAGCCGCCCATAAAACCTTTAACCAGTCTTAACGACTGCCATTTTACTGGCAACCGGGACCAACGGCTTCACGTGCCTTCCGAAGCACGGAAACGCTCGCAAATATAAATGCCACAAAGTGGTCACCCATCCGAGGACCAGCCATAGTGAAAGTTGCGTAACTCAGTGATCGTTTACAGAAGACTAAGACCGGGGGGCCACGAGCGCTTCTATAAGTATAATAAGTAGTCTGAGTATGTCTTCCATTCAGACATAAATTTACCCATGTGTCAACGTGATAAGAAATAGACAGACTCGCCGCGTTTATTCCACTAAAAGCTTTAGTAACGCTTCCATCACTTTACTGGGGCAAGACTGACATTGACTTAAGACTAACCTTGACTAGACTTTTTTTAATCCGTTTTTTTTTGGAGCTTTTTAATTCTGACAATTTCGCTTTCGATTTTTTTACTAAGACTTAGAAAAAAAAAATTTGGTAGATAATAAGAAGACTAAGAAGAAATACGAAATAAATAAGATTTGGCTAAAAGGTCTTAGTAACCAGGCTATAAATATTTAATTATAAAAGAAAATATTGGAAAAAAAATGGCGTATCCATATTTAAGCACGTGATTGTACATATCGTGATGTCCAGCATCTATTTATCTTGCATAATTAATGAAAGAGCCGAGCGATGGCGATAGCGTCGCGCCCTAATTGTTACGCGCGATGAGCGAACCACGCTATGCCGCGTTTGTAGGAATTTACAATTGTTACTTTTATTTTCGGTTTCATATTTGCTTATAACGAAATATTCACCTGTCATCATTTTATTTAATGATTTTGAATGTATCCTTGTTATAGATACTCGTAAATAAGCGACATTTCACCTTAGTTCATTTAGTTTTACACCTCTAACCCTTGGAATTAATCTACACATGTATTTAATTATTTTAACCTATAAAATGAAAGAAAACTTCCCAAACTTAACTTGGAGTCTCCAAAAATTTGTTAAATCTTATCAAGTTATATATAAGTACTATCTGCCATACCAATCTTGACCTGCCTCGTGTGTAGACGAAACACTTGTCGACATAATAATACCACATTTAAAAACGGAATAGGTATTGCAAAATGACAACAAAAATTGTTTAGTTCTACGATGGATTTCCGCCATTACCTTTCGATTCTATCAGTATTAAGTTCTTCTTAAACTAAATAATACATTATTACCAATAAGTGACACACTATCAAACACGCAAAGAGTATCTCGATGGTAAAAAGCGTGGAATTTTATGATATTATAACCTAGAATAGAATAGAAATATACTTTATTGTACATCAGTTATTAATATTTACAAGTATATGGAATACAGATTTTGAAATGTACAATGGGCGGCCTTATTATAGCTAAGTGCACTTTCTTACAGACAACCTACACAGAGCTTGCTATATTGTAATGAATTGGTGTCTAAGAAACAAGATATTGAAAGCAACACAAAAGATTTTAGCTAAACTCTGAACTTAATTAAAGTAATAGTATTTACCTAAAATAAGCTGGTAAAAGAATTGCAAAGAGAATAATTGTATTCGGGTGTGAAGAATATATCTATTATAATACTTTAATGATTTAAAAAACCAATTACAACTTTTATTGTCTATTTTTTTGGACTTTCTTGGCTTGAGATATACTAAAGTCAAGTAATTTTGATCTTTCTTTTTATGTAAATTTAGACATGACGTGTTTTCAAGTCGAAAGTGTGTGTCTTCTTCAATTAGAGTATCCGTGTGGATAGCAACGTATTTATGTTTGTACAAAATTCTACTCCAGTAAACCGATGGTAATCTTACTGATGCTATATGTGGATTTTGGAAAGTAACAGAAAATGCCGCGTTCCACTGGGTAATCCAATTTCACGGCAGTTGTGGACGTTGTCTTTTATGTTAAAAAAATTCCACCATTTTTACATTTTTGTAAAACAATATGGCTATCGCGTACTTCGGTGTTTCTACCAAAATCTCTCCCTACACTTTTGTTGGATATAAGTACGTTTTAAAATTAGAACTTCTATTATCAATTTAAAAAGAAATAAGTTTTTGAAAGTTTAAATAGGTATTCAACCTACTCATTGACGTCATTATGCTACGTACAGGATGTTGCGAGTACGCATTTAAAGCCATTTATATTCCGTTTTGTACTTTGATTATATTTGTACTAAGTACTTCATTAGTACCTACCTATATCACGAGCAGCAGCCTTTATGTTCGACATCACATATAAACTTCAGACAGTCGCCATTTGCTGGAACGGTTACGCTTTGCTATAACCACCGGGTTATGTGGTAAAAATGGTGCCTAAAAATTTTCTTCATAGGGAAAGGATAGAGTTGAAAAATCTTAGTTTGACGACGCCATGAGAGGTTTACCTGTCAATGGTCTCATTATTGGGAAATCTAGAGAAATATGACTTAGCACAGTGCAATAAACTTAGCTGATATAATACTTACACCATGGCCCTTTTAACAAATATATAAAACGAAATTCCGCTGAAAGTCGCAACAAGTTTGCCAAATCGGAGAATCTTTTATCAATAGAAAAGGTTCCTAATTCAAATTTATATATCACTGACCTCTTTTTTATTGGACTTCTGCGGTTTGAGGATTTTGCCGACTCCGTAACTTAAATTAAATTTTCTCAGACATGCATGGAAATATTGACATTATTTCGAAAAAAGAATAGGCGAAGTACCGCATTTACGGACAGAGAAAATAAAATTAATTGCTGGAGTGTTTTTTGAATTTGGAACTCTCCAGCAATGTTGTATGAATCAGAACGAAAAGTTGTGAAAACTTTACTGGGGCCTTCTGTGGTATTTGGGAAGTAACAGGATAACAAATTAACCTTTGGGTACGAAACCCTAAAAACCGCATTTCTGCGTTATTTTATTTCCTTATAATTACCAGTTATCAAACCATTTTTAAACATAAAGTGAGTGTTTATGTGCAAAAATAAATATAAATTTTGTGAAATGATACATTATTTAGTGTCTCCCGCGTGTCTACTCGTTCCCACCAAAAATCCGACCTTATTATTTACATTCGTCTTTATGGGTGGGCTGTTTTCAAATGTCGAATCTCTAGGTAAAGTAAAAAGGTAGTGTTGGTATCTTTTAGGGCCACAGCAGACTAGCTACTTTTAGTTTCCGCGAACGACGATTTTGAGATGTCATCGATGTATTTCTAAAAAGCGACAAAATCAGTGGTAGCGTACACTAAAAGTAGCTATATAGTCTGCACTGGCTTTTCATTATAAAGCCCTGTAAAAATAGTATTTTACATTAATTACTCTGTGAATCTCAAGGCTGTAATTCACATAGGTACTTAGCAATATAATACGGTTTTATAATGATACGGAAATAAGCTTATGCATCTTTTTTTATTAATCGTTAAATATAAAATCGAATAGAACCAATTTTTTATCCGATCACATTAAGATGTTTTATCTGTGGTACACAAATGTAGATAATTTACATACAATATAGTAATTACCAGATACGATACATACAATGTGATAAATATAGTGTAAAATACACCCACGCGGATTTAGTAATCCCCGTGGGTGTACTATGTATTTATAAATCTAAGTGATTTAGTTTTTAAAAAAACTGTAATACCTACTGTACCTATAAGTACATATTTGTTTTGTGTTTTGAAAACTAACTAACTGGTCGCTTTAAATATTTTAAATAGTGTATGACATTTTGTAAGCGCCGGTAAAATGGTATATGCAAAATAAAGATTTTTTTTTTTATTCTTCTTCATTTTTCTGTTCCACGGGTAATAGGTATAGGTACATATAGATTTTATATAAAAATATTTCATTTATAATATTTTTAGGGATTTTGCACAGTTCACGATATGTATATATTATGACGTGTTTGACAATGCAAGCTAGAAATGAGTCCTCTAGGTATAATTAATCTAATATTAATTAGTGCTGTATATGGAATCAAGACAACTGGGGGTCAAGTCTACTGTTTTACAATAATAAACCGTTCTATATCTGTTCTATATCAATTTCATTGCGATTGATCTAAAACTAGGTAGTCTACTAAATCGATTATAAATTATATTTGACCATCGCACTTTACAAGCCGCAAAATAGAATCATCTGTGTTGTCAAAATATTAGTAAACTACTAAAAATTCAACTTACGAGTGACCACTAGCGCGTCACGTTTTAATAGAATTCTTTCGGCCGACCACCGATAGAAGTCTATTGGAGAACGATTGTAATAGTAGACTCCGAAAAGTGACATAACTGTACCGTCGGCTTTGTATTAAGCGACGATTACTATTGAAATAGTATACTTGGCCCCCTGATAAACATTACTTAAAATGTTTCTTAAATACTTATTTAAGTGTAAAACCTCTTTTTTCTAAGTTTTACACTAAACATTAAATAATTTACTACTGGGTTTAGATACGCAAAATAAACAGATTTGGTGCTCAACTATCAAATTAATAGATCTGCATCCGCAATGAATAATTAAATTAAAACTCAACATTTTTTTTGTTGTCTCTAATTACGACGATATTTTAATAATATTAAGTTGTAATTATTTTTATGATGTGTTTTGTATGATTGTATTTGGAAAACCTCCACATTTACTTCACCGAACGATACCGGGACATTTTGAACTTGGAAATACCAGGCTGGGTGTTAGATCCGTTTTCAAATGTCAACACAGCAATCTCACCTCAGCTGGAAGAAGAACTTATAGAACTGACAACAAACGAGGAAATAAAAATCAAGTTCAAAAATGGCTATCAAGAATTTTGGCTACAAAAACCGATCCCGCAATTGTACCCTGGATTGTAGTCAATCATCCAACGATTCTTGATAGCATTCCCATCGTCATATTTGTGTGGACGTGGATTTAGTGCTGTGGCAACGCTGCTTACTAAAAAGAGAAATCGTTTGCATGTTACCGAACGTGGCGACTTGCGGCTGTTCTTGAGTAAATTGGAACCTAATATCAACAAACTTATTAAACAGCATCAGATTCAGCCTTCACATTAGTTTTTATATAAGAATCGATTATGTTTGTTTTATTTTGAATAAAAGATACTCTGTCTGAATACTATAAAGTTGCGTTTCAATAATCATTCGTAAGAGTTAACTTGAGACCTGAGTGTCGTTATGTACTACCTACTGTGCTCAGGTCTCAAGTTAACTCTTGCGGATTATAGTAAAAGTATATTTTAGAATAAATGTTTTATCTCCGCTAATATTGCTCACAACAATTAATTAATTTAATTTGAAGTTATAGTGGTTTTTAAGAAGGTGAAAAAATGGTGGCGCTAAAAATTTATTTAGTCTCAAAGTGGGCAGTAGACAAAATAAGTTTGGGAACCTCTGGCTAGAACCTGCTTCTGTAAGCGAGCAGACCAGCTGCCGTCCTCATGCCCCCAATATAGGTAAATTAAGTTGTTAATTTACAAAAGCACATTAAAAACAAAGCGCTCGTGGCCCCGTGGTCTCAGTGTTCTGTAAACGATCACTAAGTTACACTTTGTGGCATTTACATTTGCGAGCGTTTCGTTAAGCCTGGTTGAAGGCCTTATGCAGGCTTGAAAAAGGCTTGAAAAATTTCAACAGTAGGTAGCCACAACCTGCGTCTGTCTATATCAACACGGCAATGGGCTCACCACCTATTACGTGGGACAGGAATACACACGGTGAAAAGTGGGCATATAATATGCCTCTGCCACCCCTTCGGGGATAAGGCGTGATGGATATTTATTTGTTTTATTTACATTCAAAACAGTAACATATTCTTAAGTAATTTTTATTCAATCATTCTTTACTTGACTTCGTTGAAGGTATGTATCACAGGTATGTTATGAAGTTAGTATTAAAAGTAGCTAAAAAATACCTTGACCCAAAATAACTACTAAAACCTCATAATGCTATGACAGTGGCAACACTAACAATAAAAACATTTGACCTATAACAGTTAATTTCGATAACAGATCTCTTTTCATTATGCTTTGTGTGTTAATACTGCAAGGTTACCCTAACTTTGACGCTAAATATTTCACTTCATCAAAATAAAATTTTCATCAGAATCCGGGAGGGGACTTTACAAAAGTTATTGTTTATGGCGAGAGATTATAATTTGATATAAATATTGAGTCTAAGTACATAATTGTAGTATTTAAGCAATACATAATAAAATAATACATTAATTATAAATAAATAATAATAAATGAAATATATAATAAATAAATAAATTATATTTTCTTTATGGCAAGCTGTGTCAGTGATGACGACTTTGCCAGTGTCTGCTTAAATTAATGTTCCATCCTCACATTATTATGTACATATGTTTTTCACTTCGCGTTAAATAGCAAATTTCATTACGATTCTAGATAGAGAGATATTTATGAACTTACTTAACTTTTTTTGAGGCCGGCAAATGTCCAGTGCCCAAAGCCTAGAGTGATAGTCATGACGTGGGCCGTATGTTTGTCTGCTGTCTAAGTGGCATAAAAAAGCCTAACTAAACTAATTTGTAATAAAAAAATCCCACTAAAGTTTACGCGCTCAACAAGTAGGCAAAAACACCACATCCAAATTTCCAACCTGCTTAAAGACTTTAGTTCTCCAGGTCTTATTAAACGTCAGTTCTTCATCCTTGCGTCAGTCATCTCAGTTGCTTCTAAACCCTATCTGGATTTGAAACCTGGGTTTTTGTTTTATAGGAGGTAAGGAGTATGATTTGACTATTTATTCCATCCTTTGGTAAGCAGGTGAGATAGGCCTGAGTAATTATTAATGTCTCCGTGTAACTATTGCTTAAATAGTCTTAACATCAGCGTTGTTCCTTATTTATTTTTAGGTCTTATTAAACGTCAGTTCTTCATCCTTGCGTCAGTCATCTCAGTTGCTTCTAAACCCTATCTGGATTTGAAACCTGGGTTTTTGTTTTATAGGAGGTAAGGAGTATGATTTGACTATTTATTCCATCCTTTGGTAAGCAGGTGAGATAGGCCTGAGTAATTATTAATGTCTCCGTGTAACTATTGCTTAAATAGTCTTAATATCAGCGTTGTTCCTTATTTATTTTTAGTTTTAGGTGTAAGGGGCCTATGGACAGCTGGAGATTGTGGTTCACCTGCTGATCAACGGACGAGGCTACGGCGCGCGCGTCTATATATTGTGGGTAGCGCGAGTCGGACCGCCGGCCAGGGAGACCTGTAGAAACGGTGGTGCCGCTTGCCGCCCGCGGCGTAGTACAGGGGCCCAACTGGGGCTAACTACCTTGGCTGCCCCACCAGGCCGCGCATACTCCCAAAGTGGTTCGTCGTGCCGGTTGGTGACCAGACGTGAGGTCCCGGCCATAAAAACATGGAACTCTCTGCCAGCGCACTTGTTTCCCTCCTCTTACAATCCTGGGTCCTTTAAGAGAAGCGTGAAAAGGCATATTTCTGGGCCGTCAAGATGAGGGTCGCTATCGGAGCCCTGTGCGGGTTTATATAGCGGCCCAATCATGGGTCGTCCTCTTTGCTTACCATCAGGCGGGGACGCCATTTTGAAATGCGACGTATAAAAATTTTAATTCATTTGCTAACGAACGCCCATTTATTTAAGCCTTCTGTTTGAAACTTTTGTTAGGCGTACTCAACTAAAACTATAGCAGTTAAAGCCATCCCGAGTAATTGTACTCGTAATTCCAAATTTATGTACGGACCCAACCTACAATAATTTATCACACAACTTGACAAAATATATCTCAGTCAGTCTTTTGTGACGTGTTGACAAGATAGCTTGATAGATGACTCTGTACTATAGTCTCAAAGGCTGCTTATAATATTTCAGTGAAGCAAAATTCAAGATATTTTGTGAAGTTTGGTAGCTTAGGTGGTCATAGTGTTAGCCATGTATTGAAGTCCTGCTGCGACCTATAAGTTGTTTTATTTTAAGTTTTTGCTACATTATTTATCATAATTTCTACAGATTGCTGGCCCTTCTGGTCAGAAAATGCTACGAATTGGGTTCTCTACGTGGGTGAAACCGCGGGGCGTCCTCTAGTATATATAACATTATATAAATTCATAAGTAAAAATGAGTACCTATTTATCACTTCAAACATGCTATTATACATCGAAAACACCCAAACATCGAAACAAACATTTGTGGATCACACAAATATTTCTACCGACTCGGGAACCAAACCAAAACCTAAGTCGCGGCAGTCGCATACCCTACCACTGCGCCACCGAGGCAGTCAATAAAATAAAATATTGTATACTTCTGTATGCGAGATCTGGTGTGACAGAAGGTCACATCGCCTCACACGAACTGCCTCTGGTTGACAGAACTATTGTGATCACGATCACACGTCTCGCCTTGGGTTGCGCAACCATTCAATGAACATGATTAAGTAACCCGTTATTATCCAACGCGGGCCGAGTCGTGGGAATCGTCACATACCCAACTTCTGCGACAAGAGACATACTGCACTGTTTCTTTTTAAGTACATAATTGTTATTATAAATATATGATAGTAGTCGTCATGAATTATAAACATAAACATTCATTATTACTAGCGGTTCTGTGAACCGTAGACTTCGGAGTAAATAGAGGAAAAAAGCTAAACATTTTTTTGGTTGACGTGTTAGTTTTGAGCGCTCTTGCCAACCACTACGGGACCATTTCCCCTATCCTGCCTCCATTTCCCTCCCGATCGAAAAACCCCCTCGCTAAAAGTTTTTGGCTATATCTAGGATTGTCTATGCAAATCCGATGAAAAAAGTGACCTGTAGACTGAATGGACGGACGAACGGTCGGACGTCGATGGCATTTTTCCCGTACCAGTGGAGTTAAAACGGAGACTTACGTCGGCTCACTCCGCTCGCCTCCTCAGTCAATTATACAAAACTCACGTAGCATAATCTACAAGGACCAAAACTTTCTCTTAATAAATGACAGTTGTTCTTATTTTGGGCAAACCACAACATATAACTTATTGATACGCAATATGGCAGGTTTGAATGGCAGCGTTAAGCTTGAAACGGGCGTTTTCCGTTGGTTTGGACACGTCCAACGAATGAGTGAGGTACAATTGACGAAGAATATACATATTGTGCTTTCGTAGAGGGTAGAGGGAGTCATGGTAGGCTGAGACTTACATAATGAAGATGACATGAGCGGATTGATCAAAAACGGAAATGTCAAAAGTACTCAGATATTATTAATATAATAATAATAATAATATAACCCCTCGAGGACAGTCGTTATCTTTTATAGGATTAACGCAACCCTATAAGGGCATAGTAGATTCGCTTTTTGAGTTAACTACTTTCTGATACCAACAAAAAAATGTATCAGTAAGTTATTGAAAAGCTCACATCCGCAGGGCAGCTTGTGGCGAGTTGAATGTGCGTGGCTACACATCGGTCCCGATTCCTCAGAGTTCTTCTGCACCGGTTAGGATTTAATGGCCTAACGGGAGAGCAGTGAGAGTGCCACTCCCGGGAGTGCAGCAAATCTCAACTCTGGCTTGCCTTAATTGGCCGGTCAGAGGGAGGGAGCCAGAGCTATATGCTCGGGGGTGGAAGTGTCATTTTCAAGGGCATAACTACGGGGAAGCCCGCTCCGGGCCTGTCCCGCGAAGGTGAAACCGGCGCCGCACCGCTCGACACCCCAAGCCGCTCACACCGGTGTTGCCCTCTGTCGCCTTACAGGCTTATCATGCCTATGGCGATTGTATAGGGGGCCCATCTAGTGAGTTGGCAAGTCACCGTCTGCCAGTATTTTGATAACAATATATTAAAATAGCAGACGCCGTCTTTAACCATAGTTTTAGTTACATACTCCATTTAACCTTCAACTCAATAGCCCATTTAGTAGTTAGCATATTGTACAATAGTTTAACTCCCATTGGAGGTGGTCCATTACCGTTCTTCTACATAAGGCGAGCGTGGACTATCTGCAGTGGGGGTCCCATTCCCTATTAGATTAAAATTCTCAAAGGGCCTCTGCGTGTTGGACCTATGTCCCCATGTAAGCCTACCAAAAGTCCGGGTATCTTCATGAGAAAAAAAAGAAGTTACCCGTGTACAAAGAAGAGACATAATAATATATTTATTGACAGAAAATATACATGGTTAACATAACGATTTAAAAATGACAGTATAATACTAACATCGACGATAATATTAGTAAATATAACAATTAGATAAATATTCTATATTCTATGTTAACAACCTTCATAAACTCACAGGTCTCTCAAACTCTAGGATTTCCTGTATTATAAGAGACAGTGTTCGGCTGAGAATTTTAGTTACATTTCATTAGTGGAGGTTGTGTTACTTGTGACCATTAAAAGCAACAAAATACGCGTTAGTTATAGCATGTAGGAGTGTTTGTGTGTGTGTGTGTGTACGTCTGTATTTCTGTTTAGATGGCAATGTGCCAGAGTTGAGTTAATATTATTATGCAATATAGGTTATCCCTATAGATACCCAGAGATGTATGAAGGTATTAATGAATCTGCAGGAAGCGAAAGAAGTATGCATGGATCGCGAGGCCTGGCGATCTGTCCTCTCTGACTACCCCGTCAGGGATACAGCGTGAAGATAGTTAGTTAGTTTTTATAGTGTATGAATTTAAAAGATTAATAAGACACTGACAAATCTATTTAATTAATCCATTCTTAGGTATTAAATTTATCTACGAGTCAATAAAAATATTATACTACCGAAACCTTCGCGGCTTCGCCCGTGGCATATACACTCCCGGATATTGAATCGAGCCACCTTACATTCCCGGGCCTAAAAGCCCAATACACAAAAAATATACAATATAACAAAAAAGTTTTTATTCATTTTTAATGCTGGCATATTTCATCGTCTTTCCCGTATGTATTATTCCATATTAGAATTTTAGAATTTAAAATAAAGAACAAAAGCCGAACTTGGTACTGATTTGAAAAAAAATAATGACTGTTGAAAGTTGCTTTTGAAGCAATTTAATGTCGATTTGGTTTGAATTTTCGCAATTGTTGTTAACCAAAGTTTAGTTTAGTTATTTTTCTATCATTTGAACAGTTTTTGGCTATAAAATTATGGATACTTCACCTGAAGTAGCCGCGCAAACTGTAGCACTTCTTCAATCTGGGCTAAGTCAGCGAGATGTGAGTTCACAACTTCACATAAGTCGTTCCGCTGTTCAAAGAGTGTACCACCTATACCTGGAGACTGGCGGCTTCGTCCGGCGAATAGGAGGACCTCGTTACCGACTGACAACGGCAAGACAAGATCAATACGTTGTCACTTCTAGCTTACGAAATCGACGCCTTAACTCTGTTCAGATACGAGTACAAGAACAGCTCGGGGACTTTCACGGAGTGACTGTAAGTGCTCGGACCGTTAGAAGGCGACTCAATGAACGTGGTTTAAAGCCCCATAAGCCAGCCAATGGACCCAAATTGACACGAGCACACCGAATAGCACGTCTAGTTTGCGCGCGAACGTCTAAATTGGACTCGACATCAATGGAGCCAGGTTCTCTTCATAGATGAGTTTAAGAAAATGCTATACGGTAATGATGGAAGGAGTAAGGTGTACCGAAGACAGAACGAGCGTTTCGCGCAATGCTGTATTGACGAGAAAGTGAGTTATGGTGGAGGATCATGGACAGTCTGGGGAGGAATCTCTATGGAAGGCAAAACTGAGCTAGAGGTAGTGACGGGACCACGACTGCCGCCCCTAGATGGCAATAGATACATTCGCCAATGTTTAGAGAACCACGTGATGCCATATGCTGGATTTATTGGCCAAGATTTCGTTGTAATGCAGATAATGCAAGGGCCCATACTGCGGGAATCGTCAGGGAGTACTTAAATGACATTGGTATCACTGTTATGAGATGGCCAGCGCGAAGTCCTGATATGAATCCAATAGAGCATCTATGGGATGAGCTGAAGAGGCGTGTTCGAGCTCATCATCCTACCCCGCAACCATTGCATAACGACATTGATTAATTCTATGCCAAACCGTATGAGAGCTGTCATAACTGCACTGGGAGGCAATACAAGTTACTAAATAAACATTTCTTTTCATGTAAAACATGTCTTTATTTAAAAATCGTTTAGATTTTTTTCCTAGAAAAAAGCAAATATGGACTTGTTTCAACGTAACTCGACTTTTTTAATAAACTGTAGTTCAAATTTAGAACAATGGCACTCTAAATGAATGATGAGTATACCAGCTCCAAAACTGCATCAAAACATTTTCCTTCTACATACATCTTTTATAAGTTACAGTACTCCAAACCAAAAAAATCAAGGTGGCTCGATTTAGGTGTCCGGGAGTGTATTTGACCTCGTTAAGTCCATTTCATCCTGTCGTTCATTAATTTTACAATAATGTATGAAAATTTGCCTAAGTTGTTGACATTTATGAAGACTGCTCTTCTCTCCTTGATAGTAACGTGATGATGATAGCCTTCCTCGATAACCGACATAACGCTATCCAACACGACAATAATTTTTCCATTCAAACCTGTGGCTCCTGAGATGAGCATATTCAACCAAACGAACAAACTCTTCAGCTTTATATATTGGTATAGATCTATTATATATTAGTTTTATATATTAGTATTTATTATTAGATCTATTATATATTAGTATAGTAATACACAAAAATATTACCTATAAAGAATACTTCTCGTCAAAGTGGTGATTCTGGATTCGATCGCTTCTCAGCGCGATCATGAGAGGTTCCAATTATACTTAGCACCAGCTAAGGTTATGTAAAGGAGACAGATTTCTTCTTGAGCATTACCTGAAACAATAAAACTATAAGAAAAGAAGCGCTCGTGGCCCCGCGGTCTCAGTGTTCGGTAAACGATCACTGAGGTACGCAACTTTCACTATGGCTGGTCGTCGGATGGGTGACCAGTTTGTGGCATTAACATTTGCGAGCGTTTCCGTGCTTCGGAAGGCACGTTAAGCCGTTGGTCCCGGTTGCTAGTAAAATGGCAGTCGTTAAGCCTGGTTGAAAGCCTTATAGGCGGCTTAAAAAATTTCAACAGCAGGTAGCCACAACCTGCATCTGTCTATTTCAACACGGCAATGGGCTCACCACCTATTACGTGGGACAGGAATCCACACGGTGAAAAGTGGGTATATAATATGCCTCTGCCACCCCTTCGGGGATATGGCGTGATGGATATTTATTTATTTTATTTATAAAACTATATTATTAGGTTTTATTTACTTTGGGCAAGATGGCGGCTGTGTAGAAAAAAAAATCCCTTAATTATTATATTAATTTAACTTTATTTTTTAAAGTGGCAACAACAAGGCTGGCCACATCTGTAGAAGATCCGAAGGCCGGACTTTTGGCGCCAACGCGAGCGGTGACGCACGTTTGTCGTATATTATTTTGAAAAACTAGTGTAAAATTCGTGTTTTTGTGTTTAATAATGGTGGAATATTATACATAAAGAGTTCGGAAAAGGGCATTAGTGAACGAAAGTGATATATTGCAAAGAATAGCGGTGTCGTTTGTGTTAGTGCCAAATTTCCATAGATAGCCGCCATAAGGGATTCACTGCCTTATTGGGGTACGGACTAGGACCTAGGACTGAGGACTTGACATCGAAAACCGACTAGACAGGACTAAAACAAAATTATAAGAAAATAATAAATACTGAAGACTAGGCTGTATGGACTAAGTTTCCTTTGCCTGCCCAAGATGGGCGAAGACAACAAAAAAATATCCGAAGGCCGATGGAGCTAACAAGTTCTGGAGTAGAGACCGCGAATCGGCAAACGTACTGTTACAAGGGATTCCCGGAGTCCGTTTTTTAAAAAAAACTAATGTTCATAAATACACAGACTTATTGACGTAACACAGAAACACTCAATTTGGAAAACTGGAAACTTTGTGGAAATAGAAAGTAAAAATGAAATTAAAAGGCGAGTGTACAAGACGATAGTTCTGACCGGACTGACTGCCCTGCGGGGCATCCCTGCCTAGCAACATAAATGGGAAATGCTGAGATCAGCCGGATCCCATACATGAGGACTTCGTAACAGTACGGTAGGACGAACCCCTGCCAATTGGACCGACGTCTTAGAACTAGTAAAGGTTGCAGAGACTAGATGCGGAAAGCGTCCGTGTGTTGTGTAATAAGGAGAGGCCTTACGTCCAGTAGAGGACTGCCATAAGCAATTTGATTGATTGATAAGGTAAGAAAACCTTGCTGATAAATTCCTGCGAGGGCCGCTTCGGAAAATTTATCTTTGATGTGATATTTTCAACTTAACTATTTGGCAATAAGATTAAGTCTAAATTATTATCTTCCATAGTATCTTTGTACCGAGTCACCTGATTTGCACTAGACCATAACGCCATTCTAGGCTTGCATGTCCCACGGAGTTCAGAGATAATTTGATTTTTCCGGAAGTACAGCATATTATACGTATACATCTTCATACTATTAAGTACGATGGGTATTATTATCAAAGTGGCATCACTTCCTCCTGTCAGTTGATTATAGTGATTCGAATCGATTGGTTGTAGCGTGACGTCATCGACGCGAGCGCACCTCATTAGACGCGTTCTGCTTTTATGATTGATGGCTTTCTAACAGGCAGATGAGTTGAAGTCTGCTGTTTTATGTTTATAATGGTTTAGTATGAGGTCGAGAAGTTTTTGTATGGTGCTAGTTAGGATGTAAAATCTATTTACAAATCTAAATATAATGGATTTAGATTGGCAATGAAATTATACATTCGTTTTGGAACTAATTTGATTGAGAGGTGTGCTTTTTTGAACAAGATGAAATAATAATAACGAATGAGTGAGGAACGATAGACGGAAAATATCTACGAGTATTATGCGAAAAGGAGTCAAGGTAGACGGAAAATTAAATTCGAAGAAAACGTGAGCAGATTGCTCAAAAATGGAAAGGTTAAAAGTACTCGGAAGCCAGCCAGATGTGCATGTATGAAACGATTACTGAATCTGCAGGTAGCGAAAGAAATATGCATTGATCATCAAGCCTGGCTATCTGATACGGCGTGAAGATAGTTACTTAGAAAATTAATAATCCATATAATAACCGTTTCTTCTTTTAAACTCTTATTATGTTCATCCTTAAATATTGTATCTTGCATGGAGAGTGTAATCAACTAATCGTATCAGTAAAGTCTGAGGCCCCCTGACACGCTTGGTTGTATGAAATACTAGTTGACGCCCGCGGCTTCGCCCGCGTAAAGATGTTTTCCCGTTCCCGTTTCCCACAGGAACATGTTCCCGGGATAAAAAGTAGCCTATGTGTTATTCTGATGTATAAGCTATATTATTGTAAAGTTTCATTAAAATGCATTCAGTAGTTTTTACGTGAAAGACTAACAAACATTCATACAAACTTTCGCATTAATAATATTATTAAGATTAAATTATGGCGTCTGTAGTGGAGAGCAGGGGGCCGGGTCTACTATTGACAATCCGTAGATTAGAACCAGAATCGCTGCTTTTAGCTGTCAAAATTTTAGTAGACCATCAAAAATGCAACTGATTAGCGGCCACAGGCGCGGTACGTGTTACAAGAATTCTATCGGCCGTCCGATAGACGTCTATTGGAGTACGATTGTAATAGAAGACTATGATAAACTGTCAAAATTGTATCGTTGACTTTCTATTGAGCGACGATTTTGATTCTATTCTGACGCGATTAAAATAGTAGACTTTGCCCCCAGGTAACATTGATTCCTTGCTGTGTGCATGACAATTACGAAACAAATAACTAATACTTAGTTAACAATGTCCTCTGTGGATAAGTTTGCGGCATATTTTTCTAATGATATGAATGTTTTCATTCCAATATTATGTATTACAAACTATCAGCTACGAGTATAACTACAGAGGCCAACATTATCCATAAGATGGTGCACCATGGTTTTGGTGCTTATAGAAGTATTGGGGTTAGTAACGTTATGATGGTCAGAGTATATATCAGAGTACCTTAGAGATTGAAGATATTCTCGTTATATCACTGCATGTGCTTCCTAAACACCACACTCCGAAACCACATGGAAACACTTTACCAATGAACTTTTACATCCTCAAGAAGAAGATCCGATAGAGTCTGTGAAATACTACCTCGCCGAACTGCAGTAGCGAGTAGACATTACAGCTTAATTAGCTCGAAATTTTAAAATATACTAAATAGGAAGCTGAATTACACTTTTATTGCATAAATTTAAAAAAAAAATGCAGTGAATGGCTGCTTACTTTACGATGATGATGAGACAAAATCTTTTGCATAACTTAAAACTGCATAAGTTTTTTGGCATACTCTTCGTTTCGCATAACGTTCAAACAGAATAAATCATTAGGCATACTTTATTTTCCCTTAACTTTTTTATAATAATGATATTCCCGCATAAAATGTTTACGCATAATTTTTTTACAATAACGATTACTAATCATAACATTTATTGGCATATCACTCACTCTCGCATAAAGATTACAAACCATACATATAGAATACCATAATGTTAACGAGTACATATTTTTATTTTTATATCTAAGCTTGAACTGTCTAAGATTGAAATGCCCACTGATTAAAAATGTCGATAGTCACTATACTGAAGTTCAAAATTTCAACACTTATATATAGAATATATAAATAAAATACAAAAAGAAAGTAGTTGGATTAAAACGAGCGATTCTATTCTGGCGCATCGCCGGCCGCTGCCGCTGCCCGCTAGCTTCGCTCGCTCGGCTCGCGCGTTTTGTTCACAAGTGACCTAACACTCCTCCTCGCTTCGCTCGTCGTCGTACCTATTTACGACTTTGCTCAAGACTAGTCTAAAAAAAATAACACTTAAAATATCGTTTTATATGTTACAGCTTAAAAACTTGGCTATGAGTGAGATGATTATTTACAATGGTGTCTTATCATTATTTTTTTTTAAATATTCTTAGTCAAATTATTATTCATTTATGATTTAAACGGTTATCCATACCTCCATTATGCGTTTTGTATTTTATGATAAATTATCTTTAGGCGTATAACAATTATACCCTTTACATTTATGCTTAATAAAATTATGATAAAAAAATTAGAGTAAGTTAATGTTATGCCAATAAAACCATTATGCGTTTATAACACACTGCTTATCATAATTTATGCGAGAAAACTTTATGCTGAAACTGTTATGCCAAACTACATTATGCTGAAAAAAAATATGCGATCGAAAGGGCACCCGACAAAATCTCTGCTTGATGGCTAACTGCTTAGACAATTAAACACACATACACACAAACGCACTCATATCACACATACGCACGAACACACGCCACACACACACACAACACATGTGTTTCATATTATTTTTTTTGATTCTAAAATGTGAATGTATTTAAAATATTACAATCAAACTGTTGTTCGTGTGAGGGCGTTGATATCCGCGTCACAGTATATACTATTGCGGATATCATCGTTACTTTGTACCGTATAAAACTGTTAACTGTTCCAAATAAATAAATAAAATAAAAAAATAAGAAAGGAAACTGGCCCATATCAAAATTAATGTGAAATCACCAATAAGCTTTTTTTACCAACGTGTCTAGAAGTTTGCTACTGTATCAAAAAATAACTTTGAAGTCTATGTATGTACTTTTTAGCGGTATTGGCGAATATGTATCAAAACTGATTGTACACGTAATATCCGAATATAATTGTCATCCCAACACCAAAACTAAATAAAAATAAAAAGGTTATTTTCTCTAACAAAATTCAGTTAACCTATGTTATAGTGATTGAACTTTTCTTGACATAGGTAAAGTAAAACATTTTATAGATAAATGTCAACTGATAACGGTGAATCACTTTGAAAGCATAAAATGTTATATGCGTGTCAATTCAATTAAATACCATAATTGAGTACATTAATTAATTATTGAGTACATATATAGGTAGTATTTCCTGAGGAATTAATGAGGTATTATATAATTAAAATGGAATTAATAAAGTTCAAGTATGTATATTATATTAAAGTAAAGTAATTAATGTAATATATAGATATATAATATACCAACCATAATATGCTGGTTAAATAACCAGCTGGTTAAGTTAACGTAAAAAAGAAATATGGTCTTTTATAACGCAATGAGCGATTTTTAATTAAAAGAGCCGATTAAGTTTAACCAATATACACACGACAATCATACGACACTTTTCAACACACGTTTTTCAATTTTTTTTTATAGAATAGTAGTTTTATAGAATAGTTATGGAATATAACTTCACTGTTTGGGTTCATACCGCACGCGTGCTTTGAACCAATGAAATTAGATCCACTTTACGAGCAAGTGTGTTGAAAAGGTTTTATCGGTCGGCCGATAGAATTCTACTAACACGTACTGCGCCAGTGGCCGCTAGTTGGTTGCATTTTTGATAATCTACTAACATTTTGACAGCTAAAAACAGCGATTCTGGTTCTATTCTACTGCTTGTCAATAGTAGACTCGGGTCCCGGGCCGCTATTAACATTGGTAGTTATAGGACTTAAAGTGGGCTTAAAAATTTCAACAGCATATAACCACAACGTAAATTTGTATATTTCTAAACGGCAATAGCAAGATAGGCTCACATCCTAATGAATAAAAAGAGTTTAACTAAAACGTTCTAAGCTCGTTAGTGTCAGTGATCTGTGTCATCAGGAAGTGAAAGGTCGAAACGAAGTGACGAATGTCGTGCATTCTGACATTCTAGTAAGTTACATGACGTATCTGACGTTGAGATGACAGTTTAATCGTGTTGTTTAAAAAAAGAACACTTTATTCACAAACTAGGATAGGTGATTGATGTTTGTTACAGCGTTTGATTTTAATTCTTCTAAGCTCAGCAGGTAATCAGTTCAGGTTCCTTGTAATATGGAATGTGTATGGCTGCTGCCTACCCCTTCAGAGAATAAGGTTTGCCCATATGTACATATCTATATATATAAAAATCAATGCCAATTTTCGTTGTAACTTTATAACTGAAGAACGGGATCACCTAACCAAACCAAATGTTTAAAATAGTCCGAAAAATGGTTTTGTTCGGACTATTTAGTTAATGGTTTATGTGAAGTTTGTACAAAATCGGTAGAGCGGTTCTTTATTTATCACATTTTTGTAACAAATCTCTTAAGTTGCGCGGGTCAGCTAGTATCATATAAAAAGAAAAAGAAAATGTACATATACTTTTAAAAGAAAACTATATAAATACCTAATAAGTATGAAAGCCTGTCGGAACATTTGATCCGCGTATTTCGGCACTAAAAAAAAGTGTGTATGTACTTATGTACATGCGTTAGAAGTTATACTTCTTTAGGTCTAATAAACTTTTATCACATATACCACAACTCTTTGTTTGTAACAGGATTGATAAATTAGTAAGAAAAAAAACATCAATAGAATGAAAACTACTTTGAATGTATTTATAAGTGTCATGGAAACACTAATCAGCTAAGTTAAGGGTATTTATAAGTTGTCATGAAAACATTTGTCAGCTAACTTCATAGTGTCGGTTTTTCGAGACGGTGTGCGCGTGCATCGTAAAAATTTACTCTCATCATCATCTAGGCATTATTTTCGAGTGGAATAGCGTCCACCGCCATGCCTAAATCACGATTAACATCAAAAGGAGGCTAAAGTACTTTAAAATAGACACTCCCACACACGCCCTTAAGCATGCTCTTTCAAAATAAAATAATAAATTAGTCAATACTGTGGGGTCATTGAAGTCAGATATTTACAGAAACCTGCTTATTTTATTTTCGACCTATAGCAAAAACAAAAAGGAGATACCTTTGCGTGTTGTCAACCAATAAATTATATTGCAGCTTTTTGAGGGGAAGCGAAGGAATCACGCATTTTTTATTCAATTAACAATTCGTTATGCAATATATGCAAACATATATAATGTTTTTTTAGAAAAAAATATCGTACACATAGACATAAATCCAAAACATATATTGCGTGCGGTTCGCCAGACATATCGCCGGATTTAATTTTATTTGAAAAAAAATGTTCTGTATCTATCTATAAGTCATATCGCTTGTCTATTATTTATTACCGTCGTTGCAAGCGTAATCATTGATTAAGATGGCGGCGCCAGGAATCATCTGTCAGTTTAATCAATGACTGACGTTTGACGTCTCTATTTCTGTTTTGATGGTGTTGATCGTATCGTATGCCATATTTATAGAATTGATATGGGAATTTTATTTGCGTGGAGTTTATTTATTTTACATTCGTGGTCCTCATGAACTTTATATGGCCTCAAAACGAAATTGTGTCACTATAAAATAATTGTCATAATAACTTTGTTTGGTAGTATTTTATGCTTTTTTATTTTATATATACTGCGTGGGTGTGGAGATATATTAGAGATTATGAAAATTGATCCAGACGTTCTTTAGTTACAAACGAATCTCTCTTCTTTGTTCATATTAGCATATAAATTAAAGATAATGATGATTATAAATAAATAAATATCCATCACGCCTTATCCCCGAAGGGGTGGCAGAGGCATATTATATGCCCACTTTTCACCGTGTGGATTCCGGTCCCACGTAATAGGTGGTGAGCCCATTGCCGTGTTGAAATAGACAGACGCAGGTTGTGGCTACCTGCTGTTGAAATTTTTTAAGCCGCCTATAAGTCTTTCAACCAGGCTTAACGACTGCCATTTTACTGGCAACCGGGACCAACGGCTTAACGTGCCTTCCGAAGCACGGAAACGCTCGCAAATGTAAATGCCACAAAGTGGTCACCCATCCGACGACCAGCCATAGTGAAAGTTGCGTACCTCAGTGATCGTTTACCGAACACTGAGACCGCGGGGCCACGAGCGTAAATTAAAGATAGCCTCAGACATTCCCTGTAACATCATTCTGCTATCAATGAAAGTCCCGTGAAAATAAAACTAGATGTTCGAGAGATTACCTATAATAATCATACAGTTATGAGAGTATAATGTTTTACGAATATCATGTTTTGCGAATGTGGTGTTTTACGAATATGGTATTTTAAGAATATGATATTTGTTTTTTTTTTTTATATATGATATTTGTCAGGGAAGGCCGAGACTTACATATGAAGACCACGTGAGCAGATTGCTCAAAAACGGAAAGGTCAAAAGTACTCGGATACCCAGACGTGCGTGTATGAAGCGATTGATGAATCTCGAAGAAGCGAAAGAAGTATGCATGGATCGCGAAGCCTGGCGATCTGTCCTCTCTGACTACCTCGTCAGGGATACAGCGTGAAGATAGTCAGTCATAAGAATATGATATACAGCGACCGACCCAGACATAAAAAAAAACTAAGAATTAAAAGACACTTTAAAAGAACTCTGCCTACGAGATATGAAGTCAGACTCTAAAGATTTAGAAAAACATTTAAATACTATTTAGATCTGACAAGATAAGTGGCGTTCTATTGAAGAGGAAAAAAGGTTAATCTTTGGAGAAAGTGCGTAGTCAAGATGTTTTCTCTGTCATTATAATAGAGTTAGGGCTGAGGCACACAGCATCTAAATCCTACTTATAAAAGTTTGCATGAATGCGTATTTGATACTCAATCACACAACTACAGCTGGACCAATTATAATGAAATGTTGATAGTGTATGGGGTTCTTTAAAAGGGTTCTTAGAAGGTTTATAAAGGGTCGGCAGCGCGAGTGCTGCACCTCGGGTTTTGCAACGTCCATAGGCTACGGTGACCACTTTCCATCAGCCCACCTGATGACCCGTACGGCTTGTCTGCCATCTCAGAAGTATAAAAAGAACTTCATTATTGAGCTAAAAGAACAAAGACATGATCTGATGTAAATAGGCCATCAAAAAATCCCTCCGAGTTTCTTGCGGGTTCTTCTCCGCCGCGCTCTGTAGTGGTTGGTTATGTTGGAAATTTACGTAATATTATTTTTGTTAATGTATAAAATTTAGTAAGCGCCGTTGTAATGGTTTATGAAAATACTTTTTAAGCGATTTTGAGCATGTTCCATCAAATTCATACCGACAGGCGAAAAAATCCTAAAATTCTTGAGTTGAGATATTCGGAGTATTGACTATTTTTCACAGATGTTTTCAATCTAAAATAAAAGCGTGTTAAAAAGGAAGATGTGCTAGGCAGGAGCAGGTTGTTTTGGCGTGGTAGTATGCTTTGAGTTTCACACAAACTTGCCCTCGCCCATTTTGTGTGAGACTGTAAAAGGACTAGACTACTCACTAATCCACCACGGTGTTCCGCCTAGACTCTACCGAGTACAGAATAAGCCTGAGTTTAAGTCCCTGAGAGTCCTGCAACTAGGCAAGAGGAAGCTCCGTTCTAGGAGTCTTCGCGGGAAGCAGGAACTGCCATTTTACTCACAATGAACTTTCTACAACACAACCGAACGTCTATTAGAATCGAAAACTGTGATTCGCAAAGGCTTTATACGTTCATAGATTCTATCGGTTTATTTTATTACACGGCACTGGGCTCACCACCTATTACGTGGGACAAAAGCTAATACGGTGAAATGTGGGCGTCGGGGATAAAGGTGTGACAATATGTATGTATGTATGTATGAATCGGATATTTGAATAGCGTATTGACCAATTTAGAAATATTGGTCGGAAATCCTAATGCGTACTAGTCAAGTTGCTGGGTATACTACTGTCTTAACCGATAGTTTTTGTACAATAATGATCAGTTACAGAGCAAACACTATCGCTTACTGTCGACGGGTATTGCGTGCCCATGCGTGAGATTATTTAGTTTTTGTTTCACAACTATGACATTGAATAAATAATTATTGACTTTGTTAGACTTTGTTTATTTATTTTTATTCTATTCTATTTTCAAAATGCTTGTTGTATGGGAGCCCCCTTAAATATAAATTTTATTCAGTTTTAACATTTCAAATTTCAACTGTCTGAATATCACGGTTCATGAGATACAGTCTGGTGACAGACGAACGGACAACAGAACATTTAGTAATAAAATCCCGTTTTACCCTTTGGGTTGGAACTCTAACTATAGTATCGGCATCGGGTAGCGGTGATTAGAACTTCAGAGATAGGCTTTTACAACAGGCTTCCCTGTGACCTGAGAAATTTACCATTAGATAAATTTAAAAAGTATATTAATAGAAAGCTGTGTGAAAAAGGTTATTACGCTGTTAAAGACTATTTACAGGACAGGGACGCCGGAAATAATCTGCTGGCTAAGTGAAATAATATTAATAATCATAAAATATATAATTATAAAATTAAATTGTAAATAGGCCATCAAAAATAAAGCCTTCCTAAGTTTCTGGCCGGTTCTTCATAGGTGTGTCATAGGCGTGTCAAACCGATGGTCACTTTAATAATATTAAATTTTTCTTTAGTTTTAGTGTATGACATTTTGTTAGCGCCGTTAAAATGTTCTATGCAAAATAAAGGCATTTTTATTTAATATATTTTATAATCTACTTACAAAACTGCCCCAGTAGCGCGGTGGGAGTGTATCGATTCCCGGGTCGGAACAAATATCTGTGTGATCCACAAATGTGTGTTTCGGAGTTTGGGTGTTTCCAATGTATAATATGTATGTATTTAAAAATATAAAAGTATGTTTATCAGTTATCCAGATTCCATAATACGAGCTAATATTAGCTTACTTTGGGCTAGATGACGCTGTGTGAAAGGTGTCACTCATTTTTTTTTATATTGTAGTAATTATTGAGAAGAACCGCCTTGTACTTCAAGCATTTTGACGTAATTTATTATGACTACGTAATATTATCAGATTTTCCCAGCATCTAGGTACTTGATTCACACAAGGAAATAAAAAACCTATTTCGTCTAGAAACCACAAGTAAAAACAACATCTTATTATTAGGGTTGCGCAGTCAAAACGTTATAGTACACCGAAACCCTCAGCCTATGGACACAGAAAGAACAGACTTCGGACGCAGACGTGGCGCAAACACAATGTCTCTGCCGCGTCTGTTTCATACAAAAGGTATAGAAAAGTCGCAACGCAAAGTACATACAAAAAACACAGACACGACATTTAAATAATAAGCATGTTTATCAGTTCTCTAGATACCTAGAACCTCCCATACCTAAATGTTAAACTTAAAAGAACTATCTTTTATATTCTCGTATAACACATAGCAAAAAAAACCGCTTCCACATAGTGTTTTTTTTTCGTTTGTAAATCATCATGGACGCTATGCCGGACTCCTACCGACTAAAACCACACGTTTCCCTGCATCTGTCTATAGCCCAGAGTCCCGGGTGAGCCCTCGGAAGGATAGCCTCAGGGCTCCTGACAGACTTTGTCCGCTACCGCAGGCAGGTTTCGGGTGTTATTCTGGGGGGCTCAAGTGTTATCTCGCTTCTTTGGGATGTGTGGGTGTTATACCACTATTGAGAGGGTGAAGGGCGTGCGTGTAACCCTCACAGCTTCCACATAGCGTGGACTAACTAACTAGAAACTCATTGGACAGATGTCCCAGTGACAAAGTTTGATATAACGTCAAATATTATTTTAGTTTTAGTTTTTATTAGTTTACTCTCGGTTCTATTTTTTTTATTTATTAACATCAAAAGAAAAACATACAAATAATTAAACCTTGCAAAACTGTTCTAACAGTTTGACTGCAGGGAGCAGAGATACATACGTACATACATAAAACTAAATTAAAAGAAAATACTTTTACAGAAAAGTAACGAGTTATCGACAGTAAAAATATAAAAGAAAAAATTTAAAAAGTAATTTAACATTATTTGGAGCAATATAATCTTACAAATTAGTACGCTACCCTATATTGTGCGTTGTCAGACACGTACTTGACTGTTTTTTTCTTTGATTAGTCCAAGGTAAAGCAGCATTGGCTTTTGGCGCCGACTTTTTTATCGAGTTGCTTCATGACACGAATGATTTTATGCAATAATAACTATAATGTAACTACCTACTTAGTATTTATTTTAACTAACTATCTTCACGCTGTATCCCTGACGAGGTAGTCAGAGAGGACAGATCGCCAGGCTTCGCGATCCATGCATACTTCTTTCGCTTCTTCGAGATTCATCAATCGCTTCATACACGTACGTCTGGGTATCCGAGTATTTATTTTATGTATATTTAATCTCAAATTTGTACGCCAAGTAAATAAATATAGGATTAATCATTCGGAACAATGAACAGTAGGTACATTGGGCGGCCTTATCGCTAAGAGCAATTTATATTGTGGGACATCTTTTTTTACACAGCGCCGTCTAGCTCAAAGTACGCTAATGTAAGCATGTGTTATGGGAACTAGACACTTATAGATTTCTAAATACATCCATATTATAACAAGAAAAACCCAAACTCCGAAACAAACATTTGTGCATCACACAAATATTTGATCCGACCCGGGAATCGAACACGGGACGCGGAAAAAATATGACCCATTGGTCATATTTTCTGTACCGTGTTCGATTGAGAAAGTTGGTTGAAGGTAATGAGAGGTAATTTACAAATTATTACACCGCCATTTTTCATACTTCACCCGTGTTAAATCGAGGTTACATCTTTACTTTTATAGATCAGGTAATTTTTCATCCAATATTCAGTACATTATGTAGTCTCCCCATTATGTTTGTTTCACCCTGAATTAGAGAACAACGTCAAAAAGACTAAGGCAAGGTAACGACGGATTATTCGGTTACTCATTACCGATTAAGACATCTTTCTGAGTTATGCAACTTTCACTATGGCTGGTCCTCGGATGGGTGACAACATTGTGGCAATTACATTTGCGAGCGTTTCCGTGCTTCGGAAGGCACGCTAGGCCGTTGGTCTCGGTTGCCAGTAACATGGCAGTCGTTAAGTCAAGTTGAAGGCCTTATGGGCGGGTTGAAATTTTTCAACAGCAGGTAGCCACAACCTGCGTCTGTCTATTTCAACACGGCAATGGGCTCACAACCTATTACGTGGGACAGGATTACACATTGTGAAAAGTGGGCATACAATATGTATGCCACTGCCACCCCTTCGGGGATAAGGCGTGAGAAAAAATTAAAGAAAAATAGTCGACATATGGTGTAGTGTTGTGTTTATAGAAATCTACCCAACGACTGCCACGTTACTGGCGTTAACGGCATAACGTGCCTTCCGAAGCAGGGAAACGCTTGGAAATGTAAATGCCACAAAGTGTCACCTATCCGTAACCAGCCATAGCGAAAGTTGCTTAATGCAATGATCGTTTACAGAACACTAAGTCCGCGAGACCACGAGTGCTTCAAAAAAACCTAAATGAAAGCTTTAAATGAAAAACCTGTATGTATGCATGTATAGATAATAAATAAATAAACGGTTGTGGTAAATACCAAAACTTGCATGAGCATGATATTTTATATTTAGTGTGATATAGTTTTCTATTTGAACAAATTGTAAAAGTTTACCTACAGCTTAAAATCATGAGAGCTTTCACTTGTAGCACAAAATTCTGTGGTTTCAGTGCCTACCGATTACGATTATGAGCTTGGATCAAACATGTACCTATATACACTTTCAAAATCAATTATTGTTTTATAAATGCCACGAGTTACATTGTTTAAAATTGACACACAATATACCTAAGGCTCAAATATGTTCTTCCTACTTCTCTCTTTATTTTTTGATGTATTCCCAGTTGTTTCCAAATCAAAGCCAAAGTGGACCCTTCAAATCCAGGTAGATATTAAGGGTCAACTTTTATTTGCCTGCTAGGAGCAGCATCGTTTGGTGTTTGTCTGACCTTCTAATCCCGTAAGTCTGCATCGTTGCTTCATTCGTTAGACAGCAGGTGGACTGCTAGCGAGTGACGTCGCTTGGGCCCCGGAGAACTCGGTAGAGCCCCTTACACCCATATTATTATGTTCTTATACTGAAATATTGAGAGGGTAAATGTACGACGATGGATGAACTGGGTATAATAGGGTCTGAATTAGGAAAGTACAGGACAGTGAATTGGAAGCTATATCTAGCATTGGACTGCCGTAGACTAATTGGAATGATTGATTGAAATATTTTAGATTTACGAATAGTAGAAGCGGTTTTTACAAATTGGGATGATATTATTTTATAAAAATAAATGAAATTTTGTTAAAGGTAATAATTAAGGCCGTGTAACGTTTTACAAGAAGTAGGTTCTTTAATACGGGTATTTGAAGATTTTTTACAAGGTCGGCACGATTGACAATCACACTCCAATAGCATTCTATCGGTCAACTGATAGAATTCCTTTGACACGTCTGTAGCCGCTCGTAAGTTGTATTTTTGGTACTCTACTATATTTTGGCTGCCAATAACAGCAAATCTGGTTCTATTCTTCGGCTTGTTATATGATTTACTAGTTGACGCCCGCGGCTCCGCACGCGTGGAGAAGTTTCCCGTTTCCGACAGGAAGTAAAGTTTTATCAAAATCCATACACTGGATTTTGGGGTGAACGAGTAAAAAACATCCATTCTTTAGCCTTTATAATATTAGTAGGATTTAGTAGACTATCTAGTGTTGAACCAACCGCAATTAAATTGATGTAAAATAGAGATAGAACGACTTTGTAAAATAGTAGACGATCCTCCTTGTAGAGGCAGTCATCGTAGCTTATGAACGTTTACAACAGTAGATTATATGTGTTAATACGTCATTTACACTCTCGCACGAGCCACGAGCCGCGAGTGTTAACACAGTATTTTGATACATTTTCATTCAAGCTCGCGGCTCGCCTCGCAGCTCGTCTCGTGGCTCGCTTAAGAATCTAAATGGGGTATAATAGTGGACTACGAAAACTGTCAAATAGTACCGACGACATTCTATTGGCCGACAATTTCGATTCTGTTATGATACGATTGAATTGGTAGACTCGTCCACCAGTCGTGGGTTATACTGGATTGCAACCTCGGTCACGTGGTGGTGGTATTTAAACTCACAATTACCATTCAAATAAGCAAAATAAACTTGAATTTAAAGGTTGGTCTCGGTTCGGTTATACAAAATAATGACACGTGGGTAGATCGACATAATAATTGGTATTATTACGGTTAAAGGTTGACCTATAACAATATGTATAAAAATATCTCGTAAATTATGTACATAGATGGTAGCATTGAACTAATATAAAATAATTACTAGCGTATATAGTATATTATAGCTTAATAATGGAAGGTAGAAGGCTTTTCTACATACAAACATAAATATTGTCACACCTTTATCCCCGAAGTGGTAGGCAGAGGCAAATTATACGCCCACATTTCGCCCAATGCATTTTTGTCCCACGTATTGACAATTAAAAAGCCTTAAGGTGCTTGTAGCCCCGCTAACTCAGTGTTCTGTAAACGATAACTGCGTTAAGCAGCTTTCGGTATGGCTGGTCCTCGGATAGGTGACCGCTTTATGGCATTTATATTTAAGAGGGTCTCCGTGCTTTGGAAGTAACTTTAAGCCGTTATTCCTGGTTGCCAGAAACATAGCAATCGTTAAGTTAAGTCAAGTAAAAGCCCTTAGCAGCAGGTCGCTACGATTACAACCAGCGCCTATCCATTTCAACACGGCAATGGATTTACCATCTACCTGTTAAGTGGGCCAAAAATGCATACGATTAAATTATATGATTATGGGTATTAATAGTAGGTGTGACAGAGAAGTAAGTTCTTGCAAGTAACTTATCAGTCACACCCCGGCGTCGCCCATTACATACTTTGACTCCCGTCACACCTATTTAATCCCGTCGCTTATAAATTCTACAATAATGCATAAAAATATGTCGACATTTATGATTACTGCTCTGCTCTTCAGGGTAGTAGCGTGATGATATATAGCCTTAGCCTTCCTCAATAAATGGGCTATCTAACACTATAAGAATTATATTATATTAACTGTGCTAACACAAAAATATTTTTTCTAATCCGACTAGTAGTTTCTGAGATTAGCGCGTTCAACCAAACAAACAAACACTTCAGCTTTATAATATAAAGGATAGATTAACCCTAATGTTATAGACAATGACGACAGTAGTTAAAAATAATTGCATAAGGTACCTGTGAAAAGTTATTCCTGGTGATTTCTTGTGACTGGAGCATCACAACATTTTACACAACACTTCATCATCTTTTTTATACTTTTATAACCTTTATTTAAATATATATTCACAATATTTTCCCTTCGGCACAAAACACTAACAAATTCCTGATTCAAAAATGGCGGCAATAGTTGAAATTATGTAGAAAATTAGGCTACGCGCTGTTCGCTGTCTATGTGTGAGTTACATGTCGCTACACATGACAAAAAAAAATAGCGTTTTACAAAAAATGAAAAGAGTGAAAAGGATGAAGTATTACACCATAAACAAAGGAATATGTTTGATCTGCTTACTCTTCTAAATCTGTGCTCATACGTCAATAAAGAAGTTATACTTCAAAACAACATGGCACGTAACTGAAAAACGTGACGATTTTTTTACAGCTATTAAATTTCTCTCCACGTCGATAAAGAAGTTTCGCTTCAAAAATATATTGTTTTATTAAAATATGTTGTTATTAATATTTTGTTTTCAAGTCGAAAGTAAGAATCTTTTCCATGTAGAGGTACATTCTTGTATATACTTGTAGTAGCGTTTTTGAACATTTATATTTTTCACATAGGTTTGTATGTTCAAAGTTCTACTCCAGTAAAGCAGTAGTAACTTACGGTAGGAACTGGAGCTATAGGTATAGGAATTTTGCAAAGTAACAGAAAAAGTCGCGTTCCACTAATTTATCCAATTTCACAACACTTGTGCACATTGTTGAAACTTTTATATTTAACAATCCAAATACTTACACACATAGACTCTTGAAAATACACTACTTTGAAAAATTATAAAAGTAAATTTTTTGTGGTCTATTATATAAAAAAATAAACTACCTATTCTAAATATAAATAATGAACTGCCCAGTCGGTCAAGTGCAATGAAATAAGTGACCATTGGGCGAGGAAGCAAAGGCATTCACCTTGCAGCCAACTTTCGAAGGCTAACCAACTTAGGTCCAGACAATGACATGGTTATTGTCATTCGTTGGCACGTTGGCACGGTGCTCAAATATACAGAAATAATAATTTGCGTTGAAAATGAACGTGATAAATCTATAATTAAATCCGGTTTCAAAACAAGTTTAAAGTTTAGAACAACAGCTGTTTTAAAGTAGCCAGTTTGTTTCAAATCCTTTTCTTAGAGTATAGAGCACTTTACGTCAATTGGATTTGTACTTTTTTACAGTCTAACCATTCTCTCAGTCCACCTCTTGTTGCTGTTAAGCTTCCCAAAGAGATAGCCGTAACGGACTTGTACAGCCCGCATACAGCCTACACCTGAGATCTTTACGAGATTGTTAGTTGGTCCACTTTGTGGAAGATTTATAAAAATAAATATACATATAATAAGTCATTAGAAATAGTAAGTACACACGACGATATCATTAATAAAAACAACGGTTATAAGTATTTGTGTATGCTCATATGCTCCACCATACATATTATTTAAAAAATGCAATTTTATTTGAAAATCACGATAAGGCGCTAACACTGACAGCAAGCCGTCTAGACGACAAGCGCTTTACAAACTCATACGGTAGCATTTCTATTCTATCAGTTATTCCTTTATCCCAATAGGGTTGGCAGAGACATGCTATACACCCACATTTCACCGTATGCTTTTTAGTCCCACCGTATTCATTTGTGTCCATTTCCGTGTTGAAATAGATAAGCGCAGGTTATGGCGAACTGCTGTTGAATTTTTTCAAGTCGCCCATATGGACTTCAATTTGGCTGTGACTGCCATGTTACTGGCAACCATGACCAACGGCTTAACGTTCCTTGCGAAGCACGGAAACGCTCATAAAATGTCATGTCATGTAAATCAATGTCACAAAGTGGTTACCTATCCGTAACTGGTAGGTATGTCAGTAAAGTATCTATTTTGAACAATGTCCTTTATATAGCTAACAAATTGTAGGCGTAGAACAAATATTGCCTCACATGTCCAAAACATGAAGACAAAAATAGCTTTGATAGTTATCAAATGAACACGTGTGAGCAAAACTTGCTAAATGAATTAACAATTCTATAAGAAGCTATTACCAACGCCACTGACTCTTAACCCGACTGTCAGATGGTAATGTTTTTCGAGATTATAATAATTTCAATTCTTGAAGAGATGTATGATTTTGCAGGAAGCGAAAGAAGTATGCATGGATCGCGAAGCCTAGCGAACTGTCCTCTCTAATTACCTCGTCAGGGATACATCGTGAAGATAGTTAGTTAGTTATAAGGGATACAAACATACAATAAGTAATGAGGCTGTAATTCAAGATCCATACCGCAACATACCCGGGCCCCTTAAAATGCCTTGCTCTGTACAAAATTCATTATTAAGCTCAACCATATAATTAAGAAGAATGCCTCCTCATTATCTTTTAAACAGCTTTCCTTTCTGTAAAAACGTCGCCATCTCTTGTCGCTGCTTCAGTTTCGTCGTATTTGGAAAAACAAAAAACCAGGTTAGTATCCTCAACCTGTTACATAATTTGCCCAATGAACGTTGTGCAACCAGAATAATCTGAAAACAGGTTACGTACTAACTCGTTTGCCCGCCGTACCAGTAACCTGATACAGGATACTGCTGTGAACTGCAGGTTAAACGTGAAGCGAATACACGCTTAAATAAAGTTTAGTACTTTAAAGTTCCTGTTGTCAGAGTTGGAAACTTTTAAGTTTTGTAATCGTTAAACGTTCTAATCTCAGGAACTATAGGTTCGATTTAAAAAAATATGTTTGTGTGGGAGAGCTCATTTATCGAGGAAGGCTATAGGCTAAATATCATAACGCTACTACCCTGGAGAGCGGAGTAGTAATCATAGATTTCAGATAATCAGGAAATTTTAATACTATACTGTTTAATATATAAAGCTGAAGAGTTTGGTTGAACGCGCTAATCTCGGGAACCACCGGTCGGATTTGAAAAAATATTTTTGTGTTGGATAACCCATTTATCGAAGAAGGCTATATATTATCACGCTGCTACCCTGGGGCGCATAATTGTCAACAAATCGGGCAAATTTTCATACAATATTGTGGATAAAAATGTATGTGGCTAGGCCGTAAATTAAAAAACGACGAGAATACACGGGTGCGACGGAGGTTCGAAGAATATTATAGGCGAAGCTATGGGGCTCACCCAGTGTTTTATAATATGTAGTGATGCATAAATAGCAAATACAATCACTTTCACAATGGAATCTAATAACGAACCTAACGTTCTGCGTAGGTACTGGTACTGCCGTTGGTAGCCACTTGGTCAACTGTCTAATCGTACTAAATGACCTTCAAACACAACAATGCTCTGCTCTGTTTAAGTATTAGCGCAATCTGACCTTGATCTTTCTCTAAAGACAAATCACATCATTGAATTATCTTTTTGTGTCGAAGATTTTAGGGCTTTGTATGCTGTATACCGGGTAAGACGGTAAGAGGGAATAAGATCCAAGAAGTGCTGGCTTTACGTGGGGGATGATACGTAGGATCATGGCAATGGTCTCACTACGCAGATGCCAAATATCCAAAGAAGTGGAGAAAAGGGGTAGGAAAGCGGTCCCCTAGTGTCACGAGACGCAACTGGGACAACCGCTTGGATGATAATGATGACTTTAGGGTTTTGTATGCCTAGGTAAAATACATATGAAGACCACGTGAGCAGATTGCTCAAAAAGTACTCGGTATATAGCGATTAATGAATCTGCTGGAAGCGAAAGCAGTATGCATGGATCGCGAAGCCTGGCGATCTGTCCTCTCTGACTATCCCTTTAGGGATACAGGGTAAAGAAAGTTAGTTAGGTAAAATAAAGTAAAGGACCTAGGTATAAGAAGGCAAGGGTATTAGCATAGCCAAAAAATCATAGAAGTAGGTTTTCTCGCTTTATACTGTGGTAAAAGTAAACTTCGGCGGCAATATCCTAATGATTAGGGTTTCGGTATCGCGGACTGAGTTCGATCTCTGATAGGCCTACCGATGTCAACCACCTAACACAAGCAAATCACCTTAGATATAGGTTGAAAGGAATTTTAGGAATAACGGTTTGATGGTAGTCTTTTTTCAAGAAATTTGCCAACTACGGCGACTAAAAGGCGAGGCTTCATTTCACAGTAGACATTTTTGTCCCACGTAAAACAGGTGGTGAGCCCATTGCCGTATGAAATGGACAGGTTGTGGCGATCTACTGTTTAAAGTTTTCAAGCCGCCCAAGTCCTTCAACTTGGTTTAACGATTGCCATTGTTACTGGCAACCGGGACCAACTGCTTAGCGTGCCTTCCGAAGCACGGAAATCACGAAACAGTATTTTCAGCGTGGATAAGCATTACAGAACCCAGGTTTAAAATTAACTACTTCTTATGCAACAAAACCTCGATAATAAATGACTTAGGTATCCTTATACCTACTTGAATACTATGTAAGTAAATGTAAAAAAATTACTTAATCATAGACTTCTGAGATCATCAGTACAAATAGGTTTGAAGCGTGATGACAGCAGATTACTAAACGTAAATGGGTATTGGATTACCTCTGTTAGGGAGGTACCTATATTGTATTATGCACTAGTTGTCCCGGCGTACTTTCTACTGCATACAAAATGCATGACAATTTTTTTTTTAGTACTATTCTGCCATCGAAGACACAAATTTATTAGTTCAAGGACTTTTATAAGACCCCAGACCCCGTTCGATTCCACAATTACTGCACCACTGAGGCAATGTGGCTAGGATACGGCCTAGCCAATTGGCCCACTATCTGTCACAGTGGTATAAAAAAAATCGGGTAGAGATTGCCTAATGACGTCAGACGCTTTATTGCTCCAGTTTCAATGGAATATTAAAATGTTAAAACAACGAAAACAAGTTACAAAATTGGATCAGAATCCATTCTGTTTGAATAAATTACTCATTTATTAATCCTTGATGTTGTTTGGCATGCTACCGAAATGCCTACCTATATTAAATACTAGGTAGGTAAACCCCCCGGCTTCGCCCGTGACATATTGTGAACTCTCGTCGCACCTATTTAATTACGTCGCATAAAAATTCTACTAAAATGCCTAAAAATTTCCCCGATTTGTCGACATTTATGATTACTGCTCCGCTGATGATATATAGCCTATAGCTTTCCTTGATAAATGGGCTATCCAAGCCAAAAATAATTTCATAAATCCGTCCAGTAAGTAGTTCCTGTGATTATGTGTTCAACCAAACAAACAAACTCTTCAGCTTTATTATTAATATAGATTACACCTAGTATTAAAAAATCTTAGGCGTTTTTTTTAAATTAGTCAAATCAGCCTATGGCTATCCACTGCTGAACGTAGGCCTCTCCCAATTCACACCTCATGGCCATGCGCTTTCCACATCCAGTCCCTCCTTTCGACCTGTTCTAGTTCATCATCCTATGGATGCGTTCTTACGTTACATGGAAAAGTGTAGAGAAAGGGAAAAATTTAATTGCCTTTGCATTATAAGCCGATACATATTATTCTGTTTGTACGGTGTGTGAGGCGTTGTGAGTTTGTGACACGTCTTATCAATTCAAACCATATCATTTCACAAACTTCGTGTTGGTAAGTATGGACAAAAGCTTCCTTCATTCCTTTCTCCACTTGTCTGATTCTTGACAGATATTACTCGTAGATGACTCGTACACTGGAGCTTTTGGGAGAGTTAATACCTCGTGTCTGTTTCGGGGTAGACAGGATAGTAGGTATTATTTACTAGAAGAATATTTATTAAAGTGAAACTTCTTTATCGACGTTGAGAGAAATATTAAAATAAATAAATCGTGACGTTTTTCGGTTACGCGCCATGTTGTTTTGAAATGAATCTCTTTATCATAAGTGAAACTTCTTTATGTATGAGTATGAGAGAAACTTTACAGCTGTAAAAAATGTCGTAAAGAAGTATCGCTTCTTACCTGTGTACTCTGGTACACACACATATTTTTTTTATTATATAGGTTCGCATTTTCCAGAATCGGAATTTTGCGTACATACCCCACATTTTATTATTTTTTGTTGAACACTCTAATCTCAGGAACTACTGGTTCCAATTGAAGAAATATTTTTCTGTTTGATAGCTCCTTTACCTAATTAAGCTATAGGCTATATATCATCACGCTACTACCCAGGAGAGCGGAGCAGTAAACATAAATGTCAACAAATTAGAAAAAAAAACATATAGTAGGTATTGGAACATTTCTTTTTACGTGTGTAATTTTCATGGATGCTATGCGCTTTCATTTGTTGTGGTTTCCATGTCTATGGCCAGGAGTCCCGGTTGAGCCGTCGCGCGTCGGAAGGATAGGCCCAGGGCTCCCGACAGACATTATCCGCCAACGCGGTTTCGTCTTTTGGGTGTTAGGTAGAGGAGGTATTTTATTACAAAGAAAATATCATGAAATTATGAACAGTTTTATTTGCAACTAAAAAAGATGACTAAACATATTATATTGCAACTGTATTGACAATTTTTTTAGAATCTTCTTTTTTTTTTAATGGCCACAGACTACTACAATCTAAAACTTTTTTTTAAACTCCTCAACTTAATGGTGTACTTGTGAAATACAATAGAAAATGCTTAATTAGTTTCCTCCTTCCTGTGATTGGTTAATTACCGATTAGTTACGATAAAGAATTAAAAAGACAATCACAATTTAATTTTATAGTGATTAACTTGTTGTCCAGGGATAATTCTGCACTAACGTCTAACATCACATCTCTACTGTGCGTGCGATCGTAATGGTATTCGTGTACATTTTGGGTTGCCATGTGACGCTAGCGGCTCCGCCCGCGTGATAAAGTTTTCCCGTTCCCGTTTACGAACTTGTTCCCGGGATAAAAAGTAGCCTATGTGTTATTCTGATGTGTAAGCTATATTATTGTTAAGTTTTATCTAAATCTATTCAGTAGATTTTGCGTGAAAGAGTAACGAATATCCATACTTACAAAATTTCGCGTTTATAATATTTGTAGGATGTTTAAAGTCGTATATATCTATACTTCTTAATATTTAAAACTGTAGAGTCTGTTTGCTTGTTTGGTTTAACGCGCTAGTCTCAGGAACTACTTGTAGGATTTGTAAAATTATTTTTGTGATGGATAGCCCATCGAGAACGGTTATAGGTATATCATAACACTACAACCCAGGGGAGCGAAGTAATAACCATAAATGACAAAAAAGCGGGCACATTATATACAATATTGTAAAATAAATAAATGACGGGATATAGTGGGTGCCATGAAGCCGAGAGGGTCACTAGGTGTTATATGAGTGTAAGTGGCACCTCAATGTTCTGTTGAAGACTATGGTAACTGTAACACAGTTGATACTAGTATAGTCGCCAACGCAAATCTCTATCAAAATCTAATATATTTTACATCTCTATATAATAAGAACCTTATGTCAATCTTTTTGTACCTAATAAATTGATTCTTGGTCTTATTCTTGTGAAAATGTGTTAACGATCACTGCGTTTAGTATTTTACGCTACTACGGTCAGTTCTGAGAGCGATACAAGTATCTAGCCCAAACAAAACTAATATAACCGCTATGGGACTTAGATAACTGATAAACATTATAATATATTGAAATACATACATATTATATGTATATAAGAAACATATAAATTCCAAAACACACATTTCCATAAATACTTCGGAAGACTCAGTCATAGTCTAAGCTTGAGGGTTTAAGTTTTTTGGTTTGGTTTTTACTTCCGTCATGAGTATAATATTTTCCAAAACTTAGTATTAATTTCGAGATTTTTGTTTAATAATGGTCGATTCTTAGACATAGGTAACGAGTTACAATTTATACGGAACCTTTCGTAAAGTTATCCGTCCGTCTGTCTTTTTTTTTGTTTTCGCGGGGAATGCCTTTACGCACCGTCATCCCTGCTGCGGGGGCAGCAGGGGACGGTGTGTGAGGCTCACGGCCCGGGACGGGACGGGCCTCACCTTAAAACCGGCTTGCAGGGTAGGCCTGAGGTTAAATCACTGCGAGCCGGCAAGGGCATCCCAGAGTGGTCCGTCTCGGGGCGGCCGGAAAAGTGACCACCCCGGAGCTCACTAAGGAGCTGAAGAATCTAGCCCGCACCTCCACCGCTCTCGAGCGCTCCTCTGAAAGCACAGGAGGTAGAGAGCGGCCGGTACGGGCGTGCGCTAAAGGGGAGCACCCCCTGGAACCCGGAAAGGGTGCCCGTCGCCATGTATAGGTAACGAGTTCGAAAATGTGCATGAGTAAAGGAAAGTGATATGTTGCAGTGAACATTGGGGTTTTTTGTGTTCCTCCCAAATTTTCATAAAAACCTCCGGTAAAGTTTTTACCGCTTTACTGGGACAGTTAGACAGGACTTAGGAGTGGACTTGACGTAGACAAAGGACGGCACATCACAAATACTATGCAATTTTAAATACTAAAAATAGCTAATACAAGGCTGTATGGTCTGAGTTTCTTTTGCTCTCCAATATTAGGTCGATGACAACTAAAAAAAATTAAAAAAATCTCATAACCACCATTATACTGGGGTGAGACTGACCTTGACTTAAGACTAGACTTGACTAAGACGTAGAGGACGGGGACATTATAGATAATGAGAAAGAAGATTGAAGAAATATTAATTAAGATTTGGCTAAAAGGTCTTAGTAACCAGGCCATAAATTAATTTCAATCTTTGTACCCAAGTACTTTTGACCCTTTCGTTCTTAAGCAGCCTGCTCACGTGGTTTTCATTTTTAAGTTTCGGCCTACCTTGACTAGAAGACATTATTGACGATCATAAATACTAGTTTAGCAAGTTCAAGGATATATTTATTATTTAGATGTTAAAAAATACTTCATTATATTATGCGATCTCATATTATCGCCGATTAATGCACCTTCCTCTCCTGTTTCCAAAGTACCCAAAGGGTCGACCGGTAGAGAATACTTGAGACTAAGTCTGCAATATATTATCTTAGTACAATTTTTTTAATAAATAAAGTTACAACTGAATTCGTCTTCACAATTTTGTCCGCACAATTGTCGAAGTGATCGCATCTCCACAGCATTCAATTTACTTTCATGCATCGTCTGAGATACCCAGGTTTTACTGCCAAAAAGTAACATTGGCACTAGCACTGCGTTATAAATCGCGAGGCGTGCTTCTTTTACTTTTGTTTGTTTTGTCCACGGAGTAGAGAATAACAGTTCTTTCTGTCCTCCGTGGTTTTATCGCTTTGCAAACTGGGATAAACCACCGTTAACTCTGTTTCCGAGAGCTAGGTAAGTAGGTACTCCTTTTCCACATTCAAATAAGATATTCCGTCCGCGCTAAACATGCAGTACACAATTTCATTAACTTGCTCTAGACGTTCCTATTTTAGTCAAATCTTGCACTTAGTCTTGTACTTCTTCTCTTTTCATATCAAATTCATATCAAATTTCACTTACAGTTAAATTTCGTATATTCGACTATCTGAATATCTACGTCAATATTCAGTTAGTCGAACATTTACAAACATTCAGCAACGACTTTTTACATAATAATAACTATGATAAGGCGAATACCTTCTAATTAGGCAGGAAATCATTATATGTCTTAAACATAATGTGTAAGTACATTAGTACATTATATAAGTAACTAGCTGAACCTCACGGCTTCGCCCGTGACGTATTTCGGAGTCCTTGGCACACATTTATTCCCGTCGTTATTTGTTTTACAATACCTACTGAGTGATTTTTTTCCCGATTTGTTGACATTTATGATAACTATTCTGGTCTCCTGGGTATTAGTGTGATGATACAAGCCTATAGCTTTCCCCGATAAATGGGCAAACACAAAAATATTTTTTCAATTCGGACCGAAGTTCAGGAACTAAACTAATGGTCCGAATTGAAAAATTCATTTTCTGTTTGGTTGCAATGGTTGAACTCGCTAACCTCGAGAGTTTAGTCCGTTCAAGCAACGAAACATACAAACAAGCATACAAAACTCTTCAGCATTATATATTAGTTATATACGTAATACTACTGCACACAAGATTCATAACCAACAATAGCACACCAGTAAAATAATGTAAGTTAACGTAATAGCTGTATAAGTTTGTTTAATGAAATTATAAAACTGGAACGAACACGTTACAATAAATGCAAAATTTGTACACAAAATATGCGTAATATGATAGGTATATTTACTAACTAGTCTGAGCCACTATTATTTACGCATTTTTAAAAAAAGTACACGCACAAATTCATAAGAACGGCACAATTTGAAGGGGGAAGTTGGGATCATCTAGTAATTCAATAACTGCCAAAGATCGATATATTTTCAAGATGTCGTTGGATTAGATATCAAAACATGAAGGATCGCAACGCAAGGGTTAAGTATATAAAGATGTGAGTAACATACCTAGGAAGAAGTGTTTAACGCTGTATTCTCAGCGGTTTCTGAGCAACACCATGGACCTGCAACAAAGCAATAGGTAAGTATACCATAAAACAAACTGCAACTGCAACAAAGTCAATATAAAACCAAAATAACATTATAACACAAATAAAAAGACCCTTTTCTATTTTAGAACGTCAGTTAGAAAAAATAATCGAAATCTATATTATCTGGTGACTGGAAAATTTAAAAACATAGATCCAAATAGAGATTTTGGCGGGAACAGTGACGGACGCGATCGCTAATACAGTTTTTTTTTTAATAATTTTTTTTTGAGGCTTACGTGAAAAAATAGTGGTGTATTAAAGCATAAAAACTTCGACAATGTGTACAAGTGTTGTGAAATTGGATAACTCAGTGGATATTTTCCTGTTTTACTTTCCAAAATCGACATATGTATAGCTTCAGTAAAATTATCATCGTCTTACAGGAGTATAACTTAGACCGTGCTTTGAACAAACAGACCTGTACACTAATTCGCTGCTATCTACTAGAATATGCCTAAATAATGAAGAAGAAGATTCTTACTTTCGAATTGAAAACGAAATGCAAATAACAAGAAATTCATACTGAACTCTGGCATTGCTTAAGCCGAGAAAGTCCAAGATAAGAAAAAACACACATAGACATAGAAATATTATTACGGCTTTATCTTCAAAGGGGTAGGCAGAGGCATTATATGCGCCCACATTTCACCTTATGCACTTTTGTCCCACGTAACAGGTGGTGTGTGGTGAGCCCATTGTCGTGTTGAAATGGACAGGCGCAGGGTGTCGCGCCCTGCTGTTGAAATTTTTCAAGCCGCCCATAAGCACTTCAACTGGACTTAACAACTGTCATTTTACTGGCAACCGGAACCTACGGCTTAACATACCTTCCGAAGCACGGAAACGCTCGCAAGTGTAAATACCACAAAGTACCACCCATCCGAGGACCAGCCCTAGTGAAAGTTGCTGAACGCTGTGATCGTTTACAGAACACTGAGTCCGCGGGGCCACGAGCGCTTCAAAGATAAGAAAAAAGAAAAATCGTAATATATTGGGCAGCTCGTTTAGTAATTACTTAGCTTCTCCGCTAAGTTTAATTCGGTCATTACATAATTCATAGGAAATTATAGAATGAATTTTAATTATTTTACATTTGTAAAGTGTTCGAAAGTCGTTTGTTACACAGCGAGTAAAAGAACTACGTTTTACTTTCTTCAGAGATGACTTGCATAATACTGTGAGAAATTAAGTCTAGGTACGGTTGAAGTCATTTCTCTCACGGCTAGAGATGAACTCAGTACATAAACCTGTCATAAACGGTCCTGGGGGCCGCATCTACAATTGACAAGCCGTAGAATAGAACCAGAATCGCTAATATTAGCTGTCAAAATGTTAGTAGACTATCAAAAATGCGGCCACTGGCGCGGTACGTGTTTGAAGAATTCTATCGACCGACCGATAGAAGTCTATTGAAGAACGATTGTATAGTAGACCACGAAAAACTGTTAAAATTGTAACGGTGGCTTTCTATTGAGCAACGATTTCGATTCTTTTTCGACACGATTGAAATAGCAGACTCAGCCCCCAGGTTATAGGATTATTCTCATTTTATCCTTTGTTGTGTATTCCAGAACGTTTCTCAATACTCGATCAACGCTTGAGACTACATTTTGCCTTATAAAAGTGTTTCTTGGGTGTTGATAAACGTTCATGACGACGGCCCTTTGTCTCCGATGCTACGAGTAATATCATTTATTCCAACCACTACACTGTCCCACTGTAAGAGAGACCAACCGGTCAAAGCGACTACTGGTTGACTGCCTCGGTAGCGTTGTGTATGCGAATGCCGGGCGCTCTGAGGTCTCGGGTTCGGTTCCCGGGTCGGTAAGAATATTTGTGTGATCCACAAATTGGGTATCAGATTTTGGTAAAAATATCAGTATTTTGGTTTCCCATAGTGCAAGTTTATAGCTTAGTTTGGGCTGGGTGGCGATGTGTAAAAAGTGTCGTAGGTACAATATTAATTAATTTATTTATTGTAGCAAGGTTAAATATTTACGTTGAAAGTACGTTTTCGAAACCTTTGTATCTAATAATCCACCATTTTTAGAAACAATAATTCAAATAATGCTCTAGTTTTGAAGTATAGTATAAGCGATGTCCATTCTTTATGTTCGCGCCGTTTGCGCTCAAACTCCTACCATAAAGGGGTTCCATTTTGGAGTCATCACAGTCATATTCAGTCAGTCATAACAAACACAGTAGGTATATATGCCATTATTTTGATTATTCTTCTGATATCGACTATTATGTTTAAAATTTATTTACCCAACCAATTTTTTGTTATACTTCCACTGGGCAACCAGCCGATCTGTTTAAATTTTAGACGAAATTTCTCAACCGGAGCGGTGAAAGGCGTTGCAAGGCCACACACACAATAGACTGAATTATAGCCGATACAAATAAGTACACTGTACACAGAATACAGACAGGCCGGAAAGAGCCTCCATTCATATAAACGGGGGCTTTGTTCTCAGCTCTTCGTATAGAAAAGACCTGTAATCAAGACAAATCAAGATCTAGTATGCTTATTCGAGTTGAGAATTTAGTTAAAACTAATACCAATTAGGTAGAATTTATAATATTTTCATAGTTTAAACAGATTTCCTCACATAACCTGTCATGCAATTGCCATTAAAAAAAATAAACGGGAGCTCAACATCAAAAATTCAATTTTTTTAATCAAAGCTTGGATAACAAATATAAAAAGAAAACTAGGTGCACATTTATGATGCGCGCGCAGACCGTCACGAGAAACCGACACCATGAAGTTAGCTGATAAGTGTTTCCATGACAACTTATAAACGCCCTGAAGTTAGCTGATGTGGTCCATGATAATTTAAAACTAAATTCAAAGTATTTAGTTTTCATTCTTTTAATGTTTTTTTTTCTTTCTAATTTATCATTTCGGCTACAAACAAAGAGTAATGGTATATGTGATAAAATCTTACTAGAGTAAAGCAGTACAAATTATAAAGTGTGTACATAAGTACACACACACACTTTTTTTCTCTTCTTGTAATTTCTCGGCTTCAAAAATACCAGAGTCAAGTAATTACAATCTTTCTTGGTTTTAATATGACGCTTTCAAGTCAAAGGTATGAATCTTCTTCATTTAAAGGGTATATAACAGCGTATTTATGTGGTTTATTCAATGTTCTACTCCAATAAAGCGGTGACACTTTACTGCAGATATGTGTGCATTTTGGCGCGCAAAAAAAAAATCGCGTTTCATGGCGTTGTATTACATTTGACCCAAAACTTGAGCACATTGTCGAAGCTTTTATGTTAAAAATCTACCAATTTTACACATAAACACACAAAAATATACTATTTAAAAAAATATATGATGAAATGGCTTCCACACTCGTCTTTCCCGCCAAAATCCAAGATATAACTTCTAACTATACAAACCATAACCTAAAAATATATTTTTATAGTAACTGAACCATAGATAATTATTGCACCGTCTTACACCTTGACCCGAGGCCATGCTGCGGTTGCGTGGTTGCATGAATCGTGGCTGCTCTCTCGAATACAATGAAAGAACAGGTTTATAATAATCATGTGCGTTTATTGCTAGATATAAAACAATAATATCTATGATTCTGAGCCTGTATCTGGTACTACAGTCAACTTTCGCTTGCAAAAACCCTGCGTCAGATCCCAAGACTTAGTTTCAGACACCGGGATATTTCAGCATTATTTCAGTGTTTTGAAAGATTGACATCAAGCATTCGCAGGTCGTCATACTGACATTGATAAACGTGCGATGCAAATCGGGCGTGTCTTTGTCGAAAGACTAAATAGGTTTAAATTATCTTTATTTTTTTTTTGATGATATTTTGATATATTCGAGTCATTTGTATTTGTCTAAAATTGCATTTAAAAAGCGCTCGTGGCCCCTCTATCTCTGTTTTCTGTAAACGATTACTGCGGTAAGCAACTTTTTCTATGGTTGGTCCTCGGATGGGTTACCCCTTTTGTGGCATTTCCATTTACGAACATCTCCGTGCTTCGAAAGGCACGTTAAGCCGTTGGTCACGGTTGCCAGTAACATGGCAGTCGTTAAGCCAAGTTGAAGGCCTTATAGGCGGCTTGAAAATTTTCAACAGGTATTCGTCACAACCTACCTCTGTTCATTTTAACACGGCAATAGGTTCATCACCTATTACATAGAACAATATGCTTACGGTAAAATGAGGGCGTACAGTATGCCTCTGCCACCCCTTCAGTAATAAAGACCTGACTGATAAGCACTTGATAGATATAATAATTGAATCCAGAATTGCTATTTTAGAAATGTTTAACATTCTCCTCACAGCAGGTTAGATTACCGTGTAAGTGGTATGTGAGGTAAGACAAGAATTTTTACTTAAAAGGAGTGCCCTAAAAATCTGTAAACCATTATGTAAGAAAAAGAATAAATTATATTCTAAAATAACCTACTTATTGTTTAACAACGCAAGACTTTTTAATCGCATTTGTAACTTCGCGAAGAATCATAGAATCTTTAAATCGTGACTAAGAAACGTCTAAATTTATCTAACTACTAAACCATTTTCGGAACACAGAACAAAGCCTTATATAATAAATGAGTGATTTATTTGCAAATTGGTCTTCGTATAATAAATATTTATAAGCGTTAGTGATAAAATAAAACAGTATCTGAAATGGACTTTATTGAAATGTCAATAGCTTTTGAAGAAATTGCTTAAGCGCACTGTTCGTGATTAAAGAAAAGACTAGATAATGGCGCAATTGTAGGTATTGAAAGGAATAGTTATGAATTGACTTCAAAATAGCTGTGTAAAATACTTTTTGGTAAGTGCTAAAATTGATAATCGGGGGATGTTTTTCGTAATGTTTTGACTTTGTTGCTAAGACTTTTAAGTCAAATCTTATCCACACTCTCTCAATACTCAATCAACTTGAGAGTAGATTTTTGCCTCAAGCGTTGATTGAGTATTGAGTAACGTTCTGGAATACGGACCTAAGAGTCCACCATTTTTATAAATTAATATAAAAATTAAATGCCTACGGCAAGATTCTACCACTCTTTAATTGTCCGCCCAAACTCTCGTGGAAAACGGCGTGCAATAAGGTTGACATTGAAATAGTACATGTGTGTTTCACGGCTTCGCCCGTGACCTACTTCGAAATCCAGTTGCACCCCTTTGACCCACTTTTGGCAGTAGTTTATGAGTTTTACAAATATGTAAGAATGGTTTACTGTTCCACTCCCATGGTGACAATTATTTAAAGTAATTACTTCGAATGCTAACGTTTTCAAATATTTTTTATAAGACGCTATAGCACAGCCGCCTTGGTACAAATGTGGGAGTATAGTATGCCTCTGCCTACCGCTTCGGGGATAACGGTGAGACTGCTAAGTAAATCAGTATTTTATTTAGATTAATTTAGAATAAAATTTATTGCCTAATCAAGTTTATTGCCAGTCGAAAGTTTAACTGATAATAATGAATCCTCGCTGTAGGACTTTCACGACCGAATTATAAATGAGCACTGAATAATTACACGAGTCTCGAATCTAAGCTCAGTCACCGTTATACCTAGGTTATTGGTTGGAAAGGTCAAAGGTACCAGCAGAGCATGACGACTGTGAAGAAAGAACCGTGTAACTGTATTTACGTGACATTCACAGTTTAAGTTGAAGAGGAAAAACATGATTTAATCTTTTTAAAGTAGGTACTAGGTAACTTGAACATCGCCGGCGTGGATATCCGCGCCAATTTCATCTTGAAGTCAAATCAGCTTCTTTTTATGAAATGTCAAAACGTGAGATAAAAGCTTTTCGAAAGTACCTAATTAACAAAATTAACACACACAAGGTACATCTCAGGTAAAATCGAAATTTGTATTCCTTAGTAAGTAGAAATAGATTTCAGAGTGAGTACCCACTGATGACTACGGGTGTCTTTCTCACCTAGTTTGAAAGTCAAGAGGTAATCATAACTGTGATTTTTTTCATAGCCTAGTTTAGTCTTCAAATCTTTGTTATTTATTATTAATTTGAACTTGTAGCGGCTAAATAAAGGATTATTATTATAATTTCCCGGCTACACTTTTAATTCGTTGAAAATTTTTTATCAAGTCATTTCAAAATGTGTATGAAATAATTTTGATTGCAGGAAATGATCCTTAGCTCAAGTTAAATATGAAAAATATGATTTTGTTAAAAAGTAGAATACTAGATAGCATACACATACAGATAGTTTCATCTTGAAGTCAAATCAGCTTCTTTTTATAAAATGTCATAACATGTATTATCACACATTAAGAAGTATTTAAGTAAAGGGTGACCTCCTAACTAGCTTGGTTGTATGGAATAATGTAAGGCGTCTTTAATAGAGTGCGAATGACATTCATTCCGTGCTCTGTGAGATCTATAGATAAAATTCCTAATTCAAAAAGACAAGATACCGAGACACTCATAGGTACTTGTGATTGCAACACAAAAGAATTGCATTTTTCGTGTCCAGCTATCTTATCTAATCTGTAGTAGTGAGATTCACTTCAAGAATTTCGAAAACATAGTGCGCAATATGTTCCATAGTTCCACAAATGCATGCTACAACGATGATCAGTTGAAGTTACACACGTAGTATTTTAGATGTATTATATGCACATTGAAAACTCAACTCAACTCCTGAAATGACTGAGAGTCACATATGATAACCTATAATTGTCCCGGCAATGATCACCCGAGATACACCTCCAAACTATGTAATTTAAATTTCAATGAAAAGTGCTTCTTAAATGTCAAAAATAAAAAGCGTATATAATGACAAATTATTTATATTTAAAATAAAATGTAAATTATTTGTCATTGTATAAAAGTATTGAGCAATGAAGACATAAAAAAACACTGGAAAATACTACAAAACATACACTGGAAAAAAAAACCTATCGAACACAACCTCCTCGTTTTTGGAAGTCGGTTAAAAATACACTCTCTTCAAATCTATACATATAGTCAAAATAGACAGATAAATCATATTGAAGAATCTGTACGTAATTTTATATTAACAGCTTTTCACTAAATACATATGAAAGTATAGATAATCAAATAAAGTATATTCAGAGAAAATAAGTTTTTATACTTATTTTTGACTAACCAACTGGATCGATATTAACAGAACTTTCGCTGGCATATAGGGAGCAACTTAGGTTACATTTTATCCCCGTATTCCTATGGGAACGGGTACAACTCGTGGCACCCGCTATTAATAACAAATTTAATATAGTTAATATCAACTATGTTTAACAACATTTTGAGCTGTCCAAGACCACTCTTATTAGTCTCAGTAAGTTATAAGATCGTTCTACTTTTTCCACTTTTAAAGATTGCTGTAATTTTAGCTAATACTTACAATTACAGTAAATCTAAGCCCTACTATCTGTCACGATTTAAAATAAAACTAACTAAAGCTCGTGACAATTTCGCCCTACTTTTTAGATTGCTTCAACTTAGCCCTATATCTAAAAAATATTTGATTTACAACCTTATACGCCTAAAAATAACGAACAATTTTCAAATAAACCTTAAATAGATATAGGTTCGGAATACAAAAAGCAATTTACAATGGGATACTTCAGGGCGCAGTCTCGGTCCTCTACTTAAAGTGTTTTCCAACAGCATTTGTAACATTGTGTGTATGTGCTGGATGCTCTTTGCACCTGATTCATACTAAATAATACTACGTTTCTAAGGTTTTGAACATTAGAAAGTGATCCTAAATACAAAGTGGAATTTTTTTTAGTCTCGAGTTAGACTAGAACCAGCGTCTTATGACTTTCCGGGCCAGACGCTTTTAACCAACTCGACACTAAAAATTAATTCACTTCTAATTTAGGATATTGTTAGCAATTGCTTTTCAAAATTATTTGTAATGTTTAGAAACTGTAGTCTAAAATGTTAAGTACTATCTATTTCCAAGGATTATTCTTTTTTACAAAATTAGTATGTACATCATTATGAAAGTAATTTTGCTTATGTACTATAATATGATTATTACGTTATCAGACATGACACCAACACTGCATACAATTCTACATTATTTTTATGCACAAATGGGTTTGTTTAAATCGGTTATATTCTATCTACAGATTTCTATTTGATTGAAAGATTTAATAAGGCCAGTACCTAACATGCTTATTATTCGAAAGTTTCGTACATCAATTTTTATTAATTCAACAAAGTATTTCAATTCAGGTACAGTTTTTAAATTCTAGAGAGGCTGCGCTATATATCACGTGGCCGACAGATAAGAACTGAAATAAATTCAAACTGCAATTTGGAACATGGATCACGTACATTTCACATCTCGTATCGTAAACATTAATGTCAGAAAATACAGCCATACGGCTTATAACACAATATAGAAGCCTAAACCGCAATATTTCAGTGGTAATATTATTTGTTTTTAAACATAAATATAATGCTATATTTTATGCCCACAATTCTTTACTCTATATTATTGCTTACTGATACTTAAATTTTCTATTTACGAGCGTTTTTGTATTTTGGAAGGCACATTAAGCCGTTGGTCCCATCTTCCAGTAACATGGTATTTGTACAGGCAATTTAAAGGCCTAACGTAGCTCGAAAAAATTCTACAGCAGGTAACCACAACCTGCGCCGACCGTGTCCACTCTACAATAGGCTCACCTCACCACTTATTATGTGACTAAACATTTTAGTTATTAAATGTGTGTCTATAGTTTGCCTCTGCAATATATATACTACATGTAATGAATATACCAATGGAGCCAAACAAATATGACGTAAATAATTCAGTTTCTAAGCTGAAATGTCTTGAATAACGCTTGCCACCCAACTGTAACAATTTCGCAAACTGTTTGTTAATATTATCAAGTACTTTTGACCTTATTTCATTTATACAAATGTGTAAAGCAAGTGGGTATTCATGTCACCTAGCTACACACCTGTTCAAATATTGTCGGAATGCAAGAAAAAGTTTTATTATTGGGATCGTTGTCGGAGCAAATTGAGGATAACTCGTTGCGGTTTATGGATTTAGATGCTCGTAGACAGTGCTCGTAGGCATTGTAATCTACCTTTTGCGGTTTTATTTTTTTTCTGTTCAATAAACGGCTATGTATATTTGGCGTTTTTGTTTTTTTTTATTTTATTGCGAGAACAAGGTTTGTTTTAAAGAAACTATACTTAGTCAGGTCATAAGTATTGTCACACAGTAAAAACTTTTCTTTTAGAATGCTGGCCACATTTTTGAATATGGAGTGGACGCTTAAAGAAGACCGTGTTGCAGTTATTGCGTTGCATCATTGCGGTTACGCGCCAATTCAAATTTTTGACATACTGAAAAATTTGAATATAACCAAAAGATTCGTTTATCGTACCATCAAACGATACAATGAAGACTCTAGTGTAGATGACAGGTCAAGAAGTGGTCGCCCTCGGTCTGTTAGGACTCCAGCAGTGATAAAAGCTGTGAAGGCGTGAATTCAAAGAAATCCCAAACGTAAGCAGAAACTGTTGGCCCTTCAGATGGGGTTAAGCAGAACCACGGTGAAAAGGGTGTTAAATGAAGACTTATGACTATGACCTGACTAAGTCTATCTTCACGCTGTATCCCTGACGGGGTAGTCAGAGAGGACAGATCGCCAGGCTTCGCGATCCATGCATACTTCTTTCGCTTCTTCGAGATTCATCAATCGCTTCATACACGCACGTCTGGGTATCCGAGTACTTTTGACCTTTCCGTTTTTGAGCAATCTGCTCACGTGGTCTTCATATGTAAGTCTCGGCCTTCCCTGACTCCTTCTACCCTCTACTTTTGAACAATATATATTCTTCGTCAATCGTTCCTCACTCATTCGTTGGACGTGTCCAAACCAACGGAGCACGCCCTTTTCCAGCTTAACGCTGACACTTTCATTCAAACCTGCCATATTGCGTATCACTTCGTTACGTATTCGGTCGGCCAAGGTAACGCCGCACAATTTTCGAAGTGATCGCATCTCCACAGCATTCAATTTACTTTTATGCATCTGCTGACATACCCAGGTTTCACTACCGTAAAGCAAAGTTGGCACTAGCACTGCGTTATGAATCGCCATTCGTGCTTCTTTTACGATGCTTTGTCGCTTTACTAACTGGGACAAAGCACCGTTAACTTTGTTTCCGGCAGCTACTCGCCGTTCTACATCCGAATCACATCTTCCATCCGCGCTAAACATACTTCCTAAATACACAATTTCATTCACTTGCTCTAGACGTTCCTGGTTTACCCTAATCTCGCATTTAGTTCTTACGTCACCTCTTTCAAATACTAGAACATTAGTTTTACTTGCATTCATGCGGAGACCCTTACTTTCACACCCCTCTTTCATATTAGTGACTAATGCCTGTAGGTCGGCTTCTGATGAGGCCATGAGCACCGCATCATCAGCGTACAGCAGACAGTTTACTGTAAAGTCACCCAAATTCACACCCATATTAAAATCTTTCAACTTCTGCAGGCAACTGTCCAGATACACTATGAACAGCCAGGCGGACATGACACATCCCTGTTTGACGCCTGTACAGACATCAAAAAGAGGTGACACATCCCCCCCTACTCGCACGCAAGCCTTACAGTCCCTATAAAGCGACTGTATTGCCCGCAGTAGCGAGCCGTCCACACCATATCCTGGCAGCAAGTCCCACAGCGTTTCTCTCACAACGTTATCAAATGCTTTCTCTAGATCCACAAAAGCGCAGAAAACCTTCTGGCTAAGAGCCAGAAACTTTTCCGCGATCATGCGGAGAGAAAACACTTGATCCATGCAACCTCTTCCACGTCGGAATCCGCATTGAGCCTCCCATAAATACCTTTCAGACTTTTCTTGCATTCGTGCCGTTATAACCTTTGCATACACCTTACTAGCTAAGCTGACCAAGCTGATCGCCCTGTAGCTGGAGCAGTTTAGGCGCGAGTCTTTCCCTTTGTAAATAGGTACTACAACTGCTACTCGCCAGTCATCTGGGACCTCACCCGTCCGCCAGCACAAGTTGCATAACAGACAAAGTGTGTCCCAGACACGCGACCCACCGTACTTGATCATCTCAGCAGTAACTCTGTCTTTTCCCGCAGCCTTACCACATTTCATACTTCTTATCGCTTGTTCTATTTCTTTCATACTAATGACTTCAATGACATCGGGATCCGGAGCATCGAAGTGAGCTCCACTTCCCGATGTGGCATCTCTGTCTTTTCTTGCATACATCTTTCCATAATATTCACTCCATCTCTGCAGGACGTCACTTTGGTCTGTTAGGACGTCATTGTTAACACTAAGCACTTTATTCATACTGCAGATTGCCGAACAACTCCGGGTCTTGCCTACCTCTTTCCAGAAGAGCTTGGCATTATCCCGGAAATTGGACGACAACCTTTCATCCGCTTTCATTCTGCACCTTTCACGAGCTTCTTCTATCAGTGCCTTCGTGTTAACTTTCTGCAGCTTGTATCTCTCTTTCATATTAAAATCATTCCGCGAGGCTAAGTAGTCTAGCCATGCTTTCTTCTTCATTCGAACTGCTTCTTTCACTTCCTCATTCCACCATGCATCACGCTTATTACTACTGCCTCTTTTCGTTTCTCCACACACTTCCACAGCGGCATTTATCATACTGTCCCTAAGGTTCTGCCATACACTTTCCACATTCTCACTGCTTACATTGACGTCGCCAAGCTTTTCGGCTACCCTTTCATTATATTTATCCCTAATGGATGCATCCTGCAGCTTCCAGCTTTTGATGCTATAAGTCGGCCCAGGTTCAGGACACTCGGTAGGATGACGCCAACCCGCGAACAGACCCCTAATCCTAGTTATGACTAGGTAGTGGTCTGATCCCAGCTCAGCGCCTCGATAAACCCTCGTGTCCATCACCTGTTTACGGAGCCGACTATCCATTAGGAATAGATCTATCATGCTTCTCTTTGACTTACATCTCCTCGTATACATATGAATTTGTTTGTGGTTGAACATTGTGTTCGCCACAAACAAATCCTTCTCCTTACAAAATGCCAGTATTAGCTTGCCAGCGTCGTTCACCCTTTTATCCCCATACTTCCCGAGTACCGACTCAAAACCATTGCGAGCGGTACCCACCCATCCATTCAAGTCTCCACATACTATAAGTCTTTCATTTCCTTCTATCACATTTAGAGCTTCTCTCATACTCTCCCAGAAGTCCTCTAGCTCACTCGCGTTCGACGAAGATACTGGCGCGTAAGCAGCTACCAGGAAAATCTTCGTCAAACCAAGTTTTACACGGATCCAGAGGATTCTAGGACCTACCAGTTTGTACTCATACATACCGGAGGCCAATCGCGAGGACAGCAAAATTCCAACCCCCCGACTGCCATGCTCGCTCTCTGGTACTCCAGACCAAAGCGCGAGCATCCCACCCGGGAGCTCCAAGACTTCGCTGCCCTTGCGCTTGGTCTCTGTCAAGCACACTGCATCTAACTTTCTCTCATTCATAACATCCATCAACTCATTCATCTTATCTTGCATTCCTCCCCTAACATTCCACGCAGCTACCCTGCACTCCATCCTCCACTTCCCGCCGTGTCGGGCCGCGCGTGTAGGGTGGCGGTCCCCTACGCCGCTCTGGCTCACACTTTTCGCACCAGCGGGGACGAACTGGTGCGCGTCGCCTCGGGGGCACGCCCTAGCATAGTTCGCCCTGGTGGCACTCGTGTTGGAGTAGAATTGCAGCCGTAGCTGGCAGGGATGGCGACGTGCACGCTTCTACTCTTCATCCCCTGACTGACTAAGTATATATATAAACCTCCTTTCGCTTCAATTTCTCCATTATTATTAGGTATGTACTTAGATTTATCTATCACTCGTTCGAAGCGTGTACGTGATACTAATCAATCACATTATTTTTTTAAGGATCCTTAGAAATTAGAATTCAAAGAACCCTTATGTTCGTCCGTCCGTTCTCCGTGTGTCCGCATTCTAGGTTAGAGATCCTTAGTGCTTGAAAACAGTAATTTGGCATGAAGCATTTATAGTCCCGCACGCCGACACTAATGTTAAAAATTTCGTACATATTAGTAGCTATGGAACCTGGGTATGGGTGTAAGAAGTTGAGGGCATGTTTCCCTCCTCTTAAAATCCTGGATCCTTTAAGAGGAGCGTGAAACGGCATATTTGGGCCGTCAAGATGAGAGATCTAATATACGCAGAGATATCGATGAAGATATCGGAGAGATAGCGGTCCCAATCACGGGTCGTCATCTTTGCTTACTTAAGGCGGGCGACGCCATTTTGATGTGCCACACATATAAAAAGAAACTCCATCTAGATCTAGGCCCGGACCTAAGCGACTTTGCCTGCCAGCGATCCACAGGGTTGGTCAGACATACGGCATTTGGTCTATGATTATGGTAAGTAGATTATTATTTCGCGAGTATTACAACCTTTATCAATTGCATCAAGCTGAATATTAGAATATGAAAGTAAGATCAATTTCGAAGTAGGTATAGCATCCATTATAAAAGTAAGTATGACTCGTGAAATGGAGAGAGTGGACGGTGTTTCAAATTGTTACCAGACTCCAATACCTACTCGTATTAAGTATTATTGAGTGAAGCGAAGCTCTCATGTAGCGACTGCAATGGCGTTTGTAACACCGGGCAGAACTTCGCCATTTCTTATCCGTTTTCGGAATTTTTTTCTGCTACGGGAATCTATTCAAATTATGCAGGTCGTGACGAAGCCCGAATTTCAAAATTCGATCTATTATTTGTTTGAGACTAATTATTCCGAGACTACCAGGACTTTAATTAGTCGTGCTAATTAGTGTCTAGCACATAAGACCTTTTTGTTACCACCTCACTAAAAAGGCAACGGGTTCAAAATTTCTTCTAAATTTAACATCTAAAATAGACACAATTAATTAAATTTATTAGGCCCTTTAGACACACCCCAGTTCCGTGCTTCATAAGGCACATTCAGCCGTTGGTCCCGGTTGCAAGGACAGTAGTTAAGCCAAGTTGAAGGCCTTATAAGCGGCTTAAAAAAAATTCACCAGCAGGTCGCCGCAGCCTGCGCCTGTCCATTTCAACACGGCAATGGCCTCACCACATTTTACGTGTGACAAAAATGCATACGGTGAAAAGTGGGCGTTTAATATGTCTCTGCCTACCCCTTCGGGGATAAAAGCGTGACGATATGTATGTATGTAGGACGCCCTCATACAGTAAAGTCAGCGTGCAAACACTCCTTCGTCAAGAATAGAATGATTTATTGATGAAAATAGTAAACAGGTAATTATTAAAAATGGTTAAAACTTCAAATATTTTAATCGTGATCATGTTGTGGTCAGATTGTCTGGTGAAGGTTTAAAGATAAAGATTGAAGCGCTCGTGGCCCCGCGGTCTCAGTGTTCTGTAAACGATCACTGAGTTACGCAACTTTCACTATGGCTGGTCCTCGGATGGGTGACCACTTTGTGGCATTTACATTTGCGAGCGTTTCCGTGCTTCGGAAGGCACGTTAAGCCGTTAGTCCCGGTTGCCAGTAAAATGGCAGTCGTTAAGCCTGGTTGAAGGCCTTAAGGGCGGCTTGAAAATTTTCAACAGCAGGTAGCCACAACCTGCGTCTGTCTATTTCAACACGGCAATGGGCTCACCACCTATTACGTGGGACAGTAATCCACACGGTGAAAAGTGGGCATTTAATCTGCCTCTGCCACCCCTTCGGGGATAAGGCGTAATGGATATTTATTTAATTTTGTTTTATTAAGTAATATAAATTTCGTCACTGAATTTAGTATTTTTCATTCCGTTAATTGACCTAGAGAGAATGTATTTTTCATTTAATATTTTAACATGTATAATATGGATTTTCTCAGTTTATTATTAAAATAGAGATAACTTTACCCCATGAAAGAAATGTAAAATAAAGAATGATATTTACATTTTTTATTATTGTTTACATTTTATATTTTGTAGTTTTATTCGAATTTAATACCGTAATACAAAATAAAAAAAAAATTATATAAATAATTTTACACGAATATTTGCATACTAATTAATCGGACGTCCGGCAACGGCTCTATTCAATGCAAAACCGGTTCTTTATTAATTTTATATATCATAACGCTTTTTTTCATGTGAATAGGTACGTTTCCACATTATAATACAGTTCAATGTTGGAAAAATATTTAACAGACGTACAGTGGAATTTTAAATTAAAATTGAAAGTGATTTTTTTTCAGTCTCGTGTATATATCGATGGTGTAATTGGTAAACACGTCAGGTCGGTTCGAGTCCAGCTTGAGACTGAAAAATTTATTTAAATTTATAATAGGATAAAGTTAGCATACTAATTGCTTCTCAAAATTGTTTCTAGTGGAATCTTAGTAATAGGGTCCCGTTTTACCCTTTGGGTAGGTACTTTGGGTGGGTAGGTACTCTAAAATAATTTGTAATCATTGTATCTAAAATTTTGTTATCCATGGTTGTAATGCTGTTCATTGATATCAGAGTCACTAAGTAACTCAATAGATGGCTCTGGTTATATTCTTAAATGACGATTACAAATACAATACAGTTAAAAAGTAACTTCATTTTTTTTCTTGGCTAGTATTTTAATTGTCCAAACGTTATAATATAAATCTTTTTTTGACAAGTTATAATAAAAATTTAGATTAAGAATTGAATTGAAAGTTGATTCGAAAATCGAACCGTTTCAATAACAGTAAAAATTATACTTCGCTCCAAGTATTGTATCAATTTGAAGTCTACAATAATTTCACAAATTCAACATTATAGAAATTAAATATATATATTTCACTACGTGTGCAAACGTCTGCCATATTTCTATGCAGCAATAAAGAGTTGCAACCTTGCAACTTCTATCTATTGTTTCCGCAACCGGTTCTCTATTACAAGCACGTGACGTAAAATCGTTGTAGATGTAGTACAAGTTATGGCGCCTATTATTTATTGTTAAGCATAAAAGCTATGAATATTGTTTAACAGTTTCTATGTTCTCACACAACTGTGATGGTGATACAAGGAAATTGCTCATAGCCCAGTCGTATTAGGATTTCACCCGGAAAAAAATATATGTAAAGTGTGAAATTCGTCTAAATTTCATAGTAATCTATTCGTTGTTTTATCCGCCATCTTGACTTTAAGGGTGAATTTTTGTTTATTCAATGACTCGATATTTTAAATTTTTTTAATAAAAGTTGTTTGGAAATAAATTTCTAAGGATTTTGGTTTTCATTTTTTTTTCCTGGGATATATCCATATTTTTGTTTGATCAACAACACATTTATTAAGTTGTTTGTTTTATTAATTTCATTTGATGTCTAAAATTAAATTCCCTACAATTTTGGTTCTTTTCATTTTATTCCTGTGATAGATATTATTCTAATTGTAGCACAACAACACATTAAAAATACAATATTTCTAAATAGACATTATCATTTACAATCTCCGGCTTCCATAGGGCAGACTTGGGTAGGGCGTTGGAGTATCCTTTGCCCAAGTAATAGAAGGTTCAAGATGGCGGTGCGTCGTGGTACACACGTGTCATCTCGAAGTGGGAGGGACTAAAACTGGCAGCCTGGCCTGTCAAGACCCTTAGGTACTTCCTTACTAGGGCACACCCGACCTTCCGAATATAAGACTAACATGTAGAGCGCCCTGTGGGCCGAGTCTACGGGCCGTATTTTAGAACGTTACTCAATACTCAAGAAACACTTGAGACTGGTATTTTAAGGCAAAAACTAGCCTCAAGCGTTTCTTGAGTATTGAGTAACGTTCTAAAATACGGCCGACAAATGACCGATAAATGACAAGCCGTAAAATAGAACCAGAATCGCTGTTTTTAGCTGTCAAAATGTTAGTAGACTATCAAAAATACCACTGACTATCGGCCACTGGCGCGGTACGTGTTAGTAAAATTCTATCGGCCGATCGATAGAAGTCTATTGGAGTACGATTGTATAAGTAGACTATGAAAAACTGTACCGGTGGCTTTCTATTGAGCGACGATTTCGATTCTATTTTGACACCATTGAAATAGCAGACTCGCCCCCTGTGGTTCTGTCGGTGCAAGTCCGGTATAGTATACGCGCCCCGTTCGTTATTAAACCTGTGTGGGTGATTTCAATGAGGATTTCCACATTATTTAAAAAAAAAAAGCAAAGGTAGATCCCAAATTAAAGTTCGTGACTATTAATAATAAAAAATAAAAACATAAATAAAAAAAGACAATAAAAATTGCAATGACAAACAGACGAAACGTTTGCATACGATATTTAAAGGTGGAATTTAGCATACCTGGAAATTCATTTGTAACTTTTTATAATACCTAGATTTATTATTTTTAATATACAACGTTAAAATATATGGTCTCAACACGACTGTTATTTATTATTGTTACCTTTTAATAACTCAAGAAAGTTTTAAAAGAATCCCATAAATTACATCGAGTATGGAAAAATACCTACTTATAATACACATACATATCTGTACCACAGTAAATATAATACTAATACATACTCGTATATAGTCTTACGGCATCTCCGCCAATGAACATGTGAATTAGAGGAGAAGTAGGAAAACTGACTCCGGTAGTCACGAGACGCTTGGATGATGATGATGATACTAATATATAACTATACATTTGAATCTCAGGAACCAGTGGTTTGAATGAAAAAAATCTTTATGTTTTGTATAGGCCATTTATGGAGGAAGGCTATATAGGCTATATATCATCACGCTACTACCCAGAAGGGCGGAGTAGTAATAACAAATGACAACAAATCGGACATAATTTCATACAGTATTGTGAATTTAATAAACAACGGCGACGGGACTAAATAGGGACCATTGGATTCGAATTACGTTACGTACGAGGTCGCGGGCAACAGCTAGTATAACTTCAAATACTTTATTTTTGTTTGTTTACTAATTGTTTCCTGAGGAACACAGACCGGTAGAGAGCTGGGGAAACCACGGATTTAGTGCAAAGAGAATCATACCCAAGTAATAGAAAACTTAAAAAAAAATAAATATCCATCACTCCTTATCCCCGAAGGGGTGGCAGAGGCATATTATATGCCCACTTTTCACCGAGTGGATTCCTGTCCCACGTAATAGGTGGTGATCCCATTGCCGTGTTGAAATAGACAGACGCAGGTTGTGGCAGGTACTAGGATATCGTCGTGTGTAATTCAATTCTATACAACGAGTGCGTGTTACAGAAATCGAGCAATGTCGCAAATTTCGAATCTTTCAATGAATCTAATTACATGCGCATATATGTATAATGTGCATGCAGATTAGTGTTGCAGCCACAAATAGCTCGGCGAAAAGGGAAGAAAATAATGAGCGCGCCACTGGCTGTCATATGGCAACTAGTTAGTTACCTTATTTACCTTTTAATCTGACCGATTTGTGTATGGTGATGCATGATATATGTAACTAAAACATTTATCCAAAAGAAATAGATTTAAGAGGGATAGTTGCGTTTGATTTTCCTAATTTTATTTAATGTTTTACGGTACGGCTTTAGCTTCAGTCTTTCAGCTATTCGACTGATTTCAAAAGTAAATAGTGGTGGGACTCACAACTTTAAACAAGTCGATAATAAAGCTATTCAAAATTTAAATACGTCACTCGATTTCTAAAAGAACCAAGAATTCATTACGTTAAATGAGGCTTATGAGAGCGCAGCATTTTAAGACTGAAGAATATCTTACAACGATTTGATATCTTGATATTAAATCATTGTGCCACTTGTAAACCATCAAAAATTGTGTGTAAAATGTTAAAAATAGTGAAGGTTTAACGGGTTCTTACTGAAGTTACAAAGAAAGAAAGATATAAAGATGAAAGCGCGTCATTTTGACGAAATTGTAGAGTAGGTACTGCTTAAAAAACGTACCTAGTATATAAAATGTTTGAACACCCAGATAGTGTCTTATCTGTGGTATTTTTGTGTCATTGATGAGTAAATGCGCGGGAAAATATCCAATTATAATTACGTTGTTCTGCATTGCCTGCCAACCTCCTGATAATCACAAAATATATTTCTGTTTTAATCACAGATTCTTTTAAAGATTAACTAATTAAAATTGTTCATTGTGAAGCTCATTCCATTATTTTTAATTCTATTACGTTAGGTAATCAATTTTATAATGTGGGTAGTCATTATGAGAAATGGGTCAAATGTAGAGAAGGGTGGGGTTCCGTGACCAATATGCCATGACAGGCCCCACTGCGTACCTACCTATTAAAAATAATTATATCTATTTAATATATGGTCAGACAAAAGGGCGGGAGTTTTATTTGTTTATGGGTTGACGGATGGTCGGATAAGTTAATTAATGGAATATTTTTCATTAATTTAATTACCTAAATTAATGTTTTACTATAGGTCAGCGCACCCAACACAGAGTTTTGGCAAATTACGTCAATTTTCATGCTTCACCCATATTAATAACTAGGTTATTAATATGGGTGAAGCACACGTGACAACCGAACTCCCGTAGAACCTATTTAGTTCCGTCGCTTATAAATTCTACCAAAAAGTATAAAAAAAATTGCCCGATTTGTCGACATTTATGGCTACTGCTCCACTCTTGAGGGTAGTAGCGTGATGATTTATAAATGGGCTATCCAACACAAAAAGATTTTTTCAAATACGACCTATAGTTCCTGAGATTAGCGCGTTCAACCAACTCTTCGGCTTTATAATATTAGTTAGATTTGATTTGAATTACATTCGTTCGTACATTTGTAGGTATGTACATTTGATCCATGCTCGTAAATTCATGGGACTGAAACTTTTTTTTTTTTTTATACTGCGTAAGTAAGGAATTTGTTATTCATGTCTTAAGAGCATAACATAATTATAGAATAAGTATACTAACAATTGGAATAGTGTTTATTACTTTGGTGATGAGGTCGTGGCCCCGCCGACTCAGTGTTCTGTAAACGATCACTGCGTTAAGCAACATTCGCTATAGGTGGTCCTTAGATGGGTGACTTCGGAAGGCACGTTAAGCCGTTGGTCTCGGTTGCCATTAAAATGGCAGTCGCTAAGCCTGGTTGAAGGCCTTATGAGCGGCTTGATAAAATTTCAACAGCAGGTCGCAACAGCCTGCGCCTATCATAGCATATATAACACGGCAATGGACTCAGCACCTGATACGTGGGACAAAAATGTTTACGCTGAAATGTGGGCGTATAGTATGCCTCTGCCTACCCCTTCGGGGATAAAGGCGTGACAATATGTATGTATGTACTTACTTAGTCGTAATGGACCCCACCAAGATCCCCGGGGCCCAAGCTCCCTCACCTGCAGACTGACGGGCGAGGCACCTACACAGGCGCTCTCACAAGACTTCAATTACTATCACTTACCTTAATTCGCTAGATGTCGTCATGGCTTTCCATCAGGCGGACGGCGTCATTTTGGCGAGCTAAATATTAAAAAAAATAAAAAAAAGAACAATACCGAAAATCAAAAGCTAAACGATAACTGTTGAAAGAAGTCTGTTAATTACTTACTTATACTGTGGCATAGCATTTCTGATTCAAGCGTAACGTCATAAATCGAGAATCAATTAGTCGCTCCATGAAGCGTACGGTATTGTAAGTATTTATTATTTTACACTAGCTAACGTCTCTCAGTCTTTGAAAGTGGGAGCAAAATTTTTGTATAGTCGAATCCACAGATTACTTGAGTCGAAACGGAGAATGTATTCTTAATTCGAATGAATTATGACTTCCAATATAGCTATTTCACTCAGTGACAGCTAGTATGAGTATTATAGCAGTAGGAGTGACAAAGACACGTAGTCACTCGTCATGTACTTTAAAAATCTAGTAGTTACAGCTTTCGGTCCAATCAGATTCCAAGTGTTTTATTTCAAGTTTTTTTACTGTTGAGGCTGGCTTGGGCCCCAAAGATCTCCATATAGTCCCATTGAATCCCTGATGATATAGTCCGTTAATCCAGCAGTACCTGAGATGAAAAGTATGACATCCTTTTCGAACGCACATGATGCTTAGTATTTGTTTTTTTCGCTGCTTACCTGTAATACTGTTTCATATGTGTCTCATACGTAGACCGAGATTACTAAGCTAAATAAATAAATAAATATCGTTGGGACAACTCACACAACGCCATCTGATTCCAAACTAAGCAGAGCTTGTACTATAGTAACCAGTTAACTGATAAACATACATATATGTATATTTCTAAATACATACATATAATAGATAAATAACACCCAGGTACAGAATAAACCATCGTGGTCATCACACAAAGTTTTATCCTGGGTGGGAATCGAACCCATGACCTCTTGCGTAGCACTCGGATACACTCCCACCGCGCCACAGAGGCAGTAATAATAGTATATTCTGTCTAGGTACGGTCTGATAAGACAAAGAGACAAATTCATTCTTAGAACTCGTAAGTATTCTCTGTTTGTTTAGCACACCAGTGCGATTTTAAAACAGTGAAAGTCATCTCACCAGCTCAGCAAAAAGTCATATTTCACTTATAAATGATGATACGTTATATTATGAACTGGTTCGAGAGTTGCATACGCATAAAATAATAAAAAAACATGATAATAAAAATCAGACCAAGTTGTGTATGCTTCAATAAAATAAAGAAAATCGCTCACTTTCTTATTTGATTACGAACCACGCCGGATTTACACGGATCCTTCCAAAATTAAAGGTAGTTCAAAAAAATTTTGTCATACAAGCATTCTCCTTATACCAAACAACGGTATCGAGAAACAAAAATTTCATTTGAAATTGACGTTGTCGTCTATGTGTGTATTTATTTAAAAGTGTGGTTTGTTTAACTGTTGTTTAAATTTAATAGCATAGCTAGCTATATGAAAAAAAAGACCAAACTATCTTGACGCTGTATCCCTGATGGGGTAGTCAGAGAGGAGTAGCTATATGACGTATGTAAAAAAGGAAATAAAGAAAATTACGGGTTGCACTCCGGGAGTGCAGACAGAAGTGAAAACTAAATTTATTAATGAGTCCAGAGATTTTATCTCATATAAAAATATGCGTACCGCGCTAAAAAAATTTACTTCAAAAATTGACCGCGGTTGACGTTAATGATGATGAAAAAAAATTCTACACTGAAAGAGTCGTGATTGATTACACAATATTATTTAGTAAGACCTGTAGATGACCGGGATCAATGTTAGATGATGGTTATAATTATATCTATTATTTAGTAGCAAGGTATTGGATCTACCAATTAACTATCAAAAATAAATATTCATCTAGACGCGTTCGCGGTCTGCTATATGTACATGCATATACGCACACACTATAGCTGCGTCTCGTAACGGTGTCGCGAGTCCAGAGATTTTATCTCATCTAAAAAAAATTTCGAAAATTAAAAAAAGAACATTTTGATGAAATAAAGAACAAAAGAAAAAAAACCGTTCAGTCGTGATCCCTACCCTAAGCTCTCAACCAACAATACGATCCATAGTTTAAGTACAGTACACAAACTACACAAAACAAATTAACTGCCTCTGTGGCGCGGTGGGAGTGTATCCGACTGCTACGCAAGAGGTCGTGGGTTCGATTCCCACCCATGACCCAGACCCACCTTTATGTGATGAGCACGATGGTTTATTCTGTGTCTGGGTGTTACGAGTATTTATCACTACATACTCGTATCATAACACAAAGTCGTTTTTCGCTGTCTGTCCCTATATATGCTTAGATCTTCAAAACTACGCAACGAATTTCGCTGCAGTTTTTTTTTAATAGATAGAGTGATTCTTATAGAAGGTTTTTAGGTATATTTTGTTAAGTTTTTGTATACATTAACTTAATTATAACGATATATGTTGGCGGTGTCGGAAAAAATAAACCGTTTGGGAACTTTTAACGAAAACGCTGACTAAACCCTTTAAGATATAACATTATAATGTATGGTGGAATTATGTATCTAATATAGATCTACAAAAAAATCCGCGACGGTATATGTCTATCTCATAAGGATGCCGTACCATATCAATTTTAATACTTAAAAAAACAGCAATAATAAAGCGGTAATTTAAAGGCTATTTACACATTACATATGTTAGTTGGTTTCAGCATTTTATGAAGATTAGTTTGTCTCTTTACACTTTGCAAATTAAATGAATATCTTAGGCGATATGGCAATATCAAAAAAATTTTGAAATATATAAGTATGTTTATCAGTTATCTGGTTACCATAGTACAAGCTTTGCTTAGTTTGGAATCAGATGGCGTTGTGTGAGTTGTCCCAACGATATTTATTTCTTTTTTACATACCTTATTATATTATTAACTTTTGATAAAATTGGACTAGAATTTGATAGTTCTCATGTAGATGAGAACTATATATAATATGTAGATACTACTACATACTGTATATTATGACTGCCTCCTGGGCGTAATTGGTAGTCTACGCGATTGCCGCCATTAGGTTTCGGATTCAATTCCCGGGTCGGAACAAATATTTGTGTGATCCGCAAATGTGTCAAAAAAATGTCTCACAATTTTTTGGGACCGTAAAATAATTGGACAAAATAACTCATAATACTCCAAAATTCTTAAGATATTTAAAAAAGGTATCATAGAACTTTAATCATCTAAGATAAGCAGTTTATTATAACTCTTTGTAAAAATAATTCTTTGCATGCCGAAAGGTGGAATGTGACGGAATAAAAAAAAATGCACCTTTTTCTAAGCCATCAGTAAGAATAGACGAAGAATTGCCTCAAGCCAATGTAAGCAGCTGACTCACTATTCATTACATGACTATATCTATGCATATGACTATGGATGAGTCACCAAGCGACCGTAAAATCTTGGTATGACCACGTTTTTGTTACACCGCTTATTTGAAAACAATGCATGTGGACTGAACTCAAACCAGCGCGTTACTTTGTATAATTCTGGTGACTCGATAACTGGTTTGTCCGCCAGATATTACTAGTTTACTGTATAAATATCAATAAAACAAAGAGAAACGAGAGGACTGAGTGAATTTGGTTTTGCTGGCGTTTTGGTTACTTAAGAGGAAATATCTTTCACAGCATTTATTTATTTATTTATTAACTAACAATGTACAAGAAATTTGAAGCCCTGTACCTGAAACTAGGAAGAATCCTGTGACATAAAGGTCAGAACTCTCAAAAATCTTTTATTTTAAACTTTTTGCACAAAAGTGTAGGTGAAGATATTTAAGGCCATTTTAGAAACCATATACTTATAAAACAATATAAGCTAACAGTTCCATCCCAATCGCTTTTATGTTATTCTAACTTAAACATTATATTTTATACAAATTCATCTTTAATTAATCAGCTAATATAATCATTTTCTAATGTTTTTTTTATGTACTAAATTTACGATAATGTCGTCTGAAATCAATTATAATTTATTAAAGTACGGATTTCAAAAATTATTTTTGTGTTCGATAGATCATTTATCAAGGAAGGCTATAGGCTTTATATATATCATCAAGCTACCACCCTGATGAGCGGAGCAGTAATCATAAATGTCGACAAATCGAATCAAAGTTTTACCCTTTTGACAGCTAAAACAGCGATTCGGGTTCTATTCTACGGCTTGTCAATAGTAGACTCGGCCCCCAGGGCTTTATCACACAGACTTTATTCGCCATCGCATCCTCGTCTTTTGTCCCGTTTGGCTTTTATCCAGCTTCTGGTGAGGGGAATGCGCAAGCGCATAAGCACTGTATAATATAAGTCACAAAATAAATAATTATCAGAAGTCATGATATTCGACTTAGTTGAGTGATATTCAAGGAACTCGAATATGAAGACAGGATCTGGTTTTTTTTACAAGTAACATTCAGTTACTTAGGTCTCTTTCCCAATGAGTAATGAGTTTGATTACATTTTACTTATAAAGTCACACAAATAAATAAATTAGCAAATACACGGTCTTGAGCCGGAGTAAAAAAAGTTTTAAATGAAATGTTATTGAACTGTAGGTTATCAGCTTATTAAAAAAAACTAAACGAATCAAGTATGTATAAAAACAGGTTTTGTATCACGTTTTAGGTTTTAATTTCAACTTATTAAACATGCTACTTTACGTTGTCGAATACGTTTAAAGATATTATTTTCTCGCCCATATTGAAATGAAGTCCCAAATCTATATATTGTGAAGCGTTAGCTAGCACAGCCTAAATCAAAGATCATCACTGGGGCTATCCTTTCGAGGGCTCACACCCGGGAGTCTTGGCTAGATAGATGAAAGGGAAACGTCTGGTTTTAGTCGGTAGGAGCCCGGCATAGCGTCCATGAGGATTTCCACACGAAAAAAAACCTAAGATCATAGGTTTCTCTCTTTATACTGTGATTAAAGTTTAGGTACCTATGTGTAGAAGAAGTGTACAAAGCATTCTTTTTTGAATTTGGTCAAATTTATACAAATGGGCTACCAATAGATATTATTTAATCCAAAATTTTTAATGTCTGACCACATGCAGCAGCCATGAAAATATTGTGTTTTTAGTCAAGTTGCTCCGGTATGTTGGCTGGAGTTCGTGAAGGGGTTACACGCAATAAGAAAAAAATGTTGTTAACCATTGAGCTATAGTAATAGCTACTGTAAATAGCATTTTTATATTTTAGCCTTATAAAAGAAGGTTGGTAACTTCACGTGTACTGTAAGTATAGGTCAAAACATAATTATTATTTTACTTTCAATGTCGGTCGATTTTATTTTGTAAAGAAGTCATATTAATTAAATTGGATATACTTCTTTTGTAAAATACATTTAAGTATCTACATAATAGTTATATTTATAATATTGTATATGCATATACATAAAATTAAGCCAATTCTTTGAGGGGGATTATACGCGCCCACATATTGTCAGTTATATTTGAACCCACTCAAACTCAACTTATCGTCGTCTTGAAATGAACTGGGAGGGCTACATCTCCCACAAAGGAGCACCATCTTATAGCAATATTAATTCAATATTACCTAATTTAACTTTCACAAAATCAGACCGTCGTCCCTTGACCTTGTTGGCTTTCAGGATATTCTGAATCTATCAAGCGACTCATTGCATTTTGACTTTGTGATAAATGTTTGAAACGCTCGTGGCGCCGCAAATTTGGGTCCGTATTCCAAAACGTTTCTCAATACTCAATCGACGCTTGAGAGTAGATTTTATAAGGCAAAATCTAGCCTCAAGCGTTGATTGAGTATTGAGAAACGTTCTGGAATACGGACCTTAGTGTTCTGTAAACGATCACTGCGTTAAGCAACTTTCGCTATAACTGCATCTTGGATGGGTGACCACTTTATGGCATTTACATTTGCGAGCGTTTCCGTGCTTCGGAAGGCACGTTTAACAGTTGGTCCCGGTTGCCAGTAACATGGCAGTCATTAAGCCTATTTGAAGGCTTTATGGGCGGCTAGAAAATTTTTAACTATAGGCGCCACAGCCTGTGGCCTGTCCATTTCAACACTGTAATGGACTCACCATCTGTTATGTGGGACGAAAATGCATAGTGATCTTGAATCAAGGTGAAGTGTTAGCGTATAGTATGCCTCTGCCTACCCCTTCGAAGTTAAAGGCGTGACAATGTGTGTGTGTGTGTGTGAACAAAAATATTGAAATGAGATATTAAAGTAAAACTGTAATATTTAATGCATTTATAATAGAATTTAAAATAGAATTTAATACACGTAATAATCATAATAAGAAAACAATGTACAGAATAAAATAATATTTAAAAAATCTACACAATATATTATCTAATACAATGCCACGTGTGCATGTTGTGTTTCTTACTTCTATACTAATATTATAAAGAGGAAAGATTTATATGTGAAAGAGTAACAAACATCCTTTTGTTACTCTTTCACGTACAAACGACTAAATGGATTTTGATGAAACTTTACAATAATATAGCTAATACATCAGAATAACACATAGGCTACTTTTTATCCCGGGAACAAGTTCCTGTGGGAAACGGGAACAAGAAAATTCATCACGCGAGCGGAGCCGCGGCCGTCAGCTAATATTTAATAACTGTGAATATCATAAATTATTATTATAATTAATTTATATTACTATGTATATAAAACCCTATTGCGGTTGCTTTAAATCCTAGTTTAAATCCCTTTAATATGGAATGGTCTCGTGACACAGTGTTTGCTCTCGAACGTATCCGTATAATCTTGACCAATTTTTATGAATTTTTGTACCTATATATTTGGTAGTTTTGAGCATAGATCATAGGTCATTTTTACATATTCTTTAACTACCAAAATATTCATTTGTTGATGCCTGCGGCACCGCCCGCTCTATATAGTTTTCTGATTCCCGTTTTCCACACAGGAACTTGTTCTGACGTGTAAGCTATATTATTATAAAGTTTTAGCGAAATCCATTCAGTAGTTTTTGAGTGAAAGAGTAACATCCATATCTTCAACTTAACATGATATCTTCATACAATACAAAATACGTCACAATGTGATATAATACGATCCGCCGCGATACAGCGCTTTTCTAATACAACGCTTACCTAATACAAAATCCTTAAATATCACGAAAGACAATAGCAATATAAATTTGTCAGTCACTTTCGCTACAGCTGCCTGTGTTTAGTTGAAGTACACATTATTTAACCATAATTTCATAACACGACAATATAAACAACACAAATAATATAAACTAGAACGGATTACAAAACATTTCGCACAAGGAAAGTGCACTATGTGGGTGGTGCGTGGGTTTTTCGCAAAGTTCACAAGACATTATCACCATCTATGTCGGAATTAATATTAAGTAGCTTTAGTATTTTTTTTTAATAATGTTTATGGCATGGCTACTTCGGCCTTCGTGCCATAGTTTAGTATATTTGGATTATCACAGCTGCAATAATTTTACTAATTTTTAATCCCGACGCGATAAAGCGTAACGCGATAGTTAACAAAAAAAATTATCAATCTTCCATATTACATTTTTCTTCAAAAGTTACCATTTTAAAGTAGATACTATATATCTTCTTCATTTAAAAGACGTAAATTATACATGAAGATAGCAGCGTATTCATGTATAGGTTTGTTCAAAGTTCCTGTTAACGTTGTAGAAGCGTTACTGAGGATTCCGTGGAATTTGCGCGGCAAGATGTAATATAGCATTCCAATGCGACCACTGTCTTTCACTATACGATATTTAGGAAACTAACATTTTTTTACATAAAACGATGTCAATGCACTAGTTTTGGAATATAATATACAGCAAGCGTCTGCCATTCGAGAAGTACCCGCGAGAATTCCAGATGCAATAATGTATTTTTTTTTATTCTAGATAACTAATTTAAAATATAAATATAACATTACAATCTGTCAAAATACAATTTTCAAATTCAATTCATCTAATTTCATGAAATAATATGCATCGTGGTTATACCCAACTAACATTAGGCGCTACTATAAGAGTTATAACAGATATATAAAAGAGCTAAAGAGATCCTAAGGTCATTAATAAGTGCTATCACATGCGAGTTATAGCGAGCTATAACTTTACTATACCTCTTGATTAGGCACAAATTCTTATGATCTTAGGTTCCACTATGGCAATGTCGTGGAGTTATAGAATGAATTTAAGAGATATAGAAGAGCAATTACGGAGCAACAATAGCGCTAACTGAGACTAAAGCGCTGTAAGAGTGGTATTTTAGTGACCATTGACTCCTTAAGCGGAATGGTAGAGCTACATGCTGCTTACTGACTCTTTGAGCGTTATAAAGAGAGTAAATTTATGAATATAAACTCTACAAGAGGTATAGTTAGTCTATTATGTATCTTACTTACTGTTATAGCGGTTAAAGGGTGGCAATCATGCAAATTGTAACCCCTTGAGTACCAGTATAAATCTACAATAGGAAATTTTTACGTCTAAGGATATCTTATTTTTCATAGAATTTTATAACATGTTAAATAAATTAAGAATGATATTCCCATTTCAATGGGATCAGTAAAACTATAATTGTCTTTACGAAAATAAATGGCGGAGTTGAGTGCAAAACTATTAACTGATTTTTAGTGCAAAATGACGCGGAATTTTCATTGCGAAGGTAAGTAAACTGTGAATATGTGTATATATTATAAGCAAATAATTGAAGCGCTCACTCTTTGCGGTGTATTTATCTAAAAAATATTTTGCTTCACATGGAGAAATACATTATTTTTACTAAATTTGTAACAAAACTTTGCCTATTGACTTAAGAGTCGTGACCCTGTTATTAGAATGCTATAAAAATAAATACCTTCATTGTATTATGTTACATTTTAGTCCGTTTTACTGTTTTTTATTAACTTCATAATCTAAAAATCCCATGACTTTGGAGATCCGTAATAATTTTTCAAAACCACTACCTAGCCTACGCACGACCAAACCTATTCAACGTAAGTATCTCCTAGTTAGACGAGTGCTAAATTTTTTATATTGTTTGATTTGCCAGAATTGAGAAGATTTTTAATTAAATTCCTACATATTTCTGTCTACAAAATTAAATACTGTAAAATTCTGCCAGTTAAAGCCTTTGAATATTTGTAGCAATGGAATGTTATCTTTATTATGGAAGTTGACTTTATTTCCAGCATAAACTCCTTACGTTCATAAACGAATCGTCAATTGTATAAGCTTTGCATGTGAAACTAATAAGCTTTTTTGTACCTACACAGCGAGAGCAAGTCCGGGCGCAAATAAAATAAGTACCAACCATTCAGTCTCTGCCCTCCACTAAGTTCGACGTGACATTTGTTGTTTTTAAAGCTGTGGTCGGACACCGCGCAAAAACTATGTACCTACTGCTATACTCGTACCTTTGTTCAAGTAAGTAGCTTCGATTACGCTGTTGTAAAAGTGTCAAGTAAATTAGCATTATATAATATCGTAAATAAATTGTAATAGGGTTGCTAAAATAAATAGGAGTACAAGACGACATAAACGCTACTATATTTTATTTCATTCTATTACAATTATATTTTAATTTCAGAATGCCGTTCAAAATAGTAAGAACATTTGAGAAAGGACAATACAGCCACTGCATTGCACGCGGATATGAATCGATCGTGATGTAATAATTTTGTTTGTAAATCGACTGGGCGTACAAATGATCTAACTTATAATAACACATAATGCTCGCACTGACCTAGTGTTTTATTTATGCCAAGTATTCACTATCGCCACCTAGTATTTGTATTAAAATATTTTTTTGGTGTTTGTAAAATAGTTCGAGGATCTTTTGTTAGAAGCCAAATCTGTCATTTAAGATCAACATCAAATCTTTCATATCTGTTTGTTTAATATTCTTACTAGCTCATGTCCTCAAATTATCACTAAAATGAAAGATTCTTAATATAGTCACTGGCATTTATGCTTTCATGACCGCTAACATGACCAATTAGGGGTACTAAGATGGTAACGAACTCAATAATTCAACCTTAAATAATATAGAGGCTATACTTGACACTATACGTTCTATTTATAGGGAGAAATATCCCTACTATTCAGCCCTAAACTATACAAGGGACCTTTGTATCCCTTTAAGAGTTAAGTGTTGTAAAAAATTATAAAACAGCATTGTAGAGCTAGTAGCGTTGATTGGTCCTATTGTGCAACTATCAGTGCCCTGAAAAAGTTTATGGTAGCTTGCTTAGAGCTTTAGAAGTCAATAATAAATGTTAATTTCTAATATGGATCTTATAAATAAATAAGTAAATATTGTGGGACACTTTTCACACATCGCCATCTAGCCCAAAGCAAGCTAATATTAGCTTGTGTTATGGGATCTAGATAACTGATAAACATACTTATATATTTCTAAATACATACATATTATAGATAAATAACACCCAGACACAGAATAAACCATCGTGCTCATCACACAAAGTTTTATCCTGGGTGGGAATCGAACCCACGACCTCTTGCGTAGCAGTCGGATGCACTCCCACCGCGCCACATAGGCAGTCCAAGTATAGTAGTAAGATTCAGTCAAAGCCATAACACAGAAGCTTTGGCCTGTATTGTAGGGATAATAATCGATGCTCTACGCTTTTAACCTTCACACATTGCTCTAATAAAATTGCTTTGTCACTGTAAGCGTAATATTTTATAACTAACTCTTTTTTGCCGTCGCAAACTATAATTGCAGCTACTACTCTACCTTCATAACACTTCAGGTTCTATAGTAAGCTCTATTTGCAGCCAAATTGTTTGTTGGGTATTATTTTGAACCGGGTACATATTTCGCAATCGAAAGAGGTTGCCGCCTATGGACATTTGTAACACCAGAAACATTCACGCTCCTAACCCTATTATATTTTAAAATGGACATGTGCAGACTTTGGCTACCTTCTGTTGAGACGCATTACGTTCTTTTCCTACTTCCTCACATTATCTTCTGATTAATTTCGTTGCGGGTTCCAAGACATGCTAACTTCTCCTGGGACTTCACCGAGATCGAGCTCGGTGTAACTTTTGTGGTGTTTTGGTCATTGCTGTAGATCCTGGTTTACAGGAGTCACAGTAATATGAATGCGGGTGGGCTTAGTCCCAATTAAAAAAAAACCTGTTACATTTTTCAAGTTACACTAATAAGGCATTTGGCTTGACATAACTAGGACCAACGGCTTAACGTGCCTTTCAAAACAAAAAAAAACACTTGTAAATGGAAATGCCACGAATGATCTCACAACATATCTCGGGACACAGATCTAAGATGGTTACGATCACTCCAGATATCGTTTTTCAAGTCTATCAAAAAGATCTCAAACAAAGGAGTTTACAATTCCTTATTCTTAATAGTGAAGGACCCCCACCACGTATTACATACTCCTAGTACATAAATAAAAGCGAAGAAGCGCTCGTGGCCCCGCGGTCTTAGTGTTCGGTAAACGATCACTGAGGTACGCAACTTTCACTATGGCTGGTCGTCGGATGGGTGACCACTTTGTGGCATTTACATTTGCGAGCGTTTCCGTGCTTCGGAAGGCACGTTAAGCCGTTGGTCCCGGTTGCCAGTAAAATGGTGGTCGTTAAGCCTGGTTGAAGGCCTTATAGGCGGCATAAAAAATTTCAACAGCAGGTAGCCACAACCTGCGTCTGTCTATTTCAACACGGCAATGGGCTCACCACCTATTACGTGGGACAGGAATCCACACGGTGAAAAGTGGGCATATAATATGCCTCTGCCACCCCTTCGGGGATAAGGCGTGATGGATATTTATTTTTTTATTTTTTTTTTAGTACATAAATATATCTCGGGTTGATAAAAAGGCATTAGTATCTACGGTCGCCTTATCAATATCCTGGCAAAGCTGCATCTTTTGAACTTTTGAAGTCCTTTAATAAGGTAAGTTCCTGTTTTTTTAACTTCATAAATAGCATCCAATTGTGAACTTCAAACGCAGAGTGACGTGTGATAGAGGTAATGTTTATTAGTACAGTGAGATTGTAGAGCGGTTATGCCTGTTTGTTGATTTCCGTAGCTACCAATATGGAAGAACATTTCTTTACTACATTTAGTCATAAACTTGTAAATTTGTAAGCCGTAAAGAACTAAATGTATCTTCATAAAAATCTATATTTAAACCATGCTAAAATTCCATGCCAATAAAATACTCGCCAAATCAGCAAATTTCCAGCCTTTCACAACAAATAACTATTATAGTACATTATGATACAAGTGCGTTATACTTATAATGCACGAGGCGATTTGCCAAAGGCGAGGGCGTAATATAGCCGAGTGAGTTTAACTAATATACGCAACGTTACGTACGACGTTTTTCAACACACTTGGAAGGAAACAGAATAAAAATCAAACAAAATATTTTTTTCCACTTAAGGTATATGCCCCACATACCTAGTACCCAGTACCTACCTAAAACATCACTATAAAAACACTTGACTATTCTTAATTATTGAAAGTTCACATTTTTAGATTACCAAAATAATGTATAAATACAAAGAAAAGAAAATTATAGAAAAAAAGGCGCGACTGTATTTTCAGCCGTAGCTGCGTACGCCAAAGCTACTACACTACATACAGCCTGGTTTTTGAAATACATAATAAATATATTTTTTTATTAAATCACTTTTAATTTGTAGACAAAACTAAATAATGGTATGAAAATAAACTTTTTTTTTTATATTTTAAGTCATATTTATTAACAAAAATATTTACATACTGTTTCTATGACAATACTTTGCCGATTAAAAAAAAGGAAATAGTGCGGTTATAGAATATTAATTCAATAATTTTATTGGGTTCATAACGGTCGCGTGATTTATGAGCTGCTTTATGTATATAAAACCGATGAAATAAGATCCACTTTACGAGCAAGTGTGTTGAAAAAAAAACAATTACTGTTGATTTTTTATGCACCCGCAGTTTCGATACAAGCTAAAAATTATAAACAATCAATTGAACGCCCAGTAAAATAATAAATAACATCAGTTGTGTCTATAATAACACTAGGGGTGTTTTTTTCAATCCCGTTTCACCCGTGTTCCTAAATAAATAACAACAAAAAACCGTCTCTGTATTGACAAAGGGAAACTTATCATCGGGACACCATAGAGAATTAATTTAAAAAATCTTGTTCCAGTGCCGTGGGCTTTTGTACAAACAAGCTGACAATGTGATATTTCGTTTATTTTGCAGAAAATGTATTAAGTCAAGTGAGTTAGGTCCGTATTCCAGAACGTGTCTCAATACTCAATCAACGCTTGAGACTAGATTTTGCCTTATAAAATCTACTCTTAAGTGTTTCTTGAGTATTGATAAATGTTCTGGAATACAGCCCTTAACTAGTGCACTTGCCATCCTCGGTAAGTCTAGCTGGAGCGAACCGTTTTGCCGTCACAGTTCCGAACAAGAACTTTCGGTGATTATTCTTCCATGGTATGTCCGACGTTCGATTTTTTTTTTCTAAACCTTCTATGGCTAGATGTCGTATTATGGGTCAAATTTGATCAAAAACTGTTGAGCGGTTTGGGAGGAGTTCGAGGTCAAAGCGAAAATCCGAATAGGGGAATAATTCTTTAGTATATGGGAGCGTTATAAGGTCCGATTATTTTTATAGTGCTTTCTCACTCGCAAGTGAAAACTAAATAAAGCAATCTAAAAATACTCTCGCCTCAGTAACTATAACCATAAATTCACAAAGAGTGTGGCTTTTACTGAGTTTGCAAGCCACATACAATGGACCTTTCCGGCCAGTAAGAACGACCTTCAATAAGCTCAACGATTTATAGAGTACATATTCCAACTACAAACCGAGACTCCTTGGTATATACTTTTAGTAATTTAAAAAAAATCCTTCACTAAAACCAGTAAAGAGTTTTAGGCACATTTTTCACAATTATAACGTTTGTATCTATAATAAAAAAAGCCTTTATTTCTATTACATGATTAAGCTTAAGCGGACACTAATTCATACACAGCTTATACTTGATGCGCACTACGCCACAAGATTTTATCCTCCAAATTTTTTAAATAATAAATTATTTAAACCTCTAAATCACAAAAAGTCAATTATTGAAATCAGTAATTCTGTACAGAACAGAGAATCAGTTGACATCTCGTGACAAGGGTTGAAGGGTCCGCCATGTCAATGTTACGTATTACTTTTTTTAATGGAAGGATGGAATAGATCTACGTATTATACAGCTATAAACAAGCAGTCCCTTATGAGACAAGGGCTAACACGTGGTCACAGATTACACATTTTTCCACTACTTGCATACACGATGGTGTACGATAGCTATAGATCGTTGTGTTGGATTCAAGCTATGAATTATGCACGGAGTAGGGGTAGATACATCAGACACTGTCACTCTTTCTACGAAAGGGGAACCGTAAACAAAGGTTGCCTGACATACCATAGTGCAAAATGAAATGTAGGTACGAGTATAATCTCGCTAAATATTGCTGTGCAGTCCGATTAAAAAAAAGTTGAGAGTCGAGACATGCCATTTTTAAGTCTAGTGATGCTTCTGTTGCCATTAAAATAAGCGCTACGCCCAGGCACTCAGGCTAAAACAGACTTTTTTATAAAGTCAAGGATTATACTTGGGAAAGTTATTATATTTTTGTTTTTTTTTCCTGGCCTGATTACTGAGTGAGACCTATAGTCGTGATTATGTCTATCACTAAATAAATATTCGTTAAAATGTTCATCAAATGTTTCTGGATTGTTTATAAAACTATACCTATACATTTTATACTATTGCCCAGAAGAGAAAGAGAGGCATAACTATGACCACATTTCGTTAATATAATCGAGGAACTTTTCCGAGCAGAAAGAATTAACAGATCTTTCAGATAAAAAAATATCTGACTTGTTACATTTTTGTTTTCTAGAGCCCGGCAGCGGTAAGATTTGGATAAGCTTTCACGCAATATTTCATCTTTTTGGGTACCCGGGTCACGTTGCCTCATGTTTTCTACAAACTCCCCAAGTTATAATGTCACAATAAAATATAATCTCCCCTTAGTATAATAAGTTTCTAAGATTAACTACCTACTTACGAAACGAACCCTATTGTTCGCCCTCTGCTTTTTTTCAGAATGGACTTTAAGTAGCGATATTCCGTATTATATAGTGCATTATAAAGTATTACAGTTACTTTGTGGTATTTACATTTGCGAGCGTTTACCTGCTTTGGAAGGCACGTTAAGCCGTTGGTCCTGGTTGCCAGTAACTTGGCAGACGTTAAGCCAAGTTGAAGGAGTTATAGGCGACTTGAAAAATTTACGTCTGTCAAGAATACCTGCGTCTGTCTATTTCAACACGGATATGGGCTCTCCACCTATTACGTGGGAATGGAATACACACTGTAAAAAGTGGGCGTATAATATGCCTCTGCCACCCCTTCGGGGATAAGGCGTGATTGATAATTGATAAATAATAAAAATAATTATTATTTTTAAACAATTGTAAAGACAAATCATACCGTTTATAGTTTAAAAAAGCGCTGATTCAATGATTAAACAGTCAACATGAAATTGAAATGCGTCCTGTAGGACCAAACATGAATGTTGTCCTTATAATCACGCTTCTCTCTTATAGAGGTAGGCAAATTAACTATCACTAAATCCACGTGCTCGTTCCCGACTATAGAGGAAGCGCGTTTAAATGTATGACATGAATGTTTTATGTACCTATGAATATTATGGCTGATATACTTGAGCTGTACAAAGTATTTAGGTACGCTTAGGTCGACTGTAATACATCTTCTAAGACTTCTATTGTCCAATGCTTCTGTCAAACTCAGCATTCAATATCATTATTTAAAACGCAATATCTCATTTGACTGCATCAGCACTCAGCAGGCATGATGTCACTTCCGGGAATGACTAGGTAACTCAAACACTAACCCGACGTGCACCTTGAAGGACACTCCGACAGGCTTGTAGAATAAGTACTTAAGTAGACATGTTTTTTCTATTAAATTAAGTTGCGCAGTGTATTATTGAAAATAGTGTTAAAAAAAATCTTTTTTTGAGACGTAAGGGACCCTGCTTAGGTCTTCATGGTTGAAGACAACCTCACAAAAGAGCTCTTATAAGGTTTGGATGTTGAACATCTTTTTTTTAATAATATCATCGCTTTGAATTGTCATTTACTGAAATAGCTAAATAACAAATATATTAAAGTCGAAAACGGCACAAAAACTAACATCCACTAATTAGGTAACATTAATTACAGTCAGACACAGCCACGGTCAGCGTAAATTGCCTTAAACGTAGAGCAAAAAGTTGTGGAGTTAAAAAATTAAAAAAGTAATCAGTTTTTTTCTTCTAGCACTTTGTACCAATTCAAGGCATCACGCAAATTAAATTGAATTCTGTAGTATGATTCGACTAAAACACTTGAATTATTGTCTCTCTTCATTTATCTTATCTGCTGCGATGGCCCAGTTTTAGTGGTCGTACCAGTACCAGTACAGTACCAGGTCGAAATAAAATATTTGTGTGATCCACAAAGCTGGTTTTAGAGTTTGGGTGGTTCATAAGTACAATATGTTTGTATTTAAAAATATATGACTGTGTATATCTGTTGTTTAGATTCAATAGTTTATGCTTTAAGCTTAGTTTGGGCTAGATGGCGCTGTGTTAAAAGTTTCCCACAATATTGATTAATTTATTTATCTTAAAACAAAGTCGCCTTAATTACTTCTCGAGATTTCTTTCTTTTCTCGCTCGGGTCTCGAAGATCTTGGTAGGCTAAACTACCCCATATTTTTATTTAAATTCTTTACATACTGTACATCAAAAACTATTAAAAAATAGAATATTAATATCAAATATGGGATGGGTATCAACATACAATCTCTACAGAAGTAAAGACAATTCACGACGGACGTCGTTCATAATACCAGCGTTTCCTTTTCTTTTTTTTAATAATGTTTATGGCATGGCCCAGCGTTTCCTACTACTTAGTATTCTACAGAGCTAGCTCGATTACCTTTGAGTAGTGTCGTTCTGTCAGTCTGTGTCAACGAACTAATTGGCAAACAAAGGACAGCTCAGTAATGACAACCTTATGTCAATTACATTTTTTTGTATGATGGTAAAAGCAAATTCCTTTATCAAAATTCGGTTATATATGAAGACCACGTGAGCAGATTGCTTAAAAACGAAAAATCAAAAGTACTCGGATTCTCAGTGCGTGTATGAAGCGATTGATGAATCTGCAATAATGATATAAGCGAAAGAAGTATGTATGGATCGCAAATTCTGGCGATCTGTCCTCGCTGACTACCCTGTCAGGGATATATCGTGAAGATAGTTAGTTAGTAAATATTTACTAACTTTTACTAGAAATTCGGTTCGCATGTTACCTACTCTAGTTTTCTCTCTGTCAAAAAAGATCGTATTATCACTAAAGGTCGTATCTATACTAATATTATAAAGAAGAAAGATTTGTAAGTTTGTTTGTAATTTAAAGGCTCAGAAACTACTAAGCTGATTTTAGATTTTTTTTTACCATTAGTAAGCTACATTCTTCGTGAGTAACATAGGCACTATTAAATTTTCAAAAATGTTAGGGTTAGGAAAACTTCACAACGCGGGTGAAGCTGTGAGGAATCAGCTAGTACCTAATGAATAAAGGTAAAATAAAAAAGGAAATATTTTTCTTTAATAAAGAGGTAAAGTTTGTGAGTTTCGATACCTATTCGGTATAATATCCGGTACTATTAAACCGATTTTCAGTCTGCACACCTTCGGGTACGGGAAAACATATCCACGTCGGCGAAACCGCGTGCATTAACTAGTCATAAATAATACCGTCGACTTGATTAAACCTTTCGATTGAAAATCTTTGTTTTCTTAGACTGTGATTTTAATTTTAATTGTTCTTACATCATTAACCTTTAGAACTGAGTTAAGTGTTTGCACGGACTCTTAATTTGTGTGCTTTCATGTTCAATGTTTTGTTTCCAAGAACTTATAAGTATCTTTAGACTGTTATCTTAGCTACTTTTATCTTTTTCTTTATTTATTTGGTTACTAATATTCTTTGTTGAAATATAAATACATTTATACATTATTACTAACTAAAAGGTTTTACTTGTGTGTAAATTTCGGGATAGCCCGACTAGTTTCAGTGGTTGTAGTCAGTACGTCCTGACGAATAACTCTTTCATTGCCTTCGATGGTAGATACTACGGGATGCGCGGGGTCCATCGCCTGATAAATTTAGGGTACGCGACTGTCCAGAACTTTGAAAAAATCCCATAAATGGTTTTAGGAAGTACTCCTTGCAATGCATCAGCGTTAATATCGACTGCCACTGTCAAAAAAAAACAAAATAGTAACACCTTATGACAGGACGTCAACATTGGTCTACTGTTCCCCTCTGTGGTACTTTCTTTGTTTTGTTTCCTCTCATGGTTATACCACCTCGAGGGGGAGATTTTTTTATTTTATAAATAAAATAAATATAATAAATATCCATCACGCCTTATCCCCGAAGGGGTGGCAGAGGCATATTATTGCCCACTTTTCACCGTGTGGATTCCTGCCCCACGTAATAGGTGGTGAGCCCATTGCCGTGTTGAAATAGACAGACGCAGGTTGTGGCTACCTGCTGTTGAAATTTTTAAGCCGCCCATAAAGCCTTCAACCAGGCTTAACGACTGCCATTTTACTGGCAACCGGGACCAACGGCTTAACGTGCCTTCCGAAGCACGGAAACGCTCGCAAATGTAAATGCCACAAAGTGGTCACCCATCCGAGTACCAGCCATAGTGAGAGTTGCGTAACTCAGTGATCGTTTCCAGAACACTAGGAGACCGCGGGGCCACGAGCGCTCCCTGCATTTTATAGCTCATTCTGCAATTAGATACAGAAAGGTACTAGATTTGGTTGGGTTGGATTCTGACAACACGAGAATCTTCTTTTTTCAGTAGGTTAAAAATAACAAGTTTTTGCTTTACTTAAATGACTTTGCAGAGTTAATAAGCTGAATACAGTTTTTATACTCCAAGAATTAATAAATAAGTAATAAGTAAGTAGGCTTACCTAAGTCGATATAGTGCACAAGAATTTAAACTGTATATCCTAAGTCAATTTAGTTAATAAAAAATAAAGCGTAAATTTTAAAAAGTTCGTCGTTTATAAAATTTAATTATCATTTTTTTTATGTTTGGTTCAAATATGTGAAAAACAAAACTTAAATAATTATATATGAAGCGCTCGTGGCCCCGCGGTCTCAGTGTTCTGTAAACGATCACTGAGTTACGCAACTTTCACTATGGCTGGTCCTCGGATGGGTGACCACTTTGTGGTATTTACATTTGCGAGCGTTTCCGTGCTTCGGAAGGCACGTTAAGCCGTTGGTCCCGGTTGCCAGTAAAATGGCAGTCGTTAAGCCTGGTTGAAGGCCTAATGGGCGGCTTGAAAATTTCAACAGCAGGTAGCCACAACCTGCGTCTGTCTATTACAACACGGCAATGGGCTCACCACCTATTACGTGGGACAGGAATCCACACGGTGAAAAGTGGGCATATAATATGCCTCTGCCACCCCTTCGGGGATAAGGCGTGATGGATATTTATTTATTTTATTTTTATTTAAATAATTATACATTTACTCAGTAAAGTGTATATTTGACTAAAACTTAAAATTTGACCGCAACAGATAAGAAATGAAGACAAAGTTAAAGATCGGGCAAGATAACCCTTTTATAGAAATTTTTGATAGCCAGCTTTGGCATGATAAGCCAGAAAAAGACATTCTTTTGTACAAATAGTTATTTTAGGGTTGCTAGCCTGATATTAACTTGTCAAATCGTAATCAATCTTTGATATTACAGGCTCGTCTAACCCTATGTGAGTTCAAATTAACTAAACATACCGTTTAAAATGAAGTATTCTCGGAACATAATTTATTGTCAAGAGAATAATTATATTTTGTTAATTTTCTTGTTTTTGGGACAACTACAGAAAAAGGAATTTAACTTGTGTTAGGCAATGATATGTAGTACCATAGTACCTAAGTAAAAAATGAATTTATTAAATATTAATAAAACTACTATTAAATTTATTATTTATTTATATAGAAGATGCACAATCAGTAAATCTTGAGCAATGAAATTTGTTGTGGTGCCACTTTCGGAAGACTTACCCCCTATCTATAAACTCCTACATTTTTTTACTTATAAAATCGCAGCAATAAATTACTTTAATACCAAAGTTAGCTGTAGTGAAGTAAGTTTTTGTAATTATTTTATGGCCTGGTTACTAATACCTTTTAGCCAAATCTTAATTTATATTTCATCAATTTTCTTTCTTATTTTCTAAAATGTCTCCTCTACATCTTAGTCAAGACTAGTCTCAGGTCAAGGTCCGTCTCACCTCAGTATTAACGGCAAGAACAACTAAGTAAAATATCTGTACCATTTTTTTTTTTAATTTGATGTCAGACAAAATAAGAGGTGGATTCCGTAAACTTTAAATCATTAAAAACATACAGATCTTACATTAATATGACACGTATAACTTTATGTAATTAATAAGGTGATTTATATTCGTCGTGTAATAAAAACTGCATAATTGTGGACAATAATAATTACCAGAAATTGTATTTATAATCTACGTTCTGCTTTCGCTGTCTGAAAAGAGCGGCAAGCAGAACAGCTGACGCAAAATACAATAACAGACAAGTTATAAAAAAATGTTACAAAATTCCTTTTTGTTACTTCAGTAATTTTTTTTTGTAATTATTTTATGGCCTAGTTTTATAGTAGTATAAACTTTAGTAATGAAATTGATAACAACAAAATACCGATCTCCCTGTTTCATTCACCTTTCCAATGCAGACAGTTGAACCTTCAAAGTTTAAAGCTTTCACCTATCGAACACAAATAATTCACATTAATACTTACAGGAATGAAAATCCAAAGTTCTTTTAGTAAAATGTCAAACACAGCACGGTTTTTTTTTTAATAAAAAATTTGCAACTGTTATTTCGACACTCAATTGCGACGCAAGAGGCGTGCGCTCCGTACGTGGTTTGAGAGAGGACTGAGGGAAGTCCTCTCAGTGAGGGAAGTGGGGCAGAGCACCATAATACCTATAATACATAATATCGGTCCTCTAGCGATTGTTACTTATTTTAGACGTACATTGCTGGTTCACCTTAAGTATTAGATTGCTTGACGTCTAATGAGGTACATAAAGGTTCAATTTTTAAAATCGACCTTTACATTGATGTAGTAGAATTTGAATTAAGAACATCTATGACTAAGATGAAATTGAATTTATCAGAAAAGTTGTGGCGTCCCTGACGAACCGACTAAACCTACTACACCTTTTATCTATTTTGCTTATTTATTGTGTACTACCTACACATAATCTAACGTAGTGAAAAAGTAAAAAATAAGGGATACAAATGGTCTAATTTTCACTAAATATCTTCCAACAGACCCGAGACTTTTACTTACTTAACTCTACCAATATACCAAGATAACATTGGTTGAGTACTTACAAAATTTTAGAAAAATGCAGTGACTCATCGTAGTCTTTCGTCCCGTCCCAACAACATAACCCAACCCCATACCCAAACGGTTTCGTCTAAACTTGGAATATCGTGTTAACAGTGACTAGTCAAAACAAACGATTGTGTCCTGCATGACTCTCAGTAAAATATAAAATAATGCACTACATTGTTACCGACAACGAAATATAATCACTGCGGAATTGCGGACACAGTAGTCTACTGCTAATATTAGATATATCTACGACTCTACCATTAACTCTATCAAAGGCTTTACGCTTATGAGACTGTTAAATACCACTAATTTAAGCTAAGCATTTTTGTACACCCGAATATAGTCACAAATACTTTATTTGCCATAAAAAAAATCTATTCTCAAATTTAAATCATTCTTGATTGTTCTTTTTAGTAATAAAAAAAATATTTTACAGAATACACTTGTACTTATATATATATATTATGTTGTTTATATACGATTGAAACAGTGATAAATTTCCTAGGTAGTCTATGTAGTCTAAGTTTTATTTAAAGGTAGAGGAGGCACCGTGGTTTCACCCACCCGCGGGAATAAAATGTAGCCTAATACTCCTTATAAGATCAGCTAAATGCCGGTGAAAGCCTCATTAAAATGGGACCAGCAGTTTCAGAATTCAGCCGGAACAAATACACAGATAGACAGAGGAAATATTTAAAAATTAAGTAATGTGGCGTATTTATTTAAGAATAGAGAGACTAAGTTTTATTTATAAGTAGAGGAGGCACCGTAGTTTCACCCACCCACGGGAATAAAATGTAGCCTAATACTCCTTATAAGATCAGCTAAATGCCGGTGAAAGCCTCATTAAAATGGTACCAGCCGTTTCAGAATTCAGCCGGAACAAATACACAGATAGACAGAGGAAATATTTAAAAAAATAAGTAATGTGGCGTATTTATTTACATTCAGTGAAAAACAGTTCATTGGAATTACAAAAAGACCCTTTATTTTTTTTTATCTGTATAGTATAATAAAAACTGCTTTCTCATTCAGTACATACCTACTTTAGAACATAACAAGCAATGTATTTCGCGGTGTTCTATACAACCGCCGCGCACTGCGAACTAAGAACGTGGTATAGTGAGACTGCAAGTAAGGTCGGCGACTCTTGTTTCGTTGGCTGGACCCGGCTAAGTTCGACGTTGCATCTACTCGATTGTTGCAGCCTTTCTACTACACAACCTAGATCATAACTGAACTTCTTATTGATCTATAGAATTTGGCATAGATTATAGACATTCGATTTTTGAAGGTATACTTATTTTGGCGCTAAATTTTTACGATGCGTGTGCAGACCGGCTCGAAACCATGAAGTTAGCTGATAAGTGTTTCCATGACAACTTATAACTAAATTCAAAGTAGTTTTCAAACATCCTGAAGTTAGTAAATTTTTTTTCAAGGCACTCGTAAGGCCTTCATCCTGACTTGTCGATTGTCATATTTCTGGCAACTAGGACTAACGGATTAAGGTGCCTTTCGAAGCACTCATACGTGACATATTAAACGTACCAGATACCTTATTTAAAAAAAAAACCCCACAATAAAAAAATTGGGAGAACCTTACGTCCAAAAGTGGACAGTCTGATTTGATTGATTTATTTGATAACGGTAAGACGTCTGCCTTATAATTTTCAGTGGCGATAAAATTGAGCCCACCGGTAAGTGATGGTAAACAGCTGTAATCAATAAAATAGACCCGAAGTTATAATAACCGGCATATTAGCTGTAAATTTACTCTGTAAATATCTTCAGGCTGTTACATTTATAATATTTTTAAGATTATGATTTCTTGGTCATGTGCATAAAATATTTTTATGTACACTAAGTGACTCTCACGACTTGGCCCGTTACGTACTTCGATTCGAACTCCCGTCGCACTTATTTAATCCTTATATATTCAAATTTTGTTGACAGTTGATTTTGTAGATATCTAACAGGAGCGTTTTCCTTATCAGTTGTAGGTAAATAACTTATGTTGGTAGGTACATGTTTAAATAAGCCCAATAAGCCGAGCTTCTGCTAAGCACCGTTAATTTTGAAACTTGTGGGTTGCGACGTTGAGGTCTAGGCTGGGTGTGATTCTAGGGTGAATTATGCACAGAGATGAAGGAAAGTTGTACTTGTAAGAACGTAAGCATTTATTGTACTAATTAAACATTATACAAAGCTATAAGCGATCGTGGCCCCGCGGGCTCAGTGTTCTGTAAACGATCACTGAGATACGCAACTTTGACTATGGCTGGTCCTCGGATGGGTGACCACTTGTGGAATTTACATTTGCGAGCGTTTCCGTGCTTCGGAAGGCACGTTAAGCCGTTGGTCCCGGTTGCCCGTAACATGGCAGTCGTTAAGTCAAGTAGAAGACCTTGTGGGCGGCTTAAAAAATTTCAATACGGCAATGGGCTCACCACCTATTACGTGGGACAGGAATACACATGGAGAAAAGTGGGCATACACTATGTATGCCTCTGCCACCCCTTCGGGGATAAGGCATGATTGATAAATAAACAAAGCAATAGGAAGATAATTAGAATTTGGAAATTAATAGGTGATCGTAGAAGAGGGGTTCGGTAAGTAAGGGCCGTATTCCAGAACGTTTATCAATACTCAAGAAACACTTGAGAGTAGATTTTATAAGGCAAAATCTAGTCTCAAGCGTTGATTGAGTATTAAGAAACGTTTTGGAATACGGACCTAAGATTATTGAATCGCCTCCCAAGTAAAGTGGAAGATGTCTCTTTATCGAGCAGCTGCAGCAGAGAAGAGCGAGGACCGCCAGTGCGACCCGTTGGCGCTCCTGGTTCGCACTGGGCCGCAGGAAGCCAAGACGCCACAGGGTGACATTTCAACTGATTTTTTCAAAGCTGATCTCTGAAATTCTACTTTTTTATATTAAATTATGAATACGTGGTACAGTGGATTCAGAAAGGTCTAATGGATTAATCTTTATTTTTATTTGTTTACATGCGTATGCAATATATTACAATTATATATTATATATTACAAAATATATATTACAAAATTACATAATAAAACCCTTTTCGAAAGAGTCGAAAGTATCAAACTTAACAAAGTAACAGAAGCGAAACTTGTATGTCAGGTTCGTAGCCTATTGCCATGGGCCGTGGGCCATAGTCAACGCCTAACCTTATGGGAGACTAGCTGACTTAATACGTCTACATAAATAAATAAATAAAATTAATATAACGTAAAATTTAGTTATTGTAAAAACATGTTTTCTCGTAGGAATACGATATATTGCTGGGATAAAAGTACGATATGGACCATCTAAATCTGCATCAAAGTAAATTTAATATAAAACATTAATAACCGAGGTATATCTCAAGCAAACCCGTGGTCTAAGCTAGTGACCATATAATTATATTCCCCAAAGATATTAGACGGTATAGATATTCCGATCTCTATGATATTGCTCATCTTAAAAGTACTTATTTAATTTAGGATTCCCCCATTCCAGGTATCACTGGGCACAAATAATGTCCGTTCCCCTAACCGAGTTACCATCGATTCGTTCGTTCCTCCCCTCGGTACTATAAACAACCATAAAAATGTGATGACACTAGGTGTGGTTGGTGCCATGAACTAACCCCCTACTGAGTACTGAGTATTAGTACTGACTAAACTATTATATGTTCATATTGGTGCTAATTCTGTTGTTGAAACCACTAAACTAAATTTCTCTAAAATTTTCTTATTTTTATTGATAGATATCATAAACAGCACTAAATTTGTATTTGACATCACTAAAATTCCATTTATGTGATAAAATTCAACAAAACATGTATTTAGATGCCGACTAACTTAGTGATTGAACTGTCTATGTACATTTTTCACGTTTTGTTGAATTTTATCACATATCAGATACAAATTTAACGTCACACAAAATTTAGACGTTTTCACTAAAATTAGACGTCACCTGAATAGGTGACGTGTAAAGTCTAATTTTAGTGGGACGTTTATTAATTTTAGTAACCGTTTGAAACGTGAAAACGTGTAAAACGTTGTAACGAGAAATATGTACATAGGCAGTTCAATCACTAAGTTAGTCGGCATGTATTTACATTCGACTGTCTATGTACATTTTTCACGTTACAACGGCAATCTCCTAATAAAAATAAGGAAATTTTAGAGAAATTTAGTTAAGTGGTTTCAACAACAGAATTAGCACCACTATCAAATAAAATGAAAAATTAAAACTTTTAATCCTTAATATTCCAAGTGTCTTTGTGTGTGCTTTGATTTTGGAGAAAGAAAAAAGGAGAATGAATGCTCGGACCCTCTTTTATTTTTCCTACAGGAATATACGAAACGTAACTCTCTCTCTCTTTCTATCTTTACTAACTTATCCTATTTAACTTCTTTCGTCCTGCCGGATCACACTTTACGTAACGCAGTCACCAGCTTACTCCCCAAGTCAAGCGTGCGTAAAGAAGTTCTGCCTAAAAAAGTCATCAAAAAACAAAGTTTTAGAATCCGAGATCCCCTTCTGGGATAAAGGCGTGACCGAAAATATTAGTTTTCGGTCACGTCTTTATCCCAGAAGGGGTGGCAGAGGCATATTATATAGACTAATTTAATCACACAGAATGAGATACTATTGACAAAAACTATTTTGTATTTTTTTTTATTTACCCAACGTCCGAGATACTGTGTGAACATAGTTAGTTAGTTTGTATATATAGCTCGCCAAAATGAATCAAAATCCTTATTTTGCGTCCCTCCTAAATAAGTGCTTAAATGTCACTCGTATCCTTGTCCATAGACAAAGAAACGATCCTGTCTGTCAGTCAACACCCGGATATTCACCGCGACGCAGGGTAAATGTTGACACTTAGCGTTATCACCCCCACCTTAAGGGAAACCTTACCAACACAACACGCCCTTAAAATTGACAAGTCATTTTATATCTTAACCCTTGATAATAAAGATAAAAATAATGTTTACAACGACATCAAGTTATTTAGGGTGTTTGGGAAAACAAAGTTATATTATGACAGCGGATATTGTCTATGATACCGAGCTTTAAATACGTTAGTGTTTAACAAAATATTGTTTCGCTTCTGATAAGTAAATATTTTGTTTTAACCTACAAGATTCCACTGTTTAACAGTAGGTAAAAAGATTAACTAGCTGGACCACGCACCTTGGCTCGTCACTTTCGTAGTTGGATCCCATTTAATCCCGTTGTTTATTATATCGTCCTATATATAAAAATGAATTGATGTGCGTGAATCTCGCTAAAACTTGACAATGGCCGAACCGATTTGGCTGATTTTTAAATTGAAAGCTTCGTAACGATTCAGCGTAGGTTTAAACGGTTGGAAACAAACATGAAAAATATAGTAAAAACTAAATATGACCATCAAATTTTTCAATACAAAATGTTCCTGCCGGTGAAATTTATATGTTCTTTGAGTCTCTTTTGTTTTTTGTTTAGAAATTTTAAAATAGAGTCACTTGGTTGTCAAATATTTAGTATGGTTGGAATACAAAATAGTACTGTTTCAGAACTATAAAGGTTAAAGAAATAAAAAATGTAGTGTCAGTTAGCCGAAAAAGAAAAATCTAAATTTATAATGCTTACTGTACGTGTGTTGTCACCTAACTCCTATACGATGTGACCGTTTTAAATGAAAGTTAGTGTATATATTTTAATAGGTTACTGGATTGTTTAAAATACAATTGGTTACGGTAGACGGTGCTGCTGTCGGTATGCCACCTAATTTGCTGGACAGGAAAAACTAACATTTTTAAACAGCAACTGTAGATTCGTTACAAGGTTTTTGCTATTTTTTTATACATATCGTTACCATAGCCTATACACGTTTGTAATATCGGTGGGGCGGTACTTGCGCTGCCGACCCTGTAGAAACCTTCTCATCATCATCATCATCATCCGAGCGTCTGTGCTAGTTGCGTCTTGCGACGCCCGGGGTCCGCTTTCCTACATTTTTTCCTCCACTTCGCACGGTCGTCGGCATCCCCTGTAGTAAGACCATTGGCACGCATGTCATCCCTTACGACGTCAAGCCAGCACTTCTTGGGTCTTCCCCTCTTACTGGGACCCGGCGGGGCTGACATGGCCTTACATTTGTTACCTACGTAGCCCGGCGGTTGCCGCAAGACGTGACCATACCAACGAAGGCGACAATCTTGCAACTTGTCTGCAATGTCACGGACGTGAAGGCTACCGCGGATGCGAGAGTTCCTCACGCGGTCTACCCGCGTGACTCCACACATCCACCGCAGCATCTTCATTTCCGTGACACGCAGCTCCTGCTTGTATCGCTCCAATATCGGCGTCGTCTCACTGCCATGTAAAAGGACAGGTCTAATAATGGTTTTGTAGAACTGTCCCTTCAACCGGATCGGCATTTTAGGGTCACAAATGACACCGGTCATCTCCCGCCATTTGGCCCACGCGGCAGCAATGAGTGACTTGACATCGCAATCGATGTCACTGGACGTGTGAAAAACAGATCCCAGGTATTTAACGTGGTGTGTGCGCTCGACCAAATCACCGCCTATGCGGACGGATGTGGGATCTGTCGAGTTTAGTGCCGAGTACTCGGTCTTCGCCACATTTAGTTTTAGACCGCCGTTCTCAAGCGTCTCCTTCCACGTCTTTACACGTCGCACCAATCTGCCCCTGTCCGCGTCTGCCAGCGCAATATCGTCAGCATACATGAGCAACCTAATATCCAAATTTTTCAAGCATATATAAGCATACCATAAGGCCTTCAACCAGGCTTAACGACTGCCATTTTACTGGCCCGGTTGCCAGTAAAATGGCAGTCGTTAAGCCTACCACACCAATAGCTTAACGTGCCTTCCGAAGCACGGAAACGCTCGCAAATGTAAATGCCACAAAGTGGTCACCCATCCGAGGACCAGCCATAGTGAAAGTTGCGTAACTCAGTGATCGTTTACAGAACACTGAGACCGCGGGGCCACGAGCGCTTATTTATTAATATATGAAAAAATAAGCACATTTTAAGACATTAAAACTAAAAATTCAACTAATTTAATGTGGAATTTTGATATCGACTTGAGAAACAATTTTGGAAAAAATCAATTTTAAATTGACTACAACATAGAAATTTCAATAATGTGTATTTACTGTGCATTGTTTAAACTGTGTTTTAGTTTGTTTCGTTTTCGCTTCTATCGGCAGTCCGCATACTACCTATGTTTAATCCCCGACGGAAAACGACTGAGTGTTACCAGCTTAATCTGTGTAAGTATCTGTGTATTTGCTTGTCTATCTGTGGTATCATTCCTCCCGAACGGATGGACCAATTTTGATGCGGATTTTCGTCCGACAGCTGATGTAATTGAGGTGGTTCCGTAGCTATAAATTTCGAAGATTATCAGCTCACGTCCTATGTGAGTAAGGAATCTTCTAAACTCCACAAGTCCGATTGATCCAATCTTTGGTATACTGTCACTTTGAGGGTATTTCCCTGATATTAAAGAACTTGCTGTTGCATCTAGTATTTTGCGAGTCGCCTAACTCCTTACAAAATTACAGCAATATACATACCATGTCTGAGCTATTAAAATGGTCTCTAGTACCTAAGAGTTTATCTTGTTCTAGAGCTTAATGGCCGTATTCCAGAACGTTTATCAACACTCAAGATTCACTTGAGAGTAGATTTTATAAGGTAAAATCTAGTCTCAAGCGTTGATCGAGTATTGAGTAACGTTCTGGAATACGGACCTAAGACTATTGAGCTCCCGTTTGTTTGCCAAGTCGTATTTTTGGTAGCGATTATTCGCGCAAGAATGTCTTGGTAATTCTCGTGGCAATATAATTTTATTGCTCCATCCAACACGGCGGAGACGGCACAACTTGCTATTCAAATGTTAAAAGTCAGAATAACAGGTGCGTTGAACATTTGACTGTAACAAAACCACTTCCAAAAAGAGAAATGTAAATAGTTATTAAAGCGAAAGACCTACAGAAAGAAAAAAACAGGAAAACGGCAATATTACTGTCAAGGTAAAATTACTGTTTTCCTGTTTCTTTCTTTCAAGTAATAGTATATTTTACAAGTGCACAAAACGAACCATATTTATCTAATACTTTTAGCAGCTGCTAATAACAATTTTAACTCCACTGGTACGGAATAAATGCTATTGATGTCCGACCGTCCGTCCAATCAGTCTACCGGTCGTATTTTTCATTGGTATCCTTCTATGATAATAATCCTTGATGTAATCCTGATAGTAATCCTTGATGTAGCCAACAACTTTTAGCGAGGGGGTTTTTCGATCGTGGGGGCAATGGAGGCAGGGGAGGGGAAATGGTCCCGTAGTTGTTGGCAAGAGCTTTAAAAACGAAAAAAAGAAATGTTGAATATTTTATTAAATTCATAAAAAAAAATTATAATGGGACAGGAATCCACACTTGTGTGTGTGTGCTTTTTGAGTCAATGTTATTTATGTATTTATTTTTTAATGGTTTTGTTTTGCTAGTGCCAACGTTTCTTTACGGTAGCGAAACCTGGGGAAGTCAGCAGATGCATGAAAGTAAATAAATGCTGTGGAGATGCGATCACTTCGAAAATTGTGCGGCGTAACTTTGGCCGATCGAATACGTAACGAAGTGATACGCAATACGGCAGGTTTGAATGAAAGTGTCAGCGTTAAGCGGAAAAGGGGCGTGCTCCGTTGGTTTGGACTCGTCCAACGAATGAGTGAGGAACGATTGACGAAGAATCTATATAGTGCGAAAGTAGAGGGTAGAAAGAGTCAGGACAGGCCGAGACTTACATATGAAGACCACGTGAGCAGATTGCACAAAAACCGAAAAGTCAAAAGTACTCGGATACCCAGACGTGCATGTATGAAGCGATTGATGAATATTGATGAAGTGAAAGAAGTATGCATGGATCGCGAAGCCTGGCGATCTGTCCTCGCTGACTACCCCGTCCGTTTTACCTAGTGTTTATTGTAATTCAATATCGTATGTAATGGGAAATATAGATTTCAAACATGACCTTTGACAGATATTTCAGATCAAATTATTTCTTCATATCACAGGTGGTGCCGCTGGCCACTCGCGGCACAGTACAGTTGCCGAACTATACTACTCTGCCTACCATAAATAACCACCTTACGCAGCTATCCCACCACGTCGCGCAGAATCTCGATGTAGGGATTCTTCAGTTTGATGTGTCATCTCTTGAATGTGTTGACCGGTGCGGTGTCCCGGCGGTATACAGGGTTCTTCTGTTTGGTGTGTCATCTCTTGAATGTGTTGACCGGTGCGGTGTCCCGGCGGTATACAGGGTTCTTCTGTTTGGTGTGTCATCTCTTGAATGTGTTGACCGGTGCGGTGTCCCGGCGGTATACAGGGTTCTCCTGTATTGATGTGTCATCTCTTGAATGTGTTGACCGGTGCGGTGTCCCGGCGGTATACAGGGTTCTCCAGTTTGATGTGTCATCTCTTGAATGTGTTGACCGGTGCGGTGTCCCGGCCGTATAGAGGGTTCTTCTGTTTGGTGTGTCATCTCTTGAATGTGTTGACCGGTGCGGTGTCCCGGCGGTATACAGGGTTCTTCTGTTTGGTGTGTCATCTCTTGAATGTGTTGACCGGTGCTGTGTCCCGGCGGTATACAGGGTTCTTCTGTATTGGTGTGTCATCTCTTGAATGTGTTGACCGGTGCGGTGTCCCGGCGGTATACAGGGTTCTCCAGTTTGATGTGTCATCTCTTGAATGTGTTGACCGGTGCGGTGTCCCGGCCGTATAGAGGGTTCTTTTCAGTTTGATGTGTCATCTCTTGAATATGTTGACCGGTGCGGTGTCCCGGCGGTATACAGGGTTCTCCTGTTTGGTGTGTCATCTCTTGAATGTGTTGACCGGTGCGGTGTCCCGGCGGTATACAGGGTTCTTCTGTTTGGTGTGTCATCTCTTGAATGTGTTGACCGGTGCGGTGTCCCGGCGTTATACAGGGTTCTTCAGTTTGATGTGTCATCTCTTGAATGTGTTGACCGGTGCGGTGTCCGGGCGGTATACAGGGCTCTTTTGTTTGGTGTGTCATCTCTTGAATGTGTTATATGTCCACTTTTCACCGTGTGGATTCCTGTCCTACGTAATAGGTGGTGAGCCCATTGCCGTATTGAAATAGACAGACGCAGGTTGTGGCTACCTGCTATTGAAAATTTTCAAGTCGCCCATAAGGCCTTCCACCAGGCTAAACGACTGCCATTTTACTGGCAACCGGGACCAACAGCTTAACGTGCCTTCCGAAGCACGGAAACGCTTTTTTCACCCCAAGGTCTCCATTCCAAGACCGCCTTACCCCATGAGCCATTTTTCCGGGCTATGTGTCCACTGCCACTTAAGACTTGCCACTCGTTTGACACCATCGGCAACCTTGCTTTGCTCTCTAAGCCAGCTGTTCGTTTTTTGGTCCCTCAGTGTAATACTTACAAGTTTCCTTTAAAGTTTCCTCTGGGCAACTTGTATTTTGTTGGTAACCACTTTAGTCAGAACCCAGGTTTCTGCTCCATAAGTAAGTACTAGATAAAATACACTGGTCATACAACCTGGCCTTCTGGTCAGCTGTTAATTTTATTTTGAAAGCAAAGCTTAGTTAAGTATTACTTACTCAAACAAGGTGCTTCACTCCGAAAAGCATTTAGAAGACGAGCGGCACAGTCTTGCGGAGATAGAGAACTTTAAAAATCATAAAAAATCATCGCTCTAAAATCTTTTCGACTTAATTCCATTTTCGTTGCGTACGTAGAACTTCGATGTGTGTTAAAAAACAATTGACAAATGATATCCTGCCAATTGTTTTTTTTCTTATTACTAAGAAGGTTGCAACGTTTCAAAAAATATAACATTCGAAATTCAAATAATTCCGATTAGCTAGAAGTGCAAAACTTTTGGTGTGCCCCATGTATTATGCAAAACCACGATTACCGCGAAACACGTTTCCACTTAATTTTAACCAGACCACGTGGACGTAAATTTATCTTAATGCCCATAAGGCCTTTAACTTAGCTTAAAGATTGTCATGTTCCTGGCAACCGGATCCTTAATGCTTAAACCACCGTAATGGTATAAAAAAAGTTAATTTATCGTAAACCGACATCACGGAAGAATTACTCCGATACCTGTAGTCCCTCCCATAACTCCTTTAGTATGCGTTACTTATCTCATTATTGATTTGTCTCACAACAAAGCCTTCACAAAACATTTGTACAAATTATTACTATTATTATTATTTTTGTCACATTGTTTATAAGCAGCCGGTGATAATAAGCGTGTAATACGCCGTTTCTGTGGTGTTGTTCTGGGGACATTTATATACATAGAGTGTACGTAAAAAGCTTCATTATACTTGATACACGTTTGCTTAATAGACAACATGCGGACCTTCTCAAGTTCTCTGGCGGCTATTTTGGTGAGATTTAAATAGTTTAGTTTAAACTAACCAGCATTTGTAACCTACTAATATAAGAATACTCATGTATGTCGTTTCATATCTTTATTGCACTACTGACGTGGCAGACAAGTATATCAGCCCACCCGATTAAAAGTGTGGTGTAGGGTTGAGAATATGGTTCGGATGTGTTTTATTACGATTCAAAGACCTTATACCTATAACTTAGACTGTGCAATATCTGTACTGCGAAATAATCGATCCGCGTGAGATGGCTCTCGGCAGTAGCGGTGTCTCTTTCTAAATAAGTGACTATGACCAATTAGAACACAGGACAAATTCCTTGAACGATTGTTCGAACCTACTGAATTTATTGTAAGTAAAAAATATTGAAAAGAATATCTAATATAAAAATATTACACAGTCGGGGACCGCCGTCAGAAACGAGGTATATACGTTATATATGGGCAAAAAATACGTGTATTGACAAAGAGAGAGAGACAGAGAGAGTTGTGCACGGCTGCGCACTCACTTGCTCATGTGCTCATTTGTAGGTTCGATACACACACGCATAGGTACACACATGGCTTATGTCAATTCATTAATACGACGATTTCTACTAAATGGCACCATCCGTGAGCCGCTTTCAAGTTCGTTCCAAAAATCTAAATGTTAGGTTTTGCCCCTTTTCACACATCTCCAATTTAAAGCCTGCAATACATGTAGGTCGAGCTTAGACCAACGCGAGTGAAGGCAAATTTATACAAGGCAAGTGCTAATGCTTAAGCCTGCAATACATGTTGGTCGAGCTTAGACCAACAAGAGCGCTGATAAACATGACAAGTAATTGACAACAAGTGAACACTAGGCGAGTGAACGCGAGCGCCTTTGATTTGTGCAGAAATCCGACAGCGCTCCAAAGTGCGGCAAGTGGTCGCGAGCCACCGCAAGTTGTGACAAACTACGCCAAATGAGTTCTATACATGTTGGCGCTTGCCTTTACTCGGCTAACTAGGCGAGCGACACCGAGCGATGGCAAGACAATGCAAATATACTGTCTATACGTTGGTATTGGCGTTTACTCGGCGACGCTTGGCCAACATGTATTGCAGGCTTAAACAGATGCTGCGTATCTACCTACCTGATACTAAGAGATTGAAAAAATGTTTAATCAACAAAATGCTATGTTACTTTAAAAAATATGGTTGGTGCTGTTACTTACCCGTGGAAAGAAAAGCTGCTACCGTGATAAGAGTCATTTTTGCACCTTGTCACACAACATGAATTAACCATATTTCATGAAAATCTAACAGGTTTAATATGAAAATTTACACAATCGCAAATCGAAGCACGAGCATACAATGACCTTATAACGGTACGTCTCCAATTTAAAACAATCGATACGTAAGTATATCCTACCTACTATTATGAGATTGTAAAAATATTTGATCAATAAAATTTAGGTGACCCTACACTTTAAGCAAGATGGCGGGTCCAGGCGGATCTTGCATTTAGTATTACCAAACTCGAACATTTAGTACTACTCTTACTAAGTATTATTCATATTTTTTTTTAATACTATGAAGTTCTTATTAATAATCATAGGAACTGTAGAAATATTTAAATAAGTTCCAAAGGTTATGAATAATTAATTTTTCTAAATCAAAAAAAAGAAGTATATAAAATTTTCTACCATTTCTATCAAATCCAATGGTTGTTTGAGCTAGCAGTGCGTTAGACAAGGACACAGCACCTTTCGTAGCTCTCTCGCCAGGACCGTTTTTAGCCAGCTACCGCTTATAAGGAAATAGCTACCCTACATGTAAGAAAATAGATGTCATTTTAGCTCAACGAAATTTTTTGGTAATCAGTCTAGTTATAAGTGTAAAGTCTTTGTTGCGAATATAATCTAAATCTGACTTTGTTTCGCCATTTTATTTCTATTACGTACGTCGGAGTCTGTGAAGTCTTTAAGATACCGTCCCGTGGGGAATGTATATTACGGCCTTGTTATAAAAGTGTTTCAAAAAGCAAAAGGCTCTAACACCCCCCCTGGGTAACTCTAATCATTGCCTGTATTCAGATGAATATCCTAATAGTTTTCGTTGTAACGGATAATAGTTTTGATAGTTTCGTTATTGTGTATAACTAGGCATTGCCCACTATCCGATATTATTTTTCACTGTATGCTAGCCTTGGGAATGATTGACAAAATCGAACGCTCTTGTAAAAATGTTTTCAAAACTATTGTTTCTCAAGGCGTAATCAAAAGTCCATATTTCACTATTTGCCTTTTATTTAATCTGAAAAATAATGCTTATTATTTTCAGATTTTAATCCTGAGTGCCCATAACGAAGGTAAGTTAATTAGACAAAAAAGCTATTGACAAACCTCTTCTATCCGGATCAACTTCTGTCTGACTTCCCCACTCTGAGAGGAAAGTGTGCTGTATTGAAACATCGTTGGATGGATAACCCCCTCGAATAACAAAAGACATGGAAGCGTCACCCTAAATTCTACTCCGCTGAGAACCAGTATTCAATTGATAATCTTGCCATCAGCGATGAAAGTATAGGTACACCAGATTCCGAAAAGAAAGTAACCGCAAGTCAGGTTGTGTTAGATTAGATGTTGTGCCTAAAGACTGGCCAAACGCGGCAAATACTTGATTCCAAACTCTGTCTAGTTTTGCAGCTTGAAGTCGACTTTTATTTGGCTACTAGGATCAGCTATTGTTTGACTACAAACTGCCTTATATGCTCCCTACCCCGTAAGGATGACTGAGTCGCCTGTTAGGTGAGGTCGCTAGGGTCCCGGACATTACGGTGGGGCCCCTTACACATTATTTTGTTTACTTGATGACTAGGTATATGTTTGACTGTGTACTTTCCATCCAATCTGCCATTTATCCCATAAACGAACGTTAAGTTTAAATTGTTATATTTTCGAAGCTATGCTATGATTTTATTGTCATTCCTTTCTTGTTCTTTAGTATCGGGGATACCAATGCCATGTGAGTTATTAAAAATGTTAACTCCCCCGACATCAAGTCCTGCCTCGCCAACGCCTCCAGCTTCTACAACCACACCTAAGGCAAATACGTTGGCTAAGAAATGTAAGTACCTATCTATATGTACTGCCTCGGTGGCATAAGTGGTACAGTATGACTGCCACGCTGAAGTCTCGGTTTCGATTCCCAGCTTTTTAAAATATTTATGTATTTAGAAATATGTTCGGTGGCGCAGTGGTAGTGTATGCTACTGCCACGACTGGGTTCGATTCCCGGATCGGAAGAAATATGTGTGTGTGATGTTTGTTACGAGGTTTGGGTGTTTTCTATGTATAATATGAATGTATTCAGAAATCTATTATTATGTTTATCGGTCGCCTAGATCCCATAGCACAAGCTTATAGCTTACTTTGGGCTAGAGATGCCGTTGTGTAATAAATGTCCCATAATATTTATTTATTTATTATTAAGTATGTTGTTCAGTGGTCTAGATCCTATAGCATAAGCTTATAGCTTAGTTTGAGCTAGATAACGTGGTGTGGTGTCCCACAATATTTATATATTATTTATTTATTTTTATGCTACAACCGATAGCTATATAGCTATAGCTATAGCTATATAATAGCTATCTTTAGATTCGCTCGATTTTTTACCTTTTATTATTTTTTTTTACTTTAAATTTAGTTTTTTCTCAATATTAGTGTTTTGTTTAGCCTGCGCCTGTCCATTTCAACACGGCTCACCACCTGTTTCGTGGGACAGAAATGCATACGGTGAAACGTGGGCGTTAAATATGCCTCTGCCTACCCCTTCGGGGATAAAGGCGTGACAATATGTTGTATGTTGTTATTAGTGTTTTGGAGATATTTACACGGTGCTGTCTAACCAAAATTTGGTCAATATTACTTTTGATTCTAACTAAAACTATAAATTTCACCTGCTGACCAACGAATAAGTTGTTATTAGCAGGCAGGGTTAATAGGTCAGACAACAACCACTCTCAACAATGATAAAAATCAAAAGCTAAATGATTGCTATAAAAGTGGCATGACCTGATATGATTTTTTTATGGCAATGAGTCTAACACACGCTAGTTTAGCGCTTGCTAGGCTTTTGGCCGTGGGTACACAAGGCCGGCTAAAGGCTTCACGCGTACCCTTCGTCAAATACAGGAAATTTTCCTGAGCCTGACACGCTGCGAATCGCAACCTGTCTACGGCTTAGGGTTTCGGTCTGCGCTCCTCATAAATGTCCCTGTGGCAGTGATGTCGACAAGCTAGGACATCACGGACTATCATGCCAAAAAAGTGGAGGCCGCATCTCGAAACATGCTGCACTTAACGCTTAACGATATCATACGCCGGTCCCTTGCCACCGTCAACGTGCCAAGTCTACTCGAGCCGACTGGTATTGCAAGAGACGATGGCCGGACGGTATGAGTTTGATTCCATGGAAGATGGGTCACACGCTGACCCGTTTCCATCTACATGGATACAACAACAGAGCTGTTGCTATTGTTTGTTTTGACCCAATATTCGGGCCCAAGGCCTCAGGAATACAAAAGTACCAGTAGTGTATTTACCTAATCTATTTTACTACTAATTTATCTATTTTTTTTTGTTATTTCAGTGGTCGAACTCGGTAAGTAAGATAAAGAGCATTTTTAAAAACTTACTGAATATATTAAAATAAAATAAATGGTTTAATAATCTAATATGAAATATACTCTGAGAGTGGATGGAAGTTTCCAGAGAGATGTTACCTAACAGCACAAATATTTTTAAACAGTTATCTACGAGAAGCCATCTAGTGAAACAAAAAAAACTATAACTGAAATAAGTGAAACTGAAATCAGTGAAACCAAAATAGTTGAAACAGACTCAATGAATACAGTGACTCCGAAGTCAAATCCTCCTCCTGACCCTAAGCAGCTTGAAGACTTGATTTCTAATTATATAAAGTTTATAGCCTATGTACTATCATTATAGGATATCAATTGAAAATCTGTATAAAACATATTATAAACGTCGGAGTTTTTATGATTATACGAATGAATTATACAGGATCTTTCATTAAGCATCATTTCATTGTCTTTAACTTAACTAAAACAAAGTATGAGATTTTATTATTAGCTTTCCTTTAATTTTGACTGCCTCGGTGGCGCAGTGTTAGTGTATGCGACTGCCGCGCTGTGGTCCTGAGTTCGATTCCAGAAAAATAAATGTGATCCACAAATGTTTGTTTCGGAGTTTGGGTGTGTTCTATGAAAAATATTTATATGTTTAAAACTATCTTCACGCTGTATCCCTGACGGGGCAGTCAGAGAGGACAGAGCGCCAGGCTTCACGATTTATTTCGCTACTAAAAATATAGAAGTATGTTTAAGTCTAAATCCAATTAAACAAGCTTGAATAAAATAGCTTATTTTACTTTAGGCTAGATGGCTGTTGACCGCTGTGGTTTGTGGGTTATTCGCATAGACCTGCGACTTGAAACCACCAGAAGAAAGTCTAATCGCACGATATTGATAGATAGTATATTGCGTGCTTAAGCCTAATAGTATATTACTTATGTACTTATCATTCACGACTTTATCCCCGAAGGGATGGCAGAGACATACTACATGCTCACATTTCACACTAAGCATTTTTGTCTTACGTATCAGGTAGTAAGCAGTGTCGAAATCGTTGAAATGGACAGGCGCAGTTTGTGGCGACTAGTTTTTTTAATGTTTCATGCCACCCATCCACCCATAAGGCCTTCAACTTAACGACTGCCATGTTACTAGCAACAGGGAAATCTTATGCAAAAAAAAACATGAATCGCAAAATATGTTTCTAAGCGCAAAACTCGAAGACGGCTGGACCAATACTAGTAAATTTTTTATTATTTATTTCTTGAACTCTGGAATGTTTTTATGGAGAGAAAAATTGCAAGGATGGGAACGGGAAGGGAAACCTTCATTACGCGGGCAGAGCCGTGGGCATCAACTAGTTCTTCAATAAAACAAAATATAAATTTAATATATTAATTTTAATCAGACTCGTTTCACAAAATAATGAGAAACTATCACTCGCAGATTTATTCTACAACAGTAGTCTATTTCTTAGCAAAGCAATATTTTATGTTACAACTAGTATTGTACAATAAACCCCTGCACTCGACGACACACACTGCCATGTAACATAACACAATAAAACTGAGCGTGAACAACTTTATACATAAAAAATCAGATTTTGAGACTAAAAAGATTAATTATTAATTTAAAATCCAAAAACCCGACTCTTTAGTGACATGTTGAGACAAACCGATTAACGTCGAAATCAATATCGGCTTAGGCGTTTGCTGTGTCTAGATACTAAACATATGTTAGTTGATAAACATAATACTCCTTTTTGCGTGACACAGTCGGGTAAAAACTAAATAGAACAACAATTAAGATATATTTCGAGTCACACGCTGATATTAAAAACATTGAATAAAATCTTACAGCCTGTAATTATTACACATATAATAGAGAAGGCGACATTACTGGTATGGGAGGTCCAGAGGCATTCCACACTCAATGGTGCCAAAAATAAATAATACGCCTAATCACAACTGCACCAATCTTAAGCGGACCCCAGACTCCAATCTCAATTATGATTTGGAAGCAACTAGGAAAACGCTAAGATGGAAAAGATTAGAACGCAACACACTTAGTACAAAAATGCCAGCCACCCTCAGAGACGTTTAACAATCACTTAACCCGTTTCTTAGTAGAGACTAGATAATTACAACGGCCTTAACCGGAGTCATGTTTGTAAAATGCAACCCTTGGAAGATCTTATTAAACCCCTTTTTTAAAAAAAAAAATCTATCGATTCCTTACAACATGATAGTAGAACAAACAAACAAATTAAAATGAAAGTATGGATTTTAAACAATAAATGGTTCTTAAATGATTTTTAAACAACGTCTCCGAGAGCAGTCGTTCACTGAACTTAATGTTCCTCTAAGTTTTTTTTTATTGGAAATACTCTTGCGCAGTCAATGACCGCCCACTCACACTAGCGCACTTGTACGTATACTTATTGTCTTTACGCACACACTGACTCAGTTTACAGCTCATCATGGTCCTCCTGGAGACAAGAAAATGAAAAAAATGTTATAATAGAAGGTAATAGACTGACGAACTATCTTCACGCTGTATTCCTGACGGGGAAGTCAGAGAGGACAGATCGCCAGGCTTCGCGATCCATGCATACTTCTTTCGCTTCTTCAAAATTCATCAATAGTTTCATACACGCACGTCTGGGTATCCAAGTGGACCTCACCTGCTAGCAGATTGGTGCAACAATACAGGGGGCCAAGTCAACTAACTCAATCGCGTCAGAAAATAATAGAAATCGTCGCTCAATAGAAAGCCACCGGGACAATTTTGACAGTTTTTAGTAGTCTACTATTACAATTGTATTCCAATAGACTTCTATCGGTCGGCCGATAGAAGTCTACTAACACGTACCGCGCCATAGGCAGCTAGTCAGTTGTATTTTACTAATATTTTGACAGCTAAAGATTCTGGTTCTATTCTACCGCTTGTCAATAGTAGACTCAGTCCCCTGGTTGAGGTTATTATATGAGGTCGGGAGACGGTAGACGCTGGCAATAATGACGAAAATCAAAATCCAGACGATATCTTCTTTGAACCCAGGTAGAGTGAAAGGAAGAATAATGGAAGATGAATAGAGAGAAGACGTAATACTATTATTCTTTGTTTTAGCTAAAAAGTGTCTTTAAGCTAAATTTTATCTGGTGTCTGCTGAGATCTACTCACAGCCGACAATTATCATCTCTCAGCTAAAATTGGTCAACCTTCAATCACAATCTTGGGTTGAAACGAATATTTATAAAATATATTTATATCCGAGTTTGAATGTTTTTCTATATAAAACATATCATGTATTTAGAGAAAAATTTAAAGCTTTATCAGTTATGTCTACGCTTAAATCTTACATTCACTTTAATTGGATGGATAGCGTTATTTCAACATTACCCAAAATATTTATTTATGAACAATGTTACTCACCACAGGTGCTCCTTCTCCAACTTCATCATCCAGATCTTCATCGTCTTCCTCATCATCCGGCTTCTCTGCCTTCTCCTTCTCCCTCTCCACCTCATCCTGCTCACTCTTCATCTTCTTTTCACCTTCTAACCTCTTCTTAATCGCCTCACCACGTTCTTTTGCTTCCTCAAGGCCATCACCAAAGAAGAAGTTGTCAAAGATGGTGCCGGATTTAACCTGCCATAAATCTAAGCCGACTGTGCACAGCTCATCGCGTTTGTATAGGTTGGGGTCTGAGGTGTATTCTGGGTTGTCGATCTCTGGGTGCACCCATGGACCTTTGTACGCTGGGTTGTCAATCTGTGAATGAAGAAATACAAGAGGTTAAATCTATACTAATATTATAAAGCTGAAGAGTTTGTTTGGTTGAACGCGCTAATCTCTGGAACTACTGGTCAGATTTGAAGATTTTTTTTTGTGTTTAGCCCATTTATCGAGGAAGGCTATAGGCTATATATCATTACGCTACTCCACTGGGGCGATGAGCAGTAGTCATAAATGTAGACAAACCGAGCAAATTTTTATGCATCGCTGTAGAATTTATAAGCGACGGGAGAACGAAGAGGTGGATTAATTCATCGGTTTCGAGTGGGTCATGGTGGCCTAGTTGGTTAAGCGCCTCGCCCGGCAAGCGGAGAAGACGTTGGTTCGAGTCCAGCTCGAAACTAAAAATAAATCACTTTAAATTTATGATATAGCATACTAATCGCTTTTCAAAATCGCTCCAGTACATCCAGATATTAACCCTACAACCTTACATACGTTAACCTCTTTATAAAACTAGTATAAATGAATATATTTACGCAGGTCAATAAGCAATGTCTAATCTATAAATAAAATCTTAATCCTAATAATATTATAAAATGTGAAAGTTTGTATAGATGTTTGTTACTCTTTCACGTAAAAACTACTGAATAGATTTTAATGAAACTTTACAATAATATAGCTCAGAAGAGATCATCAGAATAACACATAGGCTACTTTTTATCCCGGGAACAAGTTCCTGTGGGAAACGGGAACGGGAAAACTTCTCTACGCGGGCGAAGTCATGTCTGCACAACTCTATCTATAAACCCAGGCCCCAGATATGGTCAGAATACTTTCTGGTTATGCATTACTATTAGACATTAGCTAGTGGGTTTGCAATTGCACAATATTATGAACACAATAAGGTTTAACGCACTTTTGTAAAAAGTATATTAAGTGGCCACAGGTCAATGCACATCTTACACGATCTACAAACAAATGCGTCGTGACTGTAGTATTTCGCTAAATTGACTCTTAATGTCAATTGACATTGTTACTGGTCCGATTCAAAACGTCGGTGCGAGGCGAAGGGTCAAACTTAACGTTTCTCAATACTCAAGTAACACTTGAGAGTAGATTTTATAAGGCAAAAGATAGCCTTAAGCGTTGATCGAGTATTGAGTAACGTTCTGGAATACGGACCTTAATCAACTAATAAGCTGGTGATTTTCAAAAGCCTAGATTTACTTCATATATTTTATTTATCTATCACGCCTTATCCACGAAGGGGCGGCAAAGGCATATATATTGTATGCCCACTTTTCACCACGTGTATTCGTGTCCCACGTAATAGGTGGTGAGCCCATTGCCATGTTGAAATAGACACGCAGGTTGTGGCTACCTGCTGTTGAAATTTTTCAAGCCGCCCATAAGGCATTCAACTTGACTTAACGACTGCCATGTTACTGGCAACCGGGACCAACGGCTTAACGTGCCTTCCGAAGCACGGAAACGTAATTGCCACAAAGTGGTCACCGAGGACCAGCCATAGTGAAAGTTGCGTAGCGTAACTCAGTGATCGTTTATGAACACTGAGTCCGCGGGGCCACGAGCGCTACATATATTTTCACGGCGATTTCGATAAAACAAAATGAATCTTAATAGATGTATCCAGTTGCAAGCTGATATTCCACAGACGGAGTCCAAATCCAAGATACAAACACTAAAAATCAGCGCTATGCTGTCTGCGAAGAGTCTTATACTCTCTTGGTGTAAGATTCTAGTTCAAAAAATTTACATCATCACGCCTTATCCCCGAAGGGGTGGCAGAGGCATATTATATGCCCACTTTTCACCGTGTGGATTCCTGTCCCACGTAATAGATGGTGAGCCCATTGCCGTGTTGAAATAGACAGACGCAGGTTGTGGCTACCTGCTGTTGAAATTTTTCATGCCGCCCATAAGGCATTCAACCAGGCTTAACGACTGCCATTTTACTGGCAACCGGGACCAACGGCTTAACGTGCCTTCCGAAGCACGGAAACGCTCGCAAATGTAAATGCCACAAAGTGGTCCACCCATCTGAGGACCAGCCATAGTGAAAGTTGCGTAACTCAGTGATCGTTTACAGAACACTGAGACCGCGGGGCCAATTTACATTAAATTGAAAAATATTTAAAACTTTGCGTTCTTATTAGCTTTTACTTAACTTACGAGTGCCGCACGTCTTATGTTGTAAACGTCCATAGGCTATGGTGACCATTTTCCATCAGGTACGCTTGTCTGCTACTTCAGTGGTATAAAAGAAAACTCAATTTTAAAGCAGTAACTTTAAGCAATTGAGCTGCAATTTTGTTAACATATATATAATATATCAAAGATATTTATAACTTGTTAAAAAAATCATTTTTAGTTACCTGTTTAGGCGCCCAGACTCCCTTGTAGTCAGGGTTATCGATCATAGGAGGCTCCCATTCACCGTCCATCTCATCGTCCCAGTCTTCGGGTTTGGCGGCATCAGGGTCAGGAATGTGCTCTGGTTTCTCCCAGTCTTCGGGTTTCTTGTCCTCTGGGTCGGGGATGGTGGCCCTGTCGTCCCAATCCTCGGGCTTCTTGGCTTCGGGATCCTAACAACCATTTTTATTTATTATCTTTGCTAAGATAATACTAGTATAGGTATTAGAAAAACCAAATTATAACAATTTATATTGGACCTTCAATAGAATTTACAATTAATTAAAGCACCAATTGGCCCCAATAGGTGCACATATCCATTGCAAAAATAGGTTTGACAATTCAACAAACATTAATATTGCTAAAGCGTCACTTATATGTATGTTTGAGATAAAATAAACCTCGACAACAAATGTACAAAGTTTAACTAACAATGTTCACGGTGTATCCCTAACGGTGTAGTCAGAGCGGACAGATCGCCAGTGTCCGCGACCCATGCCTACTTCTTTCGCCTTCTGCAGATTCATTAATCATTTCATACATGTGCATGCAAGTCAGAGTATCCAAATACTTTTCACCTTTCAGTTTTTGAGCAATTTGTATAAAAAAATTACCAAATATTTATTTTTTATAAGAAATAAGAACCAGTGTCAAAAAATACAATACCTTAATTTTCTTAGGAGGGAGGAAGTCCCAATCAGCTTCGAGTTCTCCAGATTCCACCTTCTCATTGTCGATAAGGACCTCATATGTGTTGTCAGGCTTCACGACCAGCGTGTACAAGTGAGTGTACACGTCATCCTTGCAGCGGATGTCCTTCTTGATCAGATGGTTCTTGCCTTTGTAGCTGAAGATCACATGCACCTATGACAAGAAATATAATATCAATTTTGTGACTTCGATAATAAGATATTAATCTAGTAACTAGTTTTTGAAGATAGGGATTAGAAAGTGAGTGGTATTTGAGTGGCTTACGTCGCCTTATTACGGAAATAGGTTGATTAACGGCCGGTCTCAATAACCTATCTATCTTTTACTATTGTCTAAAATAATGTCAAAATGACGTTTTTAATAACCAAAGATAGGTAGAAATATTTACCTAACGACATTGAACTATTTGTCACAAAAGTTAAAAATTGAACTGTTTATCTGTGGTAGCGATCTATATTTAACTGAAGATAGAATATTGAAACCAGCCATTAGTCATCGGTTTTGAGTAGTTCTCTTAGTTAAGCGTCTGACACGGCAAGTCAGAACACGCTGCTTTAAGGTCGTCATGAGACAGACATTATTTTTCGGCTCAAGACAGAAAGGGATAAAGTTGTTTCTCGTCCGTTGAGTCTGTGGGGCACCTGCAAGCAAGCAACGACACAGGCGCCCTTACGGGATTGGCCCCGACGGGCCGAACGGCAGTAATTTTCCAACGATGCAGAACATAATAATTAGGGAACGTTGCGGTATGACAGAAGATGTAGTGACTAAGATAGAAAAAGGGATGCTTAGATGGTTCGGACACGTGGAGAGGATGGATGAAAATAGACTGACGAAGCTTATAATATAAACTTATGTGGCGAGAGTGAATGGGCAAACTGGTAGGGGTCGACCTCGGCGTACATATTATTAGATCAACCAAATCGAAGACCTTTTGGATATAGACCAGGTCAAGAGTACCCTTAATCGGCCAACGTGTATGAAAACACTCATGAAAGTACAAGAAGCGAAAGTGGTATGTCAGGATCGTAGCAAGTGAAATACCATAGTCTCTGCCTACCCCGATGGGAAACAGACGTGATAATATGTATGTATGTATGTATGTAGAACATAAACATAACGTAGCGGCATAATGCTGACAAGCGGCCCTAATCTGCGGGAATGTGAAGTGCACTGTATGTAGTGCAGGGCCGAATGATTTTTATCTTATGTTGTAGCTTTTTTGTGTGCCTATGTACTGTGCATTTCTTATCACAAAATAAATTTCTGTTCTTTTTTTTTTTTATAGCTAGCAGCAGTTCTTGGCAGCCAAATACTTAACCCCGGCTCCAAACCCAAGAAAAGTTTGGAAGGATGAACCTAAAAACTTCTAAACTATTTGAATCGGGCGTTACATGGCGCAAATCCATCGTAGAACGATAATAAATGAGGGGAGGAGGATCCCACCACACACCCTCGATTCGTCAATCCTAACGCACAACGGTCAAGGATAACCTCCACCAATTGTAACAGAGGAATGACGAACCGAACTCCTCAAGGAAAGGGATGTAAATATTCCGCTTTACATGTAAAGCGGAATATTGCAAAAGTTTTGACAACCTGGAGGGCAAGGTTTCCTTTTACCTATCCTACATCCCTTTCCTTGAGGAGTTCGGTTTGTCATTTCTTACAATTGGTGGAGGTTATCCTTGACTGTTGTGCGTTAGGATTGACGAATCAAGGGTGTGTGGCGGGATCCTCCTCCCCTCCTTTATTATCGTTCTAAAAACTTCTCTACACGTATTACTTGCGAGTATTATAATTATGACTATATTAGACAAGTTTTATAAAAACCAAACTAGTAGTGTTGTATGACGTAAAAGCAACACTTTCTCGTTTGTATAAGCAGAAGCATGATTCATGTCAACTGTTAGGTCGTTGCACTGGCTCGTATTGTTACGCTGACTTCTGAGTTCTGACTGTACAATATCATATCCGCACAATTTATTAGCGTCTGTTAAAACTAGTTACCTAAGCGAGACTGTATTTTTTAAAAATGCCTCATAGCCGTAAGTAGTTGTGTATGCGACTGCGGCGGTGAGGTGTCGAATTTGATTCCCGGGTCGGAGCAAATATTTGCGTTATCCGCAAATGTTTGTTTCGGAGTTTAGGTGATTACTATATAATAAAGTGTGTATTAGAAATATGATTATCAGTTGTCTATATCCAATACCACAAGCTTATATTAGCTTACTTTGGGCTAGATGGCGTTGCGTAAAAAATGTCCCACAATATTTATTAGTTTGCCTTTGCCTATTCCTTCGGGGATAAAGACGTGACAATATATGTATGTGTGTATTATAATTAAAAAAAAAACTAATTTCAAAATCCATGTTTGAAGATAGGATTAGTCCGGTCTAAACCAGTTTGTACAGCAATGACCACGACCAGTAAAGTGATAATGTGATACAGAGTTCAACCTCGGTGGTAAAGTCTCAAAAGTAGTAACTTGGAACCACTTGGAACTACTGAATCGAATTGAGAAATTCTTTTTGTGTTAGACAGCATGTTTATTGAGGAACGCTATAGGCTATATTTCATATTTATCACTACTAGTATTACCCAGGAGAGGGGAACAGTCATCATAATTTATAACAAGTCGGGCTAACCGTTATACTATTATGGAAAAATATATAAATACGGGGTTTCATGGGACCCACGGGAGTTCAACAATGGGTGTCACGGGCGAAGCCGCGGGGACTAACTGGTTATGTTTAACTTTACTGTGTTACACAAGTCTCTGAGCATAAATTGTATAACATTAAATAATAAATTAAGCGTTAATATTAAAAATAGTGTAATAAAGTTACGTCGTGTTCAAGGCTCGTGACGGGTAGTTAAATGTGTGTAATTAAAATCGGTACAAATCTTGTCAAAATACTTAAACGCTGTGAAGTTAGTTATGGGTGACGTCTCACTTGAAGATAAGTGGCGATTGGCTTAAACATACATACATAATTTCACGCCTATAACCCCGAAAAGGTAAACAGGGGCATACTATACGCTAACATGAATTTTTGTCCCACGGTGGAAACACCGAGTTAGCGAGGCCACAAACGCTTCTTAAGGCTGATTCGCAGCTTTAATATTTCTTTTCGAGGTATTCCCTCCCCAAACGGTCAGGTCAAACAATACAGTAGTGAATAAAGTCGGTTCAGGACATGCCAATCCCACCGTAAACTTTTGTGACGCTCAGGCCATATTACGATGTCAGTTTAAATTGAGTTGGTACCACACGAAAGGGTCTTACTTGACTTGCAAATTTAAAAAAAATCTTTTGACTGCGGTCATTCTAAGTGAACGGGTGCGCTGCTAACTTCAGGGACAACAATTTATTTTTATGTTACTATTCTTGGTCAGATATATTGATGCATTAGACCAAAAAAATAATTACGAAATTTGTGAATCACTGAATAAGTACATAGCTACGTAGGTAGTGATTTCGACATTGTCTGACAAATGAACCAATTAGGCAAGCTCTACGCTTAGTAACAGTTGTTCAATACTGACAATGGATTTGCGTGAAATCATTCGTACGGAAAAATACGCAACATCCTCCATATAATTTTAAATATGGCTATTTAGCTACTAGAAAAACGTAGGTATTGACGCAAAATCGATATCATATAGGTACAGGCTGGTACGTATATGTTCGCGGTTAATAAAAATACATAACCTCAACTTCGTGGCTGAAATATGAAAATGGCGGCAAATTTACGTTTGAATTTTAAAAATTACTCTCATGCGGGTTGCAATTTGACACGGTTTTCTTATCTGTGCGAGTGCAGTCCTTGTAAGATAATGTTTCTGTAGTGAGCTCCCACAGCAGGCCATTGTTACCTTTACCGTGTGTACCCTAAGAATTATATTATCTGTGGTAATGGTAGGTAAAACAACAGTTGGTAATTATTAAATTTTTATGTTGCCATGCATTATAATAAAGGACGTTGCCAATGATAATAAAAACTGTATTCGTGTAGGTACAAATAATTAACAATTCATGTCAAAACATACCTACAAAATAGTCACGTTTTTTAGACTATGAGGTAGGCAGAGACTTACTAGGTATATGCCTTCTTTTCAACAGTTGTGTTTTGTATTTTGTAATGGAGGTAAGCCTATTGCCGTATTGAAAGTAACAGGGGCAGGTTGTGGGTTTCAGTTGGGCAGAGTTTGACATGCCCAACTCAGTATCTCCATGCTTTAGGCACTTCGTTTCCCAACCAGCCCAGTTACTACTAGAGAAGGACCAGATAACACATAAAACCACTATAGTACCACCTGACTTCCACTGAATAAATATTGTAGGACACGTTTTACACAGCGCCATCTATCCCAAACTTAGCTATAAGCTTGTACTATGGGATCTAGACAAGTGATATAAATAAGTACTTGTATATTTCTAAATACATACCTACATATTATACATAGGATTACACAAATATTTGTTCGGACCCCGGAATCAAACCCTCATGCGGACCTCATGCGCGGCAGTCGCATACACTACCACTGAGCCACCTACCCAGGCAGTCGAGTTTTGAGAATGGCTGGATAGACCTAATGTGAATTCACTGCAACAGTACAAAGACGTTTTCTAACTGTAAAATGACTTAGTAGGTATGGTGATTGGCAGATAATGGTTAATTCGTTATCACGTCATTCCAACTTGTAAACTACGGCAGTTAAAATCAGTTCTCGCAGCGTTCCGATAAGAAATGTAGAAATTCGTTTTCATTTGGTCACTCATTTTTACAAATTTAATAGAAACTACCTATTTCACCCGCATAGTACCCGTTCCCGTGGGAATTCGGAGATATTATGTACTCAAGTTATTTCTTATAACATCAGCTACCTGCCAGTGAAAGTCTCATTAAAATCGGTTTATCCATTTCATTAATTATCCGAATCAAACTGTACAAGTATGCTGTGATAACATCAAATGTACAATCAAGCTCAGAAGTCGATTATTACAGCCCAAAGACACAGCATGGTTTTGTAAATGTTTTTTTTTATGTTTGTCCTTATTTATGTCAAACAAATTGTTTAGGAATAGTATATATACCTGTTTAAAATATTCAGATCATGATTATATTGAATCCTATATTTAGATTTGTAGACAATGATCTGTTATTTTAAGCGACTACCAAAACTGAAGTATTACCCAAAATAAAGATCTGGATAAAAGGTCTTAGAAACCAGGCCATAAAAAGAAGAGAAATAAGTTAGGTATTTATTTTTCGTCATATTGGCGATGATTTTATAGTAACATGGTTTATCAAGATTATTGATAATTTGCAGTAGTTTCACATTGCCATGATAAAGCTGTGTTGAATTACATAATCGGAATAAATATTGTATTTAACACCAACTGATTACACACTGTTCCAATTTTAAATTACGTGAATTGTGCTTTTTTATTGAAATTCATAACAACTGGTTTCATGCTCTCTTCAGCCAGTGACAGCTGTGTGAAAAGAATGACTTTTTTTTTATTAACTGACTCCGCTCTATGTAATTAGTCAGGTATCAGCTTTATTCTGTGCCCACCATTATTTCTACTACTTATTAAATATTTAAATATGCATTTGACATTCATATGTGCTTGCATGTGTAGTTTAGACAAGGATCTGTCAATGACAATTATATCATTATGTACTTTTGTATATGTTTATAGCAATTATTAGTGCACTGAATTACATGTACTACAGATTTTTTTAGGATAGTACCTTGCTTCTAGTATAGTATTTTTACTAGTATGATGATTTCTCTTTAATAATCTGAGTGTTATTCCCAGATGCTTCCAAAACCTTCACCCCGAAATCAGTCTTATAAAAAAATCTTTATAGTTGGATTATTAGGAAGCATTTTCCCACTTATGTTTTGGGTCTGTATGCCTAGAACGTTTCTCAATACTCAATCAACGCTTGAGGCTAGTTTTTGACTAATAAATACTACTCTCAAATGTTGATCCCTCGATAATGTTTCTCAATAATCAATTGAGAAACATTCTAGAATACCACCCTTATACACATGAGTGCAAGATATACAAGCACAAATAAAATGAACGATTTGAGCTTATCAACTAAGTAGATACTAATATGATATTATTGTAACTCATTCAATTATTGGATGAATTCATAAGTTCATTCAATTCATACTGTTTCGAATATTAATTGTTTCTCATAAACACTCTTGTTTTATTATTGGCATCCTAATGTTAATTTGGTTCTCAGTATTATTTGCTATCAACAACTGTTATAATGAGCTGTTGTACTAATGTCTGAACTACCAAAGGTCTATTCTTATGATGAAATTAAGCTAGCTGAAATGGCTAGTCTAATTAAAACATAGAGGATGTTGGAGCACATTCGGCCAAAAGGAAAGGGTAGACTCTGGATAGGGATAGGTCTTTTAAAAAAAGATTAACTGTGAAAAAGGAATGTTTTTATGCCTATTCCACTAAGGAGGGTGAGGTGTACATTTGTATTTAAAAAAAACTTACCTTCTTAGTACCAGGGCCGCAGATGTCTGGACCAAACATGATTTCATAGGGACTCTCGCCATGCATGTCTTTCTGGTCCAATTTACAGTCAAAGATCTTGACATATCCACCACCACAGTCAATGTCCTGTTCATGTTTCACTGTGAACTGTACAACTAAGGGCTTGCCTTCGTTGCTGAAGGGCTTGAACTTGCGGGACAGGGCGTAAAACCTGGCATCCTCAGATGTTTGTAGACCTGAGAAATTTAGAACACTAGTTTTAATCAAGAACCATGTATGTACATAAACGTAATGTGATTAAATAAGCGTTACGCCGTTGTTAATTAACACATAAGTATTGGTACTTTTAAGAATAAGGTTCGGTGAACTTTGACGTATTTTATTGAGTTTACAAATATGCTTATTTTCTTTATATTTATGACAATTTTTATATATGTATGGGCAATTATATGGCCTACCTTTATCTTCAGTGGGGTCGTTGTAGAATTTTCCAGCGGTCAACTTGAATTTGCCGAACTCTTTGCCGGGATGTTCACTGTAAACCCATTCATTTTCCCATGCATCTGAAATCAGAGTTACACCATTTTAACACGCTGAAATCGCCCTGAAATACCGGTTACGGGTTGACCAAATAAAATCGATCGCACACGCGGCATAGTGCCGGCTTACCAACTTGAAATATTCAAGTCCCAAAACATATAACTTTAACTTACCATCAAGGAATTTTTCCTCGAAAAACACTTCACAATTTATTGATGAAAATGCCAGTAAACTGACAATAGCTACAAAAACCGATTTCATTTTTGATTCACACAACCACCTCCGTTCGCAAAGGACTGGCCACGAATAACGTCAAAGTTTGGCAAATTCTCTATTATTACTTCGACCGGTTTACATTCACCATCTCACTCTGTCTGAAACACAATCAGGTTGTGTAGCAGAGATAGCAAGAAAACGTTATTTTATTACGAAATAACGTGGTGAGATAGATATACACACTTTCAGGCAGGTGCAAAAGAGAGATCGAACAGAACTTTAACGTTTTACATAAAATTACGCAGACAGATGGAAAGCTATCATTGGAGGACTACTAGCAAATCGGAATTGAACACACTGCACAAAACCAATGATTCAACTAGCGGGAAATTACAAATAGTGAATGCATCCACAACATTGCTCTGATATTCCAGCGATTCTGTTTCAAATTAAGTCTGATTGTATTTAGGATACGTTACAGAATTAATTTTATCATTTAATGTTTTATTTTTACTAAATTAATTGTGATCATTCTGAATTAATTCTGAGTATAGACGTTACGATGTCAATCGCCTCCAATCACTATTGCCCGCGGCATCAGAAAGAGAGCGAAGTATCCAAATTCATTAGATAGAAAAGGAAAGCTAGTACTTTAGAACGTGGATTAAGCATGTCGTGTACATTCTACATTTGTTGTAATTAATTTTTAATATCATTTGATATTAGAACAGACCTTACATACATATGTGTGATAATAGACATGCAGCTAATTGATATATGAATTAAGCGAGTCTTTTAGATAACATAAATACTTAGAACAGATAATTATAAAATCTGTACTCGATAATTTTGATGGCTGTTAAGCCTTACACACAGGTTTTGGTTTACGTCTACAGTAGCGGGCTCTTCAAAAGGGGCCTATGATGATTTTACAGGGTCGGCAGCGCGAGTGTGGCACCGCTGGTGTTGCAAACGTCCATAGGCCACGGTGACCACTTTCCATCAGGTAGCCGTATGCGTATATAGTATATAGTTATATAGATAGACGTAGGTTGTGTATACCGGCTGTTGAAATTTTCAAATTGGCTTAACAACTGCCACGTTACTAGAGATCGGGACCAACGGCTTAACATGCCTTCCGAACATCGGAAAACGAAGAACGAAATGTAAATGCCACAAAACGATCACCCATCCAATGACCAGCCATAGCGAAAGTTGCTAAACGCAGTGATCGTTTACAGAATTAACAGAACACCGAGTTAGAAAAATAAAAGGCCGCTTTAAGGGGAGTGGGGTACGGGTAGACAGAATATTGAAATGAAATTTTGTGTGAGTCCGACCTGGGAACAATATAATTGGGTTGTGGGCATGCCCATCGTGCCCACAATAGTGGAACCGCGCTTTAAAAACCCCTCGTTTTATGTTGGTAGTTAAAAAACTTGCTCTACAAAACGCCTTTTTTTACACGTTTGGTAATCCCCTCGGATGTCATGCCGGACTCGAACCGACTAAAACCAAACGGTCCCTGCCTATCTGTCTATTGCCGGACGCCCCGGGTAACTCCTCGGAAAGATGTCCCAGTGCTCCCGGCAGACATTGGCTACCACCGCGGCCTCACCTAGGGTTCGGGTGTTATCCCGCTTCTTTGGGGGTTGGTTCGGGTACTATCCCGCTTCTTAGGGCATGAGGCGTGCGTGAAATTTTCACTTCATGCCAACGTCTAGGGCCTGCTTCTGTAAGGACGACGAGCAGCCCAAGATCTGTACTAATATTATGAAGAGGAAGTATTTACAGAAAAAAAGCGAGGGAGGGACTGTCGAAACTTCATCTAGGCGCCGAAGATATATTAAGTAACCTATTTCAGGAGAGGAGGCGCCACATCAGTTTCTGGCTCGGTTCGAAAAACGCATAAGTCCGGGGCTGACACCAGAGCTATGTCTACAGTATATAGCGTGATGTTGGATGTGCTCTCTCAAAGCATAAGAGACGGACATGAGTAGCCACCATAGTAGCTCATGTATGCTGATGATTAAGGCAGAATGGTGTGATGTTAAAGAAAATATATTAGAAGAAAGAGGCAACTTAAGCCGCAAAAATGTACCTACATATATTTCGACACTCGCAAGGGAAACAAAATTTATATGGTATTACTGGTGCCCTAGAACTATGAAATTTGGCAACTAATACTGCGTTATACTACAAGTATAGGGAAAAAAGAGTCTTCGCTTGAATGCAAGTAAAAATAAGGTTCTGGTATTTGAAAGAGAAGACGTACTAAGTGCAAGATTTTTTTAAACCAGGAACGTCTAGAGTAAGTGAATGTAATTGTGTATTTATGGAGTAAGTTTAGCGCGGACGGAATATTTATTTTAGCTTTCTATTGGGACAAAGCATAAATGTTCCGTCTGCGTAGTAAAGTAACAAAGCTTCGTAAAAGAAGCACGCATCGCGATTCATAACGCAGTGTTAGTGCCAACGTTGCTTTTTGGTAGTATAACCTGGGTATGTCAGAAGATGCATGTAAGTAAATTGAATTCTGTGGAGATGCGAAAATTGTGCGGGGTATAGTTGGCCAACCGAATACTTACACGAAGTGATACGTAATATGGCAAGTTTGAATGAAAGTGCCAGCATTATGATAGAAAAGGGCGTGCTTCGTTTGTTTGGACACGTCCAAAAGATTCAGGGCAGACCGAGACTAGCGAAAGCATGAAGATCTATCCTCTCCAACGGCGCCATCTGGGCTATAGCATGAAGATAGTTAAATATACGATATTATCACAGTATAAAGAGTAAACCTATGTCTTTCGGCTGTGATATTACTGTAGTTTATTAGGGACAAAACCGAAACCTATTTGTTACTAAATCATAAAAAATATTCAATTGGAAATTATGTAATAATGTAACTCCATAGTACGGAACCGTCGGAGAGTGTATCCGATAAGACTCACACTTCGCGATTTTTTTTATTTGTTACTATCATTGACATATTACATAATGTTATCAAAATAAAAGCTGGTTTAATTGGATAGTTGTATTTATTGGGCCACGTCACTGCAGCGAAATTATGTTGGAGTTTATCTATGTTATGGCTTCACATAATGTTTAATTGACTTGGGTACATACAGCACAGTTTATAGGTAGGTATTTTGATATACGAGGTAGGTAGCGTAGGTCTCCAAATTATCGATAAATAGTTGGTGTAATTACCACAAGCACAACTCTTAAATTAGATATGTAGGTACATAACGAGTTAACTAGTTAAGGAAGTAGTTATATGATAATTATTGGAAACTTTAGATAGGTATATAAACAAAAGTAATGTAATTACTGGCGATGAGTCTATCGCGGTCTACTGCTAAACATAGGCCTCTCCGAATTTCAATGATGTGTGGATTGGTCTTCCTGTACCAGCCTGCCCCGATGCGTTTCTTCTTTGTTCCCGCATCTTTCTTTTCTTTTTAGTTCTGTGTTTGTAACTAGCTAATCTATATTTCTAGCAAACCCTCGTAGGGCTTAATTAAATGTACACAATATATTACTCATTTTATTCCAGTTCTTCTTGTATTCTTCTCGCAGTTTCAAATAATCCAGCTCTTTGTATTTTTAACTCTGTTTCTATAACTACATCTTTTATTATCTTCTTTTATTCTTTATCTTTGCCGAAGCGCTCGTGGCCCCACTCAGTGTTCTGTAAACGATCACTGCGTTAAGCAACTTTCGCTTTAGCTAGTCCTAGAACTGAAGCGCTCCGCTCGTAGTCTCTCGCTAACATATACTAGCGGCACGCTATGATGGCCGTTTGATATATTACAATAATGCAAAAAAAAAATGAAATATAATACCTTGTATAGTTACTTTTATTAATTGTTGTTTTAAGTTTACTGTATTTAGGGTATTTTTTATTAATATCAATCTAAAATATACTATATTTTCTTTCTTCTAAAGAAATTTGAATTTGACGTAATTTAAATGACGTTTTAAGACGAAATGTTAAATGAATAGAATAGCGTGCCGCTAGTGTAGTGTTCTGTAAATAATCACTACGTTAAGAAACTGCTTGGCTGGTCCTCGGATGACTTTAAGGCATGAATTTAAGGCATTTTAAGCCGTTGGTCCCGATTAACAGTAACATGGCTTGAAATAATTTCAACAGCAGGTCGTCACGACTTGCGCCTCTCCATTTCAACAAGGCATCACGGCACACCACTTACGGCGAAATTTGGGCGTATAGTACCTACCTATGCCTCTGTCTGACACTGCCGCCCCTTCGGAGATAAAGGCGTGAATGAAAAGTAAATATCGTGGGTCATTTTTTTTACACAGCGCCGTCTAGCCCAAAATAAGCTAATTTAAGCTTGTGTTATGGGATCTAGACGACATAAACATACAATATTATACCTAGGAAATACCCAAACTCCGAAACAAAGATGTGTGGTTCAAAATATTTTTTCCGACCCGGGATTAGAACCTTGGACCTCAGTCGCGGCAGTCACATTGCGCCACCGAGGCAGTCAACAACAGAAAACTAAGGGCCGTATTCCAGAACGTTTATCAATACTCAAGAAACAGTTGAGAGTAGATTTTATAAGGTTTTATGAGGATTCTTTTTACACAGCTGTAACTCTGGCTGGAGAGAGTATGAAACCAGTTGTTATGAATTTCAATAAAAAAAAGCACAATTCAAAATTTAAAATTGGAACAGTGTGTAATCAGTTGGTGTTAAATACAATATTTATTCTCATTATGTAATTTAACACAGCTTTATCATGGCAATGTGAAACTACTGCAAATTATCAATAATCTCGATAGCGGCCAATAAGATGAAAAACAAATACCTAACTTTTTTCTTTCCTTTTTATGGCCTGGTTTTGTACATTTTGTTGCCGTAATGCACACTCCTATGACAATAAGGTCGATTCGATCGGTTATGGCAAATCGATTGATTCTATCGTGAAAACTCCTCATCGTATTCACCAGGGTGTAAAGTGAGAAAGTGACCCACCGAGATTTCAACGAAATAAGCTCAGCCACCTCGCCTGCTATCAATGTATCTGCTGACCATTGGCGCTATGCCGTTATGAAGTTGGAACTGGAAAGTCAAACAATGAAAGTGAAGATGGAAATTCACCCATTTCTCATTTTTGTCTATTGTTAGGACTCCTCCTAACAATAGACAAAAATGAGAAATAGACCTCAGGCTTCAAACCCAGGACAGTAGGGCTAGGAAGCTACAATCATAGTTTATATTCCACACTGTGACGAAGAGAATACTCCTCATTTTTATAGTCAATCAAATCAGTCTATCGCGGTCTACTGCTAAACATAGGCCTCTCCGAATTTCAATGATGTGTGGATTGGTCTTCCTGTACCAGCCTGCCCCGATGCGTTTCTTCTTTGTTCCCGCATCTTTCTTTTCTTTTTAGTTCTGTGTTTGTAACTAGCTAATCTATATTTCTAGCAAACCCTCGTAGGGCTTAATTAAATGTACACAATATATTACTCATTTTATTCCAGTTCTTCTTATATTCTTCTCGCAGTTTCAAATAATCCAGCTCTTTGTAATTTTAACTCTGTTTCTATAACTACATCTTTTATTCTTTATCTTTGCCGAAGCGCTCGTGGCCCCACTCAGTGTTCTGTAAACGATCACTGCGTTAAGCAACTTTCGCTATAGCTAGTCCTCGGACGGGTGACCACTTTGTGGCATTTACATTTGCGAATGTTTCCGTGCTTCGGAAGGCATGTTAAGACGTTGGTCCCGGTTGTCAGTAAAATGGCAGTCGTTAAGCCAAGTTGAAGGCGGCATGGGCGCGGGCGGCTTGAAAAAATTCATCAGCTGGTTGCCAAAGCCTGCGCCTGTCCATTTCAACACGGCAATGGGCTCACCACCTGTTCCGTTGGACAAAAATGCATACGGTGAAATGTGGGCGTAAAGTATGCCTCTGCCTACCCCTTCGGGGTTAACGGCGTGACAATATGTATTTATGTATGTATTATTTATCATTTATTCATCCTCCAGCATATACAATTCCTACCATACCAGTGGGAGTGTGGACGCTCAGATGGGTTGGTTCAAAGTTTGCTTGGAGTGTACTTGTCCATCTCGGTAGGGCCCATCACCTATCCAGTCAAAAAAACTGTAAGTAAATCTTATTTCTTTTAAACCTATAGTTGCTACCTTACCTTCTTAAGCAACGTTTTAGATCGCATGTTCTCAAGCATAGAAAGATATTATCAATTCATACCAAAACGCCTGTAGAATTAATCAGAAATAACTTTCTATAAAGATTTCGATGTAAAATATCGGCAGTGATCGGTCATTCTGCTGCTCGCCTCATTTACTTCCATCACACGGCCGCTAAGACCAAATATTCCAGCAGTGCGATTTTGTCTTTTTAAAACCATCTAAGTCACATCTAAGAAATTGGTTTTAGAATGTATGGCGGTCAGTGGTTTTAGATTATGATAAAACTATTTATATTACTAAGGATCTAGGGTAGTCAAATTCGCATTCAGTTACAAGATATGAACTTGACTTGATAGAAAAGTAAAAATAATCTCCTCAGCTCTTTCCAATCTGGCTTTCGCGCTGGGCACAGCACAGTGTCTACTCTTGTTAAAGTTGCAGACGACATTCGTTTGGCCATGGAAGGCAAAAGACTAACACTTTTGACGTTGCTTGACTTCAGTAGTGCCTTTAACTCTGTTGATTTTGACCAGAAGGTCAAAATCAACAGAGAAAGGAGAACCTTGGTACTCTGAAGGCTATCAATATTTCTTCATCATCTATCTCTTGGTTTGACTCATATCTTCGAGGGCGCTCGCAATGTATAAACTTAGATCGTAAGTCATCAGTTTGGTGTCAACTCACTGCGGGCGTGCCTCAGGGTGGTGTTCTCTCTCCTCTTCTGTTCTCCATTTTCACCAACTCAGTCTCAAGTATAATCTCCTGTAATTTCCATCTCTATGCTGACGATCTGCAGCTGTACCATCATTTCTCTGTATCTGATGCCCCAACTGGTATAGCCGACATGAACCAGAATTTGGACCGTATAACTGAGTGGGCAAGGTCGTTCGGATTACTCATTAACCCTCACAAATCACAGGCCATAATAATTGGCAGTAGACACATATGTACCGATTCAGTAAGGGTCACGTTTCCACCTGTGTTGCTGGATGGTACTCTGATTCCTTATTCAGACAACGTCAAAAACCTTGGAGTATTAATGGATACCAACCTAACCTGGAGTTCCCAAGTTAATGCAGTTAGCAAGAAGGTTCATTTCTCGTTCCACTCTTTAAAATGCATAGTCGTTCTTGCCTTTAAAAACCAAAATTATCCTTGCCCAAACTCTCATCCAGCCAATTATCGACTATGCTGACATTTGCTATTTAGATGAGACTCGGATGGGTGACCACTTTGTGGTATTTACATTTGCGAGCGTTTCCGTGCTTCGGAAGGCACGTTAAGCCGTTGGTCCCGGTTGCCAGTAAAATGGCAGTCGTTAAGCCTGGTTGAGGGCCTTATGGGCGGCTTGAAAATTTCAACAGCAGGTGGCCACAACCTGCGTCTGTCTATTTCAACACGGCAATGGGCTCACCACCTATTACGTGGGACAGGAATCCACACGGTGAAAAGTGGGCATATAATATGCCTCTGCCACCCCTTCGGGGATAAGGCGTGATGGATATTTATTTATTTATTATCTTACCGTTTAAAGAACACTACGTCCGCGGGCCACGAGCTTTTTTTATTTTTCTTATTTTTATAATACCCAACTAAACCTAATATATTTTTAAAAAAAATGCAATATTTGACTATATGGTACGATTTTCATACGTAGATATTATGTTTAAATATTACCCAATTCGCGCCGCTGAAGTCCGAACGGGCGCGCGCTGATTATTACGGACGTAGGAAAAAATGCCTAAATGCGCTACATGAATGGCTATTTTTTAGAAATACATTACCTTCAAATGTTATTACAATTAACATAATTTAATAGGAATTAAAAAAACTGTTTGTTTGTACAACAATATTGTATTTAAACATAAATTATGTACACTTTACATAAATTCAATTTCTCACTTATTCTTAAGTTCAATAAGGAACTACTTCAACGTTTACAATTTCAATTGTATCCCTATTGTCTGAAGATTACAATTACAATGGACATTTTAGTTACACAGAAAAATGTTCATTGAAATCGTAAGCATCATTTTTATTTTCCGTCGATGTCGCAATTGTTACGTTTTCTAATATATTAGCTAAACCGGCTGCCTCCTTTTCAGAACGGCGTTTCTTTTTTTTATCTTTTTTGAATTTCATTTTTTTTATTTTGTTTAGCGCAGAGTTCCCTTCCAGTTGTAACTCTGGGTCTGCTTTAGTCTTTTCTTTAATTCTCATGCTTTTCTTTCGTTCTGGTTGTATGTTAACTGATTTCGGTAGCAAAGTAGATTGGTCTGAGTCCACTTCCATACTATTTGTTGTCAATGCTGCACTCACCGGGCCGGTGCTTGATATCTGTTGGAAAGAAATAAATAAATATCGTTGGCACAACTCACACAACGCCATCTGATTCCAAACTAAGCAGAGCTTGTACTATACCTAGTAACCAGATAACTGATAAACATACTTATATATTTCTAAATACATACATATTTTAGATGAATAACACCCAGATACAGAATAAACCATCATGCTCATCACACAAAGTTTTATCCTGGGTGGGAATCGAACCCACGACCTCTTGCAGTCGGATACACTCCCAACGCGCCACAGAGGCAGTCTGAAACAATCACTTCTCCAATTTATACCTAACAGTATTAATACGTTTAGCAATCAGTAGCTTACTCATTCTATAGACGTGTCCAAAACGGAACACGCCCATTCTCAGCGTAATGCTGATACTTTTATTCAAACCTACCATATTGCGTATCACTTCGTTACGTATTCGGTTGGCCAACGTATACTTTTCGAAGTGATTGTTTCTTCTTACATACCCAGGTAATTGAGTATTTTACTAAAATATTGATTGACATGATCACGGAGTAACTGTATACTCCGTAATAATGGCGCTTACAACAGTGCCAAAATATCGGATACTCGCGAATGAAAGTAGACATGGCAAATATCCCGACAATCAATATTTTAGTAATGTTTATGACCATTACAGTTTAAATTGAGTATTTAATAAGTAATTAAGTATTTTTAAGTTTCCGTACCTCTGCAGGAAAGAACGGAGCCATTATTTTATTTCTATTCACAAAGCTTACAAACTAATAAATACATGTGTGTAATTTTATAGATAGCATAAATTGCTAATGACAAGCTTTCTTATAAAGGATCACCTTGTTGTGCGGCCGTACGTCCGTCTGTCCATCAAGAACCTTTATCTCGGAGTTGAAATTAAGGTATGAAAAAATCAACCTAAATTTTCGTAAAAAAGTTATGGCCATTTTTATATACATGGCCGTAGATGTCCGGGGCTTGTTTTTTAAATAAGCTAATCTTAATTATATTATAAATGCAAAAGTTGGTATGGATGTTTGTTACTCTTTCACGTAGAAACTACTGACTGGATTTTAATGAAACTTTACAATAATATAGCTATCAGAATAACACATAGGCTACTTTTATCCCGGGAACAAGTCCCTGTGGGGAACGGGAAAACTTCTATACGTATATATACAATATAGTTTCTACAGCTTAGACGAGTTTTATGAATTACCAGAACTGTTACTTAACATGTGTGTAAACTAATCTGTTATTTAACATTAGAATGATAATTAGTTTTGACTTGTATCAATCTGTTTTCAATAAATGTATTGTATTGTATTGTACGCGGGCAAAGCCGCGGGCGTCAACTAGTAAGAAATAAATTGTCTTGTACATTACCTTTATGCCGTCAGCACCAGTACAATGCGTGGCGAGTTCGTTGATAGCCTCAGTCTCCATGGCCTCGAAGGAGTTCAGGTCGAATTCTTTCGCGATGGTAGATACGATTTGTGCGTCCACGTGGACATCAGAATCAACCAATTCGGGAGGCACCGTAAAGTATCTCACCTACGACAAAAATTCAAGGTATTCAATTAAACGGGTACTAAGTTGCTTTGCAGTTTCACCCGTATAGTGCCCTTTCCCGTAGTAATACAGAGCTAAAATATAGCCTAAATTACTCTTATAAGGAGCTTTGTGAACTGTGAGAGATTGGCTGGAACAAACGCACAGACAGACAGACAAAAATTTTAAAATAGTTTTTTTATAATACACACCGTATATATTTTTATATGCATTTAGTGAAAAGTTGATTTAGAATTTAGACAACATAACGTAATTTACTCTTATTAACATATTTTATAATTTATATATCTTATTCACAATCAATTTTTTTAGCAAATCAATTATTTTTAAATATACTTTTATACACTTTGTCACATGAATAAATTAATAATATATTTTTATATAGAGAGAAGAAGGTAAGGAAGAAAAATAATTTATTGCAAATAGCATAACATACTTTACATACTTACATAGGTTCCTCAAAATTAATAAGTAAAATTTCATTCTGACGACAAGGCTGTATGGACTGAGTTTCATATGTCTGCCTAAGGTGGGCGAAGACAAATAACAACTACTATAATTTCTTTGACATCAACCATCAACCATGTGCCAAATTTTGCCACGCTTATTCGGCAGACTATATATTTTATATTATTTTCAAATTTTGAAAAATTATTGCGTGGCAGCACATGTTATTAAATAAATGTGAAATTATAAGCACATTATAAAATATATAAATGAAAATGTTAATGTCGAAACGCAGAACGAATTTACAAAGGCATACCAAGCACGTGCGTAGTCGCCAAACAGCATAGCTCGAATGGTATCAAAACAATATATTTGGTGCAGGTAGACTTGCTTCAAGAACCCTCCCCCAACCTCAGGGGGAACCCATCCCTCATTCCATAACACAATTTTTGGGTACATACATACATATTGTCACGCCTTTATCCCCAAGGGGTAGGCAGAGGCATACTATACGCCCACATTTCACCGTATGCATTTTTGTCCCACGTAACAGGTGGTGAGCCCATTGCCGTGTAGATACATCCAATATTTTTGACTAAGAACGTTTGGCGTCTCAATATCTATACAAGGGTTAATGAGTTTTGTAACATATTATTGGACCCTTCAAATATATTTGTATTGGCTGCTATCATTATTACTGTATTTCGGCATTATTGGGATATAATAATTACTTTATAAGCACATGCATATGCCTCTGCCTACCCCTTCGGGGATAAAGGCATGACAATATGTCTATGTTTATATGTAACAATGCCAAACATTAAAAGCCACAGAAAAGCTGCCTGTGGCAGTCACATGACCTCAAGCTCTAAATCCAGGTAACATTTGTAAGTAACTGGGAATATACTACGATAAAGAGAAGTATGTAGATATTACCTAGTACCATGGTGACATACCATTAAGCTATCGCTGACTAATTTGTTATTAGTTTTAATTTTGTGATAATGATTGAAACTAATTTAGGCAACATTAATATCGTTTTCGTCTAAATCGCTTTCCAATTACCTAAAATGTGAACAGTTTTTTTAAAATATTAAAATGGATAGGTATAGTAAGCTATCCTTAACACGTTCAGGCCGGTGTGTTTGGCCTGTGGAGCATTGAATATTTGCTGAAATGGCAGTTACCACCACCATGCTAGACTTTTAATGTACTGAGAAAATATTAACGCATTAAGACTAAGGGCCGTATTCCAGAACATTTCTTAATACTCAATCAACGCTTGAGGCTAGTTTTTGCCTTATAAAATCTATTCTCAAGCGTCGATTGAGTATTGACAATCTAGCCTCTAGCGTTTATTGAGTATTGAGAAATGTTCTGGAATATGGACCTAAGTGTTATACTTGGTGTTCCCGCCTAGTAAAATTAGCCTAGATTTATGGTGTATCAGTAGTTGAATATTATTACGGTTAAAAATAAACGTAAGGTTAAAAGTACTTGGATACTAAGACCTGAAAATATGAAACGATGAATGAATCCGCACGAAGCGAAAGAAGTATGCATGAATCGCGAAGCCTGGCGATCTGTCCTCTCTAACTACCCCGTCAGGGATACAGTGGAAAGATAGTTAGTAAAAGTAGAACAACATCAATGTTGATGGAATCATTACAGAAAAAAATTAAAGTATGCAGAGTCCTACCTTGCCAACATTCCAGTCGTTCAGTAGTATTCTAGCCGCAGCTTCTTGATCGGGAACACCTCCCTTTTTGAACCTTCCCATACGTGAAGCAAGATGAGCATAGAATTCCTGGAAGAAAACCCAATTTCATTAACATCACTATCAACCTATTGTATAGAGTAAGCTTTTCTTTTATTCAAATGATTAGTTCAGTTCAGTTGTAGACTCATTCACGGTCAGAAATAACGATTCTATTGTCATTTCTAACTCTACTTTCGATTATGATATCGTTCCCACCACACAAAACTGTCAATAGTAACATAATATATCAAATACTAACTAGTCATTCATCAAATACCAATCTATGACTGGGAATATTTTCTATAAAATCGAATCATATGACAAAAAAAATTGTGATTTTAATGTTCCCAAATCAAATTTACATTAATACCACTGAGGTGGCAGACAAGCATACGGCCCACTTGATGGAAAGTGGTCACCATAGCCTATGGACGTTTGCAACACCAGAGGTGCAGCACTCGCGTTGCCGACCCTGATTCAGCAGCCAATAGATAGTAATCATGACTTGTAAAGACACTCACCTGTGGTGTATCAAACTCCGGTACACTGTATAGATCTACAAGAGTCTGTTTGCTGGCTCTCTGCAGTATGGCGGAAGCTGGCGTCATGGGGTCCTTCAGGGCGCCCACTCGGACCGCGTTCTTTAGTGCAACGGATGAGTCACTTTCTGGCCCGGAGTGAAATACTATGCCAGGACTGTCGAGTATCTTAATTTTCGAGTCTAATTGGACGGTTTGCATTTGTCTGAGAATAAAAAATAACATAAAATATCAAAGATAGTATAATATACATACATAATATTCTATGTACATAACAAATCACTTCCAAATCCTACCAGGATTTTAGCTACTGGTAGCAGTTACTGTTTGGCTTTTGATTTTCGGCATTGCCGAGTGAACGTTGGAGGGCACTCATTCATTCATTCATATTCATTCATTAGTATTCTTCTACAATTTAAAATAACTTACTTTGTAACACCTGGAGTGCTGCCAACATTACAAGCTTTAGATCTGTTCAAGCTGTTGATGATGGAACTCTTGCCAACATTTGGTAATCCTACCACCCCTACGGTGATTGTAGTTTTGATGCCCTTGTTGCGACAGTAGTTGCCTAGCAGACCCATCAGTAGTTCTGCACCAACGCTCGCTGATCCTAAAAACGAATTGATTGGGTACACTGTCTCACAGCTACTTGAAGACATTTCTCTAGAAATAAGTAAGGCCTAAAGTATTTATATAAAATGGGATGACCTGCTAACCCTGCTCCGCCGACACAAGGCATTTACCTGAAATTCGCAGTATATGTCTGTGTTCTAGACTTTTAACCTCTGTACAAATAAGAACATTTTTTTTGATATTTTGGTAGCTTTACATTTACCCATAACCTATGAATACAGTAAAGAATATCTCTTAACTATTATAAAGTGCTTCCTGTGATGATAATACCTTAACTACCCTTTTTGTTTTATTCAAAAATGCACCTCTATATTATGATTCTAATGAATGAAGTTAAGTCTGTTAAGTCTCTGTCCTTGCAATAACAATTGTGATTTTCATTAAACTAACCTTTCATTTGTTTCTCCTTAATAATATGCTTCATTTTCCTAGTACCGAGATTATGCTGCTGATCTTGGGTTGACGCTTTGAAGGGCACTGCAGGGGCTGTGCGTCGTAAGTATTTGAGCCAAGTTTCAAGGTTAGACCGAGGTACCAAATCTGCTTTGTTGAGGACTAGGACAAGACGTTTGCCAGCCTCACGTACTGCTTCTTCCACTTGAGTGCACCGTGTTCCTGAGGATTTATTATAATGACCAATAGAGAACTACTCATTATATGACAGCAGCTTCTATCCTCGAAAGAGCGGCATAATGTACACCTACATTTCACCATAAACAATTTATTCTCACGTATCAGGTGGTGAGCCCATTGCCGTGTTGGACAGGAGCAGGTCATGGCGACCTGCTGTTGAATTACAACTGCCATGTTACTAGCAACCGGAACCAACGGTTTAGCGTGCCTTCCGAAGCACGGAGTCACTCGTAAATAGAAATGCCTCAAACACTGAGCTAGTAGGCTATGAGCAGTTCATAAGTTAGTAGTTTAGTAGGAAACATATACCGCAGACATGAAGTGGCCTTGGCTGGAGTAAGGAGAAAGAAAATACATACAATGACCCAGTAGAAATAGTTCAGACAAAATAAACAAACATCATATAAAAGTTCTCACCTAGAGGATCTCTTGCATCTACCACTTCTAATACAACTTCAGCTTCTGAGATAACCTTCTTGAATTCTCTGTAGTAAGTCTTTAAAGAATTCTCCTGTCTTCTGTCTTTGGCATACTCATCATCATCTGATGCAGCATCATTTTTAAATGCATCATGCACTTTACCTCGAGCGGTGGCATTAGCAACCTACAAGTATGTAAATGAATGAAAAAATTTACTTCAAATGCTTATTTTCTAATTTTCTTTATTTGCTATAAATGAGGTAAAAATATGCACCTAAAATAAAATATTAAAAGTGCATGTTTATTTAGCCATTATAAGAAAAGCATGCCAATTTTACTTATTTACTAATAGATTGTTACTTTACTATCACTTAATATTTATGTAATGCTGCTATAAATGGTAAAAGGTAGGTGTGCCAGGTAAGGCTCCCCTAAAACATCATACCCAAGACCACCTCAACTGGTACATTGTTAAATGTCAAAAGAAGAATGCAGAAAAATTGTTAAATTTCAGTGCTTTAAGCAAGCGGATATAGAAGTACACCCCACTTCTGGATCTAGGGTTGATGATAGCCGGAACTTTACACTCAAAGAAGAAGACACATACTGCCCGCAAGTCAGCAGTCTGATGATTACATTCTGGTGCTAATTCTGTTGTTGAGATCACCAAACTAAATTTCTCTAATATTTTCTAATTTTTGTTAAGAGATTGCCAAATGCTATTCTGTTATTAAGTCGTACTAAAGTTGGTGATATCATAAATAGCACTTAATTTGTATCTGATGTCACTAAAATTCATTTTATGTGTTAAAATTCAACAAGACGTGAAAAATGTACATAGACAGTCGAATGTAAACAAACTTGGTGATTGAACTGCCTATGTACATTTTTCACGTTACAAAGTTTTAAAAGTTTTCACGTTTCAAACGGTTACTAAAATTAATAAACGTCCCACTAAAAACGTCTAAATTTTGTGTGACGTTAAATTTGTATCTGACATCATTAAAATACATTTTATGTGATAAAATTTAAAAAAAAGTGAAAAATGTACATAGACAATTCAATCACTAAGTTAGTCAGTATCTAAATACATGTTTTGTTGAATTTTATCACATAAAAGGAATTTTAGTGATTTCAGATACAAATTTTGTGCTGTTTATAATATCACCAAGTTTAGTTCGACGTAATAACAGAATAGCATTTGGAAATCTCTTAATAAAAATAAGAACATTTTAGAGAAATTTAGTTTAGTGGTTTCAACAACAGAATTAGCACCAATGCAAAGGGAGGTAGGAATCCTAGATCTGAACAAATATTTAATCCGTATACATTTGTTCCAGAGTTTGAGTGTTTATCAATTGTGTAGATCCTATACCACATACTTATATTAGCTTAAAAAAAATGAAAAAATATATCCATCACGCCTTATCCCCGAAGGGGTGGCAGAGGCATATTATACGCCCACTTTTTAGCTTACTTTGGACTAAATGGCGCTGTGTAAAAAATTACATTTAATATTTATTTTATGTAATATATTGTTAAACATTAAAATGTAGCCTTACCAAAGTATCCATGCTAGTGTTGCTGTTTTTCTTTACTTCCATTTTCTTATGTTTCTCTAACTTTGATAGCTCTTTCCTTTTTTGCCTTTCGTCTTCTTTATGTTTCTTGACTGCTTCCACCTCTCTAAGAATGTCTTCTTTAAAGGGACATCCATTGGGAATTTGAATAGGCTTTGTTTTCTTCTTTGATTTAGACTTTTCTTCCTTTTTAACTTTTCTATTATGGTCCCGCACTTTCTTATCTATTTTGTAGCGAAGCCGGGCTGGTTTACGCTTTGATGGTTTATCTAAAAGATAATCCCAGATTTATTAATTATGCTATCTTGACTATTTTAAAGATTGTGTACAAAATATTATTAAACAAAAAGTTTTTATAAAAAGTGAACTGAAGAAAACAATGTAAGGGGCCAGGTCTCAACTACTAGCGGTGCACCTGCTGACCAACGAACAGTGGACCTGAAGCTCCAAATCCAGGTAGAGTTTGAATGCAATTGTGAGTACACAAAATTAAAAATCAAGTTTGTTGTAGAAAGTATGTATGTAAATTTACATGAACATTTTATTATGCATATTTAAATCTTATTTATTTATTTTATTTATTTAACCAACTTATATTAACAGATATCCATACATATAACAATATCAAATGCCACCTACCATATGAAAAAACAAGAACTAAAGTTTGATTAATAATTAACTGTGACATAAATATTGTCCTTTTACAGGGTTACAGGAAAAGTCGTGCTAGACCCGTTATGGGCATGGAGTACCCATAATTTCTGACTTATTTCTCTATGAAACACCCTACGCTAAACTTAACCCTTTTCGAGATATTCGACTTTTAATTTTTTTATTCAAAATTGCCGATTTTTAGGCTACTAAATTTAATTTTGTTTATTTTGCGTGTCTTATTATTATTGCATTTTTACATGTGTAATAAGATGCTTTAGGACGTCTATCATTAAAATAGTGCATAAGTTAATTGAATAGGTCGTAGTAGACAAGTCAAAGTTAATAAATTTTAATAAATATTAGAACGTTTATTTTTCTCTAAGGGATATCTAAAAAAAATTTTATGGCTGTTGTTCGGCAGATGTGTTTTGAAATATCTACATTTCATCAGCTATCTAACGAGGTATAACAATCTAGGATTTGTATTACATTTCGTGAAAAAAAAGTAGTTGGGACGCTCCAGGTAGCAGTTCTAACGGTCTATTGTCCTTCAAGTTTAGATGCACCGTGCGAGCGAGACAAGTAAAAATATTGTAGACCCCGGTTAGGGCTGGAATTGAATACAACACGGGATATTGTTTTGGTTGTCACTCTGCTTTTGTGCTTCGTACATAGTCGATGTGATATCATTTTGCTCTTTTTCTTGACTTGGCTGTGATTCTGGACAATTTCTTCTGATTCCTGAGTTTTGTGCTTGTTAACCGGACTCTGATTTGTACTTGTGATACGGAAGTATTGAAGATGACGTCCTACACACCTGAGGAATATGCTGATATGCTTATTTGTTACGGATACTGCGATTGTGTGTCTGCGCAAGCTCGCAACGAATACATAATTCGAAATAAATACAGACATAGGAAGACCACGAATTGATGACGACGAAGAACAGGACAATGAGATAGTGCAATGCTTTCGAGCGGATCCGACTACTTCCACTAATATTGTTGCCCTCTGATCTGGGACTTTCGCAATGGAGAGTGTGGTTTACAGTGCATTCTGCTGGCCTATACCCGTACCATTACACCCCGGTACACACTATGGAAGAAGGAGACCCCGCGAAAAGGTTGGACTTCGGCAGAATTATGCTAAATGCTGACGTAGAAGACCCAGATTTTCTAAGAAATATCCTGTGGACAGATTAATTCAAATTTGATAAAGATTACTAACTATCACAACGCCTGTTACTAGGCCCCAAAAGAACTAAGGAATCCCAATAAGAAAAGAGTGAAGGGATCCCAACGAAGATTCAGCGTGAATGTGCGGATGGGCATTATCTCCAATTATTTGATTGTACCTTACTTTCTCACAGACAATCTAAATGGGGAAAGGTACGAAAACTACTTGAGAGAAGACTTGAGTGATTTTCTGGATGATCTGCCACTCAACTTGATCAGGGATATGTGGTTCCCACATGATGGCTGCCCTGCCCATTTCAAGAGAAGTGTCAGAAACTGGCTGGATGGAAATTATCCAAACAAATGGATAGGACGAGGTGGACCATTGCCATGGCCAGCAATAAGTCCTTACCTAACCCCCATGAATTTTTTATGTGTGGGAGCGCATAAAAACTCTTGTCTACAGCGGGCTAAATTCAGTCCAAATCAAATGAGGACAATGTTGACCACTGGAGTAGTGAAGACTGGTCTCCGACTCGTCTAAGAATGCAACAATGTATTAGAAACAGAGGCGGCCAAGTTGAACATGAACTGTAGAGCAAGAAAAAGTTGTGATTTAATAAATGACAACAAAAAAAATGATTTAATAAATGACAATGCTTTGTTTTATTTTACTTTTTAGGGTGTAACATTATAAACGTCACATTGGAATGTCATTGTTAGTCTTGAGATTTAGAGAGGTGAGTAGATTGTTGACTCTTTCGCTCCGTGTGTCATCGATTTTAAACAAATTGCGATTTCATGCCATAGGGTAGACTTGGAAAGTATGAAAAAACCAAAAAAATGTCTTTTTGTCTGTGGTGACGGAACAAGCCATTCGCCTAGCTACCAACGACGACAAAAAGATGTCGTCGTAAATATATTTTTTAATCTTCGCTAAAAAGAAATAATCTTTTATAAATTGTATATGGAAGTTCACGCCTGTGACTTCTTATCAATGGTTATATCAAAATAACTATGTATTTCGGTAAGAACTTTGGATTTTTGAAACCACGTTTCTAGCCTTGGTGATCTTTAGTATTTTGACGAAAGGTTATTCATTTGTTTACAGTTTATTACGATGCTTGGAGCAGCGTTAATGGAATATTTGCCTGCTCTTCAAGATTTATTGGTTTTTCTTGAAAAAAGTGGTAAGTTCTCTTTATGTATTCGAATCACAAACAAATATCCAATTGTTTTTCCAAACCTAATGGAACCAATTCTTTTCTTTGCAGCTGAAAAGGCACTTTTTTTTATATTAACATTATTCTTGGATAAAGTTTGCCATGGATGCTGACCATGTAGTTACGGGCTGCAGATGTGATTTCGAATCCCGTGGTAATTTAACCACATCATCAGGTACCTAGTTTGAATTGTTTTTGTGTAGATTAATCTAATGATGCACGACTCAATGATCAGGCCCATGTAAAGACTCGATGATTTGGCTCATGTTTTGAATCATGTTACGATATATATTTTGACTAATAAGCTGGCCTTATGCTGGATCTCACTATTCTAAATTTCACGCCTCAACCCTGTGAATAGTTAATCTTTAGCTTACTAAATCACTGGAATAGATTATACCAATAGTGATAATGTATATAATGTATATTCAATCAATTTGCCTATAAAAATATAGAAACTTTCTTCTAGAGATGTATTCCATTATTTTTGGTTCCTGCTCTTATGATTAGAAGCTCAATCTCTATCGCTGATATCCGTGTGCATAAAGTTGGTAGGACTTATCCACCTGGCGCCTGAAACAAGTTATAACTTTTGTTTGTTTGTTAATTCCTCGCCATTATTATTATTACAATTGGCACCCTTCAGGGACCTAGTAGTCATCGCCATCATTAACAATAATCATTATTACAAGGGCTAAGTATTAATTTTGTTCTCCACTGTCACCTATGAAACTAATATTTTTTTCAATGCATTTGAATAAAACCCTAGATTGTTATACCTCATTACATAGCCGATGAAACATAGATATTTTAAAACACATTTGCCGAACAACTGCCTTAATATTTTTTTTTTTATATCTCTTAGATCTAACATTTTTTTTAATTCTTATCTTTACTTGTCTACTACGGCCTATTCAATTAACTTATGCACTATTTTAATGATAGACGTCCTAAAGCATCTTATTACACATGTAAAAATGCAATAATATTAAAAATAAGACACACAAAATAAACAAAATGAAATTTAGTAGCCTAAAAATCGGCAATTTTCAATAAAAATTAAAAGTTGAATATTTCAAAAAGGGTTTAATTTAGGGTAGGGTGTTTCATAGTGAAATAAGTCAGAAATGATGGGTACTCCATGCCCTTAACGGATCTAGCACGAATTTTCCTGTAAAATATGAACTACCTAAATATCCACCGTCTGACCTAACCTACAACTTCACAGGGAAACTAGTCAAAAACAAGTCATTGACAATTTAATTTTATACATTCAGAAGGCATCATCATCATCCGAGCGACTGTCCCAGTTCCGTCTTGCGCCCGGTGTTTTCTTTCATACTTTTCTCCTCCACTTCGCACGACCGTCGGCATCCCCTGTAGTGAGACCATCTCTTACGACATCAAGCCACTTCTATCAAATCAAGCTTTTTCTTGGGTCTTTCCCCTTTTACCAGGATTCGGCGGGGGCGGCATAGTCATACATTTGTTTCTGACGTAGCCCGGCGGTTGCCGAAAGAAAGACACGACCACACCAGCGTAGACCATAGACGTTCAGTTCAGAAGGCACTTGCTAACAAAAGTAATATCTAAATCTAACCTGTATAACTCACTATTCTAATCTTCCCCCAACATAACAACAAATAATTTAAAAAAGTTTAATCCTGTATGTTACTAAAGCTTTACTTACTTAATTTAAATTTAGCCATAGCGTATAGGTTTAATTATTATACACTAGTAAAATGTTATCACAATTTCTTCCACTATATCTTCAAAACTATTTAACACTTCCACTTAATTTTTTGTTTGAAAATAATCGCATGTGCATCAGCATAACCTAATAATAAAACGACGTGCGTCGCTGACTTTGACAGTTCATATTATATTTTGATTTTGAGGAACTTTTAAGTTTGGTATCTAAACGTATTGGTTAGGTACATTTTCTTTGCTGGTAGCAGCCCATCGGCATCGTAGACAGCGCAGCCCATCTAACATTGAGTTACAATACTAGTAACACTAAAATTAGACGTCACCTATTTAGGTGACGTCTAATTTTCGCTGCCCACAGGGCGGTGTTCTATCCCCAACATTATGGTGTCTGGTGATAGATGACCTGCTGGGGAGACTTAACAGAGGGCCACTACATACAGTTGGCTACGCGGACGACCTCGTGATACTAATCAACGGAAAAGTACCAAGTGTCGTTTCAAACATCATGCAAAAAGCACTGGATACAGTCGAGGGATGGTGTGGACAAAACCACCTATCAATTAACCCCAAAAAAACGGTGATAGTAAATTTCACGAAGAGGCGAACCCTAACAGGAATGGAGACGCTAAGACTATATGACGAAGAGCTTTGCTTGTCCACGGAAGCGAAGTATCTAGGAGTCATCCTAGATAATAAGCTAACATGGAATCGACATGTGGAAACAGCAACCACCAAAGCAATGAGAGTCTTTGGTATGTGCCGTTCCACGTACGGTAAGACATGGGGACTACAACCAAAAGTGGTCCAATGGATTTACACAATAATGGTGCGGCCACTAATAACATACGGGAGTATAGTATGGTGGCCCAAGACTAAACAGGAGAGCTGCAGACGAACCCTGTACAAGCTACAGCGGACGGCATGCATGGCTATGACAGGAGCCTTCAAAAGCACTCCTACGGCGGCGATGGAGATACTTCTAAACCTTACTCCGCTGCACATCAGAGTGGAGCTGGAGGCAAGGAAAGCCGTTCACAGGCTCGGAGCTGAAGGCCGAAGCCGGAACTACGGGCATATGGCGCTTGAGGCAACACAGGAGCAAGGGGTTATGACTATGAATCTAGATAGAATACAGACGTTCTATAACTTCAAAAAGAACTATAGTGTGCACATCCCCACGAGAGAGGAGTGGGAGCGTGGAATGCGGACACAGGACAGAAATGTCCAGATATAGTTCACGGACGGATCCAAGATGGAAACCGGCTCAGGTGCAGGGGTTCACAGCGACAACTGCAACATTAGTCAAAGCATGGGCAAGTATGCAACGGTCTTCCAGGCGGAGACCTATGCTATACTGACATGCGTGCAAGAAATGTTAGATAGACGGGTCACTGATGAGACAGTCTATATTATGAGTGACAGCCAAGCTACACTCAAGGCGCTCACATCATGTGAAGTGAAATCCGGATTGATATTGCAGTGCATTGAAAGCCTAAATAGGCTGGGAAGACGCAATACGATCCAATTGGTCTGGGTGCCAGGACATAAGGGCATCGAGGGTAATGAGAGGGCGGATGCCCTCGCAAGGAAGGGCTCGGAGGAAGGGTTCATTGGACCGGAGCCGTTCGTCGGACTCGATTATGGAGTAATAAGACGAACAATATAGGAGGCAGCCACTAAGGCACATGAAAACCAGTGGCAGTCGACAACAGGTCTAAGACACGCAAAGATGTTTCTGGGAAGCATCAGAGAGGGATGGTCCAAGAAACTGTGGACACATACCAGGGAGCAGCTGCGAAGAATCACTGGAGCGCTCACAGGGCATTACGCAACGAGGCAGCACCTCCACAGGATGAAGCTCACGGAAGACCCGACGTGCAGGGCCTGTGAGGACGCTGGCGAAACCATGTACCACCTGCTGTGCGAATGTGGTGTAAGAAGAATTAGTCTTCTGGGTCAAGCATACCCGACTCCGGAAGATTACAGGCACATCCCCCTAGGGAACATATTGAGGTTCATGGAGGCGCTGCATAGGCGCTGGGGGGATGGGTGAAGCGATGGGGTGTGGTACAATAGTCCCGGAAGGGACGCAGTGCCGCGGTATCTACCGACCCCGGAAAAGATAAGATAGGTGACGTCTAATAATTTTAGTGAAAAGACTAATTTTAGTGGGACGTTTAATAATTTTAGTAACCGTTTAAAACGTGAAAGCATTAAAAACGTTGTAACGTGAAAAATGTACATAGGCAGTTTAATCACCAAGTTAGTCGGCATGTATTTACATTCGACTGTCAATGTACATTCTTCACATCTTGATTAATTTTATCACATAAAATGAATTTTAGTGACATCAGATATAAATTAAGTGCTTTATGATATCACCAACTTTAGTTCGACTTAATAACAGAATAGCATTTGGCAATCTCTTAACAAAAATTTGAAAATTTTAGAGAAATTTAGTTTAGTGATCTCAACAACAGAATTAGCACCAGTAGGTAATAATTTTCTTGGTTTAGTCTTGCCTATTGCCTTCTAACCAAACGCCCGTAAGAATAAAGAATTTTCTTGTCTGGAATTTTCTTATTTAGAGCTGGATCTGTGATTTGAGGATCGATGTTTTACTATCTGTGTGCATAAGGACGGTGGTTTAACCTGTACTACATATACATCTGTTAAATATTTATATCATCCTGGTAATATTAAAAACAACAATTACTCCCTACTTTTAACTTAATTTATTTATCACTAGCTGGCCCGTGATATACTTTTTAATTTCCTCGATAAATGGGCTATCTAACTCAAAAAGATTTTTTCAAATATGACCAAGCTATTCACAACCATTCGTCAAACTTCTAACTGAGATCGGGAATCCATAAAACGTCACAGCCCAATCCACTCGATTTAAAAAAAAAATTCACAAATCACATCGGAAACTGCTGGTGGCGGACAATAGAATGTAACAGGTAAGTGCATTTATAAGTATAGATACAGAATGGTAGAAAATTAATTACTTTGGTAGAATATTTACAGACATTATGGGCAACGAAATTACTACACATTTTGCTAAGTAAGTTACATTCTCTAAGTTTACATTCTATTAACACGAGACTACAAAATCTGACTGGGAACTTATAAAATTCCAACAATAATCAACATTTTATTACCAAATTTGAACAGTGAATTATTTTTTTTAATAAAACTAGGTTTGTAAATGTCACAGTATGCCTGTTTCATGTTGGTCTGTGGTTTGATAGTCTATGATGTTTGTTTACTTTTGAGTATTGGAAGTGAATTTTACGTAGACAGAGAATACTATAGACTGCGGGATAATTCCTTTTCATTCCCACAAGAAAGAAAAGCAAATACATGCTACACTGGGAAAAGAAAAGGATAGTATGACATTATGGGCATCTCAGCTCGCTTGCCGGTTTTTTCAAGGCCAGCTCCAGCTTGGAGCTAAATAAATTTGACGTTTAGTGCGAATCAAAATATTATATTTTCACAAATTACAAGTGTTGTGTTCCGTGTAAAAATTGTAGAAACTTATTACAATAATTTTTACAATTGTGCGTTGTAGTATTATTGACTGCAAAAGTGATGGTGACAGGAAGATTCTCGGATTGTCTTTCCATCGGTAAGTAGAATGAAAACTTTGTAAAAAAATGTCATCCTTTTACTATTTTAACCTTATAATTCTTTCTTAAACATTACAGTATTAGATGTGTTTTTGTAAACAGAATAAACAATCTTTATTGTCTTATTTTTCTTATTCAGAGTCTTAGCGATGCGCGGTCGGAAACGGTCGCGCTGCACTAATGTACAGTTGTACAGTAAAGTAATTAATTACATAAATTAATTTGTGATACGCGCTACTCACGCGCCGTTGCGCTACGCGATGGCTACCAACAAGACGATCATCGTGAACGAGCTACTGGCGTTCATCCAGAATGCAATCGACACGATGGACGAGATCAGTATAATGCAGATCTGCAAATCCAATTTTAAGGAGGAGGATATCTGTAGTGGCAAGGCATTGCTGTACCAATCGGTCGGCAAAACATCCCAGTTGCCGTCCCGCAGGAGAGATGGAGGGGAACGAAGTGTGCAGGACATCATCACCCTGCTGAAAGAAACCGACCCTGATGACGTGCCCGACTTCGTCGCAAAGGAGTTGCACAAGCTCCCATCGGTCGGATTTGACCATGTTGACGTGACAAGACTGCTGAAGGACATCACGTACCTGAAGTCCAGCCTTGCCAGTGTGATGGCAAAATTGGAGGCCTCTGATAAAACTATCAGTGAGCTACAAACTGAATTATTGTTACTTCGTAGCAGTAATTCAGTTAGTAGGTCGCCAAACGTGGCCTCTAATAATGTCAATGTACGGCGAGGCGCGCAAAATGCTTCACTGTGCAGTTTCGAGTCAGCAGAATTTGACTCGCCCGACGCTCCGGTAACCGCGGCGTGTGCCTCGAACACGAGCTCGCGCCCCCGCCGCCGCCTCTTCCCCCGTGAAGGTGCCGAAAACTGTCACGTTGCCAGCTCCTGAGCTACGTGACTACGCCGCTGCAACAGCCAGCAACCCAGCAACAAAGGAGAGGAAGCAGAGCAGTGTCACTCAGCGCAGCACTGCACCCGTTAAGGCTTCGCGGAAGGAGCCTAGTGACGCAGAGGGTTTCACGGTAGTGGTTAAGAAGAAGAGGAAGCCCTCCTGCAAGAACCAATGTAGTACTGCTTCAAGACCTATCGAGCAGCACTTCCGCGCAGAGGTACCAACTACGTTGATCTACGTATCGCGAGTTCACTACAACGTGAACGTCGTAGACGTCGTGGACTACCTCCATAAGAAAACTGGGTTGGATTTGAGGGTGGAGAAGCTGGACTCGCGTCACAAAGTCAGTTTTAACTCATTCGTGGTGAGGGTTCCTACACAACGCATCACCACCTTCTTGAGTCCCGACTTTTGGCCGACGGGGGTGAAGTTCCGGCGCTTCAAAGGGCGCCTGCCAACACGCGACCCCTCGTCCCGCGATACATCTACGTCGCGTGTGAAATAGGTTAAGTTTATATTGAATGTATTTTTAGTTTTTAAGGTATTTATCTATGGGCCGTAGAATAAGTTTATAACACCTGTAACTTTTCTCGTGATGCCTGACAATAAAGATATATTATTATTATTATTTACTGTTAATTTATATTATTTCATAACCTATATTCGTTATTGCCATGATCCGATAACAATACTCCCGGTTTTTTTTATGAATTATAACACCTGTAACTTTTCTCGTGATGCCTGACAATAAAGATATATTATTATTATTATTTACTGTTAATTTATATTATTTCATAACCTATATTCGTTATTGCCATGATCCGATAACAATACTCCCGGTTTTTTTTTATGAATTGCTCCAATATTACATATAATTTAGTATTACCTTGATGTTACATACATGTATTATTTATTACAGATTCCCGACTAAGACAAGATCACGTTTCATTTGGATAGCTGCCACTGGTCGTAATGAATGGGTACCGAAAAATGTTCCAAAATATGCAGTCAACATTTTGATACTGCTTTTATAATAAAGAAAACAAGCAAGTCGTACCTAGATTCAGATGCTGTTCTAACTAAGGTGCCTACATTTATTTTTTATAACTAGGTGATTGCCTATATTACAGACAAAATATAATAGTACTTATTTTAAGCAATTGTTACGTTCTATGTATTTATTATTAAATCTGGTAACTTAGATGGAAGCTTTATTAAAAGTTTCAATGCTTATTGTTGTTCATAAAGTGTACAACCTCAATAACGAATGAGAATTCTTTGCCATCGACTTCTACAATGGAAGTAGACAATGATAGGTCTGAATCCGTAGTACTTGTAAGATTTACCAATTAGTTTTGACATTTAGTTAATAGTTTTGTATGTATACCTTGAGTGGATCCAGGCTCAAGTCAACCCCATATGCTAGTTTGTTCATCAATCACACCTTATTCCTGAAGGAGTGCAGTGGTTGATGCAATCGTCTGTGCATCTTGTGCCCTTCATAATTGGTTGCGGAAAACTCCGATTCCTACATAACATCTACTTGTGTAGACAGAGAGGACTCTGAAGGACAAATAATACCAGCACGGCTATTCACAACCATTCGTCAAACTTCTCCCTCGGATCGGGAATATCCATGAAACGTCACAGTATTTATATCATCCTGGTAATATTAAAAACAACAATTACTCCCTACTTTTAACTTAATTTATTTATCACTAGCTGGCCCGTGATATACTTTTTAATTTCCTCGATAAATGGGCTATCTAACTCAAAAAGATTTTTTCATATATGACCAAGCTATTCACAACCATTCATCAAACTTCTAACTGGGATCGGGAATCCATGAAACGTCACAGCCCAATCCACTCGATTTGAAAAAGCTATTCACAAATGAAGCGCTCGTGGCCCCGCGGTCTCAGTGTTCGGTAAACGATCACTGAGGTACGCAACTTTCACTATGGCTGGTCGTCGGATGGGTGACCACTTTGTGGCATTTACATTTGCGAGCGTTTCCGTGCTTCGGAAGGCACGTTAAGCCGTTGGTCCCGGTTGCCAGTAAAATGGCGGTCGTTAAGCCTGGTTGAAGGCCTTATAGGCGGCTTAAAAAAATTTCAACAGCAGGTAGCCACAACCTGCGTCTGTCTATTTCAACACGGCAATGGGCTCACCACCTATTACGTGGGACAGGAATCCACACGGTGAAAAGTGGGCATATAATATGCCTCTGCCACCCCTTCGGGGATAAGGCGTGATGGATATTTATTTATATTCACAAATCCCGTCGGATACAAGCTGGTGGCGGGCAATAGAATGTAACTGGTAAGTGCATTTATAAGTATAGATACAGAATGGTAGAAAATTTATTACTGCGGTAGAATATTTACAGACATTATGTGCAACGAAATTACTACTCATTTTGCTAACTTTCTAACACGAGACTACAAAATCTGACTGGGAACTTATAAAATTCCAACAATAATCAACATTTTATTAACAAATTTTAACAGTGAATTATATTTTTTAATAAAACTAGGTTTGTAAATGTCACGGTATGCCTGTTTCATGTTGGTCTGTGGTTTGATAGTCTGTTTGTCTATGATGTTTGTGTACTTTTGAGTATTGAGGTTTTTCTAGGCGGGAAATTCAACCGAGGTGGTTCGAACAAAAATTTTCATTAAATATTTTATTGAAAATATTCGTTCTTTTTAGGTATTTTATAACTTACCTATCTACTAAACAATATAAAAATGGATGGCAACGAGGAGGAGCCAGCGGATGGTCCTAGTTTAAAGAGAGTGGCCAAGAGACCTCTTGGCGACAAACAACAAGAACCACAGGAAAGTACAAGCTACTTACCGTATTTTAAACCCTCGTATATAAGATTATATCCTGAAATCTCTACGAATACCGATTTTAAAGTGTTTGTAGAATCAGAAGACAAAAAAGATAGAATCGGTAATAAAAGCCCGATCTACCTGAACCATATTTTTACCACAGAGATAAAGGGTGTGGTGTCTCTACAAAGGGTAAACGCCACTAAACTAGTTGTTCATTTTAAACTAGCGAATACAGCGAATAACTTTTTGGCCAATTCTACCTTTTTAAACAAAAATATAAACTAAGAGCATTCATACCAGCAGACCTAACTGAGAGAACCGGAGTCATACGCTTCGTCCCTACAAACATTTCCAATAAAGAGCTGTACACGAAATTATCATCTTACTTTGAAATTATAGCAGTGCGACGGTTTACCAAGAAAGTAGGCCCGCAACGAGTGCCATTACAGACTGTTAGTTTAACATTCTTATCGAACACTCTACCTGATTCCGTATAATATGACTTGTTCTCCTATAGAGTCTTTGAATATATTCCCCCTTTACAACAATGTTACAAATGTTTAAAATTCAACCACTCTGCAAGAGTGTGTAACGGAAAACAGCGATACAGCAGCTGTGGGGGTGAACATCCTCTGCAAGAGTGTGTAACGGAAAACAGCGATGCAGCAGCTGTGGGGGTGAACATCTCTACACAGACTGTGACAAGCCAAATGAGCTTTGCTGCGCAAACTGCAGTGGACCTCATGTGGCAGTGTCCAAATCATGTCCAGTTAAAATTAATAAAATCTTAGAAAAACGTAATAAAATAACATATTCAAAAGTAACAGATGTAAAGAAATATCACCAGGACTTCCCCACAATTGCTGAATCCGCCAATAAAAAACAAATTATTAAAGATAGTTTTAATAAGAATACCATACACAATGTCTCTAAAGGACTTCCCCACAATTGCTGAATCCGCCAATAAAAAACAAATTATTAAAGATAGTTTTAATAAGAATACCATACACAATGTCTCTAAATCTAACTCTAATTCTAACATTAACCGTAGCTTAAGTTCTGTATCTAACTCTAATTAACCGTAGTATAACTTCTGTAAATACTGTACAATCCCCATCAAAAGAGATGAGTCCTAAAGACCAATTATTAAGTAACGCTGACTTAACTTCAGCAATTATTCGTATAATTTTAGATATTAGTAACAAGGTTGACACCACACCCAATTAATAATAAAACAATTAAAGAAATGTTACACAAACACCTTATCTAACTTTATGGATAATTACAACTCACAACAATCACACTTAAAAATAGCACAATATAATATACAAAGTGCATACAACAAAAAAACCCTTACTAATAGACTTTTTAAGACAAGAAAACATAGATATTTGCCTTTTAAATGAAACTTGGTTTAAAGATAGCAAATCATTTAGTATCCCAAATTACAATTTACACTTTTGCAATGCTAAGAATGAGCATGGAGGTGTTGCAATATTGATCAAACCTTACTTGAAATATAAACAGTTACACACTACTTTTTATGAGGAAATACAGAACATAGCTATTTCACTTTCAACTGAACTTGGAACACTTTCCATTTTATGTGTTTACTGTCCACCTAGTAGTAAACATATAAGACTGGATAGATTAAGAAATTTAAATAACTAATTGAATCAGGCGTTACATGGCGGAAATCCATTTTAAAAATCTATAATTATTTTTGTATTTAGCATTATCAAGACTGTTTGGCTGCCAAACAGTCTTGATAATGCCTCGTGTGTAGGCAAAACACGTGTCGACATCGTACGACATTCTAAAAAAGCGGAATATTGCAAAAATAACATTTAAAAACAAAAATAATTATAGATTTTTAAGAAATTTAATTAATTTATTACCAAAACCTATTTTTGTAAGTGGGGATTTTAATGCCCACCATATAGCCATGGGCTGTATAGCCACAAAAAGTCGTGGACTACAACTTTACGATATTATAGATGATTCTAATTTATGCATCCTTAATGATGGTAGGTACACTACACTTCCTTATCCATCTCGTAACCCATCAGCTATAGATGTCACCTTTACTAGTCCCTGTATCGCACCCTTGTCTGAATGGTCAGTTTATGACAATAATATGGGTAGTTATCATTTTCCCACAATCACTACTATATCACTTAATATTGATCAATACAAAATAAACCCACCCATTGAAAAATACCTATACAAGAAAACTGATTGGAAGAAATTTTGCGAACTTTCCAAAGAGTATTTCAGTGATATAACAGTAGATAGTGAGAACCCTTTAGAAACATACAACTCTTTTTGTGAACAACTTAGTTCCTTGAAAACTGTTTGCATACCAAAGTTTATCAGAACTTCCAACTACAAAACCAAACTACCTGCACCCTGGTGGAATGATAAGTGCAGACTGAGTGTCATGAACTCATATGAGGCATTAAAATATTATAGGAATAATCCCACTATTGAAAATTTTATAAGTTACAAAAGGTTAGATGCTCTTAAAAAACGAGTAATTGCTGAGGAAAAGAAAAATGGTTGGAATACTTTATGCAATAGTTTTAATAGAACTACACCTATAAGTACAATCTGGAAACAAATCAAAATGTTTAAACATAATCAGTCTTATTCAGATGAATTCATTGACGCCTTCTTAGATAAATTAACAGATAAAGGGCTAGTAGTCTCTAACTTACAAACATATTTCAACATGCATAATGATAATGAAAATACGAAATTTCTTCTAGAAATGAATTCATGAATTTCTTGTCTCTTTAAGTTCACGTAAGGATTCAAAACCCGGCTTAGATGAACTACCATATATACTAATTAAAAATCTACATAAATCGATTCAGATACTGTTTTTAGAAATACTTAATACCTTATGGCTTAAAAAATGTATTCCTGAGACATGGAAAACCCAGTGTGTGATTCCCATCCTTAAAACAGATAAACCTCCTGAGAATCCAGATTCATATCGACCAATCTCATTATCATCTTGCATGGGGAAAATATTTGAAACTATGATTAAAGCTAGGTTAGACTGGTTTGTTGAATCAAATAGTATCATTCCAGATATACAGTATGGCTTCAGACGAGGACGTAGTTGTGCTAACAGCTTTGTATCACTCATTTCAGATCTAATATATGCAAAAAATAGTAAATATAATGTCATATGTGCTTTCTTAGATGTACAAGGGGCATTTGATAGTGTTCAACCATCTATACTGATAAAAATTTTGACAGAACTTGGCATTCCAGGAATCTTGTGTAAATGGATATATGACTTTTTAAGTAATAGAACTTTATTCGTTAGACACAATAATATTATGCATGGCCCTAGAACTACATCAAAAGGCACGATGCAAGGAGCAGTATTATCTCCTTTACTCTATAATTTGTACACTAGTCAAATTTGTAAATATATAACTAATAATGAAGTCAAGATCCTTCAATTTGCTGATGATCTTGTAATATATTGCAAGCATAGAGATATTGATTTAGCAGCATGTATTTTGAATGATGCTCTAATGAAATTAAAAACATATTATAGTCTCCTTGATCTTAAAATAAATACAAGCAAAAGTACAGTTTTAAGTATTGGACCAGATGCTGTAAATTCAATATTTATAAAGTATGGGAATGAAATTATTCCACAAGTAAATAGACACAAATTTTTAGGTGTAATTATTGACAGTAATCTTTCATTTGAGCATCATATGAAGTACATAGCTCAAAATTCCTTAAAAAGCCTTAATATCCTTCGTTATCTAGCTGGAGTATCATGGGGGGCTGATCCTTAAACACTTAACAAATTTGTACATATCCATTGTTAGAAGTCATTTTGACTATAGTTGTTTAGCCTATATTAATAGTAACTTTGTAAATAGACTAGATATTATACAAAATAAGGCTCTTAGAATTATAACTGGTGCTATGTGCTCAACACCTATCAGAGCTATGGAAGTTGAAGCATCAATAATGCCACTTCAATTCCGTAGGTTACTCTTAGCTCAACGTTTTTGTATAAAATTGATATCCTCCAATGATCAATTAGTTATTAACAAAGTGTTGCCTTACCTTACTTATTTCAATGCTCCTGAAGTTTCTAGTCAGAATTCTCTTCAGCATCATTGTCGAGATCTCTCCCAAATTCTTCTGCAAGTCAAAAATAAATATCTCCAAATTTACACTAATTCTGTTTGGCCATGTTATTCTATTCAGTTCAATGTACTATATCAACAACTCAAAACAATTGATGCCTCTGTTTGTACTAATAAAGAACTCCTATATTTTTTAGACCACAATAGAGATTATTATAAAATGTACACTGATGGTAGCAAAGGAAATTCTCATGTTCGCAGTGCTATTTACGACCCTCAAATTAAATTTGTACAAAGTTTTACCCTAAACAACAAGTGTAGTGTCTTTTCTGCAGAGGCATATGCTGTTTTAAGGTCACTAAAACATATTTATCATTTAGATTCTTGTAAAAAGGTTCTTATCCTTACTGATTCACTTAGTGTAATTGAAAGCTTAAAAGGTGTAAATATTAGATGTAAATCAAACTATATTCTCTTTAAAATTAAATTAATCTTATTTCAACTTAGCTGTAAAGGAACAGAAACATTCTTTATGTGGGTTCCATCACATAAGGGAATAACTGGGAATGAAATTGTTGATGATGTTGCACGCAGAGCCGTTAATTGTATAGATTTAAGTACCAGTGTTAATATCCCATTCACAGATTGCTATAATGACATTAAGGAGAGTGTTACAGAGTTGTGGTACAGTTTTTGGAAAAAGGACCAAGACTATAAAGGCAAATGGTATGGAAGTATCCAAACAGACTTACCCACTAAGCCATGGTACTATGATCTCAAGATCGCAAGTCGAGATTTTATTACAATAATCAATAGACTCCGGTTCGGGCATAACGCCACACCCGCACATTTGGCCAGATTTAACATAGTGGAAGATCAAACATGCACTAGCTGTTACAAACAGCCCGGAACTTTAGAACATATAATTTATTCCTGTGAAAAATATAACCTTCAACGTTTGCTATTAGCCAGTGACATCAATGAATATGTCAAAAATAACGAGGCCCGCCAGCTTCACGTTCTACTTCAAAAGAAAAGCTGTTTTTTGCCGATATACAGATATATAAAGAACACTATTGGAAAAATATGAAACAGTCCTGTAGAGACTCAGATTCCTAAAGAAATGTTGTTAATCAATGCAGCATAAAACAAAAAAGTATCCAAATTATCCAAATGAAGATATGGCACAAAGGCCTAAGAAGCCATGCCATTAGCAATAATAAAAAAAAAACTCAAAGTAAGTCAATTTCCCTTATCAATTTACGACCCGACGAGTGTTGATAGATCAATATCTCATGGACGCCTTTTATGATAATTATAGGAGATGAAATAAAAATTATGTGTGTGTACCAGAGTACACAGGTAAGAAGACTATTTTAAAACTATAAAATTTCTCTCAATGACGACAAAGAAGTTTCATTTCAATAATAGGTTGTATGGCAAATATCACTAATTTATTTTAATATAATGTAGGTTTGTCTATGCATGTAACCACTATTATACATGATAAACGAATATAGGATATATTGTTATATTTAGGCAGCATGTAACAACTTATTTTTATTTAACAGTTTATGTACACACATATTTTATAAAGAAACAGTTATAAGAAAAAGAGTACAATGGCACAACAAAAGAGTATAATGCCCAATAAATGGTTAACGGGGAATTTTTGAATCTTTATGTGATGCCTGTCATGTGTGTGTGCGGATCTATCTAGTTTGAGATGAGTATTGTAAAATTATCTCATGGGTATCTTTTGGATAGGATATGATAATTAAAGTCTTTTGTGGTAAATAAAACAACAGTAATTTATATCATTCTATTTATTGAATTGCCTATGCATATAACCCTTATTTATTAAATAAAGGTTATTGGTAAGCACCTAAAGCATGCCTTCAATACACTTCCATTCTATATGCAGTTGCGAGATCTCACATGCAGAGCTGTGTAATTTGGTACTCAGTTTGGCTCCGCACTCACTCACTAACATTAAATTAGAAGCCATCTTCAGTGAATATTCTGAATCTTCTGAAAATATATTATTTTTGTTGGTTTTATTTATATTAAAATGAAATTTATCACTATTGTTGCAGGTTTTGATTATAAAGACGGCAACATGTACTTGCATCTTATCTTATCTTATCTTATCTTATCTTTTCCGGGGTCGGTAAATACCGTGGCACTGCGTCCCTTCCGGAACTATTGTACCACACCCCATCGCGTCACCCATCCCCCCAGCGCCTATGCAGCGCCTCCATGAACCTCAATATGTTCCCTAGGGGGATGTGCCTGTAATGTCCGGAGTCGGGTATGCTTGACCCAGAAGACTAATTCTTCTTGCACCAAGTGCCACACATTCGCACAGCAGGTGGTACATGGTTTCGCCAGCGTCCTCACAGGCCCTGCACGTCGGGTCTTCCGTGAGCCTCATCCTGTGGAGGTGCTGCCTCGTTGCGTAATGCCCTGTGAGCGCTCCAGTGATTCTTCGCAGCTGCTCCCTGGTATGTGTCCACAGTTTCTTGGACCATCCATCTCTGATGCTTCCCAGAAACATCTTTGCGTGTCTTAGACCTGTTGTCGACTGCCACTGGTTTTCATGTGCTTTAGTGGCTGCCTCCTTTAGTGTTCGTCTTATTACTCCATAATCGAGTCCGACGAACGGCTCCGGTCCAATGAACCCTTCCTCCGAGCCCTTATGTCCTGGCACCCAGACCAATTGGATCGTATTGCGTCTTCCCAGCCTATTTAGGCTTTCAATGCACTGCAATATCAATCCGGATTTCACTTCACATGATGTGAGCGCCTTGAGTGTAGCTTGGCTGTCACTCATAATATAGACTGTCTCATCAGTGACCCGTCTATCTAACATTTCTTGCATGCATGTCAGTATAGCATAGGTCTCCGCCTGGAAGACCGTTGCATACTTGCCCATGCTTTGACTAATATTGCAGTTGTCGCTGTGAACCCCTGCACCTGAGCCGGTTTCCATCTTGGATCCGTCCGTGAACCATATCTGGACATTTCTGTCCTGTGTCCGCATTCCACGCTCCCACTCCTCTCTCGTGGGGGTGTGCACACTATAGTTCTTTTTGAAGTTATAGACCGTCTGTATTCTATCTAGATTCATAGTCATAACCCCTTGCTCCTGTGTTGCCTCAAGCGCCATATGCCCGTAGTTCCGGCTTCGGCCTTCAGCTCCGAGCCTGTGAACGGCTTTCCTTGCCTCCAGCTCCACTCTGATGTGCAGTGGAGTAAGGTTTAGAAGTATCTCCATCGCCGCCGTAGGAGTGCTTTTGAAGGCTCTTGTCATAGCCATGCATGCCGTCCGCTGTAGCTTGTACAGGGTTCGTCTGCAGCTATCCTGTTTAGTCTTGGGCCACCTACTATACTCCCGTATGTTATTAGTGGCCGCACCATCATTGTGTAAATCCATTGGACCACTTTTGGTTGTAGTCCCCATGTCTTACCGTACGTGGAACGGCACATACCAAAGACTCTCATTGCTTTGGTGGTTGCTGTTTCCACATGTCGATTCCATGTTAGCTTATTATCTAGGATGACTCCTAGATACTTCGCTTCTGTGGACAAGCAAAGCTCTTCGTCATATAGTCTTAGCGTCTCCATTCCTGTTAGGGTTCGCCTCTTCGTGAAATTTACTATCACCGTTTTTTTGGGGTTAATTGATAGGTGGTTTTGTCCACACCATCCCTCGACTGTATCCAGTGCTTTTTGCATGATGTTTGAAATGACACTTAGTACTTTCCGTTGATTAGCATCACGATGTCGTCCGCGTAGCCAACTGTATGTAGTGGCCCTCTGTTAAGTCTCCCCAGCAGGTCATCTATCACCAGATACCATAATGTTGGGGATAGAACACCGCCCTGTGGGCAGCCTTTTGTGACTTGAACTTCCACTCGCTCCCCCAGTAACTCCGCGAGTATTGTTCTTCCTTTGAGCATCTTATCCATCCATACACAGATTGTGGATTCGATACCATGCCTTTCTGCCGCTGCCTTTATGGTTCCGAATGTGGTCCTGTCGAACGCTCCTTCCACATCCAGAAATGCAGCTAAGCATATTTCTTGATTACCCAGTGCCAACTCCGCCCTGCTCACCACGTGTAGTGCTGTTTCAGTTGACTTCCCTGGTTGGTATGCGCATTGCATTTTGTGAAGAGGATATTTCTTCAGTGCTTTCCCTCTAATGTGCTTATTAACTAGCTTTTCTAGTGTTTTGAGGAAAAACGATGTTAGACTAATCGGTCTGTACGATTTTGGATCTCCATAGTCCGCTTTGCCTGGTTTCGGCAAAAATATGACTTTTGCACGTCTCCAGCATTCTGGTGTGTAGCCAATGGCTATACACGCCCTGTATAGCCTACATACTACTACAAGTGTGGGTTTAGTATTGTTCGTGCTTTCTGTAGTAGAATCGGATATACGCCGTCTAGTCCTGGCGCTTTAAATGGTTGAAAGCTATTTATTGCCCATTTAACCCCGTTATGTTCTACTACTTTCTTGGCGGTCACCCAGTCCGCTTTTGTGGTACATCTTCTTTCCTTTTCACCACTAAAGCCTATTTCATTTGCTTGTGCGGTTATTGCCATTGAATCTGGAAAGTGTGTCCTGAGCATCACTCTCAGTGTTTCACTCCCAGTTTCCGTATATCTACCATTACAGTCCTTAATCGTAGTTAAATGTTTAGACCTTGTTATTGCCATTGCCTTGGTGAGACGCATGCTTTCCGGGATGCTGCTTATGTTTGCGCAGTGTTCCCTCCATGCCTTCCTTTTTGCCTTCCGTATGGCCTTGTTATACTCAGTGAGTTTCCTCGCATATTCCTCGAAGTTGTTCGATTTCTTTGCATGATTGAAGGCTGCCCTTTTAGCCTTCCGTAGTTTCGTCAGCTCGGTATTCCACAAAGGTGATTGTTTATCACCGATCTCTTTTTCGGGGCAGTTTTCAGACCACGAGTTGACAACGGCTTTTGTTACATGTTCCGCTACCATCTCGATGTCCAGTGTCGAACTTAAGTTCTCTTTGGGGTCCCCTAGCTCGGCTTTCAAATTGCTCTTGAAGGCCGGCCAATTGTTGTTCCTAGGGTTCCTCCTTTTGACTTTTGCCTGTTTGTACATCGTCCTGTAATTGTAACATATGTACCTGTGGTCCGAACTGGAGATTATGTCCGGCACGTGCCAGTCCACTATGCGTTTACTGGCCTGGTTTGTTGCTAGCGTGATGTCGATGACCTCCGCCCGTGTTTTCGTTACAAACGTTGGTTTGTTACCTGTATTTATAATTTGTAGGGATGAACTTACCAGATAATCCAGTAGGAGCTCCCCTCTGTCATTGCAGTCCGTGCTCCCCCATGTTACATGGTGAGCGTTGGTATCGCAGCCTATGATGAGATTTTTCATCTCCCGGCTGCAGTGTTCCACCAGGACCCTGAGTTCCCTTGAGATAGGGTCGTTGGCCTCGTAGGGGAGGTAGGCCGATGCTATTACTAGCGCTCCACCCCCCCCCCTCCCTTGATGTAAGACCTGCATGGTTGTCAGGTCCCTGAAACAGTAATTATACATAGGTATTGCATCAATTCCATTTCTGACATAGATGCATGTCCTAGCATTGTTGTCGCGACAGTAATAGTATATGTTATACCCCGTCGCGCCTAAGCCCCTAATCATCCCTTCATATAAGTAAGGTTCCTGAATTAGGGCAATGTCATATTTATTATTTTGCAGCTCGCGTGCAAGCACGGCAGTTGCTGCCTTACAGTGTTGTAAATTTATTTGTACAAACCTTATTGCATCCATGTTACTGGGTGCCCATTTCCTCCTCCTCGCTGTCCAGCTTGAGCTCCACCAAGCCCTCCAGTTCCCCAGCGTCTACCGGCGAGGGTAGACTCTCGAGATGGATCTCGAGAGTCTACCCTACCGTGGTGGGACCCCTCGAAGAGTCCGCTTATGTCCTCGATGCTGGACTGAGGCGATACTGTCGGCTACGGTGGTCCTGGCTCCGCCGCCGCCGCGTGGGTCGCTGGTGCAGCCATTGATGGTACCGTCGCTGATGTAGACGGCATCGGGTTTGTAGGTGCAGGTCCAGCTGCCGTGCTCTGCACCTCATTCCGCGTTTCCCTCCGCGGCGTGTCGTCAAGGAGCTTAAACTGGCTAGACGCCAGACCCCAGTTCAGCGTGTAGCCCGCTTCCTTGATGACCTTTGCTGAAGTGTGGTCCATCAGTACAATTCGGCGCGTGTTCTCCGCCGCCACCTCGGTCTGGACCACCTTCCACTCTTCAGTTTGCAGTTTTGGGTGGACCAGCTGAATCAGTCGCAGCACAGACGCCACCTCCGAGCCCTCCCACGTCCGCATTCGCATTCGGAGAAAGTTTATGTTTGGCAAGGGGTCAGGGGTGTCCTCCATGGCTCTAAATAGGTGGGCCTGGATCGCTCCCAACATTCCCTTCTCCAACATACACTGAGGGTGGTCTTCGTGGACTATGGCCATCCTGGTGCCAGTCAGGGCTTCCCTATAGGAGCCCTGCGTCTTTGCCCTTTTTGGGTCACTGGCTGGCACCCTGGTCTCATCACTTTCCTCCCTCTGCCTTTTCACAGTCGTGGAAGTCGAAGCGCCGCCACTCTGGATCGCAACCTGCCGATTCATCTTCCGGTTGTGACGCTTCAGGCTTCCCTTTCTGCCTCTGCTGGATCCCGCTGGACGTCCTTCCCCCGCTTCAGCCCCGTCAGCCCCGCTGGCAGTTCCCCTTGTGGAGCCCGTACCTGGCGGTGCTGACGGCGTCCTGGGGCAGGTTCCGTGCGCCCCAGCATCTTCCAGCCCGCCAGCCTCTGCTTTCCGACCCGCACCGTCACCGGACCCCACGGTGACACCCGCAGTTCCCCTTACGGAGCCCGTGCTTGGTGTCACTTCTGGAGCCCTGGAGACGGCACCAGCCGATGTTGAGCCTGCCCTAACTACCGGCTTTGTGGGCCGGCCTTTTACTCCCCCTACACTCCCTGTGCCGTTTCCCTCCAGACCTTTGCCGACCTTGCGGAATACATCAGCCAGGGCGGTTCCTGACACAGAGGAGCTAGGCTTGGAGCCTCTCCTAATCTTGGACACGCCGGCACCAGTATCAACCGGACCCTTGCCCCCCTTGCGGGAGACAGAGCACCAGGGTGATTCCGGCGTCGACGTGGACGGAATTTGCGCGCCTTGCGCCTTTGTCGCAGCCCCCGTAGAGACCTTGACCTTAGAATTCCCCTCGTGAGAGGGGCCAGGGTTTTCGTTGTATGTATTCAATCCATCCATAAAGGGGGGAAAAATGTTTCGCCAACTCGACTCCTCACCCTCCACGGAGCCCTCAAATGGGGATGCTCTCAAGCACCAAGGCTATCGAGTTGGTATAGCGCCCTTGAGTGAAGAGCCTGCTAGCTTTCAGAGCCCGAACGTAGATCCCCAACGATGTTGCTCACGCACGTTCCCCTTCCACTGCAGACCCTCATACCCCCGGACGCTCGCCTGATGGCCGTCTGACCGGACATCGCAGCCGATTGACCTTGATTGGCTAGATCAAGGTCTCCCGTGTAAGGTGAAATCCGGACCAAAGAGGTGTGTTGCCGTCAAGAGATATCGAACCGATCCCTTGCAGACTCAACCTCCAGGATTCCTTCATCCCCCCGTACGGGTCCCTGCGCACGGCACAAACACGCAGTAGGTCATTACTGTTCACCATCTTATTATTTTGATGATGGACACCCGGGGACATGACCTCTCCATCACCCAAGATACGCGCCTGATGTTTTAGTTACGTCTATTTCATAAGGAATTAGACCAATAACGGAGCGGCAACCACGAGAAGGATAACCATCAGACTTGCCTTGGGGATCTACACGACTGTTGCGCTCTCCCCCAAGACCAACGCCCCCTCATCCCCTCTGAAGGAGATGGATGAGGTAGCCAGGACCCTCTTTGTCCCAGAAGCCTGCCAAGGGCGCGGATAAAGAAGTCCCTGGCCGCCCCATGTACTTGCATCAGTCAACTCCATCGTCTTGCCTCTTACAAAATGGTCTTCCAAATAAAGTTCTAGCATAAACCTTGCAATAGAGTTTGTCACTACAATATCCGGCGGCAAACCTGTAAAACGACAACACTTTGAAGTATTTCTGTATATAAGTGTAAAGTAAATTGTTTATTGTGTTCATCGGTAAATGAAAGAAACAAATACATATATTTATACAGTCATGTCTTTTTCTATATATAGAGGTATATACCCTACACCTACAGTATGGTGTATCTCACTGGTGAGTGGGATTAAGTCCTAAATAATTGGTGGTGAGCTTGTTGCTGTGTTAAAATAGACCAAAGGCAAAACATGCTAGTGTAATATGGAAAAACTTGTAAATAGAAGTAATATAAATGATCACACAACACATCTCAAGTCTGACTATAGATGAGATGTCTATGCAGTGTTTATTTACAGAACACAGCAATACATTATGAATAGGAATATTTTGTTAAAGAAGTTAGATTTTGATTTAGACTGTATTAACCTTGAATTGTTAAAGGGATCCGCCATGTCTTGGTACGATGGAGTTTCATTGAAATCGACTTTTTATGGGATCCGCCATGATTTGGTACGATGGAGTTTCATTGAAATAGACTTTTAATGGTACTTTATTATCATAAACTATCACTATAGTGTTGTTGGTAAAAACAACTTTCTAGGTTACAAAAACAAATTGAATATATCACTTAAAAACTGCCATTGTTGCTTTGAGTAATGATAATTATTTAAATATCGCTATATTTCACAGAATCACTGAATTTTAGTACCTTGATTAGTAGAAGCGCTCGTGGCCTCGCGGTCTCAGTGTTCTGTAAACGATCATTGAGTTATGCAACTTTCGCTATGGCTGATTCCTGGCTGATGGGTGACCACTTTGTGGCATTTACATTTGCGAGCGTTTCCGTGCTTCGGAAGGCACGTTAAGCCGTTGGTCCCGGTTGCCAGTAAAGTGGCAGTCGTTAAGCCTGGTTGAAGGCCTTATGGGCGGCTTGAAAATTTCAACAGCAGGTAGCCACAACCTGCGTCTGTCTATTTCAACACGGCAATGGGCTCACCACCTATTACGTGGGACAGGAATCCACACGGTGAAAAGTGGGCATATAATATGCCTCTGCCACCCCTTCGGGGATAAGGCGTGATGGATATTTATTTAATTAGTACTTTAACGATTATTTATTGTGCAGTGAAAAGCGTTCCGCTGGCATATAGTTCTCCGGGAGAACTCGAATATCGATGACATTAGCGCAGTAGAAGATTCGGATCCGATGTTTGTGAATTGCGTTTATGCTTCCTAGACGAATATTTCCTCGCCCAATCCGATATCCGCTGTATCCGAGGTTTGTGAATAGCCTAGCTGATCAACTTAGAGGTAACCATTCCGTAAATGCGAAAGAGAAAAGAGATTTATTGAAAAATTACTTTATGACAAACGGAAGTGTACCGTGGCAGTTTAACAGAATTTCTTTAATTATATTTGATATTATACTACTAAAAATAAATAAATATTGTAGGTACTTACTGTTGTTTTTTTTGTATTGATACATTTCATAAATAAGCGTCCATTTCTTCGAACCATATCACTTTTAGAGTATAGACATTTCCACCAGCGCCTGATTATGTGAACATTTTTATTGTATCCAGTTCTAAGTAGTAAGTTGCCCTCAAGTATTTAATTTTATTTTAGACGTCGGTATAACCAAATCTTTCTAAATTCATTTCTTGTGCAATATTCTGCAATGCTGTTGCAAGCATTTCTTTATTTCTATAACTATGGGATTTAAGATTCCACAGGCATTCATTATCTCGGTACAGTTGAACTAGTTTTAAGTTTTCCGTGTCGCTCAGTTTTCGCGTCATTTTGTGATGCGGTGCGAGGAAGCGTGGTCACAATACAACAGAGCGGCAGCGACTGATTTGGGCTTACACGCCGTCAGTTGCACTGGCGCGGCTGGCGGGGGAGCGATCTGACGCCGAAAATATTGAAGCGCGAATATTGAAGTCAGTACTGACGCGACACTACTGTACTGACTTGAAATCAATTTACACTATGGCAGTGCCAGGTCAGCACTGACTCAGTGCTGACCTGGCACTGAGTCAGTAACTGACGTCAGTTACTGACTCAATGTAAATCTGCCTTTATCTACCATAAAACAAATATACATATATACATTACCATAAAACATGAATTAAAACTATTTATTGGGCAAAACCTTTTTGTATCACGTACCTACGTAATGATATGACTCCTATTTTTGTCTAATAGATATGAGTGTAAGAATTTCAAACATTTTACTTGCCACTTCTTCGTTTTTCTTACTTCATTATAATGTGAATAATTTATTTTCGATTTTAGTGTCAAGTGAACTCTACTGTGCCTGAGGCCAAGTAACCAATAACCATCCTGACGCTATTCAGCCCAAGAAAAGATTACTGGAGGAATTGACTGATTTTTTAAATACAATCACAAAAAAAAAAGACTTAAAGTAAGTAATTTTCCCTTATCGATTTACGACCTTTCCCTTACCAATTTACTCACATATCATATACGTTATGCATTATGGTCTACAACCCCATTTAAACCCAATTTTACAAATAGATTTATGCAGATTGCTGTGTCATGGATCTATGAGCCAAATCCATTCTGCACTTTGAGCTGAGCCAAGTGTTGATAGATCAATATCTCATGGCCGCCCTTTATAATTATAGGAGATGAAATAAAAATTATGTGTGTGTACCAGAGTACACAGGTAAGAAGTGAAACTACTTTACGTCATTTTTTACAGCTATAAAATTTCTCTCAGCGTCGATAAAGAAGTTTCACTTCAATAATAGGTTGTATGGCAAATAATCTCACTGTAATTTATTTCAACATTACTATTATATTATATTAGGTTTGCCTATGCATGTAGCCACTATAATACATGATATAGGATATATTAATATATTTAGGAAGCATATAATAACTTAGCCCATTACATGGGTAACTTTATGTGATGCCTGTCATGTGTGTGTGCACATCTATCTAGAGAGTCAAATATGTACAGCGCTTTGAGATGAGTATTGTAAAATTATCTCATGGGTATCTTTTGTATAGGATATGAAAATTAAATCTTTTGTGGTAAATAACAACAGTAATTTATATCATTCTATTTATTGAATTGCCTATGCATGTAACCCCTATTTATTAAATGAAGGTTATTGGTAAGCACCTAAAGCATGCCTTCAATACACTTCCATTCTATATGCAGTTGTGAGATCTCACATGCAGAGCTGTGTAATTTGGTACACAGTTTGGCTCCGCACTCACTCATCATCATCCGAGCGTCTGTCCCAGTTGCGTCTCGCGACGCCCGGGGTCCGCTTTCCTACATTTTCTCCTCCACTTCGCACGGTCTTCGGCATCCCCTGTAGTGAGACCATTGGCACGCATCTCACTAACATTAAATTTTAAGCCATCCTTAGTGAATATTCTAAAAATATATTATTTTTGTTGGTTTCACTATTGTTGCAGGTTTTGATTATCAAGACGGCAACATGTACTAGCATCAGTCAACTTGCCTCTTACAAGAGTGGTCTTTCCATTAAACACATCCCATGTGCTACCATAAACCTTGCAATAGAGTTAGTAAGTAACTACAATATCCTGCGGCAAACCTGTAAAATGACAACACTTTGAAGTATTTCTGTATATAAGTGTTTATTGTGTTCATCAATAAATGAAAGAAACAAATACATATATTTATACAGTCATGCCTTTTTCTATATATAGAGGTATATAAATATACCCTACACCTACATTATAGTGTATCCCACTGGTGAGTGGGATTAAGTCCCAAATAATTGGTGGTGAGCTTGTTGCTATGTTAAAATAGACCAACAGCATAACATGCTAATGTAATATGGAAACACTTGTAAATAGATGTAATATAAATGATCACCACAAAGACTGAAAAGTCGAAACAACTTTGTGAAATGTGTGCCTCCTCTCTGTGACGATAACCGGTCAAGAGAGAGATGTAGACTGTGGCGAGAGGGTTCCGCTCTTCCCAGCCCGTTTGTCCCATTATCTGAGAGCCTACCGCCTGGACATGATTTACCATGGCCGATCTGGAAGTCTTTAAATAGACTCCGAACACAGATCGGCCGGAGTAAGGAGAACCTGTTTAGGTGGGGCTTCTCGGATGGCTTGAATCTGGAGTGCATATGTGGGGCTGTCCCCCAGACAATGAAGCATCTGATGTCTTGTTCTGCATGCCCTTCCAACTGCACACAGGAGGACCTAATGAATGTTACTGAAAATGCTGTTCTTGTAGCTAAGTTTTAGGCCGAAACAATTTAGGTTTGTTAGCGATACGAAAAGAAGAAGAATGATCACACATCTCAAGCCTGACTATAGTTGAGATGTCTATGCAGTCATCATTTACAGAACACAGCAACACATTAAGAATAATAATATTTTGTTGGAGAAGTTAGATTTAGAGTTAGACTGTATGAAGCTTGGATTGTAGAAGGGATCCGCCATGTCTTGGTACGAAGGAGTGTCATTGAAATCGACTTTTTATGGTACTTCATTATCATAAACTATCACTGTAGTGTTGTTGGTAAAAACAACTTTCTAGGTTACAAAAACAAATCGAATATATCACTAACAGACGGCTATTGTTGCTTTGGGTAATGATAATTATTCAAATATCGCTATATTTCACAGAATCATTGAATTTCGGGAACTTATCTAGTACTTTAACGATTGTTTATTGTGCAGTGAAAAGCGTTCCTCTAGCAAATAGTTCTTCGGACAGAACTCGAATATCGTAATCCGTATCAGCTGTTTCCGAGGTTTGTGTATAGCCTAGCAGACTATTCGCGGGAACAGTGACAAGTGCGGACGCTTGCTGTACTCGTTTATTATTTTCTAAAACTAGTGAATTATTTTTTTTTATGTGCGGGAGTGGTGGTTTCTTGGACATAAAAGTTATGTTAACGTGCTATAGCAAAAGGTGAAAGACAATGAAATATATGCAGTGAAATGCTATTTTCTCTCTTGCCGCGTAAAGTCTAGGACTGAGGACTCAACAGGACTGACAAAGACTGAACAGGACTAAATTAGATGATAAGATTGAAGAAATATGATATAAAAAATAATATTTTGCTAAAAGGTCTTCGTAACCAGGCCATAAAATAATTTATATAAAAAAAATTCAACGGGATGGGACAAAATCAAAGTTATCGCTGGTGATTTACTTCGGGAACTGGATTTCAGCGAAAACATCAACGATTTGTCCGCCAAAAAAGCTCTGATGGTTCCGTTCATTAACTCTAAAATATGTGTTTGCTAGGTATATGATAAAAGGGTGTAGGTACTAGTCTAGGCTTCACAATAAATTATTTATTGACAAAAACGAGTGAAAATGTTGATAATTTTATTCGGTAATTGGTTAGGGAGGGGGGAGGGGTTCCACTCTTTTGTTGCTTCAAGGCATCCATACCTTTAAATCCGGTCGTTTTAGGCTAGTTTAATGTAGTAGGTATGGTATGTATTTAGATATGTAAATATATAAATAATTTGGTAAACAAACCAAATCGATGTTTTGTTGTTGTTCATTCATCCATTCACTGAAATCCATTCACGATATCCAGACTCCAGTCTGGATATAATGAATGGATTTCCTTGGTTATGTTTCTGCGCCGTCTGGCATGGCATCGCGCATCGCTACGAGACTAGTATACCTGCCTGCCCATACCCTCCTGTTCATAACGGGTTTGTTTCTATTTGGTGGCAGCAGCTGCGCTTTGCTTGCAAAACGATCGCTGGTATCGTGTACCTGAACCAGGTAATAACAAAAGCAACAGGTCGTTTCTCCGGGCAAGGGGAGTGCGGTCGCTGCCGTGACGTGCGTGCTGCGCCGAACCAATCGCGTAACGAAACGAACGAAACGCAACAGTTTCGTTTTAAACTTCGGGGTGAGAGCACGTCGGCGCTCATGTCCGCGCGGGTGTTAAACCGCGGTAAATTGTGATAATATCGCACGAGATTATGTGCGCGAACGCAGTCAGTGTTAATTTCTTTACACATTGCCGGTTGTGACAGTGCCAATGTCTCCCAGTTTAGAAGGCATTATGTTCAACAGAAACGCAAATCTCTCGGCGCGGCGACCGTTGTTGGCGGAACCGCAAAAGCCTCTAATGGTCCCTCCACGCGCACCTCCCCGCGATACAGGCCTACATAGAACCTTGCCCACGACGAGGAATCTGCCTACAGATAATCCATATGCATACCGACCAGATTTTTGGAAACCATCGAACGTCGAACTCGAAAGGCGACTTCAGGAAGCAAGGGCACGTGAGAAAGTAGGATACTTTCAAGACAAAATAACTCCCGATTTAAATTTAGACCGCAGGGAAGCGGAACTAGTGTTTAGGTTCGAACCGCAGGCGTCAGATGCTTACCTTTCGAATCAGTACCGTGCTCCGGTTGTGCATTATGCTAAGCCCGCAACTCCTGTAAATGGGTTCGCTGGCCATGTGCCTGACAGGGACGGTCCCTTCGTGTTCGGAGTGCATAGTCCCAGCCAGTTCCCGATATCGCGGCGGGATGACGACGATTACGACTATTCGGAAGTCACAGAAGAGAATGGAAACCGTACAGTGATGCGCGATGATGTGTCTGAAGAATTTAATTGTTGTGATAAAGTGAACGAGTGGGCGGTGAGGGATAAGAAATCCAAACGAACTTTGAATCGGATGTTTCAAGTTAGGGATAGAAGGAAGGTGAAAGGTGGAAAGAAGGAGAAGATTAAGTGTGTGTTGATAGGTGACGGAGCTGTAGGGAAGAGTTCGTTGATAGCTGCATATGCACAAAACAAATTCAGGGAAGAATATGAACCTACAGCATACGACACATTTAACGGTAAGTTTAAAAACAAACACTTTTTTTATATTCAGACAAAGACAGAGCTATGCGGTAAAGGCGGATTCCGTAAGTATCTGATTTAACGTGACTTATCGCAAACGGCCCTGATTTGTATAGATTAATTAATAATACTTCTATAGTTATCATTTCAAGAACAATTACTATCGATAAGTGCATTTAGGTAGTTTCAAACCTACATAGATAATGAGTATTGTTATTATTGGTGGCGCCGTTTAACAATTACTTGAAGATAAGATGTAAACACGCATTCTAAAATCGTAGAGTATGGAAATTGGAAAATCTTTTGCTATGTCTAAAAAAGGGTACTGTCCACCAAAATTAATAATTAGATAGGTTAAGCTATTTTTTGCAGTGCCAATGTCAAATCGACCGAGTTCTTTTTTCTCTGGATCGTGCCTCTTACCTTTAAGCCACAGCCTACTGACTAGAGGTGTACCCGAGAGTAATTCAATAAAGTAATTCAATCATAATATATCTTACAGCTGTTTATTATGCAATAGATAACCAATATTCCTGATATTAAGTTGGTACACAGCAGAAGTCACCGACACTTCCAGATCTCTGTTGGCTTATCAACAAAAGAAACTTGTTTTAAACATACGCAGTAATAACACAGTGGTCGGTTTCTTATTTTAAATTCCTGTTACGCTTTCTCATTTCAATTTATAACTGGCCAGTCCAAAACATTTATTTTTCAGTTACGTAGGTACCTTATTTAAATTGTATCAATGTAGTTTATGGCATTCTCAACAGTTACATGGTAATAAAACAAAAAAAACAGTTAGATGGTCTTAAGCATTCAAACGTTCCCTCAGTTGGGTTCAGTTGATTTACTATGAAACTATTTTGTTCTATGTTATTTTCCTTGCTTTTTCCCCCTTTTTTATGATATATGAATAAAAATATGTCTAAATGCAATTGAATTAAAAAAAAATGAATTTCAATTTGACACAATCAATCTAAAATTTGTGTTATGTTCAAATATTTATTGTCTTTTAAATACGATATAGTGTAAAAAGAATTGTTTGGATTTTTACCGAATGTGCAATGCGTGAATGCGTGAATATTCCCGCAACCATGCTGTAAAATGCAGACAAATTATAAAAGTATAGCACTTGACTCTTTTTCCGTGTTGTTCTATAACTATACATTATCACTACATATTATAAAACAAAGTCGCTTTTCGCTGTCTGTCCCTATGTATGCTTAGAAAATTTAAAACTACGAAACGAATTACGATGCGGTTTTTATTAATAGTTAGAGTGATTCTCATAGAAGGTTTTTATGTATAATTTGTTAAGTTTTTGTATACATTGACCAAATTATACCAATATTTGTTGGGGATGTCGGAAAAAATAAGCCGTCTGGGAGCTTCCAACAAGAACGCTGCCTAAACCCTTTGAGATATAACAAAATAATGTACTGTGCAATTGTGTGTATCTAATGTAGGTCTACAAAAAAGTCCGCGACAATATATGTCTATCTTATAAGAATAACATACTATATCCGTTTTAATACTTTAAAAAACCATCAATTATAAAGTGGTTATTTGAAGGCTATTTACACAAATATGCTATTAGTCCTTATCTTTTTTCCATGTTAGTTGGCTTCAGCATTTCATGAAGATTATTTTGTCCCTTTGCACCTTGCAAATTAAATTAATATCTGACGAGTTATCGCAAATTGAAAATAAAACGCAAAGAAAATAATTTCGTGTAACCATAATTCGACCGGGCGGGCCGGGCGTGCCGGGCGGGCCGTGCGGGCGGATCAATGAATTTGGAAAATGTTTATACATTATTGTGAATGTGAAATTAATAAACAACGAGATTAAATGGGTGCCACTGGGTTCGAAGTATGTCACGGGCGAAGCCGGGCGGGACAGCTAGTATATCTATATAATATGATAGCCGGAACAATATTATGTTTTTTCATCGACATCTGAAGCTGCACACGCCTTACAACGCGGTCGAGTTTCTTAGAAAACACCGCTAGTAACTCACTAAAGTGCATCGGTAACATTTACCAGATAACTTTGTTTAACAAAATCTAAAAATCATTAAACTCAGTTCACGATATTTAGAAATTCAACGAAATAAGCTGTTTTCTACTGCGCGTAAATTTAAATTCCATGTTTTGAACAACCGTCCCTTCATTCTCATCTTATGTCGCATTCGTAACACTTACTTCGAAACCCAGGGTCCGCTTTTGTGCTGTTCGGTACCCATTTCTCGCGATTAAAGCATCCCAGGGGGCCGAGTCTGCTCTTTCAATCGTATCTAAATAGAATCGAAATCGTCACTCAATAGAAAACCACCGTACAATTTTGACAACTTTTCGTAGTCTACAACTAAGTTTTCGTAGTATTACAATCGTACAAGTATTACAGTAGACCGATAGAAGTCTATTGGAGTACCCAATAGACTTCTATCGGTCGGCCAATAGGTTTCTACTAACACGTACCGCGCCGTTTCTACTAACATTTTGACAGCTATAAACAAGCGATTTTATTAGTTCTATTCTACGGCTTGTCTATAGTAGACTCGGCCCCCAGATTGTGAGACTATTTGCAAGGATGCCTCTTCCGCTAACCCAGATACTTTTTTCCTTTTAGGCTCAATGGCGGTTATAACAAAACCTTACCATACAGACGACAATCGTGTATTTATCCGCACGTGAACGCATGCTCAAATACGTCATATATAATATATATAATGTCTCTTGGTTTCAAAATCTCAAACTTTAAGCCGTGTGTAATATTTCATTCGTTACTAGGAGCAGTGTGATTTGGTTCAATAACCAAATTTTCCACTCCGATTGAGTAAAATGTCGTCGTATTTTACTTACATAATGTCGGTTCGTACCAAGCCTATAAACGTGACTAGCACTACTGATAACTATCTTTCACGAGAAATATAGCATCTGTAAAAAAAAAAGATCTTGAAAGTCTAGAGTTTAAAAGCGATTCAATATAATATCAAATACTTAAGGTCCTCTGCAAAACATGAATTTTTTTTTAATAATTATTTAATGGCCTGGTTTCTAAGACCTTTTAGCCAAATCTTATTTTTTATATCATATTTCTTCAATCTTATCATCTAATTAGTCCTGTCCAGTCGAAGTCGTGTCCTCATTGTCCGTCCTGGTCCTTGCCCTCAGTATAATGGTGATTCTTATACTAAGGTTGTCAGTGGACGTTTCGCGGCAAAAGAGAAAATAGCATTTCACTGCATATATATCATTGTCTTTCACTATAGCAATTTTAACACAACTTTTATGTCCAAGAAACCACCACTCCCGCACATAAAACAAGATAAATGCACTAGTTTTAGAAAATAATTAATAGCAAGCGTCCGCACTTGTCACTCTTCCCGCCAAATGCCTCGCAAAACATGAATGATCATATATGAACACAGATCTTAATTGAAGTACGGGCTAATTTGTACAATATTATGACGTGTATTTGTAACTGCATTGTAAATGTGTGTGTGTATATGTCACAATTTCATGTCATTTCCTCATCATTGAAGCGATCACTGCGTTAAGCAAATTTCGCTATGATGGTCACGGATAGGTGACCACTTTGTGGCATTTACATTTGCGAGCGTTTCCGTGCTTCGGAACGCACGTTAAGCCGTTGGTACTGGTGCCATTAACATGGCAGTCGTTAAGTTAAAGGCGGCTTGAATAATTTTAAAAGTAGGTAACCACAACCTGCGTCTATCTATTTCAACACGGCAATGGGCTCAGCAACCATTACGTGAGACAGGAACATGGTGAAAAGTGGGCATATAAATTTTCCCTTCCCCCCTCGGGAATAAGGCGTGATAGATAAATAACCATGATAAGTCGAGGCTACGCCTTTTTACATTTATGTGAATTGACACTAAGAAATCATTTTACAGTTAAACATTAAACAAACTGTTATCGATAAACACGAAAATTATTTTGAAGAATCTAGTTATCGACACTGAATAATTTTCGTAGAACAAATTCGTATTCTATGATGGGTTTGCAAAAGACACGGTTTTACAACGAAAATCAAATATGGATACCTATTTATTTTATCACTTGACTGATAATTGAACTGGTAGGTAGAGGATGTTACAAGGAGGAAGTACTATCTTTTCAAAATCATGAAACGCACTAGGTTGGAGAATGCTAGTGCAAACATTTACAGGGTCGGGAGCCCGAGTGCTGCACCTCTGGTGTTGCAAACGTCCATAGGCTTCGGTGGCCACTTCCTATCAGGTGAGCCGTATGATTGAATATATATAAAAAAAAAATCTAATTTCTCGAAAAATCGAGCAGAAAACCCCATTCTTATAGCTTATCAAAGTGCAAATTTCGTATTCTTATTGCGTTTGCGGTCGTCAACATAATTATTTGTGACTCTTTTGTCCACCTATAAAGACCTCTAACGTGCTTAGAATTAATAAAGAGCCTACCTTTCCTAATTGAGTTAAACTTGTGATTATGACAGATTAACAACTAATGCAAGAATTAAGTACCTACTCGTACCTTGGTATCTAAACTAAGTATTTTACATTCAAAGAACTGTTCGAAGTTTAATTCTCTCAGCTTAACTTGCCTGCTGAAGCTCGATAATATACTCTACAAGCTGTCATCTACCTCAGGATAGACCGTAACCTGAGTAAATTGCTTAATACAGTGATTCTAAACAATCTTGTTGACCTACATCTGACCGCTTTCTTTCTCGCTCAATTAAATGAAGATTTTAAGTAACAGAAAAGGATAGAAGCATAGAAAAGAGCGATTCGGTGCAGTCAGAGTCACCTATCTCTCAACCCTTAAAGAACACTGAGTAAGAGCGGAGCCAAGACCTTTAAGTCGAGTGCAGCCTTTCGAATTGATTGATGTGTGATAAGAAACCGTCACATAGTAGACCCCGGATTCCTATTTAATATTTTACTTAGGGTTCTTTTTTGCAAAACTGCTCTTTGACCTCTTAAATTGTCTTGAGCACACAGATATTGGCGGGGCTTTTGCTTTCTCAAATTCAGATGGAATGCTTAATTAAATTGTCATGAGGATCTTAAGGTATTTTAAAAAAGAAAAAAAAAGAACTGGTTGGTACTCTCCATGAACACGGTTTTTGACCCTGTTTAATATGTAGAGAGCATTACCGAGACCAATTAAACGTTACACTACCTTCGGGATCTGAATACAGAGTGGAGCAAACAGTTGATATTAATTAATCAAAAGGCTGAATGTAATGAAAGCTGGTGCCAAAAAGTGTTGTTATAAAAAGTGATAACCTAACCTATGGACGTTTGCAACACTAGAGGTAGACTGCGAAGTGTGTGCGGGAAATTGATGTTTTTTTTTTTTCAAAACTAGTGCATAATTCGTGTTATATTAAATACTCTTAGACCAAAGTTACGTTAATGTGCAATAGTGGTTTTAACTTAGTAAAATACGATTTTTCATGTTACATCAGAAACGCACAGAAACTTTAGTAACGTTTCCACTTAAGCCGAAGACTTAAGACACTTTTAAGGCTTAGAAAAATTTATACAAAAGTAATATTTGGCTTCAAGATTTTCTCAACCAAGTCATAAACAAAATAAAGAAATTTCGCACTGCTAACCCTACATTACATAGAGAAATCTACTTTTAGACTACAATCGCTCATGTTGACAGGCAGCGTTTCTCCGCTTTTAGCGAATCTCGATTATTATGAATAGAATTAATCTATTATAGATAACATTTTGCTTACCATGTTCACAAGATTGATTGTCGCCGCGTAGTAAAATGGTTTACAATACCTGATTTTATTTTTAGTAGTAGCTCGAGTAGCTCTTAAAAAATACTATAAATCAGGTATTGTAAACGATTTTACTAGGTACGGGCAGAAACTCTAAGTAAGACGCCGTCTTTGAACCCCGAAAATATTTAAAATACTTCATATAATCTCTTATTATTTTCGCAAACTGTTCTGACTGTTGTTACAGTTATTTTAGACGCAAAAAAAAACTTTACAAATTATTTATTGTCTCAATAGTCACTACTTCACAATTGTTCGCCATGTTTGTTTTACAAACTAAATAAAGTGTTTGTATCAATTGTCGATGTAACAATGAAATTATAAAAGGCACCCTTTTGACGGCACTTTCGGGACTAGAATTTACCTTTGAAATTATGTACTGTATAGCGAGGTTTGTAATTTATTTGAAAGGTTTGAAACAAAGATAAAAAATGAGATGTTGTCAATGTTATAGGGAGCATTGGAGCATTGCATCTTTTTTTTTTACATTTGCGAGATGCGATTTATTCCGTTCTAATACCAACACACTAATACCACTGGTATTTATTAGAAGTCAATAGTTATTTAATATTGCAAACGAATACCACTTTTTAAATTATCTAAATTCGTTAGCAATTAATATAGATAATTTAAAATCAGATTTATTAAAAAATACAGTCAGCTCAGTCAAACCTAATCAAATTAAATTTTAATTCTAATATTTCTGGGTTTCAGGTGTGATCGTAATATCATGCCAAAGCTTTTCAAATTCATTCGATTCCAATATATTTGCAAAAAGTAATTTGTTATTAGATATGTAGACAGGCCCCTCTCCGGACCCCAAGCCTCCGGGATGTGGAGGCTGAAAATCCTGATACCTCCTGATACCCCATTTACACTCTCGCACGAGCCACGAGACGAGCTGGGAGACGAGCCGCGACCTCGATAAAAATGTACCATAATACTGTGTTTACACTCGCGGCTCGTCTCGCAGCTCGTCTCGTGGCTCCCGCGAGAGTCATTTACACTCTCGCGGGAGCCACGAGTATGAGCATGCTATGATCTGTAATTACAGAATGTCCACGCACAAACTCGCAACAAGATCCTGCCTTGTCGTTCTGCCAAACAAAAAAAAACATATTTTCTTCAAAAAGGTTTTATAATAATTTATATACAAAGCATTTTACTGACTGTACCTAATATTGTCGAGCTTGAGATGATATTAGTTTGAACAATGGTATTCGTTGGGAAAGGCAAATAAATAGAAGTTCAAACAAATACTAGTGGTATTCGTTTTTGGTTTTAGAATGAAATACTGAAATCGTTTAAAAAAATAAAATTGATGAAATCGCGCTGTGAATCAATATAAGTTTTAATTTTAAGCTATAAGGGCATTCATTGTACTGCTATTTTGAATGAAATATTATAATTTTAATACCACATTGACGTCAAACAATCATTATCATTATTCAATGACATTATGTGTTAAGAACTTTGTTAAAGTTGTTGTAATAAAATGGAGCAAACATTAACCATAACTTGATCTGTTACACACATTATTACAGCTTGTTATAAGAAGATTACATCTATTACTCATCACTTTATCCGACGTCAAACGGTGTCCGAAATAGGCTATATTGAAAGGAGTGACCATTTTTATGACTCAGACACTAATGAAAATTTTTTTTTATAAGGAACGTGTAATCTAAGACATTATTTCAAAGAAATGTTACGTAAATTCTACTAACCTAAAGGGAAATAAAAAAGGTTAGTTGTGCTGTTTGTTTCCTTGTTATACATACTTAGAAATGAATTACACGTGCACACTTTGCAAATAGTTTTCATGATCCCACATTATAGGGGGCAAGTCTATAGCTGTTACCGGGGATAGAAACAATATAACACCATTATGTAATTAAAACCAATATTCAAAAACCTATTTAAAATTTCACATTTATACAATTCTAGTAACATAACGCTCCTTTTAAAGAATCTATTTTTAGTCTAAAACTAAACAAATTATCCAGAAAGTCAATTGGAGTAGACTTTCTCATAAAGACAGCTCGTGGGTACACTTCTTTGTAGTTGTACAAAAACCTTACACGGCAATGGGCTCATCACCTGTTACATGGAACAAAATGCATACGGTGAAATGTGGGCGTGTAGTATACCTCTGCCTACCCTTCGGGTTTAAAGGCGGGACAATATGTATGTACAAAAACCATCCAATACCTAATACATTATAGTTGCCACAGTGCAAAAATGCTGACTTTTGAGAACAGCGGCGAGCCGGCAATGTAACGTAACCTAATCAATGTTACGTTAAAGACATGAAGACGACTCCTCGTTTACTATTTCTATCGACGCGAGAGTATCGCTATCAGTTGGTCTTTTATATAAAACAGTTTCGTTAGTAATACCAAAGATTACAAAACCTAGCGAACTATTGGCACAATCGTTTTGTTTTTAATTGCCATGTCAAATGTATCTGATATTTTACGAAAAGGTCTTTTCAGGGTAGGCACGGTCGATGCCTCGATGCCACTGTCGATGAGTTTGGTCAAATGCTAACGACTTGTTAATTAAATATAATTGAGTATGACATAATGATTGACTCACTGTTGCAAAATATACTAATGCCCAGTGGCAATATTTACCTAACTTGATAAACTGTGGTTAAGTTATAACTATATAACTGGATTATCGGTATGCTAATTATTTAGCTATAAACGAACTGACTATAGGTCTGAGCGCTGCAACTTCAGAGCGCTGTAAGACGACGTATAGTACTGATTTATCAAATTTACGCCGTTTGCTTTGTTGTTGAGTGTCAGCCCGCCATTTTATTTCTCCAACACTTAACACAGTAGTGAGAGAGTGTAGTTTAACTACATTTTCTACAGAAATATACTTAATTACCTTCAAAAGAAAGTATTGGCAGTTGGTACACTTGCAATACACGGCAATATGAATGGAAGTAACAATAATTTTCCGCGTCAACAGCGACCATAGTTTACTGTAAATGTACGTTGTGACTTTGTCAGTTATGATGGTGGCGATACCTGGAAGTCTCGAAGGTAATGTCTGCATGTCAATGTGTGAAAGCCTGCATACAATGCTAATACTTTCGCCGGTAACGACCCAAGCATGCGAATGGGGTAGTTTCTTAAAGGTGAAAGAAAATATTCAGATAAATTTGCTTTACACATATTAGTTCTTTTGAAGATATACTTCTATTGGCATGTTGGGTAAAAAAGTATTGGTGATTTTTTTACGATACACACCGACACCCTGAAACTAGCTGATAACTGTTACATAATGAAGTTAGCAGATAACTGTTTAACAACTCAACTACTTTCAAAGTAGTTTTTAAACTATAGATGCGTAACGCGATGAAATTTTGTTAGACTAAATAAATATACTTGCGTATCTAAGTAAGAACGTACAGACACACTATTTTTTAAATTATTGATTGAATGTAGTTTATTAATTAAGATATTTGATAAACATTCCCGAATTTAAAAGAGATAATTAATTATAAAAGTTAATGTTGAAAAATTATTTTTAATAATTAATTTGACTGCCTCTGTGGCGCGGTGGGAGTGCATCCGACTGCTACGCAAGAGGTCGTGGGTTCGATTCCTACCCAGGATAAAACTTTGTGTGATGAGCACGATGGTTTATTCTGTGTCTGGGTGTTATTTATCTATAATATGTATGTATTTAGAAATATATAAGTATGTTTATCAGTTATCTGGTTAACCTATGGTAACCAGGTTAGTACAAGCAGAGCTTGTACTATTACAAGCTCTGCTTAGTGTGGAATCAGATGGCGTTGTGTGAGTTGTCCCAACAATATTAACAATATTAAATGTCAACATCATATTTCGCCAATTTAAGTTATTCTCATTTCAAGTAGAAGTCCTTAGGCTTAATAGTTTCAACGGCTTGATTCCGTCCGACACGGCAATAAGGTCGGCAGACCGAGTGGAACATAGGCTATGGTGAACCACATTCTATCAGGCGGGTCATGTTTATCTTCCACAATAATATATATTTATATAAAAAAATGTGCGAAAAATGTATAAATTCAACATAATTAATTACTTATATTTTCTGATCCGCTATATTTCATAGGCTACGATTTTTTTTACGTGTGGAAATCCTCATGAATGCTATGCCGGACTCTTACCGACTAAAACCACACGGTGCCCTTCCATTTGTCTATGGCCAGGAGTCCCGGGTAAGCCTTGGGAAGGATAGCCCCAGGGCTCCCAGCAGTTCATACGCTACGCTAACAAGCCAATGAGTTAGAAGTATTAAGAATTACTAATTATAAAGTGCACGTCGCCATCCCTGCCAGCTACGGCTGCAATTCTACTCCAACACGAGTGCCACCAGGGCGATTACTGCTAGGGCGTGCCCCCGAGGCGACGCGCACCAGTTCGTCCCCGCTGGTGCGAAAAGTGTGAGCCAGAGCGGCGTAGGGGACCGCCACCCTACACGCGCGGCCCGACACGGCGGGAAGTGGAGGATGGAGTGCAGGGTAGCTGCGTGGAATGTTAGGGGAGGAATGACAGATAAGATGAATGAGTTGATGGATGTTATGAATGAGAGAAAGTTAGATGCAGTGTGCTTGACAGAGACCAAGCGCAAGGGCAGCGAAGTCTTGGAGCTCCCGGGTGGGATGCTCGCGCTTTGGTCTGGAGTACCAGAGAGCGAGCATGGCAGTCGGGGGGTTGGAATTTTGCTGTCCTCGCGATTGGCCTCCGGTATGTATGAGTACAAACTGATAGGTCCTAGAATCCTCTGGATCCGTGTAAAACTTGGTTTGACGAAGATTTTCCTGGTAGCTGCTTACGCGCCAGTATCTTCGTCGAACGCGAGTGAGCTAGAGGACTTCTGGGAGAGTATGAGAGAAGCTTTAAATGTGATAGAAGGAAATGAAAGACTTATAGTATGTGGAGACTTGAATGGATGGGTGGGTACCGCTCGCGATGGTTTTGAGTCGGTACTCGGGAAGTATGGGGATAAAAGGGTGAACGACGCTGGCAAGCTAATACTGGCATTTTGTAAGGAAAAGGATTTGTTTGTGGCGAACACAATGTTCAACCACAAACAAATTCATATGTATACGAGGAGATGTAAGTCAAAGAGAAGCATGATAGATCTATTCCTAATGGATAGTCGGCTCCGTAAACAGGTGATGGACACAAGGGTTTATCGAGGCGCTGAGCTGGAATCAGACCACTACCTAGTCATAACTAGGATTAGGGGTCTGTTCGCGGGTTGGCGTCATCGTACCGAGTGTCCTGAACCTGAGCCGACTTATAGCATCAAAAGCTGGAAGCTGCAGGATGCATCCATTAGGGATAAATATAATGAAAGGGTAGCCGAAAAGCTTGGCGATGTCAATGTAAGCAGTGAGAATGTGGAAAGTGTATGGCAGAACCTTAGGGATAGTATGATAAATGCCGCTGTGGAAGTGTGTGGAGAAACGAAAAGAGGCAGTAGTAATAAGCGTGATGCATGGTGGAATGAGGAAGTGAAAGAAGCAGTTCGAATGAAGAAGAAAGCATGGCTAGACTACTTAGCCTCGCGGAATGATTTTAATATGAAAGAGAGATACAAGCTGCAGAAAGTTAACACGAAGGCACTTATAGAAGAAGCTCGTGAAAGGTGCAGAATGAAAGCGGATGAAAGGTTGTCGTCCAATTTCCGGGATAATGCCAAGCTCTTCTGGAAAGAGGTAGGCAAGACCCGGAGTTGTTCGGCAATCTGCAGTATGAATAAAGTGCTTAGTGTTAACAATGACGTCCTAACAGACCAAAGTGACGTCCTGCAGAGATGGAGTGAATATTATGGAAAGATGTATGCAAGAAAAGACAGAGATGCCACATCGGGAAGGGGAGCTCACTTCGATGCTCCGGATCCCGATGTCATTGAAGTCATTAGTATGAAAGAAATAGAACAAGCGATAAGAAGTATGAAATGTGGTAAGGCTGCGGGAAAAGACAGAGTCACTGCTGAGATGATCAAGTACGGTGGGTCGCGTGTCTGGGACACACTATGTCTGTTATGCAACTTGTGCTGGCGGACGGGTGAGGTCCCAGATGACTGGCGAGTAGCAGTTGTAGTACCTATTTACAAAGGGAAAGGCTCGCGCCTAAACTGCTCCAGCTACAGGGCGATCAGCTTGGTCAGCTTAGCTAGTAAGGTGTATGCAAAGGTTATAACGGCACGAATGCAAGAAAAGTCTGAAAGGTATTTATGGGAGGCTCAATGCGGATTCCGACGTGGAAGAGGTTGCATGGATCAAGTGTTTTCTCTCCGCATGATCGCGGAAAAGTTTCTGGCTCTTAGCCAGAAGGTTTTCTGCGCTTTTGTGGATCTAGAGAAAGCATTTGATAACGTTGTGAGAGAAACGCTGTGGGACTTGCTGCCAGGATATGGTGTGGACGGCTCGCTACTGCGGGCAATACAGTCGCTTTATAGGGACTGTAAGGCTTGCGTGCGAGTAGGGGGGGATGTGTCACCTCTTTTTGATGTCTGTACAGGCGTCAAACAGGGATGTGTCATGTCCGCCTGGCTGTTCATAGTGTATCTGGACAGTTGCCTGCAGAAGTTGAAAGATTTTAATATGGGTGTGAATTTGGGTGACTTTACAGTAAACTGTCTGCTGTACGCTGATGATGCGGTGCTCATGGCCTCATCAGAAGCCGACCTTCAGGCATTAGTCACTAATATGAAAGAGGGGTGTGGAAGTAAGGGTCTCCGCTTGAATGCAAGTAAAACTAAGGTTCTAGTATTTGAAAGAGGTGACGTAAGAACTAAATGCGAGATTAGGGTAAACCAGGAACGTCTAGAGCAAGTGAATGAAATTGTGTATTTAGGAAGTATGTTTAGCGCGGATGGAAGATGTGATTCGGATGTGGAACGGCGAGTAGCTGCCGGAAACAAAGTTAACGGTGCTTTGTCCCAGTTAGTAAAGCGACAAAGCATCGTAAAAGAAGCACGACTGGCGATTCATAATGCAGTGCTAGTGCCAACTTTGCTTTACGGTAGTGAAACCTGGGTATGTCAGCAGATGCATGAAAGTAAATTGAATGCTGTGGAGATGCGATCACTTCGAAAGTTGTGCGGCGTTACCTTGGCTGGCCGAATACGTAACGAAGTGATACGCAATTTGGCAGGTTTGAATGAAAGTGTCAGCGTTAAGCTGGAAAAGGGCGTGCTCCGTTGGTTTGGACACGTCCAACGAATGAGTGAGGAACGATTGACGAAGAATATATATTGTTCAAAAGTAGAGGGTAGAAGGAGTCAGGGTAGGCCGAGACTTACATATGAAGACCACGTGAGCAGATTGCTCAAAAACGGAAAGGTCAAAAGTACTCGGATACCCAGACGTGCGTGTATGAAGCGATTGATGAATCTCGAAGAAGCGAAAGAAGTATGCATGGATCGCGAAGCCTGGCGATCTGTCCTCTCTGACTACCCCGTCAGGGATACAGCGTGAAGATAGTTAGTTAGTTAGTTAGTTAATTATAAAATCTTAATTACTATTAATTTCCTGTTATACTTCACAAAGGTCAGTGTTGCGTGTGTGATTTTGTAATCCCAAACGTGTGTACGTGATCATTAGCCGTTTACAATTGCGAAAAATTCTTGTTGAATGTATGTTTTCATTTTATAATCCATTATATTACATAAAATCACTGTGAAACAAGTTGAAAATACTGATATCTAAAATATATTTAGATACACCAGCTAGTCGAGAGTATTGCCCCAGTAGTCTATTTACAATATCTGTATGAAAAGGCTAGCATACTAAATAGCTCTAATAGTAGTAAATTATAATAATTTCAATGCGTTGTTGAAGCGTGTAACGTTCCATTTTTATTAATGGCGTAGTTTCTACTTGTCAAATGTCAAAAAATGACAGCTTCAAAAGTGACATGTACCGAAATAGCAGGCTATTCAAAATTACACGTCTTTTTGGAAAACCCTATTTTAGGTTTTTGATGGGAATGACACCATTTTTGTCTCGAGTAATTCGAATAATTTAAACATTTTAAGTATTTACAGTGTTAAATTTTACGAAAATATGAATAATAATAAACATTGTGGGACACTTAATTCAGCGCCATCTAGCCCAAACTAAGTTATAAGCTTGTATTATGGCATTTAGACAGCTGAAATTTCTATATACAAACATTTTGTACATAGGAACACCCAAACTCCGTAACCAACATTTGTGGATCACACAAATATTTGTTCTGACCCGGGAATCAAACCCGGGACCTCAGCGCGGCAGTCGCATACACTATCACTGCGCCACCGAGGCATCATCATTGAATCATCTTCATTTATAAGAGGTAACTTACATGATTTTAGATCTAAGATTTGGTTAAAGTTCTACTCCATCTAGGTACCCTTACTAGATTTCCAGAATAATTGCATTTCACTACGTCATATCACTATTCTACACATTTGCACGTTCTTGCACTTATTGTTTCTTTCTGAAAATTAAAGAAACGTTTAAGCTTAGTTCGCTTAGGCGAAAACTAACCTTTTCAGAAAATAATACACGGCAGGCGTCCTCCATTTTTGTAAATTCCCGCCTAAAGTCATAAAAAGAGTAGGTACATTATGTTGCACAAACCTAAATGAGCAAGCTCTTGTACGTCTTGTATGTATATTGTAGACTTCCGTTTTCAAACAAATAGCGTTTAGTTGTTTGTTACTGCAATAGTTGTAGGTTAACTAACCATTACACACACAGCGATTATACTCAATTTGATTACACAACTAAAACATTGTGTAAAACAAGTGTGTGTAATAATGGATTATAGTATTCTAAATATTTATTTCTAGAAACGATTCAGTTTCAAGAAAAAGTGCTTGTGGCCCCGCTGACTTAGTGTTCTGTAAACGATCACTGCTTTAAGCAACATTTCGCTATAGCTAGCTGGTCCTTGGATGGGTGACCACTTTGTGGAATTTACATTTGCGAGCGTTTCCGTGCTTCGGAAGGCACGTTAAGCCGTTGGTCCCGGTTGCCAGTTAAATAGCAAAGTCGTTAAGCCTGGTTGAAGGCCTTATGGGCTTGAAAAATTGCAACAGCAGGTCGCCACAGCCTGCGCCTCTCCATTTCAACACGGCAATGGGCTCACCACCTGTTACGTTGGATAAATAATGCATACGGTGAAATGTGGGCGTATAGTACCTCAGCCTAACCTTTCGGGGATAAAGGCGTGACAATATGTATGTATGAATGTATGCTTCAGTTTCGACGTAGACTGTCACACTAATAATAGAAACGCGAAAGTTGTATGGATGTTTGTACACTTACACGCAAAAACTACTGAATGGATTTTACTAATACTTTACAGTAACATAGCTTAAACGATAGAAAAAGGCATAGGTTATTTACTTTTTAATAATTTAATTTATTTTGTACTGGAAATCGGGGTACAACTGGTGGAGGTGCACTGGCTATGAGAGGAAGAGAAAAGGAAAATGTGCGTGTGTAATACTCTTTCTTGCACCTACAGTGTGATAAGACAATATTCCTGTTCTTAGTTATAGGAAACTAAACTGACCATGAGGGAAAGAGAGAAAGAATATGTGAACTCGTACCTCTCTCTCTTGCCCCTACAGTAATATACGAAACATACTCTCTCTCTTTCTCCACTTATATCTCCCTCTCAACGCCCGTTCGCTTTATCCAATCACACTTTTCGTAACGCTCTCATCACACATTCACTCAGCTTCCTAGAAAAGTAAAGGGCATGTAGTTTTGCTTGAAAAAAAAATTGAGCATGCTAATCATTAAAAAAAAAAAATATTTTAACCTATTTACGTTTTGTTGCTCTGAAATGATTACAAAACAGGCGAAACTGTTACGTAACTAAAAGCTAAGAGCACTTGTTCTATTAATCCAAATACAGTCGTGATAAGTATTAAAACCTTTTTAGAACACCACATTTAGTAATGGGATCTTGTTAATGTCCAGAAGTTTTCTGAACAGTTATGGCGAAATATTTGGGCCGCAGCGTGTACTTGCAGTGATGACGGCGTGCATTAAATTTATTGGATTAGCGATATTTGCATTTGAAACCGTCGATTTGAGTCTCTTGGTTTGCTTTCCTGCTGTTCTGTGGATAATAAATTCTTAGTTTCTTGCGGTTAAATCCAACATTTGAAAATCTGAGTACGCTTTAAAATATAACTTGGTCGGGTTTTCTAAACCTGCTAACCAGTAAAGAGTTTTATTGTCAGGATCTTTCTCGGGTTTAACCTATTGATTTGCGAACCTGGCAGTAAATTTAAGTTTAGAAGCAATAATCTTGACGTTCATAAGTGTTACTTAGTGACCCACATCAATAAAGATATTTTCATTTGTGTCTAAACTATCAGGCGAAGTTGTTAAAATGGCGTTAATAGTACTGGTATATAAATTAATAAAATTTTTTGGGACTTGTTACACAGCGCCATTTAGTCCAACTTAAACTAAAATTACAACTTGTTCATGGGATGTAGACAACTGATAAACATGCGTGATAGTTTATATAATTAGAAAACAACCAAATTCCGAAATATTTATTCCGAAATTTCGATTCTGTGACTTTAGAAACAGCAGTCACATAGGAACACTACCACTGCACCATCAAGGCATTGCAATAAAAGAGACAGTTCAGAAAACGTAAAAAAAAATGTAGTAATGTTTATTCATGACGGAGAGAATTTATTAATATTCCGAGGTTAAGGTAAATTAGCAAAACAAACAATATTATTCTATGACAAGATACTTCAAAATCTTCATATCGTCATACCTACCTACTTTATTGAATGTATTAATAGACGTAAAAATCCGATTTTGTGTACTTAGATAGGTATTTAATCTAAAAAGACTTGTTCCCATTTTATGTTTCAAAATTAATTATAAAAACGGAATGGATCTAAAACAAGTTATTCGGATCGGTTTTTGATTCATCATGGTCACTGAATAAGTAATAAGCATATCATGGATGAAGCACATGAGTAAATAAACGGAAGTTATCCGTTTATCTCCTCATGTGGCATGAAGATGTGTTAATAAAGTGAGTAAAGTGAAATTAGTGAAAATAATGTGATTCAAAGAGTAACTTTGCATCACATTACTTCAAGTTAAGTTGGGTGTCCTTTGAAGGAAAGTAAAGCAAAACTTTCCGTATTTTTTTTATTATTTCCCAATACTAAAAAAAAAAAACTAAAAAGATACTGGTCATTTATTTTTGTTTCTCGTAGCCCTCGTAGATAATAAAAAAAAAGACAAATTAATTGAGATGTAGATACAGATAAAAAATAAACTGCCGCTTACGACGAAAACACTCGAAATGTTTCGAGTTTTTGTAGACTGACATAAAATGTAATGCAGTTAAACATGTTTACATTGTAAAGACTATAAACACAGGCATAATAATAGTCAGGTTTAAGGACGGTCATTCACTTTATTATAATAGACAGCCTTCCAAAAAGAGTTGCTTATAATATATATGAAGACAAGTCATAGCGCTGTATAAGTCGTATAATTTTAATTGTAGAACTGTTTCAAACGTGTGGAATTTTAGTTTTTTTTTGCGTTCAACTGTACTCTATCGTCAATTTGCCAAATATGCAAATATGCCATGATGTTTTATTATACTGTAATCAGTGTAGGAAGTTTACAGGTTGCATGCTGGTGGTTCTTCATTTGTGGATACTGTGTTATCGTTGAAATTCTCAACGAATGTAAACATTGTCCTGTTACTTTTTATGTATCTTATATTACTCAAGATAATCGCCAAGCGTTTAAATCTTGGTCTTCCTTACCTATAAATGTTTACTCACAAAATTCCACAGATAGATAGGGACTCACAACACAATGAGTCATTTGGTCATTTTTGAGTCATACATGACTTGTTTTTTATCATCTTCAACTCTATATAAAATATTTTGCACTTATATTATTTTGGTACTAGTTTAAGCCCGCGGCCCATTCCCGTTTTCCAAAGGAACTTGTCCTCGGTATATAAAGTTATGGTTTGGTAAAGTTTCATCAAAATTTATTCAAAAGAAAGAGTAACAAACATATAATATATCCATACACTCTTAGGGCCGTATTCCAGAACGTTTATCAATACTCAAGAAACACTTGAGAGTAGATTTTATAAGGCAAAATCTAGTCTCAAGCGTTGATTGAGTATTAAGAAACGTTCTGGAATACGGACCAGTCTTTATCAAACTTTCGCGTGTATAAATTTGTAGGATTAGTAGGAAGTTACTAGGGTTCCCTCAATATTTTTGAGGTATATTTACCTTTTTGGGGTTGTTATAGGGTCTTATTTCAAGATTTAATGAGTACTTTTGCTTAGTGTTGTTGTTTCAACATCCAAGTGATAAGAGGGTTTGCATGTTAACTATATACAATACTAGCTGACCCACGCAACTTCTTTAGCGCCACCAAAAATGTGATAAATGAAGAACCGCTCGACCGATTTTGTGCAAACTTCACATAAACCGTCTACTAAATAGTCCGAACAAATCCTAAACATTTGGTTTGGATAGGTGAGCCCGATCTTGAGTTATAAACTTAACTTATAACTACATTCAAAGTAGTTTTCATTCTTTTGATGTTTTTTTCTTACTTATTTATCATTCCTGTTACAAACAAGGAGCTGTGGTTTTAGTGATGAAATGTTATTAGACTAAAGCAATATAACTTCTAACGCGTGTACATAAGTACACACACGCACACACATACACTGTTTTTTTTTATAATGAGGTGAATGAATATATTCTTTACTTTAATTTATTACTGTAGAAAGAGGAGATTGCAATGAACAAAATAAATGAATGAAGGGCTCTCATTTATCATTTTAGTTTCATCTTAATAATATTATAAATGCGAAAGTTTGTATGGATGTTTGTTACTCTTTTACGTAAAAACTACTAAACGAATTTTAATGAAACTTTACAACAATGTAGCTTATATATACATCAGAATAACACATCTCTACGCGAGCGAAGCCGCGGGCGTCAACCAGTAGGTTATAAAATATACTGTCTCTGAAAATTTCTCACAAATGAAAGCCGGTTTAACCATAATGAATGAATATATTCTTTACTTTAATTTATTACTGTAGAAAGAGGAGATTGCAATGAACAAAATAAATGAATGAAGGGCTCTCATTTATCATTTTAGTTTCATCTTAATAATATTATAAATGCGAAAGTTTGTATGGATGTTTGTTACTCTTTTACGTAAAAACTACTAAACGAATTTTAATGAAACTTTACAACAATGTAGCTTATATATACATCAGAATAACACATCTCTACGCGAGCGAAGCCGCGGGCGTCAACCAGTAGGTTATAAAATATACTGTCTCTGAAAATTTCTCACAAATGAAAGCCGGTTTAACCATACTTCAAATTTTTAACATCTGTCGAGCAAGTTCAAGAACTCATCATTGAATTCACGTCCCAACAGACAGAGTCCAAGGTTAAAATGCAAACCATTAATAAAATCATTAATGGCTTTTCCTTGAATTTAATTTAATTTATAAATAAATGTAGGAATGGTGACTCATGTCCAGGAATAGGGTGTATTACCGCTATTTCTATAGACTTGTCAACAACACATAAAATATGTTGAAAACAGGAAACTTAACTAATTTATCTTAATTTATAAAACAAAGTCCGGTTTGTTATGAACGTCCATGAACTGCTATAATCCTAATATTAGAATTCTCCTTGACACTCTAGACAAAATTTCGTTTAGCTTAAGTTATCGACCAGAATTCACGAGTTATAGAAGGAGGCTGAAATCTATTGGAAAAGACCTCGGTGCAGCATTGGACTGCGATAAGATGATTTGAAATTAGAAGTAATTGTGAATAAGAATGAACAACTAGGAAAACATATTTTGCGCGTGGCCCAACACGAATCTGGTTAGTGAACAAATAGGTCAAAGAAAATAAAAAGTAATGCCAATGTTAGCTTAAATGAACAGCTGCACTGCACTGCAGTGGCTTCGCGATTGTTTGTATTGACACTTTTGTATTTGTATACAGATAGTGGTGACAGTGATAGACTGTTTGCTGTGACTGACTGAGATTTCTTACAAAATAGTTTGGAAGTTAAAAATTAGAGGAACTGTTGAGTTGATATTTTTAGTTTGTTAATGTCTGTGACTCCACGTTTCCTGCAAGAACTTGTTACCGGGATAAAAAGTAGTTTAATGTGTCAGCTAAATTTCTGTCAAATCTCGTGAGGTCTTATAGTGGATCTTCACAAACTTTATGATATCAATAGGATGTAGAAAATAAGGATCATTTTGCCTGATCGTATTGTTGTCTTGTCTAATAATTTCATGTCTCATCAGTCTTCCTGTCGTTATAAGCTGCTTCAGCAACACTGAATCTCTTACATGTTGAACAATATTTACGGTCTAATGTCGAGTTAATCTGCCTCTCAAGACTTCAGCCAGATTTAATATGGATTCTTATGTTGATGTGTATAAATATTCATAGTATCAATATTTTCTGTCTCAGGTTCTCGGCTTTATCATTTACCTCTTATACATTCGACCATCTGTTGAGTTCTATATCATTTTAAATTTGCCTTTTGGGGCCCTTCCGAAATCTTATGGACCCAAGCATACCTGACCTAGTGCATCTGATGACGTATGGATGAGGTCATAAGGAAGAGAAAGAAAACCCTAACCGTTTGGCCACCGTGCTATGATAATGTCAACCAAAATGCTTGGGCGAGGTCCAGGTTACAGTGGACTATAATAGATTTGATTGGTGATGTACAGGTCAGGCTGCAGGTCGCACTTTAGAAGAGCAGTCTCTTGGCGCAATGATCGTCCTGCGAACTATTCCATATCCCTCCTACATTAGCTTGAGCTGTAGGTTGTTATGTTTTTTATTTTTTAAGTACATGAAACCTATTGTAATAATTAATTTTACAAACTTCCATAGAGGTATACCCCTTTTTTTAAGACCTGACAGGGATTCTGCTCCATTCACGTCAAATATCCATGGTTCCTGGGTTAAATTGCGGACAAAGAGAAAGACACTGAGAAACTCTAAGGTTCCTTTTTTCTTGCAGAACTCTATAAAAGTTAAATGTTTAACCTAGCTCTACTTCATTTATCCTATCTGCATTGATCTAGGGTAAAAATTAGTTTAGGTAGTTTTAATAAAGATATACTAGATTCTAGAATATTTGTACTGTTGATGTTGGCACACGTCTTGAATAAAAATACTAATTTGCTTTTTCAACTTGACCTGTTTCGGCTTACGGCATTTTCAAATTGTTAGGAAGGGAATTAATATAAGGCCTGGCACGCTACTATATAAGGCACGCGTGGTGAAGTATTCCCGTCTCCCACAGGAACTTGTTTCCGGGATAAAAAGGAACCTATGTGTTATTCTGATGTGTGAGCTATATTATTGTTAAGTTCCATAAATCTATTTAGTAGATTTTGCGAGAAAGAGTAACAAACATCCATTGTATAATATTAGTAGCATAGTAGGATTTACTAAACTGTCAACTGAAAACATTTATGAATATTGTATTAAGTATAAGTACTATGTAGGTATTTAAAAGTATTTTGAGGCGGAAGCAGTAAAGGTTATATTAATATGTATAAACAAAACCTTTGCATGCTTACGGCAAATATAATTTCGTCTTTCATAACCTTTTCGTAAAAGGAAATAGTGCGTATTGATGTTTACTGAACATTACATAGACAATGTAATGAGTACCTATGTAATAAAAATTGTGTTGATTAATAAATGTATACATACACCACTACAAAATCTATATCTATACTAATATAAATAAGATGGAGAGCGGAGCAGTAATCATGAATGTCAACGAATCGGGCAAATTTTATACATTTCATATCACACATCCCAGAATTTATAAACGATGGGATTAAATAGGTGCGACGGGAATTCGAAGATGAAACGGGCGAAGCCGAGGGGGGGTCAGCTAGTATGTATTATATAATAGTACTACCAATTCTATAAAAATGACGTTTACTTATAGAAACACTCAGGTTAATTTTTAATCTAATAGTGTTTGTTGAAACAAGTTTATCGCTGACTGCCCAGGTGATATTAAAAATATAAAAATAGAATATGCCAGCTGTATTTAACAGCTGCCTCAACTCTTTGTGCCCTTGCCTTCTACGAAAATAAAAAATAACAACGTAACTTCGAGCGATCACCTTTTTGAAAAGGTACCTTCGGGATGTTCTTATTATATTTTTTTTGTTGACGAGCCGAGCCAGTCCGAGACCATTATGGCCGGCGCATTTGATGTATAAAAAAAAGAAAGACTTCTTTTAAAGTAATGTATTAGACTTGGAATTTTAATTTCGAACGATATTGTTTTCAAGGCTATCATGTAACTGGGACGACGTACCTTGGTAAGTTTAGTTTTAAAGAGGCTCATAAACTTGACAATATCGTAGTTTTACAGCCAGGTTTTCTAATGGAATGTAGATTTGTTGGTTGTGTTATTGGAGTGTTATAAACAACTGTATAAAGACAAAATCAAAAGTTGTCTACAGTATGGGGTTCTTAGAAGGTTTTTAAAGGGTCGGCAGCGTAAGTGCTACACCTCTGGTGTTGCAAACGTCCATAGTCTACGGTGACCACTTCCCATTAGGTGTGCCGTACGCTTGTCTGACACCTCAGTGGTATAAAAAAAATATGCATGCAAGGACATGCTGTAAATTAGGAGGCTTGTAGATGAAGTGAGACCGCGGTGGTGATTAGGTCTGCCGGGAACCCTGGTGTTATCCTTCTGAAAGAATACTTGGCATTGGACGTTGATGAGCTCTCCGTGTTATTTTAGTACTGTGAGAGCGGCATAACATCCGTGTAGATTTTCAGACATTAAAAAGTAAGTAAGTAGGTAGTTAGCTTGTGGCCCCGCGGACTCAGTGTTCTGTAAACGATCACTGAGTTACGCAACTTTCACTGTGGCTGGTCCTCGGATGAATGACCACTTTGTGGCATTTATATTTGCGAGCGTTTCCGTGCTTCACACGGCACGTTAAGCCGTTGGTCCCGGTTGCCAGTAACATGGCAGTCGTTAAGCCCAGTTGTAAAATTTCAACAGCAGGTCGCCACAACCTGCGCCTGTCTATTTCAACACGGCAATGGGCTCACCACCTGTTACGTGGGACAAAAATGCAAACGGTGAAATGTGGGCGCATAGTATGCCTCTGCCTACCCCTTCGGGGATAAAGTCGTGACAATATGTATGTATGTAAAAAGATTAGTAAAAAGATAAATTTGCATTATCCACCTAATAAATTAATATTTCTCTTTTTGTGCTGGAAGTTTAAGCAAACTAAATTAGTTGTCCACAGCAAGTATTAATATTGATCTCAAGCTAATTATATCTATTTTTAAGAATTACCTACTCTAAGCACAGAGTTCTAAGTAAAAAGCAACAAGTTCCGTAATCTTGGACGTATATCGGCTCTGCAGCTTTAAAATAGTAGTAAAACTGGTAACACCATCGTTGCTCGCATGCGTATTGTCTACAAAGCAGTTCGTTTGAAATATGATCGTGTATGTAATGTGTGATTTCAAGTAAAGTAATAGGAAGAGAGAGGTGTTATTACTGTAGACGAATATAATAGGTACCTAATGTTTCGAACTACAGTCTACAAGGTGCGTTCCCAACGATTATGTGGCAAACAATACTCATGATGCCTTATAACAACCTTCCAAGGAGGTAATTTAAAGTACCCTATATTGTATTAGATATTTGAAAAAAACTGTAGATATAACCCATTCCACAATCAAAGGGAATGCATAACCTCCTATCGAAATAACCTACGAAAAATGCAAACCGTAGTACCTCCATCTTACTGTCTGTGACAAGTGATACGGCGCTAGAAAGTAGCCGTGGTTATAAACTTAAACAATATCTCAGACAAAACTAGCATTAAATGTGCAAACATTTTCCTAGTGTTTACGCAAAAGGAAAAATATATTTTTACTTTACAAAACTTTCTACCACGAAAAGCTATTTCACCTTGCATACTAGGGAACTTACAAATATTGGTAATACAATTTCTGTGATGATTACATTTACAAATTATTGTTGGCAACATGTCGGTACATAGTTTTGAAATCCGAATAATGCATCGGAATGCGGCAATTTTGTAAGACAAATCGTGTTGCGGTTCTTACTATGCATAAATATTAATTAACGGCTAGAGCCTTAGAAGCAGTAAGGTATTTTATTATATCGAGATTTAGATCTTATTACAAAGAGGACACGGTGCTAGAGAGCTATTAGATGCTTTTTGTGATGTCTTCTTTGAAACACAAACACAGTAGCCAAAAAAAAACTTTTCCTGTGCCTCGATGGGTATCAATGGGTAAGCCATATTTAGTGTTTCCCTTACTTCTTGCTTGTTTAGTCGACTACATCCACATAGATCAAGTCCCGGTGTTTAGGCATCATGGCTGTTTGAGCTTCTCCTTTACCCACTTACGTCAGAGCTTCATTCATTGCAGCATTGGTCAGGGGATTCGAGAGCAAGCAGGTCAGGCTGGCATTAGTCCGAAAGATCCTGGGTCATGATTGTTGAAACCTTGCATTTGCTTTATCTTTCTTTTTTTAGGTTACAAATGTGAGAGAGCGAGGTAATACTGATCAAAATAAAAATTGAGTTATTGATCTATGAAAGTTTACAAAACAATCGTCACTTGTAAATTATAAGTACCGATTGACACCGAAGACAAATGCGTAATAGCTCGCGAATCTTATCGGCACTACTAAATTACCTACTTTCACGCATCTCGATTGTAATTACGAAGAATTTCTTTTCCAATCGAGTGAAAGTTCGCTTCGGTTATGAACAGTTTAATTTTGATCAGATGCCTTTTGATGCATACGATTAATTGTAGCGTTGTTCATCAATTAATTGCTTATTTCTTGTTTATCGTGCGGAGAGACTGATATAAAGACTGTAAGAATCTGATTATTTTTTATACGATACGACCATTTATCCTTTCTGGATAAGTTAACAATTATATTTACGTGATTATACGTGTCGTTCAATAATGGAAGATGCCACATTTTGTAACGTTAAAACTAAAACTTAAGAATACCCAATACTATTAAAGTGAGATCCTTCATAAATCCCAAGATTGTTGCGTCGTGTCCTGTCACGGTCGCCAAATTGTTACTTAGTACAAATTTCCAGCAACTTGTACAGTACAATTTGACACTGCCGCAGTTCATAGAAAACAAATTTTGGTGTCACCTATTCAACAAAAATAATTGCCGTAGATTGTAGAGACATCGAGGACATAAATGTAGAATATTCAAAAGCACATCTCTTTTGAGTATAATAAGTCAATATTTCTCACGACCTTCCTGGTCGATCGGGCACGTCTATTATAGCATTCATGCCAGTGCGCAGTACATTGCGTAACGGCTATAGCAGGCATACCTGTACCTCTACTGCACCGTTATCTTCCTCAATGCATACCATACTATTTAATACCCGCATTGTACGGTGTAACTAGTTAAGCTTGCTTGAATGATTTGTGGGCTGGATTTTTCGAGCCCGTGATTACGAAGTATCGTTGGAGCAATATTCTGTCAGAGCATTTTAGTATCTCGACAACAAGAAATTATGAAATGTATTGGAAACATAATAATAAATGTTTAAAATTCCATTGTAGATGTTGATCTCAATAACTTCAGTGTCATTATAATCTCACTGACTAACACGCCTATGAATATTAGCCTCCCCCAAATATTTACATAATATATATCTACTTACATGCGATTTGTACCAGCCGTGTCCAGCAGGCTGCACTTTACTATCTTAATTTCCTTGTCGTTCCGGTCCCAGTTCACTGACAATGATGTGCATTCGAATTCTACATTTGAATTAAATTGTTCCTTTTTAAAATCCTTTTTATTGACTGATCTTGGTTTGGCTATTTTGGCCAAAGAGAATTAATTGTACGTGGAACTAGCGTCTGATCTCATACTCCTATTGTTCAATAGAGAAAGCGCATATATTATCCACGTTTGTGTTTTTATCAATAATCGAGTAACATTGCATTGTTACTTTACACTCTAAGAACGTAAGTTATTATTATAAGTTTGTATAAAACATAAGTAATCGATTATTTCTTTTTATAATATCTAGTGTAACAATTCCAGTTAATGAATGTTTATAATATATATAATTTAATGTTACTAATGATTATATTATACTTAGTATATAGGTAGTAAACATTTTATGTCATAAATAATATTGTTTCACCATAGATTTAAAAAATAGAAAATTATGTGCTCATTCAAATGCTCTTCATATGGCAATTCGCTTGTATAGATAGGCCTTGTCGTCGCCGTCGATTTATTTTTTTCGTAGCACAAAACAATGAAAATGTTCTATATATATTTATTTTCGTATGCAATACACTCTTTTTTTTTTATATATTTAACATACATTTTAACATTTATTACAGCTTTATGCCAATGTAATGCTATAGGATAGGATACATTAAAAATTAAAAACTTAAAAAAATCTTAATAAGAAAAAGAAATTCTAAATAATATAATATAAATAATTAATAATAATTTGGGGGATGAAGAGTAGAAGCGTTTGTTTGCAATTCTACTCCGACACGAGTGCTACGAGGACGATTAATGATAGGGCGTGCCCCCGAGGCGACGCGCAGCAGTTCGTCCCCGCTGGTGAGAAAAGTGTGTGCCAGAGCGGCGTAGGGACCGCCACCCTAAACGCGCGGCCCGACACGGCGGGAAGTGGAGGACGGAGTGCAGGGTAGCTGCGTGGAATGTTAGGGGAGGAATGGAAGAGAAGATGAATGAGTTGATGGATGTAATGAAAGAGAGAAAATTTTGACAGAGACCAAGCGCAAGGGCAGCGAAGTCTTGGAGCTCCCGGGTGGGATGCTCGCGCTATGGTCTGGAGTACCAGAGAGCGAGCATGGCAGCCGGGGGGTTGGGATTTTGTTGTCCTCGCGATTGGTCTCCGGTATGTATGATAGTATAAAGTGGTTGGTCCTAGAGTTCTCTAGATCCGTTTAAAGCTCGGCTTAACGAAAGTTTTCCTGGTGGCTGCTTACGCACCAGTGTCTTCGCCGAGCGCGATTGAGCTAGAGGACTTCTGGGAGAGTATGAGAGAAGCTCTTAATGTGGTAGAAGGAAGTGAAAGACTTATAGTGTGTGGAGACTTGAATGGATGGGTGGGTACCGCTCGCGATGGATTTGAGTCGGTACTCGGGAAGTATGGGGACAAAAGGGTGAATGACGCCGGCAAGCTTATACTGGCATTTTGTAAGGAAAAGGATTTGTTTGTGGCGAACACAATGTTCAACCACAAACAAATTCATATGTCTAAATCTCTCATGCTTCTCTTTGACTTACATCTCCTCGTGATGTAAGTCAAAGAGAAGCATGATAGATTTATTCCTAATGGATAGTCGGCTCCGTAAACAGGTGATGGACACAAGGGCTTATCGTGGCGCTGAGCTGGGATCAGACCACTACCTAGTTATAACTAGGATTAGGGGTCTGCTCGCGGGTTGGCGTCATCGTGCCGAGTGTCCTGAACCTGAGCCGACTTATAGCATCAAAAGTTGGAAGCTGCAGGATGCATCCATTAGGGATAAATATAAAGAAAGGGTAGCCGAAAAGCTTGGCGACGTCAATGTTAGTAGTGAGAATGTGGAATGTGTATGGCAGAACCTTAGGGACAGTATGGTAAATGCCGCTGTGGAAGTGTGTGTAGAGACAAAAAGAGGCAGTAGTAATAAACGCGATGGATGGTGGAATGATGAAGTGAAAGAAGCCGTACGAATGAAGAAGAAAGCATGGTTGGACTACTTAGCCTCGCGGAATGATTTGAATATGAAAGAGAGATACAAACTGCAAAAGGTTAACACTAAGGCACTGATAGAGGAAACTCGTGAAAGTTGCAAAATGAAAGCGGATGAAAGGTTGTCGTCCAATTTCCGAGAAAATGCCAAGCTCTTCTGGAAAGAGGTAGGCAAGACTCGGAGTTGTTCGACAGTCTTCAGTATGAAAAAAGTGCTTAGTGTTGACAACGATGTCCTAACAAAACAAACTGACGTCCTGCAGAGATAGAGTGAATATTATGGAAGAATGGATGCAAGTAAGGACAGAGATGCCGCATCGGGAAGTGGAGCTCACTGTGACGCTCCGGATCCTGGTGTCATTGAAGTCGTTAGTATGAAAGAGATTGAACAAGCGATAAGAAGTATGAAATGTAGTAAGGCTGCGGGAAGAGACAGAGTTACTGCTGAGATGATCAAGTACGGTGGGTCGCGCGTCTGGGACACTCTTTGTCTGCTATGCAACTTAAGCTGGTGGACGGGTGAGGTCCCAGATGACTGGCGAATAGCAGTTGTAGTACCTATCTACAAAGGGAAAGGCTCTCGCCTAAACTGCTCCAGCTACAGAGCGATCAGCTTGGTCAGCTTAGCTAGTAAGGAGTATGCAAAGGTTATAACGGCAAGAATGCAAGAAAAGTCTGAAAGGTATTTGTGGGAGGCTCAATGCGGATTCCAACGTGGAAGAGGTTGCATGGATCAAGTGTTTTCTCTCCGCATGATCGCGGAGAAGTTTCTGGCTGTCAGCCAGAAGGTTTTCTGCGCGTTTGTGGATCTAGAGAAAGCATTTGATAACGTTGTGAGAGAAACTCTGTGGGACTTGCTGCCCGGATATGGTGTGGACGGCTCGCTACTGCGGGCAATAAAGTCGCTATACAGGGACTGTAAGGCTTGCGTGCGAGTAGGGGGGGATGTGCCACCTCTTTTCGACGTCTGTACAGGCGTCAAACAGGGTTGTGTCATGTCTGCCTGGCTGTTCATAGTGTATCTGGACAGTTGTCTGCAGAAGTTGAAAGATTGTGATATGGGTGTGAATTTGGGTGACTTAACAGTAAATTGTCTGTTGTACGCTGATGATGCGGTGCTCATGGCCTCATCAGAAGCCGACCTTCAGGCATTAGTCACTAATATGAAAGAGGAGAAGAAAGAAAGGGTCTCCGCTTGAATGCAAGTAAAACTAAGATTCTGGTATTTGAAAGAGAAGACGTAAGAACTAAGTGCAAGATTTGGGTAAATCAGGAATGTCTAGAGCAAGTGAATGAAATTGTGTATTTAGGGAGTATATTTAGCGCGAATGGAAGACGTGATTCGGATGTAGAACGGCGAGTAACTGCCGGAAACAAAGTTAACGGTGCTTGGTCGCTTTACTAATTGGGAAATTAGTAAAGCGACAAAGCATCGTAAAAGAAGCACGACTCGCGATTCATAACGCAGTGCTAGTGCCAACGTTGCTTTACGGCAGCAAAACCTAGGTATGTCAGAAGATGCATAAATGTAAACTGAATGCTGTGGAGATGCGATCACTTCGAAAATTGCGCGGCGTAACCTTGGCTGAGTGAAAACGCATCGAAGTGATACGCAATATGGCAGGTTTGAGTGAAAGTGTCAGCGTTAAGCTGGAAAAGGGCGTGCTCCGTTGGTTTGGACACGTTCAACGAATGAGTGAGGAACGATTGACGAAGAATATATATTGTGCGAAAGTAGAGGGCAGAAGAAGTCAAGGTAGACCGAGACTTACATATGAAGACCACGTGAGCGGATTGCTCAGGAACGGAAGAGTCAAAAGTAATCGGATACCCAGACGTGAATGTGTGAAGCGATTAATGAATCTACAGGAAGCGAAAGAAGTATGCATGGATCGCGATGCCTGGCGATCTGTTCTCTCTGACTACCCCGTCAGGGATACAGCGTGAAGATAGTTAAGTTAAATTTTTAATAATAATTGAATATAATAAAAATCATTAATTATTAAATAAAAAAAAATATAATAAAAATATTACATTTTGTATAACTCACCCTGAAGATGTAGCAAGCATACAAAATGTTTCTACCGTCTATCTAATTCGTTTCTACCGTTTTTTTTGCCAAATGTTTGATTGTAATACCTCCTCTAGACTTCACTCTTAATTCTAAATTAATTTCTTTTATTATTACTATATAAACGGCTTTACTCACGTGTAAATTTCGGGATAGCCCGACTCCGTTAGGTCCGAAACTAGTCGGGCTATCCCGAAATTTACACGTGAGTAAAGCCGTTTATTTAGTAATAATGAACATCGCTCACGAATGTTATTATTCTAATTTCTTTAATATTTTAGATTAATATCTGTTATATAACTAACTGAATATTGTATGAAAATTTGCCCGATTTGATATATTTACAATTACTACTCCGCTCTTTAGGGTAATAGCGTGATGAAATATAACCTTGCTCGATAAAGAGGCTATCCAACACAAAAAATATTTTTGAAGTGAAACTTCTTTATCGACGTTGAGATAAACTTTAGCTGTAAAAATAGGTACGTTTTTCGGTTACGCGCCATGTTGTTTTGAAGTGAAACTTCTTTATCATAAGTAAAACTTATTTATAGACATATGAGAGTTTAATAGATGTAAAATTGTCGTATAGAAGTCTCACTTCCTTTGTGTGTACGCACACATATCTTTTCAATTTGAACTAGTAGTTCCTGACTAGTGCGCTCAACCAAACAAACAAACTCTTCAGCTTTGTATATAGTACCTATAGATACTAAGCGACATTTTTCACACGATATAGCATGATTGGAACGTACATCGATGTACGCCATGGAATACGAAACATTGAACGAGTCGATTCTCACAAACCAGTTCTTCAGACACGTGCACTAGAACGATATCAAATCGTGACTACTGCTTTATTACTTTTAGTAAGAGTATAGACTAGGGTCGGTATAACGTTTGTAACAGCTTTTGATTCTTCGTTTTTTTTATCAATCATCCTAAAATTTACAAGTTGTGCGTAAACTATCTAAATATATAAAAATGAATCCCTATTTCCCTTGGTCACGAAATCACGCGTGAACGAATGGACCAATTTAAAAAAATATTTTTGTATTGGATAGCCCATTTATTGAGGAAAGTTCTAAGCTATATATCATCACGCCACTACACAGGAGAGCGAAGCAGTAATCATAAATGTCAACCAATCGGGCAAACTTTCATACATTTTTGGAAAAATAATAAACGACGCGATTAAATGAGTGCCACGGGGTTGGAAGTATGTCACGGACGAAGCCGGGCAGGTCAGCTAGTACATAATATAAATATGATCTTCAGTGCATATCAATAAATAATTATTTATTTTTTCACATAGCGTTATCTAGCCCAAACTAAGCTATGTGCTATGGGATCTAAACAATTGATAGACATACTTATATATTTCTAAATACATACATATTATACACAGGTAACAATATATAATATTATTTATATTGTTACTGTAATGCCATTTATACAATCAACTATATCTAATTTATTGTATTTAATTCAAATACTGCTTAAATTATACCTGAATTATCTCATTGCACTAACTATAACTATGTAAATAATTATATTCCTTATTTAGCTTATATTACTCATGTTATTAATATTTTTAATATTTTGAGATAAACATAATAAAAAAAAAACATTAAAAATATAAATAACATGAGTAATATAAACTAACTAACTATAACTAACTATCTAACTATTTTCACGCCTGAACTGACTCCTTCTACCCTCTACTTTTGAACAATATATGTTCTTCGTCAATCGTTCCTCACTCATTCGTTGGACGTGTCCAAACCGACGGAGCACGTCCTTTTCCAGCTTAACGCTGACACTTTCATTTAAACCTGCCATATTGCGTATCACTCCGTTACGTATTCGGTCGGCCGTTACCTTGGCCGACCGAATACGTAACGAAGTGATTTTCGAAGTGATCGCATCTCCACAGCATTCAATTTACTTTCATGCATCTGCTGACATACCCAGGTTTCACTACCGTAAAGCAAAGTTGGCACTAGCACTGCGTTATGAATCGCCATGCGTGCTTCTTTTACGATGCTTTGTCGCTATACTAACTGGGACAAAGCACCGTTAACTTTGTTTCCGGCAGCTACTCGCCGTTATACATCCAAATCACATCTTCCATCTGCGCTAAACATACTTTCTAAATACACAATTTCATTTACTTGCTCTAGACGTTCCTGGTTTACCCTAATCTCGCATTTAGTTCTTACGTCACCTCTTTCAAATACTAGAACCTTAGTTTTACTTGCATTCAAGCGGAGACCCTTACTTTCACACCCCTCTTTCATATTAGTGACTAATGCCTGTAGGTCGGCTTCTGATGAGGCCATGAGCACCGCATCATCAGCGTACAGCAGACAGTTTACTGTAAAGTCACCTAAATTCACACCCATATTAAAATCTTTCAACTTCTGCAGGCAACTGTCCAGATACACTATGAACAGCCAGGCGGACATGACACATCCCTGTTTGACGCCTGTACAGACATCAAAAAGAGGTGACACATCCCCCCTACTCGCACGCAAGCCTTACAGTCCCTATAAAGCGACTGTATTGCCCGCAGTAGCGAGCCTTCCACACCATATCCGGGCAGCAAGTCCCACAGCGTTTCTCTCACAACGTTATCAAATGCTTTCTCTAGATCCACAAAAGCGCAGAAAACCTTCTGGCTAACAGCCAGAAACTTTTCCGCGATCATGCGGAGAGGAAACACTTGATCCATGCAACCTCTTCCACGTCGGAATCCGCATTGAGCCTCCCACAAATACCTTTCAGACTTTTCTTGCATTCTTGCCGTTATAACCTTTGCATACACCTTACTAGCTAAGCTGACCAAGCTGATCGCCCTGTAGCTGGAGCAGTTTAGGCGCGAGCCTTTCCCTTTGTAAATAGGTACTACAACTGCTACTCGCCAGTCATCCGGGACCTCACCCGTCCGCCAGCACAAGTTGCATAACAGACATAGTGTGTCCCAGACACGCGACCCACCGTACTTGATCATCGCAGCGGTAACTCTGTCTTTTCCCGCAGCCTTACCACATTTCATACTTCTTATCGCTTGTTCTATTTCTTTCATACTAATGACTTCAATGACATCGGGATCTGGAGCATCGAAGTGAGCTCCACTTCCCGATGTGGCATCTCTGTCTTTTCTTGCATTCTTGCATAATATTCACTCCATAATATTCACATAATATTCACTCTAATATAAGCTAAATATGGAATATAATTATTTAAATAGTTATACTGAATTTCTACATGCAACACGTTATAATAAATATCCATCACACCATCCCCGAAGGGGTTGCAGAGGCATATTATATACCCACTTTTCACCGTGTGGATTCCTGTCCCACGTAATAGGTGGTGAGCCCATTGCCGTGTTGAAATAGACAGACGCAGGTTGTGGCTACCTGCTGTTGAAATTTTTAAGTCGCCTATAAGGCCGTCAACCAGGCTTAACGACTGCCATTTTACTGGCAACCGGGACCAACGGCTTAATGTGCCTTCCGAAGCCCGAAAACGCTCGCAAATGTAAATGCCAAAAAGTGGTCACCCATCCGACGACCAGCCATAGTGAAAGTTGCGTACCTCAGTGATCGTTTACCGAACACTGAGACCGCGGGGCCACGAGCGCTTCTCGCTTTCTCGCTTATAAAAATATAGGTAGTCCATTTTAATAGACACTGACCTTAATCTAGTGGAATGAAGTAAACACCGAAGGAAAATGACGAATTGATATGATATTGATGTAATTATTCCGTCCACTTTAAGATTTTTGTAGAAAGCGAGTCGCGAATCGTGAAGGTCGATACGCAAAACGATACTCACGATTCAGTAAATTTCATTTTAAGCTTGTAATGTAAAAGATATAAAAACGAAATCAATGGTGAACTAACAACCTTCAAATTAAGAAATACTTATTTGCAAAGATCTCGCTGATTGCTGTTCGTTCTTTCATATTTCAAATCGTTATTTCATACATACATACATAAATATTGTCACGCACGCCTTTATGCCTACCCCGGCAGAGGCATACTATACGCCCACATTTCACTGTATTCACATTAGTCCCACGTAACAGGTGGTGAGGCCATTGCCGTGTTGAAATAGACAGGCGCAGGCTGTGGCAACTGTTGAAATTTTTCATGTCGCCCATTAGGCCTTCAACCAGGCTTAACGACAGCCATTTTACTGGCAACCGGGACCAACGGGTTAAAGTACCTTCCAAAGCACGGAAAAGCTCGCAAATGTATATTCCACAAAGTGATTACCCATCCAAGGACCACCTACAGCCAATGTTGCTTAACGCAGTAAACGTTTACAGAACACTGAGTCAGCGCGGCCACGAGCGAGTTGTAAATTATAAAAACCTGACTAACTCGTTTTGTCCCTAGGGTAATTATGTTTTTGAGGGATTTAGTAATGTGTAGGTATGTACTGTATAAATGTATTTCAATTAAACCCTAAATCTAGTTGATGTGAATTGAATTTTGCTATTTGTATATGTATATTAATTTATAATACACAAACTAGCTGACACACGCCCTGCGGTTTGCGTTCCCGTGGGAATGCGGTACTGAAATGTAACCTAAGTTGCTCCTTACAGCATCAGCTTTCTATCACTGAAAGTTCAGTTAAAATCGGTCCAGTCGTTTCAGAGATTATCAGGAACAAACAGACATTCTGAGAAACAATAAAAATAGCTTTTTTATTTAAGTACCTTAGAATAACCCATAATGAATTTGAAATTACTAACAAACACTTCAAATTTATTTATTTGTATAAGATATAACTTGTAATTGAGTCTAAAAATACTGTGCATTTATACTTATATAGGTATCTTGCATTACGTCAATATGTTGTAGGTCACTTATACTATCTGTAGTAATGTTATAAAATTAATATAGCCGTCCTTCTTCAAATGAATAAAGTTGTAGTTTGAAAAAAATAAATACGTGTGTGTACCAGAGTACACAGGTAAGAAGTGAAACTTCTTTATGACATTCTTTTTTACAGCTATAAAAATTGTCTCATACGTCGATAAAGAAGTTTCACTTATGATGAAGTAGTTTCACTTCAAAACAACATTCCGCGTAACCGAAAAACGTGACGATTTTTGTTACAGCTATAAAATTTCTCTCAACGTCGATAAAGAAGTTTCACTTCAAAAAGTAGACCTAAAGAGAGCGCTGAACTAGATACGCCTTACTCTATATATTTCACATATTATGACAAATTTCGAAATCCAGTCGCACCTATTTGATCCTGCCATTTATAAATTCTATATTAAAATTTGCACGATTTGTCGATTTGTTGATTAATGATTGCTGCTCCGCTCTTCAGAGTAGTAGCGTGATGATATATAAGCGTATACCCTTCTTCGATAAATGGGCTATCCAACACAAGAAGAATTTTTGAAATCCGACTAGTTGTTTCTGAGATTAGCACGTTCAATCAAACAAGCAAGCTCTTCAGCTTTGATACAACCCACAAAATGTCCCACACAGTTGTCAAGTGTGTATGTTAGCACAATCTCTTTGTGCCCAACAAATCCACAATTCGTATATAAAACCTTTTTTTTTCCCGTCTCCTCTACACAGTTTATTGTACTTTATCTAATGTACTGCGACGTTTGTATACCTACTGTGTAGCGAATTCCCCTGCTTATTAGATAACGAGTTGACCCAAGGCGAGGCCTGTTAAGAAATTTAACCTATCAATGGGTTTCATTCAGCTGATTGTTGCAATCAACCGTTCTGATTGAGACAGTCTAAATGGTCTCATTTAATTAGTCCAAGTCAGAGGCGGCTGATAACACTAATGTAGTTGTTTACATACTGTACTAGTGAAAGCATTCAATTGTTATACTATGAGTGAATGATAAATTTTTAGGTCCGTATTCCAGAACGATACTCAATACTCAATCAACGCTTGAGGCTAGTTTTTGTATTATTAGAATTAAGTATTGAGAAACGTTCTGAAATACAGCCCTTAGACTTCTAAACCCTAAAGTTTAAAAAAGTCTTATAAAACACCTCACCTCAGTGTCCGATTGCCCGTTTGTAACTACGCATCTATTTCTCAGGAATCATCTACACTAATATTATAAGAGGAAATATAATAGGAAATAAAATAATATAAGAGGAAAACTTTGTTTGTTTGGTTGTAATGAATAGGCTCAAAAAGTACTGAAGCGATTTTAAAAATTCTTTCACCATTTGAAAGCTACATTATCCACGAGTAACAAAGGCTATATTTTATTTTGGAAAAAAATAGGGTTCCGTAAGATATTTGGGTTTTTCGGACACAAGGTGTAAAAAATCAACCAGAAAAGTTACTTATTTTGCGTACGCTGCCTAAACTATAAAAGATAGATCCATAAAATGTTCTAATTAATTGTAGACCTATCTATGTCGAGTGAGAGGCACAACAACCATTTTTTATTTAAGAATATTGATTTTTTTTGGACTACATTTAAACGCGTTTATTTTACTCCTATTAATCATTATCAAAATAAATTATTTCATCACTAAGTACAGTTTATGTAGATAATATTTACATATTCGGAAAATCTTCATACATTATTGTGAAATTAAAATCCATTGAGTAGATTTTGCGTGAAAGAGTAACAAACATCCATTCTTACAAACTTTCGCGCAGAAGTTGTAGAAGAGGGAAACACGTGCGCTGGCAGAGCGTTACAATTTTTTTTTGGCTTGTCAGAGAAACTGTCTTTCAAATCGCTCGGTTCTTACGAGGAATCTCATCACTGTACTAGAGTGGCGTCTCTGCTCGGGGATTAAGTCAAAGAGCTCTTCCAAACATTCGCTGTAATAGATTTGGTACAAATTAGCTAAAGACGCTAACTGTTCTACGCTGCGCCAAGGGTTCAGGGTATACTGGTACCTCGGGACAATCTAATATGACAATAGTACTTATTTTATTTATTTAAATATATATATTTCCAGTTCACAGTATTTGAGTGAACTACGAGTTGGACCGGGTACCAATGAGAAACTTATACGTAGAATAAAAAAAAATTCGCTTCTGGTCAGCTGCCAGTATATTTTCACAAATAAAAACTTGATATTAAAGGTTAAAAAATGTAATAATTTACGAGTTGTGGTTAGTCAACTGACTACCCTACATATCATAATTTAATTAGAGCTCTATAATCGTCACATTAAGGTATATAATTGGAAGATAAAACAGTTGATCTCAAGTAATGAGATCATAATGACGGGTAAGAAGTCTGCTGTTTTACCGGTTTGTTTTATTGTTTCATTCATTAACTTAGCTAGATCGGTATTATACTATTATAATCAGCTGCAACAGGTGAAACATTAGACTTGCTACATATGGCATGACAGGAATTCATAAATTTTCTGCTTAAGTATAATACTTTTAGGACCGTATTCGAGAACGTTTTACAATACTCAACGCTTGAGCCTGGATTTTGCCTTATAATTACTACTCTCAAGCGTTGATTGCGTATTGAGAAACGTTCTGGAATACGGCCCTTAGATTTCAGTCACAGAAAACAAACCAAGTAATGATCTATACTAATAATATAAAGAGGAAAGATTACATTTGTAAGTTTGTTTATAATGAGGCTCAGAAACTACTAGGCAGATTTTATACATTCTTTCACCATCAGAAAGTTACATTCTTCGTGAGTAACATAGGCTATATTGGATTTTCATAAAGTTTAGAGTTCCGTACGAAATCTTGCATAGGAAATCTTTACCACGTGGGCGAAGCTGAGGGCATCAGATAGTTAGTTGGCATTAGATTAGATAAAGTGGAGAATGAACTCATTTTGCTTCTTCACGCTGTACCTCTGACGGGGTAGTTAGAGAGACAGATCGCAAGGCTTCGCGATCCGCTCATAGTTGTTTCGCTTCTTGCAGATTAATTATCGTTTAATACATGCACGAATGGGTCTACCCTGAGTAGTTTTGACAAATAAAGACAGTTAATTAATAATAGTGTGTAGTACTTTAACCTTCGGGGATAAGGCGTGACAGATTAAATAAAATAAAATACTTAAACCACTTACAAACAGTAAAATAAGTAGGCAATATTAACTCCCTGTGGTAAATAAAAACACTATGTATGTAGAATAAATATTTTGTAATAATTATTACCACAGATAATTATAATTTATCTAGGAATAAAACATTATTTGTATATTTCAAGCGGTGACGATGCTATTCGTGTCATTCAGTTTACTGCGTAACCTATTATTACTATTTTTTCATTTATTTTTGATTTATTTATATATTTATATATAAAGCTAAAGAGTTTTTTTGTTTGTTTGGTTGACCGCGCTAATCTCAAGCATTACTGATTCGAGATTTGAATTGTGTTAGATAGCCAATTTATCGTGGAAGGCTATAATTATATCATCACGCTACTACCCAGGGGCAGTAATCATAAATGTCATCAAATTGGGTAAATTATAATAGTATAAAACTTTAATTTTACAATAATTTAAATTATTAAACGACGTGATTAAATAGTTGCCGCAGCGGTCGAAGTATGTCACGGGAGAAGCCACGTCTGTCATCCTAGGACGATTTAACTACGATTTGGTTTTGGGTATAAATACAATTTGGTTTAATATTCTATCATATTAATAAAACTTTACATAGATGTGCCTTTAAGTTACTTGTTCTTACAGATACTTATATACCTAATTTGTTACGTTATGACGTTACCAACTTAATAAAAATAACTCTGTGAATGTTCCTGCTTGACTCATGAACAATATCCTGTCAATGCACGTTCCCCAAGGTTCCCTATAAAATTTACTCCCACATTTACATATACACAATAAGCTCACTTTCTTAATATGACTCATTACCCTCGCACTAAAAGCAACGATGCTGATTTGGTAATAAAAATAAACTAGCAATGTCTTCTTGGCGCCAACTTCAGTTCAAAATGGCGGGGCAACAAATGACACAAAAGCCATCAGGTATGTACAGCTTGGAAAAAAAATCTTGCAATGCAACGGAACCACAGTGAAGACAATGAACGGAACGAATATTTTAGAATGCTGGCTACATTGATAATTGTTACACCTTTACACACTTTTAGCTTCGTGACATACGCCATTTGGAATCCCATTACAAAACGACCTATTATTTTTGATAAAACATAATGTATGAGTATATGTTATTCCACTTAGATAAAGCAATGACATAATGGGGCGTAAGAAAAATCTAAAAAATATGTGTAAAAAAAATATTACGATAATGAGCATATTTTATATACTACTCGGGACTTCACGCGAAACAATTTTGTACTTACATTCACCGATACTGAGCATGCCGTGAATTTGGGCGGGAATTCTTGCTGTACCTAAGTATATTATTTTCTACAACGAAAATATTATTCGTGTTTCAATACACTTAATAAAACATAGTACTGCGGCGCGTCTGTTCTGTTTGCAATAAACTCAAAAACTATTGCACCTATTTGCATACTGTTTTCACTAATGGATAAAGTGGTTCTCGAGGAATATTTTATTCCCTATATTATTTGTTAAGTTTTTGTATAAATTATCTTAAATATTTTGAAATTGGTTGAAGGTGTCAATAAAATAAAGGCCGTTTTGGAGCTTTCAAGGTAAACGCTGCCTAAATCCTTTGACATAATATAATAAAATAATTTATAGTGAAATTTTTTATCTTATATGGACAGAAAAGTCCGCGATGGCATAATTATGTCTATCAAATTGGCATAATTGTAGACGACATACTTACTACTATAAAACTGGGGGAAACTGGTGGAAAAATTACCCAAATGGGTGCGGCTGCGGGCACCAGCTAGTAGTTACACGAGTATATATATGTAATACAACTCCAACCTATTAAAACCTAACTAATTTAAATTCGTTTTATTGTTTCAGGTAAATGCCAATCAGATATTTTCGACAGATAATATCTTTCCTTAGTAAGTACTCGTATATCAACGCTGTGCTGTTTGCCATCCACAGACCATTCTAAACGCAATCCAATTATGTAATATGCTTTTACTTTTACTCTAATATTGATGTAAATATAACTGACAAGGTTCGAGGGCAATATTTAGACCAAGCGGGTACAATGTCTATAAAAATATTTGTGAATAGTTTATTTGCACTCATATGGATTACATATATTCCTAAGTGAAACATTTTATACCCCTATTCTCGGTAATCGATGGAAGGTCATATTTATACCGCTAAGGTAGCAACAGAGTTGTTTCGCTCTTGCTGCCGACCACATAAAAATCTTTAAAGGTCGTTTGGGAAAACTCTGTGACAGAAAACTCATTCCACAAACGAAGCCGTATTGCATCTGCTTTCTTACGTCACAGGTGTTTCTTAGATACTATCATTACTACTATACTAATATATAAAGCTAAAGAGTTTGTTTGTTTGATTTTACGCGCTAATATCAGGAACTACTGGTCGTAATTGAAAAAATATTTTTGCGTTGGATAACCCATTTATCGAGGAAGGCTATAGGCTATATATCCTGGCGAGCGGAAAAGTAATTATAAATGTCAACAAATCGGGCAAATTTTAATACATTATTGTAGAATTTATAAGCGACGAGATTAAATATTCGTAGGTGCGATATGAGTTCGAATTAAGTCACGGGCGAAGCCGTGATGGCACTTAGTCTTAGATATTTAAAAAAATTATGTTGATATTCAAGATGTCACGAGCGATTGGTAATCAAATGCATGCCATTTTATAGATATGATCATCATCCATTTTAAACATCAAAATAACAATGCTATCTGTATGAAATGCATTGTTTATTTCCGTTTAAAAACGTCATATTTTTATCGATAATATACCTACTTATCAATTCAATGAGGCGTTATTATATCAGATAGGAGTGCCAGTCGCGTGATCATAATAATCATTTACATGATAAGAGTATAAAAATCTATATTTAAACATAATTAATGAAATAATATTTATTGGCATATATAATATGATTTAACATAAATCTTAGTTAAAAAAAACAATTAAAACTATACCTAAATAAAAAAAAAACTACCTAACCTATTTATTAAAATTTAGACTGGGTCCCCTCGGTAGGGTACCCATGATGCAGGCAGCATTCCCACGCTGAATAGCTATGGAAAGCCTTTGCGCGAGAAAACTACCTGCACGAGGATCGCCAGTTTCTTCCCTCAGACGCTTACTTAAAGCCGTAAAAAGACCATGTGCGCCGCGACCCCATGGACCTAGTGTCTCGACACCAAATGGAATGAATTCATATTGGGTACCGAGACAACTGTACTTGCCAACCTTCAGCCGCTCGCGAAGATTTGCCGCAGCGCTTGCTTTTTTGCTAGTAGCCGGGAGATAGGACGTTGCAAGAGTATCGGTGCAAGTGGCATCCCATACTAGTGCACGTCCCATTCTCCAGGGTACTAAAGACATCCCGTCGGGCCGCTTACCATCATCTCGTATAATTTGCGGTTCCAAGACCGCGGGGACATTTATACTGACAAGGGATCGTCTCAGGATATCATTTAGTGCAGCGTGACGGGAGTGACGGCCAGCGGCAAAAGAACAGGCAAGCCCATGATGTCCAAGGTGGCTCACATAAGCTCCGCACGATACACAAGAGTGTTCAATGCACACATCAGCACCCAACCGGAGACAAACTGCTATGCGGAGTGTAGTGGGATCAATGAAGGTGCCAGTGTTCGGAGAAGGAAAGGCGTGAAGCCATTGCCCAGACTCTGATCGAGATACAGCTAAAAGCCTTGCTCGATTAGTACCGGAAGAGTTTTCAATAAGAGTATTGAGAAAAGCAGAAGAAGCTATTGTGTCCCAGGCCCTTTGCTTTTTGAGCGTCAGGGGTAAATTTGGACTTGGTCCAGCTAGCCAAGCATTCAAAGCTTCATCCAGACTCGCAATCTCACAGTTTGAGGCTGTAGGAGCCTTTAAGACTTTTCCTATGAGGTCACGAGTGCTGAAAATCGAAGACAGGAATGCTGGTAAAGCTATACTAGAAAAATTTTCGGGTCCCCAAACCACCGAACCTTATAGGTAAGGAAGCTTGGGACCATGCTTGCTCATTGAGATGAATATTCAGAATAGTTTCAATTTGGGATTTTAAAACATTTTCAATGGGTAACATCAGATTAGGAAATTTCCAAATAGGGCAGCAACGGAGCAAGTAAGTAAATTTGGGCACAAATAAGCTGAATTTAAGGATAAACAAAGCGCAGTGACTACTAATTTTGACAATGCGGTCTGAATATTGATTGAATTTTGTTACTAACTCTCCTAAGAGATGAGGAATGGCGTCATCGAAAATGGGAGATCCCAGGAGATATAGGCTGTTCTTAGATAAGAGTTTAATATTTGGGCAAACTTGGTTAAAATTTTGATGAATTTGAGAAACTAAGGATGTGTTGATTTTGTCTGAAATAAATAATTCACATTTATTAAAATTTAAATGCAAACCAATAGTGTTAAATTTGTCTATTATTAAAGTTAAATCTGCAAGAACAGTCTGTGAATCACCACCTAAGGTCCCATCATCGAGATACCAAATATTTAATTTTGAATTTAATTTATGAATTATAGAATTTATAACCAAACTAAAAACTAATATATAAAGCTCAAGAGTTTGTTTCTTTGATTGAATTCGCTAATCTCGGAAACTACTGGTTCGAAGCGTAAAAATATTTTTGTGTTGGATAGCCCATTTATCGAGGAAGACTATAGGCTATATATCATGACGCTACTACTCTGGAGAGCGGAGCAGTAATTATAAATGTCGACAAATCGAGCAAATTTTTAACATTATTGTAGAATTTATAAACTACGAGATTAAATAGGTGCGACGGGAGTTCGAAGTATGTCTCGGGCGAAGCCGTGGGGTCACCTAGTTTATTCTAATATATAAAGCTGAAGAGTTTGTTTATTTGATTGAATGCGCTAATCTCGGGAACTAATGGTTCGAATCTAACTATTGTTTATGTGTTGGAAAGCCCATTTGTCGAAGAAGGCTATAGGCTATTACATCGTCACGCAACACCCAGGTGATAAGTACAACCCTCAAGTTCGCGCCCCGAAGATATGCTTTTTCAAACCTTGCTCGTAGAATTTAGGGTGGTAAAAACAAAGAGGATAAATCCTCATGATACGGCGCTTTGACAATCATGAATCGTTCAGTTCGCTTTTATCCCCGAAGGGGTAGGTAGAGGCGTACTATATGCCCACATTGCACGATATGCATTGTTGTCCTACGTAACAAGTGGTGAACCCATTGCCGTAATGCCGTATTGAAATACTTGTATATTTCAAAATTTGTGAAAACTTGCTATAGAAATTTTTCAACCCATCTTTCAGGAGTTAAACTTGGCTACACCACTGCCATATTAATGACAACCGGATCCAATGGCTTTACGTGCATTGCGAAGCACGAAAAGAGAATATAATGCTTAAATTGTTTCAGTTATTTTTACGCCAAAATTTTACCGTTGTCCATGTTCATCAATTTATTACAAAATTGTATAAAGAAATTCGCGATAAATTTTGAAAAAAATGTACATAATTACTTCCCATACTAGTAGCCGGCATAGCCGGTTGGGATTGCCTTTTATTTAACTAAAACTGGGTTAATAGCTTTAATAACTGTTGTTTGTTTGTAATCAAATTTCCTTTGTTCTTTTTATTTACCCACCACTCCTCATATCCTCACAATTATCTCATGCTTTGTGTATGTGCATATGTGGTATATGAATTTAAAATGTTTGGTGTGTACTGAAATTTTGTTTTTTTTTTAATACTAGCTGTACCCTACGATTTCAATATAAGTAGTTCGTACCGCTATAGTGTCCCGTTAACCAGTAGGCCTGAAATTATTTGGTTCTATATTGTGGAACATGGCCTATTTGTTGACATAATTACCTCTCTGATGATATTGTAGTCTATTATGGCCTTTCGCAATATGTATGGATTATCCAAAACCTACAAAAATAATTTTCCAAATAATGGATAAATTATTAAAGCATTTGCATATGCTAAATTACTCACAAATTTTTAATAAAGTGAATATAGACAATTCGATTCGAGACAGGGATTGAACCCGTGACCTTTGGCTAACCAGGCCAATGTTCTAGCCACTGTGGTTAGACGGGGATTGAACCCGTGACCTTTGCCTAACCAGGCCAATTTTCTAGCCACTGTGGTTAGAACATTGGCCTGGTTAGGCAAAGGTCACGGGTTCAATCCCCGTCTCGAATCAAATTGTCTTTTTTCACTTTATTAAAAAAAATCCAAATCCTGTTACTGTTCCTAATATTAAACAAATAAATTCTGCCTTTTATATAAACTATGTGTATAATAATTATAGTAATATATAATAAACATCTTGTCTATAAGGTTGAGAGTTTGTTTGTTTGAACGCGTTTATCTCAAGAACTACTTATTCACTGTATTTATTGTGGAAAACAGAAATACAATCCGTTGAGTTTCTAAAAAAAATCTAAGCGTACATCAACCGATATAATTTGACTTTTTAAGACATTTTATTTTAGAATTTGTAGATAAACACCATCTATTAATTTAACGTTCATCTACATTTGCGACGCATTATTTACATTTGCGAGCGTTTCCGTACTTCGGAAGGCACGTTAAGCTGTTGGTCCCGGTTGCCAGTAATATCGCAGTTGTTAAGCCAAATTGAAGGCCTTCTGAAGGCTAGAAGAATTTCAACAGCAGGTAGACACAACCTGCGTCTGTCAATTTATATTTCAAAACGGCAATAGGCTCACCACCTATTACGTGGGACAGAAATACACACGATGGGCAAAAGTAGGCGTATAATATGCCTCTGCCACCCCTTCGAGGATAAGGCTTGATTGATAAACTAAACGATTAATATAACGAATGTATATACCTATGTTCCTATGTTTAAAAAGTACTTTGAATAAATTTAATGTTGATTTGATCTGAATCGGATTCTGAAGACCACCCATAGCCACCAACCAATTATACCACATTAAGTATAATACTTAGTACGTAGATAATCTCTTGTACTCAGGCCTTACCAGCCGTAATTACAAGAAATTACGTTGGTCCATATTTAGTTAATGTGACGAATCGTTAAATTGAGTGCAAATGTACGCAGCACTTACAGCGCATCGGTTAGTTTCACTTCTGGGAATAACTGGTCAGTTGATTACGAGAGATATTAGGTACTTCTTGGACGAGATGAGACTTAAAAGTTGTTGATTGTATGTGGGACATAAAATATTGTGGTACATTTTTTTTTACACAGCGATGTCTAGGCCAAAGTAAGCTGATATAAGCGTGTGTTATGGGATCTAGACGACTGATAAACACACTTATATATTTCTAAATACATACATATTATACATAGGAAACACTCAAACTCCGAAACAAACATTTTTGGATCACACACAAATATTTGTTCCGACCCGGGAATCGAACCCGGGACCGCAATCGCGGCATTCGCATACACTACCACTGCGCCACCGAGGCAGTTAATTTATATGTCTGGTTTAGGTATGTATTTTTTTTGCTTCCGTTCCTTAAACGAAATTTTCAGGTTCCGTACTTCGACAGGAAAAAATAGAACCCTTATATCACTATAGTGTCCGTTCGTGCGTATGTCTGTCAAGAACCTTTCTCTTGGGAACGCGTAAAAGTATAGAGTTTAAATTAAAACTAAGGTCTACGGCCCCCTGAAGCTGTAAAAAAGTCAAACGTCGAAGTTAACGTAAATACAGCAATTATTACAAATAATACTATTTATATTTCAGGCAAATTAAGTTTAATCGACTGTTCTCACGTAACTCCAAAGGAACAATGTAAGTTTAATATTGTAAGCCATACCTGCATTTTATAATAGCAGCCATTGAGTTTCTTGCCGGAGTCTTTCTTCGTCATAAGGGTGGGCTGGGCTGCCTTTAGAACTGGCAACTAGAAACGCTCTCATTTTGATTTAATTTTGTTTCTTTTGGATAGACTCACTACTATATAATTTGTTCATATATCATGTAATTACTGGCGGTTAGAAAAAAGGGCCATGAGTTTTATTGCCAGGTTCTTTCTCAGGCTATACCTATTGCGTTGCGAATCTGGCTGTAAATGTAAATGTAGAAGCAATAATTTTGACGTTCATAAGTGTTACTTTGTGATCTACATGAATAAAGATTTTTCATTTGTCAAAAAAGTTAAGGCCGTCCGTTTAAGACGCAAAAATAATGTTTCTAAAGAACCCTCGGTCCAACTCACACTTAACCGGTTTTTTTTATTACTGCCGGTATTTTTCGGTTTTAGAATTCCGACAGAGTCAAGTAGCTGAACTTTCCATGTTATTTTATATTTTAAGTCTTTGTGGAAGTCGAAATTATCCAATCTATTGATTTAAAAAAAAACTAAAATTACCTTTTCTTTGTTGATCTGAACACATTTTTTAAAATACTTGTTTCTTTGCTCGAGATAGGTGCAAAAACTATATAATGTATTACTTACAATGCGGTTTTTCTTTTATTAGAAAGGTCTTAACCAGACTTAAGCCGTAACTGCCAATAAGTTTGATTGCCATTGATTGAGTAAAACCGAAAATATGACCAAAGATTGATCCTTATTGAAATTGAACTAGAATAGAAAAAAAAGTTGACGTTAATATTCCGTAGGTACATATTTCTGCTAATGAAAATAATATTATGTTAAGTGTTTATATAATATCTTTACCGAAATTGACAACATAAAACTATATTGTGAAAGTATTTTGTAGTTTTTTATTAAAAATCCGGGAAGCGAGTAGGTACTAATTAGTAATTTGTAATATTTCGTAGTGTAATACTTTGTACCCTGGAAAAACATATTATTGCCAAGGTAAAAGGATAACCTAGCTTTGTCCAGTATCGAATATTGGTTTCATTAAAAAAATAAATTCCGTTAAAGATAATAATATCAAACACATATTATTCTGACTAAAAGAATAATATATGTGAAGTGTATGTTCGATTAAATTTATCATTTCTATGAATGATATTTCGTGTGAATGATAAATAAACACTTACCAAGATCTACTATTATTGGCTAATAAAAATCATAAAAGGTACCGGCGCTGATTCATACTTTAAATTTGTCATAGAATGATTAATTTAAGATGGCTGTCTCACAAAATAGATTACGTATAATAGGATAGAGATATATGCCTTTCCAATGACATTCAATTTTCAGAGATTATATTTGAAAAACTATACCCAATTTCCTGAACTACATCTGCTTTTATGATTTTTCTAATTGACATGGATAATTTAGCCAAACCCAAAGACAATATAAGTTGTAAGTTTAAGGTCCAACCCACACAGTTTGATTACATTTTATAACTGTAATCCCAAAGTGGAGGTAGTAAGAGAAAGATATAGGTACTATAATTTGTGTGTGGAACGGTGTGTGAATCGGTGGAACGCCCTAAATTATTTTTGTTTTGGATATCCCCTTTACTGAGTGCTTTAAATGCTATAGGCGATATATCATCACGCTACTACCTAGGAGAATGGAGTAGTATTAGTAATCATAAATGTCAACAAATATTGTAAAGTTTGTCATGCCTCGTCGGTCTTTTTCCGACAATTCCGCCAACGTCAAGGTGGAGAGTAGATTTAATAGATTAAGATCTAGTTGCGAGACACTTGCTCGGTAATTTAAAAGTTTTGGATTATGAAAGAGCACGATACAAGTGTTTGTAATTTTTGTTAGTACATGAATCAAAATGAGGATATAGCTACTGCTTGGATGTAAATACATAGGGAACATGATGCAGAAATTTGTGGTAATTGTAAAATTTATAAATCTGGGAGATGTGTCGCGGGAGTTCCAAGTAGGCACGGGGCACAGATAGTTATGTTATAAAGTATGAATGAATTAATTAATGATTTATTCAACACGCACATAAAGTTTCAAAGTAAATTACACAGATTATGGTACGGCAAAGATAAACTTACAATGTAATAAACAGCGCTGATTTTTAGCTAACGCTTGTAAGGGACATCACGCACGAGAATAAGTAGGTTATTATTTATAACAGAGCGGCCTTAAGACAAAGACGATAGCAGGCGTGCACTAACCTATCAGCAAGGACAGTTCAATTATTTCCAGTTACATTAGTCACTGCGCTAATGGCGACACCTTACTAGAAATTATTTATAACTGGCGTCGTATTTTCCGCGATGCCGTGGTCTTGAACGTTTATAATAATACTAGGTGACACCCACAGCTTCGCCTGTGACATACTTCGAACTTCCGTCGCACTTATTTAATCCCTTTGTTTATAAATTTTAAAATAAGGTATGAAAATTTGTCTGATTTATAGACATTTATGATTACTGCTCCGCTTTCTAGGCTAGTAGCGAGATGATGTAAAGCCTATAGCCTTCCTCGACGTATGAGCTACCCAATACAATAAGAATTTTTTAATTCGACCCTGTAGTTCTTGAGATTAGCGCGTTTAACCAAACAAACAAAAAAAACTCTACAGCTTTTTAAATTTGTATAGATTTATGTAAATTATACCGGACTTGGCAAGGTGACTTCATATCTTCTAACTTGACTTCACCGTTAGTAGACCTAGGTACGGTGGCGGATCTCAAGCAAATGCGGTTCATGGTAAATTCATAGGATGGGTCCTCCCACTAAAAGTCTTGACTTTGTAATTAAATCTATACTAATATTATGAAGCTGAAGAGTTTGTTTGTTTGTTTAGTTGGTTGAACGTGCTAATCTCAGGAACTACTGGTCGGATTTGAAAAATTATTTTTGATTAAAATAAGTGTAAAATACAGGTATTAACGCGATCATGATAATCAGGAGGTACTTAGTCGAAACGGATATAAAGTGAAGCGATTACAACAGATGCAGGCAAGGCGTGTTAGGCATCCAGAGGTAAAAAGACAACCTACCTACTTACCCTATGTGAAAGGAGTAACAGATAAGATCGGAACGGTGTTACGAAAGTATTCAATTCAAACTGTGTACACGCCGGGGGCTAAAGTAAACAAAATGGTGGGCACACCGAAGGATGTAATGCCTTTCCAAACGCCGGGCGTTTATAAAATAAATTGCAGCTGCGGTAGTTCCTACATAGGCCAAACAAAGCGGACCATAGCTGAAAGGATAAAGGAACATATCGCCGCTGTAAAGAACCGACAGACCAACAAATCAGCGATTGCAGAACATATAATTACAATCAGGCACTAATCAGTGGATTGAGTTTCATCGTCCCCAAGTCCTCTCCACTGACCGCCACTATTATTCGAGGATGGTGCGTGAAGCAATCGAAATCAAAAAGCACACAAATTTCAATAGAGAGGAGGTTTTCAAATTATCTACGACGTGGAATCCAGTCATTGATATCACACTACCTCGTTGTTTTGCACAGACGGGTAACGCTCGGAATACGGACGGCCTACAGAATAGGGACATTGTCAGTGTTGTGTGTACTGGTGCGTGGATAGACAATATGATGGTAGATTCAGACGATTCTACCTCACAATTGGAGTGACACCGCCTCTTCAGTCTGCTTGTGACCACGGCTGGTGCAACCCAGTCGAAACGTCAAGCTATTTAAGGTAAATTAGCATGATCGCGTTAATACCTGCATTTTACACTTATTTTAATCATGCAACGCGAAAGATTAAAAGTTAGTAATTATTTTTGAGTTAGTTAGCCCCTTTATCGAGAAAGGCTATAGGCTATATATCATTACGCTACTACACTGGGGAGCAGAGCAGTAGTGATAAATGTCGACAAATCGGGCAAATTTTTATGCATCATTGTAGAATTTATAAGCGACGGGATTAAATAGGTGCGACGGGAGGTCGAAATAATTCACGGGCGAAGCTGTGGGGTTCATCTTGTTTTAATCATAATGTTGATATGCTCGTAGTCTTTTAAGCTATGGTTGGTTTTGAGATGGGTTACCGTTTGTGGTATTTCTATGTTCGAGCATTTCTGTGCTTCGGAAGGCACGTTTAGCCGTAAAATACAAAATTCGCTGGGACAAATAGTAAACAAACATGGAAGCTGTTTAATCGTTAGTCATACAAAATCTAATAAAGTTTATCTAAAAGGTAAACTTGTGCATTCATTTATAATACAATTATAGAGTAAAATGATAGACGACCCATGTTTGGAATGGTCAGCTCAGATAAAGATTATTTAATTCGTATAAGAATGGAACAAATATGGACACTAATGATTGCCCTGCGGATATGGGAAGGAGACTGCGGGTTTGTGTCATAAGCTTTAGCGGGAATCTAATTTCTATAGCCCAGTCATACATACATATCACCACACCCGTCTCCCATCGGGTTAGGCAGAGACTAAGGCCTTTCGCGTACTTACGATCCTGGCGTACAACTTTTGCTGCTACCATTTTATTTGTCAGGAACCATAAGAGATAGACACAAACGGTTATCGGCATTTGATTCAGGACACCATGAATACGTGTATAGGCGATTTTGAAGTTTCTACCACTTGCAGTTTAGAAACTGGTTTCTATTTAGAAGTAACATTTCTTTTACTAATGATTGCTTCTTATCTCGAACAGATATAATGTACCTATATCTTACATACATGCATAAATATTGACACGCCTTTATCCCCGAAGGGGTAGGCAAAGGCATACTATACGCCCACATTTCTCCGTATGCAGTTTTTGTCCCACGTAACAGGTGGTGAGCCCATTGGCCGTGTCAAAATGGACAGGCGCAGGCTGTGGCGACCTGCTGTTGAAAATTTTCAAGCTGCCCATAAGGCCTTCAACCAGGCTTCACGACTGCTATTTTACTGGCAACCGGGACCTACGGCTTAACGTGCCTTCTAAAGCACGGAAACGCTCGCAAATGTCACGTGCGCTTCACCTATATCTTAGCTAATATTGAATATTGAAAATAACTGTGCATTTTTTCGATGTAACTTTTTTAAAATTAACCGCACAGTTAATTTTTTGTTCGTCGTTTTCGTCGAATCAAACCCCATCAGTAAGTACTGAAACATGTGTGCAATGATTGTAATCTGTTTTACACATACTCGTATCTCATTGTTTGCTTAAACAAAAACGACGTATAAAACGATGATCACAGATTTTAGTTACTGCATCTGACTCATCCTGGAATTTCAAATGATTGGTCTTCGTTCACACGAATGTGACTGAAATAAAAAATATAATTTGAAACAATTTTGAAAAGTTATTAATATGCTCATACTTTAAATACTATATTTACACCGACGTTTCGAACGCGTTGCAGTGCCCGGCTGGACTGGCGGTGAGAGTCGAGAGTATGCACGGTGTTACTTTTGAGTCTAACTCATTTTTATTATTACAATTCATTTTTATTACAATGTAGGATAATGTCGGCGACACACCACACTCACTACGTCAGTTTTGTTTGGCGCAGGTTTTCTACGTTCAAGTTTCTTCATCATTGAATTCCACATCCCGAATAGTTTGAATTCATTTTCCCTATTGGAATTACTGTGTTTTCTAATTTCAATAGCTTTACGCACAATACGTGGATAATACTGGCGATTAGTGGATAGGAGTTCGGGTTGATGACGTTCAGTCCAGTGATTCAGACCCGACTCAAGGTATTCCGCTATTGCCGATTTTCTCCATCTTCTAAGTCTAATTCAAGACTAGACTTAAATAAAAGTTACTCTTGCTGGACGCAGTAAAGTTGATGAAACGTTTGTCAAAGCGTTACTGAATCTGTCTGTGGTATCATGAAAAATCGCATTTCACTGCATTATATCAAATTCTTTCATTATAGCACGTTGACAAAATGTTTAGTCTAAGAATCCATCATTTTTACACATAAAACAAGATGCTGACTTTTAAAAATAATTTACACAAATTGTCCACCATTATTCACATTCCCCGCGCAAATCTAATTTCATGTTAATGTTGATCAAATCGACAATGACAGCAAAAATGACAGCGGTTTTAGGGCCGTATTTTAGAACGTTTCTCAATACTCAATCGACGCTGAGGCTAGTTTTGCCTTATAAATACTACTCTAAAGTTTTTCTTGAGTATTGAGTAAAGTTTTAAAATACGGCCCTTTTAGTAATAGAGTTGGTTGATGGGTTTTCTAAACGTTTTTGTGTTTTATGATAAGGACCACTGCACTTGCATAGACAAGGCTGCATAGATTTCAATCAGGTGCCTAAATAGTAACAGAAAAATATATGAAAGAGTGCCTCGCTTGTAATATTTTTCACGCCACATGAACCGGGCGCCAAACAGTCAGCATTACTTACAGCTTACTGTACCATACACGGATTGCGAATTGTAAGCGACTCAGACTGAGTTATTGTAACGTGTCGACCACTGCGACGCCCTACGGGTAAACAAATTGTTGGTACTTTATTTCATAGTTTATAATAGTTTTTTATTTTTTCGAATTATTGTTTTGTAAATCAACGTGCTTCTTTGCATTTGTTGTTGTATTGTTTAGTTATTGTGTAAAGCATATAGCTTAGGAATTTGATTTACTTCTAAATTTAAAAATCTGGTCCTATCTTTGTCTTTAGACTTTTAGACTTCTAAACCCGAAAGTTTAGAAAAGACTTATAAAACGGTTCCGTCCCTCTGTCTTTCTGTACGCATCGTTTTCTCAGGAACCATTAAAGATAAATTATCTGCCACACATTGAACCCTATATCCTCACTTAAAATTTACAGAAGGTTTAGAAATGGTTCTTCTCTCATATAGTAATAAATAACATAATTAATATACAAGGAACTGGAAAATACGGAAGTTAGCAGGCCTTGTCAATATTGAAATAACTCGCACTCGCGTATCGGAAGTGATACACATACCTACCTACCTACTTATTTAATTACTATATTGAAGGTTCATTCAATTACGTACATATATGACATTACTCAATATGTATTATCTTATTGCTCTGTATAACAATCACGCCTTATCCCCGAAGGGGTGGTAGATGCATATAATACGCCCACATTTCACCCATTACATTATTATTAGTCTGTGTAAAAACAGACAGACGCAGGTTGTGTCTAATTGCTATTGAACATTTTCAACAAGCCTTTTATGTATTACATTCTTTTAATGATTTACATGTACTACTTTTTTTTTAAATCTATTGTTAGGGTTTAACGGTCTAAAATCCAGTACCCACTGTTATTAATCAGGGGTCAAATGGTTAACCCCCGGACTTTTTATTTCTTTACGTAGTTGTAGGATATTGTTATTCAAATTCAAAGTGGTAAGCCATAGAAGTGTTTAAAGTGTCTCTTTACAACGTATTCATAACATTTCCGATGATTATATTTCTGACACTTCGTACCATTCAACTGATAAGTATTTTAATTGACTTTTGACGTGACCTATAATTCAGTTTATTAACTGACTGTAAGACAGCATTTTTCTCCAATTACTTTCATTGACTGACTATGCATACAAGTTGGTTGGCCTATACTGTAAATGTAGCCTATACTGTAAATTAAAGGTAACTTTACTCAAAGATACCAAAAACTAGAATAAACGCTCATTCAGGAATGCAAAATCTTAAGTTATTACGTTCTTGAACACACAATGATAATAATTCTCCATTAACGATGAATGTGCAATCGTATCTGGGTCACCAGATCACTTCTTACTTTATCTGTATAATTCATAAAAGCTGATATTTCTTATTACTAGTTACTAATGATACTTGATAATGTTCTAGCTCTATTAAACACCAGCCGAGCACACGATAGCTGTATGACCGTCACGAACTAAACGTGGCGCTCGGCGGGATAGCACTTGCGCTGCCAAGTATAGTGCGAGCTATGCTTGGCAGTGCAGAGGCATGGGAAGCGGTCTCATTTTTCGCCGAGAGAATAATGAAGACGAAGAAAGCTGCGGAGAGGGAGGGGGAAGAGGATACTTTGGCCGTTTCCATTCGGCGTAGACGGGTGGGTAGAAGGCGGGCGGTTGTGACCGCTGGTCTTGTCCAGTCCTAAGAGTGACCTGCACACGTCAAGCGGCGCTGACGTGTACATTGCACAGGCCACCGCGTCTGGGGAGCATACCCAAATAATCCTCCACTGGCGCGGTACCCCGGCAAGGCCGGGCCGCCCAGAGGTGTTTTGGTGAGTTTAACAGGTCCCAAAACACCTCTATTAGGGCAGAAAGATAGCCGAGGACTTTTAGTGGGTATTCCCAGCATCACCACGATCAGGTGCTGGGCGACCTCCACACAAGCCTATTGCTAGCCAGCAGTGGGTAGTCTGTTAGCGGATCTCTCCTCATATAAAAAAAGCTCTATTAAACACAGCAATTCTATTGTATCTAGTAGTATAAGTTGCATTCAGCGCGTGTACTCTACAACAAGGTTCCATTATCATGAATTTTTCAAGGTTAGCGAAACTGCCAAGCAGTGGTGGGACTCGGACGTTGGCTCTTGCCAGATCTGATGAAGAAACACAGTTAGTGCCTGTTAAGCCGGTAGGAGAGGCTACCGCGTTGTTTCAGTCAATCCTATATGACGAGGCTGCGTCATCTTGGACAAGCAAGTTTTTTTATATTAACCCGTCAGTGGTGGATGGAAAGCAAAGATGACGACCCGTTGATTTCCGATTGATGGCCTATGTGAGCCCAGTTGTCAATGATGGCATTGACAACTGGGCTCACATAGTGGCACAGGTTGACGGCCTAGAAAAATGTTTTTTTTTACAAAAGCCAATCCTGCAGCCGCTGAACCGCGAACATAACCCAAGGGTTACTTACTGCGACTGCATGGCGGAAATTGTGCAGTTCTAAGTGCCTGTGCCGTTACCTCGTCCTTTGATTAGGGGCCGTTCAAGTATTACGTGAGCAGATTTCTTACCATTTTTTACCCCCCCGCCCCCCTTGTCATCAAAAGTAAGCAAAGCACTTACCCCCTCCCCCTATGCTTACGTAAACATTTTTTGTAATAAATGTTTTTTTATATTGTTATTTTTAAAATAGGAAAATTCATGAAAATATTAGGTTTAACTGATACACATAGAGTAAATGACAAAAAAATATAATCAGAAATAAAGAACATAACTAACATAAAGAATATTTTCGGAACACATTAACAGTCTTCAGTCCATGAAACCTGAATCCATGATTCTAAGTTATCGATGACATTGGATTGCTGCTCAGTGTTGTGAGTCTGCTCACTTTCATCCGATTTTGGAATGTCTACGTCACTCTCATCGAGCCATTCAACATCTTGGTGCTCTAAATTTTGAATAATGCACATCAGTTCATTAGCACGACGAGCAGCGACTCTTACAGGTCTAACTTTTCCCTCTGTGGGCGTGTTTACTTTTTTATGGATCTTCTCGATGTGACGATTTAATGATTTGACGGAAGCATGATAAATACCACACGTTTTGCATGTTCGGCTTGAAAGCCTCAATTTTACCGTCGGACAAAAATAATCGTAGGGCATTTGCAAAAAATCTTTGAGGGTAGTACTCAAGCGTAGAGCTAAATTGACTGGAAGATCAAGAAATTGTCCTCCTTCATCCAAAACCAAGTCATCAACTGTTTGTTTTACTTTTGCAGGTGGTGGAAGAAACCTGTTGTCTAGTAATCTGAATAGGCCACTTCTTGGACGACAGCATTCTGTATTTTTACATTTTACAATTTGAAGCAAGTATTGGCTTTCACGCACATGTTCTGAGTACCATTTAATGTCTGGAAATTCAGGAACATCTTGTTCATCAGCCTCAACATATTTTGCAGTAACATTATAGCCATCAATTTCCATTGAACTCCATACTTCAGCTAATACATTTCCTGCAAATTCGAAATTATATCTTTCTAATTGTTCATCAATTGTAAAGCCACGTTCATCCAAATGAGACCCAAAATGGTCATGAGGCAGTATTAAACCAGCCAGTTCCCGACTCAGAGGAGCCATTCTTCGCTCTACTCTGTTATACGCACTCCTTCCAGGAGCATTGGTAGCTATAAACAATGCATCGAGATCATGTCGTTTAAAATGTTGTATAGCAAACCCTATGACCTTTGGATAACGCGGATTTTCATCTGGCCCTCCATCAACCGTCATAATTACTACTGGTTTTACTAGTCCACGGTCAGTTTTTGCTAATGGTCGAAACTCTTCAAGTTCGAGAAGCGTCTCGAAATCCTGAGCATGAGTATTAGCAGTAGATGAACTATGCTTTCCACTTCGAATAGCGATGAATGTTGGCCCAGAATATCCGACGGCTTGCGGTTGTCCTAGCATATTGGAAGTAACTTTGATACCAGCATAAACAGATGGTATTAATTTATGACGCTCAGCGATTACCCAATCGTGGTCAGGTAATTTGATTCTATATTCCATGTGCATTAAAAGAGGTGCTTGCTTATTTGCCGCAGTGACGCCAATAGGGACTCGAGCTTTGTCATCTTGAGATAAGAAAAATACTTGATCTGGTCCAAGTATGGATGCTATGTTCTCTAAATAATGGATTGATGTTTCAGCGATCTTGCTATCTAAGTGGCTCTTGTGGTGATCAGTTTGAGCACGAATGAGCCTAACAGGGACTGTCGATACATGTCTTCGTCCCTCTGTAGAATTCGATTTTCTGGGAATCAAACGAAGATATGTCGCACTGCGACTAATGTCAAATCCTAGTTTACGCAGTTCTTGTGTGAGTTCGTCAAGAGTTTTTACGCTGCGAATAGATTCCGTTCGTCTCCTGTCATCACATGCACTCCCAAATAAAGCTATATCCGCAATTGTTTTCAATAGTAATGGTTGATCGCTTTCAAGTTTAGGATGTCCTACTGAATCCCTCAGAGATAGTCTTCTTTTTATTTCAGGATTTTCCTGACAAATATCTTCTAACTTTCTTTTCATACCATCCCTGTGTTTCTTCTGGGCAACTGCGTTTTGAATCTTCATGTTTAAAGTATTTTTTGCTGTTTTTAGTTCCTCGCGCAACTTAATGATCTGTTTATCAACTTCAGCGCAATTTGGCATAGTATCTCTGGCAGAATACAAAGCGTTCAGATTTTTTTCGAGTAGAGTAATCTTATTTTTCAAAGCTTCTTGAGAAGGTTTAGCTCTTTGTTTATCTGCATTATTATTATTTTCGCATTGCTCTTGTGATTCATTGCCGGTTTTAATTTTATCTTCTTTCTGTTTTTCAATGTTAGAAAATGGCTGTATAATTTGTGTTTTTTCTGCAGGTTTACTACTAGAAGACGTTGCCTAAAAATGAAAAATTTCTAAGAGTTCTGCTGGATATTCTCTTATTAAGCTACATAAATTCACCGTATTTAATAAAACCAGCGTTTAAATATTATTGAAAGCTTAAAAGCCCACAGAAACCCTTCACATACAGATATTGAAAACACCGTGTATTTTGTGACCAATTGCCGGAGTCGATCTTAAGAAATAAAATATCAATCATTTACCTTTTTACTTTGAGATAGGCCATCATATTTTTTACTCATAAATCGTTTTAATTGTTACAGAATGTAAAGAGAAACTTTGTAGTTATATTTACTCACCTTGGAAAAAAAATGAAGCAGATTGGATTTATTTTTAGTCGCCGCTTGCAATTCTTCTTCAATTCTCTTAGATGCAATAATATCTAGTTCCTTATCTGACTTTGCTTGTAATTTATAATTTCGCCAAACTTCGTTAACTAACTTTTGTACATTTTGCACTTTCGTCCCAGTATGAGATTTTTTAAAACTTTCGAACAGTTTTTGGTATAACTTGGATTTGTCTATATGATATGACATTCTAATAAGATATTTAAATTTAAATAATTAAAACGTTAAACTTTGGCTAATTGCATCAACATAAACACAAATGATAACTTTCAATGCTTACAATACGTTTAGAATCCAAACAAAACAATACTGATAGATGCGCACTTGCAGCCGGCCGGCACGAGAGTGAATTATTAGACAAGTGAATAGCGCACGGTAATTTCCCTAATGCGCGGTAATTCCCCTAATCAGTTCTCAAAGCGAGTGCCTACGCATATGTATTATTTGCGGGAATCCCCGAAAAAACTTAAATAACTAACGATGACGTAATCATCATCTAGACCCCCCCCCCCACCCCCCATGTCATCCAAAATAAGCAAAACAGAGACCCCCCCACCCCCCCTTGGAGCTTACGTAATACTTGAACGGCCCCTTAGCTGGTGCACCACGTGTATAACGTGCAGGAGAGGTCGACGTGGATCCTAGAGATGTCAATGAGGCTTCTTATACCCAAGTTAAAGGCACGAGTTAACGTCCACTTCTTTCACTCCTTTATGATTTTTCTTGCGTCGTTATCTAGTAGTAGTGTTAAACAAAATATTACCTGTACCAAAGACTGACATGCAGATCAGCCCCGGTGCGGTTCAGAGCACCGTATAGATCTGATACGATATCTTTTGACAGTTATTTGATTATCTGTCAAAAAATACGGTGGCGTACATCTTTGAAGCTAATACTAAATAATACCTGTTTAGATATCGTTCGAAAAGATATCGAAAAATTGTGAATCACAGAGTTGATTGACAGTTGATTAGACCGTTTGGTAGAACCATTTATGTTTAACCGTTCTGTATATACCGTCACCGTTTCTGACGTTCCTTCTCCTATTCAAAGGATGATGGACGGACGGATGATGTATTTACCCATAATATAATAACACAACGTACTACAATATTATGAATGTGAAAGTTGTTGAAGATGTATGATAATCACTTATTGATCCCGAAATTACTATACAGATAGCTGTGACACTGGATTAACTAGGAAACGGTCTATCCCGGGAATACCTATGGGAATTGGGTACGGGAAAACTTTACCACGCAGGCAAGTTTAGCTAGTAACAAATTATTATAAAACGTATCTAAACTTTTACGAGCGAAGTAGGAAACATTAATATGTATCGCTCTCAAATCAACGTAAAAGCTTCATTTATTTAAGTGACATTATTATGCTAATGAATTCAATAGTAATATTTTAAACAGCTGTTACAAATATACATCTTTGGTGGTCTTTATATAAGGATCGTTACATATCTGGCAGATAAAACGTCGCAGATTTTTAGTGGCGTAACGCCAACGCTGCTAAGTACTTATTAGGTGCATAAACTATTGTGTATGTGCTTATTAGGTGAAGCGCTCGTGGCCCCGCGGTCTCAGTGTTCTGTAAACGATCACTGAGTTACGCAACTTTGACTATGGCTGGTCCTCGGATGGGTGACCACTTTGTGGCATTTAAGCACGAAGGCACGTTAAGCCGTTGGTCCCGGTTGCCAGTAAAATGGCAGTCGTTAAGCCTGGTTGAAGACCTTATGGGCGGCTTGAAAAATTTCAACAGCAGGTAGCCACAACCTGCGTCTGTCCATTTTCAACACGGCAATGGGCTCACCACCTATTACGTGGGACAGGAATCCACACGGTGAAAAGTGGGCATATAATATGCCTCTGCCACCCCTTCGGAGAAAAGGCGTGATGGATATTTAGGTGCATAAAACATCTAACAATATGTACTCTCTCTAAATCTAAATGTATATTTAAAATAAAGTGTATGCTTTTATTATTTATCTTTTCGAGTCGTAAAAAACGACTGAGGAATACGTTGTCTGATGAGATATTACCGTCTAAGCGGAGTAGTTTCCATCCACTAGTATCACGTACCTTCCCCTAGGCTGACAGTCGACAGAACGTTACTGACGTCCATGATCTGATATCCATGACGACTTATGACAACAAGTAGGCATATGGTAAGCCTTGGCCTACCTGTTCGGAGAAAAATGAGTAGTATTTGCTGATCACAGCAACTGACACATTATTTAATCGAATAAATGCATATAGAGGTAGCGTATGATACGTCGACACTCTACGTAGGGCGTATTCTCTGCCAGATATGAACACACCTAACCGAAACCAGAATAGATAATTTACAAACAAAGATTGGTTCAGTTGCACCATATTAGCGGTGTGGATTAGTACAATGGCTATTTTTAACCGTTACATTAACTATGTTTTGACGGAACACAGTTGTACCGCATAAATTTCAGTTAGAGTTATAAGTACTTCATCATTAGGGTTCCGTATTCTTCTTTACAGAAGAGAGGACCCAAGAATAATTCTCACGGAGTCAATTGTTGTATACAGACATAATAGTCACGCACTATTCCCCAAAGGCATAGGCATGGGCATACAAAACGCTTCAAATTTTATTACTTATATTTTTGTCGTACTTTGAAATGGATAACGGCTGAACGCCCGCCGGCTGTCCCTCTCTCAGGCTATCTCTATTTGGGAGGTCATGAGCCAATTTGATTGGAGATTTTACTGGACCATATGTTATTATTTTTAAAACTGCCAACATTATGTTATTCATTTAACTAAAGATGTTTTACTACGTAATGAAAACGTTCGATAGACAATGGAGTATAATTAATAAGTTTCTTGTAAACAAACGTTCCTCAGATGAAAACTCGTTGATTTTATTAAAGATCGACCACATTAAGACGGACCGCAGCGCATCAAGGAATTTCGAATAAAATGTACTGCCGAAAGTGATTATTGTGCCTTATAGACAGTTCTACTGATTCTTGCGATTTGTGTACAATAGACATCATTGCCAAACTTCTGTCGTTTGTGTTCAGATCACTAAGAGACGACGCTTTTTGGAAGCTGGACATCGAAACAGGCCGGTTGCTAAAACTAAAAGTAGCTTGTTTGTGTTGACCCTTATATGTACCACATGCATGATGTATCTAGTTTTCGTTCGTGTACTGTGGAGTATCAAAAAAGATAAAAATATTTTTTTATCTATTAAAATATTCTATGCTATTTTATTACCTGGAATAGCTGGTTAGCTGTATAAATTTCCTACATAAAATAATTTGCATGTAAGGAAATCATTTGTCTAAATAATTCTTTCAAGTTTTCAATTTATCAAATCTGTCAAAATTATGATATAATACTGTACTTTATAAACAGGTGATATTTTCATCCGGACCTTGATCTTTTTCTGACACGTTTCATAAAAAATTGACACCTTTCGTTACCTTCGTTCAAAATGTTTAGCATTCATTGCTGGATCTTTAGACAGCGGCGCAGTAATATTTAAAGAATATTCTCTTTCCTCTCTGAAGAGAGAGTTGGCGAAAAGAGTTTGTGTTTTCGTCGCCTCTCACATGCTGGTAAGATTTGGAGACTACCTTCTGGGGACCGAGTCTACAATTTCAATCGTGTCACAACAGAATCGTAATAGTCGTTCAATAGACAGCAGACGGTATAGTTTGACAGTTTTCGTAGTCCAATGTTAGAATCGCTCTCGAATTGAATTCTATTCGAATATCCGAAAACGTGAAGAGCCAATGACCGCATGTTGCATTTTTGATAGTCTTCTACTATTTTGACAGCTAAAAACAGCGATTCTGGTTCTATTCTCGGCTTGTGAAGTGCGATTGTGATATTATGTATATGATAGATTTAGAAGAGTACCTAGTTTTGGATCAACCGTAATTTAATCGTTATAGAATAGAAATAGAACGTCATTTTATTATAAAATCTATCCACTTTAACACCTCCAGAAGATTATATCCAATGTTTTTGAGAATTTGTACCCAATAAAATTCAATTTCATTCTGTTTTAAATAGCGAACAATCTCTGTTGTCATTTTGATACATACATATTGTCACGCCCTTATCCCCGAAGGGGTAGGCAGAGGCATACTATACGCCCACATTACACCGTATGCATATTTGTCCATTGATGGTGTGCCCATTGCCGTGTTGAAATGGACATGCTCAGGCATTGGCGAACTACTGTTGAAAATTTTCAAGCCGCCCATAAGGCCTATAACCAGGCTTAACGACTGCCATTTTCTGGCAATCGGGACTAACGGCTTAACGTGCCTTCAGAAGCACGGAAACCCTCGCAAATGTAAATTCCACAAAGTGGTGACCCATCCAAATGTCATTTTTATAGGCTACATAAAAAGCTATGTATGTGGTAATGCGAATTGTTATGATTACGTAAACAGACTTACGTCCCTTGTGACTAATGACGAGAATTGCTCGTTTACGCGCCATCTTGCCAGCCAGCACACACTCGTAAAAACCGACCACTATAAAAAGCGCGAAAAGTCGTAAAGTTGATCCTAATTTAATGGCATACTAAAATCTCTCTGGGATTAGAGTTAGCACGTATTATATAACGTGTCTGCCTGGACCCGGCTTTATAGCTATGATAGGTAATTTTAATTAGTGAGTAAAGCTAAGTACATACTTTAGGGGTAAAACACTATGTTGTTAAAACTTATCCTTTCCTTACAATCTCAGATTAGAGGTGTTAAAGATAAATCGGCAATGGTCCTCGATTCCTGTAAGGCGCAGTATCAGGGCTTTACATCAGGTGGATCGCGCCATTATCGTGACTGAAATTATATAATAACTAGGTGACCCCCACGGCTTCGCTTACTGTTCTGTTCTCCTGGGTGGTAGCGTGATGATATATAGTCTATAGCCTTAAATGGGCTATCCAACACAAAAATAATTTCAAAACCGACCAGTAGTTCCTTAGATTTGTGCGTTCAACCAAATAAACAAACAAACTCTTCAGCTTTATATATTAGTATGGAAGTATGGATATAATATTATTAGGCCGGCTACTTTAGGGCTACTCAATAGTCTTTTGTAACGTGATAGTAGCACTCAATTAGCTATAAGTCCTTGGATGGGTGACCTCTTTGTGGAATTTACATTTGCGAGCATTTCTATGTATCGGAAGCCACGTTAAGTCTTTGGTCTCGGAAATATGATAGTCGTTTAGCCAAGTTGGAGACCTTATGGGTGGCTTGTGGCTTCAAAGTTCTCTCTCTATCCCTTTCTTTCGCTTTTGCAGTAAACTCTAAGCATGACGCTGCCGGCTGCTGTGTATTCTTTTTCAGCCCAAATCTATGTCTTATTATGCCTTCTGTCCGTTACAGGTTACAGTGAAACTCAAACCAAAATAAAATACATTTTGCACAGATAACATTAGTCGGTATCTAGTAAGTGTCTTTGTTCGATAATAGGTCAGGGCGCATCGGGTCTTCGGAAGGTCACTTTGGCGCCACATTATCGGGGTTACGAAGGTTGATGAACGACAAATGGCAAATAAAGGTTGCTAATTAGGTCGAGTTCTTTTTTTTAGGAATATGTTATGCAATTGATAACTGCAGGCATAGCTTGTTTTACGAGAAATTTAGCAAATAATTGCTTTTAAAAATTTATCAATATACTGAGTGGAGTCCATTGCATCAATGTTTAAAAATAGTTGTAACACTGTTCATTGGTATCGAGTTGTTCATTAGATCGATAGATGGCTCTGGTCATACTCTTAAAATGACGATATAAATGTGGTGGAGAATTTCAACTTGATTCGATACGGTTCGGGTAGTTCAGGTGGCTAGAACATTGCCCTGGTTAGGCAAAGGTCACAGGTTCAATCCCTGTCTTGAATCAAATTGTCTTTTACCACTTTATAAAAAAATTATGTGAATTTTAGCAAATAATTGCTTTTAAAAATTTATCAATATACTGAGTGGAGTCCATTGCATCAATGTTTAAAAATAGTTGTAACACTGTTCATTGGTATCGAGTTGTTCTTTAGCTCGATAGATGGCTCTGGTCATACTCTTAAAATGACGATAAAAATATGGTGGAGAATTTCAACTTGATTCGATACGGTTCGGGTAGTTTAGGTGGCTAGAACATTGCCCTGGTTAGGCAAAGGTCACAGGTTCAATCCCTGTCTCGAATCAAATTGTCTTTTTCCACTTTATTAAAAATTTATGAGAAATTTAGCAAATAATTGCTTTTAAAAATTTATCAATATTCTGAGTGGAGTCCATTGCATCAATGTTTAAAAATAGTTGTAACACTGTTCATTGGTATCGAGTTGTTCATTAGCTCGATAGATGGCTCTGGTCATACTCTTAAAATGATGATTTAAATATGGTGGAGTATTTCAACTTGATTCGATACGGTTCGGGTTAGTTCAGGTGGCTAGAACATTGCCCTGGTTAGGCAAAGGTCACAGGTTCAATCCCTGTCTCGAATCAAATTGTCTTTTTCCACTTTATTAAAAATTTATGAGAAATTTAGCAAATAATTGCTTTTAAAAATTTATCAAAACGTAATTTTTGACTTTTCGGCATTAACGCCTTTGCCTAGGAATGGAAATTAAGCCCAAAAAAGCACAATTTCAAACGTTATATTAAGTATTTAAGTATCTTCGTCTAGTTATTCCACATATGTCATAAACTGAAAGCTGAATATAAGGCGAAGATTAATCCATCTATCCAGCGTCATTGTGAATGAACTATTTTAAATATTTTATTAAAAGTTAAATGCGATGTATATAACAAAAATATTCCAACGGGTTTCTTGAAATGCTCTATATTTTCACACAATAAGGTTAAACAATTTTTGTCAATCCCCATTGCGGTAAAACATTTTTTTTTGTAGGCCTTGCCATAAAGATTGGTATAACGTTTTTCAAGTTTTTTCGATCATGTGTTGTGTTTTTTTTTTATTTTAGGCATGTTTGAAGGACTTATCCGATTAAGCTGGAAAATAAACCATATTAAGCTGGAAAAGGGCATGCTCTGTTGTATTGGTCTCTACCAACGAATGAGTAAACAAAGATTGACGAAAAATATATACCTATATTGTGCGAAAGTATAGGGTAGAAGTAGTCAGGGTAGATCGAGACTTACATAATTATGAGATACATGTAAGCAGATCTAAAACGGAAAGGCCATACTCGGATACCCAGATGTGCACGTATGAAGCGATTAATGAATCTGCAGGAAGAGGAAGAAGTAGGTATGTATGGATCGCGAAGCCTGGTGATATATCCTCTCAGACTACCCCGTCAGGAATACAGCGTGAAGATAGTTAATTTATTTTTAAGGTAAAAGCCAATATTGTGAAGCAATGATCATCACCAATAACTACTTCTACAAATTAACGTTCTATCACTCTTCTAGCATTTTTTTCTCACAATATTACACTATCAGTCTGTGTATAAAGACATGTACCAAGTCTGAGCTTAGTTTGAGTGTGAACCACCTCAGGCAGAATGTTTTGTTTGTCTAGACCAGTTTATTTTGTTCCCCGACACGAGGTCATTCATTACCGACTCGCATCTTTGTACTGTGGGAGGCAGTATATTCTATTCAAGACGTTACCTTTTGATGAATATATTAAATTGTAAGTACAAGTAATCTATAACCAAAAAGTATTTTTCATTTAAAATAAGTAATCGGCAGTTTTTTAGACTTCTTAAACCTGAAAGTTTAACTCAGTTTCTCGTTTGAAATAAAAACTGTTTTCGCGAAAACCTTTTTCTTATCCGAATCATTTTTAAATATATGATTCACACTTTGCTGTACTAATTTGTCTATTCGACATAGACAGTCGTAAAAAAGGGCTCAGTCTGTCCGTCCGTCCGTCTGTACCCATCTATTTCTCAAGAACCATATAAGATAGAGGCTAACAGTTTGTGGCATTGGATTCAGGACACCATGAATACGTGCATAGGCGATTTTGAAGTTTCTATCACATGCGGTATTAAAACTGGTTTCGATTTAGAAGTCGTCTGATTCCTTGAAGTGAAGGGCGCGTTACTTGTTTAAATACTAGGCACTTTAAAGGCTTGAGCAACGGCTTAAGCCTTTAAAGTGCCTAGTATTTATCATTAACGAATGATAAACACTAAACCATTGCCGAAGAAAGTTGAGTTCTTATTGCCCTCTGCGAAGAATGGAAAAAAATGAAAAAAACTTTTTAGTATATTAACTGTCCAAAGGTGTTTTGGTGAGTTTAACAGGTCCCAAAACACCTCCATTAGGGCAGAAAGGTAGCCGAGGAGTTTTAGTGGGTATTCTCAGTACCACCACTATCAGGTACTGGGCGACCCCCACACAAGCCCATTGCTAGCCAGCAGTGGGTAGCCTGAAAGCGGATCTCTTCTCGTATAATAAATAAATAAATCAACTGTGTTCCAAATTGTATTTAAATCCTTTTATACATTTTTGCGTAAAAGTTACAATTAGGTACAAATGAAACTCAAGTTTAATAATAAATTATTATAAAAAAAAACTTGAGTAGGTATGCTTTTTCCAAGTTTTAAAAAAAGGTTAGTCTTCTGGTTGAGCACGTACATTCACTGCGAGAAAGACACCTTGACAAGTAACTCTAATTTTGAAATAAAATGAAATTTATGAAAAGTCTGTTTCAATTAAAATTCCGTTGTGTTTTATTGGGACTAATCCCACCCACATTCCCATTACTGTGACTCCTGTAAACCAGGATCTACAGCAATGACCAAAACACCAGAAAAGTTACACCGAGCTCGATCTCGGTGATGTCCCAGGAGAAGTTAGCATGTCTTGGAACCCGCAACGAAATTAATAAGAAGATAATGTGAGGAAGTAAGAAAAGAACGTAATGCCTCTTCCCTCCTTTGCAAAGCGGGAGACCTGGAAAGCAACTAGGTGTAAATCCTATAGAAATAGGGAAGCACCATGGTAATAGTATATTACGGATCCTATGTGAGCTATGTTTGATTCCAGTAATATGTATGGCAGAAACGTTTAAAAGCACGAAAATTTACCCTCGATGCCACGAGATCCGCATAGTAAACTACTCCCGACGTTACTTGCAAACAATTAAGCATATTATCAGAGAATTCCGTTGTGTATAAATAATTACGTAAATAAATCTGATAGTAGACAAAAATTGTAAACTGAATAATCGTGTGGTACCACGGTCACGGCGAGACGCGGCCACAAAGCCTCGATGACTCAGTCGAGGGACTGGACTTTGGAACATACAGCCAGTTACGCTTTCGATTTCAAACTTATTTTTTCCTATTTTTGTTACTGTCTCGTGACCTCCTTTTATTTACGTTATTTATAATGGAGTTTTTATACTATAGTCATACAACAATTTACATCTCGTATAAGTGTGATGAGGTTTTATTGAAATTTAAATATCTTTAACGCATTTAAAAAACAATGGTCCTTATATACAACACGAAAAGAAAACTAGCAGAATTTTATACAATTGTATAAAAAACACCTAGTTTTCTACACCCTACATGGTAATGTGCCTAGTAATAAAATAATACATTATCTTTGATACTACAATACAACCGTTTTCCCTAGAGTGATTACAAAACCCGTGATCGGAGCATACTTTCATCATTTTTTTACAGAACTTAAGGACCATGTTCTTTTCTTTCATGCTTACTGGATGTGTGGGTAACCCCAACCTTTATCTCGGTGCATTCTGTCAGTATACTCGGTATCAGTACTAGTGTTTTTTTTTTCTGCGAAAGCGAAGCGCTCGTGGCCCCGCGGTCTCAGTGTTCTGTAAACGATCACTGAGTTACGCAACTTTCACTATGGCTGGTCCTCGGATGGGTGACCACTTTGTGGCATTTACATTTGCGAGCGTTTCCGTGCTTCGGAAGGCACGTTAAGCCTTTGGTCCCGGTTGCCAGTAAAATGGCAGTCGTTAAGCCTGGTTGAATGCCTTATGGGCGGCATGAAAAATTTCAACAGCAGGTAGCCACAACCTGCGTTTGTCTATTTCAACACGGCATTGGGCTCACCACCTATTACGTGGGACAGAAATCCACACGGTGAAAAGTGGGCGTATAATATGCCTCTGCCACCCCTTCGGGGATAAGGCGTGATGGATTTGTTTTCTTTTCTCTTTTTTACAAGCTCATAATAGCATGTGTATAACAAAGTCAATCTTATAACAATCGGAGGCTATTCCTGCCTGTCATACAATTGTTTCAGTTTATTGAATCGAACAATGCCTGCGTGCATAGTACAATAATTATTATAAGTAGCAACAACACAACGGTGTGCTGGTTCTACTTAGCGGTCAGATAATAATGGCGGTAATTCAAGTTTTTTGAACAAAAACCAGGATGTTCCGCAGGCGAGCTGTTTACCGCGCGTATCCGGACAGACGACGAATGGTGACGTATCAAATTTTGTGCGTGTTCACTGAACTCTATGGAAAGAATTACAGATTTTCTCGCACCGTATTTTCTTGTGGCATTTAGCTAATCTTTTGGTCATTTACTTATGCCCTTTAGCCAATATTTTGGATTTTGGTTTCTGTCTCAATTACACTTATATATAAGGTGCCATGATGATTAGTTGATATCGATTTGCATGTTAATAATTGCATTAAGGTCCGTATTCTGGAACTTTATCAAAACTCAAGAATCACTTGAGAGTAGATTTTATAAGGCAAAATCTAGTCTCTAGCGTCGATCGAGTATTGAGAAATTTTCTGGAATACGGGCCTAAGAGGCCTAAGAATCTGCTATCTGTAGAAGATTTAAAATACTAGTTCAGAAAAATGTAGAAGTGTGGATAGATCTTGTCTATGAATGCAATAAGCTTAGAACCTTGTTCATATTTTAACCAAATTTCAAATTATAGTCACAGTTCGTTCAGTTCTTTCACAAAACTGCCTAGGTGTCTCTTTTGTTATAAATGACCTGCTACCGTGACTTTTTCATATGCCCAGAACACATATCATCAACCCACTCACTCCAAGTAGGGAGGATTTTTTTTTCCTCTTCTTTTTTTATACCACCGAGGTGGCAGACAAGCATACGGCCCACCTGATGAAAAGTGGCCACTGAAGCCTATGGACGTTTGCAACACCAGAGGTGCAGCACTCGCGCCGCCGACACTTTATAAACCTTCTAAGACCCCTTTTGAAGAACCCCATACTGTAGACACATAGTTTATCTATGGCACAGAAACAACTGTTAAGCTGATATCGGGCTGTCAGAAAAATTTATCCTTTGAAGCTTAATATTAGCCAAATGTAGGTATCCATTAATCAAATCATGCAACATTTTCGAAAGACCTATCCTACGTAATCTCCACGTTGGCTGGAGTCTTTCTTCTTCGGGCATGTGTATCAGTAGTAATGCATGTGCACTGTCTTTACCTAGCTTGCTCACCCTGGAGCTAAGTCATCAGGTACATAACTTAACGCTACAACTTACTTATTGCCGATTTGCACAGATTGCGGGCTTGCCGGGGCCTCGGTAGATTGTGGTTACCCACCGAGATGATGGCAGCGAAAAGAGAGAGATCGCGTTGGGGGTACCCATATTCTAAGAATACGTTCCAGCGCCTGCTCGACCTCGACAATCCACTTCCTCTGCTTCTAGAGAGGCCCTCGAGAGTGGCGTGCAAATTCTTCAATTTCTCAGGCACGGATATAACGCAATCATAACGGTTTCTTGTTTACTACAGAACCCTTAAAACGTAAGCAAGGCACATTGCAACTTTACTGCAGAGCGTTCAAAAGTTTGATCAGATAAATACTTGTGTGCATCGGGCACCTGGGGTCACGATATTTGTACTACCTGAGCCCCGCGCCTTTGCCTGTAGGGATATTTCGAACATTCGTCGCACCCATTTAAACCTGTCGTTCATTATTTTTACAATGTAGTAGCGTGATGATATATAGTATAATCTATAAGCCTTCCTCGATAAATGGGCTATCCAACACTTTTTCAGTTCGAACCTGTAGTTTCTGAGTAGGCCGACAACCAAACGAACTCCTTTCAGCTTTATATATTCCACTAGCTGACCCGCGCAACTCCGTTAGCGCCACAAGAGAGATTAGTTTAAATTGGTGGCGCGTAGGCTATTCTTATAAAACAACATTTTAGGTATCCCCTATCTAACAACAAAGATTTAATTGAAATCGGAATACTAGTTGATAAGTTACAACTAAATAATAATACACACGCGGGTGAAACTGCGGGAAGTTATAAATCTACATGAGTATAGGTACATTTAACACATATTTCATTCTCTCTCGCAAATAAACCGCATCGAATATCAGTATTTAAACTTGGATAATACCAAATTGATTCAGTAATATTGGCATAATGGTCGCTTAACAGAATGTCCTACAAAAACAATTATGAATATATCTCCAATAGTTAAAGGCCGCGGCTTTGCTCACGTAAAGTTTCATTAATGCACACAAGATTTTCTCGCGGGAAAAACATGTTTTCCCGGGATAAATAGTATTATACCCTATGTATTAATTCAGGAAATGTTCTATCTATATGCCAAATTTCATCTAAATGTGATTAAATAACAAACGTCCAAATATATAGAAATCTTCATAAACTTTCACATTTATAATATTAGTGGGATTACATTCCCGTGGAAATACCGGGATTTCCTGTCTTGGTGCCCATTTAACGTAGGTACGTAAAGAATACGTTCACCAAATTTTAGACTGTGTATGGTTTTATTCACGTTGTTTTCGTTCCCGTGGGAATACCGGGCATTCCTTTCTTAGTGCTAATTCAAGGTAGGCACCTCATGCCTTCTTTCACTAAATTTCAGGTATGTACCTATGTTTGACAGTTTAGGCTGTGTGTGATTCTCCCGCGTAGTTCCCGCTTCCATGGAAATATCGGAATTCCCGTTTTTATGTCTTATCCAAATACTTATAGTATTTATACATTCACCTAATTTCAGGTTTAATGTTTAGGCTGTGCGTGGTTTACCCGCATAGTTTTGGTTACCGTGAAAACACCGAACTCGCTAGTAATACAGGCCTTTGGAGATTCTTCTAAAACAGGTGTACGTATTTTCATGTTACTAACTTTGAAAATGACAATCTTCCATATAACCGTTTATCCCTTATTAACGTCCTTAGGGGTAGAGTTTCGCAATACCTCTTCATAGGGGGCACCGGGCACTTAAGTGTTAAAAGGAAACCCCATGCGAAGTTTGGGCTTCGTATCTCAGTTAGCTGAATGAGTCAGTTAATACAACACTTGTTTATAAGTAAAATTTTGCAAAAGCTCGACACACGTGCTCATTTATTTGTAACCAGAAACAGGTGTACGTAAATTCATGTTTCTAACTTTGAAAAAGACAACTTCCTTACAATTGTTTTATCGCTTATTTACTTCCTTAGGGGTAGAATATCGCAAAATCTCTTCTTAGGGGACACCTACGTGTTAAAAGGAACTTCCATGCGAAGTTTGAGCTTCATAGCTTTGGTAGTTTCAGAGATTTCGTGATCAATGAGTCAGTCAGTGATTTTGCCTTTTATATAATATATTATACTAGCTGTCCCGCCCGGCTTCGCCCGTGACGTACTACGAACCCCGTGGCCCATTTAATCCCGTTGTTTATTAATTTCACATTCACAATAATGTATGAACATTTTCCAAATTCATTGATTACTTCACCGCTCTCCAATACGCCGCCGGGCCGGTCGAATTATGGTTACACGAAATTAATTTCTTTGCGCTTTATTTTGAATCTGCGATAACTCGTAAGATATTCATTTAATTTGCAAGGTGTAAAGGGACAAAATAATCTTCATGAAATGCTGAAGCCAACTAACGTAGTAAAAATGATAAGGATTAAACGCATATTTGTGTTCATAGCCTTCAAATTACCGCTTTATAATTGATGGTTTTTTAAAGTATTAAAATGGATATAGTATGTTATTCTCATGAGATAGACATATATCGTTGCGGACTTTTTTGTAGACCTACATTAGATACACAATTGCACCATATATTATTTTGTTATATCTCAAAGGGCTTAGGCAGCGTTTTTGTTGAAAGCTCCCAGACGACTTATTTCTCCGACATATCCGAAGAATTTCGTTATAATTTGGTCAAGGTATACAAAAACTTAACAAATTATACATAAAAACCTTCCATTAGAATCACTCTAACTATTAAAAAAACCGCATCGTAATTCGTTGCGTAGTTTTAAAGATCTAAGCATACATAGGGACAGACAGCGAAAAGCGACTTCGTTTAATAATATGTAGTGATTATTAAGCCACCATACAATATTTTGTTATATATTTCAATGGGTTTAGGCAGCGTTTTCGTCGAAAGCTCCCAGACGGCTTATTTTTTCCGACATTCCCAACATATATCGTTATATTTTAGCCAATGTATACAAAAACTTATCAAATTATACATAAAAAACTTCCCTATGAATCACTCTATCTATAAAATAAAACCGCATTGAAATGCGTTGCGTAGTTTTAAAGACCTAAGCATACATAGGGACAGACAGCGGGAAGCGACTTTGTTTTATAATAATGTAGTGATGATACGTCTAGTAGTAGTAGTCCGGTTGTTAGTCCAACTGTATAGACAAAGATTTACTTACTCTAGAGACATGTCATGATCTATGGCTAAAGAATTACCTACCAAACCAATATGCAAGAATATTTAATTAGTAGAATGGTTACCTAACGTGGCGATACACCGACTTGTGCGGTTATAAAACGTGTTCACAATGACATTTAACATATTACTTTGTTACACAATTTCTTTGTAGTTTCGAAAGTGTATACGTGTACGTAGAACTTTCTTTCCATTTGCTATTAAGGAAGGCTTGAGTACTTGAGTATAAAAGAGCCCTAGAATTGTATAGGGATGGCCTGTAATTTTTTTTTCTCTCTCTGAATCTCTTTTTACCCTTTTTAGCAGCCTGTACTTTGTTGGTGGGGCAAAAATATCAGCGCCTGGGAACCTGCTACTACAGCTGGTAAGACTGGTCAAAGCATCCATCTGATAAGTAGCTTATAGTTTTTATCGAAAGCCTTCCGGGCGGCTAGAATATTTACTTGTCCCTATAGTTTGAGGATCTGAATCTCAGATCTCAATGAGTTCTGTAGATTTTAAAATTATTTTGTTTATTTTATTTTATTTCTTTGTTCGCAGTTGTGGTAGACGTAGACGACAGACCGATCTGCGTGGAAATCTGTGATACTGCGGGACAGGTAAGAAAGATCGAATTAGATTTTTTTTAAAAGAATACATAATATCACAATTTACTACCTAAGATCCGTATTCCAGAACGCTTCTCAATAGTCAATCAACGCTTGAGACTAGATTTTACCTTATAAAATCTACTCTCAAGCGTTGATTGAGTATTGAGAAACGTTCTGGAATACGGGCCTAAGTGGCGCAGTGGTAGTGTATACGACTGCCGCTGCCGATTTTATGTATGTATTTTGAAATATATAAGTATGTCTATCAGTTGTCTAAATTACAAGCTTACTTTGGGCTAGATGGCGCTGTGTGAAAAGTGACCCACGATATTTATTTCAGTTTATTTTTAATAAAGTAATTGGTATAGCTACTTCGGTCTTTGTGCCATTATGCGAGTCTCGACAAAGCCCAAGTGTGTTGCCATGATTGATAACAACAGCGATGTTTATAAGGTACAGTAAACATAGGTACTTTTAACACCTATATTCCCTGTTTTATCACAAAACGTTCGCCATGACATAATTTACTGTTATCAATATCATATCACTAGAAAGCCACAATATTATCAATTGCCAATCATACTATCATTATCACCGATAAGAGTTTGATATTTATCGAAATAAGTATTTATCATGATACTCCACATTATATTTACTTTTTTTGAATATATAACTTGTATGTTATCGTTGAATTATTATTACTTCATAAGGAATGAGAGCTTTAGAGCCCGAGTCGAGGTACTCGTACTTAAGAGAGTTCAAATACATTTTTGACCTCCCTTTGAAGAGCGGCGTCGCGATTTAGACATTGTTTTCTTAGTGTAGTCTTACAAAACTAAACTAATTAAAGATTTCATAGCACAAGACCAAATTAACTTAGTTTGGGATAATATCCCGGATCAAGTGTAATGATTTCAGGTTTATTGAACTCAAATTGAGGTGCGGTAAATCTACATTCTTCGGTTCTTCAGGTGTAATCTCCATTGCTTCCAAACTCATTTGTAGTATGAAGACCACTTTAAGACTAAAACCACATGGTGCCCTTCCATTTGTCTATTTGTCTATGGCCAGGAGTCCCGGGTAAGCCCTCGGGAGGATAGACCCAGGGAGCGGTGCACCTGCTGAATAATGGACGAGGCAACGTCAAAAAAATGTCAAATAAAAGTGGTCTTCATACTACAAATGAGTTTGGAAGCAATGGAGTCCGGCATAGCATCCATGATGATTTCCACAAGAAAAAAAAAAGCCAATGCACCGTTAACAGGTATCGCTATGATGTACAGTACGTATCGCTTGAGCCTCTGAGACGAGAACTTGGTGGAGCACTCCTTACTTACAACCCTCCTAAAACGATATTGGTACCTATATAGACATATCAGTTGATGACATATCAGAGAGATTGCACAATTTATAAGAAAACAGCTCAAAATACAGTTAAGTGAAATAAAAAAAAATATATAATCGGTTTTCATCCAGTTATTATACAAAAGGTGATACTACTGCCACCTCTTTCAATAAAACATATTATGTCCAAAATGTTGTAGTTCATTAATATTCAAAGAGATAGTCCTAGATTTTCAGTACCTTGCAAAATGTATTTCTTTACGTTTGCAACTAATAGAAAGAGAATTTCCAAATTTTAATTTTTAATTAATAACCTTAATTGAATTTATCCTTCAAAAACAATTTGGATGTATTTCCTCCGTACAGGTAATGCTTAATTCAAATGATATTACTTCCTTATACCTACCTAAAGAGATAGAAACAAGAAAATTTCAAATCCCACGTTCAATTTAAATACAACTATCCGGGCACCTGGCGCCATATTAAATTTATTTCAAAAAACAAACAATGAATTTGAGAAAAAAATAGCACGTGTACCATGAACGTAGTAGTCCGTAATCGGCAGTTCTTTTTTTTTCATTGGTATCACAATAGGCATACGATGCGGTGCAATTCCCACAGTTTCTCTACATGTGTGCTGGTTTAAAAAAAACATTTGAGTCGTCGTGTCTTATTGAATAGATTCACCTACGACAATAATAGGACAGGTGGTGATCGTCAGCTTTTCAACTGCGTTTTTCTTTGTATATACAACTACGTAAGTTAGAAAACTAATGCCCATTTGCACTAAACAAACACAATTTAAGTCATAACCACATTGTATCTATGAAACTCTTTGGTCTAAGCATCGCCTATGTTGATATTTCATTTGCATATTTGCATCGACTTTATAGCGTATTATTTCGTATTTACTTGGACCAGTCCGAGACTACCAGGACTTTAATTGGTCGTGCTAATTAGTATCTAGCACATAAGACCTTTTAGCCTTTTTGTTACCACCTCACTAAAAAGGCAACGGGCTAAATGTCTACCAAATTATTTAAAATAGACACATTTTATTTTATTTTATCAAATTTATTCGGCCCACTCCAGTTCCGTGCTTCGGAAGGCACGTTAAGCCATTGGTCCCGGTTGCCAATAAAATGGCAGTCGTTAAGCCAAGTTGAAGGTCTTAAAAAAAACTTGAGAGGCGTCAAGGGACACCCGGATGGAACGAAGTTCCTTTCGATTAATTAGTGAAGGAATTGTAATAAATTTTTTAATATTATTTCCTCTTTATTTCATTATTAACATATTAATTTATATTTTTAAATACATTATATATAAAAAAACCTATTTAAAAATATAAAAAATAGTGTCCCACCGGCATCGGGTGCAGGGACCAAGCTACCGGTGGTTAGGGCTTCAAAGACAGGAACCTCCTCACAATACGTGCCGTGTCAAGAAGGACTGCCTTTTGTATCAGGCCCTTGATCCAACTATCTAATGAGAGCCTCTTCAGATGGTTATCGAGACTCTTTGCCATCAAACCATGGACCGAAACGATAATCGGAACAATAATTGCCGAATCAACACACCACATGTCAACAATCTCATTAGCCAAGTCCAAGTATTCAATTTCATTTTTTATTTTATTTTTAATATTATTATTTTTCTTTTTTTTTATAGTAATGTTCAAAATTGTCGTAATCAAAATTTTCTAAATTAGTTTTAAGTATGCGACGCCGCACAGCTTACAATAGCTTACTTTAGCAAAAAGTGTCGTGACAAGAAATAAAAATATAATATATAACTAACAACAGATGTAAAAAGATGATGTTAATGTATTAATAAATAATTAATAAAAATATAAAATAAAAAAAGCAAAAAGCAAAAAGTGTCGTGACAACTTTTCGTAAGAATTTTTTCCGTCTAGCCCCCTTTCACAACGCGCGATAAGGAACTTCGTTCCGAAAATTTGAACAGCAGGTCTCCACAACCTGCGCCTGTCCATTTCAACACGGCAATGGACTCAACACCTGTTACGTGGGGCAAAAATGCATACGGAACTTATGATACGCCTAACTTTAGTGCAAAGGGGCATTAGTCTTATTAATCTTTATGCTGTAATTACACTATGCGATATATTAATATAGCTCATTATACTATAATATATATTTTATAGTGTATTGTAAACAGTTTTATTCAGAGGTATGGTGAGCGATAGAAATATATATCTCGAAATGTAATATTATATCCCCACAGTGGAAACGCAGCATTAATTCTATAGAGGGAAAGACCGGGTGAAAAATGAGAACGAAATCAAAAAGATTCCTTGCAAACGTTGCTTTCATTAGGATAGGGTCGATTTGGAGGTATATGTAAAGAGTAGAATAATTTATGATGGAGAAAGTTGTCTTTACGTTTCGTTACCACACTGGGTAGTAAGTATACTCCCAGTCATGCCCTCATTCTTGGTAGAAAAATGTTCTTATTTTTCTATTGTCGCAAATGTGTGAACACCCTTTACGCATGCGTTATAGTTCATCAATTGCCATTTTTTTATACCCTTCCCTTTATGCCAACGTATTCTATTCACTATTCACACTGGCAACACAGCGTTCACAAGTCACAGCGTTTCTACGTAGAATATTTGTATCAGTGATTTTTTAATATAAAAATCACTATATCGAGTCGTTATCATCATCCGAGCTTCTGTCCCAGTTGCGTCTTGCGACGCCGGTGTCTGCTTTCCAACTTTACTCCTCCACTTCGCACGGTCGTCAGCATCCTTTGTAGTTAGACCATTGGCACGCATGTCATCCTTTACGACTTCAAGTCAGCGCTTCTTGGGTCTTCCCTCTTACCGGAACCCGGCGGGGCCTAAATGGCCTGACATTTTTTCCCACATAGCCAGCCGGCGACGGCGGTTGCCGCAAGACGTGACCCCACCAGCGATATATTATAGAAAAGAGCAATAAGTACATTATTTTATATTATATCGAGTAACGTGACAAAATTTACAAAGCAACTAAATCTAAAAATCATTGATAACTCGAAATATGACTTGGTACGTCATATTCTGTTTAAAATTGTCCAATGATATTTAAATAAATAAATTGATAAGTATAATATCCATATTTTATATACTACCGGGACTTCACGCGAAACAATTTTGTACTTACATTCACCGACGACGTTTCGAGCGCGTTGCACCGCCCGTGGTCGCGGTTGTATTCACTGTCGATTTTTCTGTAGCCCTAGGTACTATCTATATATATTTTTTCCGTTGTGTATAAGCAAAGGTACTATCAGTTCCTCAATTTTGTTTGTTGTACCTTATTATTTAATTTTGTACTTTAATAAAACTAATTTCCTTTTAGTCCTAGTAGTTCTCAAACAACTAAAAAATCTGAGTGTGTATGACAATAATGAGAATCGTTATTATGAAAGTGAAACCTCTCAGTACCTGCGTGAGTTTATTATTATATAGAATGTGCGTGAGAATTGGAGAAAACTAGGGCCTCGGTGAAAACTATGTTTCTGTGTTTAAGCTTCTTCAGAAATTAGAAATGAATTTCTTCAGGTATCTTTTACGCGTTTCACTGTTCTGTACACTTCAGTGTTCTGTAAACGATCACTGAGTTACGCAACTTTCACTATGGCTGGTCCTCGGATGGGTGACCACTTTGTGGCATTAACATTAGCGAGCGCTTCCGTGCTTCGAAAGGCGCGGAAGCGCTCGCCGTTGGTCACGGTTGCCAGTAAAATGGTAGTCGTTAAGACTGGTTGAAGGCCTTATGGGCGACTTGAAAAATTTCAACAGCAGGTAGCCACAACCTGCGTCTGTCTATTTCAACACGGCAATGGGCTCACCACTATTACGTGGGACAGGAATACACACGGTAAAAAGTGGGCATATAATATGCCTCTGCCACCCCTTCGGTGATGAAGCGTGATGGATAAATAAATAATAAATCTTTTACGTAATTCTGTCAATAAGAATTGTCATTAACCTAACCCCAGGCTAAACAGTGGCTTATTAATTCAGGGTTCTACCGCCACACCTGATAGGTCCACGTTTGTGCATCTAGTATGTAGTAACAAACATACGCATTTACAAACTTTAGCCTTTATAATATTAGCACAGTATAAGTATTGAAATAACGACTGCCGACGTCGCCGTTTTCAATGTCTGCAACCGATGTTGTGTATTAGGGCCTCCACTGACTAGCTTCTTTAAGTATCCGCAAATGGCTACTTAGTAGCTTTTTAGACATCAAATACCTACAGGGATTAAGTCCTCTCCCCACACTTTAAAATCCAGAAGCGGCGACTAAATAATTTTTCAAATAGCGAATTAAAGGTGCTCGTGGACCCGCTGACTCAGTGTTTTGTAAACGATCACTGCGTTAAGTAACATTCGCTATAGGTAGTCCTTGGATTGGTGACAACTTGTGGACTTTACATTTGCGTGCGTTTCCGTGCTTCGGAAGGCACGTTAAGCCGTTGGTTCCGGTTGCCAGTAAACAGACATTAAGCCTGGTTGATAGCCTTATGGGCGGCTTCAAAAATTTTAACAGCAGGTCGCCACTTCCTGCACCTGTCCATTTCAACACGGCAATAGGCTCACCATCTGTGGGACAAAAATGCATACGGTGAAATGCGGGCGTATAGTATGCCTCTGCCTACCGCTTCGGGGACAAAGGCGTGACAATATGTATGTATGAAATAGTATCCGAGCAGTCGCCAAGATAAGTGATATCGATACTGCGCTTGGATGCTAGAGAATCGCCTAAACACGACGCAGCATCGACAGACACAGTCTCAGAATTGCCGGTTGCGGATACTAAAAGAAGCCAGTGTGCGGTAGCTCTTAGGGTCGTAATACACTCTGAGGTTGTAATTCCTTTGTCGTGCTTATTGTACTTTCACCCACGGCTTTTAGCGCGCTCACTCTAATCAACAACTTTTTAATGAGTCATCTTTCTATTTTAATAAACGATTTGTATTTGATAGACAAATTTAAGTGCATTATTTGTTGATGTTGGGTACAAAATAACTGCACATAACTATGTATCTAAATTCGTATCTAGATAAGACAACTTCTTGAGATATTCTGAGATGAACAGAAAAATAAGTAAATAGTAATTCATGTATATAAATGTTAACTGGCACCCTTAATTAACACAGGCTACTTTTTATTCAAGGAACAAGTTTCTATGGGTAAAAGGGTACAGACAAATTTCGCCACGCTACCCGTGGGCTGTCCGTTTCAACACGGCAATGGGTTAGCCCATTATCCACATGTTACGTGGGACCATAGAATATAGATATGGGCAAAATTGCATACAGTGAAATGTGGTATGTATTATAGAGCACATTTGATAGTCGCAAGAACTGATGATTGCTTCTCATAATACCTCATTCCGGCGCCCCGCTGTCTACAAGCGACTCAACGCCTCAATGTTCAACAGTCGACACTGAGGAGAGTATATTAAACTTACTATAGAGCTAAACTTTCTACAAAATAAACCTTAAGAAGTTGAAGTTTTTTTTTTCAACCGTTTGGCGATGGATCTTCCGTTGAATATCGTCTTTTCAAAGGCACTCTTCACCAAATACATTATGACAGTATATTCGAAACTCACATAAAAAATCTTTATTTTAAAGTGTTTTATGTCTGTCTATTTATTGCAGTAAATCTCTCTGAAACGTCAGGATCAATTTTTAGTGATCTTTCACTACATTTCATCAATCTCCTAATTCTCCCGGGAACGGTTGCTACGGGCGGATTACGAATATTGCTACGAACTAGGATTAAATATTCTTGATTGGTAACCGGTTACGAAAATACCGAAATAAAAATACTATTTCGTAACTGGTTACCAATTTGTAGTTACGATGGTGGAAAATGGGTGCCGTGTTGACCATCGACAGAGTCATTTGCTCCTGAGATGGACTGTTACATCATCATCATCATTCGAACGTTTGCACCGTAGACTGCCTCCTCCCTCGACTTCGCACGGTCTTCAGCATGACCTGGCAAGAGAGGTCAACAGCGCGCAGGTCAGGTCATACCTCTACCACGTCAAGCCTTGATTTTTGGGTTTGACACTTGTTTTTCGCGTAGCCTGGTGTTTTTCTTTAAAGTGGCCATGTTACGGCCTTTTACTATAGGATGTACACCTAGTTGTCTTCCAGGTCTCCAGCTTTACAAAGGAGGGAAGTTACGTTGAAAGTCCGTAGGAGTTACGTTAAAACTCCGAAAAATAATTTTCAGATTTATTTCGATGCGGGTTCCAAGACATTCTAACTTCTACTGGGACCTTAGCGAGTTAGTTCTCGGTGTATCTGGTGTTGGTCATTGCTGTAGATCCTGATTTACAGGAGGCACAGTAATGGAAATACTGGGATTGGTCCCATATAAAATCATATGTTTAAACGTATACAATGTCTGGTATTTATTTTCCTTTTTTTTCTGTGGCAATTAGTTGTTTGGAATTAATTATGATGATGTACAGTTATCATATGCAATGGTCATTGAACCCGTTACGCGTCGAGGCCGGTCGCACCGTTACTTGATACGTAACTCCGGCCCTTTGTCATAAGTAGAAAACGTGTCAAGATTTTAAATGGATATTCTTACATACATACATACATGACGATATGTATGTAAGAATATCCTTTTAGCCTTTATCCCCGAAGGGGTAGGCAGAGGAGTACTATCCGCCCACATTTCATCGTATGCATTTTTTGTCCCACGTAACAGGTGGTGAGTCCATTGCCGTGTTGAAATGGACAGGCGCAAGCTGTGGCGACCTGCTGTTGAAATTTTTCAAGCCGCCCATAAGGCCTTCTACCAGGCTTAACGACTGCCATTTTACTGGCAACCGGGACCAATGGCTTAACGTGCCTTCCAAAGCGCGGAAACGCTCGCAAATGTAAATTCCACAAAGTGGTCAACCATCCAAGGACCACCTATAGCGAATGTTACTTACCGCAGTGATCGTTTACAGAACACTGAGTCAGCGGGGCCACGACCGCTTATAATATTAACTTGGAATGTATGTACCTATGTGTCTCCAGGTGGAATCTTGCAACTCAATTATGAAGCAGATATCTTCAACCCATTGAGCTCATATTTTGTTTATACGTTATGTTCATTACTAAATCCAATAGAAGATGGCGGAATACCTGCCTTACTGCAATATAGGTATCAAATGAAAGGACTAGCTGAGAATTTTGAAAATTATTTTGACTAGTAATTTATTTTTAAAATTAGAATAGAAACAGCATAGGCCAGTTATCAGTTACCCGTTATTTTAAATTTCCTTCGCTTGGTAACTCTTTATTTAGGCTATGTTGGTGACTCCGCGTGCTGTGTTCTCAACCTTTTGTAACGTTTTCTACGAACACAACAAGCTATCGGAAAGTCCATAAATTTAAAAATACGAATCAAGTATCATGTAACACCTACTAATGAATCACGTTACGTTATACTCTGTAGAGGATGAGTTGCTGAATGTTTGTCGGAAACTTTACGAATGGTCGTATTCCAATAACAAGTAACGCCCTTCACTATCGTAGCGAAGGTATCAGATGACTTCTTTACCGATACCAGTTTCGAAAAACGGAAGTGGTAGAAACTTCAAAATTGCCTATTCACGCGGCGTATTCACGCGGCGTATTCATGGTGTCCTGAATCCAGGTTCTTGAGAATTAGATATGTAGAGACGGAATGAATGATCCATTTTATTAGACTTTTCTAAACTTTAGGGTTAAGAAATCTCTGGGAGTATGCGTTTTTGGCCTTCTTAACTTAATATTGCATTTTAAACGTTTGGGCAGGACTGGACTTTACCTTACTTTTGGAGTTTTCACGCGAAGGAAGTCGCTAGTTCCGTTCAATGGTTCTCAATTATTATCATTTCAGCTGAAAGAAACATCATCATCTTAATGTTACCTCTTGCTCCTCTCATATTCATAACTGTCACAACCTTTGTTATATGTGATGTCTACCCATTATAACCTAAATTATTTTCTAATTTCAGGACTCAATGTCTGAACTCCGCGAACTCTGCTACCCTGGCACCGACGTGCTGATGCTGTGCTTCTCCGTGGTGAGACCCGAAACCTTCAGATCAGTGGCTGAGAGGTGGACCAAAGCGGTCGCCAATGTCCAAGCTCCCCTCGTACTGGTTGGGACGCAAAGTGACCTGGCGCAAGATTCAAGAGTGCTACAGAATTTAAAGGTATGTACTTTTCTTTTAGCCTTTAAGTACTGATTGTAGGAATTTAATTCCTTCTATGTATATTATAAAAGCGCTCGTGGTTGCGCAGACTCAGTGTTCTGTAAACGATCACTGTTTTAAGCAACTTTTACTATGGCTGATTAAGGATGGGTTACCGCTTTATGGTATTTCCATTTACGAGCGTTTCCGTGCTATGGAAGGCACGTTAATCCGTTGGTCCCGGTTACCTGTAATATGGAAGTCGTTAGACCAAGTTGAAGGCCTTATGGGCGACTTGAAGAATTGCAACAGCAGGTTGCCACTACCGGCGTCTGTCTATTTCAACAAGACAATACGCACACCATCTATTACGTGGTATAGGAAAAAACACGGTGAAATGTGGGCGTATAAAAATAAGATAAGGCGTGATTGATAAACTAAACGAATCCTTCTATATTTGGAGCGTCTTTACACACTTTATTAGACAGGTAATTATAATGTAATTAAAGTAGGGTAAACATTAATGTAAAGTGGGGTATCACTAAGACTCTGAACCCCTTCCTTATAGAGAAATTTCACATAATTCATAGAATTAAAATATAATTTAAGGACGATTTACGTGATATTCCTACCAGCAGGCCCCCAATTCTACACTATTCTTCAATTCTCATTTGCTCAAGTCATCTGTCTTCTTTCTATCATTAATTCGTGACGTCATACCATTAAATGCAATGTCTGCGTAGAGCTGATTGCCAGTTTAAAACAACAACTATGATTTTGTCTTAAGCAAATAGAATTTAGTACTTTGTTTATTTTGTGCAGACGTAGGTGGTCTTGCAGTTCAAACTAGTCTATTAACGCCATTTCCTTTGCGGGTAACCTTAGTACCTAATGTAGATAGAAAATTCAATATTTTTTTCTGCTATTTTTTGTAATACTTACGTTGATTCAAATTTAGAATATCTCAATTTCATTGTCTTATGAACTTTGATCTCTCGGACACAGCTATGTTGTAACAATAAAAGTTAGCATCTAATTCGGGGGTATTTTGAAGCGTGTGTTAAAGACGTTAAATCCCATTCTTTTTTTTTTTCATTATTTATTTGATGAAGTGTTTTCCCATATACACTTCATTAAGAGCATCCGGCAATGAGTTCCTGCTGACTGACGAATGAGGATATGGAGCAAGTCTTTACGAGATTGGAGGATCCCAGGAGATAACCCATCAGTCCAAAAAGTCATCGGAAATAAAATGGCAAATGATAGCTTATTCTCGCAGTCAAATAAATCTCAAAATTGAAGTAGGCTTGAGATGACGCTCAGAGAAAGTAGATTTTAAAGAGCCTGTCCTAATAAGCTGTTGCAATACCTATTGATAATTATTTATATATGTAATCCACAAATATATTTGAAATGTGGGGGTTTGTATGCTACCTCGTCGGAGAATAAGGCATGAATGACTAATTATGTATCCATACATAAACCGTACATAAATTAAAAACGAATTCCAGTTTAATAACACTTATTAAAGACTGGCGGATGCCCGTAGTTTCGCCCGCTTGATCTATTCGAAATTTCTTACGGAACCCTAAACTATTTGAAAATCCAATATAGCCTATGTACTCACGAAGAATGTAGCTTACAAATGGTGAAATAATTTTTAAAATAGGTCTAGTAGTTTCTGAGCCTTTTCATTACAAACACACATATCTTTCCTCTTTATAATTTTAAATTATAATATAAGTCAAATATAAATAAAATATATAAGTCAAAATCTGAGTAATCAAATAGTCAAAAAGTAGTCTATGTCCATCTCCTGGCTCTAAGCTACCTCCCAACCAATTTTCAGTAAAATCGGTACAGCCGTTGTTTAGTTATAAATAGTGTAACTAACACGACTATACGAGTACCTATATAGATTTAGTACTGCTTTTAAAAACGTGACCAAACCTCGGAGCAAGGAATAGGTTCTCAACACTATGTAGATACGTAACGTTCAAACATATTCCTTATCTTGATACACGCAATTCAGCATTGTTTGGACATTAACTTATTTTTATCTCGACACGAGTAATATTCACAGATAACACTTCATTACTAGAAAGCACTAACGTAATTCTCGTAAGAGACAATTACATAATGATACATACATACATATTGTCTCGCTTTTATCCCCGAAGGGGTAGGCAGAGGCGTACTATACGTCCACATTTCACCGTATCCATTTTTAAGCCCATAAGGCCTTCAACCAGACTTAACGACTACATAATGATAAAGTATCAAAACTGTTTACAGCTTGCAAATTGACTAGTAACAATATCCACCTTTCGTACATACATATTACCACGCATTTATCCCCGAAGGGGTAAGCAGAGGATTACTATACTAGGTTGCGGCCAACTACCTACTGTTGAAACATTTTAGGCCGTTACAAGACCTACAACTTGGTTTAACGGCTGCCATGTTACTGGCAACCAGGACCAACGGTTTAACGTGCTTTCCGAAACGCGGAAACGTTCGTTAATGGAAATGCCGCAAATGGGTAACCCATCTTAGGACTGGCCATACCGTAAGATGCTTAACGCAGTGATTGTTTACAGAATTTGGACTGCGAGCGCTTTTTCACCTTAACCTGTATTTATATTAAACTAGTTGACGCCCGCGGCTTCGCCCGCGTAGAGAAGTTTTCTCGTTCCCGTTTCCCACAGGAACTTGTTCCCGGTATAAAAAGTAGCTTATGTCCGTCTCCTGGCTCTAAGCTACCTCCCTCCCAATTTTCAGATAAATCTGTACAGCCGTTGTTGAGTTATAAATAGTTATAAATAGTGTAACTAACACGACTTTCTTTTATATATATAGATTCTGTGAGCTTACTACGGTACGACTCGTACTTATGTCACTGTGAAAAGGCAGCTGTAATCTGGCTTTTTAGCATAATGGGAATCAAGAATCAGTGCTTACCCGCCTACCAACCCTTTCATAGCCACCTAGGCAAGTTCTTTGTCCGTTACGATAGCAGCTACTTCAGTAGGTATGATGATTATTATTTATAGCGCTCGTGGCCTAGCGGTCTCAGTGTTCTGTAAATGATCACTGAGTTACGCAACTTTCACTATGGCTGGTCCTCGGATGGGTGACCACTTTGTGGCATTTACATTTGCCAGCGTTTCCGTGCTTCGGAAGGCACGTTAAGCCGTTGGTCCCGGTTGCCAGTAAAATGGCAGTCGTTAAGCCTGGTTGAAGGCCTTATGGGCGGCTTGAAAACTTCAGCAGCAGGTAGCCACAACTTGCGTCTGTCTATTTCAACACGGCAATGGGCTCACCACCTATTACGTGGGACAGGAATCCACACGGTGAAAAGTGGGCATATAAAATGCCTCTGCCACCCCTTCGGGGATAAGGCGTGATGGATATTTATTTATTTTTTATTTTTTACTTTGGGCTAGACGACGATGTGTAAAAAAAATGACCCTCAATATATAAAAAAAAATGTTATAAGCTGTAATTGACGGGTGTAATGTTGCCGCTTTATTTAAAAGAAATTATTTTTATTTTCAGGGGCGCAATGAACAAGTGGTATCCGACCTCGAAGCGAAAGCATTAGCAAACAAAATCAACGCCGTCTATGTTGAAACATCTGCCAAAACAAGAAAACAGTTAAAAGACGCATTCGACGCCGCCATCTTGGCTGGGTTGCCAATCGTACACCCAAAACGACCGTTTTGGAAGAAATTATTATGTTTGAGTTAGTTTTTAGAAAATAATTGGTAACATATTATGTACCTATTATACCTACAATGAAGATTTGTTGCTCTAAAAATAGACGTAGGTAAATTTAGATAAAATATTATGGAAATGGCCTTCTAAAAACATGTTAATGTTTAAACTTGTTATAGACACTGGAGTATTTGAATAAAAAATATTTTCGACTATACTTGCAAATAATCCTCATAAGAGTAAGTAAAATCGAAGTGGTTAAAGTGCTATCACTATGTAATTTCTAATTTTTTGACCCACGTTGGTTTCAGAGAGGTACGTATCAGTCTATCTCTCTCGCTCTAAAATAACAAAGCATAAATATTTAGGGTCGTATTTCAGAACGTTTATCAATACTCAAGAAACACTTGAGAGTAGATTTTATAAGGCAAAATCTAGCCTCAAGCGTCGATTGAGTATTGAGAAACGTTCTGGAATACGGCCCTTAAAGTTTTGAACTGAAATTGTTTTGAAATGCAGTGCATCTACTCTAGTCATTCAAACAATTAAGTCTTCTATATTTACACCTGATTCATTAATGTTAAAAAGGTAAGATTTCTATCTATCTTATAGATCCAACTAAACCTTTTTGTATACAATACTTTTATCTACTTACCTTACCAATTCGCTATTTGGAAAAAAATCACTCACTCAGTTACTTCGAGTCTTTATCTAACAATTTAACTTGAGCTGCTCTGCTTTGAGCCTGAAAATTGGGACTTTTTTTTTTCAAATATAATGTCAGTAGTTGAAATAGAAACTATTTGGGACAATCCAACCGATATTGAGGCTATAAAAACAATTCTTATTTTTGTTTAATTATATATATATATTATATTGTGTTTTGCATGACCTACTTATGATTTTCAAGAATGCTATACAATGTAATGTGATATACTGTAAATATAATTTTATAACTATATATTCTGGACCAAGTTTTCTAAATGTTGAGAAACGATTGAAGAACGGTATTGAAAGTGATGTTGAAGTGCCTTATTGAAATAAAAAAAAAAATACTACACATAATAAAAAGGAATTATGAATGAAGCAATTACCGTTCTGCAAACGTAACCTATTTTTATGAATAATACCACTGTAATATACAATTTGGCCAAAAGGTAGGGAACTGTTCATAATACGGCAACTCGTAAAAATGTATTTTTAATTTTTACCTAAAAAGACGTGGCTCAAAGGTCGAGAAACCAAGCCAAAACTCTTATAATTTTTTTTTTACCGGTACTTGCAACTTTTTAAATTCAATTTTTATATGATGCAATCTACGTGGATGACATTAGTGATGACTTGTTATTATAATCGCCATGTAAAAATCTAAGTTTAAATTCAAACATTTTTGTGAAGCTAATACTATATTTTTATATGTCCATGAAGTGCAATGACCTTTCAAAAATGCTCTTTTCTGTAATTTCTAATTTTACAAATTCATGAATCACACACTGACTGGTTAATTCATCGCTTGTCACAAACACCTGTGACAAACTCCGAGCACCGTTATAACTTTAACCCTTTTATGGTGGAAGTTTTTAAAAACCCTCCTCTTCCAAATTTATATTAGTCACAATCACAGTTGCTTTTATATATTACTAGTTGTCTCGCCCGGCTTCGCCCGTAACATACTTCAAACCATACATTATTTTGTTATATCTCAAAAGGTTTAGGCAGCGTTTTCGTTGAAAGCTCCCAGACAGTATTTTTTTATAATTTAGTCAATGTATACAAAACCTTAACAAATTATACATAAAAACCTTCCTTATGAATAACTCTATCTATTAAAAATAACCGAAATTTAATTTGAAATTCGTTGCGTAGTTTTATAGATCTAAGCATAAATAGGGACAGACAGCGGGAAGCGACTTTGTTTTATACTATGTAGTAATATAGGTATAGAAAAAGTCTTTATAAATGAAATCTACACACATAATCGAAGTTGCCCAAAAGTACTAAGTACCTTATTTAGATCCGTGTATGTTATTTAGTTGTAAAATGATTTATTAACATATAAAATTAATAAAGATTTGTCGACTATTATCATGGCTAAACAAAAACAGAACTAAAGATTTTGTTTACATTCGATTTTAGTTTTAGTCATACATCCTTCCTAGGAGTTCCGCGTGGTGCCCGGCGCTAGACTGATAGATAGAAAATGTGTGGTTTTAGACTCGGTTCCGGTTCAGCATGAGACATGTGGGGATTGAAACTCGTTCAAGATACAATCCTATTGTTGTTTTAACAATAGGGTTTAGACTAACTTACTGTTATAAAATATCCTGTCTACACTCCAGAAAATGAATGTTTAGCAGTTTAATCGTCTTCGTAATTTCTACGTATTATAATGACAAGCTCTGACGATCAGTCGCTTGCTATCGGGATATAGTTACCTGACCAATTTCAGAATGATGTGAACTTGCTTAACATACGTTTTCTCAAGTGTAACATGGTCTGTATCAAGGAGAGGGTAATAACGCTGTTTTCAGTTTTCATTGTGACCGAAACTGTTTTTTTTTTTCGCAGAAATTAAACTACAGAATAATTATTATTCTGCAGTCTTAATTAAAGGAGATCTAGCATGATAAACGCTGGCCGTATCTGCTGTTCTGTGGTTTTAAAAATATAAGAATTTTAAACAACAAAACCTAATTTTGTTCTTTACATGTTTATTCCACATTTTAAACGTTGTATGATTTGTAAAAATATTGGTTAATATAGTTTTAATGTTATTATTGTAAGATGTTATGAATGTATATATGGATTACAATTTTAAATGTTGTTTGATACTCAACACGAACTGATAATAATATTTTATTGTAATACATGTGTTTTATTTTCCTGTCTTACCCCTACTTTCCTTTAGAAAAAATATCAGATATTTTTGACTACATATACCCAGCTATAGTATTCTTTTGCAGAGCCTTAAAGATGCACTGTGCAGCTTCAATTCGGTACAAAGTACTTGGCCTTACACACAGGAGTCTACTTATAAAATGTATTGAAATAAAACAAAGAACGGCTGGCTTCATTATTTAATGTAGTAACTTAAAAAAAAAGTATAAACGACGGGATACATGGACATTATAGGACTAAAATTGCTACATTTTACGAATATTGTATAACATTTAAATGTATTATTAAAGATTTTATGTAGGCATCAACAACAATTCTTCAGAGATTTCAGCGCCATTGCGCAGTGCCCTGATAAGGCAAGGCTATTCTTCTTAATTTGTGCCCTGAAACAGTACAAAGCATGACAAACTGTCATTCTCATTGATTTATACCGTTCTAATACCAACAAACGAATACCACTGGTATTTTAATTGTCAACGAATGAGTGAGGAACGATTGACGAAGAATATATATTGTGCGAAAGTAGAGGGTAGAAGGAGTCAGGGTAGGCCGTCTCGGCCTATCTGGATCTCTTACATATGAAGACCACGTGAGCAGATTGCTCAAAAACGGAAAGGTCAAAAGTACTCGGATACCCAGACGTGCGTGTATGAAGCGATTGATGAATCTCGAAAAAGCGAAAGAAGTATGTATGGATCGCGAAGCCTGGCGATCTGTCCTCTCTGACTACCCCGTCAGGGATACAGCGTGAAGATAGTTTTTTTTTAGTTATTTAAATTGTTTATGTACAAACAATTTTTTCCCACTATACCTTATATTTTCGAATTTAGATTTGGCTTCAGTTTGAACAATGGTATTCGTTCGGAAAGGCAAATATTTAGAAGATCAAACAAATACCAGTGGGATTAGATTTTCTATAGCATATTAAAACCATCATCATTATCTGATAGCTAGTTTCGGTTGTATCTGAACACCTCGCTTTGTAGCCCGGAATCCTAGTCTTCTCTCTCCACTTCGCACGATCTTCGACATCCTTTGTAGAGAGAAGGAAATCATTCGCCACCACGCCAAGCTACAACTCCTGTGTATGTCACTTAGAATATAGATACCTAAGAATCACAGAGCAATCTTATATCACACGCGGCCCTCAAGAGCGTCAGTCAGGGCGCGTCACCTTTTTTTCATACGATATAGGTACATACCAAGGTGATTATTGAAATTACTAAAAATCTGTTATTTTTTTCTTATACTCCTGAAATGTTACATCAGAATTTCGTTTAATGACCATTTTGAATTTAAACTTCTTTATGAAATACGACGTTGCGACGTCACGACGATGAAAGAATTTTTTTTGCTGGAATGAAAATTGTCACGTTTTTCGATTTCGCGCCAGTTTGTTTTCAAGTGAAACTTCTTTATCGACATAAGAGACAAATTTGTAGCTGTAAAAAAGAAATGTAAAGAAGTTTCACTTCTTACCCGGTGTGAGACACAAACATTGGGGCATATTACGTTTTTTAGCATGTTTACTTCATTACGCGCAAATGATGACTGACAGGCAGCATATGTATTTATTTCGCCTACTGCCTGACGTAAATTGGCACGCGGTATTATTATTAATTTCGCCTCTAGTAGAGAGCCGCGTGTGACATAGATTTTTTTATAATACCGGTGTATCATTTATAATAGGTGTGTGTAAAAGTGATATCCTCGGCGCCACTAATTACATATTTGACACTTCAAAATGGCGTCGCCCGCCTGATGGAAAACAAAGACGACGACCCGTGATTGAGGGCCGCTATCCCAGCCGGCTCCCGTAGCGACCCTCAGGTTGACGGCCAAGCAACATGCCTTTTCTTAAAGGACCCAGGATTGTAAGAGAAGGGTAACACGTGCGCCGGCAGAGAGTTCCATGCTTTTATGGTGCGACATAAAAAATACCTGCGGTATCTTTCGGTTCGGTTGTGTCCACAGTATATGTGTGTAATTCCTTGCCTTGTAGTAAGAATACTATTAACGGATAAGAAATTACCCTTTATCTTGTGAGCAATCCACACCGGCTGCGACAACTTGCAGTTCATCAGGCAGAAGGTGCAACAGGCAGAGATCTAAGATCTGCGTTTCATTCGATAGGTTCATTACTCCTGAAACTACGTGCTCCCCTGGTAATAATCTAAAACAGATTTGCACATAATATGGAATAGGTTTTTACCAATATTTATAACTAGGTCACCCCCCGGCTTCGCCCGTGACATAATTCGAACTCCTGTCGCATCTATTTAATCCCGTCGCTTATAAATTCTACAGTATTGCATTAAAATTTGCCCGATTTGTCGTCATTTATGACCGCTCTCCAGGAAAGTAGCGTGATGATATATAGCCTATAGCCGTCCTCGATAAATGGGCTATCTAACTCAAAAATATTTTTTCAAATCCGACCAGTAGTTCTCGAGATACGCGACATCAATCAAACAAACAAACAAACACTTCAGCTTTATAATATTAGTATAGATTACCCGAATTTTTTACTTTAGTTTTAGAAATTATTGACCTTTCTTAGAAACCGAAATGAAATATTTTCACCGAAATATTTTTGTTAAATTGTTTGTTCATCAATCCCACCTTATCTTCGATAGGGTGGCAGAGGTATATTATTCGCCCGCATTTCACCGTGTGCATTCCTGTCCCACGTAACAGCTGTTGAAATGTTTCAAGCCGCCCATAAAATCTTCAACTTGGCTTAACGGCTGTCCAAAGCACGGAAGCGCTCGTGAACGGAAATACCACGAAGCGGTCACCGCAGAAGTGAAACTTCTTTATCGACGTTGAGAGATATTTTATAGCTGTAAAAAATTTCGTCAAATTTTCGGTTACGCGCCAAGATGTTTCGTAGTGAATTTTGTGTATTATTGTAGAATTTCTAAGCGACGGGATGACATAGAAGCGACGGTAGTTCGAAGTGTGTCACAGGCGAAGCCGAAGGGGTCACTTAGTCAGTAATATAAATATAACTCCAGCATACATAATCACCTCATCACAACCAAGATGGAGTCTGATAGAGCTTGAGTGTGCAAGTCGCCAGATCGAACAGCCGGCAATCGTTTCACGGCTACCATATCTTTGTAAAACTGAAAGAGTGAAAATATTTACCTATATTAGATAACTAGTTGACGACTGCGGTTTCGCCCGCGTAGAGTTTTCCCGTTCCCGTTTCCCACAGGAACTTGTTCCCGGGATAAAAAGTCGTAGTAGCCTATGTCCGTCTCCTGGCTCTAAACTACCTCCCCACCAATTTTCAGCCAAATTGGTACAGCCGTTGTTGAGTTATAAACAGTGTAACTAACACGACTTTCTTTTATATATAAAATACACACACACACACACACACGCTGGTACGCATGCATTTTATATTATATTAACATAATATTTTAAGTATGTACACACTATATAGATTGTAACATTTTTGCTATGTATAATTTTAAGGAAGGAACTGATTTCCAACATACAGCTCACGCTAGTTTGGAAATCAGGGCATATACAAATATTGTAAATAATCTATTGTTACAATAAATAAATAAATATATAGATTTATACTGTTGATTGATGGCGCTTGGTGGAACTTGCTACACATATTAAATAACACCACTTGTACTGTTCCACAACATTTACTTTGTAGACCTGAAAGGTTTCGCCTCACGGCATTCTCAAAGGTACACAATAAAGGTTTCCAGTCATATTGTGTACCTTTGAGAATGCCGTGAGGCGCAACCGCGATTGATTGACAAATTTTGGCACTGTTTAAACTTGTAGATTATTATTTTATAACAAACTATATACTAGTGGTTCTGTGAACCGTATAATAGACTTCGGAGTAAGTTGAGGAAAAAAGGCTAAACATACCGTTTTGAGCGCTCTTGCCAACCACTACGGGACCATTTCCCCTCCACTGCCTATATTCCCCCCCTCCCCTACGATCAAAAAACTCCCTCGCTTAAAATTTTTGACTATTTCAAGGAATGTCCATGCCAAGTTGCATGCAAATCCGATGAAAAATGTGACCTGTAGACTTAATGGACGAACGGGTCGGATATGGATAGCATTTTTCCGACTTAAAACGGAGACTTTCGTCGTCTCGCTTCGCTCGCCTCCTCAGTAAAAATAATTAATAATATGTAACTATCTTTATGCTGTATCCCTGACAGGGTAGTCAGAGATGACAGATTGCCAGGCTTAGCGATCCATGCACGCCTACTTAGCTCGCTTCCTGCAGATTCATTAATCGCTTCATACTTAAACTGGAAAAGGCGTAGGCACTCCTCATTGCCGTGTTGAAGTAGACAGGCGCTGTTGAAATTTTTGAAGCCATCCCTATACTTGGCTTAACGACTGCCATGTTACAGGCAATCGGGACCAAAGACTGAACGTAGCTTCCGAAGCACGGAAACGTTCGCAAATGTAAATACCACGTAGCAAAAGTTGCTTAGCGCAGTGATCGTTTACAGAATAACACTGAGTTAGCGGGGTTCCGAACCAAACCAAAAGAAATTTTAAAAAATAGACCTTATAATGACTTTTATCGGCGTTCTTCTCAACTGCCACATTTACAGTAGGGTAATTATCAGCAACCGGTAACCAAGTTGCATTAGCTGTTGAAAAACCAGCATTGTTGTCCAAATTCCAATGGAATGGAGTACGAGCAGGATCGCGACTCTTCTTCCAATAGTTGACCGGGTCACCTGTGTTGCAAGCCTGAGGATCCTTCGTTTCTTCCCAGGATACTTGTCCATCTGTCATTCCTAACTCTTCTCCCTGTGAAAATTAATTTATTGACGGTTGAAAGGATATTTGGTTTAAGCGACATGTTTTCCGAAATTAAGTTATTTATCTATATCTTTACTTACTAATATGCTGATGAGTTTGTTTATTTGTTTGGTTGAATGCGCTCATCACAGAAATTACTGGTTGGATTTGAAAAAAAAAATTGTGTTGGATAGTCCATTTATCGAGGAAGGCTACAAGTATATATCATGACGCTTCTACCATGGAGAAATAATCATAAATGTCGACAAATCAGGAAAGTTATTAATACAAGAGTAGAATTTTTAAGCGAAACTCTAATTCTCTCGGCTTTTATGGGTAACATTAATATTTCATGTCGTCGGCTAAAATGTCAGTATGAACTGAAACTGTGGCGTAAGCCCCAACAAGCGGGTAACAACCAAAGAAGCAGGATAACACCGGGTTTACAGGCGTCACAGTAATGGGAATGCGGGTGGGATTAGTCCCAATTATGCTTCGTCTGTTAATCAGCAGGTGCACCGCTATTAGGTGCCCCCTTGGGCTAGAATGCAAATAAATTGTTCGTAGCACTTACTTGAAACGTGACTGTTAATCCAGGAAGTAAAAGGGCTAACATGTTCATAGCATCCACTCGTTCGACTCCGTGTCTTGTAGCCAAACGGCTTTTGTCGTGATTGCCATTCTGTAATGTTGATTAACTGTGTACTATTGTATTGTTACTTAAGAACTCGAATTTAAACTTATCAGATTTCGTGACTACAAAGCGCTCGTAGCCCTGCTGACTCAGTGTTCTGTAAACGATCACTGCGTTAAGTAACATTCGCTATAGGTGGTCCTTGCATCGGTGACCAATTTGTGGCATTTACGAGCGTTTCCGTATTTCGGAAGGTACGTTAAGCCGTTGGTCCCGGTTGCCAGTAAAATGGCAGTCGTTAAGCCTGGTTGAAGGCCTTATGGGCGGCTTAAAAATCAACAGCAGGTCGCAACAGTCTGCGCCTGTCCATTTCAACACGGCAATGGACTCACCACTTACGTGGGACAAAAATGCATACGGTGAAATGTGGGCGTACAGTATGCCTCTGCCTACCCCTTCGGGGATACAGGCGTGACTGTATGTATGTATGTATGTAAGAATGTGTGACCGCTTTGTGGCATTTACATTTACGAGCGTTTCCGTACATCGGAAGTCACGTTCAGCCGTTGGTCGCGGTTGCCAGTAACATGGCAGTCGTTAAGCCAAGCTGAAGGCCATAACTTGCGTCTGTCCATTTCCACACGGCTCACCACCTGTTACGTCGGAGAAAAATACATACGGTAAAACATGGTCCATATGCCTCTACCTACTCCTTCGCGGATAAAGGTGTGACAATGTGTATGTATGTATGAATAAGTACTCACAACCCAATTAGCAGTCTTTCCATAAGGCATGTACGTCATCCATTTATCAATAATCGCCTTTATATCCCTTGCATTAGACTTCTTGGATAACCCTTCAAGGTATTCAAAATTGAAAGGTACAGAACCATTGCGATATTTGTTCCCATAGTACAGCATTATGCGATTTAAATCCGTATACGCTTCAGTCATCATAACTTTGGATTCTTGGTTTATGTACTCGTCAAGGACTGCTCTCCAATCGTAAATAACATTGTATATCCCCTCCACGTCTTTAGTGTAAATGTGATTTAGATAATCATAATCATCAGGCGTTGCACCGGCTGCACCTAAGTACATAATAATGGTTATTTCAATGCTATAAGTATTATGAATGAAGAATTGTCGACAAATTGACGATGAGTTTGAGTACCTAGTTCTTCAACTAATAAATAACGACTAAACTTTAAACTGATTATTACGGTAGCCCATTGCACGTGCACAAACTTTTCTAAAAAAGGATAACAAGTTTTCGTTTTAACAAATTGATTTTTAACATGACTATGGCGATATAAGGGAACCCAAACTGGTAGAGTCAGCCAATCGACAGAACAATAAAGACGTACAGAACAATACCCAAGAGCTGGCAGCTACCTCGGACAAAGAATTAAGTAGTCTAGCTATTCAAAGGGGGAACGCTTCCAGTATTCATATTTTATATACTACTCGGGACTACACGCGAGACAATTTTGTACTTACATTCACCGACGTTTCGAGCGCGTTGCAGCGCCCGTGGTCGCGGCTGGACCACTGGTCCAGCCGCATAAAATATGAGTATAAACCGCGAAAGTTTAAAAATAACATTAGCTGCCAGTATTTTCGGATCCTTTCCTAAAGGGACCTCTTTTAATAATATATTTTACTTATGTTTTATATTTTTAATGTAAATATTAAGTTAAGTTAAGTTGATACCCAAGTAGATTAATTGTGGGGGTCACGTCCCAAATATTTAAAAAAGGGTATGGACATGGTATATGAACAATTAAAAGAGCTCCCGCAAAATATTAGAAAAATCTTTTCTATGTCTGTAAAACTTTAATGTTTGTTAATCCTACGATTACGAAAAAAAATCCGACTGCTTGCATTAGTTTACCTTACTGCCCTATACTATAACTCGAACTCTACAAAGACCCAGGGAGTATACTGGTTAATGTGAAAGAAAAGAAAATAAAAGTTTTTATTGTCAAAATCCTGAGGGAACGGGCACAGCGCTAGTAAACAATAAATCGTATATTACAATAAATTTAAATTCTCTAAAATGTAGATGCTGTGCCTATGGATATTAACTAGAAGAGAAATTGAAGGAGTTGGACTTACCTGACAGTGGTTCATCCGGGTAAAATCCACCGTAATTTGCGGGATCTGCCTCATACATGTGATTGATTGCGTCCATACGAAACCCAGATACGCCTTTATCCAACCAGAAACGGAGAACATCCTAGAATATTTTACTAAGAATTAAAAGAGAAAATGAAACTTGTGTTTGCTCCCAAATAGTACATGACATGTTTCGGAATACCTTCATCTCTTCGTGAACTCTTGCGTTGCGATAGTTGAGGTCGGGTTGTCCTATCGCAAATTGATGTAGGTAGTACTGCTGTCGAACTTCGTTGAACTCCCACGCACTTTTGCGAAACACACTTACCTGAAACATTAAATTTATGGCTTCGTGGTAAAACGCACGCAATCGCGAACGCTTTATTGTATTATTTTGACATGACGTTTGGTTCATCAGGTTGACTGATGATGCGATACGGAAAACGGCTAATATTCAACAGCCGAAAGGCTTGTGAAGGAACGCGTAGAGAAGTTTCTCCGACACAAACGGAGGATCCTCCGTTCCTCTACAGGCTGATTCATGTCATTAGAATGAAACGAATTATATGTACAAATGGAAATAAAATTCACGCAAGTGTTCTAAATTATAGGAATAAGTATATAAAGATTTATAGAAAGGTAATTACGAAAGCTAAAAAACTAGATTTTCAGAAAAAAATTACAATTCGAATAATATTAGTAAAGACATATGGAAAATTATAAATGACAGTACAAATAGAGCAAAATCAATGCAAACAGAAATTAAACTAAAAATGAATAATCATCTTGTTGACAATCCTCGGGAAGTAGCTGACATTTTTTCATCATAGTTCGATCATAAGCATGATGTGTCCAGGATCGAGGGTCAGGATCCTCTCTTTTTTTTTACTGCATGGGACTGAAAGAGTAGAGGAAATTATGAACTTTGCGCCTACCACGCCCAGTGAAATAATAAAAATTGTTAAGACTTTGCCTAGTAAAAAACCTACAGGTTATGATGAAATTCCTATTTTTGTAATTAGGGACAACTTAACAATCTTAACGGAGCCACTCTCGATATTATATAATAAGTGCATCTCTGAAGGCATCTTTCCAGAGCAATTAAAAATTGCCAAGATAATACCAGTCTCCAAGAAAGGTGCCAAAACTGAATCAGCAAATTATAGGCCAATATCGTTACTGCCCATTATGACTAAAATTTAAAAAAAAATTATAATAAGACGTAACAGTCATCTTGAATCAAATAAAATAATTCATCCTCGACAATTTGGTTACCAGGAGAAAATTGGTACTAGAGATGCTATTTATAGGTTAATGGGTGATGTTTTTGACAAATTGAATCGAAAAATGCACGTGGCTGGTATATTTTTGGACTTAAGCTAGGCCTTTGATACCGTTGATCACAAACTGCTTATTAGTAAAATGGAACACTATGGAATTCGTGGTGGGGTCTTACAACTTCTCAGCTCGTATTTAAACGACAGGAAAATGTTTGTGGAGGTCGGTAACATTGATCATGCAGGACACAAAAAACTTTTTAAATCACATTGGAGGAAAATAACGGCTGGTGTTCCTCAAGGATCTATCTTGGGACCGATTCTTTTCATTTTGTTTACTAATGATCTTCTAAATTATATGGACAAAATATAGCCAGATATTAATCAAGTGGTTTTCGCCGATGATACAAATGCTATCGTAGCGGCAAATGACATATAATCACTTGCAGATAAAGTGAACTTGGCCCTTAACATCTTTCATACTTGGTTTAATGCAAATAAGCTGACCTTAAATACACACATCAACACGGTCTAGGGATATTTCATACTCAATTAAATAACTCGAAAAGTACTGGCCGCATTGGGATCTTTTATACACCGATTTGTTTGTAATTTATCTCAGACTAATTCCAAATTCAAATTTTTGAAAATTCTTTTGTTTCGGTGGCATAAAAATGTCTTGATGTGTAGGAGAGGGAATTTTCATTTGTGCGAAATTTAGAAAACAATATGAATTACGTTTAGTTACAGTTTTTTTTCATTTTTAAACGAAAGATAAAGTTAAAATTGAGGTATTGTAGCCATGCAACGCCAACATTTGACGAGGGCGGAGATGTTACGAGCTGTGGGAATGCTGGAAGCTGGGTCTGTTCAGCGTAATGTTGCTGAGGCCATAGGGACCCACCAAAATGTAATTTCAAGATTGTGGACATGCTATCGTGCCACAGGTGAAGTAGCGGAGAGGCACCGGGGGCCAAGTCGCATCACTACCCCCAGACAAGACCGATTTTTGCAAATTACTGCGCGAGCTCAACCAAATGCAACGGCGACTCAATTGGTCCAAAGGCTGCGAGTGGAACACCAAGTGCTTGTGAGTGACCAAACTGTAAGAAGGCGACTGCATGAAAGCAATCTACGCTCTCGTAGACCACTCCGGGTCCCACCTTTACGGAGAGACAATCGGGGACGACGATTAGAATGGGTTCGGAACCACGTGGACTGGGGCCGTGAGCAATGATCCAATGTGCTGTTCACGGATGAATCCAGGTTCGGCTTCCATCCAGATTCACGAAGGACGCGTGTTTGGCGAGTTTCTGGACGATGGAGCCGTCTTCAGAACCCTCAGGAAGTTCACCCATACCAAGGAGGAACAATTATGGTTTGGGCAGGAATTCGTCTTGGAGGACGGACGGATCTCGTTGGGTGCGGAGCAATATGACGGCAGAACGATACGTCCAACAGGTGCTGGGGCCCGTAATCTTGCCCCACAGAACACAAATGGGGCAAGATTTCCTGCTCATGCACGACAATGCCCGGGCACACACGGCGAGAACGGTAGCAGCTTGGTTACATACACACAATGTTAGGGCCTTAGACTGGCCTACTCAATCGCCAGATCTAAATCCCTTTGAGCATGCGTGGGATATGCTGCAAAGAAGAGCTCTGAAGGAAGTTCCTGAAAATCTGGCTACAGAAGATCAACTTTTTGCGCACCTCAGAAGGACATGGGACAATATTCCGCAGCAAGACATTGACAACCTTGTTCTGAGCATGCCGAATCGTTGCCGATGTGTTATGAACATCATGGGCGCTTTCTCAGACTACTAACTTCAAGTTTATAAACACAAATTAAATGATTTTTCTATTTTTTTTCAGTTTTTACTCATAAATTAAAAGTTAATTCATGTACGGTTTCCGTCTATGCTTCATTTTTTTCCATAAAATCCTGAAATTTTAATCGAAGTACCTTAACCATTATTAAAAAAATGGTAGAATATTAAATAACGTATCTTTTAAATATATACATGTCATATAAATAATTAACACATTGATAGTAATTCGCTTTTTTAAAAATATCCCTAGACAGTGTTGATGTGTGTACAAGAAAAACAAGGGTCATGTTGTTTAAAACTACGTCTCGAAATAAAGATAGTATGGATATATTATTAGATGAAACAAAGATTGAGCTTGTTAATGAAGTAAAGTTTCTAGGATAATCCTAGAAACTATATTGATCGATTACTAAATTGGAAGCGAGAGTTGATAGCCCTAGATTCATCGTTGTTATCGGCGTGCTATGCCCTGAGAGCTCTGAGGGATGAAGTAGGCGAGAAGTACTTAATAATGGTGTATTATGCACTAATCGAATCCAAACTGAGGTACAGTGTTCTATTTTGGGGTAATAATTACGAATACAACTGCCAAAGAGCGTTCGTTCTTCAAAAGAGGGCTGTCCGTACTATGATCCGTATTCCCCAACAAGAAAGCTGAAGGCCACATTTTATTGCATTGAGGATTCTCACTGTGCCCGGTCTGTGTGTATTGGTGTTGTTAACAACGTTTAGGAAATATTTGCGTGAATTTGAATCAAGCGAAGAACGATTGGTAAGGGAAAATACACGCAGAATGGATTTTAGGACCCAAACAATTCCACGCTTGAACGTTGTGCAGCATGGTCCTCAGTTGGTGTTTTTAATAAGTTGCCACAGGATTTAAAGAGTACCATATACACCGAATCTTTTACGAGAAAACTCAATATATTTCTGTTAAATAGGTGCCTCTATTCAGTTGATGAGTTGTGATAGCTTAGTAAATAGGTCTAAGTTATTTCTAACATAGATTATGAATCGTTGTGAGGATAGTGACTGTTTGGGAAATATGGTATATGTGGTAGAGTTTTTATTCTTGTTTTATTTATTGTATTTATGAATTAATATTAAGAAGTTTTACTGACATATTATTGACATTATTGTATCTGTTAATTGACTCTGCATGATTGTTGCTGTAATTTTAATTTTTATTCGAACACTATTGTTAATTGTTTACGAAATAAATAAATAAATTAAAATTCACTAAGTCTCGGCAGTCTAGTTGGTGGAAATGTTGAAATAAACGATGGTTACCCAATTGCTTGGTGGTGCCAATCTATCCGGATTGTCAGGGCCAGGCTTGCCATCGGCCCAAATGTAATAGTCTGAGTATTCCGGGTCTTTTTGCACCGACTTCACAAACCATTCGTTTTCATTGCTTGTGTGGTTCGGCACGTAATCTAGGATGACGCGAACACCTGAGAAACATTATATAACTATATACCTACATGTAAAAAAATCATCGTCTCAGTAACGCTATTTATAACATGAGATTTCTAATGGATGTGTCGGATGGTGGGCCGGTTGATAGAAGTTCTATTGTTGGATTTCTTTCTACCACAGTGTGGTGAACTACAGAGCAGTATACCTGGACCCATTGCCATCAGAAAAAAAAAATATATGCCTCGCCTTGTTCACCGATTTTTGTCGGTTTTTGGCTGAAATCGAAGGAGACGAGAACGCGGGAACAGGCGAGAACTTGTGATGACGCCACACTCGCATGTTTCTTAGTAGTGAGCTAGAATATTTTCAAGCAGAACTGATTTTTTGGAAACCTTGCGAGTGTGTAGCCGAGAAGCTTTGGCCGAGATTGTCGCTGAGATTCTTGCCGAGATTCTCGGCGCGGATCTCGCGTGAATGTGGAGCGGTTTATACCTATGTAAAGAAAATATTATACTCGTCGAACCCTATTGGGAGAGGGAAATTGATGGTCGGGTTTAAGGAATATTTCAGGTCAAGTTTATCGTAGAAACAGCTTACCTAAGCTCTGTGCTGTTTTTATAAGATTATCGAAGTCTTCCATTGTCCCGTACTCTTCGGCAATTGCTCTGTAATCTGCGATGTCGTACCCAAAATCGATCATCGGCGACTTGAATATCGGTGAAAGCCATATTGCATCAATACCAGTGTCTTTGATGTACTGAAGTTTCTCTGTTATACCTGTAAATGTAAAGTCAGTAGATACTACTTACTTACTTAAAATTTCGGCAATGGGCAAGACCACCTGTTACGTGGGACAGGAATACACATAGTGAAAGTGGGCATATAATAAGCCTCTGCCACCGCTTCAGTGATAAGGCGTGATCGATAGATAAATAAATAAATAAATAAATTTTTGATAAAGCTTTGTTTGCATAATTCAGTTTAAGTTCCCATCTACACTGAATACCGTGACATATACTAATACTTATTATGTGTATTAAATAGGTACAGTATCTATTTAATGCTGAGTCGAAGTACCGGATTGAGTTTCGGCGCGTAATTCTGGTACAGGTGCCATGCCACACCTCATCAGTGAAGACAAAGACGGACCTTATAAATGCCTGAATTTGTACAGAATACATTCAATATCTTACTAGAATGTGCTAAGAATGAATTATTAAAAAAATATTTCACAATTTCATATGTAAGCAAAGACGGCAATTTGTCTTGCGTGTAACAGAAGATTCTCCGCGCCTGTGAATCTTGACTACGACGCTGCTTCTGCTTCTATTTGATTTTGCAGTGAGCGAACTTGCATACAATCACATACAAAACTTATAAAGAAGAGGCACGCCTCTTGATCGCTTCTATGTGAAGCCGCACTCCGCCTTGACTCTCCTCTAGTGAGCGAAGTTCTTTACAAAATCGATCATGATCCACGACACATGAGAGTGTAAGCGAGGGTTCGAAGACGAGATCCTGGGACGTGCGTAAAGAGATGCGAAAGAGCCGTCAACTGTAGTCTGCAGCGGGAGAAAGAAGGGCCGAGGACCGCCATCATTGACGCTGCGGAGTACGCAAAAATTTAAAAGTAAAGGTTTACTCTTAAACCTTTACTTTTCTCCTCAGTAAAAATAATGTAAGCATTTCGGTATTTTTTTGTAAATGTTTCTGTATTTTTGTGTAACAATAACTGTAGTTAATTAATGCTGATATTTGAGGTCATATTTTGTTATATTTATCAAGCAAATACCTTGTTATGTAACTATATAGATATTAGGTCTTTACCTATGAAATTGCCGTTTTGTATGAAAAAAATTAAACGATTTTTTTCATGTATTAATCGAAGTAATCACCCATGCAATCAATGCATCTTTGCCAACGCAGTGGCAGTTTATTGATGCCCTTCTTAAAGAAATCAGCTGAACGGGAGGCAACAAATTCTTCAAAGGCATTTTGTACTGCCTCTCGGGTATTCATTTTTTTTCCCGCCAAGAAGTTATCCAAATTCTGGAAAAAGTAGTAGTTTGTAGGCCCAAGGCCTGGTGAGTTAGGCGGATGACGTAGAGCTTCCATCCCCAGTTCTTGCAACTTGGAGACCGTCTGCTGTGCAGTATGAGGTCGCGCGTTGTGTTAAGTTTTCGTTTCGAGCATTGTTTAGGTGCTGAACCAGGATCCAACCAACTTACTGAGCGCTTGCGGTTATCAAACAGAATCCATTTTTCATCGCAGGTAACAATGCGGTTCAAAATTCGTAGTAGCGTACTACGCGCTGGCGATCATTGAGTTCCCCAACCCATTTGTCAAGCTTTTTTACATACATATTGTCACGCCTTTATCCCCGAAGGGGTAGGCAGAGGCATAATAAACGCCAACATTTCACCGTATGCCCACATTTTTGTCCCACGTAACAGGTGGTGAGCCCATTGCCGTGTTGAAATGGACAGGCGCAGGCTGTGGCGACCTGCTGTTGAAACTTTTTAAGCCGCCCATAAGGCCTTCAACTTGGCTTAACGACTGCCATTTTACTGGCAACCAGGACCAACGACTTAACGGAACTGGGGTGGGTCTAAAGGGCCGAAGAAATTTAATAAAATAAAAATGTGTCTATTTTAGATGTAAAATTTGGAAAAAAATTTGAACCCGTTGCCTTTTTAGCGAGGTGGTAACAAAAAGGCTAAAAGGTCTTATGTGCTAGACACTAATTAGCACGACCAATTAAAGTCCTGGTAGTCTCGGACTGAATCTCTTTACCGTGCCAATTTGATGCAAATGGACCAATATTGTTATGACGCTAACGTCGAAAGCTGCTGCTAATTCAGCCGTAGATTGTGTATCATCAGCTTCCACAATCGCCTTTAATTCGCCATTGTCGACCAAAGTCTTCGGACGACCGCGAGGTTCTTTTTACAGGTCGAAATTTCCAGAACAGAAGCGAGCAAACCAATAACTAGTGGTACGTTGGTTTGTAGTGATAGCTCCGTAAACGTCGTTGATATTGCGTGCCGCTTGTGCCGCGTTTCTGCCACGACGGTACTCATATTACATAATTACTCGAATTTTTAACGTATCCATGATGACGAAAAGGATTGAAATGCGATGAAAATGTAAAATTATTAAATAAACAAATGACTACTTTTGGAAATAAATTCCATGTTTTTAAAATAAAATTCATTTGAAATTAGAATTCTTAGCGATACAAAAATTATTTTGATTTAAAATGGCCAGTACCCACTGCAGAACGGCAATTTCATAGGTAAAGACCTATTATTTGTCTCGTCTGAGTGATGTTATTTTAATAAAACTAGCTCTGATAAATAGTTATTGTCATCATTATCAAACTTTATACCCGGTTACTGTGATAAGCTTATTGGTATTTGACTGTAATACTACTACGGTACTGGTTAGCCCGTAGTGGTAAAATGCGAAGTTCAGTATTTAGTTAAGAAAAGGTAAGACTTACCGTTTAAGTCTCCAATGCCATCTCCATTGGAGTCTTTAAACGAGCGTGGATATATCTGGTAGACGACAGCCGACTCCCACCATGCAGAACCATCTATAGTCACGAACAAAGCAGCTCCAACCACGGTCATCAACCACACCATCATGGAACGCATAGTTACTGGATGTGGTTATCAACAATAGTATGCCTTTTGGTCCTAGCCTTTGCCTAATAAAATCTATTTCACTTACGCTAAACTTTTTTTATCAACAAGATGGTTTTATCTATGAGGTTTTACTTTTTATTAAAAAAATACTTATAGCTATATGGTCCTTCTTCCTATTATATAATAATTATATTTATTTTATTATTATACGTCCGTGACTCTAAAACCTTTGTTTTAGCGTCACGGCAGTATAATAATAAAATCAGATTTATCCACTTACCACTTAGGTATGTGGATTGTGACTTTCTCACTACGAAACCACAAGCGACTACACTGGATAAGTTAAGTAGGTACATTTATTATAAACTAGATGACCCCCACAGCTTCGCCCGTAGAATATTTCGACTTCCCGTCGCACTTATTTAATCCTGTCGCTTATAAATTCTACAATGATGTATAAACATTTGCCCGACTTGTCGACATTTATAACTACTGCTCTGCTTCCCAGTGTAGTAGCGTAATGATATATAGCCTATAGCTTTCCTCTATAATGGGCTATCTAACACAAAAAGAATTTTTACAAATCCGACCAGTAGTTCCTGAGATTAGTGCGTTCAACCTAACAAACAAACTCATCAGCTTTATAATATTAGTATAGATAAATTTATATTTTGTAGTTAGGTACCTATCATCATTATTGCTTGAACTTGGTTCTGATAAGAATAGTACCTATATCCTTTTTGCTTTACAAGTTATTCTTCTGCTCTTATAAATCTACTAGCTGACTTCAACGGCTTCGCCCGTGACATAATTACAACTTTCGTACGCACCCACTGAATCCCCTAGTTTTTTACAACAATGTATGATAATTTGTCTAATTTGTTGACCTAAGGCATTCAACCAGGCTTAACGACTGCCATTTTACTGGCAACCGGGACCAACGGCTTAACGTGCCTTCCGAAGCACGGAAACGCTCGCTAATGTAAATGCCACAAAGTGGTCACCCATCGAGGACCAGCCATAGTGAAAGTTGCGTAACTCAGTGATCGTTTACAGAACACTGAGACCGCGGGGCCACGAGCGCTTCCCACTATGTGATTATATATACACAAAACTATTTTTTAAACAAACTCTTTAACTTTATCACATTAGGATACCCAAGGCTGTACATCTATGGAATGGATGGAATGCCATGAAACATATTCATTGTAGTAAACATTGACAAAATTATAACGGTATTTATTATTATTATTATTTTATCATGCATGCAGTTGCTACCACTGATAATTGCCTGTATCCTCTATAACTACCTATATGTTATACTGTCCCTTCTATTATTTAAATATATGTGTAGTCTGTTTTTGAACTGGTTAACATTTTGCGCCGATATTACGACATGAGGAAGTTTGTTCCACTCTATAACCACTCTGTTGCTGAAAAAGTGCTTGTGTGGGTTGTTATTAGACAAGCAGACATAGAGTTTGAGGTGGTGGCCTCTAAGTCGATCATCTGTGTTTGGAACAAGCATGTTTTTAGAATAAGTTACCCTTATATAGTAGGATCCCACTAAGAAAGGGTTTTTTGTAATTCCAAATCTAAGGGGGTAAAATAAGGGAAAAGCTTTTGTATGAAAGTTCATCAATTTTAAATTTAGAAACATAAACGTTTCTTTTGGTTATAAATAAATAGACACTTTCACGGTTTTGCCTGAAGTTACCTATAAAAGGGAAAAATAAGGGTTCTATGGCAGATTTTCCATTTTCAAAGATAGCAACACCAAACTTCACATACTACTTCGATTAAATATAAATAAATACGTGTTTCAGGATTTTCTAATCTTCTACCCTTAAGGTTGTAAAAAGGAGATCAAGTTTCTATGAATGTATTTGAATATTTCTATGAGGCATGGGTCAAAAAGCTGCAACAGGTATTGAAAGAATTTCACGAGCAAAGCCGGGGGGCACAGCTAGTAGATACTCGAATAAGTTTGTTATTATTTGGACATAAAATTAGGAAAACGAGTCAGGGTAGAGCCAGACTAACATCATAAGAAGATCACATGAGCAGCTGATTGCTCAAAAACGGATAGATCCAAATTACTGAAATACCCAGACGTGCATTGCATGTCCGAACCCCCGAACAATAAGTCGGTAATGTGCTATTATGGACTTTTTATTGTTATGCGTAATTTTTTTCAGAAATTTCTTACCGTTATTAACGAAGATATTTGCAATTACCACTTTATTGTACGGAAATATGTCAACACAGGAATAACCAGAAAAACTTCATTATACATTGATACAAAAGTATTCTTCTTTTCGATATTCGGTAAGTTGCTATTACCAGTTTATTGTGGTGAAAATTTTATATTGATTGCCGGTAATGGCATATGTGATATTTATTTCGTATTAAATTTATAAAACATAAATCGGTAATAGAAAGTAACAAACATTTTTAGGTAGAAAAACATTAACATAATATCTATAATATGCACGTCACTTCAAGTATTTTCCTCCAGCATCTCATTTCCAGTGCTTCTATTTTCTTTTCCTCAATTTCTTACAGCGTTCAGGTCTCGGTAGCGTACAGAAACACGGGGAATTCCAGTATCCGGATAAGTCGAATATCTTCAAGTGCTGCTGTGTAAACAATCCTAATGGTAACCTTCTATGCTAAGAACTCGTGATGAAAGAGCGATGGCACTAGGTCTTTCACGACCTGCTGAATAAGCAATATTAAGAGGTGCAGTCTCCGAATAAAGGACTAATGCCAACTTTAAAATTATGCAGAAGTCTAGACTGTTCTTGGCTGCATGATGATTTGAAAAGCTATTGGAGTCTATGAAAACTCTATCGATTATATCAAGTTAAACCACGTTCTCTTCACCGAAGAGATTCCCAGCCAATGAAGGCTGAGTATTATTACTCCAGTCTTCAAATGGAAAGCGGTCGGTGTAGAACTGAGGTAGCTACCGTGGCATGAAGATTTAGAGAAGATTATTTACCTCCGTATCTAGCAGAAGTTTACTCTCTTGGAGTATCAATATGGGTTTCACCCTGGTAATAAAACTACGAACCCTGTTTTTGTTCTAAGGATCCTATCATTAGAACAAAATCAGGACCCGTGTTCTCATTACTGGAGAAATATAGGACAAAGAGACAAAGAAATACTCGTACACGAAGAAGAGTCTGCACTTTCAGTTCGTGGACGTAAAGAATGCCTTCGACTGTGTTCTTGGAACGATGATCTGGTGGGCACTGATGTCCAAAGGTTCTAGGCGCTTGCACCACTATTTCGTGGTTCTGATCGCTTTGGCGCGCGGCTTTAACACTCTCTTCCACACGGACGTCGAGTACGCCAGAGCACAGATCATTCCACTTAGTCCACTTCTGTTTAAGAGATTCAAATATGCAGCATCCATGGCTTACTATGAATTTTAACGATACAACGCCGGCGGACGCGAACGAGGGCAGTTTGGTGCAACGTGTGAAAACGTGGACGAAGATGCTTGAGAGTGGTGGTTTTAAACTTAAGTAATACTTGGCGTTCTACTTTACAGATTCAACCTCCATAGACTCCATCTGGCCTAGGGCATGGACCAGGTTAAGTACCTGGGATCTGTATTTCACACGTCACGTCACGCATTGCTACCTCATGGGCTATGTGTGGAATGATGCGGCTGAACCGCGTAAGAACTACCTCAATCGCAGTCTTCATGTCCGTAACAATGCAGATAGGTCTTACGGCAAGCGCTGGGCATTGTGGGGAAAAAATTTTTGGCCATGCCGTCCTCTTCGTGCCCCGGCAAAAGGGGAACACCCAAGAAGCACTGGCTTGATATAGTAAGGTTGGTATGTGTGAAAATAGTCTCTGCATGAGATGCCGAAGATGTGCAAAGTGGACATGTGCAGCAATAAAATGTATGAATATTTTTTTTAATAATAAGGAGGAGAAATGTGGACCTCAGGTATCGTAAGAAGCGTCTCGATTGATGATGATGGAACTGGACATACAAACGTAAAAAATAATTTTATGATTGACTAAAATTCGTTGGTATTATTTCAGTAAAGTCTATTGAAGGACCACGTTTTTTAATATTCCAAATTCTGGTGCCATTAGTCAATTCCCATGGAGTGGTTTTTAATTATGATGGGTAAAACGCAATATCAGTGGTGTTGAAATTTTCAAATGCTTATACTTCAATAACCAATAAATATTTTTTGATCCCTATTATACCATGTTATAGTACATCTAATTAGTCATATTTTATGTATCAAATAAATCCTTAAATATCGAAATAAAATTACGCCACTGCAATTAGATAAAAATTGATTTAGGTGAAATTCACCCGTATATCTTAGGGTCTAGGTATAGGTCTAGGTCTAGGTTTAGGGGCTATAAAGCAATTTTGCTGGCATAGCTCTCGCTCCGACTTCTTCCTCGTATAGAATAAATTATGTGACTGTTTATCTTAATTTGTTAAGCAGGTTATGTTTAAAATATGTGTAATATTTACTGAAATATTGTTTTGTGCAATAAATAAAATATCCATCACGCCTTATCCCCGAAGGGGTGGCAGAGGCATATTATATGCCCACTTTTCACCGTGTGGATTCCTGTCCCAAGTAATAGGTGGTGAGCCCATTGACGTGTTGAAATAGACAGACGCAGGTTGTGGCTACCTGCTGTTGAAATTTTTAAGCCGCCCATAAGGCCTTCAACCAGGCTTAACGACTGCCATTTTACTAGCAACCTGGACCAACGGCTTAACGTGCCTTCCGAAGCACGGAAACGCTCGCAAATGTAAATGCCACATAGTGGTCACCCATCCGAGTACCAGCCATAGTGAAAGTTGCGTAACTCAGTGGTCGTTTACAGAACACTGAGACCGCGGAGCCACGAGCGCTTCTTTTGTGCAATAAAAACGATTAATCTATTTAAATTGAATTATTTTATTAAAAATACCTTAGTTTATTATACTCAAATGATTTTTGGGATTAAATGGTTACTGAAAAATTTTGTGTAATTTACTTGTACAGTATTTCTAAGTGACCTTTCGATCGCATTTTTTTTTCAGCATAATGTAGTTTGGCATAACAGTTTCAGCATAAATTATGATAAGCAGAGTGTTATAAATGCATAATAGTTTTATTGGCATAACATTAACTTACTCTAATTTTTTTATCATAATTTTAATCAGCATAAATGTAAAGGGTATAAATGTTATACGCCTAAAGATAATTTATCATAAAATACAAAACGCATAATGGAGGTATGGATAACCGTTTAAATCATAAATTAATAATAATTTGACTAAGAATATTTAAGAAATGATAAGACACCATTGTAAATAATCATCTCACTCATAGCCAAGTTTTTAAGCTGTAACTTATAAAACGATATTTTAAGTGTTATTTTTTTTAGACTAGTCTTGAGCAAAGTCGTAAATAGGTACGACGACGAGCGAAGCGAGGAGGAGTGTTAGGTCACTTGTGACCAGAATAGAATCGCTCGTGTTAATCTACCTACTTTCTTTTTGTATTTTATTTATATATTCTATATATGTGTTTAAATTTTAAACTTCAGTAAAGTGACTATCGACATTTTTAATCAGTGGGCATTTCAATCTTACACAGTTCAAGCTTAGATATAAAAAAAGACGTGTGGCACTCGGAGACTGCCGCGGTAAAGCTATTGCATAGCATACCTTTGTTTTTCTTTGATATTAATTCAAGTTACACTAAAAAAACCAAAAAAAACCCAAAGAAAAATTATGCGTAAACATTTTATGCGGGTATATCATTATTATAAAAAAGTTATGGGAAAATAAAGTATGCGTAATGATTTATTCTGTTTGAACGTTATGCGAAACGAAGAGTATGCCAAAAAACGTTATGCAATTTTAAGTTATGCCTCGAAAATTTATGCAACCCAATACGGACCCAGTATTTTTTGCCCTTTAATATTACTACAATAACTTGGTTATGATCTTAGATTATATAAACACCCAGATTACTAAAGCGCGCGACGAAAATGCTGCCAAATAATAGGCACTACTTCGTGTAAGTCAGTCAATCCGCCCGCCAGTGACCGTATTGCGTCATCGCGAGAGCACATCTTCCGAGCTGCGAGACAATATTTCGAAAATGCCTTCTTGTGCGGTGCAAATTTGTAAAAACTATGATAAAAAAAAAGATATTAATAGTGACACCACATTCCACAAGTAAGTATTAAATTTCACCATATATTTCTATAATAAACATTTTAAAACAATTATGTCGGTGACTACTACTTCTACACAGTGTTGCAAGGAAGCGAATCTATTTACCCGTGTTTTCTTAAAAGTATTAGTAACTTCAAGTATTTGCTAATGATGTATTGACTGTTAGTTTATTTATTTTTTAGATTACTTTATATAGAAGCGCTCGTGGCCCCGCGGTCTCAGTGTTCTGTAAACGATCACTGAGTTACGCAACTTTCACTATGGCTGGTCCTCGGATGGGTGACCACTTTGTGGCATTTACATTTGCGAGCGTTTCCGTGCTTCGAAAGGCACGTTAAGCCGTTGGTCCCGGTTGCCAGTAAAATGGCAGTTGTTAAGCCTGGTTGAAGGCCTTATGGGCGGCTTGAAAATTTCAACAGCAGGTAGCCACAACCTGCGTCTGTCTATTTCAACACGGCAATGGGCTCACCACCTATTACGTGGGACAGGAATCCACACGGTGAAAAGTGGGCATATAATATGCCTCTGCCACCCCTTCGGGGATAAGGCGTGATGGATATTTATTTATTATTTACTTTATATGCGTAATTTAGCTTTATTTATTATTAAGTGGGTAGGTAAAACAGGCCATAAGCCATCGATGCTATAAAAGCGGCGTAACACTTAGAAGACGTCTCATTCTAGCAGCGATATTATAAGAATGTAAACAGGTCTCAAGTTTTTTTTTTAATATAAGAGACTACCTGATGCCCGCAGGGGCAAGGGGCCCCACCAAGATCTTCGGGGCCCAAGTCAACCTCCCGTGCCAGTGCGTGCACCTGCTGATTAACGGACGAGGCTCTGGCGCTGGCTTTCCCCTCTGGGGTTGGGAGGTCTGAGGGCGTCGCTCCCATAAAAGCCACCCGCCGAAACAAATAATGAAAAGAAGTAAAAGGAATGCTGCTAGGGATAGGGCGCCGCCGCAAAACGGCGCGCAGGAGCCCCGCCCGACTCCTGTGGCAAGTGGGCTAGGGCTGCCGTGTGTCGGGCCAGCACGGCTAAAGAAGTTAGCCCCAACCCGAATCCGCTTCGCATCTTGGAACATTGGCACGCTGACTGGGCGTGCGGTAGAGTTGGCCGAAGTACTCTCCAGGCGGAGGGTGGACGTGGCGTTCCTGCAGGAGACTCGGTGGAAGGGCAACAGAGCCCGGCCTTTGCAGAAAGGCTACAAGCTGTACTACACGGGTGCGCCTGGTGGGGAGAACGGGGTGGCTGTGGTGCTCTCCGAAGGGCTGCAGAGCGGCATCTTGGAGGTGAAACGCTGTAGCGACCGGCTTATGATCGTGAGGGTGCTTATCGATGGGATTATTACCCACCTGATAAGTGCCTACGCGCCACAGGCCGGTTGTAGCGACGCCGATAAGATGTCGTTTTGGGGCCAACTCGAGGGAGTGCTTCGGAGCATTCCGTTGTCACAGGGAATCGTTTTGGGCGGCGACCTAAACGGTCATGTGGGTGAGAGGTGTGAGGAGTTTGAACGTGTTCATGGTGGTTTTGGATACGGCACCCGCAACACTGAAGGAGAAACTATCCTCAGAACGTGTGCGGCCGCCGATCTGGCCATTGTGAACACGTATTTCAAAAAGAAATCCGAACATCTCATCACCTACAAGAGCGGGAGGCGTACAACTCAGATCGATTTCCTACTCACTAGGCGACACAGCATCGGCAAGGTGGCCAACTGCAAGGTCATACCCGGTGAGAGTCTTACTGCACAACACCGTCTCCTTGTCATGGACCTCTGCGTGAAGCCTAAAGGCAAACGCATCGAGCGGTGCCAGCGCCGCATCAGATGGTGGCTGCTTGATGAAACTAGGTCCCAGGAGTTCGTCTCAGCTGTCGGTGACAAGTGCACCGACACTGAAGGCGAACCAGTTCAAGATTACTGGGACAAAGTTCAGGCGGCCATCCTTGGAGCGGCGAAGGTGGTGCTCGGTGAGTCTAAGGGTGGACGCAAATGTGACAAGGAAACTTGGTGGTGGAACGACGCAGTCCTGAGGGAGACCAGGGAGAAGAAAGCCCTCTTTAAAAAGTGGCAAGCGACCGGATCTTCCGAAGACCGCGACGCGTACAGGGCTGCCAAGCGCGCCACAAAGAGAGCTGTAGCCAGAGCCAGACGAGACCACTTACAACCTTTGTATGATAAGCTGGAATCGTCTGAGGGGCAGAAGCTCATCTATAAGCTGGCGCGCTCCAGGGTCAAAGCGGCACAGGATATATCCAAGTGTCGCTGTGTAAAAGACCCTGAGGGCAACCTGTTAAGCGAAGACCTCGCGGTAAAGGAGAGATGGCGCTCGTACTTCCACGAGCTGCTTAATAAGCAGCATAAAGAGGTGCAGCCTCCGGACCTCCCTCCGAATCAAGGACTAGTGCCACCGGTAACGCCTGGAGAAGTCCTGACTGCGCTTCGCCGCATGAAGAATCGGAAAGCTGTCGGACCCGATGGAATCCCCATCAAAGCCTGGAAGGCGATGGGTCCTCGCGGTGTGGGCATCTTAGTAAACCTTTTTAACCGCATACTCCTCAGCGGGCAGATCCCAAACCAATGGAGACTAAGTATTATTACTCCAGTCTTCAAAGGTAAGGGGTCAGTGCAGGAGTGCGGGAGCTACCGCGGTATTAAGGTGATGTCCCACACCATGAAGATCTTCGAGAGGATTATAGACTCTCGGATCCGGCAGGAGTGTACTCTCTCGGAGTGTCAATATGGGTTTCGCCCTGGTCATGGGACCACGGACCCTGTTTTTGCCCTGAGGGTTGTCGCAGAGAAATACAGGTCGAAGAACACGCCTCTGCACTGTTTGTTTCTAGATATGCAGAAGGCCTTCGACTGTGTTCCTCGTGCGATGATCTGGTGGGCACTGCGGTCCAAAGGGGTTCCAGAGGTCTATATTGACACTATCCGGGACATGTACTGTGACTCCGCATAGGCGGTAATTTGGTCGAGCGCACGGACCAGGTTAAATACTTGGGATCTGTTTTTCACACGTCCAGTGACATCGATTGCGATGTCAAGTCACGCATTGCTGCCGCGTGGGCCAAATGGCGGGAGATGACCGGTGTCATTTGTGACCCTAAAATGCCGATCCGGTTGAAGGGACAGGTCTACAAAACCATTATTAGACCTGTCCTTTTACATGGTAGTGAGACGTGGCCGATATTGGAGCGACACAAGCAGGAGCTGCGTGTCACGGAAATGAAGATGCTGCGGTGGATGTGTGGAGTCACGCGGATGGACCGCGTGAGGAACTCTCGCATCCGCGGCAGCCTTCACGTCCGTGACATTGCAGACAAGTTGCAAGAGTGTCGCCTTCGTTGGTATGGTCACGTCTTGCGGCAACCGCCGGGCTACGTAGGTAACAAATGTCTGGCCATGTCAGCCCCGCCGGGTCCCGGTAAGAGGGGAAGACCCAAGAAGTGCTGGCTTGACGTCGTAAGGGATGACATGCGTGCCAATGGTCTCACCACAGGGGATGCCGACGACCGTGCGAAGTGGAGGAGAAAATGTAGGAAAGCGGACCCCGGGCGTCGCGAGACGCAACTGGGACAGACGCTCGGATGATGATGATGACTACCTGATGCCCGCAGCTCCACCCGCATAAAATTTGGTCATTACACAAAAAGTGCTTCCCATGAGAATAAAATGTTTTTTTCGGAATTAGAAGTACTATGTATGTCAATCCAGTCAATGTTTTAGCTATATGCCGTTTTTTTATTTAAATCGGTTAACGCGTGCTTGAGTAACAAACATCTTCACAAACTTTAATATTATAATATCAGTAGAAATAAAAAACGCCTACGGCTCCGCTCGTGTGAATTCCAGTTATTTTCTGGAATAATGTTGATCAGTTTATTATATCACTGCGAGAACAATATTTTCATAGCGATGATATATTGGGATTTTTTTTTACACAGTACCATCTAGCCCATAGTTAGCTAATATAAGCTTGTGGTAACTACTATAGACATACTTAAATGTTTCTAAATATATACATATTATACATAGAAAACACCCAAACATCGAAGAAAACATTTGTAAATCACACAAATATTTGTTCCGACCAGGGAATCGAACCCGGGATCTCGGCGCGGCGAGTTGCCGGAAACAAAGTTAACGGTGCTTTGTCCCAAATAGTAAAGTGACAAAGCATCGTAAAAGAAGCACGATTCGCGATTCATACGCAGTGCTAGTGCCAACGTTGCTTTTCGGCAGCGAAACCTGGGTATGTCAGAAGATGCATAAAAGTAAGCTGAATGCTGTGGAGATGCGATCACTTCGAAAATTGTGCGGCGTAACCTTGGCCGACCGAAAACGCAACGAAGTGATACGCAATAGGGCAGGTTTGAGTGAGTGTCAGCGTTAAGCTGGAAAAGGGCGTGCTCCGTTGGTTTGGACACGTTCAACGAATGAGTGAGGAACGATTGACGAAGAATATATATTGTGCGAAAGTAGAGGGCAGAAGAAGTCAAGATAGACCGAGACTTACATATGAAGACCACGTGAGCGAATTGTCCAAGAACGGAAGAGTCAAAAGTACTCGGATACCCAGACGTGCATGTATGAAGCGATTAATGAATCTACAGGAAGCGAAAGAAGTATGCATGGATCGCGATGCCTGGCGATTTGTCCTCTCTGACTACCCCGTCAGGGATACAGCGTGAAGATAGTTTATCTCATAAAACTATATAACGCATGTGCGTGTGGTCACTCAAAAGTTCCCCACACTACAAATATACAATGCGAATTTTTTCACTAAGCTTGAATGTCGAATTTAAATATGAGAATTAGCTAAAATATTGAAAAGAATCTCAAGTCAAGCCCCATTTTAAATAAATTAAATCTGTATCATTGTACCTATTGTTATAAATGGCAGTAATTAATTCTACGGGTTTGATACCTATCAAACCCGTAGAATTAAAAAAAAAATACACGCGTTGTACCTATTGCACTAACCATGGATAGTGTTGCTAACGGGGAATGAATTTTGGAAATAAATAAAAATGTCTTTATTTTGCATAGACCATTTCAACGGCGCTTACAAAATGTCATACACTAAAACTAAAGAAAAAAAATTGTATATTTAAAGTGACCGGCAAGAAACTTAGGAAGGCTCTTTTTGATGGCCTATTTACAATTTAATATATTATGACTTTAATATTTTATTTGCCAGCAGATCATTTCCAGGCATCCCTGTCCTGTAAATAGTCTTGAATAGAGTAATAACCTTTTTCACAAAGCTTTCTATTAATAAACTTTTTAAATTTATTTAATGGTAAATTTATCAGGTCACAGGGAAGCTTGTTGTAAAAGCATATACAGTTACCCTAGAAAGAATCGCCAATCTTATGCAGCCGACTGTGGTGAACTAAAAGATTGTTTTCATGTCTAGTGTTTATATTATGTATATCACAGAGTTTAGTAAACTGTGATAGATTTTTCTGGACATACATAAGATTGGCAAAAATGTATTGTGATGCTACGGTTAGAATATTTACTTCTTTGAATTTTTCTCGGAGGGAGACTCTGGGGCCCAAATTACATATAGCGCGTACAGCCCGCTTTTGAAGAACAAAAATGTTATTTACATCTGCAGCACTCCCCCAAAGGAGAATACCGTAAGACATAATACTATGAAAATAGCTGAAGTAAACCATTCTAGCCGTATCTACTGTTAGAGTCCTGATCTTTTTTACAGCGTATGCAGCCGAACTTAACCTAGAGGCCGTCTTTTCTAAGTGCGGGCCCCACTGCAAATTGGCATCAATAGTTATACCAAGGAACACAGTTGATTTCACAAACTCTAACACTTGTCCATTAAGTTGAACATTGGCCGTAACTTGTTTTACATTTGGTAGAGTAAATTTTCATTTAGGCAAAGATTATTTGAGCTGAACCAATGAACTACTATCGTGATTGCATTGTTTACATCGTCATAATTATCTAATTGTCTTCTAATTTTAAAAATCAATGAGGTATCATCTGCAAACAAAACAATCCTATTCCTGTCCCCTACATAAAATGGTAAATCATTAATATAAATGAGGAACAAGAATGACCCAAGTATCGAGCCTTGTGGCACACCCATTGTAACCATGGATCCTACAGAACGTGTACCATTAATATCAACCCTCTGTATTCTATTGTTCTAATATGAAGACAGAAGGTCGAGAGATTTGCCTCTTATTCCATAGTGATGTAATTTTTTGCACAATGTTTCATGTTGAACGCAATCAAAAGCCTTGGATAGATCGCAAAATATATCTAATGCATCTTGCTTGTCTTCCCAGGCTTCATGAATACATTTTAATAACTCAACACCAGCATCGGAAGTTGAGCGCCCTTTCGTAAAACCAAACTGTTTTGTATGAAATATTTTATGAATATCAAAATGGGATAGCATTTGATTCAAAATTATTTTTTCAAATACATTGCTCAAAGTTGGCAGCACTGACACTGGTCGGAAATCAGACGGGTTAGTAACGCTGCCAGCCTTGAACAAGGGTATGACTTTGCTGTGTTTCATTAAATCAGGAAATATACCACTGGAAACACAGTCATTAAACACATTTGCTAGATGCGGCGCAATGACCTCAATGATACATGATGCAGTTTTGACTGATAATCCCCAAAGGTCCGCGGTTTTCTTAATTTCAATACATTTAAAAGTTTTTATATCCTGAGCGCAAATATCTGTGAATACAAATGCATCCCTGCAATAAGGAACAGATTCTTCTAATAAATGTTCAGAGGAACTGGAAGACGCTTGCAGAGATTTAGTCGTCAAAATAGGTACATTTTCGAAAAAAATGTTTAAATTCCGCCGCCACTTCCAGATCCCCTGTAACATGACAATCATTTACTTTTAAGTGGAAATCCCTTTCTGTCACCATAGTTCTACTGCATTCCGAGTTAATGATATTCCAAGTCATTTTTATTTTATTCACAGAATTAGAAATTTTATTTTTAATAAAGTTTGACTTTGCAAGACAACATGTATGTTTAAATATCATAGAATCATTTTTAACATACTCCTGAAAGGTTTGGTTAAAATTATATGATTTTTCTGAATATAATTCAAATAATTTGTTTCTACTTTTAAAAATACCTGGTGTAGCCCAATCACTGGAAAACAGGACGACCACCAATCTGTAGAGTTTTTGAAATAAAAACTTTGCCAAACTCATCATTAATCAAATTAATTAAGTTTGTATATGACTGGTCTACACTAGTAAATTCAGGTAGATATGGCAACCTCTTTACTATATTTTCTTTAAAAATATTCAAACGACTTTGGTTAATTGGTACATATTTAATTTGTTTTTTGCAGACTTTATTACTAATTTTAGGAAACTTCATCCATTGGCCACGATGATCTGACTCTACAGGATCCACAATACCTTTATTTATTGGTTTAATATTAGTAAAAATATTATCAATACATTTTGCACTGGTGGCTGTAATACGAGTAGGTTCTAAGAAAGTACTATGCAGATTAAAGGATTTAGATAAATTTTTCATTTTATTTCTCTCTGATGGAGTTAATGATGTATCTAGTATATCAACATTAAAATCTCCACAACCTATGTAATATTTAAAAAAGTTCCTTAATAATGGCGATGAGGCTTGAACTAACAAACAAAAGTTATAACTCGTTTCAGGCGCCAGGAGGATAAGTCCTACCAACTTTATGCACACGGATATCAGCGATAGAGATTGAGCCTCTAATCATAAGAGCAGGAACCAAAAATAATAGAATACATCTCTAGAAGAAAGTTTCTATATTTTTATAGGCGAATTGATTGAATATACATTATAAACATTATCGCTATTGGTATAATTTATTCCTGTGTTTTAATAAGCTAAAGATTAACTATTCTCAGGGTTGAGGCGTGAAATTTAGAATACCCAGCATAATGCCAGCTTATAAGTCAAAATATATATCGTAACATGATTCCAAACATCAACATGATGCCAAATCATTAAGTCGTTACTTGGGCCTAATCATGAGTCGTTACATGGGCCTAATCATGAGTCGTGCATTATTATTAGATTAATCTACTCAAAAAAAATTAATCTACACAAACACAAAAACAAAATGAAATAAGTACCTGAGGTGGTTACATTACCACGGGATTCGAAATCACATCTGCAGACCGCGACAAGTGTCGTCTCCGCTAGAATGACGAGCCCGTAACCACATGGTCAGCATCCATGGCAAATTTTATCCAACAATAGAATTAATTTATATAAAAAAAGTGCATTTTCAGCTGCAAAGAAAAGAAATTAGTTCTATTCGATTTGGAACAACAATTGGAGATTTGTTCGTGATTTGAACACATAAAGAAAACTTACCACTTTTTTAAGGAAAACTAATTAATCTTGAAGAGCAGGCAAATATTCCATTAACGCCTCTCCAAGATTCGTAAACTTCGTAATTAGCTGTAAACAACGCATAATCTTTCGTCAAAATACTACCATGTCATCGAGGTTATAAATGTGGTTCCAAAAATCCAAAGATCTTACCGAAATACATAGTTATTTTGATACAACCATTGATAAGCAGTCACAGGCGTGAACTTCCATATACAATTTATAAAAGATTACTTCTATTTAGCGAAGTTTAAAAAAAAAATTTACAATCGACATCTTTTCTGACGATCTGTAGCTAGGCGAATGACGTTCCGTCACCACTGTCAAAAGACATTGACCAATTGACAGAACTATTTTAATTCATTCGTTCTAAGAACAGGCTAAGATATTCAAAAACATTCTGCCTACTCAAAACATAAATTATAACGATTCACTCATATCTTTATATCATAAAAAGCAAATAATAGTTATGAAAGTCACAACAATATGTAGATACAATTAGTACACAAAGTTATTACTTCATATTATTAAAAGTTAAGTTATAGGTTACTTTCAAGAAATTATAATTACTTCAGTTTAAGATTACTCCAGTATTAGACATATATATATATATACCAGTAGAACAGTATTTTTTCATTTGTTGAGAATGTTTCAATAACAAAATAGTTTATTATACTCTTAGCAAAATATACAAATATATATTTCAGAGCAAAACATTTATAATAACAATACATAAGATGCACGACTCACTCAATAACAAGCAAATGTATACTCAAATCAATCCCACAAGTCTCTGTTCACACGCGCCAATTGTAATATTTAAAAAAAGGTTTAACAATGGCTGTGAACCAAAAATAATAATATATATCTCTTATTATGGGGATATGAACTAACAAACAAACAAAAGTTATAACTCGTTTCAGGCGCCAGGAGGATAAGTCCTACCAACTTTATGCACACGGATATCAGCGATAGAGATTGAGCCTCTAATCATAAGAGCAGGAACCAAAAATAATAGAATACATCTCTAGAAGAAAATTTCTATATTTTAGAGGCGAATTGATTGAATATACATTATAAACATTATCGCTATTGGTATAATTTATTCCTGTGTTTTAGTAAGCTAAAGATTAACTATTCTCAGGGTTGAGGCGTGAAATTTAGAATACCCAGCATAATGCCAGCTTATAAGTCAAAATATATATATCGTAACATGATTCCAAACATGAGCCAAATCATTAAGTCGTTACTTGGGCCTAATCATGAGTCGTTACATGGGCCTAATCATGAGTTGTGCATCATTATTAGATTAATCTACACAAAAACAATTTGAAATTAGTACCTGAGGTGGTTACATTACCACGGGATTCGAAATCACATCTGCAGACCGCGACAGGTGTCGTCTCCGCTAGAATGATGAGTCCGTAACCACATGGTCAGCATCCATGGCAAATTTTATCCAACAATAGAATTAATTTATAAAAAAAAGTGCATTTTCAGCTGCAAAGAAAAGAAATTAGTTCCATTAGATTTGGAACAACAATTGGAGATTTGTTCGTGATTTGAACACATAAAGAAAACTTACCACGTTTTTAAGGAAAACTAATTAATCTTGAAGAGCAGGCGAATATTCCATTAACGCCTCTCCAAGCTTCGTAAACTTCGTAATTAGCTGTAAACAACGCATAATCTTTCGTCAAAATACTACCATGTCATCGAGGTTATAAATGTGGTTCCAAAAATCCAAAGATCTTACCGAAATACATAGTTATTTTGATACAACCATTGATAAGAAGTCACAGGCGTGAACTTCCATATACAATTTATAAAAAAATACTTCTATTTAGCGAAGTTTAAAAAATATATTTACAATCGACATCTTTTCTGTCGATCTGTAGCTAGGCGAATGACGTTCCGTCACCACTGTCAAAAGACATTGACCAATTGACAGAACTATTTTAATTCATTCGTTCTAAGAACAGGCTAAGACATTCAAAAACATTCTGCCTACTCAAAACGTAAATTATATAAATTCGACGACAAGTAGGGAGAAAGAGTCAACTATCTACTCTTTTCTCTCTCTAAATCCCAAGACTAACAATAACGTTACACCTATTATAGATTTCTTAGAACATTGGCATTTGAACAGTGCTTCTTCAAGCTTTTCTTGAAATTTAATGTACGGAGCATCCGGGGGACTGTATACGCTTAACAAGATGAAATGCTCAAACTCATTACCGGCAATCTTAATAACTAGCTCAATGGAGAGGGCTACTAAATCCTTACGTTCTTTAAATTTTAAAAATAACAAAAAAAATTTTTTTTTTTTTATTTTTATTATTTTTTTAATTTAATTTTAAGTTTTTATTAATTAATATTATAGAGCCTCCACGTTTTGAATGTTTTCTATTGAACGAGCTAGCAACCTGGTGATTTATGAAGTTCAACAATGTGATTTCATGATCTTTTAACCAGTGCTCTGTAGCACAATAAATATTATTAGAATTTGCATTAATGTATAGCTCCAACTCTAAATCTTTACAATTTATTAAACCTCTAACATTATGGTGCACCAGGTTTATAAAAACAATATTTTTATTATGATTATTCTCAGGGGCCAAAGTCTGACAAAACTGGCCAGATTTATTATCTGTTGTCCTACAAACTAGTTTTTTGGAATTTCATTTTCCAAATGTGAAGTGTCAAAATCATCCTGCTCAATAAAAGCAGTTGTACTTGCCAATAATTTGGCTTGAAAAATTAAAAAATTTGATAGCAACAGAGCTACCTTTCGTTGTAAAGTTTTTGATGGAAAATATCTATCTAATGTTAACAGACTATTATTATTGAAAATAATATTCCAATCTAACAATTCAATTTTTTTGGAATATGATACCATGGTATGTAGTTTCATATTTAATTTGTATCTTAAGTTGTTTTCCTTGTGGCTCATAGCAGTGCTGTATGGCAAGGTGGACAAAATGACTTGTTTTACATTTAGACTTGATAACTTATCAAAAATTTTTATAAGTTTGTCACTATTAATATTGCCACTTCTACCAACCAGCACCACTATAGTGGACTGCATGCAGTGAGTACCAGTCAAAATAAAATCTATAATTTTAGAGTAAGAAGCACCTGGATATGTATGATTTATTACAGAATGACCTAACTGTGATAAATGATGTCCAAAATGTTTACCTATTTCATCGCAATACACTAAGATGTTTTCATTATTTTTTATTTGCAACTTTTCTATTACAGATACCTCACAGGTACTGCTTGAACTTAATATACTAGTATCCACACTGCACACAGTTTTAACTGGTGATGAAGTGAGTTTATCACCAGATGTTATTGAATGTGGCTGCAGTGATATATTACTATGCAATGTACCACCACACATATTTTCATTTAGGATTGAAGAAGTTGTTTGCTCACCAATTCCATCACTGTATATAATTTTTTTACAATTCAAGGGTGAGGAGGGAACATGGCCGCTTATCAATTGGTCATTTTGACAATGACATGAGTTTACTAATTTACCTATAGCTAACTCTGTTTCTCTGCCGTTTCATATTTATATGTAATTGATTTTAAAGAGTCTTGGAGCCGGTCAATCTGATATTGAAGGGCCCGTGTATCAGTTTTGTACTGTAGTGCGAAAGTGTCCAGTTCTAACATATACATATTCACCTGGTCAATCAGTTGCAATCTCTGTTTATTAAGTGACATAGTATTTATAAAATCTTATATTTATGTATCATTTTTTTTTGATTTAGTGATAAACTTTTTAATTTTTAAATATTTCTTTAACTTATTTTTACTACATTTAATAATTTTCAATGACTTAGAATAGCCCCCGGATTCATCATCAGAGGTGAGGACTATGATAATGGAAGGGTGAGCTTTAGCAGTATCTATGCTTGTAGCCATCAGTTCATCGAACAAACTCTGATTAGATTGAACCACGGTGCTCTGTTTCTCAGTTTCAAGTTGTGATATTTTGATCTCTGATCGTTGTAGCTCCTCCTTAAGTACTGCAATTTGGTTCAAAGTTTGTTCATAATGATCCCTACAAGAGTCAAATCTGTCAACTATAAGTTTTTTTTTTTTAATTTATTTCATGACCATAGAAACAGCGTCTTTCAGTCGCATACATAGAGTCAACTATAAGTTGTAGCCTATCCCGATCCTGTAAGGTATCAGTATACAGTGAATGCAACTGTGCCAGTTCTTTCTTGAGCTGTCCGTTCTTACTTGAAATACCAAGCAGTTCTAACTCATTTTCGTCCCTTTCCTTGTTTTGTTTATCGCATTTCTCCCTCATAATTTGTAACTCTTTCAACGTTAATTGGAGCCTTGTCTCTTGCTGATTAGCTAAGGCTTTACGCGTCATTATCATATTAACAGTATTCGACATTTTTTATTATAATTACGTACTACAGAATCAGTGATTATAAGCGAAAAAGAGTAAGTAAGGCGAAACAAAAACAAGGTTATGTTCGATTCATAGAAAGTTACAAAATCAATCTATTACTGGACATGTGAGGATGTAAAAGTAAATAAACAAACAAACCTTGATTTAAACAACTATAAGTTTCAAAAATCTTGCCAAATCCAAGTACTTATTTTAAATATTGAAAAATTTTCCGATGTATAACTATCACTGCACCGGTACAATTTTAAAGTTTATATTTATCTACTTTTATCACAAATAGTTTATGTAACACTTAATATACTATTATTTGGCAATGAGGAATTGGTTTTTACTTAAAATTATAATTATTTTTGTAATATTACAATATAAAATACGGAGCCAATTCAAAACCGCTGTTATGCCTAGGGTTGCCACAAGGAAAAACCTATGCTTTGTAATCCATGAGGTATCTTGAGACTTCAGCGGCGGTGTCAGCGTCTCCTTCAGCTCACCTCGGCTCACGATATCAGCAGCTCGTGTAAATCAGTTCATTTGGATTTCGGGTAGACGCTCTCCGAGGTTTAGGTCGAGACATACAATGCCAGATCATCTGCGTATTGTAAGATACGACAGTTACAGTTGAGGCATGACCCAATGTCTGCCGTGTACAAGTTATAGAGCATGGGACTTAGGACTGAGCCTTGTGGTAGACCGGATCAGATGCTACGTCGCTCAAATTCCTCGCCCGGGACTCTCAGAACCAGAGACCGGGACATGAGCATCTCACACACGCACTGTATCATCCTCACCGGTAGTCTCAACTGTTGCATTTTCTGCTTGAGAATAGGGAGGATGACGCTGTCGTAGGCGGATGATACATCGAGAAAGGCTGCCACGACAGACTGGTCGTGCGAGAAGGATATCCTGATGTCTGTTATCAAGGTCCCGACACTGTCCATTGTACTGAGGCCCTTTCTGAATCCAAATTGGGACCGTGGTAGTAACCCTCTAGATTCGACAATAAATTCTAATCGAGTTTTGATTAAGTGCTCCAAGATCTTAGCGAGGACAGAGGATAGCGCTATTGGCCTGTATCCATTTGGGTTATCATTGGCTTTGCCAGGTTTTAGGATGGGGATCTGTGTCCTCCACAGGTCGGGGATCCAGCCACTCATGTAACAGTGGTTTAGGATGCGCAGGAAGTATGACTTGCTGTTAATGCCTGCATGAGTAAGGAATGAATAGGGAATTCCTTCTATGCCTGGTGCAGAATCCTTAACATGATTGAGGACCATATTCTGAATGAAGAATGGGAAAGGGAGATCAAGGGGGCCCAGACCACAGGAAGAGTTCCCTGTGGTCTGGATGCACTCAGTCTTGGATTCTTTAACCTATTCCCTTTCTTTAACAAAATTGCCCCCTTCTATGTTCCATAGAAGGGGGCAATTTTGTTAAAGAATTGCTCTGCCGTTTCACGATTCATTGGTGAGTGACGGGCAGGGGCGCAACCTGCTCTAAATTTGTTAATGTTTCTCCAGACAATTGATGGTGGAGTGGTAGGAGCAAGCCCAGAGCAGAAAGTGACCCAACCCGCACGCTTCTTACGGCGTAGCAACCTTCTAGTCTTAGCCTGTATTCGCTGGAAGTTTAACAAATTTTGCACAGTCATAGTACTATCATATCTTTTTTCGGCATCCTTCCTTTCCCTAATGGAAATAGTGCACTCATGGTCCCACTATGGTGGGGATGGTATTTTACCTTGGGCAGAGTTTTTGATGGGGAAGCTAGCCTCCGCACAAGACTCAATGGCTCTGGTAAAATATTCCAGACATTCCTGCACCTGGCAGTGGGGGGTGTTATCTGTATTTTCTAAGATGGGAAGGGTAGAGATTTTACTATCTAATTGGGATGCAAATGAATTCCAATCAGGGTTAGACAAGTTGAATTTAAGGAGCGGGGGAAACTTTTTTCTACATATGTTTTATCTGTGAAGTACACCTGGATTAGGTAATGGTCACTACCATGTGTCAGGTCAGTACGTACCCAGCAGGCAGAAGATGCAATGTCAGCTGTGCAGAAGGTGAGGTCCACACAGCTACTATTTTGGCCAGGGAGGTTTCTGCGAAAAGGGCTACCATCATTGAGGATGCACAGGTTGAGATCATCCAGGATCTCAACTAAACCTATTCCAAAGGCATCACAGCGGTTTGAGCCCCATCTAAAATGATGACCATTGAGGTCGCCCAAGACAAGCATAGGTCCCTGAATGTTTTCAAAGGTATTCCTGAGGATTGTTAAGAAATTTTGATGTGGACGGGCTATATACTCGTATATATAGATATAATTGTAATGTCTTCCACCTTTGCAGCGACCATGTTGACACCTTCGTTAGGTAAGGACAAGGGTAGATGAAGAAGGGGTACTCTACTACTACTATTAATAAGGAGGGCCGTTCCTCCATATCCATCAGGTCTATCTGCCCTGAGGATATTATAGTGTGGTATGCTAAAACTAAGGTTTGCAGTTACCCATGTCTCGGCGATGGAGCAAGCTATAGGTTTGTACTTATTGAGGAGGAATATGAGGTCGTGTTTTTTATGAAACACGCTCCTCACATTCCATTGCAGAAAGGTTAGGCGTGGAGCCATTTTTAAGGAGTGCTAAAAGAGTCGTCAGTATGTTGGCAACGTTGGACGGTGGGTTGTTGGAAGAGATAAAGGTAAATAAACATATGAGGTTATAATTTGTATCAGGAGTTCTAGAATAGGGATTATAGTGTCAGGAGCCTGTGAGAGGATGTTGTTAATAGCGCAGCCATTGGGCTGTGAGGATTGAGGGGAAGAAATAATATTTTGGTGAGCAGTTTTGTCATAGGAGGGCTAGGGAGGGGTGCGAACTCTGGGTTTTAGTAATATAGTTTTACGATAAGACTGTGGAGCATGATTTTTGGTAAAATTAGCATAAGAGCTTGTCGAGACTGGAGGTACAACTTTACTAGCTTCTGCATATGACAGCACTTTCTCTGCCATGGTAGCTTTAATTGCCCTCTGCCTGGTATACCCCGGGCACACTTCGGTACCCATTTTGCAAATAGCAATTTGCAAAATGGGTACCGGAGCACAACACACAAAAGGCTTCATCCTCAGTAATAAAACAGTTAAGGGCAGGGTGGTCATGTCCACTCTTGAAACACCGGGGTTTAGACCTACAGAGAGATTCAATATGACCATACCTGCAACACTTTCTACACTGTATAGTGGGATATATGTACTGCTGTACTGGCAGGGAGGTATAGCAACAGAAGATCCTCTTGGGGAGGATCTGTCCGTCAAAAGTGACAATGCAGGTTTCAGTGACCTTCCATTCAGTGGCTCCATCGCGGGTTACTCTGCGGTTAATCCGCCTTATTTTGAGTACTTGTCCACAGCCCTGTGGTACCGACATGTACGTCTTTGCCTCATCCTCAGACATTTCTGTAGGGACACCACGAACCACGCCTTGGCGGGTGGTCTGGAAGGAAGGAATGCGGGCATCAAGTTTCTTTGGGACTAGCAAGTGATGGTTAAGGAAGGAGTTAGCATCTTGGTAGAAGGCAAATTCTACTGAAACTTGATTGCGACCTACTTTTTTAACACCGTCTTTATAGTTTTATAGATAGTAGTAAGCCAAAACTAACAGGGTGGATAGAGGCATCTGAGTTTGATTGGGATTCAATATGCGAAACATGAACTAAGAAAGGAGCCTGATCCTCGGATGTATACTGGGAGCGCCCAACTTGGCTTCTCTGCTGTTTGGGGGGACGATTAGAAAGTGTTTCGACATCAACTCGGCGTATCCGAGAGGAGACCGCTACACTGCAGGCTACTTCTGCAAATTGGGATAGCGGGTTTGTTGAAATAATATTCGTGGAAGGGAATAGGGGGGGAGTAGAAAAGGTAGGTGTCTCTGGGGTCGACAGATCAGGGGGGTCGGCTTTTCCTTACCCATAGTCAAATAAACACATATAGACAACACAAAACAGCACAATACCTTATCCAGGACAACACACAAGCTTTTGGATGTTAGAAACAAGTCTAAATTTGTCACTATTCACGCAGAAACACAGATTTTTCCAAAACGATCAAGACACACGAGGATACAAAATACACGCCGACTTGACAGTCCTTTCAGAACGGTACTACAATTTGTCAAAGTTGCCAGTGTCATGACAGCAGGTCAGGTGTCAAACGGAAACGCGCGAGGGTTAGGTCCGCGCCAAGTTAAAAACATATTTTAATTTACATAATATTCACATAAGTACTTTGTAAAATTAAAAGAAATCATACACAAATGGCTGAAGAAGAAGAACATTATGATGATATGGATATATCAGACATGATTGATGAATCAGAACATTATCTTGACTCAGAACAACAGAATACCGAAAACACAAACTTAGACAACGTAAACACAATACATGAATCCGAACAACAAAGCACAGAAGAGCAGGAGCAGGGTTCAGATGAAAAGACATCTCCAGTTCAGAATAAGGTTGAAACGACCCGATCAACGAGGCTACCGATCGCCAGGATAAAAAATATAATGAAAATGGATCCTGACGTCAGTGTTGTGTCTGGAGACGCAGTGTTCTTAGTTACTAAGGCTACAGTAAGTATTGCTGCACCTCTTAACCCGAATATCATTCAACATCGTTCAACAGTTCATAAAACTTATCCATTTCTTAGTTCCTCATAGAGTATTGATCATAAGAGCCTTTATGCAGCGACGTTAGAATAACTAGTCCTTATCATACAGTGGTGGCAAGTAGTCTCATTATTTGTACTAATTTATTTTAACTTACTCTGGAACCGAAATTTTAGGGTAAGCTTCCCATGTTAACATAAGATTTTAAATTCCTTCTCCGAAGAGGTAAAAGTTTGACCAAGTTTGTTTTTGTTTGTTGTAAAGTTTTTTTATAGGTGAAGCTAGAGGCACAGCTAGTAATATATATAAAAGGCAACTATGGCCGTAAGATCAATCAATGCACACCTCATACAAATTGTAATTATGACCTAGGCATGAACTAAGAAAGATTTTTTGAAAATATAGTTAAGTTACCCTTACCCATTACCTCCAAATACTTGTATAGTATATAAGTTATTCCATGGTTTCAACAATCTGAACACCAGATTATTTATACTGTTGATTGACTGAACTTAGTAAAACTTTCTACACATATTAAATAACACCACTTGTAATGCCGTGACACAAAACCAGTAAACAAAGTAAACGGTATACAAAGTAAATCTTGTGGAACAGTACCAAATTTCACCTGAATTGTTTCATGGGTTGGAGCATGCTTGAGGAACAAACATAAACATGTTCACATATTTCTTGTTAAAAAATAATTTAAAAAATTAGTTGGGATGCCAGATATTCCCAACAATGATGTAAATCAAAAGCATGTATGGAAGCAACTGGGAATACGCTAAGATGAAGATCCTCTTAGTCACACTTAATACCCTATACATTTATTCATTTAATATAATTTTGTATGAGAGTAGCAAAAGCTAATTTTTATCATGGGGACAGGCTCCTGTAAGAAAAGGGCTCAGGAAAACTTTATCTAGTTTTAGACTTCTAAACCCTAAAGTTTAGAAAAGTCTTAGTAATTGTCTCAGCCTGTCTGTCCATCCACCTGGGCCCATCTATTTCTCAGGAACCATAAGGGATAAGTGTATGTGTGAAGTTAGTCCCCCAATGTTCAGATGAAAAAAATGAGTTCTAGTCGCCCCCCACAGAGTTCCGAAGTTCTTCGTACTTTTTGGAGATAAAAATGATGAGGGGCCAACTTGCAAATTTTTTTTTACGGACTTGTGCACAATAATAAATAAAAAAAAAATAATTGGATCGAAAAGTGTTATTAGGATAATGTATAGCTCTTTGGGGGGCGACTAGAACTCAGGGCAGATATTTAAATTTTCAAAATTATTAATATTTCTCATTATTTATTTATGTTCGCCAGGTCCTGGTGTCTTCATTTTTGACTGTATGAAAAAAAGTTACGGGGGAGATTAATAGAACTTTTTGGGGGGCAACTGGACCCACAACACGCGAGCCAGAATAAAATAGCTCATCTACCGACTAAAACGAGCGATTTTATTCTGGCGCATCGCCGGCCGCAGCCGCGGCCCGCTCGCGCGTTGTGGTCACAAGTGACCTAACACTCTTCGCTTCGCTCGTCGTCGTACCTATTTACGACTTTACTCAAGACTAGTCTAAAAAAATAACATTTAAAATATCGTTTTATATGTTACAGCTTATAAACTTGGCTATGAGTGAGATGATTATTTACCATGGTGTAATGAAAAATCTTTATTCATGTAGGTCACAAAGTAACACTTATGAACGTCAAGATTATTGCTTCTACATTTACTGCCAGATTCGCACAGCAATAGGTAGAGCCTGAGGAAGAACCTGGCAATAAAACTCATGGCCACTCTTTTCTAACCACCAGTAATTACATTAGTTTGAGTTACATGATGTTTGACCAATTATATAGTTATGAATTTATACAAAACAAAATCAATGTTGTGTGTAAAATTAATTTATACAAAACAAAAAAAAACAAAATCAATGTTGTGTTTAAATCATATCAAAATTAGAGCTATTCTAGTTGCCAGTTCTAAGGGCAGCCTACACTTTAAGAAGAAGAATCTAACAAGAAAGTCAATGGATGCTCTTTTCAAAAATGTAGGTATGGCTTACAACATTAAAATCACACTTACATTGTTCCTTTGGATTTATGTGAGAACGGTCGACTAAACTTAATTTGCCTTAAATTTAAATAATTTTGTTTGTAACAATTGCAATAACAGCTATGAGCTAACCAGTCCCAACAGACGGCACCCGTTCACGGGTATGCCGTATATATCAGCCATCGCCCTACTCAACCGTATTATAGGGAATAAGGTGACCCGATACATACGCCACCACAGACAGGACACTTAGGCGAGCATGACATACCCAAAAACTGCACAGCAACTATCATGTCAATTTCAAAATAATAAATAAGTCTACTTGGTGCTCACACAAACTCAAATTACATGTTTTTATATTAGTTATTACTGGGACTAAACGCAGCCAATTTAGAAACCTTTAGTTGTCAGACGTTTCAAATTATTCAATATGCAGAAATGTAAAAATACAACATATATATGCAGATTCAAGACAAGTACAAAATAACACAAAGTAGTTCGAGCGAAAGAGCAAGCAACTCATTTCCATTTATTTTTATCATTCAAATAATCATTAATTGTGTAATAGGCCCTTTTCAAGAGTTGCGTCTTAATTTCCGCCTTAAATTTATGTAACGGCAGGTTCATAATGTCTAAAGGAATTTTAATACATAGGCGTACACCAATTCCTGCAAAAGAGTCGTGAACCTTTTGTAAACGATGATGCGTTCCAATTAATTTATGCTTATTTCTAGTATTTATCGAATGTATGTCACTGTGTCTATTGTATAAATGTATGTTCTGTTTAACTAACATGATATTTGCAAATATATACTGTGATGCAACCGTTAAAATGCCAATTTCTTTAAATTTCTCTCTCAGAGACACTCTAGCACTTAATTTATATATTGCATGTATAGCTCTCTTCTGGAGTACAAAAATTACTTGTATATTAGCTGCTTTGTCCCACAGCAAAATGCCGTAAGACATGACACTATGAAAACAACTGAAGTATACCAGCTTAGCAGTTTCCACATCAGTGAGCTGCCTGATCTTGAGCTGATGCCTGATCTGAGTGTCTTATCATTTCCTAATTATTGTTATCTACCTACTTACTTTTTGAAGAAGCGCTCGCGGCCCCGCGGTCTCATGTTCTGTAAACGATTACTGAGTTACGCAACTTTCACTATGGCTGGTCCTTGTTTGGGTGACCACTTTGTGGCATTTATATTTGCGAGCATTTCCGTGCTTCGGAAGGCACGTTAAACCGTTGGTCCCGGTTGCCAGTAAAATGGCAGTCGTTAAGCCTGGTTGAAGGCCTTATGGGCGGCTTGAAAACCTTCAACAGCAGGTCGCCACAACCTGAGTCTGTCTATTTAAACACGGCAATGGGCTCACCACCTATTTCGTGGGACAGGAATCCACACGGTGAAAAGTGGGCATATAATATGCCTCTGCCACCCCTTCGGGGATAAGGCGTGATGGATATTTTTGTATTTTATTTATATATTCTATATATGTGTTGAAATTTTGAACTTTAGTATAGTGACAGTCGACATTTTTAATCAGTGGGGGCATTTCAATCTTTAGACAGTTCAAGCTTAGATATAAATATATGTACTCGTTAACATTATGGTATTCTATATGTATGGCTTGTAATCTTTATGCGAGAGTGAGTGAGATGTCAATAATTATTATGATTAGTAATCGTTATTGTAAAAAAAATATGCGTAAACATTTCATGACATAAATATATAATGAGAAATATTAATAATTTTGAAAATTTCAATTTCTGCCAAGAGTTCTAGTCGCCTCCAAAGAGTTCCATACATTATCCTAATAACACTTTTCGATCCGATTAATACTTTACTGTGCACAAGTCCGCAAAAAATTCTAATTTGGAAGTTGGCTACTCATCATTTTTGAAACCTTTTTTGAGCTGTGTAAACAATAGAACTATCTCCAAAAAGTATAAAAAACTTCGGAACTCTGTGGGGGCGACTAGAACTCTTTTTTTTTTAATCTAAACTTTGGGAAGCTAACTCACATGCGTGGGATAAGTGCGGTTTGTGGCATTTGATTTAGGATACCATGAATACTGAAGCTTGACTATTCCGTGGGATATGAATATATATGGTGAAAAGTGGGTGTATAATATGCCTCTGCCATCCCTTCGGGAATCAAGCATGATGATAAACACAGGAGCCCTTTCAGATCAACAGATTTATTCAAATCTTATGTTTAAATAATTCTTGGGAATACAAGAGATACCTTTCTTTTTTCAGGAATTGTTCTTGGAAACTATAGCAAAAGAAACCTATGCCTACACATCTAACAACAAAAGGAAAATTATTGCAAAAAGAGATTTTGATTTAGTCATCAACAAAGTAGACTGCTTATGTTTTTTGGAAGGTGCTATGGATTTTTGATTCTAAAGTGCTGCTTATTGTCAGAAAAGTATTATGTTAGGATGGTAACACACTTATGAAACATGTTTGTCCAATATACATTGATCAAAGCACTTTGACAACTTCATCAAATGTGTTTTAGTTAATATATTTGACGAAGTTGTCCAATTTCTTTATTCAAATTGATTTTTGATCAAAAACATATTTAATAATTGTAATACAAGTATACATTTGAAATAAAAAAACTTTGGTAAACATTGTTCTTATCATATCATCATCATGCCTGATTAAATAGGCGCTCCGGCTGCCAGTCGAGCGTTTACCGAGAATTGTTTATTTCAGGTAATGGGTCTGACAAACGTTTTTTACTTTAAATGCCAAATAAATCTACAAAAAAAAACGAGAAAAACTGTGTTTTTGCTTTTTTTATATTTCATATAATGGCTGAAATATTTACGATCAAAGTGCGTATAACCACAGATAATATAATATAATTCTTATACAGATGCACGAACAGGAACAAAAAATGGTTACGGTCTTAACTTTCCAAGCAGGCAGGCACTACGGGAGTTTGTATATAGATGGCGACAATGTTTTGGCACACTTTTCTTATTATATACTACACTACACTAGATGTCACTATTAACAAAAATACTGTGCCGAATGTTTTTTCTAGCTAATCGACGTTATCCATATTCTGCACTTTGGGGTACGAGAAATATAAAGGTCATATTATGTGGATATTTTAACTATAGGTACTAATATTATAAAATTAGAGTTAATTCATTTGTTTTGTTTGTTTGTTTAATTGAAGCGCTAGCAAGTACTGGGTTGAATTATAAAATTATATATTTGTTATGATATAATTATTATCAACTAGTTGGCGCCTGTGGCTTCGCCCGCGTAGAGTTGTAATCAAGTAAAATCACATTACTATAAAACATTTTTTTTGTATACCGTATTTTTTTAGTTACGTAGGTACTTGTAAGTGACCATTTGTAATTTTCATGGAGATTGTTTGTTGAGGACACCGGGAGGTGGCCATAGGAACTTCAAAAATAAACATGATAAACCTATTCCAGGGTTCATGAATGTTCAGGGGCCAGGTTCCAAGTTCGAGGACGTAGAGCCTATAGGGCTCCGATTCCCGACCCGGGTTTCTGGGATCCCGAATTACGGCTTCTGTGTCTTAGATCGAGAGTCCAAGGTCAGCTTCTCCAGATCCTCTGTTTAGAGTCAAGGGTTGGGTCTTAGGTTTGGGTTCTCTACCGAGGGTTTGGAGTAGAGGCTGTAGATACCTCACAGTATCCAAGGATCCAAGGTTAAGGACCTAGGGTTCATGATCCTATTCCCAAGATCCGGGGTCCACGGTTCTGAGTCAAGAATCCAGTGTCTTAGATCCAAAGTTCAGGTTTGTGGGCTAGAATCTGAGTTTGTGGGCTTACGAGCCGGTAAGGCTCCAAGACCTTAGATCCTGAGTGTAAAGTCAACTGTCTAGAGTCAATGGATGTCTATAGTCCCTGGCTCCGGCGTAGATAAGTCTATAGTCGAGATATGGGGGTTTAGGTTGTAAGATATACCTATTGTCTACAGAGACCAAACCCAGGGGTCTGGGGTCCTCAGTTCAAGGCCTAAGGTCCACTGACCAGGCTCTAAGGGTTAAGGTTCAGCCTTGTCTAGGGTCCTCAATTTAGATTCCAGGACCTGGGGACCAGAGTCCAGGGCACAGTATCCGGGACTAAAGTCTACAAGCTCCAGAGTTGAGGATTCATGATCGTCCTGGAGTGTAGGCCACAGTCATTTATTTTCATGCGTGGAGACCTATAATTGGCTTTCAGGTCGAACTCCTGACGCACCTATTTAATCCCGTCGCTTATAAATCATACAATAATAACTAAAAAACTTGCCCGATTTATCGACATTTATTATTACTGCTCCGCTCCCCAGGCTAGTAGCGTGATATATGTATAGCTTACAGCCTTTCTCGATAAATAGGCTATTCAACACAAAAATATTATTTTAAAACCGACCAGTAGTTCCCGAGATTAGCGCGTTAAACTAAACAAACAAACTTAAGTTATATAGTATAAGTATAGATAATCTATTGTATCAGGCCTTTGAACGTGAAATTTATAATTAATGAAAACAAAATAAAAGAAAGTAAATAATATGTTTGTTTACTCTTTCACGTAAAAGTGCTGAATGGATTTACAACATATAGGGTACTTTTTATCTTCCGGAACAAGTTCACATCACGCGTGCGGAGCCGCGGCCGTCAACTAGTTATTTATATTTTTAATTTTACAAAGCGCAATGTATCGTATACGATGCAGCGCCAATAATATTGTGACGTAAGAGTAGTGCCGGCGGTCAGACCACTTTGAACCTTATTATCAGAGAGACCGACAGTTATTACGCGCTTCTATTTTCCACCTTGTTTTTATTGACATAACGTCGCTCAGTCCGCGCTGTATAGCCGTTGATACTTTGGCGGGATTTGTTTTGATTACGATAAAGTTTAGACGCTACATCGCGTTTTGGTATAAAAAAAAAATGTTTAAATTCTGCAATATAAAAGAAACAATATTTTGGGCCAGAAAGGCAATGATAGTCATTTTTTTAATGAAACTTTGCCGAACTGGTATGTAATAAACACTATATTTAGTAAATTTTTATCAAAAAAAGTATTATATTTACGGTGTTTTGTATTCATAATTGTTATTAAAATATTGATTTTAAAATGCAAAAACAAAAACCAAACAATTAGGATTCGAACTTGAGACTCAGCTGCGGTATCGTATATCCTATGTCTTCTTCTCGCGATCAGACACCAGACCACATACACGGTTACACAATGTGATGAATTTATCATGTGCTTGATTTTTGCGGCGCAATCCTCGTCGATATCACAATATTTTTACAAATAACCGAATTAAATTTTACAATTCTACCGTGCATCGCTGCTGTGACGTGCGCGAGCGACCCGCTCGCGCACACACGTTCTATCTCTTTTTTTTTTACAGGTACCATTGGCATAGAGACCAATGTTGGTGGAAAACTGTTCAACTTATTACGTCGTCATCTATTATCATAAACGTATAGTATCGAGAACTAATTATTCACGCAATCTACATTAATTGTATTACCAACGAGTTTAATACGTTAATATTACAGATTATAATATGGTTTTTATTTTAGAAATTAATTACCGGACTTTAAACGGCTAAATAAGATTTTTATTTTTGTAATCTTGAATTTGATACCATTACTGCCATCTAGGGATTATTTAATGTAATTAAAAATATTTTGTTCCCATTGGTACCCCCTGGTATAACGCAGGTGACCGCATACGTCACAACTACACATTCAACAGTCGTGCTCTCGTTCGCACCCGAACGCCGCGCCGCGTCTTGTCGCAGTCAGTGTTACGTTGTGACGTCATAATGAGCGCGCCTAATCTCGGAAATTCAAAAAAGGGCAATAACTTCTCGTCGTTATAACTTCGGAAATACGGCATGTATTGAAGTGAAATAAAAACTAACTACGCTCCAATTTTAGCTGTATTTGATAGTAATATTTTGACCCTTTTGTGTTCTCCATTGACCGGATGATCTGCCGCAAGTTGGATGTAGGGGGTGCGACCTGCGTGGTACCTAATGGGGTTCGTTACGCTACTAATTTAAAACCACTTTAGTAACTTTAAAGATTTATTGCTAAGTTTACAGTAAAGGATATGCTAAGCTATTGCTAAAACTAGTAAAAGATGGAAATGAATGCACCCGGTCGCTTTCCGTTATGCACTGAGCTCGCGGCGCACTTAGTGCGGCCGTATCGTATCGCTGGGTCAGCAAAAACGTGATCGATGGCAATTATTGCCTCGAACATGCTCCCGACCGGAAGAGAAGAGATGATGAGATAAGCTATATAAAATAAAGAGTTACGTGAGTGTGGACTTAAACGCTAAAGAGTTAGGACAAAGTTTGATGATAGATGATTGACAAGATGATAAAACAATTAAGTATATCTAAAATACATCTATGATATTTGTTTAAACGGGTGAATCATCAACGGAGAACACCGATTTCTTTTTGGCTAAGGGAGACGTTGACATGTCTCGCCTCTTTAAACGTAAACTAGACCACTTTGTAGAAAAATAAGATACGCGCGCACTGTCACTTACACTTGGCCCCTGCTCGGACAGGGGTTGAATTCGCGCACTTGCACTAGAACTAGAGCCTTGCTCTTGCTCAGATCGATTTATGCACACACTCACACTTGCTGGAACGTTCTCGTTTCGCCCTTGGATGGACGAACCACGGCTTCGCTGACACCTTCTTCTCAGAAACCACAGGACCGCTGCGATAGCTGCTGTTAATAGACTATACGACAACGCATACTGATGTACGTCATGTGTCGTTAAGTTCCCTGTTTGTTGGGTTGCTGCTTTCAGAGATATTATTTGTTCACCGAGATGGTTTAGCGAATCGTTAATCGGTGTAATATCCTCGTTGACCTTATAGTCTTGGAAATTTTGGATAGGTAGCGTAAGATTACTGATCAAATGATTTATTGGGCTTAATTTTGTTTCGATTATATTTGGCTTAAGATTGAGTGTGTTCTCTAGTTGCTGATGAGAATAAAGAGTCACGTCATTACCCTTTACAATGCATTGCTTAGTTAGTTGAATAAGTCCAGCCTTGCTGACTTCGCTCGTTTGTAGGTCGTCGTCGCATATGATTCTCACAGAGTATGAGTTACAGCAGAAATACAAATAGGTAGATAAGTCGTGTAATGGAACCCATTTGTTTTCACAGCTAGATTTTATAAACCTGCAAGTAGATAGCTCCTCTTTTTCACAGAATTGTTCACCAGGACGTAAACTCTGAACAGGTTCTCGAAGACGACAAAGGTAGGTTTCTGCTTCATATTCACAACCTTGAAGATCACTGACGCTGGCTGTTAAGTATGAATCTCTTCTCAAGTTGATCGCGATATACTCGGAAGCTGGTTTAACGCTGAGCATACTATTATTAATTTGAATCGGCACTGGTATCAAATAGTATAGCTGGAACGTATCTCTGCTAATTAACGGTAACGTGATTTCAAATATGAAATATTTCTCCGTCATCCTTGCCTTAACCTTTAACAATTTGTAGATCTTATACAGATTAAACTGAATGTCATCAACGGGTAATGCTAACTCCTTAGATATTTGACTGGATACAATCTGTAGCTCCCCACGGAGCTGTTGTGGCGTTAAAAGATGCAGATTTATTTGACCATGATAGATTTCAGTCATCGTGTCAAGGAAGGTATCCTGAATTCGCTTTAGATTTTGAATCATATTAGCAGTCGCTAACGCTGCCAAGGAGAAATCAAGCTGAATAGATATGATGTCAATCTCCTTCTGCAATGTGTTGGAGACGGTGTCTAAATAATTTAAATGTTTATTAAATATCTTATGCTGCCTTTCAATCGTCTCCTCTGTTCTTTTTAAGATATTATACTCCGCTTCTATGACCGATGTCTGATTCCTGTATAGCTGACTAAGATGATTTATATTCCTACGTACGAGGTCAATGTCACGCTTATATTTTTCCGCGAATTCCTGATCCAATACTCCGAACAATGAATTAGCTAAGGAGCCGACAGCGTTGATAAGCCCGCGTCGAGTTCGCGAGCGCACTACGAAGTGCTGATTGAGCAACAGCTGATTATAGTATTGTAGTTCATTGTACTCGTGTCGTATTTGTAGGTTGATAATTTTGCAATGACTCTGCTCTTGAATTTTTTCACATGTTTGTTCGAGATATTCGGAATATTGTCTGACAGCTTTGTCTGCTTGCCAATAAGGAGACATATTATAATAAGTAACGATTTTCCAATTATCACGAATTAGATGCATCTGTCCCAAAGGATCAAAATACAACGTTTGATTGCTATCGAACGCGGTAAGTTTATAAGATGCTTTAGTAGTGCATATAAGGCTCATAAAAAATAGTAATGATAAAGCTATGCTATAGATTGTGGGACAGCCTTTAGACAGCTTTCTAGCTTTGCATTTTTCTGTATTTTGCTTACTGGCTTCCTTTTCTGCTATAGGTAGTATAGAAAGCTTGATAATCGGACGCTTTATGTAACCATTCTTCGTTTTTAGAGTCACCACTCGGACAGCTCCATCTTTTCCTGGATGGATGTCTGCAACCCGACCAACGGGCTATTTTCCAGGGGGTAAGTTGTCGTCATGAATGGTTACCATTTCTCCTATCTCTATATTCTTCTGCGCTTTTAACCACTTGCTACGTATAGATAATTGGCTAAGATACTCTGACTTCCATCGTTTCCATATATCTTGGAAAGTTTTATTAACTAAATACCATCTTGTCCTTGCATCTTGTGCCGTCTCTATGACAGTCAGACCAGCACGCGTAGTTAGAAAATGCGCTGGAGTTAGAAAATCGATGTCGTCGATGTCCTCAGATATGGCACACAGTGGTCTTGAGTTAAGGCACGCTTCAATTTGGGACAAGATTGTGCTGTATTCTTCGAACGTTAAAATTTGTTCCCCTATTACTCTTTTCATATGTTGCTTTAAACTTCTAATATTTCTTTCCCAAATTCCTGCCGCACTGGGCCAGGAAGGGCAGTTCCAATGCCATTCTATGCTCATCTCCGCTATGTATTTGTAAAATATGTCACTAAAAATACGCTCCAAGTGTTGCTGTTCCTCCTGAAGAATATTATTAGCACCTACAAAATTAGTACCTATATCTGAATAGATATGTTTTGGAGTTCCACGTCGAGCCGACATGCGACGCAATGCTGCAATGAATGACGAACTGCTAAGATCGGAGACCAGTTCTATATGGACCGCTTTTGTAACCATGCAAATGAACAAGGCAATGTACCCTTTAGTTGTTTTAATACCTCTCCCTTTGTTCGATTTTATACGAATAAACCCCGTATAGTCTATTCCAGTATGATAAAATGGAGGAGCTGGGTTAGATCTGCAATCAGGCAGGTCTCCCATTATTTGTTGTAGTTTTCTGGGTTCTTGTTTTCTGCAGGTCACGCAATTTCGAAGTTGCTTTTTGGTAGCTCTGTTTCCCTGAATTATCCAGTATTGGTTTCTTAATAGCGACAAGGTAAGCCGAGCGCCTCCATGGAAGGTGTGCTCATGTGCTTGCTGAATAAGAAGCTCTGTTAATCTCCCGCTATACGGAATTATTATTGGATGTTTCATATCAGGGCTAACGTTGGCATTTTTAAGACGTCCCCCGACTCTTAATATGCCGTTTTCATCTAGAAATGGCTGTAGATTTAACAATTTGCTACTTAAATTAATTTTATTATGCATCAATCTTTCGATATCGGATACAAATTCACTACGTTGGATGCATTTAATTATAACTAATTTTGCTTTCCTTAGCTCTTGTAATGTGAGATACGACGGCCTTTGTTTACTTGTTCGTATAAGTACGCGTAATAACCATGCAATAATACGATTTACTTTTATGAATGAGCTATGACGATTTAATAAATCTTCAACTATGCTATTTTCAGGATTGCTGTTTTGGATGGTTATAACTTGCCTTTTGATTTCTGCCTCCGTCATATACTCCCCTTGCTCTCGCTTTGGCTTAAACTCGGTTGTCGATAACCAGGCTGGTCCTCGCCACCATAACGTATTCTCCGCCAATTGTACAATCGATAGTCCTCTACTCGCTGAATCGGCAGGATTTTCCTTAGTTGATACGTAATACCAGACGTCAGGTGACGCTACGCTAATAATTTTCTTTACTCTATTCGCTACAAAAGGCTTCCAACGTTCTGGATAGCCTTGTATCCAGCTAAGTGTGACCTGAGAGTCGCTCCAAGCATAGATTTCGTAATCTATGCCGCTTAAGCTAGTGACTACTTTAGTTAATAATCTCGATAATAGCTCCGCTGCACATAGTTCTAACCTTGGAAGCGATACTGTTTTGCTATTCGGCACTAATCTCGTTTTAGCTGTGACTAGTACTACCGATACTTCATTTTTTGTTACAATTCTGGCATATACAACACATGCGTAAGCTTTAAGAGATGCGTCACAAAATCCGTGAAATTGAACAACGTCATTTCGCTTGCTATGCAACCATCGTGGAATTTTAAATTTGGAGATACTTTCCATATTTTCAGTTAATTTGAGCCACTCGTTCTTTATCTCTGTAGAAACTTCATCGTTCCATTGAATTTGATCTTGCCAGACCTTTTGAAATAACAATTTGAATTTGGTAGTCAGTGGTGCTAGCCAACCTAAGGGATCAAATAACCTAGATATTTCGGATAGAAGCAATCTTTTTGTAAGTTTTGTAGTGTCCACTGAAGTAGTATATTGGAAAGTGAATTCATCTGTTTTTGGGTTCCATCTCAGTCCCAAAGTTTTTTCTGTGCTTTTTTCAGTTTTGAAAATAAATTCCTTGTCGTTTTGTTGTGATGAACTTATATCTTCCAAGAGCTTCATCTCATTCGCTGACCACTTTCTCAAAATAAATCCACCGCTGCTTAAGCACGAATTTAATTTTGTTATATTGATTTTCCCTTCGTTTATAGTATGAGCCCCGGATAGTAGATCATCCATATAAAAATCATCTAGTATTATTCTTGCTGCTGTAGGATAATTATGCTTCTCGTCCGCTGCTAATTTTCGTAGGGTCATCATTGCTAAAAAAGGAGCTGAATTCGTGCCATATGTGACAGTCGTTAATTGGTATGCTTTAATAGGCTGTCCAGGTTTAGCTCTCCAAAATATTTGCTGCATTTTTTGATCTTTTTCGCTTACTAGTATCTGCCGATACATTTTTTCAATATCGGCAGTGAATACATATCGATATCGTCTCCACTTAAGTAATAGTGTCTGTAAATCTTGTTGCAAGTTAGGTCCTCGATGCATGACATCATTGAGACTAAGTCCCGAAGAGGTCTTTGCGGACGCATTAAACACAACACGCAACTTCGTAGTGGATGATTCTGCTCGCTGAATCCCATGGTGAGGCAAAAAACACTCTATTCCTTCGCCGTTAAGAGTTGCTAATTTCACATGCCCCAACTCTTCATAATCGCTTAAAAACTGCCTATATTGTAGAGCAAAATATTCTTGCTTACTAAGTTTATTTTCTAGTTTCCTTAATTGTGCTAAAGCTATTTCCTTCGACGATCCCAACTTTTCCCTTGCTTGCTGCTTCATCGGCAATCTAACTTCATAACGACCTCCATCAAGACGTTTTGTCGTTGATAAATAGTACTCGACGCACTGCTGTTCTTCCGCTGATATTTCATTTTGCTCGTGAATATCCTCAATTTGCCAAAATTGATGGATATCCGCTATATTATTTAAGATTACGTTACAATGAAATAGTGACTTTGCGTTTCCGCAGAGTAACCATCCTAGTTGGGTCTGCTGAGCTAAGGGCGAAGACGAATCTGGTCCTCTTATTAAACCATCCAGCATGATAAGAGCATACGCATCTGCTCCGAGCAATAAGTCTACCGGACGACTTGTATTGAACTCTGGATCCGCTAAATTGATATGTTTCAAATGCGACCACGAAGGGTTTTCGAAAGATCGATTAGGTAGATTTTTGATTAAATTTTTCATAATTAAAACTTCCGTATGAAATGTGAATCCAGTATACATAGACTGGCACATAATGCTTAGCTTGCCCGTACAATTAGATTCCTTTTCTGCAATTCCGGAAACTGCCCCATCAAATTGCTGTCTCTTTAAACCCAACTGTTGAGCTGCCTTCTCAGTAATCAAGGAAACTTGTGAGCCTTGATCGATGAGAGCTCTCAGGACAAGCTGCGTACTATCTGCTGCTGTCACCTTCACTAACGCTGTAGCTAATAGAATCTGTTTAAGATTTTGCTGAGATGTGTGAATAACATTGCTGCTATTTTGCATTAAGTTCTCTTCTTGCTTAATATTTTCATAATTATTTTGTTTGCCATCAGCAAAACAATCATGCAATACGGTATGATGCCTGCCGGAACACTTGAAACAGCGTTTCTTGGAATGGCATTTATTACCATTATGATTAAAAACACAATTAATGCAACATTTCAGTTGTTTGATGGTTTTGAGTTTCATTTCCTTTGACATTTGAAGAAACCTTTCGCAATTGTATAACTTATGTTCAGCAAAACAATGAGGGCATTTTATTTCCTGCACATGCATTGTTTTGGAGTTATTCAATTTATAATATTTTGATTTGTGGTTCTCATATTTTCGACTGCTACTGCTAGGAAATGATTTTGAAAAATCTGCTTGCGGTTGAAATTGCTGGGATTTTTGCATGGTATCTTGTCGTCGACGAGATGTTTCTAGGCTAGTGAACTTATTTTCTAGAAAATCTAAAAAATCTTGCAGGGTTGGTAGCTCTCTAGCATTCTTTAACGACTCTATGTACTCGGAATGAGATTCGCTATCTAACTTTTGGGACAAAATATGCACAAGTAAAGGGTCCCACGTGCTAGTGTCTACGCCTAGGTTTTTAATGGCGTGAAGACTTTCTAACGTGACGTCATGCAATTTTTTAAAAACTGTAAATGATTGATGCTGTATATTGGGTAAATTCAGAAATAAATTAGCGTGTGCTGTAAAGATAAGCTTCTTATTATCAAATCGGTGATTTAGAATCTCCTAACAAACGTTATAGTTATCTGAACTAATTGGAAGGTGCTGAATCAAACGCTCGGCTTCACCTTTTAGCTTGCCTTTCAAGTACTGCATTTTTTGAGCGTTTGATAAGGAGCTGTTCTTGTGGATTGCTTCGCTAAATAAATCTTTGAAAGGCACCCATTGCTGGTAATGACCAGTAAATGCGGGAATATCCATTCGGGGAGTGGATTTCTCCCGATAAGATGTTGACCACATTTTAGAGTTAATAGCTTTTTTCAGGCCATTAAAAGTATGTTCGTGCCTGCCGAAGTGACGCTCATAGTCTTCCGCTAGATCTTCCCCCGACTCACCAACAATCTCCCAATGTAGATTATCAATAGTTGTCCATCGGTTTTGTAGGGTTCGAAGTGAATCTTCGAATTCCCACTTGTCAACCATAGCTTCAATATCAATATTGTCTACTGCTCTAAGAAACGCTTTGAAATTGACCGACTGTTTATGAAGCATATCGTCGAGTTTGCTGTTGGACCCTCTTGACTCGAAGGCCGGAGTTGTAATTGCTGGCGGTTTCGGCTGAATAGCTGAAGCTTCGGCCGCCTCTTTCTGCGTTAATTGAGGACGATACGGTGACTGCACCGTTTGCTGCATCAACTCTTCTTTGCATTGACTAATAAGCCCTTTAGATTTCATATATAGCTGTTTAGTACTCTCAAATTCAGAGTTGATAAAATATTTATGATTCGTTTTTTCGAAGGGAAGGATCTTTTCATGATTCACTTGGAAGTCCTCCCAGTACTTCTCAAGTAACTCAAGTCTACGTTTACAGTAATCTAACGTCTTACGCTCTCCGCTATCCTTTTCGAAATTAACGAGGAGTTTTCTAATACTCTCCGCTATCTCGGATTGAACAAAGTAAAGGCTCTCCATCTCGCTATTGGTGTAAGAAAAATTGAACGATCTTACTTGTAAAAATCCTTTGTCGCTGCTAGCCTGACGAGGGTTGCTTCACACGTCGCTGATTTCTTCCTGCCGCTAATGTGAGCTGTGAACTCACTGGTGGTGAAAGGTTATGATCCGAGCACCGCTATTGCTGCTAACGCTGAGTGTATATTGAGTAAATTGAACTCAATAACTATATTACCGCTACAATCACTGGTTAAGCCTTGCTGCTAAGGTTACCACTACAGTCACTGCTAAGCTAAGAAACACTATAATTCCAAGTGTCACTGATACAATTCAAGTTCACTTCACTAGTCGTCCGTCCCGAAAAACTATTACCCGACCGCAAAGTCCTTGTTAAACGCTCGAAGGACCAAAATGTAGGGGGTGCGACCTGCGTGGTACCTAATGGGGTTCGTTACGCTACTAATTTAAAACCACTTTAGTAACTTTAAAGATTTATTGCTAAGTTTACAATAAAGGATATGCTAAGCTATTGCTAAAACTAGTAAAAGATGGAAATGAATGCACCCGGTCGCTTTCCGTTATGCACTGAGCTCGCGGCGCACTTAGTGCGGCCGTATCGTATCGCTGGGTCAGCAAAAACGTGATCGATGGCAATTATTGCATCGAATATAGGAGCTGTAGGTAGACAAAGTTGTCCTAGGTGATCAGCATGAAAAAAATGGTAGACCTCTACAGAAACTTTTGGGAAATAAATTACAGGTTGTTAGTTAATGAAAATCCTCTGCAAAATTAAATGACATTTCTAATTGACGAAAAAAGACTTAGAGAATGTTACGAAAAATTACTACATTATAATGTTGATAGATATGATGCCCGCGCCCCTTGGAGGACCCATCCCCGTGCGCAAACTGCGGTGGAACCCACACCGCAAACCATGTTGCCTGCCCAGTGTTCCGCAAGGAGGCGCGGAACAAGAAGGCCGGCACCGTCGCGCGCACTGCACCCTCAAAACTTGCTTCCTCCGTCGCAGCAGCAGCCGAATCCAATGCTCCAGGTTCCTTGATGGCAGCTGCCAACCCGAAACCGACATCCAGCGTGCCGGCCGAAGGGACAAAGGCTGATCCTTTGATCACCATGGTGATCGGAGTGCTGACCGAGGTGCTCCAAGCCATCCAGGAGGGACGGGACCCCGTCCAGCTCATCCTGCAATGCGTAGGGAAAATCTGTGGCTATGGCAGATAAGTCCCTACGCATCATCTTCTGGAACGCCGACGGGATGTCCCCCGTGAAGACCAGGCTCCTGAGGCAGTTGCTCGCACAGCGGCAGGTCCATATTGTCCTCATCTGCGAAACGCGCCTCAGGAAGAGCTCAGCACTCCGAGCACCAGGGTACCATGTGTACCGAGAGGAGCAAATCTCCCAGACCGGGACTGCTTTCAGGGGATTGGCAGTTCTGGTGAAGAGAAATGTCGTCCACCAACCGCTGCCAACTGTCTTGCTGCAGACGTCGTACGCCCTGGGCGTAGAAGTCTGCGTCGATCGCCGCCACATCCGTGTGTTTGCGTTCTACAAGCCGCCGGACGCGCGACTGGCAACGGCTGATGTCCACACCCTGATGGACTCACCGGACCCGGTCATAGTCGCGGGCGACTTCAACGCCAAGCACACGGCCTGGAACTCCACGCGCATCTGTCCCAACGGGCGCCGACTCCTCAGCATCGCAGAACAGCATGGATATGAGGTACTGGGGCCAGAGGTCCCGACTCATTATCCATACCAGGCAGCGTTCCTGCCGGACGTCATCGACCTGTCGCTGGTGCGCGACCTACCAACTGCGCCATCGATTGACGTCCTGGACGACCACCTCCTCTCGGACCACCAGCCAGCCTACTGACCCTGACGAGCAACCTTACTCGGTCATCGCCACCATCGCCTCGCTTTCGCCAGGATTGGCAAGCATTTGCCGATCTTATGGCGAAGCACTCTCCGCACCGCCGCATTGAGTCCGAGTCAGACATCGACGCGCTCGCCGAAGATCTCAGCGCTGTTATTAACACAGCGCTACGAGACTGCAGGCTAGAAGCCCCGTCGAATGCCCGACCCTGAAGTGCCAGCTTAACGCGCTGGCTGCAAGGGTCTCGAGCGCCCTGGAAACAGAAGCAACCGAGTCCTGGCAGCGCACCATTGAGCGCGCCGGGGACGACTGGTCGGGCATCCACCGCCTGTGCCGCCAACTCTCCGGGAAACCGCCTCCGATTAGACCCCTCATGGCCGGTGACGGTACCCCACGTTACCGAGCCGAGGATCGAGCGGAGATCTTTGCGGAACACCTGGAGAAACAGTTCCAGCCGAATCCAGCTTCCGACGCAGTTCGAGTAGAAGCTATCCAGCAGCATCTGAAGTTTTACTTCGAGGCGCCGATAACCCCCACGGAAGACCCAGTCGTGTTTTCCCCGGGCAAAGTGCAGCGTATGATTCGCCGCACCCAACTGCGGAAAGCCCCAGGCCCCGACCGGATCCCGAACGAGGCCCTGCGTCACCTGCCCCCGCGAGCTATCGCATCGGTGACGCAGCTATTCAATGGCATCCTCCGCACCAGCCACTTTCCCGCAGCATGGAGACTCGGCCGAGTCATTATGCTGCCGAAGCCCGGGAAAAACGTACTAAAGCCCGAAAGTTATCGGCCCATTGCGCTGCTGTCGACACTCTCGAAAGTCTTCGAGAAGCTTCTACTCCTGCACCTGACACCACACATCCAGCCACGCGACGAGCAATTCGGCTTCCGAGCCGAACACTCCACCACGCTGCAGTTCGCGAGGGTACTGCACCATCTCACCGTCGCTCTCAACAAGAGAGAGCACGGTGTTGCAGTACTCCTCGATATGGAGAAGGCCTTCGATCGCGTCTGGCACGACGGCCTGATCTACAAGCTGGCCACGTCTACTACTCCGCGACGAATAGTCAAGACTGTGGCCACCTTCCTCCAGGACAGACGCTTCCAAGTCATCTTGTCCGGAGAGCGCAGCATCAGAGCCGGCGTGCCCCAGGGGAGCTGCCTGTCGCCAGTATGCTACGCCAAGTACTGACGACATCCCAGTCCCAGACGGCGCGATGTTGGCGCTATACGCCGACGACGCCGCCTATATTACGACCTCCTTGACCGCTACACATGCGGCGGTCAAAATGCAGCGTGCCCTGGATGTGCTCCCGCCTTGGCTGGATGAATGGAGACTGACGGTCAACGTGGCAAAGACCCAAGCGCTTGTTGTAGGGGGTGCGTGACACGTGTCGACATCGTACGACATTCAAAAAAAGCGGAATATTGCAAAAATAACATTTAAAAACAAAATAATTATAGTGTTTTTTAAAATGGAAATCCGCCATGTAACGCCTGATTCAATTAGTTATTTAAATTATGAAATTTAAATTTATATGTAGCCATTAGAGGAGTATAAGATACGTGGACATACTAGCTTAATAGGATCAGTATACATATACCTTATCATATATTCCTAGTACCTTCGGGGACCAGTCGACGGCTTTTCCGAGCAGGGTAAGGGGCGCGGGTTGCCACGCACCCCCTACAACAAGCGCTTGGGTCTTTGCCACGTTGACCGTCAGTCTCCATTCATCCAGCCAAGGCGGGAGCACATCCAGGGCACGCTGCATTTTGACCGCCGCATGTGTAGCGGTCAAGGAGGTCGTAATATAGGCGGCGTCGTCGGCGTATAGCGCCAACATCGCGCCGTCTGGGACTGGGATGTCGTCAGTACTTGGCGTAGCACACTGGCGACAGGCAGCTCCCCTGGGGCACGCCGGCTCTGATGCTGCGCTCTCCGGACAAGATGACTTGGAAGCGTCTGTCCTGGAGGAAGGTGGCCACAGTCTTGACTATTCGTCGCGGAGTAGTAGACGTGGCCAGCTTGTAGATCAGGCCGTCGTGCCAGACGCGATCGAAGGCCTTCTCCATATCGAGGAGTACTGCAACACCGTGCTCTCTCTTGTTGAGAGCGACGGTGAGATGGTGCAGTACCCTCGCGAACTGCAGCGTGGTGGAGTGTTCGGCTCGGAAGCCGAATTGCTCGTCGCGTGGCTGGATGTGTGGTGTCAGGTGCAGGAGTAGAAGCTTCTCGAAGACTTTCGAGAGTGTCGACAGCAGCGCAATGGGCCGATAACTTTCGGGCTTTAGTACGTTTTTCCCGGGCTTCGGCAGCATAATGACTCGGCCGAGTCTCCATGCTGCGGGAAAGTGGCTGGTGCGGAGGATGCCATTGAATAGCTGCGTCACCGATGCGATAGCTCGCGGGGGCAGGTGACGCAGGGCCTCGTTCGGGATCCGGTCGGGGCCTGGGGCTTTCCGCAGTTGGGTGCGGCGAATCATACGCTGCACTTTGCCCGGGGAAAACACGACTGGGTCTTCCGTGGGGGTTATCGGCGCCTCGAAGTAAAACTTCAGATGCTGCTGGATAGCTTCTACTCGAACTGCGTCGGAAGCTGGATTCGGCTGGAACTGTTTCTCCAGGTGTTCCGCAAAGATCTCCGCTCGATCCTCGGCTCGGTAACGTGGGGTACCGTCACCGGCCATGAGGGGTCTAATCGGAGGCGGTTTCCCGGAGAGTTGGCGGCACAGGCGGTGGATGCCCGACCAGTCGTCCCCGGCGCGCTCAATGGTGCGCTGCCAGGACTCGGTTGCTTCTGTTTCCAGGGCGCTCGAGACCCTTGCAGCCAGCGCGTTAAGCTGGCACTTCAGGGTCGGGCATTCGACGGGGCTTCTAGCCTGCAGTCTCGTAGCGCTGTGTTAATAACAGCGCTGAGATCTTCGGCGAGCGCGTCGATGTCTGACTCGGACTCAATGCGGCGGTGCGGAGAGTGCTTCGCCATAAGATCGGCAAATGCTTGCCAATCCTGGCGAAAGCGAGGCGATGGTGGCGATGACCGAGTAAGGTTGCTCGTCAGGGTCAGTAGGCTGGCTGGTGGTCCGAGAGGAGGTGGTCGTCCAGGACGTCAATCGATGGCGCAGTTGGTAGGTCGCGCACCAGCGACAGGTCGATGACGTCCGGCAGGAACGCTGCCTGGTATGGATAATGAGTCGGGACCTCTGGCCCCAGTACCTCATATCCATGCTGTTCTGCGATGCTGAGGAGTCGGCGCTCGTTGGGACAGATGCGCGTGGAGTTCCAGGCCGTGTGCTTGGCGTTGAAGTCGCCCGCGACTATGACCGGGTCCGGTGAGTCCATCAGGGTGTGGACATCAGCCGTTGCCAGTCGCGCGTCCGGCGGCTTGTAGAACGCAAACACACGGATGTGGCGGCGATCGACGCAGACTTCTACGCCCAGGGCGTACGACGTCTGCAGCAAGACAGTTGGCAGCGGTTGGTGGACGACATTTCTCTTCACCAGAACTGCCAATCCCCTGAAAGCAGTCCCGGTCTGGGAGATTTGCTCCTCTCGGTACACATGGTACCCTGGTGCTCGGAGTGCTGAGCTCTTCCTGAGGCGCGTTTCGCAGATGAGGACAATATGGACCTGCCGCTGTGCGAGCAACTGCCTCAGGAGCCTGGTCTTCACGGGGGACATCCCGTCGGCGTTCCAGAAGATGATGCGTAGGGACTTATCTGCCATAGCCACAGATTTTCCCTACGCATTGCAGGATGAGCTGGACGGGGTCCCGTCCCTCCTGGATGGCTTGGAGCACCTCGGTCAGCACTCCGATCACCATGGTGATCAAAGGATCAGCCTTTGTCCCTTCGGCCGGCACGCTGGATGTCGGTTTCGGGTTGGCAGCTGCCATCAAGGAACCTGGAGCATTGGATTCGGCTGCTGCTGCGACGGAGGAAGCAAGTTTTGAGGGTGCAGTGCGCGCGACGGTGCCGGCCTTCTTGTTCCGCGCCTCCTTGCGGAACACTGGGCAGGCAACATGGTTTGCGGTGTGGGTTCCACCGCAGTTTGCGCACGGGGATGGGTCCTCCAAGGGGCGCGGGCATCATATCTATCAACATTATAATGTAGTAATTTTTCGTAACATTCTCTAAGTCTTTTTTCGTCAATTAGAAATGTCATTTAATTTTGCAGAGGATTTTCATTAACTAACAACCTGTAATTTATTTCCCAAAAGTTTCTGTAGAGGTCTACCATTTTTTTCATGCTGATCACCTAGGACAACTTTGTCTACCTACAGCTCCTATATTCGATGCAATAATTGCCATCGATCACGTTTTTGCTGACCCAGCGATACGATACGGCCGCACTAAGTGCGCCGCGAGCTCAGTGCATAACGGAAAGCGACCGGGTGCATTCATTTCCATCTTTTACTAGTTTTAGCAATAGCTTAGCATATCCTTTATTGTAAACTTAGCAATAAATCTTTAAAGTTACTAAAGTGGTTTTAAATTAGTAGCGTAACGAACCCCATTAGGTACCACGCAGGTCGCACCCCCTACATTTTGGTCCTTCGAGCGTTTAACAAGGACTTTGCGGTCGGGTAATAGTTTTTCGGGACGGACGACTAGTGAAGTGAACTTGAATTGTATCAGTGACACTTGGAATTATAGTGTTTCTTAGCTTAGCAGTGACTGTAGTGGTAACCTTAGCAGCAAGGCTTAACCAGTGATTGTAGCGGTAATATAGTTATTGAGTTCAATTTACTCAATATACACTCAGCGTTAGCAGCAATAGCGGTGCTCGGATCATAACCTTTCACCACCAGTGAGTTCACAGCTCACATTAGCGGCAGGAAGAAATCAGCGACGTGTGAAGCAACCCTCGTCAGGCTAGCAGCGACAAAGGATTTTTACAAGTAAGATCGTTCAATTTTTCTTACACCAATAGCGAGATGGAGAGCCTTTACTTTGTTCAATCCGAGATAGCGGAGAGTATTAGAAAACTCCTCGTTAATTTCGAAAAGGATAGCGGAGAGCGTAAGACGTTAGATTACTGTAAACGTAGACTTGAGTTACTTGAGAAGTACTGGGAGGACTTCCAAGTGAATCATGAAAAGATCCTTCCCTTCGAAAAAACGAATCATAAATATTTTATCAACTCTGAATTTGAGAGTACTAAACAGCTATATATGAAATCTAAAGGGCTTATTAGTCAATGCAAAGAAGAGTTGATGCAGCAAACGGTGCAGTCACCGTATCGTCCTCAATTAACGCAGAAAGAGGCGGCCGAAGCTTCAGCTATTCAGCCGAAACCGCCAGCAATTACAACTCCGGCCTTCGAGTCAAGAGGGTCCAACAGCAAACTCGACGATATGCTTCATAAACAGTCGGTCAATTTCAAAGCGTTTCTTAGAGCAGTAGACAATATTGATATTGAAGCTATGGTTGACAAGTGGGAATTCGAAGATTCACTTCGAACCCTACAAAACCGATGGACAACTATTGATAATCTACATTGGGAGATTGTTAGTGAGTCGGGGGAAGATCTAGCGGAAGACTATGAGCGTCACTTCGGCAGGCACGAACATACTTTTAATGGCCTGAAAAAAGCTATTAACTCTAAAATGTGGTCAACATCTTATCGGGAGAAATCCACTCCCCGAATGGATATTCCCGCATTTACTGGTCATTACCAGCAATGGGTGCCTTTCAAAGATTTATTTAGCGAAGCAATCCACAAGAACAGCTCCTTATCAAACGCTCAAAAAATGCAGTACTTGAAAGGCAAGCTAAAAGGTGAAGCCGAGCGTTTGATTCAGCACCTTCCAATTAGTTCAGATAACTATAACGTTTGTTAGGAGATTCTAAATCACCGATTTGATAATAAGAAGCTTATCTTTACAGCACACGCTAATTTATTTCTGAATTTACCCAATATACAGCATCAATCATTTACAGTTTTTAAAAAATTGCATGACGTCACGTTAGAAAGTCTTCACGCCATTAAAAACCTAGGCGTAGACACTAGCACGTGGGACCCTTTACTTGTGCATATTTTGTCCCAAAAGTTAGATAGCGAATCTCATTCCGAGTACATAGAGTCGTTAAAGAATGCTAGAGAGCTACCAACCCTGCAAGATTTTTTAGATTTTCTAGAAAATAAGTTCACTAGCCTAGAAACATCTCGTCGACGACAAGATACCATGCAAAAATCCCAGCAATTTCAACCGCAAGCAGATTTTTCAAAATCATTTCCTAGCAGTAGCAGTCGAAAATATGAGAACCACAAATCAAAATATTATAAATTGAATAACTCCAAAACAATGCATGTGCAGGAAATAAAATGCCCTCATTGTTTTGCTGAACATAAGTTATACAATTGCGAAAGGTTTCTTCAAATGTCAAAGGAAATGAAACTCAAAACCATCAAACAACTGAAATGTTGCATTAATTGTGTTTTTAATCATAATGGTAATAAATGCCATTCCAAGAAACGCTGTTTCAAGTGTTCCGGCAGGCATCATACCGTATTGCATGATTGTTTTGCTGATGGCAAACAAAATAATTATGAAAATATTAAGCAAGAAGAGAACTTAATGCAAAATAGCAGCAATGTTATTCACACATCTCAGCAAAATCTTAAACAGATTCTATTAGCTACAGCGTTAGTGAAGGTGACAGCAGCAGATAGTACGCAGCTTGTCCTGAGAGCTCTCATCGATCAAGGCTCACAAGTTTCCTTGATTACTGAGAAGGCAGCTCAACAGTTGGGTTTAAAGAGACAGCAATTTGATGGGGCAGTTTCCGGAATTGCAGAAAAGGAATCTAATTGTACGGGCAAGCTAAGCATTATGTGCCAGTCTATGTATACTGGATTCACATTTCATACGGAAGTTTTAATTATGAAAAATTTAATCAAAAATCTACCTAATCGATCTTTCGAAAACCCTTCGTGGTCGCATTTGAAACATATCAATTTAGCGGATCCAGAGTTCAATACAAGTCGTCCGGTAGACTTATTGCTCGGAGCAGATGCGTATGCTCTTATCATGCTGGATGGTTTAATAAGAGGACCAGATTCGTCTTCGCCCTTAGCTCAGCAGACCCAACTAGGATGGTTACTCTGCGGAAACGCAAAGTCACTATTTCATTGTAACGTAATCTTAAATAATATAGCGGATATCCATCAATTTTGGCAAATTGAGGATATTCACGAGCAAAATGAAATATCAGCGGAAGAACAGCAGTGCGTCGAGTACTATTTATCAACGACAAAACGTCTTGATGGAGGTCGTTATGAAGTTAGATTGCCGATGAAGCAGCAAGCAAAGGAAAAGTTGGGATCGTCGAAGGAAATAGCTTTAGCACAATTAAGGAAACTAGAAAATAAACTTAGTAAGCAAGAATATTTTGCTCTACAATATAGGCAGTTTTTAAGCGATTATGAAGAGTTGGGGCATGTGAAATTAGCAACTCTTAACGGCGAAGGAATAGAGTGTTTTTTGCCTCACCATGGGATTCAGCGAGCAGAATCATCCACTACGAAGTTGCGTGTTGTGTTTAATGCGTCCGCAAAGACCTCTTCGGGACTTAGTCTCAATGATGTCATGCATCGAGGACCTAACTTGCAACAAGATTTACAGACACTATTACTTAAGTGGAGACGATATCGATATGTATTCACTGCCGATATTGAAAAAATGTATCGGCAGATACTAGTAAGCGAAAAAGATCAAAAAATGCAGCAAATATTTTGGAGAGCTGAACCTGGACAGCCTATTAAAGCATACCAATTAACGACTGTCACATATGGCACGAATTCAGCTCCTTTTTTAGCAATGATGACCCTACGAAAATTAGCAGCGGACGAGAAGCATAATTATCCTACAGCAGCAAGAATAATACTAGATGATTTTTATATGGATGATCTACTATCCGGGGCTCATACTATAAACGAAGGGAAAATCAATATAACAAAATTAAATTCGTGCTTAAGCAGCGGTGGATTTATTTTGAGAAAGTGGTCAGCGAATGAGATGAAGCTCTTGGAAGATATAAGTTCATCACAACAAAACGACAAGGAATTTATTTTCAAAACTGAAAAAAGCACAGAAAAAACTTTGGGACTGAGATGGAACCCAAAAACAGATGAATTCACTTTCCAATATACTACTTCAGTGGACACTACAAAACTTACAAAAAGATTGCTTCTATCCGAAATATCTAGGTTATTTGATCCCTTAGGTTGGCTAGCACCACTGACTACCAAATTCAAATTGTTATTTCAAAAGGTCTGGCAAGATCAAATTCAATGGAACGATGAAGTTTCTACAGAGATAAAGAACGAGTGGCTCAAATTAACTGAAAATATGGAAAGTATCTCCAAATTTAAAATTCCACGATGGTTGCATAGCAAGCGAAATGACGTTGTTCAATTTCACGGATTTTGTGACGCATCTCTTAAAGCTTACGCATGTGTTGTATATGCCAGAATTGTAACAAAAAATGAAGTATCGGTAGTACTAGTCACAGCTAAAACGAGATTAGTGCCGAATAGCAAAACAGTATCGCTTCCAAGGTTAGAACTATGTGCAGCGGAGCTATTATCGAGATTATTAACTAAAGTAGTCACTAGCTTAAGCGGCATAGATTACGAAATCTATGCTTGGAGCGACTCTCAGGTCACACTTAGCTGGATACAAGGCTATCCAGAACGTTGGAAGCCTTTTGTAGCGAATAGAGTAAAGAAAATTATTAGCGTAGCGTCACCTGACGTCTGGTATTACGTATCAACTAAGGAAAATCCTGCCGATTCAGCGAGTAGAGGACTATCGATTGTACAATTGGCGGAGAATACGTTATGGTGGCGAGGACCAGCCTGGTTATCGACAACCGAGTTTAAGCCAAAGCGAGAGCAAGGGGAGTATATGACGGAGGCAGAAATCAAAAGGCAAGTTATAACCATCCAAAACAGCAATCCTGAAAATAGCATAGTTGAAGATTTATTAAATCGTCATAGCTCATTCATAAAAGTAAATCGTATTATTGCATGGTTATTACGCGTACTTATACGAACAAGTAAACAAAGGCCGTCGTATCTCACATTACAAGAGCTAAGGAAAGCAAAATTAGTTATAATTAAATGCATCCAACGTAGTGAATTTGTATCCGATATCGAAAGATTGATGCATAATAAAATTAATTTAAGTAGCAAATTGTTAAATCTACAGCCATTTCTAGATGAAAACGGCATATTAAGAGTCGGGGGACGTCTTAAAAATGCCAACGTTAGCCCTGATATGAAACATCCAATAATAATTCCGTATAGCGGGAGATTAACAGAGCTTCTTATTCAGCAAGCACATGAGCACACCTTCCATGGAGGCGCTCGGCTTACCTTGTCGCTATTAAGAAACCAATACTGGATAATTCAGGGAAACAGAGCTACCAAAAAGCAACTTCGAAATTGCGTGACCTGCAGAAAACAAGAACCCAGAAAACTACAACAAATAATGGGAGACCTGCCTGATTGCAGATCTAACCCAGCTCCTCCATTTTATCATACTGGAATAGACTATACGGGGTTTATTCGTTTAAAATCGAACAAAGGGAGAGGTATTAAAACAACTAAAGGGTACATTGCCTTGTTCATTTGCATGGTTACAAAAGCGGTCCATATAGAACTGGTCTCCGATCTTAGCAGTTCGTCATTCATTGCAGCATTGCGTCGCATGTCGGCTCGACGTGGAACTCCAAAACATATCTATTCAGATATAGGTACTAATTTTGTAGGTGCTAATAATATTCTTCAGGAGGAACAGCAACACTTGGAGCGTATTTTTAGTGACATATTTTACAAATACATAGCGGAGATGAGCATAGAATGGCATTGGAACTGCCCTTCCTGGCCCAGTGCGGCAGGAATTTGGGAAAGAAATATTAGAAGTTTAAAGCAACATATGAAAAGAGTAATAGGGGAACAAATTTTAACGTTCGAAGAATACAGCACAATCTTGTCCCAAATTGAAGCGTGCCTTAACTCAAGACCACTGTGTGCCATATCTGAGGACATCGACGACATCGATTTTCTAACTCCAGCGCATTTTCTAACTACGCGTGCTGGTCTGACTGTCATAGAGACGGCACAAGATGCAAGGACAAGATGGTATTTAGTTAATAAAACTTTCCAAGATATATGGAAACGATGGAAGTCAGAGTATCTTAGCCAATTATCTATACGTAGCAAGTGGTTAAAAGCGCAGAAGAATATAGAGATAGGAGAAATGGTAACCATTCATGACGACAACTTACCCCCTGGAAAATAGCCCGTTGGTCGGGTTGCAGACATCCATCCAGGAAAAGATGGAGCTGTCCGAGTGGTGACTCTAAAAACGAAGAATGGTTACATAAAGCGTCCGATTATCAAGCTTTCTATACTACCTATAGCAGAAAAGGAAGCCAGTAAGCAAAATACAGAAAAATGCAAAGCTAGAAAGCTGTCTAAAGGCTGTCCCACAATCTATAGCATAGCTTTATCATTACTATTTTTTATGAGCCTTATATGCACTACTAAAGCATCTTATAAACTTACCGCGTTCGATAGCAATCAAACGTTGTATTTTGATCCTTTGGGACAGATGCATCTAATTCGTGATAATTGGAAAATCGTTACTTATTATAATATGTCTCCTTATTGGCAAGCAGACAAAGCTGTCAGACAATATTCCGAATATCTCGAACAAACATGTGAAAAAATTCAAGAGCAGAGTCATTGCAAAATTATCAACCTACAAATACGACACGAGTACAATGAACTACAATACTATAATCAGCTGTTGCTCAATCAGCACTTCGTAGTGCGCTCGCGAACTCGACGCGGGCTTATCAACGCTGTCGGCTCCTTAGCTAATTCATTGTTCGGAGTATTGGATCAGGAATTCGCGGAAAAATATAAGCGTGACATTGACCTCGTACGTAGGAATATAAATCATCTTAGTCAGCTATACAGGAATCAGACATCGGTCATAGAAGCGGAGTATAATATCTTAAAAAGAACAGAGGAGACGATTGAAAGGCAGCATAAGATAATTAATAAACATTTAAATTATTTAGACACCGTCTCCAACACATTGCAGAAGGAGATTGACATCATATCTATTCAGCTTGATTTCTCCTTGGCAGCGTTAGCGACTGCTAATATGATTCAAAATCTAAAGCGAATTCAGGATACCTTCCTTGACACGATGACTGAAATCTATCATGGTCAAATAAATCTGCATCTTTTAACGCCACAACAGCTCCGTGGGGAGCTACAGATTGTATCCAGTCAAATATCTAAGGAGTTAGCATTACCCGTTGATGACATTCAGTTTAATCTGTATAAGATCTACAAATTGTTAAAGGTTAAGGCAAGGATGACGGAGAAATATTTCATATTTGAAATCACGTTACCGTTAATTAGCAGAGATACGTTCCAGCTATACTATTTGATACCAGTGCCGATTCAAATTAATAATAGTATGCTCAGCGTTAAACCAGCTTCCGAGTATATCGCGATCAACTTGAGAAGAGATTCATACTTAACAGCCAGCGTCAGTGATCTTCAAGGTTGTGAATATGAAGCAGAAACCTACCTTTGTCGTCTTCGAGAACCTGTTCAGAGTTTACGTCCTGGTGAACAATTCTGTGAAAAAGAGGAGCTATCTACTTGCAGGTTTATAAAATCTAGCTGTGAAAACAAATGGGTTCCATTACACGACTTATCTACCTATTTGTATTTCTGCTGTAACTCATACTCTGTGAGAATCATATGCGACGACGACCTACAAACGAGCGAAGTCAGCAAGGCTGGACTTATTCAACTAACTAAGCAATGCATTGTAAAGGGTAATGACGTGACTCTTTATTCTCATCAGCAACTAGAGAACACACTCAATCTTAAGCCAAATATAATCGAAACAAAATTAAGCCCAATAAATCATTTGATCAGTAATCTTACGCTACCTATCCAAAATTTCCAAGACTATAAGGTCAACGAGGATATTACACCGATTAACGATTCGCTAAACCATCTCGGTGAACAAATAATATCTCTGAAAGCAGCAACCCAACAAACAGGGAACTTAACGACACATGACGTACATCAGTATGCGTTGTCGTATAGTCTATTAACAGCAGCTATCGCAGCGGTCCTGTGGTTTCTGAGAAGAAGGTGTCAGCGAAGCCGTGGTTCGTCCATCCAAGGGCGAAACGAGAACGTTCCAGCAAGTGTGAGTGTGTGCATAAATCGATCTGAGCAAGAGCAAGGCTCTAGTTCTAGTGCAAGTGCGCGAATTCAACCCCTGTCCGAGCAGGGGCCAAGTGTAAGTGACAGTGCGCGCGTATCTTATTTTTCTACAAAGTGGTCTAGTTTACGTTTAAAGAGGCGAGACATGTCAACGTCTCCCTTAGCCAAAAAGAAATCGGTGTTCTCCGTTGATGATTCACCCGTTTAAACAAATATCATAGATGTATTTTAGATATACTTAATTGTTTTATCATCTTGTCAATCATCTATCATCAAACTTTGTCCTAACTCTTTAGCGTTTAAGTCCACACTCACGTAACTCTTTATTTTATATAGCTTATCTCATCATCTCTTCTCTTCCGGTCGGGAGCATGTTCGAGGCAATAATTGCCATCGATCACGTTTTTGCTGACCCAGCGATACGATACGGCCGCACTAAGTGCGCCGCGAGCTCAGTGCATAACGGAAAGCGACCGGGTGCATTCATTTCCATCTTTTACTAGTTTTAGCAATAGCTTAGCATATCCTTTACTGTAAACTTAGCAATAAATCTTTAAAGTTACTAAAGTGGTTTTAAATTAGTAGCGTAACGAACCCCATTAGGTACCACGCAGGTCGCACCCCCTACATCCAACTTGCGGCAGATCATCCGGTCAATGGAGAACACAAAAGGGTCAAAATATTACTATCAAATACAGCTAAAATTGGAGCGTAGTTAGTTTTTATTTCACTTCAATACATGCCGTATTTCCGAAGTTATAACGACGAGAAGTTATTGCCCTTTTTTGAATTTCCGAGATTAGGCGCGCTCATTATGACGTCACAACGTAACACTGACTGCGACAAGACGCGGCGCGGCGTTCGGGTGCGAACGAGAGCACGACTGTTGAATGTGTAGTTGTGACGTATGCGGTCACCTGCGTTATACCAGGGGGTACCAATGGGAACAAAATATTTTTAATTACATTAAATAATCCCTAGATGGCAGTAATGGTATCAAATTCAAGATTACAAAAATAAAAATCTTATTTAGCCGTTTAAAGTCCGGTATTTAATTTCTAAAATAAAAACCATATTATAATCTGTAATATTAACGTATTAAACTCGTTGGTAATACAATTAATGTAGATTGCGTGAATAATTAGTTCTCGATACTATACGTTTATGATAATAGATGACGACGTAATAAGTTGAACAGTTTTCCACCAACATTGGTCTCTATGCCAATGGTACCTGTAAAAAAAAAAGAGATAGAACGTGTGTGCGCGAGCGGGTCGCTCGCGCACGTCACAGCAGCGATGCACGGTAGAATTGTAAAATTTAATTCGGTTATTTGTAAAAATATTGTGATATCGACGAGGATTGCGCCGCAAAAATCAAGCACATGATAAATTCATCACATTGTGTAACCGTGTATGTGGTCTGGTGTCTGATCGCGAGAAGAAGACATAGGATATACGATACCGCAGCTGAGTCTCAAGTTCGAATCCTAATTGTTTGGTTTTTGTTTTTGCATTTTAAAATCAATATTTTAATAACAATTATATTATAGAACCTTACTCGATTCGTGAAACGTCAATCTAGAATCACCTGAGAGCTGTCACAGTGAAATGACGTTTGATTCATATTATAGAACAGTGCTCAAGTGTCATTTCAGTAATCCTATATTTTTAAACCATATTCAGCTCAGATTCGCTACTTGATTCGAGATTTGCGAGCAGTTTTCGTAAGTTTAGTCGACACCACGCTCAAGCAGAGATTTTAGTTAACAAAAATAAAAGATGGCCTCCTTTATCTTTCTAAAATTGATATTTTTGAAGATAAATAGACTATTACTTACTTATCATTCACGTGTTTATCCCCGAATGGGTGGCAGAGTCATATTTACGCCCCTATTTCAGTGCCAGCACATTCTACCAAACAGCAGACCCGTACCAATCAATAACAATTACTTTACCAAGATATTAATTCAGTATTATATTAATACCGAAGACAGTGTGATCTTGTATTGTGTGGCAGTGTGGATCGTATTGCTTCATTCTTTTATTTTAACTACCACACTTTTAATAGAAATGTGATAATAAAATAATACCTATGATAATAATGAGATATGTGGATATTAAAAAATAATGTCATTATTATGGTTGTATTGTAGAGTCAATGTCGCTTACGAGTAGTGTAGCGATGTCAAACACATAACATTAAACACATTTTTTTTTGTTAAAGCAATACCAGCGTGGACATCCTTTTTAAGCCACAGCGTCCTTTCAGGATAGTACTGTAGCTTGTGCTGTACTGCACTATTGTGCCTATTATATTAATATCCCTATTGACTTCCAATACACTTTACCCCCTAAGAGAGTACTCCATATAATAAGAACATGATCATTCAATATGTAGGAGGAATAGGAATAGATAAAGGAGAGGTTTGAATAAATTTTCAAAGCGACTTGTAGATGCTGACTTTCATATAATTTTTATTAAAGTGAAAAACATGACTTGGTTTAGGATGGGGTTTGACCCGTAACCTATGTCTAACCAGGTCAATGTTCTATGCCACTGACGTATCATAACCATACCAAAATAAGTTGAAATTATTTACTATATTTTCATTGTCACTCGTTCAAGCCCCATCTTGAACCGAGTTATCTTTATCACTGTAATAACATTTATTTGAATGAGAGGTGTGTACACTACAACTTATAACAACCATCATCAATAGATAAAATATTTATTTTAATGATTTTTTATACTATATTAATTAAATATTCATATTAAACAATACAATTATATTTTATTTTATTTAATTTAAATAAAGAACCTAAAAATAATTAATCATTATTATTATTATTTCTTAAGATAATGATTTGATGACAGATTCTTTGGTACTTTCTTGGGGTGAATATTGTGCACGACAGGCTCGGCAAGGTTTTGGACGCTTGTGTCACAGTCGACAATCTCATTAATAACAAAAGGACAAGAGTTTCAACTTCTGTTCTCTGGGATACTATTATTTCCACAGTATCTGTTTCAGCTTACAATATCACTGTAACAAAAAAAAATCTTCAGGTATCTTACTGGCTCGGTGGTGTAAGTGATAGTGTATGTGACTGCTACTTATGTGAAGGTCCCATATTGGAATAAATATTTGTGAGATCCCCAAATGTTTGTTTAGAAGTTTGGGTGTTTGCTCTATAACAATGTATATATTTAGATATACATAAGTATGTTTATCAGGTGAGTAGTTCCCATAACCCAAGCTTAAAGGGTTAGATGGCGCTGTGTGAAAAGTGTCCTACAATGTTTATTTATAAACTCATTACCTACATACAACTTTGATTCACGGTGTTTCTGTTCTACATGTGACTTTAAGCTCTATCTTTCTATCCTCTCAAGGTTGTTTATGACAGAGCCCCGAACCCTATGCAACCAATGTTACAAAGTGTACAAAACTCTATAATATTTTCAACAAATTATAGGTAATTACCCGGTATGTGTCAATAGTCTCTGGTATTTAAATTCAGTGCATATGTTAAATTAGATATCTGGATCCATATCGGCATCAGGACAAAGACCTCCACAGACAGTGGCTATATGGTACTGCCTTTCACGCGTAAGTGCATCACACTGTCTTGCTCTGAAATTTTACCACAAAGCGGCTCAACTGCTCTCCGGATGCCTAGAACAAAAATAGAATGAATCTTATTAAACAGTTATCATGAATTACTAGATGGTGTATATCTGCACAAATATATAAGACCATAAACCTCCAACACTTACTGTTTCGATAGTTTTTGTAGTAAATATACTTTTCTGAAATATTGGCCCAAGACGTTGTATGGCATCGTTTTTTATTTTGTATACCTAATATTCTTGAAAGATTTCAATATTTCTAGTAATAGATTCCTTTGGACGATCGTAAAATTCTTCTTTTTTCAGATATGTACAGAATTAGAAGAATTTCAATTAATTTACAATGTAAACATAACACTGGCACCATAATATCAAATGTCAGTCAAGCAAAGTTTATTAAACTCGCGATCCATTTAACGCAGAGAAAAGGTTCATTTTATGAGTCCGGGACTTCCTCTACAGCAGTTTTTTGTTTAGTATTTTGAAGTAAGGATACTTTAAAGCAATCACAGAGGTGATTAAATCATTTCAATGAAAAAAGTAAATAAAAAATAAGCTTTTGAAACATAAATATCAAAAAGTAAGCTGCGTGGAATGAAAACAAAATATGTAAGGAATAAAAATGTAATAGAAAACAGACTGTTTTTAGGCTTGCAACATTCCAATGCGTATTCTGGCGATTGGAGATTTGGATATTTACTCAAGGTTACTTTTCACCGATCTGAGCATGGGGATAGTTCTATAATAAACCACATGCTTATGTCTAGATTTAGCACTCAAGTGTCAATCTGCTAAATTCCGTTTATGTGTGACTTGAGTTAGTTTCTGTAATACGACCCTAGAATCAAAGCGAGAAGGCGTGTGAAGCACACTATTTATCTCACACCTTTCGCCTTGAATCTGGCAAATTCTCTGTCAGTCTACCATTAAAAGATACGCCGGACTGTCTCGGTGAATCTTATTCACTAGCCAAAAAACGATTATTGAATTTAGAGAAACGATTTCGTAAACAACCTCAAATTAAATCTCAATATGTAGATTTTATGCGTGAGTACGCAGATTTGGGTCACCTTTCAGAAGCCATTTTACCTATAAATGAACCATCATATTATCTCTGTCATCATGCTGTATTTAAGGATAATAGTGAGTCCACAAAGATTAGAGTTGTATTTGATGGCTCTGCTCCATCTTCCTCGGGTCTATCTGTTAATGATATCCTACTAGTTGGGCCCAATATCCAGGATTCTCTTTTTTCGATCCTGATTAGAGCTCGGCAACATAAATATCTCCTCACTGGTGACGTAGAGAAAATGTACCGTCAGATCCAGGTCCATGAGGAGGATCGAAGGCTGCAGCTTCTACTATGGAGAGAAAACGAGTCATTGCCCATCAAAACGTATCAATTGAATACTGTGACTTACGGTATGGCAAGTCCCAGTTATTTGAGTACGCGTTGTCTTTGGCAGATGGGCGAAGAGACTAGTGATCCTACTATAAAAGGTATAATCCAGCATGATTTTCTAGTTGACGATCTTATCACTGGTTCTGAAAGTGAAGACTCCTTGCGCTATATCCAACAAGCAGTCACAGATGCACTGAAGCAAGGATGCTTCAATCTACGTAAGTTCAAAACGAACTTACCATCATTGTTCAGCTCATCAGATTTCGCTGACGACAATCTTCTAGTTAGTGAGTCTACCACTACGTTGGGAATGGGCTGGAATCCTAAAAATGATGCATTACATTTTCCTATTAAAATTCCATTATTGTCTAATGCCGAAAGATTAACTAAAAGAACATTACTTTCTTCTTTATTTAAGATTTTCGACCCGATAAGTCTGATTAGCCCGATAGTAATAAAAATGAAGGTTTTATTACAACAATTATGGCTCAAAAACTTGAATTGGGATTCTCCGGTTCCCATTGAAATTCAACGGGATTGGGAGAAATTCACCACAGTTTTGCAATCTATTTTGAGAATGGAAATTCCACGAGGAGTTCTTTGTGATGATCCTGTATCCACTGAACTACATTCGTTTAGTGACGCTTCTCAACAAGCATACGGAGCTTGTGTCTATTTGCGTTCCGTGTGCGCCACTAATATAGTGACAGTAAAATTACTTTGTTCAAAATCTAAAGTTGCTCCTATTAAGAGTACAACAATTCCCCGATTAGAATTATGTGCTGCTTTACTAGCAGCAAGGCTATGTAAAGCAGTCACTGATTCACTACGGTGCAAAATTCAGTATCAAGTTCACTGGTGTGATTCTTCTGTTGTGCTAGGATGGCTTCACGCTAGTTCACAAAATTTAAAAATATTTGTAGCAAATAGGGTTGTCGAGATATCTGAGTTAACAGATTTGTCATCATGGCGCTATATCCCCACCTCTGTTAACCCTGCTGACCTCATATCTAGAGGAATAAGTCCCGACCAGATTGGCCAAAACAAGTTATGGCGGTCAGGTCCTCCATTTCTTCTGGAGCCTGAAGATACTTGGCCTGTTTTAAATAAGCTTATTAATACTATGAATTTACCAGAAATCAAAGTTATTAATGCTAGTAGTAATTCTTACAATAATATATTGCATGTCGAACCTATAATAATATTTGAAAAATATTCTAACTTTGTTAGATTAAAACGTTCTTTTGCTTACGTTTTAAGATTCATCAATAATTTAAAAAATAAAAATAATAAATGTTATGGAATTTTTACCGTCAAAGAGTTAAATAATTCATTTTTACAATTGTGTCGCTTTTCACAACGATTGTCCTTTTCAAATGAATATAATTTATTACTTAATCAAAAACCGTTAAGTCCTAAATCAAATATTTTATCATTGAGTCCCTTCTTAGATGACCAGAAAGTCATTCGAGTGGGTGGCAGACTCGGCTTGTCGGACGTAAACTACGATCAAAAACACCCGATTTTACTGCATGCTTCTCATCATTTTACAAAACTAATATTCGAATATGAACACAAACGTGGATTGCATTCTGGTCCACAACTACTACTTGCTATGGTTAGGGAATATGTTTGGCCGGTAAACGGTAGACATTTAGCACGACGCACCTTTCGTAACTGTTGTAGATGCAGGCGTCTACAGGCAAAGACAATTACTCCTTTAATGGGTCATTTACCATCACAACGTGTCACGCCAAGCTTCCCATTTCAAAGCGTGGGATTGGACTTTGCGGGTCCCTTTCTAATTTTGAACAAAGGGGGGCGTGGTGCTACCTTAAGTAAATGCTACCTTTGCATTTTCATATGTTTACGATACAAAATTTCACACTTAGAAGCAGTAAGCGATCTGTCTAAAGACGCTTTTGTTATGACTTTTCGTAGATTTGTGTCACGAAGGGGTAGGCCAACGGAAGTATTTTGCGACAACGGGCGCAATTTCGTTGCAGGAGCAAAGGAAATAAATGATTATTTCAAAGTTCAGTGTAATGATCTATCTGAGTTTGCTTGTTCCAAGGGGATAAAGTTAAATTTTTCACCAACTTACGCGCCTCATTTTAACGGAATTTCCGAGGCCGGTGTATGCTCAGCAAAAGGCCATATAAAACGGGTTATGGGTAATTCCCATTTAACTTTCGAAGAGATTTCTACCCTTTTTGCACAAGTAGAGGCTATTTTAAATAGCAGACCTCTCTATCCTCTATCTACCTCTCCTGACGATTTCCACTGCCTTACTCCTGGGCATTTTTTCATTGGTCGAGCGCTGACCTCGCTACCATCACCTGCTTTACAAAAATGCAACTATAATAACTTGCAACGATATGAAAGAATGCAACAAATACTACAAGGCTTTTGGCGTCGCTGGCAGCGCCAATATTTGGCTGAGCTACAACACCGTCGTAAGTGGAAGACAAACAAAGCTACCTGTAAAGTTGGAGATATGGTCTTACTCCAGGAAGATGACGTTCCACCACTATGTTGGAGACTTGGGCGCATTGCAAAACTATTTCCCGGACCAGACGGAATAGCACGTGTTGCCGACGTCAAAACAATTCGTGGAACTGTACGTCGACCTTTAGTTCGCGTCTGTCCTCTACCAACCGAAGAAGAACTCATGGAGAGTTGAAACCTTCAGGTTTCAACGCGGGGAGGATGTTAACGCCTGCGTTATGTGTTTAGTGTTTTAGACTAAACACTTTTATTTGCGAAATTTGAATAGAAGCGCTCGTGGCCCCGCGGTCTCAGTGTTCTGTAAACGATCACTGAGTTACGCAACTTTCACTATGGCTGGTCCTCGGATGGGTGACCACTTTGTGGCATTTACATTTGCGAGCGTTTCCGTGCTTCGGAAGGCACGTTAAGCCGTTGGTCCCGGTTGCCAGTAAAATGGCAGTCGTTAAGCCTGGTTGAATTCCTTATGGGTGGCTTGAAAAAATTCAACAGCAGGTACCCACAACCTGCGTCTGTACATTTCAACACGGCAATGGGCTCACCACCTATTACGTGGTACAGGAATCCACACGGTGAAAAGTGGGCATATAATATGCCTCTGCCACCCCTTCGGGGATAAGGCGTGATGGATATTTATTTATTTATTTTACTTTTATTTGCTATTATGAAATTACCAGGAACTTCATCGTTGTCTATGTACCGACAATATTTTTGTCACTTCACCTCCTACTTTTCTAACGATCGTCACGAAGCATACAATTTTGTACAATATACTGTTGTAACTAAAATATCATTAAAATAAGTTGAAATTACTATTTTGGGAGTTTCCTTTGAAGAAGATCGAAGCCCCAACACACTGTAACAAAAAACAATCTTCAGGTATGCATATATTACTGGCTCGGTGGTGTAGGTGATAGTGTATGTGACTGCTACTCATGTGAAGGTCCCAGATCGGAATAAATATTTGTGAGATCCCCAAATGTTTGTTTAGAAGTTTGGGTGTTTGCTCTATAACAATGTATATATTTAGATATACATAAGTATGTTTATCAGGTGAGTAGTTCCCATAACCCAAGCTTAAAGGGTTAGATGGCGCTGTGTGAAAACTGTCCTACAATGTTTATTTATAAACTCATTACCTACATACAACTTTGATTCACGGTGTTAAAGTTTCTGTTCTACATGTGACTTTAAGCTCTATCTTTCTATCCTCTCAAGGTTGTTAAGGGCTTATGTGTACAAAACTCTATAATATTTTCAACAAATAATAGGTAATTACCCGGTATGTGTCAATAGTCTCTGGTATTTAAATTCAGTGCATATGTTAAATTAGATATCTGGATCCATATCGGCATCAGGACAAAGACCTCCACAGACAGTAGCTATATGGTACTGCCTTTCACACGTAAGTGCATCACGCTGTCTTGCTCTGAAATTTTACCACTAAGCGGCTCAACTGCTCTCCGGATGCCTAGAACAAAAATAGAATGAATCTTATTAAACAGTTATCATGAATTACTAGATGGTGTATATCTGCACAAATATATAAGACCATAAACCTCCAACACTTACCGTTTCTTTAGTTTTTGTAGTAAATATACTTTTCTGAAATATTGGCCCAAGACGTTGTATGGCATCGTTTTTTATTTTGTATACCTAATATTCTTGAAAGATTTTAATATTTCTAGGAATAGATTCCTTTGGACGATCGTAAAATTCTTCTTTTTTCAGATATGTACAGAATTAGAAGAATTTCAATTAATTTACAATGTAAACATAACACTGGCACGATAATATCAAATGTCAGTCAAGCAAAGTTTATTAAACTCGCGATCCATTTAACGCAGAGAAAAGGTTCATTTTATGAGTCCGGGACTTCCTCTACAGCAGTTTTTTGTTTAGTATTTTGAAGTAAGGATACTTTAAAGCAATCACAGAGGTGATTAAAACATTTCAATTAAAAAAGTAAATAAAAAATAAGCTTTTGAAACATAAATATCAAATAGTTAAGCTGCGTGGAATGAAAACAAAATATGTAAGGAATAAAAATGTAATAGAAAGAGACTGTTTTTAGGCTTGCAACATTCCAATGCGTATTCTGGCGATTGGAGATTTGGATATTTACTCAAGGTTACTTTTCACCGATCTGAGCATGGGGATAGTTCTATAATAAACCACATGCTTATGTCTAGATTTAGCACTCAAGTGTCAATCTGCTAAATTCCGTTTATGTGTGACTTGAGTTAGTTTCTGTAATACGACCCTAAGACCCCTTTTGAAGAACCCCGTACTGTAGATGTTTGGGAAAACCGGAAGCTCATTCCACAATCAAAGCGTAGGCGGATGAAACTTCATATCGGACCTAACTATTATGTTTGCAATGAAACGAACGAGTATCGGACAATGACTGATTTATTTATAAAGAAGTTATATCTACCCACATTGATGTTGACCCATAATACTACATATCTACATTATTTTGCTAGCTAACATTCTCTGTGATTGTACATATAGTTATAACTGTTTCAACAATGTTTAATCGTTAAGTATTTACTAGTACTTATAATCTATTGGCGATACAATAATAAAAATGGCGAACAATGGTTAATCTTTAAGTATTGTTACGTTCGTAGGGTGGGTACTAATAGGAGTTGCACTAATACCACAAATTATAAAACTAACACTTTAATAACTCTAAATAAAAACAATAAAACCACTACTAAAAATCGCTACTGAACACACTAAACTCTTCACTTAGATAATTGGACTGTAACAGTATCGCACTATTTAGCTTCGATCATTTCGATTCGCACTGTTCGCTTGCTCAAAGGAGACTGTCCTGTAGCCGCGAGCTCGGCCCTTTATATACGCCTAGTATTGTTCTGGAATATTCGGGAGAATTCGTTCGGTACCTACAATCGGGTACATCTCTAAAATGTTCCACACGATACTAGTTGCTCCTTCGGTATGTACCGGAAGGTTCTCGACCTATTGCTGTCCTTGTCACACTTTCATGAAATTACGCTATATACTGAAGTAGGCTTCAAAGGCCCATAAGGGGTCCTGAAAACGCCTGAAAAGGGGTTTTCAGGTTATGATGTCATGTGATAGGGGGTGACCTGAAATAAACTGAAAACATGTTTCATGCGCCTGAAAACAACGGCAACTGGGGTGAAATTCGGATAATTTGGTATGTGATAGAGCCTCCTCGGAAACGGCCTGAAACCGCTTTTCAGCCTGCTGAAAACATTCCCAAGGCCCAGAAAATTACGTTTAAAGTTGTTCACTAGTCCGCCGGCGCGGCGTAACAGTATTTACTAGTACTTATAATCTATTGGCATATTAGAATATTTTTTATTGTATTCAAAAATATCAGATCCTACTTTTATCCAGGGTAGCTGAGGAATTTCTATTGGGATCATTGGTTCCTTAGCCGGCGCGTTTGAACACTCCTGACAGATCTTACATCGCTTTACATATAATTCAATATCACGTGACATATGCGGCCAAAACATAACTTGTCTCGCTCACCACGCACCTATCTATACCTAGGTGGCCTTCTTGTACAATGCTTAGTAATAGGCTACGTAATTTTTTTTGGTATTATGACTAAGTTATTTCTAAATATGACATTATCCACAGTAAATAATTCATCTTTAAAGGGCCAATAATCTCTAACCTCACTACTTACATCATACCTATTACATGGCCATCCTGAAATTATATAATTCAAAAGTATCTTTAACTGAACATCTTGTTTAGTTTCTTTTTTAACCAAATTTAACTTATTGTTTGACATCGGAATATTATTAACAACCATTTGTACTTGATACAAGACATTAGCGCTCACCTCCTCATTATACAATTCCGGCAAAGGAGTGCGGCTTAACATATCAGGGATTTTAAGATACTTGCCTGGGACATAATTAACTATTAAGTCATAGCCTTGTAACCGCAACATCATGTGCTGCAACCGCGCTGGGACGGAAATAAGTGGTCTCTAACGGTTTGTGGTCGGAATCCACAACAACTCCGCTCTGGCCGTAAATATATTGATGAAACCGCTCACAACCGAACACAATTGCTAGCAGATCTTTATTAATCTGAGCGTATCGACTCTGAGCATCGGTGAGCGTGCGCGAGGCATACTCTACGGGACGGCCGTCCTGCAACAGCACTGCACCCACGGCGACGGACTACGCATCTACGGCGAGGCGCACGGCCCGCGCGGTGTCGTACAATGCCAGCACGCCCGCACCCGTTACACAGTCTTTCAACCTATTGAACGCCGCATACTCACTCGCTTCCCAACGCCACTCGTTATCCTTTTTGAGCAATCTAGTTAAAGGAATAGCTATTTCTGAATCATTTGGAATACATTTTGATAAGTAATTTACAGCCCCTAAGAACCTCTCTAAGGGTCGTATTACAGAAACTAACTCAAGTCACACATAAACGGAATTTAGCAGATTGACACTTGAGTGCTAAATCTAGACATAAGCATGTGGTTTATTATAGAACTATCCCCATGCTCAGATCGGCGAAAAGCAACCTTGAGTAAATATCCAAATCTCCAATCGCCAGAATACGCATTGGAATGTTGCAAGCCTAAAAACAGTCTGTTTTCTATTACATTTTTATTCCTTACATATTTTGTTTTCATTCCACGCAGCTTACTTTTTGATATTTATGTTTCAAAAGCTTATTTTTGATTTAGTTTTTTCATTGAAATGGTTTAATAACCTCTGTGATTGCTTTAAAGTATCCTTACTTCAAAATACTAAACAAAAAACTGCTGTAGAGGAAGTCCCGGACTCATAAAATGAACCTTTTCTCTGCGTTAAATGGATCGCGAGTTTAATAAACTTTGCTTGACTGACATTTGATATTATGGTGCCAGTGTTATGTTTACATTGTAAATTAATTGAAATTCTTCTAATTCTGTACATATCTGAAAAAAGAAGTATTTTACGATCGTCCAAAGGAATCTATTACTAGAAATATTGAAATCTTTCAAGAATATTAGGTATACAAAATACAAAACGATGCCATACAACGTCTTGGGCCAATATTTCAGAAAAGTATATTTACTACAAAAACTATCGAAACAGTAAGTGTTGGATGTTTATGGTCTTATATATTTGTGCAGATATACACCATCTAGTAATTCATGAGAACTGTTTAATAAGATTCATTCTATTTTTGTTCTAGGCATCCGGAGAGCAGTTTCAGATCAGCAGAGCAGCAAGACAGCGTGATGAACTTACGTGTGAAAGGCAGTACCATATAGCCACTGTCTGTGGAGGTCTTTATCCTGATGCCGATATGGATCCAGATATCTAATGTAACATATGCACTGAATTTAAATAATAGAGACTATTGACACATACCGGGTAATTACCTATTATTTGTTGAAAATATTATAGAGTTTTGTACACTTTGTAACATTGGTTGCATAGGGTTCGGGGCTCTGTCATAAACAACCTTGAGAGGATAGAAAGATAGAGCTTAAAGTTACATGTAGAACAGAAGCTTTAACACCGTGAATCAAAGTTGTATGTAGGTAATGAGTTTATAAATAAACATTGTAGGACACTTTTCACACAGCGCCATCTAACCCTTTAAGCTTGGGTTATGGGAACTACTCACCTGATAAACATACTTATGTATATATAAATATATACATTGTTATAGAGCAAACACCCAAACTTCTAAACAAACATTTGGGGATCTCACAAATATTTATTCCAATCTGGGACCCTTACATGAGTAGCAGTCACATACACTATCACCTACACCACCGAGCCAGTAAGATACCTAAAGATTTTTTTTTGTTACAGCAATATTATAAGCTGAAACAGATACTGTGGAAATAATAGTATCTCAGAGAACAGAAGTTGAAACTCTTGTCCTTTTGTTATTAATGAGATAGTCGACTGTGACACAAGCGTCCAAAAACTTGCCGAGCCTGTCGTGCACAATATTCACCACAAGAAAGTACCAAAGAATCTGTCATCAAATCATTATCTTAAGAAATAATAATAATAATGATTAATTATTTTTAGGTTCTTTATTTAAATAAAATAAAATATAATTGTATTCTTTAATATGAATATTTAATTAATATAGTATAAAAAAATCATTAAAATAAATATTTTATCTATTGATGATGGTTGTTATAAGTTGTAGTGTACACACCTCTCATTCAAATAAATGTTATTACAGTGATAAAGATAACTCGGTTCAAGATGGGGCTTGAACGAGTGACAATGAAAATATAGTAAATAATTTCAACTTATTTTGGTATGGTTATGATACCTCAGTGGCATAGAACATTGCTCTGGTTAGACATAGGTTACGGGTCAAACCCCATCCTAAACCAAGTCATGTTTTTCACTTTAATAAAAATTATATGAAAGTCAGCATCTACAAATCGCTTTGAAAATTTATCCAAACCTCTCCTTTATCTATTCCTATTCCTCCTACATATTGAATGATCATGTTCTTATTATATGGAGTACTCTCTTAGGGGGTAAAGTGTATTGGAAGTCAATAGGGATATTAATATAATAGGCACAATAGTGCAGTACAGCACAAGCTACAGTACTATCCTGAAAGGACGCTGTGGCTTAAAAAGGATGTCCACGCTGGTATTGCTTTAACAAAAAAAAATGTGTTTAATGTTATGTGTTTGACATCGCTACACTACTCGTAAGCGACATTGACTCTACAATACAACCATAATAATGACATTATTTTTTAATATCCACATATCTCATTATTATCATAGGTATTATTTTATTATCACATTTCTATTAAAAGTGTGGTAGTTGAAATAAAAGAATGAAGCAATACGATCCACACTGCCACACAATACAAGATCACACTGTCTTCGGTATTAATATAATACTGAATTAATATCTTTGTAAAGTAATTGTTATTGATTGGTACGGGTCTGCTGTTTGGTAGAATGTGCTGGCACTGAAATAGGGGCGTAAATATGGCTCTGCCACCCTTTCGGGGATAAACACGTGAATGATAAGTAAGTAATAGTCTATTTATCTTCAAAAATATCAATTTTAGAAAGATAAAGGAGGCCATCTTTTATTTTTGTTAACTAAAATCTCTGCTTGATCGTGGTGTCGACTAAACTTACGAAAACTGCTCGCAAATCTCGAATCAAGTAGCGAATCTGAGCTGAATATGGTTTAAAAATAAAGGATTACTGAAATGACACTTGAGCACTGTTCTATAATATGAATCAAACGTCATTTCACTGTGACAGCTCTCAGGTGATTCTAGATTGACGTTTCACAAATCGAGTAAGGTTCTATAATAAAAGCTCAGCTTAAAACTAGTTCTAAGTAATACTTGAGGCTTGAGTAAGGTTCTATAATACGACCCTAAGTCTTTTCTATCAGACGGAATTGACATCTCCTTAATAGCCTTTATTTTATTATAATCCGGGCTCATAGCTTTTTTATTAAATACATGCCCTAAATACGTCACTTCTTCAACACAGAATAAACATTTTACTTTGTTGAATTTTAAGTTGATTTCTGTCGCTCTCTCGAGTAATCGCTTCAGTCTCTGGTCGTGAATTTCTTTGGTTGCCCCCACACAATAATATCATCGATGTAACTTTGAACCCCTTCCAGGTCCTCCAGAAGTTGACGTATTTTGCTATGAAACACTTCTGAGGAACAGTTTACCCCAAAAGGAAGTCTTAAAAATTGGTACCTGCCAAATGGAGTAGTGAATGTCCACAAATCTGCACTCTCCTCATCCAACTGTATGGCCCAAAAGCCAGAGTTGGCATCCAAAACAGAAAAGTACCGAGCACCGCGTAAACAAGCCGCTAGTTCGGCCACAGTGGGCAGCTGGAAGTGTGCTCGCTGTACCGCTCGATTCAACTCCCGAGGGTCTAGACATACACGAATGCCATTATTTCTTTGCGACTAGTACAAGTGGATGTACCCACAGCGTAGGGTGACTAACCTTTCTGATGACACCCATTCGTTCCATTCCCTGTAGTTCACGTTTTAATTTATCGCGTAACCCGTTTGGAACTTTCCTGGGGGCACAGACGACAGGTGGAACCGATTTATCGACTACAATGTCATATTTACCCGGTAAACATCCTAAACCTTTAAATACATCTTCATATTTAGACATCGATAAGATCGATCTAAGACGTTTCTCCTTAGATTATATAAACACCCAGATTACTAAAGCGCGCAACGAAAATGCTGCCATAAAAATAGGCACTACTTCGTGTAAGTCAGTCAATCCGCCCGCCAGTGACCGTATTGCGTCATCGCGAGTGCACATCTTCCGAGCTGCGAGACAATATTTCGAAAATGCCTTCTTGTGCGGTGCAAATTTGTAAAACCTTTGATAAAAAAAAAGATATAAAGGTAAGTATTTAATTTCACCATATATTTCTATAATAAACACTTTAAAACAATAATTATGTCGGTGACTACTACTTGTACACAGTGTTGCAAGAAAGCGAAATCTATTTACCCGTGTTTTCTTAAAAGTATTAGTAACTTCAAGTATTAATTATTAATTATTAATTATTTATAAAGGAAGCGCTCGTGGCCCCGCGGTCTCAGTGTTCGGTAAACGATCACAGAGGTACGCAACTTTCACTATGGCTGGTCGTCGGATGGGTGACCACTTTGTGGCATTTACATTTGCGAGCGTTTCCGTGCTTCGGAAGGCACGTTAAGCCGTTGGTCCCGGTTGCCAGTAAAATGGCAGTCGTTAAGCCTGGTTGAAGGCCTTATTAGGTTAGGTAGCCACAACCTGCGTCTGTCTATTTCAACACGGCAATGGGCTCACCACCTATTACGTGGGACAGGAATCCACACGGTGAAAAGTGGGCATATAATATGCCTCTGCCACCCCTTCGGGGATAAGGCGTGATGGATATTTATTTATTTATTTTAACTTCAAGTATTTGCTAATGATGTATTGACTGTTAGTTTATTTATTTTTTAGATTACTTTATATGCGTAATTTAGGTTTATTTATTATTAAGTGGGTAGGTAAAACAGGCCATGAGCCATCGATGTTATAAAAGCGGCGTAACACTTAGAAGACGCTCCTTCTGGCAGCGATATTAAAAGAATGTAAACAAGTCTCAAGTTATTTTTTAAATATAAGATACTACGTGATGCCTGCAGCTCCACCCGCATGAAATTTGGTCATTACACAAAAAGTGCTTCCTATGAGAATAAAATGATTTTTTCGGAATTAGAAGTACTATGTACGAGTATGTCAATCCAGTCAATGTTTTAGCCATATGCCGTTTTTTTATTTAAATCGGTTAACGCGTGCTTGAGTAACAAACATCTTCATAAACTTTAATATTATATATCAGTAGAAATAAAAAACGCCTACGGCTCCGCTCTTGAGAAATCCAGTTGTTTTCTGGAATAATGTTGATCAGTTTATTATATCACTGCGAGAACATTATTTTCATAGCGATGATATTGTCAGATTTTTTTTACATAGTACCATCTAGCCCATAGTTAGCTAATATAAGCTTGTGGTAACTACTATAGACATACTTAAATCTTTCTAAATATTTACATATTATACATAGAAAACACTCCAACATCGAAGAAAACATTTGTAAATCACACAAATATTTGTTCCGACCAGGGAATCGAACCCGGGACCTCAGCGCGGCGAGTAACTGCCGGAAACAAAGTTAACGGTGCTTTGTCCCAATTAGTAAACCGACAAAGGATCGTAAAAGAAGCACGACTCGCGATTCATACGCAGTGCTAGTGCCAACGTTGCTTTACGGCAGCGACACCTGGGTATGTCAGAAGATGCATAAAAGTAAGCTGAATGCTGTGGCGATGCGATCACTTCGAAAATTGTGCGGCGTAACCTTGGCCGACCGAAAATGTAACGAAGTGTCCGTGGTACCCCGGCAATATTCATATGAGGCCCCGTATTTCGGGCGAGCATTTTGCAGTGAATTCTCGCCTATCCTGCGTCTCGCTAGTAGCGATACGGAACAACATGGTGGTGTAGTGTAATAATCTGCTTTTCACGACAAAAACCTTCTTTCACCCACAAAGCCACTCTGCTGCTCCCTGCAGCAGGTTAGTAATGCGTTCCATCAAGTTCGAAATAGAAACTACTAAAATTTCAACCTCTACATAAGCTAGGAGTTCAAACGAAAATGAATTATAACAGAATTATATTAGAAATACTTATTTAAAATAAAATCAAGACAAATATGAAAGACGTCAAATTTTTATTCTTTTTATCTTCTAATCCCAAAATTTAATTACTTTCAAGCTCAGACGCACCGTTTAAGAGATATGGCCAAAAATGTGTAAAAGTTGGTTTGGTAATATATATCTATCTTCACGCTGTATCCCTGACGGGGTAGTCAGAGAGGACAGATCGCCAGGCTTCGCGATCCATGCATACTTCTTTCGCTTCTTCGAGATTCATCAATCGCTTCATACACGCACGTCTATATACATGTGTATATATATATATATAGATATATATTAAATATATATATATATATATAAAGGGCTCTTGCGTTTTTGGTAGCATTTTATATATATATTTATTATATATAAAATGCTACCAAAAACGCAAGAGCCCTTTACCAATACTAAATGAGTCGAAATCGCGAAATATTCACATGTCTAGATAAACCTACGTAACCGCCTAAAGTTATGCTAAGTTTCAACTTCATATAAATTCAATCAAAAATGGCTCAAGTCTCGTTTTAATTTTTTCCCAAGTCCTAGCTCCTTATAATTGTAATATAATATATATAACTATACCTACCTACTTTCCCAACTTTCTTCCTCGGCTAATCCCAAAATATGGCACGAGCTACCTTATAAGTTTATTAGTCCCGCAGATCCCCGAAAGCAATGGCATATTATACGCCTACATTTCCCTATGTGCATTTTGTCCCAAGTAACAGTTGGTGAGCCCATTGCCTTATTGAAATCTAAAAAAACGTACAGTTTGGCAGTTATCACACTTGTAAATCTGAAGCCACAACGACAAAGCGTGTAAGGATATAATCCCATCAAATTTCAAGTACATCAATATTTATTAGTTTTTAGGCTATTGACAATTTTTAAATCAACCGCATAATAGTTGCTTTGCATCAAAACTTCATATACGCATCTCTTTAGCAACCGCTCTCGGCAGTCACCTAGTTGCTTTGAAAACAAATTTAGTTATTAAAAAATTTGAAGTTCATGATGGTTAGAAAAAAAAAATCTTCATTTTGCATAGACCATTTTAACGGCGCTTACAAAATGTCATACACTATTTAAAATATTTAAAGCGACCACCATATAATACCAATTTCACGCATTTATAGGACTATCGATACGAAAGTAGCTGTCAAATTTAAATCATAATGGATATCGCATCTATGACGTCATTTTAGTTGCCCTCTGAACTTGATAGTACTAAAATTTAATTTAGACAGCTGAATGGCGCAAATCGCAATTAATCTGATATACATTTTAGTTACATAATACTACTGCTGAAATTCATTTCATAGTGCTAATTTATGGTAAAAGCTTTGACCTATGTCCTTTGACCTGTGTCTTTTGACATGACATAGGTCAAAGGACAGATTTCAAATGACATAGGTCAACGGCATAGGTCAAATGACATAGGTCAATCACATGGGCTGAATTACATAAATCAAAGGACAAAGTCAAAGGACATAATTCAAAGGACATAGGTCAAAGAACATAGGTCAAAGGACATAGGTCAAAGGAGGTAAGTCAAAGTATATAGGTAAAAGGACGTAGGTCAAAGGACATAGGTCAAGGGACATTAGTCAAAGGACAGGTCAAAGGACATTAGTCAAAGGACACAGGTCAAAGGACAACAGACATAGGTCAAATGACATAGGTCAAGGGACATAGGTCAAAGGACATTGGTCAAATGACATAGGTCAACGGACATGGGTCAAAGGACATAGGTCAAAGGACATAGGTCAAATGACATAGGTCAACGGACATGGGTCAAAGGACATGGGTCAAAGGACATAGGTCAAAGGACATAGGTCAACGGACATGGGTCAAAGGACATAGGTCAAAGGACATAGGTCAAATGACATAGGTCAACGGACATGGGTCAAAGGACATGGGTCAAAGGACATAGGTCAAAGGACATAGGTCAAATGACATAGGTCAACGGACATTAGTCAAAGGACACAGGTCAAAGGACATTAGTCAAAGGACACAGGTCAAAGGACATAGGTCAAGAGACATTAGGACACAGGTCATAGGTCAAAGGACATAGGTCAAAGGACATAGGTCAAAGGAGGTAAGTCAAAGTATATAGGTCAAAGGACATAGATCAAATGACATAGGTCAAGGGACATAGGTCAAAGGACATTGGTCAAATGACAAAGGTCAACGGATATGGGTCAAAGGACATAGGTCAAAGGACATAGGTCAAAGGACATAGGTCAAAGGACATAGGTCAAAGGACGTAGGTCAAAGGCCATAGGTCAAAGGACATAAGTCAAGGGACATTAGTCATAGGACACAGGTCAAAGGACAACGGACATAGGTCAAAGGACATAGGTCAAAGGACAAAGGTTAAAAATTTACCAGTACCTTTAGACCAATAGGTCAAAGGACATAGGTCAAAGGACATAGGTCAAAGAACATAGGTCAAAGAATATAGGTCAAACGACAGGTCAAAGGACATATTTCAAATGACATAGGTCAAAAGACATAGGTCGAAGCACACTTGGCACACTTGGCACTAGCACTGCGTTATGAATCGCCATTCGTGCTTCTTTTACGATGCTTTGTCGCTTTACTAACTGGGACAAAGCACCGTTAACTTTGTTTCCGGCAGCTACTCGCCGTTCTACATCCGAATCACATCTTCCATCCGCGCTAAACATACTTCCTAAATACACAATTTCATTCACTTGCTCTAGACGTTCCTGGTTTACCCTAATCTCGCATTTAGTTCTTACGTCACCTCTTTCAAATACTAGAACCTTAGTTTTACTTGCATTCAAGCGGAGACCCTTACTTTCACACCCCTCTTTCATATTAGTGACTAATGCCTGTAGGTCGGCTTCTGATGAGGCCATGAGCACCGCATCATCAGCGTACAGCAGACAGTTTACTGTAAAGTCACCCAAATTCACACCCATATTAAAATCTTTCAACTTCTGCAGGCAACTGTCCAGATACACTATGAACAGCCAGGCGTACATGACACATCCCTGTTTGACGCCTGTACATCCTAGATCCACAAAAGCGCAGAAAACCTTCTGGCTAAGAGCCGAAAACTTTTCCGCGATCATGCGGAGAGAAAACACTTGATCCATGCAACCTCTTCCACGTCGGAATCCGCATTGAGCCTCCCATAAATACCTTTCAGACTTTTCTTGCATTCGTGCCGTTATAACCTTTGCATACACCTTACTAGCTAAGCTGACCAAGCTGATCGCCCTGTAGCTGGAGCAGTTTAGGCGCGAGCCTTTCCCTTTGTAAATAGGTACTACAACTGCTACTCGCCAGTCATCTGGGACCTCACCCGTCCGCCAGCACAAGTTGCATAACAGACATAGTGTGTCCCAGACACGCGACCCACCGTACTTGATCATCTCAGCAGTAACTCTGTCTTTTCCCGCAGCCTTACCACATTTCATACTTCTTATCGCTTGTTCTATTTCTTTCATACTAATGACTTCAATGACATCGGGATCCGGAGCATCGAAGTGAGCTCCACTTCCCGATGTGGCATCTCTGTCTTTTCTTGCATACATCTTTCCATAATATTCACTCCATCTCTGCAGGACGTCACTTTGGTCTGTTAGGACGTCATTGTTAACACTAAGCACTTTATTCATACTGCAGATTGCCGAACAACTCCGGGTCTTGCCTACCTCTTTCCAGAAGAGCTTGGCATTATCCCGGAAATTGGACGACAACCTTTCATCCGCTTTCATTCTGCACCTTTCACGAGCTTCTTCTATCAGTGCCTTCGTGTTAACTTTCTGCAGCTTGTATCTCTCTTTTGTATTAAAATCATTCCGCGAGGCTAAGTAGTCTAGCCATGCTTTCTTCTTCATTCGAACTGCTTCTTTCACTTCCTCATTCCACCATGCATCACGCTTATTACTACTGCCTCTTTTCGTTTCTCCACACACTTCCACAGCGGCATTTATCATACTGTCCCTAAGGTTCTGCCATACACTTTCCACATTCTCACTGCTTACATTGACGTCGCCAAGCTTTTCGGCTACCCTTTCATTATATTTATCCCTAATGGATGCATCCTGCAGCTTCCAGCTTTGGATGCTATAAGTCGGCCCAGGTTCAGGACACTCGGTACGATGACGCCAACCCGCGAACAGACCCCTAATCCTAGTTATGACTAGGTAGTGGTCTGATCCCAGCTCAGCGCCTCGATAAACCCTCGTGTCCATCACCTGTTTACGGAGCCGACTATCCATTAGGAATAGATCTATCATGCTTCTCTTTGACTTACATCTCCTCGTATACATATGAATTTGTTTGTGGTTGAACATTGTGTTCGCCACAAACAAATCCTTTTCCTTACAAAATGCCAGTATTAGCTTGCCAGCGTCGTTCACCCTTTTATCCCCATACTTCCCGAGTACCGACTCAAAACCATCGCGAGCGGTACCCACCCATCCATTCAAGTCTCCACATACTATAAGTCTTTCATTTCCTTCTATCACCTTTAGAGCTTCTCTCATACTCTCCCAGAAGTCCTCTAGATCACTCGCGTTCGACGAAGATACTGGCGCGTAAGCAGCTACCAAGAAAATCTTCGTCAAACCAAGTTTTACACGGATCCAGAGGACCAATCGCGAGGACAGCAAAATTCCAACCCCCCGACTGCCATGCTTGCTCTCTGGTGCTCCAGACCAAAGCGCGAGCATCCCACCCGGGAGCTCCAAGACTTCGCTGCCCTTGCGCTTGGTCTCTGTCAAGCACACTGCATCTAACTTTCTCTCATTCATATCATCCATCAACTCATTCATCTTATCTGTCATTCCTCCCCTAACATTCCACGCAACTACCCTGCACTCCATCCTCCACTTCCCGCCGTGTCGGGCCGCGCGTGTAGGGTGGCGGTCCCCTACGCCGCTCTGGCTCACACTTTTCGCACCAGCGGGGACGAACTGGTGCGCGTCGCCTCGGGGGCACGCCCTAGCATAGTTCGCCCTGGTGGCACTCGTGTTGGAGTAGAATTGCAGCCGTAGCTGGCAGGGATGGCGACGTGCACGTTTCTATTCTTCATCCCCTATGCTATTGCTTCTATTATCTTTTCCTTAATTTCTTGCAGCGTTTAGGTCTCGGTAGCGTTCAGGAACATGGGGAAAACCAGTATCCGGATAAGTCGAATATCTTCAGGTGCTGCTGTGTAAACAATCCTAATGGTAACCTGCTATGCTAAAAACTCGTGATGAAAGAGCGATGGCGCTCGGTCTTCCACGACCAGCTGAATAAGCAATATTAAGAGGTGCAGTCTCCGAATCAGGGACTAATGCCAACTTTAAAAGTATGCAAACGTCCAGACTGTTCTTCGCTGCATGATGATTTAAAAAGCTATCGGAGTCGATGAAGACTCTTTCCAGCCAATGAAGAGAGAGCCAGGAGATTCCCAGCCAATGAAGGCTGAGTATTATTACTCCAGTCTTCAAATGGAAAACGGTGAGTGTAGATATGAGGTAGCTACCGTGGCATGAAGATTTAGAGAAGATTATTAACCTCCGTATCTAGCAGAAGTGTACTCTCTTGGAGTATCAATATGGGTTTTACCTTGGTAATAAAACTACGGACACTGTTTTTGTTCTAAGGATCCTATCATTGGAACAAAAACAGGACCCGGGTTCTCATTACTGGAGAAATACAGGACACAGAGACAAAGAAATACTCGTACAGGAAGAAGAGTCTGCACTTTCTGTTCGTAGACGTAAAGGATGCCTTCGACTGTGTTTTTGGAACGATGATCTGGTGGGCACTGATGTCCAAAGGTTCTAGGCGCTTGCACCACTATTCTGTGGTTCTGATCGCTTTGGCGCGCGGCTTTAACACTCTTTCCCACACGGACGCAGTACACCAGAGCACAGAGCATTCCACTTAGTCCATTTCTGTTTAAGAGATTCAAATATGGCATCAGCATCCATGGCTGACTATGTATTCTAACGATACAGCGCTGGTGGACGCGGACGAGGGCAGTTTGGTGCAACGTGTGAAAACGTGGACGGAGATGCTTGAGAGTGGTGGTTTTAAAAACTTAAGTAATACTTGGCGTTAAACTCTACAGATTCAACCTCCATAGACACCATCTGGTCTAGGACATGGACCAGATTAAGTACCTTTATTTTATGGAGAATATTTTATGTATCAAATAAATCCTTAAATATCGAAATAAAATTTCGCCACTGCAATTAGGTAAAATTGATTTAGGTGAAATTCACCCGTATATCTTAGGGTCTAGAGCAATTTTACTGGCATAGCTCTCGATCCGACTTCGTCCTCATTTAGATTAAATTATGTAACTGTTTTTCTTAATTTGTTAAGCAGGTTATGTTTAAAATATGTGTAATATTTACTGAAATATTGTTATGTGCAATAAAAACGATTAATCTATTTAATTTGAATTATTTTATTAAAAATACCTTTGTATATTATACTCAAATGATTTTTGGGATTGAATGGTTACTGAAAAATGTTATTGTCATATTTCCGGAAACAACCCTGTAATTTACTTGTACAGTATTTTTGGCCCTTTAATATTACTACAATAACTTGGTTATGATATATTATGATCACTTGTTGCTATACAAAATAACGTTATAAAAGTCTGCAGTGTGCTAGTACGTATCAACACTCTTCAAAAAATTACCACAATAAACCGGTAAGTTACTATTACAGGACAATAGAACTTTTTTTTAAACTGTAAGATCTTTCTTCTCAAATTGTAGCTTATTAGAAGCATGTAGTTTGAAACTGATAGATGAATACTATTTAATAGTCCCACTGGTTGGAAAGTAATTCAACAAAAACAGTAAATCATTTTTCCTGTAAAATTTGCTTTTTGCGATTACCGACTTATTGCCCGGAGGGGTCGAATTATTATTTTATATGTATTTAGTGAAAAGCTGCAAATTTGAAATTACACACACACATTTCAATTTTACTTATCTATGTAGTGTGTGTGTAATTTTAAATTTGCAGCTTTTCACTAAATGCATATAAAATAATATACTTTATTAGAAACTTTTCATTTCCAAAAAAGATCCTTAAAAAAAATTTTACCCTAGAATAGGGAAAAAGCCCCTAATCTGAACACCCTGTCTGGTCGTCTGGTCGTCCGGTGCGGTCTGATCCGGTCGTCTGTTGCGACAACAGATTTGGTCGGCAGACTCGGCGGATCAAATTTGTCGAGGTCCGGCAGACCAAATAAAAAGGGCTTTTAGCCCTAACACACGACCGGATTTGGCGACCAGACGACCAGACAGGGTGTTCAGATTAGGGGCTTTTTCCCTATTCTAGGGTAAAATTATTTTTTTTAAGGAACTTTCGTGGAAACGAAAAGTTTCTAATAAAGTATATTATTTTATATGCATTTAGTAAAAAGCTGCAAATTTGAAATTACACACACACACACATTTCAATTTTACTTATCTATGTAGATAACTGGTATGCAGTATTCCTCTACATAGAGTAAATAAACACTACGTTATGTATTAACGTAGCTCTTTTTTCTATCTGGCAAAAAAATTATGAAAAAGTAATTTTTGGGGAAAGGTAAAATCGGTACTGGGGACATTTTTGACAAACTAACTAAGATGGCAACATTGGGAAAAAAATTATGAAAAAGTGTCTATTTGGAGAAAAATTAAATTAATCTGGGGAAATTTACGACAAAGTAGCTAGAACGACAACATTGATCATATCCGATGCGGATCGAGGCGGACTCAATTAATAATAATTATGTCCGCCGGACTGCTTTACAGACGGTAAGATTTGGACGGGCGGCAAATCAAATCCGCGGTCTAGTCGGATCAAATCCGGTCGTGTGTTAGGGCTTTATAACACACGAACGGATTTGGTCTGCGGGACCTCGACAGATTTGATCCGCCGAGTCTGCCGACCAAATCTGTGGTCGCAACAGACGACCGGATCAGACCGCACCGGACGACCAGACGACCAGACAGGGTGTTCAGATTAGGGGCTTTTTCCCTATTCTAGGCTAAAATTATATTTTTTAAGGAACTTTTGTGGAAATGAAAAGTTTCTAATAAAGTATATTATTTTATATGCATTTAGTGAAAGCTGCAAATTTGAAATTACACACACACACACACACACACACATTTCAATTTTACTTATCTATGTAGATAACTGGTATGCAGTATTCCTCTACATAGAGTAAATAAATAATAATAATAAATAAATATTGTGGGACACTTTTCACACAGCGCCATCTAGCCCAAAGTAAGCTAATGTTAGCTTGTGTTATGGGATCTAGATAACTGATAAACATACTTATATATTTCTAAATACATACATATTATAGATAAATAACACCCAGACACAGAATAAACCATCGTGCTCATCACACAAAGTTTTATCCTGGGTGGGAATCGAACCCACGACCTCTTGCGTAGCAGTCGGATGCACTCCCACCGCGCCATAGAGGCAGTCAAATAAACACTACGTTATGTATTAACGTAGCTCTTTTTTCTTTCTGGCAAAAAATTTATGAAAAAGTTATTTTTTGGGGAAAGGTAAAATCGGTACTGGCGACATTTTTGACAAAGTAACTATGATGGCAACATTGGGAAAAAAATTATGAAAAAGTGTCTATTTGGAGAAAAAATTAATTAAATCTGGGCAAATTTACGACAAAGTAGTTAGAACGACAACATTGATCATATCCGATGCGGATCGAGGCGGACTCAATTAATAATAATTATGTCCGCCGGACTGCTCTACAGACGGTAAGATTTGGTCGGGCGGCCAATCAAATCCGCTGTCTGGTCGGATCAAATCCGGTCGTGTGTTAGGGCTTTTAGTTCTAAAATAACATAAAAGCCAAAGCTTCCAATAAAGTTCTAAAATAAATTCAGAACTTCGGCGCGGTAAAACAAACAATTTATTCAAATTATAATATATTAAAAGTTCATAATAAAGTTACAACTTTACAAAAAATAGTCGTTTATGCGCAAAATGTCCAATTGTCGTAAGTACTCGTACTTTAACATAACACAGTATTAAGAAACAAACCTTTTGTGCACATCTCATCGTTTAATTTTAATCTTGATAAAACAAAGTTTATTACTTTTTTCAGATAAATGACAATTGTGGACCTGGCCTTGAAATGTTCTCTATCCATGGAAGAATTTTGTGAAGTGTTTAGTTTGAGAGTAGTAGCTATTCATTATAATAAACTTGTTCAAAGTATTGGGTACCTTTTGACCCAGGACGATTTAAATCGTCCTAGCTTTCGACGAAAAGTGAGTGTATTTTTAAAAGATTTTCCATAACTCTAGTAGAATCGACTTTGACTTTACACAAGTGGAAACTGAGAACTCAATGAAGCAAATATTTCTTAAGTTGTCCTTAATATATACCTAGCAATAAAAAATATATAAAAAAATATTGTGGGACACTTTTCACACAGCGCCATCTAGCCCAAAGTAAGCTAATATTAGCTTGTGTTATGGGATCTAGATAACTGATAAACATACTTATATATTTCTAAATACATACATATTATAGATTAATAACACCCAGACACAGAATAAACCATCGTGCTCATTACACAAAGTTTTATCCTGGGTGGGAATCGAACCCACGACCTCTTGCGTAGCAGTCGGATGCACTCCCAACGCGCCACAGAGGCAGTCCAAATAGCTTTGAAAAGTTTAAGGAGAGACTTAACTTACTATTTTACAAGGGACTAGGCTATAATAATTATTTAATTGTCTTTTGATGACAGTTTCTTAAACTAAAAAAATCCAAATTAGGTACCCAGAAACAAAAATCTAAGCTGCCGGCAACAGGTATTAAACTTTTAAATCTTCATATTGATATTTGTGTTGAGGTGAAGTTTTATCAACATTTTTAGGGCACAATCCACCGGCAAGTGCTGTACCTACTGTTTTGTGGATGAGGCAGGCAACTTGAAACAAGCATGTGCATAATTGAAAACCAGTGGGCGTTGAAAAATGTTGTCTTACTAACAAACCTAAATTCTTTGACCTGTCCAATATATAGCATATCTAGTGCTACGTAGTTCAAGCTGTATCATTACTTCTGCTGAAGCAATTTTAATGAAACACAGCGCAGTATTTAAGCTGGAAAATTTTCTAATAGTAGAGTTGTGATCAACTGGCTGGATTTTGCTCCAACTCCAAACAAATGAACAAACAGGCACGAAGAAAAATAATTACAGTTTCAGACTCGGGGGGTAGGGTTGCTCGCGTCCGTAGGACTTACCACCTTCTCCTAGGCCACCCCTACACGTGCCCCCTGGGTGGTGCCAAATGAGCAACAACGCCGAGCAACAGGCGGCGGTTAATTAACCTGACCACTGGTTCACCACAAGCCAAGGAGGACTAAAACCCTCCTAAAAGTGTGGCCATGTCGCATTGGGAAAGCGTCATGTGTATGACCCCTGAAAAACCAGGCCTAACAGGCCGGAACCCGCTGGGGGTACAAAATTACCTCCACAACTCGCAACTCTGTGCATATATTTACTCACAGAATCGAGGGCCTTGGCTTAACCGCCCGGACCAAAAGGTAGAAAACCTCTTTAAAAAGTCACCCTAATCCCAAGGTGGGAGTACGTGCCGACGGGATGCATGGCTTGCATGAGGCAAGTTCCAAGCGCCAACCTCGACGGACCCGGCAAACGTCGTTGTAAATTGCCTTCTTGAGGGAATGGGCGTCACCCCTCTTGTGACGTTTTAAATCGACCCTACTCGTGGGAACAAAATGAGCAATTCTAAAACCTTTGAAAATATATTAAATTTAGATAAGAGTAACCCCAAAACTATGACCCAGCAACTTTTCCATAAAGGAATGTTTATAAACCGGCCAAGATCAAGTTATTTTAGCGGAACAACTAACCAAGACCAAGGGAACATTGAGCTAGAAGATAAAACAGATAAAGACTCCGAAGAACAGCAGTTCACAGAAGTACACTATGGTAAGCGGCAAAGATCCAGTCCAGATGCAGTAATGCGTAGCCAAAAGCAATCAAAATTAAATTACTGGCTTGCAGCATCAGCTGTACCAACATGCAACAGCTTCTCAGGGCTCAAAGACACAGAGGAAACAGATAAACCTGAAATACAAACACAGAAACCAATAAGACCCCCTCCACTGTTTATTGACGGCGTCAAAAATATCCAACCTCTACTGAAATTATTAGAAGAAGTAGCAAAAGGAGAGTATGAAATTAAGGTATTACGAGGCGACAGAGTTAAAGTACAATCGAAATCAGACCAATCATACTCCACTATTTGCAAAGAACTGAAGGCAAAAGACATAGAATTCTTCAGCTACCTTCCTAAACAAGACTGAAGCTTTAGAGTGGTGCTTAAAAACCTACACCCATCTACAGATAGAGAGGAAATTAAAATAACTATTGAGGAGCTTGACCATAAAGTAACAAATGTCTGGAACATCCAAAACTCAAGAACAAAACAGGCGCTACCAATGTGGAACATCGAACTAGAACCTCGTGAAAATAATAAAGACATATATAGCGTAAAATCTCTATTACACTGCCGCATATTGTTTGAAGCACCCAGACCAAAGCGATCAATCCCACAATGCACTAATTGTCAAGACTATAATCACACACAAAACTATTGCAATAGAAAACCCAGATGCGTTAAATGTACAGGTTCGCATCACACCTCAGCTTGCCCACGGAGAGAAAGATCAAACCAGGTTAAATGCGTCCTTTGCGAGGGAAATCACCCAGCTAACTACAAAGGCTGCATAGTCTACAAAGAGCTTCTGAAAGTCCGATATCCACCTCCAATCACTAAACAAAGAACAAAACCTGGATACACGAGAAAAGAACAAGAACCTACAAATAACGCAAGAAATTACGGAAAATCGTATGCCTCGGTCACAAAAGAGCTCCCCAAACAACCCACGACGCAGACACCCATCGTTGAAGGTGAACACAAAAAACTAATGCACTCAAAGTCATCAGGGAAACACTTACTGCCGTAATGAACCAAATGTTAATTATGACCCAAACGTTAACCGATCTAATTTCAAAAATGTCAGCACATTCACAGTACTAAAACTGTGCGTATGGAACGCCAATGGCTTGTCAAATCACTCGGAAGAGTTAAAAATATTCATAAAAATCCACCAAATAGATGTTTTACTAATCTCAGAAACCCACTTTACGTCTAAAAGCTACTTCAGGATACCAGGTTACAATATGTACCACACTAACCATCCAAACAACAAAGCACATGGTGGATCGGCCGTTCTCATCAGGTCAAACATCAATCACCAAGTACTACAAAATTACTGTAAAAACTACATCCAAGCAACAAACATCGTAATAACAGATTGGATCCTCTACTGTCCACCGAGATTTGCTATTAAGGAAACAGAGTTTAATGACTATTTTAAATCCCTCGCAGGCAGATTTATTGCAGGAGGTGACTATAATGCCAAGCATACGTTTTGGGGTTCGAGACTTGTCCTACCCAGAGGGCGAGAACTTCTTAAATGCATCCAAACAGAAAACATGAACGTGATATCGTCTGAACCGACTTATTGGCCAACAGACAATAGAAAAATCCCGGATGTTATCGATTTTTGTGTCAGCAAAGGAATCGCAAAATCGAATGTATCGTGCCGGAGCTGCTGGGATCTATCCTCAGACCACTCTCCAATCATTGTAGAACTACACACTACCGCCCAAGAAAGCGTCAAAAAATGCGTTCTACAAACCAAAAGAACTAATTGGGCTCTATTTCGAGAGCTTATAGATAAAGCATTCGAGGTACCTGTTAGTCTAAAATCAAATGACGAAATAACAGAAGCGGTCCTATACTTCAATAAAAAGGTGCAAGATGCAGCCTGGTGTTACACACAGTGGACAAAGTAACCCAAAAAAGGAATATACGGAAACACTGGCAACAAACCAGAGATCCTATGACCAAAAAACGGCTCAATCACGCCACCAGACAGTTGAAGCACACTCTAGACAAGGACCGTAATGACGGATTTCACAGTTATATCACTGGCCTGGATGCTACTGCTTCCTCAGATTATTCCTTATGGAAAGCCACCCGAAAACTAAAACGGCCTATAAGTGTATCTCCACCCTTAAGAAAGTCTGACGGTACATGGGCACGGACAGACCAAGAGAAAGCCGAAAAGTTCTCGGAACATCTTTCAAACATCTTTATTCCTCACCCATATGAAGGCTCTCCTGAAGATGCAGCAGAAATTACTGCCCATTTACACTACAACTGAAGTTGTCCGAATTATAAAAAAAATCGGACCCAAAAAAGTCACCAGGATACGACCTTATAACGAATCGTATACTACAAGAACTACCAGAATCTGGCATAACTTTCCTGACGTCACTTTTCAACGCCATGACCAGACTGCAGTTTTTTCCCCCGGAGTGGAAAGTCGCACAAATTATAATGTTGCTGAAACCAGATAAACAACCTGAAGAAGCAAAATCATATAGGCCCATAAGCCTGCTGCCTATTCCATCCAAAATTTACGAATCTCTACTGCTGCAACGAATCCTACCTATACTCAAAGAAAAAGAGTTAATCCCTGAACACCAGTTTGGGTTCCGCAGTAAACATGCCACTATCGACCAAGTGCACAGACTAAATAAAAGGATCATGGAATCACTGGAGGCAAAATATTACTGTGCTAGTGCATTCCTGGACATATCCCAAGCGTTCCACCGCGTGTGGCATGAAGGATTGCTTTTTAAATTAAAAATTGCTCTGCCGGACTGCCTGTATGGAATACTGAAATCATTTCTACGGCAGCCATTTCATAGTACAGAATGGGGAAGCACTGTCAGAACTGCGTCCAATAAAAGCAGGAGTTCCACAGGGTAGCGTACTGGGCCCCGTGCTCTACTTAATGTTCACTGCAGATTTGCCGACATCTGAATCCTTAACTACTGCAACTTTTGCTGACGATACTGCCATACTAGCTGCGCATAGTGACCCAGAAATAGCCTCACAAACCCTCCAAAAAGGGCTAAATAGCATATCCAACTGGCTCAAAAAGTGACCGATAAAAGCGAACGAAACAAAATCTGTCAATGTAACGTTTACTTTAAGAAGAGGATCTTGTCCTCCAGTAAAATTAAATAATATTGAAGTTCCTCAGGCAGATCATGTGAAATATCTTGGATTGCGCTTAGACAAAAGACTAACCTGGCAAAAACATATTTTTTACTAAGAGGAAGCAACTTGGTATCCAAACACGAAAACTTTACTGGCTTATTGGGCGAAAATCTCAACTTTCACTTGAGAACAAAATACTCCTGTACAAGGCAATACTAAAGCCCGTCTGGACGTATGGGATCCAATTATGGGGCACGGCATCTAACTCAAACATTGAAATCCTACAAAGGTTTCAAAATAAATCCCTGCGTATGATAACCAATGCACCCTGGTTTGTTCCTAACGAACTACTACATCGGGATCTAAGAATACCCACTGTAAAGCAAGAAATTGTCCGCCATACTGAGTCCTATAAAGAACGCATAAAAAAACATCCAAATGCTCTAGCTCGGCCATTAATGGAGAACCACTTCAAAGCGCGACGATTAAAGCGTAAAATACCACAAGATAATGCAGCCCAATTACAGTAAAACATACTGTCTAAACAATGAGGTTGTGACACAGGTCACAAACTGAGAGCGCCAGCAATAGCACCAACCAACATGCTGCTGAATGTCCCACGAAGGAGACAGATTGTAGTAAAAAGAGAAACAAAAAAACAAAACAAAAAGTTTCAGACTCGTAATCCCTGAAGGAGTTGATTACAATAATATATTTTTATTTATTTGGAATGTAGTCACAGCTATTCATACAATTTTATAATAGTATAGATTATTTCTTACTTACTTACTTAGGCATAGATATTTAATTGATATTGTTTAATAAATTATTGTATTTTCCTTTCAGAGACAAAGAGCCAGGATAGTATTGCTCTCAGAATTACACCCAAACTACTCGTAGTAAGAAAACAGGCAAATTAATACTAGAAGCAATAGTCTATTTTAAGACATTTCTCTCTGCCCACCAAACGTCCAACTAAAGATTGACGGAGAGAAAGAGTCAGGGTAGGCTGAGACTTAAACTGAGCAATTTGTTTAAAAACGGAATAGTCAAAAGTACTTCTATCCTATACCTGAAGGAGTTGATTACAATAATATATTTTTATTTATTTGGAATGTAATCACAGCTATTTATACAATTTTATAATAGTATAGATTATTACTAATTAATACTTAGCATAGATATTTAATTGATATTGTTAATTAAATTATTGTATTTTCCTTTCAGAGACAAAGAGCCAGGATAGTATTGCTTTCAGATTTACACCCAAACTAATAAGAAAACATGCAAATTAATACTAGAAGCAATAGTCTATTTTAAGACATTTCTCTCTGCCCACCAAACGTCCAACTAAAGATTGACGGAGAGAAAGAGTCAGGGTAGGCTGAGACTTAAACTGAGCAATTTGTTTAAAAACGGAATAGTCAAAAGTACTTCTATCCTATACCTGAAGGAGTTGATTACAATAATATATTTTTATTTATTTGGAATGTAATCACAGCTATTTATACAATTTTATAATAGTATAGATTATTACTAATTAATACTTAGCATAGATATTTAATTGATATTGTTAATTAAATTATTGTATTTTCCTTTCAGAGACAAAGAGCCAGGATAGTATTGCTTTCAGATTTACACCCAAACTAATAAGAAAACATGCAAATTAATACTAGAAGCAATAGTCTATTTTAAGACATTTCTCTCTGCCCACCAAACGTCCAACTAAAGATTGACGGAGAGAAAGAGTTAGGGTAGGCTGAGACTTGAACTGAGCAAATCCCAAAATTTGTTCTCCAGCGCATGCTACATGGCATGACCTTCCATGAGGAAAAACAACTTTTTTCACATAAATATTCATCATTGCTCGGCTGATTTTAAGAAAATATGTAAATATATTTGTTATAAATTCTATTCAATTATGTATTAATAAACATTTATTTCTAATAAACTATTTTTTTTATTACCTTTTCAACGTAGATCACATATGAAATGTGTGTATGAGTGTAGGGTGTAAAGGGCCCCACCAATATTACTAGGGCCCAAGTGACACCCGCTAGTGGTGCACCAGCAGACCAACGCATGAGATGATGCAAGTGCCGCTATAAGTTTAGGGGGTAAGACAGTGGTCACTTGCAATGATGCCTAACTAGCTAAACTAAAGCTGCTCATGTACTCACAATAAGTAAACACCAGTTTTAGGAATCCACTTAGAACGCAAGTCCTTGGAAATATGTTAAGATGAAGATATGTCATAAATATATCTGTGCTGAAGTGGGCTATGAGCTGATTCTGATGCATGAGGTACCTAAATATTTGTATAAGACACCCCAACCTAGCCTTTGGCCATACGTAGAGGGAAGGGTATTGTCTGGTTTTAGTCCATAGGAGTTGGGCATAGCATTCATATAACTCATGAATGGTTTCACAAGTTACAAAAATGCTTTGTTCATGTCTCACAACATAGCCCTTGCACTGGTTTTTGACCCACTAGAGTTTGGAGACCCTGCTGCATTAAATAACAGGAATATATAAGACATAAGCTGAAATACAAGAGAAGTGTAAAGTTAAGTTGTAACTTGACTGCCTCTGTGGCGCGGTGGGAGTGTATCCGACTGCTACGCAAGAGGTCCCGGGTCGGAAAAAATATTTGTGTGATCCACAAATGTGTGTTTCGGAGTTCGGGCGTTTCCTATGTATAATATGTATGTATTTAGAAATATATAAATATGTTTATCAGTTATCTAGATCCCATAACACAAGCTAATATTAGCTTACAATGGGCTAGATGGCACTGTGTGAAAAGTGCCCCACAATATTTTTTTTATGTTTATTTAACTTGTACCAAAAACAAAAATGAAATTCCATAACTTAAATTGTAATCATGGAATTTGAAATTGAAAAATTATTCTGCGAATAATTGATGATGAATTATGAAAAATTATTCTGCGATTTTTTTACTGAGTCTAAATATTGCTACGAACGTTACTCTCTTTACTACAAACTACTCTCTCTCTACTTAACTAGGGAATTAGGTACTGAAACAATATTTTCTCGCATTTTCGTCGATTATCTTTGCCTAACATTAATAAGTGTAGGTAATATTTTTCGTTTTTAACTAATTATTAACTAAATATGAGATAAATATACTATCTATATGGGGGTGAAGAGTAGAAGCGTGCACGTCGCCATCCCTGCCAGCTACGGCTGCAATTCTACTCCAACACGAGTGCCACCAGGGCGAACTATGCTAGGGCGTGCCCCCGAGGCGACGCGCACCAGTTCGTCCCCGCTGGTGCGAAAAGTGTGAGCCAGAGCGGCGTAGGGGACCGCCACCCTACACGCGCGGCCCGACACGGCGGGAAGTGGAGGATGGAGTGCAGGGTAGCTGCGTGGAATGTTAGGGGAGGAATGCAAGATAAGATGAATGAGTTGATGGATGTTATGAATGAGAGAAAGTTAGATGCAGTGTGCTTGACAGAGACCAAGCGCAAGGGCAGCGAAGTCTTGGAGCTCCCGGGTGGGATGCTCGCGCTTTGGTCTGGAGTACCAGAGAGCGAGCATGGCAGTCGGGGGGTTGGAATTTTGCTGTCCTCGCGATTGGCCTCCGGTATGTATGAGTACAAACTGGTAGGTCCTAGAATCCTCTGGATCCGTGTAAAACTTGGTTTGACGAAGATTTTCCTGGTAGCTGCTTACGCGCCAGTATCTTCGTCGAACGCGAGTGAGCTAGAGGACTTCTGGGAGAGTATGAGAGAAGCTCTAAATGTGATAGAAGGAAATGAAAGACTTATAGTATGTGGAGACTTGAATGGATGGGTGGGTACCGCTCGCAATGGTTTTGAGTCGGTACTCGGGAAGTATGGGGATAAAAGGGTGAACGACGCTGGCAAGCTAATACTGGCGTATTGTAAGGAGAAGGATTTGTTTGTGGCGAACACAATGTTCAACCACAAACAAATTCATATGTATACGAGGAGATGTAAGTCAAAGAGAAGCATGATAGATCTATTCCTAATGGATAGTCGGCTCCGTAAACAGGTGATGGACACGAGGGTTTATCGAGGCGCTGAGCTGGGATCAGACCACTACCTAGTCATAACTAGGATTAGGGGTCTGTTCGCGGGTTGGCGTCATCGTACCGAGTGTCCTGAACCTGGGCCGACTTATAGCATCAAAAGCTGGAAGCTGCAGGATGCATCCATTAGGGATAAATATAATGAAAGGGTAGCCGAAAAGCTTGGCGACGTCAATGTAAGCAGTGAGAATGTGGAAAGTGTATGGCAGAACCTTAGGGACAGTATGATAAATGCCGCTGTGGAAGTGTGTGGAGAAACGAAAAGAGGCAGTAGTAATAAGCGTGATGCATGGTGGAATGAGGAAGTGAAAGAAGCAGTTCGAATGAAGAAGAAAGCATGGCTAGACTACTTAGCCTCGCGGAATGATTTTAATATGAAAGAGAGATACAAGCTGCAGAAAGTTAACACGAAGGCACTGATAGAAGAAGCTCGTGAAAGGTGCAGAATGAAAGCGGATGAAAGGTTGTCGTCCAATTTCCGGGATAATGCCAAGCTCTTCTGGAAAGAGGTAGGCAAGACCCGGAGTTGTTCGGCAATCTGCAGTATGAATAAAGTGCTTAGTGTTAACAATGACGTCCTAACAGACCAAAGTGACGTCCTGCAGAGATGGAGTGAATATTATGGAAAGATGTATGCAAGAAAAGACAGAGATGCCACATCGGGAAGTGGAGCTCACTTCGATGCTCCGGATCCCGATGTCATTGAAGTCATTAGTATGAAAGAAATAGAACAAGCGATAAGAAGTATGAAATGTGGTAAGGCTGCGGGAAAAGACAGAGTTACTGCTGAGATGATCAAGTACGGTGGGTCGCGTGTCTGGGACACACTTTGTCTGTTATGCAACTTGTGCTGGCGGACGGGTGAGGTCCCAGATGACTAGCGAGTAGCAGTTGTAGTACCTCTTTACAAAGGGAAAGGCTCGCGCCTAAACTGCTCCAGCTACAGGGCGATCAGCTTGGTCAGCTTAGCTAGTAAGGTGTATGCAAAGGTTATAACGGCACGAATGCAAGAAAAGTCTGAAAGGTATTTATGGGAGGCTCAATGCGGATTCCGACGTGGAAGAGGTTGCATGGATCAAGTGTTTTCTCTCCGCATGATCGCGGAAAAGTTTCTGGCTCTTAGCCAGAAGGTTTTCTGCGCTTTTGTGGATCTAGAGAAAGCATTTGATAACGTTGTGAGAGAAACGCTGTGGGACTTGCTGCCAGGATATGGTGTGGACGGCTCGCTACTGCGGGCAATACAGTCGCTTTATAGGGACTGTAAGGCTTGCGTGCGAGTAGGGGGGGATGTGTCACCTCTTTTTGATGTCTGTACAGGCGTCAAACAGGGATGTGTCATGTCCGCCTGGCTGTTCATAGTGTATCTAGACAGTTGCCTGCAGAAGTTGAAAGATTTTAATATGGGTGTGAATTTGGGTGACTTTACAGTAAACTGTCTGCTGTACGCTGATGATGCGGTGCTCATGGCCTCATCAGAAGCCGACCTACAGGCATTAGTCACTAATATGAAAGAGGGGTGTGAAAGTAAGGGTCTCCGCATGAATGCAAGTAAAACTAAGGTTCTAGTATTTGAAAGAGGTGACGTAAGAACTAAATGCGAGATTAGGGTAAACCAGGAACGTCTAGAGCAAGTGAATGAAATTGTGTATTTAGGAAGTATGTTTAGCGCGGATGGAAGATGTGATTCGGATGTAGAACGGCGAGTAGCTGCCGGAAACAAAGTTAACGGTGCTTTGTCCCAGTTAGTAAAGCGACAAAGCATCGTAAAAGAAGCACGAATGGCGATTCATAACGCAGTGCTAGTGCCAACTTTGCTTTACGGTAGTGAAACCTGGGTATGTCAGCAGATGCATGAAAGTAAATTGAATGCTGTGGAGATGCGATCACTTCGAAAATTGTGCGGCGTTACCTTGGCCGACCGAATACGTAACGAAGTGATACGCAATATGGCAGGTTTGAATGAAAGTGTCAGCGTTAAGCTGGAAAAGGGCGTGCTCCGTTGGTTTGGACACGTCCAACGAATGAGTGAGGAACGATTGACGAAGAATATATATTGTTCAAAAGTAGAGGGTAGAAGGAGTCAGGGAAGGCCGAGACTTACATATGAAGACCACGTGAGCAGATTGCTCAAAAACGGAAAGGTCAAAAGTACTCGGATACCCAGACGTGCGTGTATGAAGCGATTGATGAATCTCGAAGAAGCGAAAGAAGTATGCATGGATCGCGAAGCCTGGCGATCTGTCCTCTCTGACTACCCCGTCAGGGATACAGCGTGAAGATAGTTAGTTAGTTAAATATACTATCAACAACTCGTATAATAGCAGTGTCTGCTTGATGGTGGTTCAATGGCGGCATAATGACAAATAATCATACCGAAGCCATCGTGAGGTCATTGAAACTAATGTCAAATAATTAGTAGACCGTTTGACAAACTATTGGAAAGACACCGAGACGTCATTGATTAGTAGAATACAGATTTCAAGTCAGCGAGAAGCCATTGGTCTTAAATAGTTAGCGGACTACGAACGGTGCAAAACTGCGCCATTGTCAGTCCATTGACACTCTATTGATACACTATTGAAATAGTAGACTTCAGGCCCTGGTCCAGGACGCCGCTTCGCCAAACAACGGCAGAATCGCCGCGTCACGCCCGATGACGTCAGAGCGTTGAGAGAAGCCGGCCACCGTCACCTGCGTCTCCATCCGAGGAGTGTCGTGAGCCACAATTTCTTATTTTTGTTTTCCTAATTTTTTTTGCGATATTAACGCCATGCGCCACTTCCAGCGCTCTGATCATTCCTAATCCATACCTACCATGTATGTGGCATACCGACATTCAAAACATAACAGGTGCCCCATCTGTTCTACATGCGTTCCTGTGTTATTTCATTTCCCTTTTTATTTTATTACTATTTTCAGCGTTTAAACGCCCGTATGAGCGTTTTTTTGTCATCATTGACCTATTACCTATAATTCAGTGGTTTTCGAAACCCACGCATGCCTTCGCTTCGGAACCTGAGATTATTTTGTTTTGTAATCTTTTACTTTTCCAGCGTGTATACGCTACTTTGAGCGTTTATGCATTTTATGTTTAATATTTTTCAAGCTACTGGCCTTGGTTGCCTCCACAAGCCTCGCCTGTGCTTTGCACCTCCAGATACCTACTTTAATGTACTTAATATTTTTATTCTCTGAAGTAGTACTTGCAAGTAACCTAAGTACCTACCTACACTTACCTACCCACTTTATAATTTTGCAATCCACTTACTACTTCTTTATGCAAATGCTTTAATTTGTATTTACTGCTAAACATTTTTAGCTGCTATTTTGCACAGCATCACAAGGAATGTTGTCAGCCATTCACTCAGCAAACAATTATACTTTATACCCATACTTGGTCTAGCCATCAATCATACTGCGCAGCGTTACCGCATGCTGCGCGTGCTCTTATGCAGCACAGTATATTACTTATACTATAGTAATATATAATCAAACACTCATAACCTCTTTTCTATTCTAGCTCATAATAGTTAGGAACGTATGCCCGTTGTCCATGCGTCACACCTAATAAAACAATTGCACGCATTTTCGCTTATGCACCTTCTTATCGGCGCATTTCAGTGAGAAACCACAATCCATTGCCAACGCGCCATCGCTGCACTGCGTTCGCCACGCACCGCTGCAAACCGGTTCGGCGCCTCGCAACGAAGCTTCGACACGTCCCGCAACCAAGGAGCGTAAGCCGTTCGCAATTTTTAGTTTTTATTTAAACACCCCCATTTATTAATGAGACTCCAATAGTTTGCTTGTATTTAACTTTTGCAAGAAATATTAGTTTTAATATTCCTATTATCTTTCGTAATTCTTTACGAGATTTTTTGTACTTTTATAGTAAGTAAGTACCTACCTACTTACTTGAGCAGTGGTACCTGCTTAATTTTATTAACAATGTCTACTTCAAAATCATCTGTTTCTGAAGCAATCCCTAGTGGTCTAAATGCTGCTAAGGTTAAGCGCAGTTCTATTAAAGGCCAAGTAACATTGTTTCATAATTATTTAACTCCGTTATGTGATCAAGTGCCTTTATATTCGGTTGAATGCAATAAGTTGAATTTAAAGCTAAGCAAATTCTTGGAGTTGTTGTCTGTATTTGATGAGCTGCAAACACACATAGAGGTATTAAATGGTCCAAATCTAGAATCTGAGTTGGAAGAAAGAGCTTTAATAGAAGACAAACTTCAAACTTGTATTGCGACCGCTCAAAATATTTTAAGGTTATCTGAACCTAAGGTTGAGACAGCTGATCAGACAATTCTATCAAATAATTCTTGCTGTGCCAGCTCTCACGGCAAAAATACTGGGTTTAAGTTACCTCTAATCAAAATAAAACCCTTCGATGGTGCCTAAGTGGTTAGAATTCCATGACACTTTTTCTTCTTTCATACATTTAAATGATAAGATAGAACCTATTCACAAGTTCTACTACTTGTGTTTATACCTTGAGGGTGAAGCTGCCCACGTCCTTTAAAACCTGGAGGTCTCAAATGATAACTACACTGTAGCCTGGAAGCTTTTGTGTGACAGATATCACAATAAGCGCCAACTGATCTACAATCACATGAATTCTTTATTTACTTTTACACCTCTGCAGCGTGAATCTGACAAAGCAATTCGTCTCTTAAATGATCATTTGGCTAAGAATCTGCGTGCACTTAGGGCATTAGACCGGCCACTTACCAGTGGGACTGCATCCAGCTGAGCAGATCCAGCTACGCGTGTCAAATGGGAAGAGTTTAGTAACGACTTACTAAACTCTTCCCACTTTAGATCATTTTTGGCTTCTCGTGCTAATGTTTTAGAAAATTTGTATAAAACTAAAGGGGATAAGAAATCAGAGAGTTCAACTCCATCTATTAAGCATACTAAGTCGTTTGTTATTTCCGACAGTAAAGGTGTGCAGCCGTGCGTCGTCTGTCAGGGTAAACACCGCATATATGACTGCAACACGTTCAAGGCCATGTCCCTTGACGAGAAGTGGTCCTGTGTCAGGAAATTGGCACTCTGTACCAATTGCCTTCGGCCAGGCCATGATGCAGCACACTGCCGTTTGGGTGGCTGTCGCGTATGTAAGAAACGATACTTTACATCCCTACACAAACATCCAGCACACTCACCCCAACTATCTACGTCTGAGCCTGCAGCTGCTGAGGGGCAGACCCCTATGGTCTTGTCAATACATAATAGCTCTGAAGTACTCCTCTCAACGGCGTTGATAGACATAGTCAACCCTCTCACACACAAAACCATTACTGTTCGAGCTTTGCTTGACTCTGGTAGTCAGTCCTCTTTTATCACTAGCAGTTTGAAGAAACGTCTTCAACTGGCTTCTTGTACCACAGGTATTAGGAGTGTTTTAGGTATTGGGGATACTCCAATTGACCTCATACCTGAGCAATGTTCTGCTCAGATTAAGTCTAGGCGTGGTGAATTCACATGCACTCATGACTTCCTTACATTACCACACATAACAAAAGAGCATCCTAAACATCACGTTGACATATCCACTTTAAATATTCCCTCACATATCAGATTGGCAGATTCTGCCTTCAATCAGTCATTAAGTATTGAAATACTTTTAGGAGCTGACATATTTTGGCAACTTCTAGGTTCCCAGAAACGTCAATTGGGACCTAACTTGCCTATTTTATATCGATCTAAGCTAGGTTGGCTCATAGCGCGGCCTATAGCCACCCCCAAGACACGTGGGAAAGTTACCCACTGTAATTTCTCAATTGAGAGAGAACTCAATACTAATCTAACAAAATTAAGGGATTATGAAGACTTTCCTGATGCATTTCAACTTCAAAAATCCCTCTCCGAGTGTGAAGCTCATTCTACAGCAAATACACATCGCCTGCAATGTGGTAGGTTCTGTGACAGACTTCCACTTATAGACTCTTCTGACTGCTTAGGAGACTCTCATCTCCTCGCTAAGAGGCGATTTCTTAATCTTGAAAAGGGGTTTCAAAGAGCTCCTAACTTGAAGAAAATGTTTTCAAGTTTTATCAAACAAGAACCGGGATTTACCCGAAACAAAATGTTTTCCTTATATATTTTTTTCAAGTAATTAATTTTATTATTTATTTATTTATCTATCTCCTTATCCCCTTTCTTGGACTTTCAAGGTATCTTGAGAGTGGGGGAGGAGGATACGCAAAGTCCCTAAGAATATAACAAAAACACCTTACACTTCTTCATTCTAAACACACTATCTAAACTCATACTCGCTCACGAATACATTCGTCTCTTGCATGCGGGACCGCAGCTCATGCTGTCATCGATACGCGAGCATGTTTTGGATAGTTGGAGGTAGGGACCTGGCACGACAAACGGCACGCAAATGTGTTAAATGTAATTGTGCTAATACAAATATAATAAGTACAAGTGTGTTCACTTGGAGGCTGCAAGTGAATTATCTAAAGAAGCATTTTTACTTACCTTACGCCGCTTTATCGCACGTCGGGGTAAACCTAGGACAATTTTGTGCTATAACGGTAAAAACTTTGTGGCGGCTGCAAGGGAGATTGAGGAATTTTTTAGGCAATACTCTAGTTCTATAGTGGAGTTTGCAGCTGACCAATCTACAGTTTTCATTTGTACCGGCTTACGCTCCAAATTTTAAGCTACGCTGAATCCAGTAATAAGACGGCGAAATTTCACCTCAAACGCATCTTGGGTAATACGCATCTCACCTTTGAGGAGTTGTGCACCTTATTCTGTCAAATCGAGGCCATCCTTAATAGCAGACCCATCTCCCCTCTCTCCCCCTCTCCTAACGATTTCGTGGCGCTCACACCAGGACACTTTCTCCTCGGCAGGTCACTCACATCGCTGCCGGCGCCTACGTTATTGGACACCAACCCTCGGCATCTGGACCGATATAAACTCTTGGAGCAGATGAGGCAACAGTTTTGGATGAGGTGGCAAGCAGAGTATGTCACTGAACTCCAGCATCGTCATAAATGGAAAACGAGAACAAAGGAATTGCGCGAAGGAGATCTAGTAATCATAAAGGACGAAGCATTGCCAACATTGCTTTGGCGCCTTGGTAGAGTATCCAAATTGTACCCTGGAGAAGATGGGGTACCTCGAGTAGCTGATATCAATACGTCGAAGGGAACAATCAGGCGAGCTCTCAATCGGATTTGCCCACTCTTCAATGGACATTTCACGCCCGTGTGAGGAGCGGGCGTAGAACAAGTCCTGTGCGGCGCGAGACTAGAGTGACGCGCCGCCGCCGACTACGGAACGGATCGACTCGGCCACTTGCGTCCCGACAGCCATGCGCGCTAGGTGCGCGCGTCGCTTTAACCTTGTCGGGTTACGAACTGTATTTAATCGTATAATTTATTTTAATAATACATTCTATTTGTCACAGCACAAAACCTGTGTTTTATGTCCTCGCCGACACTACTTCGAAGCGCCGATAACTCCCATGGAAGACCCAGTTGTATTTTCCCCGGATACGGCGTATGATTCACCGCACCCAACTGCGGAAAGCCCCAGGCCCCGACCGGATCCCGAACGAGGCCCTGCATCACCTGCCCCCGCGAGCCATCGCATCGGTGACGCAGCTTTTCAACGGCATCCTCCGCACCAGCCACTTCCCCGCAGTATGGAGACTCGGCCGAGTCATTATGCTGCCAAAGTCCGGGAAAAACGTACTGAAGCCCGAAAGTTATCGGCCCATTACGCTGCTGTCGACACTCTCGAAAGTCTTCGAGAAGCTTCTACTCCTGCACTTGATACATCCAGTCACGCGACGAGCAATTCGGATTCCGAGCCGAACACTCTACCACGCTACAGCTCGCGAGTATACTGCCTCATCTCACCGTCGCCCTCAACAAGAGAGAGCAGGGTGTTGCAGTACTCCTCGATATGGAGAAGGCATTTGACCGCGTCTGGCACGACGGCCTGATCTATAAGCTGGCCACGTCTACTACTCCGCGACGAATAGTCAAGACTGTGGCCACCTTCCTCCAGGACAGACGCTTCCAGGTCATCGTGGACGGCGTCCTGTTCGAAGAACGCATCATCAGGGCCGGCGTGCCCCCAGGGGAGCTGCCTATCGCCGGTGTGCTACGCGAAGTACACCGGCGATATCCCAGCGCCTGTCGGCGCGATGTTGGCGCTATACGCCGACGACTCCGCCTTCATCTCCACTTCTTTGACGACACACGCGGCAGTCAAGATGCAGCGTGTACTGGATGCGCTCCCGCCTTGGCTGGATGAAGGGAGACTGACGGTCAACGTGGCAAAGACCCAAGCGCTTGTTGTGGGGGGTGCGTGGCAACCCGCGCCCCTTACCCTGCTCGGAAAAACCGTCGACTGGTCCCCGACAGTGAAGTACCTTGGAGTGACCATTGACCATCGTCTCACCATGCGACACCACGTGCAAAACATTGTTGGACAAGCTCGCGCCGCTCGAGCTCTCCTGCGTCCGGTGATCTCTTTGTGCCTCCCGCTTCGCGCGAAACTGGGCGTCTACATAACATACATACGCAGCCGCCTCACTTACGCCGCCCCTACATGGTACGCGCTGGCCGCGGAAACGTACCGTGCACAGCAGTCGCTGTCGCTGCGAAACGCCGTAGGCGCCCCTCGCTTCGTGAGGAACGAGACTAACGCCCGAGACCTACGCATGGAGAGTCTCGACGACTACATCGGTCGCTTGAGCGCCAACATGTTTGCATACCGCGGGGAATCGAACTTCCGCCACCTGCGGGAGATCGTACCACCGGCGCCTCCTGCACGACCCGCCTGTATCGACAGGCGGCGTTGAACGCCACTGTAAGAGGCCAATGCTTCGATCTCCTCAGTCTCCTCTCCCCCAACTCCTCTAGGGGAGTTGTGGGATGACCAGTCGGAGTTATGAATGGAACGCGGGTGGATGAGAGTAGTTAATCAGTTAGTGATGAGCGTTGAATAAACGAACTAGTTAAATCAACCGTCGACGTACAATCAAAACATCAACTATTAACTGTTCTGGGATCAACTAGTTAAATTTGTAGACGTTTTGTCTAAACAGACGACTTTTCGTTCAACGCACGTTTCGTTTCAACGTTCAACTCTTCAACGCAACGGGTAAGCAAGCAAAGTATTTTGACCTCTATATCCTATACAATAGGGTAGATATATAAATTCACATAACTATGAGACGGACTATTAGCTTATGAAATTTATTGTATTAAAAAGAGAGGAATGACACACGATACAGAACGTCCGAAAGAGATGAAGCGTTGGTCGCCAAGTAGTCTCGCGCACCTATGTACACCGGATTTTTGAGCTTAAATTGAGTTAGTTTTGTTTTTGAATTGTATTATTTGCATTATTCGTTATTAATTACGCGGGCGCAAAGTAACATTTTGTCCGTATTCACATTAAAATTGTACAAATTAATACATTTATTATATTATTATCTAGTTTAATACTGTTTGTATATAGTTTGTAGATAAAAATACTTATTGAATTTCTAAACGCAAGCACGGTAGTCACTACCACTACCACTCCGCCACCGAGACAGGCACCCACCACCGTGCCACTGATGCATAGATATGTAAATGATGATTTAAATAATTTTCAAAATATTAATATCGAATTGAATAAATCAAGTTTCATAATAACCGTTCATAGTAATCAATTTATAGGTAAAATGAAATTGGGCATTGAAGCGACAAACTGTCGAAACAAATAGTTGATAACCAGTTACTCAGTTTCGTGTAGTCCAATACCGTTAGTTAACACGGTTAAATGCATCAACTAGTTGACGAAATTAACTAGTTGATAGTTGACGAATTGCAGTTAACCGTTTAGTTTCGTTGAAGATTAAAACGTCAACGACTCATCGCTATAATCAGTCCCAATTTTAATCTTATGATTACTCTGTATCGAATATAAAGTTATTCGATTTCCAAAAATAAAACTTTGTAGTAAATAACTATGTAGCATCAAACGCTTAGCTGTAGACACAGAACTCGCTGTAACGAAACCATATAGCGATTTAAAATCAAGGTACAGTGCCATCTAGCGTTGTATTGGTAACATTGCGTCGTACGTTATTATTTTGATCTTTGACTAGTCTTAATTAAAATGAATTGATGTGTGTTAAGTCTCGCTAAAACTCGATTATGGCTAGACCGATTTGGCGTATTATGGTCTTGAAAGGTTGGTGAAGGTTCAGGGTAGGTTTAAACGGTTAGAAATAAACATAATAAATAAACCAAAAAATAAATATGACAATTAAATTTTTCAATACAAAATGTTCCTGCCTGTGAAATTTAGATGTTCTTTGAGTTTTTTTGTTTTTTGTTTAGATATTCAAAAACAGAGTCACTTGGTTGTCAACTTAGATTATTACACCCAGATTACTAAAGCGCGCGATGAAAATGCTGCCAAAAAATAGGCCTACTTCGTGTAAGTCAGTGAATCCGCCCGCCAGTGACCGTATTGCGTCATCGCGAGTGCACATCTTCCGAGTTGCGAGACAATGGTGCTAATTCTGTTGTTGAGATAGCTAAACTAAATTTCTCTAAAATTTTCTAATTTTTGTTAAGAGATTGCCAAATGCTATTTTGTTATTAAGTCGAATTACAGTTGGTGATATCATAAATAGCATTTAATTTGTATCTGATGTCACTAAAATTCATTTTATGTGATAAAATTGAACAAGACGTAAAAAATGTATATAGACAGTCGAATGTAAATACATGCCGTCTAACTTGGTGATTGTAATGCCTATGTACATTTTCACGTTACAACTCTTTAAAAGTTTCCACTTTTCAAACGGTTACTAAAATTAATAAACGTCCCTCTAAATTTTTTGTGTAACGTTAAATTTGTTTCTCACATCACTAAAATTCATTTTATGTGCTAAAATTGAACAAAAAGTGAAAAATGTACGTAGACAGTTCAATCACTAAGTTAGTCGGCATCTAAATACGGCATCTTAATACATAATACATGTCATCACATAAAAGGAATTTTAGTGATGTCAGATACAAATTTAGTGCTGTTTATAATATCACCAAGTTTAGGTGGACGTAATAACAGAATTGCATTTTGCGATCTCTTAATAAAAATAAGAAAATTTTAGAGAAATTTAGTTTAGTGGTTCCAACAACAGAATTAGCACCAATATTTCGAAAATGCCTTCTTTTGCGGTGCAAATTTGTAAAAACTATGATAAAAAAAAGATATTAATAGTGACATAACATTCAACAAGTAAGTATTTAATTTCACCATATATTTCTATAATAAACATTTTAAAACAATAATTATGTCGGTGACTACTACTTGTACACAGTGTTGCAAGGAAGCGAAATCTATTTACCCGTGTTTTCTTAAAAGAATTAGTAACTTCAAGTATTTGCTAATGATGTATTGACTGTTAGTTTATTTATTTTTTTAAAAACTAACTATCTAACTATGTTCACGCTGTATCCCTGACGGGGTAGTCAGAGTGGACAGAGATTTGTCAGGTCATTTATTTTTTAGATTACTTTATATGCGTAATTTAGGTTTATTTATTATTAAGTGGGTATGTAAAACAGGCCTTGAGCCATCGATGTAATAAAAGCGGCGTAACACTTCGAAGACGTCTCATTCTAGCAGCGATATTATAAGAATGTAAACAAGTCTCAAGTTTTTTTTTAAATATAAGATGATACCTGATGCCCGCAACTCCACCCGCATGAAATTTGGTCATTACACAAAAAGTGCTTCCAATGAGAATAAAATGTTTTTTTCGGAATTAAAAGTACTATGTATGTCAATCCAGTCAATGTTTTAGCTATATGCCGTTTTTTTATTTAAATCGGTTAACGCGTGCTTGAGTAACAAACATCTTCACAAACTTTAATATTATAATATCAGTAGAAATAAAAAACGCCTACGGCTCCGCTCCTGTGAAATCCAGTTGTTTTCTGGAATAATGTTGATCAGTTTATTATATCACTGCGAAAACATTATTTTCATAGCGATGATAATGTGGGATGTTTTTTACACAGTACCATCTAGCCCATAGTTAGCTAATATAAGCTTGTGGTAACTACTATAGACATACTTAAATCTTTCTAAATATATACATACTATACATAGAAAACACCCAAACATCGAAGAAGACATTTGTAAATCACACAAATATTTGTTCCGACCAGGGAATCGAACCCGGGACCTCAGCGCGGCGAGTAACTGCCGGAAACAAAGTTAACGGTGCTTTGTCCCAATTAGTAAAGCGACAAAGCATCGTAAAAGAAGCACGACTCGCGATTCATAACGCAGTGCTAGTGCCAACGTTGCTTTACGGCAGCGAAACTTGTGTATGTCAGAAGATGCATAAAAGTAAGCTGAATGCTGTGGAGATGCGATCACTTCGAAAATTGTGCGGCGTAACCTTGGCCGACCGAAAACGCAACGAAGAGATACGCAATATGGCAGGTTTAAGTTAAAGTGTCAGCGTTAATAAATTTTTAAAGCAATTATTTGCTAAATTTCTCATATTTTTTTTAATAAAGTGGAAAAAGACAATTTGATTCGAGACAGGGATTGAACCTGTGACCTTTGCCTAACCAGGGCAATGTTCTAGCCACCTGAACTACCCGAACCGTATCGAATCAAGTTGAAATTCTCCACCATATTTATATCGTCATTTTAGGAGTATGACCAGAGTCATCTATCGAGCTAATGAACAACTCGATACCAATGAACAGTGTTACAACTATTTTTAAACATTGATGCAATGGACTCCACTCAGTATATTGATAAATTATTAAAGCAATTATTTGCTAAATTTCTCATATTTTTTTTAATAAAGTTGAAAAAGACACGCGCCTAAACTGCTCCAGCTACAGGGCGATCAGCTTGGTCAGCTTAGCTAGTAAGGTGTATGCAAAGGTTATAACGGCACGAATGCAAGAAAAGTCTGTAAGGTATTTATGGGAGGCTCAATGCGGATTTCGACGTGGAAGAGGTTGCATGGATCAAGTGTTTTCTCTCCGCATGATCGCGGAAAAGTTTCAGGCTGTTAGCCTGAAGGTTTTCTGCGCTTTTGTGGATCTAGAGAAAGCATTTGATAACGTTGTGAGAGAAACGCTGTGGGACTTGCTGCCAGGATATGGTGTGGACGGCTCGCTACTGCGGGCTATACAGTCGCTTTATAGGGACTGTAAGGCTTGCGTGCGAGTAGGGGGGGATGTGTCACCTCTTTTTGAAGTCTGTACAGGCGTCAAACAGGGATGTGTCATGTCCGCCTGGCTGTTCATAGTGTATCTGGACAGCTGCCTACAGAAGTTGAAAGATTTTAATATGGGTGTGAATTTGGGTGACTTTACAGTAAACTGTCTGCTGTACGCTGATGATGCGGTGCTCATGGCCTCATCAGAAGCCGACCTACAGGCATTAGTCACTAATATGAAAGAGGGGTGTGAAAGTAAGGGTCTCCGCTTGAATGCAAGTAAAACTAAGGTTCTAGTATTTGAAAGAGGTGACGTAAGAACTATATGCGAGATTAGGGTAAACCAGGAACGTCTAGAGCAAGTGAATGAAATTGTGTATTTAGAAAGTATGTTTAGCGCGGATGGAAGATGTGATTCGGATGTAGAACGGCGAGTAGCTGCCGGAAACAAAGTTAACGGTGCTTTGTCCCAGTTAGTAAAGCGACAAAGCATCGTAAAAGAAGCACGAATGGCGATTCATAACGCAGTGCTAGTGCCAACTTTGCTTTACGGTAGTGAAACCTGGGTATGTCAGCAGATGCATGAAAGTAAATTGAATGCTGTGGAAATGCGATCACTTCGAAAATTGTGCGGCGTTACCTTGGCCGACCGAATACGTAACGAAGTGATACGCAATATGGCAGGTTTGAATGAAAGTGTCAGCGTTAAGCTGGAAAAGGGCGTGCTCCGTTGGTTTGGACACGTCCAACGAATGAGTAAGGAACGATTGACGAAGAATATATATTGTTCAAAAGTAGAGGGTAGAAGGAGTCAGGGAAGGCCAAGACTTACATATGAAGACCACGTGAGCAGATTGCTCAAAAACGGAAAGGTCAAAAGTACTCGGATACCCAGACGTGCGTGTATGAAGCGATTGATGAATCTAGAAGAAGCGAAAGAAGTATGCATGGATCGCGAAGCCTGGCGATCTGTCTCTGACTACCCCGTCAGGGATACAGCGTGAAGATAGGAAAAAGACAATTTGATTCGAGACAGGGATTGAACCTGTGACCTTTGCCTAACCAGGGCAATGTTCTAGCCACCTGAACTACCCGAACCGTATCGAATCAAGTTGAAATTCTCCACCATATTCATATCGTCATTTTAAGAGTATGACCAGAGCCATCTATCGAGCTAATGAACAACTCGATACCAATGAACAGTGTTACAACTATTTTTAAACATTGATGCAATGGACTCCACTCAGTATATTGATAAATTTTTAAAGCAATTATTTGCTAAATTTCTCATACATTTTTAAATAAAGTGGAAAAAGACAATTTGATTTGAGACAGGGATTGAACCTGTGACCTTTGCCTAACCAGGGCAATGTTCTAGCCACCTGAACTACCCGAACCGTATCGAATCAAGTTGAAATTCTCCACCATATTTATATCGTCATTTTAAGAGTATGACCAGAGCCATCTATCGAGCTAATGAACAACTCGATACCAATAAACAGTGTTACAACTATTTTTAAACATTGATGCAATGGACTCCACTCAGTATATTGATAAATTTTTAAAGCAATTATTTGCTAAATTTCTCATAAATTTTTTAATAAAGTGGATTAAGACAATTTGATTCGAGACAGGGATTGAACCTGTGACCTTTGCCTAACCAGGGCAATGTTCTAGCCACCTGAACTACCCGAACCGTATCGAATCAAGTTGAAATTCTCCACCATATTTATATCGTCATTTTAAGAGTATGACCAGAGCCATCTATCGAGCTAATGAACAACTCGATACCAATGAACAGTGTTACAACTATTTTTAAACATTGATGCAATGGACTCCACTCAGTATATTGATAAATTTTTAAAGCAATTATTTGCTAAATTTCCCATAATTTTTTTAATAAAGTGGAAAAAGACAATTTGATTCGAGACAGGGATTGAACCTGTGACCTTTGCCTAACCAGGGCAATGTTCTAGCCACCTGAACTACCCGAACCGTATCGAATCAAGTTGAAATTCTCCACCATATTTATATCGTCATTTTAAGAGTATGATCAGAGCCTTCTATCGAGCTAATGAACAACTCGATACCAATGAACAGTGTTACAACTATTTTTAAACATTGATGCAATGGACTCCACTCAGTATATTGATAATATATATATATATATATATAATAGTTTGTGGTCGGAATCCACAACAACTCCGCTCTGGCCGTAAATGTATTGATGAAACCGAACACAATTGCTAGCAGATCTTTTTCAATCTGAGCGTATCGACTCTGAGCATCGGTGAGCGTGCGCGAGGCATACTCTACGGGACGGCCGTCCTGCAACAGCACTGCACCCACGGCGACGGACGACGCATCTACGGCGAGGCGCACGGCCCGCGCGGTGTCGTACAATGCCAGCACGCCCGCACCCGTTACACAGTCTTTCAACCTATTGAACGCCGCATACTCACTCGCTTCCCAACGCCACTCGTTATCCTTTTTTAGCAATCTAGTTAAAGGAATAGCTATTTCTGAATCATTTGGAATAAATTTTGATAAGTAATTTACAGCCCCTAAGAACCTCTCTAAGTCTTTTCTATCAGACGGAATTGACATCTCCTTAATAGCCTTTATTTTATTATAATCCGGGCTCATAGCGTTTTTATTAAATACATGCCCTAAATACGTCACTTCTTCAACACAGAATAAACAATTTACTTTGTTGAATTTTAAGTTGATTTCTGTCGCTCTCTCGAGTAATCGCTTCAGTCTCTGGTCGTGAATTTCTTTGGTAGCCCCCCACAAAATAATATCATCGATGTAACTTTGAACCCCTTCCAGGTCCTCCAGAAGTTGACGTATTTTGCTATGAAACACTTCTGAGGAACAGTATACTCCAAAAGGAAGTCTTAAAAATTGGTACCTGCCAAATGAAGTCGTGAATGTGCACAAATCTGCACTCTACTCATCCAACTGTATGGCCCAAAAGCCAGAGTTGGCATCCAAAACAGAAAAGTACCGAGCACCGTGTAAACAAGCCGCTAGTTCGGCCACAGTGGGCAGCTGGAAGTGTGCTCGCTGTACCGCGCGATTCAACTCCCGAGGGTCTAGACATACACGAATACCATTATCTCTTTGCGACTAGTACAAGTGGATGTACCCACGGCGTAGGGTGACTAACCTTTATGATGTCACCCATTCGTTCCATTCCCTGTAGTTCACGTTTTAATTAATCGCGTAACCCGTGTGGAACTTTCCTGGGGGCACAGACGACAGGTGGAACCGATTTATCGACTACAATGTCATATTTACCCGGTAAACGTCCTAAACCTTTCAATACATCTTCATATTTAGACATCGATAAGATCGATCTAAGACGTTTCTCCTTAGATTATATAAACACCCAGATTACTAAAGCGCGCAACGAAAATGCTGCCAAAAAATAGGCACTCCTTCGTGTAAGTCAGTCAATCCGCCCGCCAGTGACCGTATTGCGTCATCGCGAGTGCACATCTTCCGAGCTGCTAGACAATATTTCAAAAATGCCTTCTTGTGCGGTGCAAATTTGTAAAACCTTTGATAAAAAAAGATATAAAGGTAAGTATTTAATTTCACCATATATTTCTATAATAAACATTTTAAAACAATAATTATGTCGGTGACTACTACTTGTACACAGTGTTGCAAGGAAGCGAAATCTATTTACCCGTGTTTTCTTAAAAGTATTAGTAACTTCAAGTATTTGATAATGATGTATTGACTGTTAGTTTATTTATTTTTTAGATTACTTTATATGCCTAATTTAGGTTTATTTATTATTAAGTGGGTAGGTAAAACAGGCCATGAGCCATCGATGTTATAAAAGCGGCGTAACACTTAGAAGACGTCTCATTCTGGCAGCGATATTATAAGAATGTAAACAAGTCTCAAGTTTTTTTTAAACATAAGATACTACATGATGCCTGCAGCTCCACCCGCATGAAATTTGGTCATTACACAAAAAGTGCTTCCTATGAGAATAAAATGATTTTTTCGGAATTAGAAGTACTATGTATGTCAATCCAGTCAATGTTTTAGCCATATGCCGTTTTTTTATTTAAATCGGTTAACGCGTGCTTGAGTAACAAACATCTTTACAAACTTTAATATTATATATCAGTAGAAATAAAAAACGCCTACGGCTCCGCTCGTGAAAAATCCAGTTTTTTTCTGGAATAATGTTTATCAGTTTATTATATCACTGTGAGAACATTATTTTCATAGCGATGATATTGTGAGATTTTTTTACACAGTACCATCTAGCCCATAGTTAGCTAATATAAGCTTGTGGTAACTACTATAGACATCCTTAAATCTTTCTAAATATATACATATTGTACATAGAAAACACCCAAACATCGAAGAAAACATTTGTAAATCACACAAAGATTTGTTCCGACCAGGGAATCGAACCCGGGACCTCAGCGCGGCGAGTAACTGCCGGAAACAAAGTTAACGGTGCTTTGTCCCAATTAGTAAACCGACAAAGCTTCGTAAAAGAAGCACGACTCGCGATTCATACGCAGTGCTAGTGCCAACGTTGCTTTACGGCAGCGAAACCTGGGTATGTCAGAAGATGCATAAAAAAAAGCTGAATGCTGAATGCTGTGGAGTTGCGATCACTTCGAAAATTGTGCGGCGTAACCATGGCCGACCGAAAATGTAACGAAGTGATACGCAATAAGACAGGTTTGAGTGAAAGTGTCAGCGTTAAGCTGGAAAAGGGCGTGCTCCGTTGATTTGGACAAGTTCAACGAATGAATGAGGAACGATAGACGAAGAATATATATTGTGCGAAAGTAGAGGGCAGAAGGAGTCAAGATAGACCGAGAATTACATATGAAGCCCACGTGAGGCTCAAGAACGGAAGAGTCAAAAGTACTCGGATACCCAGACGTGCATGTACGAAGCGATTAATGAATCTACAGGAAGCGAAAGAAGTATGCATGGATCAAGATTCCTGGCGGTTTGTCCTCTCTGACTACCCCGTCAGGGAAACAGCGTGAAGATAGTTAAGTTTATCTCATAAAACTATATAACGCATGTGCGTGTGGTCCCTCAAAAGTTCCCCACACTACAAAAATACAATGCGAATTTTTCCACTAAGCTTGAGTGTCGAATTTAAATATGAGAATTAGCTAAAAATATTGAAAGGAATCCCGAGTTAACAATGATACAGATTTAATTTACTTAAAATAGGGCATTTTAAGTAAATTAAATCTGTATCATTGTACTTATTTTTATAAATGGCAGTAATTAATTCAACGGGTTTGATAGGTATCAAGGTAGAATTCAAAAAAAATACACGCGTTGTACCTATTACACCAACCATGTGATAATGTTGCTTACGAGGAATGAATTTTGGAAAATAATGATATACGTACATAAACGATATTTCTTAAATAATAGACTTGTCCGTAGGACGTCTACATTTACTAATACTTTAGAAGTAAGTTACCTACTTAAAATATGATATGGCTTTATAAATAAAAATTGTAGACTTTATTAAAATAACTCCGTAAATTAAAATGTTATAAATCAATTAAGTGCCCAAAGTCATTGTTTGATATCTGACTATTTATTAGGAATCAATTATGCAGTTATGGTTCATATTATCATCGGGTTCGAGATACCTTTTAGTATTTCTCGCTATTTCTCATAGTTTTGGATTTGACAACCTTGCGAGTTGAAAACTCCCCCTGTACATATTACTATAAACTATTCAAACTTCAAACGAACCATTTAATTCAATACCATTGAAATAAACAATTTTTAAACTGACACCTATATCATATATTATTATAAGCTAAATCTCCCAATATTTGGGGTAAATGTTTTTACCCGCTTTCTTTTGCACTACGCACACAAACGCAACGGAGTACTCAATATACTCGAGCCGCGCGCCTTACCCACTCATAGCTAAAAAGTGGCAGCAACTTTGACGGCACGCGTTGTACTGGACGCGGTATCTGGGTGTTCATAAAATCTATGCGTTTCACTAGGCCCATCGTTTCACACGATTCCTGTCCCAGGACACTGCTACATCGCATGTCGGCTATTATAAATTTTAAATTATAAACCTTATCTTTAAGTATCCACGGCAAACGAATACGCATTCTCCCTTAGTGGGAATAACATTGTGAGTATAGGATAATAAAGGGATTCGCTATTTTATTATCCTATCCTCATTAAAACCTAACTCCAAAAATCTTTTAAAAGACAACACTTTACAATCTGCCCCTGTGTCCAGTTTAAACTTCTCTTGTCCATTTTTACATGACAAAAATTGAAACCAATCCTCAGAGCTATTTTTATCCGAATTAATTACAGAAACATAAAATGTATCTCCAGAATCTTTATCACTCTCAAAATAGACGTTCTCATCACAACCCAGTTCATACACCCGTTGCATTTTATCTCGAGGCCCGCTTTTAAATGATTGCATAGACTTACATGTACGCGCATAGTGTCCCACGGTACCGCACACAAAACAGCTGACCCTGGTCCAGGACGCCGCTTCGCCAAACAACGGCAGAATCGCCGCGTCACGCCCAATGACGTCAGAGCGTCGAGAGAAGCCGGCCACCATAAATTTTTTTAATAAAGTGGAAAAAGACATTGCCCTGGTTAGGCAAAGGTCACAGGTTCAATCCCTGTCTCGAATCGAATTGTCTTTTTCCACTTTAATAAAAAATTATGAGAAATTTAGCAAATAATTGCTTTAAAAAATTTATCAATATACTGAGTGGAGTCCATTGCATCAATGTTTAAAAATAGTTGTAACACTGTTCATTGGTATCGAGTTGTTCATTAGCTCGATAGATGGCTCTGGTCATACTCTTAAAATGACGATATAAATATGGTGGAGAATTTCAACTTGGTTCGATACGGTTCGGGTAGTTCAGGTGGCTAGAACATTGCCCTGGTTAGGCAAAGGTCACAGGTTTAATCCCTGTCTCGAATCGAATTGTTTTTTTCCACTTTATTAAAAATTTATGAGAAATTCAGCAAATAATTGCTTTAAAAAATTTATCTATATACTGAGTGGAGTCCATTGCATCAATGTTTAAAAATAGTTGTAACACTGTTCATTGGTATCGAGTTGTTCATTAGCTCGATAGATGGCTCTGGTCATACTCTTAAAATGACGATATAAATATGGTGGAGAATTTCAACTTGGTTCGATACGGTTCGGGTAGTTCAGGTGGCTAAAACATTGCCCTGGTTAGGCAAAGGTCACAGGTTCAATCCCTGTCTCGAATCAAATTGTCTTTTTCCACTTTATTAAAAATTTATGAGAAATTTAGCAAATAATTGTTTTAAAAAATTTATCAATATACTGAGTGGAGTCCATTGCATCAATGTTTAAAAATAGTTGTAACACTGTTCATTGGTATCGAGTTGTTCATTAGCTCGATAGATGGCTCTGGTCATACTCTTAAAATGACGATATAAATATGGTGGAGAATTTCAACTTGGTTCGATACGGTTCGGGTAGTAAAGGTGGCTAGAACATTGCCCTGGTTAGGCAAAGGTCACAGGTTCAATCCCTGTCTCGAATAGAATTGTCTTTTTCCCCTTATTAAAAATTTATGAGAAATTTAGCAAATAATTGCTTTAAAAAATTTATCAATATACTGAGTGGAGTCCATTGCATCAATGTTTAAAAATAGTTGTAACACTGTTCATTGGTATCGAGTTGTTCATTAGCTCGATAGATGGCTCTGGTCATACTCTTAAAATGACGATATAAATATGGTGGAGAATTTCAACTTGGTTCGATACGGTTCGGGTAGTTCAGGTGACTAGAACATTGCCCTGGTTAGGCAAAGGTCACAGGTTCAATCCCTGTCTCGAATCGAATTGTCGTTTTCCTTTTATATTTTTTTCAAGTAATTAATTTTATTATTTATTTATTTATCTCCTTATCTCCTTTCTTGGACTTTCAAGGTATCTTGAGAGTGGGGGAGGAGGATACGCAAAGTCCCTTAGAATATAACAAAAAACACCCTACACTTCTTCATTCTAAACACACTATCTAAACTCATACTCGCTCACGAATACATTCGTCTCTTGCATGCGGGACCGCAGCTCATGCTGTCATCGATACGCGAGCATGTTTTGGATAGTTGGAGGTAGGGACCTGGCACGACAAACGGCACGCAAATGTGTTAAATGTAATTGTGCTAATACAAATATAATAAGTACAAGTGTGTTCACTTGGAGGCTGCAAGTGAATTGTCTAAAGAAGCATTTTTACTTACCTTACGACGCTTTATCGCACGTCGGGGTAAACCTAGGACAATTTTGTGCGATAACGGTAAAAACTTTGTAGCGGCTGCAAGGGAGATTGAGGATTTTTTTAGGCAATACTCTAGTTCTATAGTGGAGTTTGCAGCTGACCAATCTACAGTTTTCATTTGTACCGGCTTACGCTCCAAATTTTAAGCTACGCTGAATCCAGTAATAGGTCGGCGAAATTTCACCTCAAACGCATCTTGGGTAATACGCATCTCACCTTTGAGGAGTTGTGCACCTTATTCTGTAAAATCGAGGCCATCCTTAATAGCAGACCCATCTCCCCTCTCTCCCCCTCTCCTAACGATTTCGTGGCGCTCACAACAGGACACTTTCTCCTCGGCAGGTCACTCACATCGCTGCCGGCGCCTACGTAATTGGACACCAACCCTCGGCATCTGGACCGATATAAACTCTTGGAGCAGATGAGGCAACAGTTTTGGAAGAGGTGGCAAGCATAGTATGTCACTGAACTCCAGCATCGTCATAAATGGAAAACGAGAACAAAGGAATTGCGCGAATGAGATCTAGTAATCATAAAGGACGAAGCATTGCCAACATTGCTTTGGCGCCTTGGTAGAGTATCCAAATTGTACCCTGGAGAAGATGGGGTACCTCGAGTAGCTGATATCAATACGTCGAAGGGAACAATCAGGCGAGCTCTCAATCGGATTTGCCCACTCTTCAATGGACATTTCACGCCCGTGTGAGGAGCGGGCTTAGAACAAGTCCTGTGCGGCGCGAGACGAGAGTGACGCGCCGCCGCCGACGACGGAACGGATCGACTCGGCCACTTGCGTCCCGACAGCCATGCGCGCTAGGTGCGCGCACGTCACTTTAACCTTGTCGGGTTACGAACTGTATTTAATCGTATAATTTATTTTAATAATACATTCTATTTGTCACAGCACAAAACCTGTGTTTTATGTCCTCGCCGACACTACTTCGAAGCGCTGATAACTCCCATGGAAGAACCAGTTGTATTTTCCCCGGACACGGCGTATGATTCACCGCACCCAACTGCGGAAAGCCCCAGGCCCCGACCGGATCCCGAACGAGGCCCTGCGTCACCTGCCCCCGCGAGCCATCGCATCGGTGACGCAGCTTTTCAACGGCATCCTCCGCACCAGCCACTTCCCCGCAGCATGGAGACTCGGCCGAGTCATTATGCTGCCAAAGTCCGGGAAAAACGTACTGAAGCCCGAAAGTTATCGGCCCATTACGCTGCTGTCGACACTCTCGAAAGTCTTCGAGAAGCTTCTACTCCTGCACTTGATACATCCAGTCACGCGACGAGCAATTCGGATTCCGAGCCGAACACTCTACCACGCTACAGCTCGCGAGTATACTGCCTCATCTCACCGTCGCCCTCAACAAGTGAGAGCAGGGTGTTGCAGTACTCCTCGATATGGAGAAGGCATTTGACCGCGTCTGGCACGACGGCCTGATCTATAAGCTGGCCACGTCTACTACTCCGCGACGAATAGTCAAGACTGTGGCCACCTTCCTCCAGGACAGACGCTTTCAGGTCATCGTGGACGGCGTCCTGTTCGGAGAACGCATCATCAGGGCCGGCGTGCCCCCAGGGGAGCTGCCTATCGCCGGTGTGCTACGCGAAGTACACCGACGATATCCCAGCGCCTGTCGGCGCGATGTTGGCGCTATACGCCGACGACTCCGCCTTCATCTCCACTTCTTTGACGACACGCGGCGGTTACTCAGTTTCGTGTAGTCCAATACCGTTAGTTAACACGGTTAAATGCATACGAAATTAACTAGTTGACGAATTGTAGTTAACCGTTTTGTATCGTTGAAGATTAAAACGTCAACGACTCATCGCTATAATCAGTCCCAATTTTAATCTTATGATTACTCTGTATCGAATATAAAGTTATTCGATTTCCAAAAATTCAATAATTGTATCAGGATGACTATGTATGTAGCATTAAACGCTTAGCTGTAGACACAGACCTCGCTGTAACAAAACCATATAGTGATTTAAAATCAAGGTACAGTGCCATCTAGCGTTGTATTGGTAACATTGCGTCGTTTGTTATTATTTTGATCTTTGACTAGTCTTAGTTAAAATGAATTGATGTGTGTCTCGCTAAAACTCGAGTATGGCTAGAATGATTTGGCGTATTTAGGTCTTGAAAGGTTGGTGAAGGTGCAGGGTAGGTTTAAACGGTTAGAAATAAACATAATAAATAAACCAAAAAATAAATATGACAATTAAATTTTTCAATACAAAATGTTCCTGCCTGTGAAATTGATGTTCTTTGAGTTTTTTTGTTTTTTGTTTAGATATTCAAAAACCGAGTCACTTGGTTGTCAACTTAGATTATATTAACACCCAGATTACTAAAGCGCGCGACGAAAATGCTGCCAAAATATAGGCCTACTTCGTGTAAGGGTCGTTTGATTCATATTATAGAACAGTCCTCAAGTGTCAATTGAGTAATTCTTTATTTTTAAACTGTATTTAGCTCAGATTCGCTACTTGATTCGAGATTTGCGAGCAGTTTTCGTAAGTTTAGTCGACACCACGCTCAAGCAGAGATTTTAAGTAACAAAAATAAAAGATGGCCTCCTTTATCTTTCTAAAATGGATATTTTTGAAGATAAATAGACAGTTATCTTATAGTATATATAGATAGTCTATTTATCTTCAAAAATATCCATTTTAGAAAGATAAAGGAGGCCATCTTTTATTTTTGTTAACTAAAATCTCTGCTTGAGCGTGGTGTCGACTAAACTTACGAAAACTGCTCGCCTTACTTACTTATCATTCACGTGTTTATCCCTGAAAGGGTGGCAGAGTCATATTTTCGCCCCTATTTCAGTGCCAGCACTTTCTACCAAACAGCAGACCCGTACCAATCAATAACAATTACTTTACAAAGATATTAATTCAGTAGGTATTATATCAATACGGAAGACAGTGTGATCTTGTATTGTGTGGCAGTGTGGATCGTATTGCTTCATTCTTTTATTTCAACTACCACACTTTTAAAAGAAATGTGATAATAAAATAATACCTATGATAATAATGAGATATGTGGATATTAAAAAATAATGTCATTATATGGTTGTGTTGTAGAGTCAATGTCGCTTACAACTTATAACAACCATCATCAATAGATAAAATATTTATTTTAATGATTTATTTATACTATATTAATTAAATATTCATATTAAACAATACAATTATATTTAATTTTATTTTTATTTTTTTAAATAAAGAACCTAAAAATTATTAATCATTATTATTATTATTTCTTAAGATAATGATTTGATGACAGATTCTTTGGTACTTTCTTGTGGTGAATATTGTGCACGACAGGCTCGGCAAGTTTTTGGACGTTTGTGTCACAGTCGACTATCTCGACAAAAGGACAAGAGTTTCAACTTCTGTTCTCTGAGATACTATTATTTCCACAGTATCTGTTTCAGCTTACAATATCACTGTAACAAAAAATATCTTCAGGTATGAATATATTACTGGCTCGGTGGTGTAGGTGATAGTGTATGTGACTGCTACTCATGTGAAGGTCCCAGATCGGAATAAATATTTGTGAGATCCCCAAATGTTTGTTTAGAAGTTTGGGTGTTTGCTCTATAACAATGTATATATTTAGATATACATAAGTATGTTTATCAGGTGAGTAGTTCCCATAACCCAAGCTTAAAGGGTTAGAGGGCGCTGTGTGAAAAGTGTCCGACAATGTTTATTTATAAACTCATTTCCTACATACAACTTTGATTCACGGTGTTAAAACTTCTGTTCTACATGTGACTTTAAGCTCTATCTTTCTATCCTCTCAAGGTTGTTTATAACAGAGCTCCGAACCCTATGCAACCAATTTTACAAAGTGTACAAAACTCTATAATATTTTCAACAAATAATAGGTAATTACCCGGTAAGTGTCAATAGTCTCTGGTATTTAAATTCAGTGCATATGTTAAATTAGATATCTGGATCCATATCGGCATCAGGACAAAGACCTCCACAGACAGTGGCTATATGGTACTGCCTTTCACGCGTAAGTGCATCACGCTGTCTTGCTCTGAAATTTTACCACAAAGCGGCTCAACTGCTCTCCGGATGCCTAGAACAAAAATAGAATGAATCTTATTAAACAGTTATCATGAATTACTAGATGGTGTATATCTGCACGAATATATAAGACCATACACCTCCAACACTTACCGTTTCGATAGTTTTTGTAGTAAATATACTTTTCTGAAATAGTGGCCCAAGGCGTTGTATGGCATCGTTTTTTATTTTTTATACCTAATATTCTTGAAAGATTTTAATATTTCTAGTAATTGATTCCTTTGGACGATTGTAAAATTCTTCTTTTTTCAGATATGTACAGAATTAGAAGAATTTCAATTAATTTACAATGTAAACATAACACTGGCACGATATTATCAAATGTCAGTCAAGCAACGTTTATTAAACTCGCAATCCATTTAACGCAAACAAAAGGTTCATTTTATGAGTCCGGGACTTCCTCTACACCAGTTTTTTGTTTAGTATTTTGAAGTAAGGATACCTTAAAGCAATCACAGAGGTGATTAAATCATTTCAATGAAAAAGTAAATAAAAATTAGCTTTTGAAACATAAATATCAAATAGTAAGCTGCGTGGAATGAAAACAAAATATGTAAGGAATAAAAATGTAATAGAAAACATACTGTTTTTAGGCTTGTAACATTCAAATGCGTATTCTGGCGATTGGAGATTTGGATATTTACTCAAGGTTACTTTTCACCGATCTGAGCATGGGGATAGTTCTATAATAAGCCACATGCTTATGTCTAGATTAAGCACTCAAGTGTCAATCTGCTAAATTCCGTTAAATTCTGTAATATGAACACTCCTTAGTCATTACTCATTTTCTGCTTTAAAATCTGCATTCGAACTTCATGCTCTTTTTTCAAATGTAAAATCTCTAGCATGAGCATTTTCCTCTCCAATTCAGCATTTTTCTGAAGATGATTGATCTGAAGATTTCGGTTTTGCTTATTTCCTTTTGGTCACTGGAACAAAAATACCAGTATAAATTAATTGAACTACATTTATGTAACTTGGCAATTGATAAACAAATAAAACTGCTATTTTCCTACCATTTTTATCACGTGTTATTTTGTAATGTGCTGGTTCTTTCTTACTACTAGACCTTATGGAGAATGCTAGAACAGAAAAGAAATGAGGTTTTCATTATAATACACACATTACAAATAATTTAATTATACAGTTTCTAAACAGTAAAATTATATTGTATTAAAATAATTTGATTACCTTTTCTCTTATCATCATTTCCCTGATGTTCGGTTGCAACTCTTTTTGGGGTTGATGTTATTATTTCTTCAGGACCTAAAAAAATATTTTTATATATTGTATGCCAGTTAAACAACACATATTTTTTTCTATACACTATATTAAATTAATTATCTATCACGTCTTATCCCCAAAGGGGTGGCAGAGGCATACATGTTGTATGGCTAATATATAATATATAATTATACTATATTATAATGTGTATATATTCTATATGCTATATTGATAATTACTTACATGTGTTTGTAGTTATTTCTACAAGTACATCTTGCGTAGGTAAACAAGGTGCATACGAAGTAGATGGATGTAATATATTATCATTACCAATGATATTATTTTGGTCCATACAAGTTATATCAACTACATCTGAAATAAATGTTTCTTTGTAAGTCACTGAAATCGAAGTTATAAAAAAATAAGTAGTTTTACCAACTATCTATAATTAATAATATTGTATATTATTATACAAATCATTAAAAAAACCTGCAGCACTATCATATGGATTGCTTAATGGTTCTGTTTGTTCTTGAATTATTGATAGAACCTTTGCATCAGCTTCTGTAGTTTTTGGTTTCCACAAGCCACCACCTGTTTTTTTCATTTCCATCTAAATAAAGCATACCCATAGTAGTATTATGATTAGTGGTTATTTTTTCTTATTTGTAAAATTTTATTATTTAATATATAAAACCTTGTCTTTGTTTAAGTTATTTAACGCTTGTGTCAAATCCTCCTCAGTCACAACTTCCATTTCTGTGGCCTGAATGTATGCTGATTTCTGAATAAATAATTGAATAATAATATTATTTCTATGCAAAACAAGAATAAACTATCATCTTACTGTATTTAGAAATAACTTTACATTTTTTTCCCCAATTTCTTTACGAGTTTTTTGTTTTAAGTTATCATATAACGCTTTCAGCTGTTCAACATCCCTGGGACCACTACTGCAGTTGCTATTATATTTTGTTGTAATATCTCTCCAAGCATCCCATTTTTTTTTCAGAATGAAGATACCACCTGTACTTATACTCTCCACTATATGCTTATTTCTAAAAAGAAATGTTTAATTAGCAAAGTAACACCTTAATAAAAGTTATGTAATAAGTTGTAATATTAAACATAACCTATTGTGCTCGACATGCGTGACTTTTTTGAGCCAGGAACTGTGAACATTCTACCAATTTAATGTTCCATCACAATTTGTTCAATGTTTTCGGAAACAATAGGGAATAAACAAACAAACATTGAGTTGTATATAATATTATTTTTTAAAAGATAACATCAATGTTAGCTCTTTTTTTTCAGAATCAGAATCATTTATTTGCCAGAAACATGGTAAATTACAATATGGTAGGTCAAACATGTTTCACCGTACATGGACGGTGTGCAAAATTTAAAAATAATAAAATTATCATACATCTGTTAATCACATAAATTTCGTCATGGTCTAGCGTCTAAACAATTACAATAAATTAAGAATCAAACAATCAGATACAAATAATAAAATAATCCGATAACTTAAATAATAATAATAATAATTTTAAATGTCAAGGAAATATAAATCATGAGGCAATGTCAATTATACATAATAATAATAATAAGATGTCATAGGCACAGGATATAACATACTCGTATGGTTGTTGTGCATTTGTTACCTATTAAAGAGTGTCATCAAGAAAATCCGAGATTGAGTAATAACACCTAGCAATTAATAAATCCTTGATCCGTTTTTTAAATAGGTGTAGGCTTAACATTTTATATTGATCAGGAAATTTGTTATATTTCTTTGGTGCAAGGCAGAATACACTTTTCCACATAAGTGTTGTGCTAGACTTTAGATTGCATAATTTATCTCTACGTCTACTACGAGTTGAGATGTCTGACAATTTAGGAAATAAGTGAAGGTTAGTTTTCACAAATAAAGCCACTTCAAAAATATATATAGAGGGAAGCGTAAGTATCTTATGTCTAATAAAGTGTGGCTTGCAGCTGTCTATTAGATTAAGTTTGAACATGGCTCTTATGCATCTCTTCTGGGACTTAAACACAATATCTTTATTCGTAGAATTTCCCCAAAAAATAATGCCATATCTTAGTACAGATGCAACTATACCATGATAGGCAGTCAGTAGTGTTTCAGTGCTAACTACTGGAGCAAGCTTGTAAAGGGCATAGGAAGAGCTATTAATTCTTTTTGCTAGGACTTCTATATGAGCCTTCCAATTTAGTTGCCTATCAATGGTCAAACCAAGAAACTTCGTTATTTCTGTTTCTAAGAGTTCCTTATTGTGGTATTTTACGTGTATGTCAGTATGTGCAGTCGTTCTTTGTCTAAAGTGCATAATTTGAGTTTTGTTTAGATTTATTTTTAAATTATTATTTAGTATATATATCCATCACGCCTTATCCCCGAAGGGGTGGCAGAGGCATATTATATGCCCACCTTTCACCGTGTGGATTCCTGTCTCACGTAATAGGTGGTGAGCCTATTGCCGTGTTGAAATAGACAGACGCAGGTTGTGACTACCTGCTGTTGAAATTTTTCATGCCGCCCATAAGGCATTCATCCAGGCTTAACGACTGCCATTTTACTGGCAACCGGGACCAACGGCTTAACGTGCCTTCCGAAGCACGGAAACGCTCGCAAATGTAAATGCCACAAAGTGGTCACCCATCTGAGGACCAGCCATAGTGAAAGTTGCGTAACTCAGTGATCGTTTACCGAACACTGAGACCGCGGGGCCACGAGCGCTTCTTTATTATTTAGCCATGTTATAATTGTCGATAGTGTTTCATTAATGTCAGTTTCATATGCATCTGTTTCATCGCCGGATATAGTTACTGTGCTATCGTCAGCAAATAACACTATTGGGTGTTTCACTGCTTGAGGCAAATCGTTAATGTAAACGTTGAACAGTAAAGGGCACAGCACGCTCCCTTGTGGTACCCCAAACGATATTTTCCTTACTTGAGATACATAAGTCTTTACCATTTTAGAGCCTATATCGAGTTTTTTTAAGCAAGTAATTTGTAGTCTATCCTGTAGATATGTTTTTATCAAATCAAGTATGGTGCCCCTGATACCATAACACTCAAGTTTATTTAAGAGAATATTATGATCTACGTAGTCAAAAGCTTGTGTCATATCACAATATATAGCACATATCGGTCGTCTCTTATCTAAACACATCAACACGGTCTAGGAATATTTTTAAAAAAGCGAATTACTATCAATGTGTTAATTATTTATATGACATGTATATATTTAAAACATACGTTATTTAATATTCTACCATTTTTTAATAATGGTTAAGGTACTTCGATTAAAATTTCAGGATTTTATGGAAAAAAATGAAGCATAGACGGAAACCGTAAATGAATTAACTTTTAATTTATGAGTAAAAACTGAAAAAAATAGAAAAATCATTTAATTTGTGTTTATAAACTTGAAGTTAGTAGTCTGAGAAAGCGCCCATGATGTTCATAACACATCGGCAACGATTCGGCATGCTCAGAACAAGGTTGTCAATGTCTTGCTGCGGAATATTGTCCCATGTCCTTCTGAGGTGCGCAAAAAGTTGATCTTTTGTAGCCAGATTTTCAGGAACTTCCTTCAGAGCTCTTCTTTGCAGCATATCCCACGCATGCTCAATGGGATTTAGATCTGGCGATTGAGCAGGCCAGTCTAAGGCCCTAACATTGTGTGTATGTAACCAAGCTGCTACCGTTCTCGCCGTGTGTGCCCGGGCATTGTCGTGCATGAGCAGGAAATCTTGCCCCATTTGTGTTCTGTGGGGCAAGATTACGGGCCCCAGCACCTGTTGGACGTATCGTTCTGCCGTCATATTGCCCCGCACCCAAACGTGATCCGTCCGTCCTCCAAGACGAATTCCTGCCCAAACCATAATTGTTCCTCCTTGGTATTGGTGAACTTCCTGAGGGTTCTGAAGACGGCTCCATCGTCCAGGAACTCGCCAAACACGCGTCCTTCGTGAATCTGGATGGAAGCCGAACCTGGATTCATCCGTGAACAGCACATTGGACCATTGCTCACGGCCCCAGTCCACGTGGTTCCGAACCCATTCTAATCGTCGTCCACGATTGCCTCTCCGTAAAGGTGGGACCCGGAGTGGTCTACGAAAGCGTAGATTGCTTTCATGCAGTCGCCTTCTTACAGTTTGGTCACTCACAAGCACTTGGTGTTCCACTCGCAGCCTTTGGACCAATTGAGTCGCCGTTGCATTTGGTTGAGCTCACGCAGTAATTTGCAAAAATCGGTCTTGTCTGGGGGTAGTGATGCGACTTGGCCCCCGGTGCCTCTCCGCTACTTCACCTGTGGCACGATAGCGTGTCCACAATCTTGAAATTACATTTTAGTGGGTCCCTATGGCCTCAGCAACATTACGCAGAACAGACCCAGCTTCCAGCATTCCCACAGCTCGTAACATCTCCGCCCTCATCAAATGTTGGCGTTGCATGGCTACAATACCTCAATTTTAACTTTATCTTTCGTTTAAAAATGAAAAGAAACTATAACTAAACGTAATTCGTATTGTTTTCTAAATTTCGCACAAATGAAAATTCCCTCTCCTACACATCAAGACATTTTTATGCCACCGAAACAAAAGAATTTTCAAAAATTTGAATTTGGAATTATTCTGAGATAAATTACAAATAAATCGGTGTATAAAAGATCCCAATGCGGCCAGTACTTTTCGAGTTATTTAGTTGAGTATGAAATATCCCTAGACCGTGTTGATGTGTGTATATTTATCATAATTCTACTCAGAAAGTCAAATATTGCTGAATTTATTGTCATTTTCTTCCGGAAGCCCTTTTGTTTCTTACCCAAAATATTATTATTTTCTAAATACATGTAAATATTATTATACATATATTTTTCAAATATTTTTGAAAATATTGATAAGAGTGCAATAGGTCGATAATTATTAATATGCTCTTTATTGCTTTTTTTGTGCAAAGGTTTTACAACCGATATCTTCAGTGCTTCAGGGAAAACACCATTTATTATACACAGGTTTAGGATGAAGCTTAAGTGTTCAGCTATTAAATCTCCAACGAACTTAAGAATTTTTGTAGACACTTCATCATATCCCACACTGTTGGTATTTTTTAATCCCGTAATTATATTCCAAATATCAATTGATGTGGGAGGAGTCATAAACATTGAATTTATTTTTTTTGGTAAATCTTTAGTTACGTTTTTACCAAAATTTTGTAAAGGTACAATTTTATCTATAAAGTAGTCATTAAATATGTTTGCTATTTTAGTTGGGTCTTCAATAACTGTATTATCTAATTGAATTGTATTGACAGATTCATTCGGTAAATTGTAATTATCATTATTATTAATTATCCGCCATGTCGTTCTATTTTTATTGTTCGAATTCTTTATATTATAATTATTTTGAGATTTCTTAGTCAAAGTTATTATTTTTTTATATAGTTTGGTGTAATTTTTGAATTTTAGTTTATTATTGAGTGTAGGTCTCCTTCTAGCTTTCCACAATAGCTCCCTTTTTTTTAAACTACATATTTTAATACAGCGCGATATCCACGAAAGTTTTTTAGTTACTCTAATTGTCTTGTATATAGTCGGAAAGCATAGATCATAAAATAATCCAAACAGTTCTATGAATTCATTAAATGCTATATTCGGATTGTCCGTCTGATAAATTTCGGAAAAGGTTAAACTCCCCAGACATGATCTAAATTTTTGCATATTTTCAATAGAGTAGTCTCTCTGTGGTCTACGCCAATAAGGCATTTTTTCTTTACTGGGCAATGCAGTATTTGTGCAGTATGGTCAGACCATAGCTAGCTCTATAACATCAGCTGTACATGCTCTGTGGAAATTATGGGCAAAATTATCTAAGCAGGTATTTTCTGCATTCTAGTGGGTTGTTCTATAGCTAAGGATAAGTTAAAACTTCGTAGTAGATGTTTAAGTTCTCGCGTTTCATTACTATTTTTAAAACATTTATATTAAGATCACCAGCCAAAACGATTTTAAATTTCTTTTTTTTTTAATATATTAATAAATTTTCAAGTTTACTGAAAAATGTCAATAGGTTTTTTCTTAGGGGGATTCTGTATAAACAAATTACTATTATTTTATATTCTATTAATTCTATTGCACAACATTCAAATGCGTTAACAACTGACATTAATTTAATTTCAGGTAAGTCTTTCCAAGAATGTCCATTCCTAACCAAAATGCAAGAACCTCCTCTCTGTATAGCGTACCTACTGTAAAATGTGGCTAAACTATAGTTAGGTATGTACAATTGGGTTTCGTAGCCGGAACGTATAAAATGTTCCGTGATACACATTACTTCAACCTCTTGATTTTTTTGTACCAGCTCACTTAAGCAAACGGATAGCACATCTGACTTACTTATCAGTCCTGCTATGTTCTGATGAAGTATATGTAAATAATTATTAACGAAATAACTTTTGAGTACCAGTATTATAATCCGCATTTGTAGGCTCAGATATACTCAAATTGCAATATTCACTGTGCTTGCGCTTTACACAACCATTAAGATTTTTAAAATAGTAAGGTATAGTACCCGGTTTACTCTGGCTGATTGTACCATGATCACTACCTTTCATGCACAATACATTTGTAATAGAATAGTCATAACAATGTGTGTCAATATAGTATATGTATTCCCTTATTTGCTGAAAAATCATCTTCATAGCACGATTATTTATTTTGCCAGTGTACCTAGAAAACATAGTGTAGCTGTAATCAAGTAGTTGATTTGTGTCAAACAAGTAAGCATACTGGTACACCTGATTACTTAGGCATAATAGTCGATTGAAAGCCTCAATTCGCCTATTAAATAAATTAACATTGCTATTTAACTTAAAACTAGGGCAACATAGTAAAATGTTTGTGTGCGTAATTTGTTCAAGTTTACAACGAATATGACCAACTAGTGTCTCATAGTTCTTTGAGTTTATAAAGTCGCTTTCGCCCAAAAATATTAAACAATAATCTTTCAAAGTATAATTTACAAGTTTTTTATCTAAAGTGGAAAGGAAATCCATAGTGTCTCCATTAGGCAAGCAGTAGTGACATATTTGAGATTCGGGAAATGTGTTCTCAGCATTTTCTAAAATCTTGTTAACCTTTTTGTCGCTCAATATACATATTTTATTAAAATATTTCATGTTGTCCGTAGCGGTAGAAAATGTATACGGAGTTTTTTTATAATTTCTTGTTCGTGGGTAGTCAGTAGTGTAATCTACCTCCACAACACATTTGCTATCTGCATCTGCACAATAAAAACAATTCGTATTTACGTTTATGTCGTTATTTGAAACGATGTGGAGTTGGTTGTCTGGAATGTTGCTCTTAAATCGCCCGCTAGTTGATGTGTTTGGTGTGTGTATTGTGTCAGTTTGTATCTCCTTATCATGTGTTGTGATTTGTTTTTCCACTTGCAACTTAAACTGGGCATCGCACATAGCATTCACGCATTCGGGTAAGTTAGTCTTTGTAAATAATTGTTTTTTACGCCCAGACAGTGGTGTCGATGATTTTCTGTCCGGTGTTGAGCATATTTTTTTGTATGTTTCTATTTTTTTATAAGAATCCTGTAATTTATTTTGTAGACGTGAATTTTCTGTGTTTAAGTTGTCTATCTCCTGATGCGCGCTTAATAATTGCATATTTAATGTATTAATCTGTTCTGTAAAACTTCTGATTTTTTCGCTACTGTCATCTAGATCATCAGGTATGCTCATCACTGTGTTGTCAAACAAAGAGTTACTTATATTTCCGCTTAGATTACTCAGTGACATTGTTCTATGACGTTTCCGGTAAGTTATGTTATCCAAAACTGTTGCCATTTCCCTTGAATGTATGTACAACAACTGTTTACTGCTAGTAATCAATATTATTAATATTTTGTCAGTTTCTGTGAGATTTTAATACCTTAGTTCAGTAATAATGATTCTTAGTTCGACTTCAACTCTTTAGGATAATGTTCAAAAAGAATCAGTGGTAACTGAGATTTGAAACCAGTGTCAATCGACGTTAATATTCGGTAGATGTCGCTGTTAGGGTCACATCTATTTTTAAATAAAAAACGGCATTTTGTTTTGCACAGGATAAGACAATCTCGTATATACACAGTTTTATAATTTCACGTTTGTTGATATATTGCACATCACGTATTATGTTGAGAGATCCGATATTTGCACAAAGATATTGTTTAATCCAGGTTTTTACTTAATATCAATGGTCAATGATTGTATAATTTAATTTCTTCGTATTTTAAAAAAATCGTAAAAATAGTGAGTGTGTTCTAACACAAACGTTGTCACATTACATTTATCAACATATTAACACTTTCATTTACATCACACATTCTAATTATCAATTTAACTATTTTTAAAACTTATTATTATAGGAGTAATATACGAAGCTGTGTTTACTAGCCAGCGCCACCTGGTGGTTTTTTAACTCTACTTAAATAAATTTTTAAGTAGACCTCAATTTTAGTACCTCTAAAATTAATAGTAAACCATAGGTACTTACTGCATGTTAAGGTCCCGCAGTAATGACTTTTCCTCTTGGGTATAGTTTGCTCCACGTTTTCTTGCTTGTTTTTGCGACATTTTGCTTGAAATTTCTTAAAATAGAACAAATCTAAAAGTAAACACGAGCTACTACTAGGTACGTAAACGCCGCGAAATGTCACAGAGTACAAATTTTTTTTTTTTGTTCCAGTTGGAACAGGCGAAGGTCAGAGTCCATGCTGCCTAGTCATTAGTAATAATTTGTCATTAGTATTTTAAGTTCGATTCGACGTCTTAGATAGTATTTTTCAATCAAGTCCATGTTCAATTCCTATATACGTAAAAACTTGAAACTCACTGTACAAATGAGTTTGTGAGTTTGTTGTAGATCTTGTATCTTTTTTTCGAGGTTCACAATATAATTAGCTTGTTCTTTTCTCTCTTTTCTTAAAGTTTCCACCTCCCTTTTCAGCTCCTCAAATTGGTTGTTTATAAAACCCATAGACTGGATTATATCTGCGTTAGATTTTTTTATTTCTAAATTGGTTGTCTTTATGTCATTGTTTTGTCTTTTAATATCCGCCAATTCTGACACAAGCATGGACATCAAATTAGTTTGCTCGGAGAGCTTGGAGGCAATAGAAGACTCCTGGTCCTTCTTCCAGTCCGCAATGTTGAGATGTAAATCTTGCAAGCACAAGGCGGAACTGCCTAGTGGCGAGTTTTCATTACGCCTACGCTTAGATCTGATTGAGTTACCGTAGTCGTTAATGGTTACTGCCGAACTTATGTCAGGTTCCGACTGAGTTTGGTTCAGGTTACCTGTTAATTTAGCCTCGCTTGGTGGTGTGCGCTGAACCGCCGCCATTGTAAAATATGTGTAAACAAGGTGTAACAATAACAACCCACTTTACTACTGCAGCGTAGCTAAGATTTCTGTCGTAGCCGAGAGGTGTTTGTAGCTCGGTCGCGTCGTAGCGTAGGCCGCGTAGCACAGATATGGTGGGCTGCAGTGACGTTGTCCGTTGCCGACCGATGTTCTGCTCGTAGCTTGTAGATTCGCACTTTGACGTCACTTGTACGATAGCACATCGGCTGAGCACACCGACCACCACCGCCGCGAGTCTCCGGGTTCAAAACCAACCAGTCATGAAGCACTTTTTGAGAAGATTTTGAGTACGTATCTTAAATATATATGAATCTCACTCTGTAACCGCCCTCTGGGTGTGGCTCACTAATTGAAACTATTTAGGAGTGACAAGGAATTGAAACTTCGTCAATTAACCAATCACAAAATTCAAATTAAAAATTCCGCGGACCCAACTGACACACGTCTACTCGTTCAAGCGTTCATCGGCCGAATTTTATTGTATTTTATAATATTTATTTCTCATAGTTTCGGATTCGACAACCTTGCGAGTTGAAAAACTCCCCCTGTACATATTGCTATAAACTATACAAACTTCAAACGAACCATTTAATTCAATACCATTGAAATAAACAATTTTTAAACTGTCACCTATCTCATATATTATTATAAGCTAAATCTCCCAATATTTGGGGTAAATGTTTTTACACGCTTTCTTTTACACTACGCACACAAACGCAACGGAGTACGTAATATACTCGCGCCGCGCACGGCTTACCCACACATGGCTAAAAAAGTGGCAGCAACTTTGACGGCACGCGTTGTACTGGACGCGGTATCTGGGTGTTTATATAATCTAAGGTTGTCAAATATTGATCGGTGCGTTGAGAAATTTGTACGTTTCATAGCTGTAGGTGAGGTCCCGATCTCTTTGGTATATTGTGTTGGAATACAAAAAAGTTCTATTTCAGTAATATAGTAATTAAAAATAATAGTGTCAGTTGATTGTTGAAAAAATAAAATTTATAATTCCATAATAAGTAATACATATAATAATTATATAATTCTCCTGTACGTGTGTTTGTCACGTAAGTCTTCCTAAACGGCCACACCGATTAGGATGAAATTTTGTATGTTTATTTTAATGGGTTGCTGAATTGTTTAAAATTGCTGGCAGAGTGACCTGACAGATGGTTCTGTTTGTCGATAAGCCACATAATTTGCTATCGTAAGATATCAGATCGAAGCAGTTCGAATGAAGAAGAAAGCATGGCTAGACTACTTAGCCTCGCGGAATGATTTTAATACAAAAGAGAGATACAAGCTGCAGAAAGTTAACACGAAGGCACTGATAGAAGAAGCTCGTGAAAGGTGCAGAATGAAAGCGGATGAAAGGTTGTCGTCCAATTTCCGGGATAATGCCAAGCTCTTCTGGAAAGAGGTAGGCAAGACCCGGAGTTGTTCGGCAATCTGCAGTATGAATAAAGTGCTTAGTGTGAACAATGACGTCCTAACAGACCAAAGTGACGTCCTGCAGAGATGGAGTAAATATTATGGAAAGATGTATGCAAGAAAAGACAGAGATGCCACGTCGGGAAGTGGAGCTCACTTCGATGCTCCGGATCCCGATGTCATTGAAGTCATTAGTATGAAAGAAATAGAACAAGCGATAAGAAGTATGAAATGTGGTAAGGCTGCGGGAAAAGACAGAGTTACTGCTGAGATGATCAAGTACGGTGGGTCGCATGTCTGGGACACACTATGTCTGTTATGCAACTTGTGCTGGCGGGCGGGTGAGGTCCCAGATGACTGGCGAGTAGCAGTTGTAGTACCTATTTACAAAGGGAAAGGCTCGCGCCTAAACTGCTCCAGCTACAGGGCGATCAGCTTGGTCAGCTTAGCTAGTAAGGTGTATGCAAAGGTTATAACGGCACGAATGCAAGAAAAGTCTGAAAGGTATTTATGGGAGGCTCAATGCGGATTCCGACGTGGAAGAGGTTGCATGGATCAAGTCTTTTCTCTCCGCATGATCGCGGAAAAGTTTCTGGCTCTTAGCCAGAAGGTTTTCTGCGCTTTTGTGGATCTAGAGAAAGCATTTGATAACGTTGTGAGAGAAACGCTGTGGGACTTGCTGCCAGGATATGGTGTGGACGGCTCGCTACTGCGGGCAATACAGTCGCTTTATGGGACTGTAAGGCTTGCGTGCGAGTAGGGGGGGATGTGTCACCTCTTTTTGATGTCTGTACAGGCGTCAAACAGGGATGTGTCATGTCCGCCTGGCTGTTCATAGTGTATCTGGACAGCTGCCTACAGAAGTTGAAAGATTTTAATATGGGTGTGAATTTGGGTGATTTTACAGTAAACTGTCTGCTGTACGCTGTTGATGCGGTGCTCATGGCCTCATCAGAAGCCGACCTACAGGCATTAGTCACTAATATGAAAGAGGGGTGTGAAAGTAAGGGTCTCCGCTTGAATGCAAGTAAAACTAAGGTTCTAGTATTTGAAAGAGGTGACGTAAGAACTAAATGCGAGATTAGAGTAAACCAGGAACGTCTAGAGCAAGTGAATGAAATTGTGTATTTAGGAAGTATGTTTAGCGCGGATGGAAGATGTGATTCGGATGTAGAACGGCGAGTAGCTGCCGGAAACAAAGTTAACGGTGCTTTGTCCCAGTTAGTAAAGCGACAAAGCATCGTAAAAGAAGCACGAATGGCGATTCATAACGCAGTGCTAGTGCCAACTTTGCTTTACGGTAGTGAAACCTGGGTATGTCAGCAGATGCATGAAAGTAAATTGAATGCTGTGGAGATGCGATCACTTCGAAAATTGTGCGGCGTTACCTTGGCCGACCGAATACGTAACGAAGTGATACGCAATATGGCAGGTTTGAATGAAAGTGTCAGCGTTAAGCTGGAAAAGGGCGTGCTCCGTTGGTTTGGACACGTCCAACGAATGAGTGAGGAACGATTGACGAAGAATATATATTGTTCAAAAGTAGAGGGTAGAAGGAGTCAGGGAAGGCCGAGACTTACATATGAAGACCACGTGAGCAGATTGCTCAAAAACGGAAAGGTCAAAAGTACTCGGATACCCAGACGTGCGTGTATGAAGCGATTGATGAATCTCGAAGAAGCGAAAGAAGTATGCATGGATCGCGAAGCCTGGCGATCTGTCCTCTCTGACTACCCCGTCAGGGATACAGCGTGAAGATAGTTAGTTAGTAAAATAATTCAGAGGTGTTTTACCGGTGGCAGTATGAGGAGTACTATTATACATCATCAAATAGTAGAAAAGTTCCTCTTTCCAATTTTTCTTTTCTATCTGACTAATTCTTAATCGCTTGAGGATACTCCTATTCTGCCGTTCTACCTCACCATTTTGTTGAGGCCAGTATGGAATTGTATTGTGCAAAGTTATACCACATTCATGCAGGTAGTTCCTAAATTCCTGACTGGTAAACTGCTTTCCGTTGTCAGCTGTAACAAATGATGATGAGGATATCCTAGTCGTGAGAATATTTCCTCGAGTAGCTGGATAATATCCAAGGAATTAATGCTTTTGGTAATTTTGATTTCCTTGTAGCGGCTGAAATAATCTACTACGACTAACAAAAAATCTCCAGAGGGCAAAGGTCCTAAGAAATCTATCGCAATATCTATCCAAGACCCTACAGGTAAGCTACGTCGTTTCATAGGAACTGGCGGATTTGGTGCAGATACCAGTGTACAGCTCTTACAGCTCTTTACTAGAAGCTCTGCATCCTTGTCAATTATTGGCCACCAGACCTTTGTGCGTAACCTTTGCTTCATACTTGTCATTCCTGGATGTCCTTCATGCGCAGCTTTTAAAACCAGTTCTCTTAGGGTCTTCGGGATGACAATTTTGTTGCCTCGCAATAGTATATTATCTTGAAAACATAGTTCCGTTTCAAAAATCTTATAGTTCGTAATTGTAGTGTCCCAATAGTGTTGATATAATCCTTGTTTTACTTTATTTATCTCTGTGTCTTGGCTAGACTGCTGCCTAATGGTTTCCAAGGAAACAGCATTTGGCCTGGCATATTCAATTATATGATTGATGTGTTGTTTACCACCTGCGCATACCTCATCAATATTGCCACAGCTGCTTATACAGAGTCTGGATAAAGGGTCAGCTATGTTAGTTTTTCCAGGTCGGTAGATGACTTTATAATTGAATGACTGCAAGCGGAGGACCCATCTTTCGATCCGGGCGCATGGTTTGGAGTTTTTGCCAAATATAACCTCCAATGGCTTGTGATCACTAATTAATTCAAACTCTTTCTTGCCCAAAAGATAGATTTTAAAATGTTCAACTGACCAGACTAAAGCTAGCGCCTCCTTTTCAGTCTGACAGTATCTTTTTTCGCAATCTGTCAAACTTTTGTTTCCATAGGCAATTATACGTGGTCCTTGTGAATTTATTTGTAATAAGATGGCGCCCAAGCCTACCGGGCTTGCGTCTGCAATAACTTGAGTCCTATCCTCCGGATCGTAATACCCTAGGGTGGGATAGAGGTTAATGATTTTTTCAAATTCTGAAATGCTGTATCTTGTTCAGCGGTCCAAACTTTACACAGACTGCTATTTTTGCCTAGTTTGAGACGCAGGAGTTTTCTCAAGGGATATGTTAGAGTTGCTAAATTTGCAATCCATTTTCCAACATAATTTACGAGGCCTAGAAAGCTTTGCAATTCTTCAATATTTAGGGGTGCACGAAATGTAAGGATATTTTTAAATACTTTTTCAATGACTTGATCCCTTGACTAGATAGTTCATGACCTAAAAAGTCAATTTTATTTACTTTGTACACACATTTATCTTGATTAAGTAAAACATTGTTCTCTTCTAGGATTTTCAATGTTTTCTTTAGGCGATTATCATGTTCCTCCGAGTTAGTTCCAATTCAACAATGTCGTCAATGAAGTTCACTGTACCTTCAGCCTTCAACAAAATACGTTCTATGATCTTTTGAAACTATTCTGGAGCACAGGATATTCCAAACATTAATCTTTTGTATCTAAACATACCTTTGCTCGTTAGAAATGTGGTTATGTGTCGGGAATCTGGATGGATCTCACATTGATGGAATGCGTTCTTGATATCGAGCCGAGAAAATAGTTTTGCTCTTCTAAAACAGGGCAAAAGCTGATCCATTGTGGGCAGAGGATGGTTTTCTCTAACTATAGCTTCGTTAGCTCTACGCATATCGACGCATATTCGAACATCACCATTTTCTTTGATAACGGGAACTATAGGTGATACCCATTTGGAGGGTCCCGTGACTTCTTCAATAATGTCTAAATCTAATAGTTCTTGTATTTTGTCATGAACCTTGCTCTCCAAAGGTATTGGTATTCGTCTACATGGTTGACAGACTGGCTTGATTTCTGGATCTATGGGTATTTCGATGAGAACGTCCTTGAATTTTGGAAAAGTAATTCTACAGTTTGTTTCCCGTTGCTCAAGATTTGAATCCAGGGCATTTACTCCTATTCTTAGGGCCCCTAAAGCAATTGCAGTGTTCTTTCCAAGTATGTCTTTTGTGCCATCTTTAATAACATAAAAGTTCCCAATTTTGTCAGTGTTTCCATTTACTGAGATGTGTTATTTGAATGACCCCAGTACCACCAATGGTTTTGTACTTCCGTAAGCAAAGAATGTTTTATCTGACGACTTGCTAATTTCAAAAGCAGAAAATTTCTTTTTCTTCATTAACTCCCATGTTTTGTCAGTCATTAAGTTACATTTGCATCCAGAATCTATCAAAAGTTTTACAGTTTCACCTCCAACAACACAATCAATGGTGCAGTCATCATCAATATGAAAAACGTAATCAATATCTTCAATTTTTTTATCTTTCTTGTTATCTTCATTTTCGATTCTGGGCTTTTTAGCGTATAACGACTCTTTACTCTTATGATTGTATTGCCTTTTTACTGGAAATTTGCTAAAGCATTGACTCTGAAAATGACCCGTTTTGCTGCATTTGCGACATTTTAAATTAATTGCAGGGCAATTTGAAGCTGAAGCTACATGGTTAAAACTACCGCATCTTGTACATTGTGACTTATTTCAGTGATTTTTTATGGCTATTTTATTTATTTGACTGTCTGATGGCTTTTGCGAAAATTCTTCTAACTGTCTATCGACGTTCTCCAATGTGGTTGCCTCAATTATGATGTCTTCAAGAGTCATATTATCACCACCTTTTAGGATCTTTTTACGTAGTTCCGTTGAAGAACATTTCTCCGCAACTTAGTCAATGAGATGCTCCTCTTTATTGGTGAAACTACATTTATCAGCTTGTCTTCTTAATCGAATAAGAAACTTTTCGATTTTGTCCCCAGGTTCTTGTTTCATTAATCTGAATAAGTGTCTTTCATAAACTTTGCTCTGTTTAGGTGCAAAATATTAATCTAATTTTTTCAGAGCAATGCTAAAGGCATCTTGATCACCGACTGTTCCCTCCACATGGGCGCCTGGTATATTGTAATAAATTTCTTGTAAATTTAAACCACTCATGTGTAGCAAGGTTGCTCTTTTTTTAATAGGTTGATCAATATTTGCAGCTTCAAGGTATATGCAGAGTCCCCTTTTCCACTTCTCCCACCGGACTCCAATGCTGTGTGGTTCACTATCGCAGTCAAAATTCTCAAGAGGTTGTAGAGCTGATGACATCATTTTTTTTTCTGAAAATAATAAACGGACGCACCTCTAACTGATATGTACAATCATACAATTTAAAGAAAAAGAGAAGATGTGCTCCTTTATAGGACAAATATTGTGTTGCAGACCGTTTAACATTCTAAAATTGTGTCAGGAGTGTTATCAAATATCAACACGAGACTAAAATAATAGGTACGAAATCACTATTGAATAAAAGTGATTATTTATTGACGGTACCGCTTTCTGTACCGTAGGCCCTTTCGCCACCTTAACAGCTTAAAAATTCAGGTATTGATCAACCACAGTAGTACCTATACATTCCATGTATAGTTTTCTTTTTTTTTTCGTATGATTATGATTTATTTAATAATAAATTGTTTTATCTGCCAGTGATATTTCATTAAGCATTTCTAAAAGAATGATATCTAATGATATATTATATAGTTATTAAATTTAATCCAAATAGACGAACCAATTTCAAATAAATGCGCTTTAATTATTGATGAACAAAATTTACCATGTGGGTAGGCAACACTATACGATTGTATCATCTTATCATTATAACTAAAGGTATTCTGCACAGTTTTCTGTGCACGTGTCCATTTAACTGGACCATCGTGTTTTACAGATCTCCAACTAGAAAACGTCCATTTAACTGGACCGGTTCAAAGTTAGATTTTCATGTGTGTCCATTTCAGCTGGACCGTCACATTGCATGAAATACGCACCGTATTTGTGCCGTCCATTGCGAACTGGACCGTCACCAAATTTACTTTATTATTCTGTGCCATTATAAACTTACTATAATAAGAATTTGAACAGCTCCTGGAATTATTTGTTCATCAATATTTTTCATAAAATATTTTAGCAATTCTGTAGGTACTTACGATTTTTACCTCGTCGCCAATGATGAAAATAACTTAATCACTTCACAATCACTTTATTAACAATTACACTTAGCACTTATTATAAACGTGTTGTTCGCTCCGCTGTCGATGTAAGACTCCCCTTGCTGTGCCCTATAGCAATGAAGTTGACAACTTGACAAGTCGCTTAGTCAACTATGTACTTAACGGAAATGACGTATCTCCACGTTGGTAATTGATATTAAATTCCACATGTAAATACTACAGTAGTCACCCATCCAAAGACTATCCTACCATAACAAAGACATCCATAGATATATAAGCTGAGCTTCTTTCTACTTTGAGGGAAACAAACCAGCTGTAATAGAATGATTTAAAAGACCACAGGTGACTGGCAGTATTACATTGACAATAGGAAGAATCATGTTTCAAATAAAGTAGTCGTTTCCGACGGCGTTAGACAATATAGACACTACGCTTCTCTTAACATCACAATCAGTGAATTGACTAAATACAAATGGTGGATATACAGGAGTTGGAAGTTGCGAAAGACGTTTTAAAGTGTTAGTTTTGATAGAACCATCAAAACTAGTGGTGGAAGAGAAATGCTTGTTTAGCGCGTTGAGATCGATAGGTTTTATTTGGTTTCACTTCTTGTTTTTCTTTTCCAACTCCCAGAGTTCTAAGAAATTTCCAGATTTTAGCTGGATCTCCGTTATCAACAGATGTTTGATATTTTACTCTGGTCCTTATCATACAGTGGTGGCAAGTAGTCTCATTTTTTGTACTAATTTATTTTAATTTACTCTGTAACTGAAATTTTAGGGTAAGCTACCCATGCTAACATAGGATTTTAAATTCCTTACCCGAAGATGTAAAAGTTTGACCAAGTTTGTCATAGGTGAAGCCAGAGGCACAGCTAGTTATATATTTAAAAGGCAAATATGGCCGAAAGATCAATCAATGCACACCTCATATGAATTGTAATTATGACCTACATATGAACTAAGAAAGATTTTTTGAAAGCATACTACATACAGCTTGCGACTTCTCCCACCTTGCTTAAGTTTACCCTTACCTATTACCTCCAAATACTTGTATATTATATGTGTTATTCCATGGTTTCAACAATCTGAACACCTTAAATATACATAAAAACCGTAAATTATACATAAAAACCTTCCATTAGAATCACTCTAACTATTAAAAAAAAACGCATCGTAATTCGTTGCGTAGTTTTAAAGATCTAAGCATACATAGGGACAGACGGCGAAAAGCGACTTTGTTTTATAATATGTAGTGAATAAGACTTTATACATCTTTTTAACACTGCACAGTTATTTATGTGTTATAATAATTAAAGGCTTAAGAGACGATATAATCAAAATACGAAAATATTCCCATTTAATTGTATTTATATATGTCTATTTACAAAATACATACATGTTTATGAGGTTTGAATTATGTAAATCTACCATACAAATGATGCGGTACAATAAAATAATATATTTAGGCTCTGTTTCTACAAGGAACCATCCATCTCGTCGTTATGGGTTAAAAAAGTCAGTGGGTTGAGGCCACAAAAAAGAAATAACATTAATAATAAAAAAAGATATGTCTGATGAACTCTGTGATCTAATTTCCTTCCAATGTAGACAGCAAGTTGAATACATTTCAAATTATATAACATAGTACCCTTTAGAGTATGAATTTATTTAGGATATACAAAATGAAGTATGGTAAAAACGATGTTGTTGCAATCCTGTAAGCGTTATTCTCCAGTGCGATGGCGCAGTGTGGCGGCATTGCCAGCATGCCTTTCTGCACGGTAGCCCTGTAACATAAAATATAATTTCGAGTTCCAAGTCTTTATGCGGCATAGGAAAAACCTGCGGTATAGTTGTTTTGGGCCCTATTCTATCCCCAGTGCATGTTCCGAACAACATTCGGGAACGAGAGAGAGAGAGAAGGAAAGGAGAGGGGATTTATCTTCTCTGTTTAGTTCCCGAACAAGTAGAAGTGTTCTTCAGAGTGTGTGTAAGTGTTTTGCCAGTAGCTTCTAAACCATACCTCGATTTGAAGCCTGGGGTTGGCCGCTAGGAGCGAGTACTGTTTAAACCTCCGAGCTTCGTAAGGGCGCCAGACGCCTCTTCCATTAATCAGCAAGTGCACCGCTAGTGGGTGAGTTTGCATGGCCGCATGGGCTCCGGAGATTTAGATGGGGACACTTGCACCTCATGTGGCCCTAGTCTAGTATGTCTAGACGTAATGATATTAGTGAGGAACGATTGATAAAGAACATATATTGTGCGAAAGTAGAGGGTAGGAGGAGTAAGGGTAGGCCTTCCCTACATATAAGGGCCACGTCAGCAGAATGCTCAAAAACGGAATCAAATGTTTTCAGATACCTAGACGTGCATGTATGAAGCGATTAATAAATCTGCAGGAAGCGAAAGATATATGTGTGAAACGCGAAGCTGTACTCTCTGACTACCCCGTCAGGGATAAAGGTTGAAGATAGTTGAGTTCTTTTTTACTTAATGGCGAGCGTGCAGGCGACTCCGCTGGCGACGACCCTCAGGGACTGAGGAACCGCGCTCACGGCGCTAAGGTTCACGTTCTGCGTGCTGTTCGCCAAGTTGATGACGCCCACTACTGCTGCCTTAGATACATTCCTGTAATGGATAATATACTTATCATTCAAGCCCGAATCCCGGCGGCGCGATGCCTCGGCCGCCTTAATAAGGCATGACACGTCCATATTTCGCCGTAAGTGTTTTTGTCCCTTGTTATAGGTAGTGAGCTCATTGCTGCGTTGAAATGGACAAATACAGGTAGTGGCGACTTGTGCGACAAATCACGGAAACGCTCAAAAAATGAAGAAAGCACGGAAAATATATCCATTTTCATATGGTATGTTCCCGCAGCAAGTTTAAGTAGTTCACTCTAATACATGGCGGATTTTTGAGACGCGGCAGGGCAGGTATTTTAACCGTTTAGTTACAGGAAAAGCTAAGGCCGTGAGGTTAAGGAAATGCTGCAAGATAACCTTATCTTGCAGCATTTCCTTTTTATTGCACTTCAGGCCCCACCAGGAGAACCTTCTCCTGGTGGGGCCTGAGGTGCTGGGCTCCACGATCTCTCGAAGGAGTTTAAGCTATGCCGATTAATCAACTATTTTCAGTTCCATTTTCCTGAGGTTAGGCTATTAAACACAAAAAGGTTTTTTTAATACGTACCAGTAGTTTCTGAGATTAGTGCGTTTAACCAAACACAAACAGAACACAATAAAATTTGTAATATTTTGTGCAAACAAACAAACTCTTCAGCTTCAGATTTAGTCTAAATACCTACCTAGTAACAACGAGTATGTTGGCAGAAAGCGCTGTCGTGACTAAATCGCCGGTGCTCACAGCCGCCTTGTGTTTCAATGTTACAACATCTTTGTAGAACTGTAAGTTAGATATAATGACCATATTTGCATAAAAAAAACTAGTCAAGCACCAGTCGAACTCGTGCACTGAGGGTTACGTAAAGAAAATAGGATATGTCCTCCAATTTGTAGGACAGCCTATAAAACTAACTCAGAGGTCTATGTTAATTAGTTTTCACTTTTTATATATGGGGATGCCCCTTAATTTTCTACTGTGTTTTACTATTTCTTATTTTGCGAAACCCTCGTTTCCGAGTCCTGTCTTTTCTATGTTTTGTATCGCAATGTTTAAGAAACGGACGCAGGAAAAACATGTGTTTGCGTCCTACGTCTGTTGCGTTGAGTAGAGAGTAGAATATAGTAGAGTGAAGGGGGTTTACTACATAGAAAACGGTGCACAGAACTGCCGCATATTAATTTAAGCCTAGTGTATAATTCGTGGTTTTTGTGTTTAATAATTGTGGAATGGGGCCGCGGAGAGTCCTCCCAAGGGTTACTGCGGGGGACTTTCCGAGGCTGCATGGTAGTTCCAACCCGGTTCAAAAAATTGTGACACTGAGCGGCATTGTGGATTCTAGGTCCCTACGCCGTTACCTCGTCCATTGATCAGCAGCAGGTGCACCACGTGCTGGTGAGGTCCACAGTAATGTTGATAGGTCCCTTACACTCAAACTAGTTTAGAATACACCTCTAATTTACCTGAAAATGACTTCGATTAGTTGCCTTTTGGACGGCTACGTTCACAGTGGCATAATTAGAAGCCACCGGAAGCCACGTACTATTACCGGTGGTGAAGCCAGCGTTTGTAGTGGCGTCCCAGTGGAACGGCGTCCGACAGGGGTCACGGCTATGCGCCTTGTAGTTCAGAGGGTCGTCCGTGTTACAGGCTTGGGGGTCCACGGTCTGGGCCCAGGAGACTTCACCATCTGTCATACCTAATTCTTCACCCTGGGCGAAACAAAGAACCACGCTTATTACTACTGCCTGTCTTCGTCTCCACACACGACACTTCCACTTCAACTGTATTTACCATACTTTACCCAAGGTTCTGCCATACACATTAAACATTCTTACTACTAACATTAACGTCACCATGCTTTTCGGCTACTCTTTCTTATTATTTCCCGCTAATAGATACATCCTTGCAGCTTCCAGCTTCTGATGCCATCCCTGATGCGGCCCAACTTCTAATCCTTGTTATGACAAAATAGTGGTCTGTCTCAGCTCAGTGCCTCGATAAGCCCTTGAGTCCACTCATTAAGAATAGATCTATCATGCTTCTCTTTGACTTAAATCGCTCGTATACATATGAATTTGTATGTACTTGAACGTTGTGTTCGCTACAAACAAATCCTTCTTCTTTGTGATAACAAATCTAAGACTTAATTGTTCTTGTCCTCATGGGCGTACCCAGGTTCTGGGCTAGGGGCGGGCAAATCCGATTTTCCTAAGAGCATAAATCGCTCGTAGAGGCTCAGTGTTCTGTAAACGATCACTGCAATTTTAATGTAGACGACCATGACTCGATCAAATCAGCCTATGGCAGTCTACTGCTGAACGTAGGCCTCTCCCTATTCACGCCACAACACACGCTCCTGCAATTTTCGCATTTATCTTATACGACCATAATCATCTAGAAGTTCTTTTTTACTTTTATTGACAAATGTCGGAGACATGAACCGAATCAAGGGGGGGGGGCTCTGCCCCCCCCCTCCCCCATGCTTGTCCTATTTCTAATTCCACATTTATTTATTACTAGCTGTCCCGCCCGGCTTCGCCCATGACATACTTCGAACCCCGTGGCACCCATTTAATCCTGTAGTTTATTAATTTCACAATAATGTAGTATGAACGTTTTCCAAATTCGTTGATTACTTCTCCGCTCTCCAGTACGCCCGCACGGGCCCGTTTGGAATTATGGTTACACGAAATTAATTTCTTTGCACATAATTTTGATTTTGCCATATCTCATAAGATATTCATTTAATTTGCAAGGTGTTTATCTCATAAGATATTCATTTAATTTGCAAGACAAAATAATCTTCAGGATATGCTGAAGCTAACTTACGTATTAAAAACTATAAAGATTAATAACGTATTTGTGTAAATAGCCTTCAAATTACCGCTTTATAATGGCTGGTTTTTTAAAGTATTTAAATGGATATAGTATGTTACCCTTAAGAGGTAGACATAGACCATCGCGGACTTTTTTGTAGACCTATATAAGGTGCCACTATTCAACCATACATAATTTTGTAACATCTCAAAAGGTTTTGGCAGCGTTTCCGTAGAAAGCTCAGACGGCTTTTTTTTTCCGACACCCCCAACAAATATCGTTACGGTTAAGTTAATGTACTCGTATACAAAAACTTAACTAATTATACATAAAAAACCTTCCATATGAGTTACTCTATCTATAAAAAAAAACCGCTTTGAAATTCCTTGCGTAGTTTTAAAGATCTAAGCATACATATTAGGGACAGACAGCGGAACCCGACTTTATTTTAAAATATATAAAATAAATAAATAAATATCCATCACGCCTTATCCCCGAAGGGGTGGCAGAGGCATATTATATGCCCACTTTTCGCCGTGGGGATTCCTGTCCCACGTAATAGGTGGTGAGCCCATTGCCGTGTTGAAATAGACAGACGCAGGTTGTGGCTACCTGCTGTTGAAATTTTCAAGCCGCCCATAAGGCCTTCAACCAGGCTTAACGACTGCCATTTTACTGGCAACCGGGACCAACGGCTTAACGTGCCTTCCGAAGCACGGAAACGCTCGCAAATGTAAATGCTACAAAGTGGTCACCCACCCGAGGACCAGCCATAGCGAAAGTTGCGTAACGCAGTGATCGTTTACATAACACTTAGTCAGCGGGGCTACGAGCGCTTATTGTGAGTCAATAAAAAAGTTATAAATAATATCAGCCTTGAATACTTTCGACAACCCTACAAAAATCACTGTTTAGACCGTGTCGGCATTTTCATCGACTTCAAAGGCTACTTACTCTACAACTACTACTACTCGCTACTGGTAGGTTTACTCTCTTTATACTGTGGAATTAGTATGATAGTATTGGAACTTATTCTCTTAACATCATATTCTCAATATATCATAATCTTAAAACAATCATAAAATCGGATTAGTTTCCAATTCTTCTAATAGGAGGCTAGTACAAAATAATACGCCTCTACCAAAAATTCATTTATAAGTATAGATACTATAAAATGGTAGATAATACTTTATTGTAGATAATAGAGTCAATAAATGTGTTTATAACGTCCGAAACCATTGCGCGGCTTTTTAAATTAGAACACTGCCATCTATCGAGCGTGGATGTAGTTTCGTGGAGTCATTTTCAGGTGAAATTCAACATTTTGGGTATTAGCATATTTGCCTTCAGCATTTGGAGACTTCACCATTAAGGGAACTCAACATTTGGGACAACTGACTTGACTCAACCGGCAAACGGGCCAAAAGGGATTTTTAATATATAACAAATATTGTCGTTGAGATTATCTGAGCAAATAAGTACTTAATATTACACCGGAACAAACATTTTAACATTCTTTTTATTTATTTCACACAATTTCAACATTTTCACAGTAAATAGGTATGCGCCAAATAGTAGATTATGGTACAAGTGTGTAAAGTTGGTGATTACCGCTGAGGCGCTATTGAGGTCTATAGAGAGCCAAAGACGGTAATCAACATCGTATGATACACACGTGTATCATACGATGTTTTTCAAGCTTCGCTCGTAACATACTTTGAACTACGTGGCACCCATATAATCCCGTCGTCGTTTATTAATTTCACAATGATGTATGAACATTTTCCAAATTACTTGATTAGTGAAGTAATCGGGTTTTAAATAATAGTCGGGTAATATCCGTTGCTGTGTTCCACTGGAACATGTTCCCGCCATAAAAAGTAAGTAGCCCAAAGCACTCAGGAACCTTTCTAACATTAAAGAATATTAATCAGTTATGTAGATCCAGTGATTACTCGCTACAACGTCCAACAAGTAACGCGCTCTTCTATAACGTAGGAAGGAATCAGACCATTTCTACCCTGAAGCCTGTTTCAAAACATGTAGTGATTGAAACTTCAAAATTGCCTATGCACGACGATGATCCAAGATGTTCTGAATCGAACGCCGCACTATGTGTTAGAAGAGCCATTTTCGGACATCCTATTTTTATTACAAAAACGTGTAAAACAAATCATTTAGAAAGCTAGAGTAAAACTCCGGGGCGATAAAAATAATTAGTGAAGTCAGTATAAAATGTTAAAGTTCCATAAATATTTTGCCCAATAAAGTTTAAAAATTGTCTACACTAAAAACTAAATCAATTAAAAACCAAAAGTGTATGCAATAAGAACTCGAAATAAGTGCTACATATTTTAATCTAATAACGAACCGTCTATCTTGCTTAGAACTCGAGATATATGATTTTTAAAATAATACGTTTTTTTTTATTCAAAAAATCCACGGTTGTTGCAAAAGATTTGAATATCAAAATTAAGATCCATTATTATTTTATTTACAAAAAAAATAGTTACATCCAAATCGCGTGGAGTTTAGAATCTACGGGCCATTTTAGTTATTCCCGGTTATTTTCTCGTTAGAGTTATCACTTAAAAATAATGTATTTATCCGGATGTAATTTATTTTTTTGATGTTTCTGTAATAATTCTTATTATTTAACTGTGATGGGGATGAAGAGTAGAAGCGTGCACGTCGCCATCCCTGCCAGCTACGGCTGCAATTCTACTCCAACACGAATGCCACCAGGGCGATTACTGCTAGGGCGTGCCCCCGAGGCGACGCGTACCAGTTCGTCCCCGCTGGTGCGAAAAGTGTGTGCCAGAGCGGCGTGGGGGACCGCCACCCTACTGTAATGACAGATAAGATGAATGAGTTGATGGATGTTATGAATGAGAGAAAGTTAGATGCAGTGTGCTTGACAGAGACCAAGCGCAAGGGCAGCGAAGTCTTGGAGCTCACGGGTGGGATGCTCGCGCTTTGGTCTGGAGTACCAGAGAGCGAGCATGGCAGTCGGGGGGTTGGAATTTTGCTGTCCTCGCGATTGGCCTCCGGTATGTATGAGTACAAACTGGTAGGTCCTAGAATCCTCTGGATCCGTGTAAAACTTGGTTTGACGAAGATTTTCCTGGTAGCTGCTTACGCGCCAGTATCTTCGTCGAACGCGAGTGAGCTAGAGGACTTCTGGTAGAGTATGAGAGAAGCTCTAAATGTGATAGAAGGAAATGAAAGACTTATAGTATGTGGAGACTTGAATGGATGGGTGGGTACCACTCGCGATGGTTTTGAGTCGGTACTCGGGAAGTATGGGGATAAAAGGGTGAACGACGCTGGCAAGCTAATACTGGCATTTTGTAAGGAAAAGGATTTGTTTGTGGCGAACACAATGTTCAACCACAAACAAATTCATATGTATACGAGGAGATGTAAGTCAAAGAGAAGCATGATAGATCTATTCCTAATGGATAGTCGGCTCCGTAAACAGGTGATGGACACGAGGGTTTATCGAGGCGCTGAGCTGGGATCAGACCACTACCTAGTCATAACTAGGATTAGGGGTCTGTTCGCGGGTTGGCGTCATCGTACCGAGTGTCCTGAACCTGGGCCGACTATTAGCATCAAAAGCTGGAAGCTGCAGGATGCATCCATTAGGGATAAATATAATGAAAGGGTAGCCGAAAAGCTTGGCGACGTCAATGTAAGCAGTGAGAATGTGGAAAGTGTATGGCAGAACCTTAGGGACAGTATGATAAATGCCGCTGTGGAAGTGTGTGGAGAAACGAAAAGAGGCAGTAGTAATAAGCGTGATGCATGGTGGAATGAGGAAGTGAAAGAAGCAGTTCGAATGAAGAAGAAAGCATGGCTAGACTACTTAGCCTCGCCGAATGATTTTAATATGAAAGAGAGATACAAGCTGCAGAAAATTAACACGAAGGCACTGATAGAAGAAGCTCGTGAAAGGTGCAGAATGAAAGCGGATGAAAGGTTGTCGTCCAATTTCCGGGATAATGCCAAGCTCTTCTGGAAAGAGGTAGGCAAGACCCGGAGTTGTTCGGCAATCTGCAGTATGAATAAAGTGCTTAGTGTTAACAATGACGTCATAACAGACCAAAGTGACGTCCTGCAGAGATGGAGTGAATATTATGGAAAGATGTATGCAAGAAAAGACAGAGATGCCACATCGGGAAGTGGAGCTCACTTCGATGCTCCGGATCCCGATGTCATTGAAGTCATTAGTATGAGAGAAATAGAACAAGCGATAAGAAGTATGAAATGTGGTAAGGCTGCGGGAAAAGACAGAGTTACTGCTGAGATGATCAAGTACGGTGGGTCGCGTGTCTGGGACACACTATGTCTGTTATGCAACTTGTGCTGGCGGACGGGTGAGGTCCCAGATGACTGGCGAGTAGCAGTTGTAGTACCTATTTACAAAGGGAAAGGCTCGCGCCTAAACTGCTCCAGCTACAGGGCGATCAGCTTGGTCAGCTTAGCTAGTAAGGTGTATGCAAAGGTTATAACGGCACGAATGCAAGAAAAGTCTGAAAGGTATTTATGGGAGGCTCAATGCGGATTCCGACGTGGAAGAGGTTGCATGGATCAAGTGTTTTCTCTCCGCATGATAGCGGAAAAGTTTCTGGCTCTTAGCCAGAAGGTTTTCTGCGCTTTTGTGGATCTAGAAAAAGCATTTGATAACGTTGTGAGAGAAACGCTGTGGGACTTGCTGCCAGGATATGGTGTGGACGGCACGCTACTGCGGGCAATACAGTCGCTTTATAGGGACTGTAAGGCTTGCGTGCGAGTAGGGGGGGATGTGTCACCTCTTTTTGATGTCTGTACAGGCGTCAAACAGGGATGTGTCATGTCCGCCTGGCTGTTCATAGTGTATCTGGACAGTTGCCTGCAGAAGTTGAAAGATTTTAATATGGGTGTGAATTTGGGTGACTTTACAGTAAACTGTCTGCTGTACGCTGATGATGCGGTGCTCATGGCCTCATCAGAAGCCGACCTACAGGCATTAGTCACTAATATGAAAGAGGGGTGTGAAAGTAAGGGTCTCCGCATGAATGCAAGTAAAACTAAGGTTCTAGTATTTGAAAGAGGTGACGTAAGAACTAAATGCGAGATTAGGGTAAACCAGGAGCGTCTAGAGCAAGTGAATGAAATTGTGTATTTAGGAAGTATGTTTAGCGCGGATGGAAGATGTGATTCGGATGTAGAACGGCGAGTAGCTGCCGGAAACAAAGTTAACGGTGCTTTGTCCCAGTTAGTAAAGCGACAAAGCATCGTAAAAGAAGCACGAATGGCGATTCATAACGCAGTGCTAGTGCCAACTTTGCTTTACGGTAGTGAAACCTGGGTATGTCAGCAGATACATGAAAGTAAATTGAATGCTGTGGAGATGCGATCACTTCGAAAATTGTGCGGCGTTACCTTGGCCGACCGAATACGTAACGAAGCGATACGCAATATGGCAGGTTTGAATGAAAGTGACAGCGTTAAGCTGGAAAAGGGCGTGCTCCGTTGGTTTGGACACGTCCAACGAATGAGTGAGGAACGATTGACGAAGAATATATATTGTTCAAAAGTAGAGGGTAGAAGGAGTCAGGGAAGGCCGAGACTTACATATGAAGACCACGTGAGCAAAAACGGAAAGGTCAAAAGTACTCGGATACCCAGACGTGCGTGTATGAAGCGATTGATGAATCTCGACGAAGCGAAAGAAGTATGCATGGATCGCGAAGCCTGGCGATCTGTCCTCTCTGACTACCCCGTCAGGGATACAGCGTGAAGATAGTTAGTTAGTTAGTTAGTTATTTAACTGTGACGTTTCTGTAATGTTATATAAATATACTGAAGGCCAATATTTAAGATCCTACCTATTATTTAACTTGTGGTGTTGGTTAGGTAATAAGTTTTCAATGGAAATTGCATTAGAATAGCTTATATCTCACAAAGTTACACATATTATATTATCTAATTAGAACATTAATTATTACCTACGATTTCACACACTGCGTTTTATCATCATCATCATGTTTTATTCGTGAAATCCCGATAACTTTTGATCTTCAATGGGAATCTTATTCTTGAGTGAAGTGTTACTTAGTTGTACTATGGTCGGCAGAGACTGACTTTCCACTTGCTATCAACTTGGTATACAACTTAAGTTTCATCTACTTTCATAAGTGTTTTTTACATGCTCGCCAGTTAAGGCTACTCTTTATAAGGCCCCTTCCCAGTAGGTCCTAAGTGGGAACGTTATTGATGTTAATAGTATAAAAATGTGGATCACCAGTCACCACCCGTCACATCTCGTTTCACATTGAAGCGAAAAGAGTTTCACTTTCGCCCCGTAATGTAACAGTGTGATTCACTAGGAGTCTAATTTGAATTGAGTAGTACGTGTGACATAATGCCACTTTCTTCCCAATATGTCGTATTATATATCAACAATTTATATAGTGTGTACAACTTAAGTTTCATCTACTTTCATAAGTGTTTTTTACATGCTCGCCAGTTAAGGCTACTCTTTATAAGGCCCCTTCCCAGTAGGTCCTAAGTGGGAACGTTATTGATGTTAATAGTATAAAAATGTGGATCACCAGTCACCACCCGTCACATCTCGTTTCACATTGAAGCGAAAAGAGTTTCACTTTCGCCTCGTAATGTAACAGTGTGATTCACTAGGAGTCAAATTTGAATTGAGTAGTACGTGTGACATAATGCCACTTTCTTCCCAATATGTCGTATTATATATCAACAATTTATATAGTGTGTACTAGGTAGATGTGGCTGGTTGTCCAAACTCTGTGAAAGCAGTTATATCTCAGTCTAATTTCATGCAAGCTAAAGTAGAAAAGTAATGTTATTTTCACACATTTTATATAAGTAAACGGGATTACTTACGGTTTTAGGATTATTCCGATCTGTCCTCCTGCTCTGTCCCCCTAGGGGGACAGATAGGAAAAAAAGTTTGATCTGTCTCCCTATTGGTGGTAGGGGGACAGTTCGAACTCTATTCACTAATGAACGGTTTTATTTGTCCCCCCACCACCAATAGGGGGACTCTCAGATAATATTTCCCACAACCCTCTAACAAACAAATAGAAAAAAAAAAAAAAAAAAGTACGCACTTTTTATTCCTGTTTGTCCCCCATGTAAATATTAATTCTTCTATCTATCTATCTTCACGCTGATACAGAAAACTTTTTAATTCTTAGAAGTAATAAAACTAATTTCAGTCTCGTGCTCCTACTAATTACTCCTACTGATAGGAGCACCTGGACCCCCATTTGTCTGACGTCTATTTTACATAGATACAATGGGGATTTATTTATAATTACGATTTTATTACTCCTCTTATTACATAACGTGGTATGCCCGTTTGCTATATAATCTGCTAACTGGAAAAATACTTTATTAAGAGTTATAATATCTTAGTAAAACCTAACATTAGCTTACATTTGCGTTCATTTCATAGAGAAAAAAAAGGTATGTAAGCAATCAACAAAGAAAATTCTACCAATATATCTAAAAGTAGATACTGACTCGTGGTCCCACCATACCCGCTGTTCTACCATACTAAAAACTAATGATTCGTGGTTAGGTTTAGTGGGACCACGAGTCATACCTATAATGTATAACTGATGGTCCCACTGTTTAGTAGGGACGAGAGTTGTATGTATAATGCGTAACTTGTGGTCCCACGTATATTTATGCACTTATTTTATAAAATAATATAAATAATAGGAAGAATAAAAAAACAATCAAAGAGTAATAACCCCAGCACGCGGTTTCATACAACTTGCTGAAGTATTGTAATATACCTAGTTGTAAATACTTTTAAAACGACAAGTGGCATTAAGTGCCGTACTTGCCTGATAATCATATTTTGAATGGATTTTCATACATCGCATCTGAAAGTCCAGATAATAATCAGAGTAAAAAACATCGTTTATATATGATCAAACAGTGGATAAAACCTCATGATCGAGACGTCATCGTACAACGAACTTCCTAGAAGAATGGCACCATGGCTTAAAAATTGCAGTCGGAAAAAAATAACCTAATATAAACGTGTTGATAGCAATCTTAGAAAAGGATGCAGCTTATATTTTTTTTATATCTAGCTCGCCAAAATGTCGCCGTCCGCCTGATGGAAAGCCATGACGACATCTAGCGAATTGAGGTACACTCTCTCAGTCTACATGACTACTGACAGCGTCCCTCAAGTTGACGGCCCAATGACGTGCCTCTTCACGCTCCGCAAGAACCCGGGATTGTAAAAGGAAGGAAACATGTGCGCTGGCAAAGCGTTCTAGGTTACTATCGTTCGACAGAGAAACGATCTTTTAAATCGTTCCGTTCTGGCAAAAATTCTTTCCACTGTAGAGAGTGGCACTTCTGCCCGGCACGCGTTGTTCGGGAACGAAAAGAGATCTTCAGAACGCTCGCCGTGGTAAAACGTTAAAAACACTTTGACTTTAAATTAAATAACAATACTTCAGTAGTTATGTACTTTTAAAATTTCATTAGCATAAAGCGGCTAAGGACTTTTTATTAGGATTTGTTGATTGATAGGCAAGGGATATGTACATAAAGGATTTGTTCATCAAGACAAACATAACAAAAAAAAGTTTGTTATTATTTTTAATCGTAACTTAGTTAAAGTAAGACAAAGCAGAAGACTGTTGTAATACCGGCAAAATCTGTTCTGATATATAAATACAGTGTTTTTGTTTATTTTAAATTGATAGAGAAACAAAGGAAATGTTCTTCATATAACCAAAACCACTTCTCTTTTATCTAAAGTAATATGGTTTAATATATTAATTCTTACATATTCGTCTGTAGAATCATCATCATCATCCAAGCGTCTGTCCCAGTTGCGTCTTGCGACGCCCGGGGTCGCTTTCCTACTTTTTCTCCTCCACTTCGCACGTTACAATATGTAAGAATATTAATTGTTACATATTTTATTACTTCTAAGAATTAATATTTACATGGGGGACAAACAGGAATAAGAAGTGCAATCTGTCCCCCTATTGGTGATAGGGGGACAGATAAAACCGTTCATGGGTGGATAGAGTTCGATCTGTCCCCGTATTGGTGGTAGAGGGACAGATTGAACTTTTTTGTCCTATCTGTCCCCCTAGGGGGACAGAGCACGGGGACAGATCGGAATAATCCCGTTTTTAGACCAAGTATAGACCAACCGGTTTCAGAAAAAAGTAGGTAATCCCGATTTCTTGTTTACAACGAGCTAGAGTAGTTAGGAAGCCAGGCATATTTTTGGTGATACTATAAAAAATCCGGTTATACTGATGTGACAACCCTGGTAAAAATTTAAAAGTGGTCATAACTTCTAGACTCGGATAGGATATGAAATTTTTCCTATCTATAGAAAAGTAGTAGACCTCAATGTTGGTAATGGTATATATAACTTTTCCAAATTTAGTGGATTACTTGAGAAAAATAATAATAACTTGAAATAAAAAAAAATATTGCTCCGGTTTTAAGCAAGTTACAGGATTGATAATTGTCTTAAAATATAAAGCCTAAATTTCAGTTCCAAACAGCATAATTGATAATTTTTATTTGTTTTAGTTTTCAGCACAAAATATTTCTTAACTTTATCCGGATGAATAATCTCTGACTTTAAAAAAAAAATATTATAACTAAACTAATTAATAATAAATAAATAAATAAAAATATCTTTATTTTGCATAGACCATTTTAACGGCGCTTACAAAATGTCATACCCTATTTAAAATATTTAAAGCGACCACCGGTTCGGAACGCGGCCCACCTGAGAAGAACCGGCAAGAAACTTAGGAAGGCTTTTTTTTTTGATGGCCTATTTACAATTTAATATTATTTCACTTTGCCAGCAGATCATTTCCAGGCGTCCCTGTCCTGCAAATAGTCTGTAACGGAGTAAAAACCTTTTTCACAAAGCTTGCTTTTAATAAACTTTTTAAATTTATTTAAAGGTAAATTTCTCAGGTCACAGGGAAGCTTGTTGTAAAAGCGTATACAGTTACCCTGGAAAGAATCGCCAATCTTATGTAGTCGACTGTGGTGGACTGAAAGATTATTTTTATTTCTAGTGTTTATATTATGTTTATCACAGAGTTTAGAAAACTGTGATAGATTTTTCTGGACATACATAAGATTGGCAAAAATGTATTGTGATGGTACGGTTAGAATATTTACTTCTTTGAATTTTTCTCGGAGAGAAACTCTGGGGCCCAAATTATAAATAGCGCGTACAGCCCGCTTTTGTAGAACAAAAATAATATTTAAATCTGCAGCACTCCCCCAAAGGAGAATACCGTAAGACATAATACTATGAAAATAGCTGAAGTAAACCATTCTAGCCGTATCCACATCTGTTAGAGTCCTGATCTTTTTTACAGCGTATGCAGCCGAACTTAATCTAGAGGCTGTCTTTTCTATGTGTGGGCCCCACTGCAAATTGGCATCAATAGTTATACCTAGGAATACAGTTGATTCTACAAACTCTAACACTTGTCCATTCAGTTGAACATTGGCCGCAACTTGTTTTACATTTGGTAGAGTAAATTTTATACATTTAGTTTAATTTTCATTAAGGCAAAGATTATTTGAGCTGAACCAATGAACTACTCTTGCAATTGCATTGTTTACATCGTCATAGTTATCTAATTGTCTTTTAATTTTAAAAATTAATGAGGTGTCATCTGCAAACAAAACAATCCTATTCCTGTCCCCTACATAAAATGGTAAATCATTAATATAAATGAGGAACAAGAATGGCCCGAGTATCGAGCCTTGCGGCACACCCATTGTAACCATGGATCCTACAGAACGTGTACCATTAATATCGACCCTCTGTATTCTATTGTTCAAATATGAAGACAGAAGGTCGAGAGCTTTGCCTCTTATTCCAAAGTGGTGTAGTTTCCTGCACAGCGTTTCATGTTGAACGCAATCAAAAGCCTTTGATAGATCGCAAAATATACCTAATGCATCGTGCTTGTCTTCCCATGCTTCATGAATACATTTTAATAACTCAACACCAGCATCGGAAGTTGAGCGCCCTTTCGTAAACCCAAATTGATTCGCATGGAGTATTTTATGACTATTAAAATGGGATAGCATTTGATTCAAGATTATTTTTTCAAATACTTTGCTCAAAGTTGGCAGCACTGTCACTGGTCGGAAATTAGACGGCTCTGTAGCGCTGCCAGCCTTGAACAAGGAAACGAACTTTGCTGTGTTTCATTAAATCAGGAAATGTACCACTAGAAACACAGTCATTAAACACAGTTGCTAGATGGGGCGCAATTACCTCAATTATACATGATGCAGTTTTGACCGATAATCCCCAAATGTCCGCGGTTTTCTTAATTTCGATACATTTAAATGTTTTTACAATGTCCTGAGCACAAATATCTGTGAATACAAATGCATCCCTGCAACAAAGAACAGATTCTTCTAATAAAAGTTCAGCGGAACTGGAAGATGCTTGGAGAGATTTTGTTGTCAATATAGGTACATTTTTGAAAAAGTGTTCAAACTCCGTAGCCACTTCCAGGTCCCCTGTAACATGGCAACCATTTACTTTTAAGTGGAAATCCCTTTCAGTCACCAAAGATCTACCGCATTCAGAGTTAATGATGTTCCAAGTCATTTTATTTTATTTACAGAATTAGAAATTTTATTTTTAATGAAGTTTGACTTAGCAAGATGACACGTTTGTTTAAATATCTTTGAATAATTTTTAACATATTCCTGAAAGGTTTGCCTAAAATTATATGATTTTTCTGAATATAATTCAAATAATTTATTTCTACTTTTAAAGATACCTGATGTTGCCCAGTCACTGAAAACAGGACGACCACCAATCTGTAGAGTTTTTGAGGTAAAAACTTTGCCAAACTCATCATTAATCAAATTAAATAAGTGTTTATATGACTGGTCTACACAAGTAAAGTTAGGTAGATATGGTAATCTCTTTAATACATTTTCTTTAAAATTATTCAAACGACTTTGGTTAATTGGTACATATTTAATTTGTTTTTTGCTGACTTTGTTACTACTTTTAGGAAATTTTATCCATTGGCCACGATGATCTGCCTCCACAGGATCCACAATACCTTTATCTATAGGTTTAATATCAGTAAAAATATTATCAATACATTTTGCACTGGTGGCTGTAATACGAGTGGGTTCTAAGAATGTACTATGCAGATTAAAGGATTTAAATAAATTTTTCATTTTATTTCTCTCTGATGGAGTTAATGATGTATCTAATATATCAACATTAAAATCTCCACAAACTATTATAGATTTCTTAGAACATTGGCATTTGAACAGTGCTTCTTCAAGCTTTTCTTCAAATTTAATGTAAGAAGCATCAGGGGGACTGTATACGCTTAACAAGATGAAATGCTCAAACTCAATACTGGCAATCTCAATAACTCGCTCAATGGAGAGGGCTACTAAATCCTTACGTTCTTTAAATTTTAAGTTTTTATTAATTAATATTAAAGAGCCTCCACGTTTAGAATGTTTTCTATTGAACGAGCTAGCAACCTGGTGATTTACGAAGTTCAACAATGTGATTTGATGATCTTTTAACCAGTGCTCTGTAGCACAAAAAATATTAATAGAATTTGCATTAATGTATAGCTCTAACTCTAAATCTTTACCATTTATTAAACCTCTAACATTATGGTGCACCAGGTTTATAAAAACAATATTTTTACTAAGATTATTCTCAGGGGCCAAAGTCAACTGGCCAGATTTATTATCTGTTGTCCTATAAACTAGTTTTTTGGAATTTAATTTTCCAAATGTGAAGTATCAAAACTATCCTGCTCAATAAAAGCAGTTGTACTAGCCAATAATTTGGCTTGAAAAATTAAAAAATTAGATAGCAACAGAGCTACCTTTCGTTGTAAAAATTTTGATAGAAAATATCTATCTAATGTCAACAAACTATTATTATTGAAAATTATGTTCCAATCGAACAATTCAATTTTTTTGGAATATGATACCATGGTATGTAGTTTCATATTTAATTTGTATCTTAAGTGATTTTCCTTGTGGCTCATAGCAGTGCTGTATGGCAAGGTGGACAAAATTACTTGTTTTACTTGCAGACTTGATAACTTATCAAAAACTTTTAAAAGTTTGTCACTATTAATATTGCCTCTTCTGCCAACCAGCACCACTATAGTAGACTGCATGCAGTGTGTACCAGTCAATATAAAATCTATAACTTGAGAGTATGAAGCTCCTGGATATGTATGATTTATTACAGAATGACTTAACTGTGATAAATAATGTCCAAAATTTTTACCTATTTCATCGCAATAGACTATGGTCTTTGCATCACTTTTTATTTGCAACTTTTCTATTATACTCGTAGATGCCTCGCAATTACTACTTGAACTTAATATACTATTATCCACACTGCACACAGTTTTAATTGGTGAAAATTCATCATTGCATCTAATTCTTTCACAACTTAAGGGTGAGGAGGGAACATGGCCTGCGGATGTCAATTGGTCATTTTGACAATGACATAAATTTACTAATTTACCTATGGCTAACACCTGTTCCCTACTCTGTTTCTCTGCTGTTTCATATTTATATGAAATTGATTTCAAAGAGTCTTGAAGTCGGTCAATCTGACATTGAAGGGCCTGTGTATCAGTTTTGTACTGTTGTGCAACAGTATCAAGTTCTAACATATACATATTTACCTGGTCAATCAGTTGCAATCTCTGTCTATTAAGTGACATGCTATTTATAAAAAACTTGTATTTATGTATCATTTTTTTAGATTTAGTAATAAACTTTTTAGTTTTTAAATATTTCTTTAACTTATTCTTACTACACTTAATAATTTTTAATGATTTAGAACAGCCCCCGGTTTCATCATCAGAAGTGAGGTCTATGACAATGGAAGGGTGAGCTGTAGCAGTATCTAAGCTTGTAGCCATCAGTTCATCGAACAAACTCTGATTAGATTGAAGATTATATTTATATTCTTATCAAAAACTTTTAAAAGTTTGTCACTATTAATATTGCCTCTTCTGCCAACCAGCACCACTATAGTAGACTGCATGCAGTGTGTACCAGTCAATATAAAATCTATAATTTGAGAGTATGAAGCTCCTGGATATGTATGATTTATTACAGAATGATTATATTTAAGGTGTATGCAAAGGTTATAACGGCACGGCACGAATGCAAGAAAAGTCTGAAAGGTATTTATGGGAGGCTCAATGCGGATTCCGACGTGGAAGAGGTTGCATGGATCAAGTGTTTTCTCTCCGCATGATCGCGGAAAAGTTTCTGGCTCTTAGCCAGAAGGTTTTCTGCGCTTTTGTGGATCTAGAGAAAGCATTTGATAACGTTGTGAGAGAAACGCTGTGGGACTTGCTGCCAGGATATGGTGTGGACGGCTCGCTACTGCGGGCAATACAGTCGCTTTATAGGGACTGTAAGGCTTGCGTGCGAGTAGGGGGGGATGTGTCACCTCTTTTTGATGTCTGTACAGGCGTCAAACAGGGATGTGTCATGTCCGCCTGGCTGTTCATAGTGTATCTGGACAGTTGCCTGCAGAAGTTGAAAGATTTTAATATGGGTGTGAATTTGGGTGACTTTACAGTAAACTGTCTGCTGTACGCTGATGATGCGGTGCTCATGGCCTCATCAGAAGCCGACCTTCAGGCATTAGTCACTAATATGAAAGAGGGGTGTGAAAGTAAGGGTCTCCGCTTGAATGCAAGTAAAACTAAGGTTCTAGTATTTGAAAGAGGTGACGTAAGAACTAGATGCGAGATTAGGGTAAACCAGGAACGTCTAGAGCAAGTGAATGAAATTGTGTATTTAGGAAGTATGTTTAGCGCGGATGGAAGATGTGATTCGGATGTGGAACGGCGAGTAGCTGCCGGAAACAAAGTTAACGGTGCTTTGTCCCAGTTAGTAAAGCGACAAAGCATCGTAAAAGAAGCACGACTGGCGATTCATAACGCAGTGCTAGTGCCAACTTTGCTTTACGGTAGTGAAACCTGGGTATGTCAGCAGATGCATGAAAGTAAATTGAATGCTGTGGAGATGCGATCACTTCGAAAGTTGTGCGGCGTTACCTTGGCTGGCCGAATACGTAACGAAGTGATACGCAATTTGGCAGGTTTGAATGAAAGTGTCAGCGTTAAGCTGGAAAAGGGCGTGCTCCGTTGGTTTGGACACGTCCAACGAATGAGTGAGGAATGATTGACGAAGAATATATATTGTTCAAAAGTAGAGGGTAGAAGGAGTCAGGGTAGGCCGAGACTTACATATGAAGACCACGTGAGCAGATTGCTCAAAAACGGAAAGGTCAAAAGTACTCGGATACCCAGACGTGCGTGTATGAAGCGATTGATGAATCTCGAAGAAGCGAAAGAAGTATGCATGGATCGCGAAGCCTGGCGATCTGTCCTCTCTGACTACCCCGTCAGGGATACAGCGTGAAGATAGATAGATAGATAGATAGATTATATTTATTATCAGATTATATTTATCAGTTGGAAATTTTACTCTAGCATTTTAAATACTTAAGTTTTTGAAATAAAAAGGAGACTTCCGAAAAATGGCGTTTATAACACATAGTGCGCCGCAAACAGTTTGTCTCTGTCTAAAATGTTTCCTGAGCAATAGATGCTTATAGACGGACGGACAGACTTAGCCGTTATAAAAGACATCAAAAGTGTTGGGTTTAGAAACATAAAACTAGTTTAGATGTTAGGTTGAGTATTTGGTTCCATACGGGACGGAAGAGCGGTAGATTACAAGTTTATAAACGTACTAGGAGTTATACGAGCAACATGGTTATGTGATGTCATTCAAGTCAACATGCATGCAAATTGTAAGGAATCTAATGTAATATGGTTTTAAAAAGATGCCCATGAGTTTTTTTTTGCCCGTGTTTATCGGTAATTTACAAAGGGACTTTTATTTTAATTATACCACTGAGGTGACAGACAAATATACGGCCCACCTGATGGAAAGTGGTCACCGTAGCCTTTGGATGTTTTTCAGAACCATATACTGGATACGTTAGGGAAAACCCGGACACGGAGCTCATTCCACAATCTAAGCTGACTGCCTCTGTGGCGCGGTGGGAGTGTATCCGACTGCTACAAAAGAGGTCGTGGGTTCGATTCCCACCCAGGATATAACTTTGTGTAATGATCACGATGGTTTCTTCTGTGTCTGGGTGTTATTTATCTATAATATGTATGTATTTAGAAATATATAAGTATGTTTATCAGTTATCTGGTTACTAGGTATATTACAAGCTCTGCTTAGTCTGGAATCAGATGGCCTTGTGTGAGTTTTCCCAACTATATTTATTTATTTATTTAAGCCTACGCGGAAGAAAGCCCATATGGGACCATACGCGAGCGAGCCGGACGCAAAGTTTAAAGGTCTGGAAGGTGACCGGTGCGATTATAGAAGGCAGCCGTGGCGTCATATCAAACAATTCCTTAGAGCACAGACCGCTGTACAGGCGATAGAACTCTACTGCATGTATCAACTTTAACATGTTTACCTGATATGTGATGGTGACTCCAGGCAGCAGAAGAGCCAACATGTTCATAGCATCAACTCTGTTCACACCGTGTCTGGTTGCCATTCGGCTCTGGTCGTGGTTTCCATTCTGAAAATTAATTAATTGTACTCTACACTAAATATCTTTGACTGCCTCAGTGATGCCATGAGTGGGTGTGAATTGGGTTCGAATTTCGCACCGAAACAAATTTTTATGTAACTTACGAATATATCTATTGGGTTTGTGTAATTTTTTATCTATACTAATATTATAAAGCTGAAGAGTTTGTTTGTTCGTGTGTTTGGTTGAACGCGCTAATCTCAGGAACTACTGGTCGGATTTGAAAAATTATTTTTGTGTTAGATAGCCCATTTATCAAGGAAGGCTACTACACTGGGGAGCAGAGCAGTAGTCATAATTGTCGACAAATCGGGCAATTTTTTTATGCGTCATTGTAGAATTTATAAGCGATGGGATTAAATAGGTGTGACGGGAGGTCGAAATATTCCACGGGCGAAGCTGTGAGGGTCATCTAGTGCATAATATTTATGTATTGTCTATATTCAGAACACAAGCTGATATTAGTTTAAATTGGGCAAGATGGCGCTGTCTATAAAATGTTTCGCAATTTATTTATGTATTACTAGCTGACCCGCGCGGCTTTGCTCATGACATACTTCGAACTCCCGTCAGCTTATCACGTCTTAATTCCCGTCGCTCCTATTTAAACCCGTCGTTTATTACTTTTATAATAATGTATGAATATTTGCCCGATTTGTTGATTACTGCTCCGCTCTTCAGGGTAGTAGTGTGATGATATAGCCGTTTATCAGTCACGCCCTTATTCCCGTCGCACCCATTTAATCCCGTCGGTTATTACTATTACAATAATGTATGAATATTTTTCCGATTTGTTGATTACTGCTCCACTATTCAAGGTAGTAGCGTGATGATATAGCCTTTTATCAGTCACGCCTTTATTCCCGTAGCTCCTATTTAATCCCGTCGTTTATTAATTTTTTCAAAAATGTATGAATAATTGCCCGATTTGTTGATTACTGCTCCGCTCTTCAGGGTAGTAGCGTGATAATATAGCCAATAGACTTCCACGATAAATGCGCTATCCAACACATATTAGTATAGTTAAGTTTATATATTATATAGTATAATTAACACACTATAATACACGACGAAGGACACATCGTTCGATTCTGCTTCGTACAGCCGAATTTAATTGTTTGAGTTGATTGGACGCGACGACTTGGCAGAGCTCGCTTGCTATTGGCTAGTCGCGTCGTCGCGCATGCCTTTATCGCAAATCATCAGCCATACTTGACACTTTCATTTTAATAATTAATTTTATTACAATAAAATGATTATAGTGAGTTAAACTTAAAAGATAGACATATGCTGTCGCGGACTTTATTTTAGAACTTTTAAAGGAGAATTATTGTGTAATACATAGTTTTTGCATAACTTTAATCGTTTACGCTGCGTTCGCAACGAAAGCTATCGAAAGGAATATTTTGTCTCCGATTTTGCCACATTTATCATTGCTGTTCCGCACCTATTGGTCGTAGTGTGATGCTATATAGCCTATAGCCTTCATCGATAAATGGACTATTCAACACAAAAACAATTTTGCAAATCGAACCTGTAGTTCCTGAGATTAGCGCGTTCAACCAAACAAACAAACTCTTCAGCTTTATAATATTAGTATAGATGTACTAGTGGCCCAGCGAGCTATGCACTGCCCTCAGAACTCTATTCCATTCTAATTTTTTGTTTTAGTGTATAATAGTTATACGACTAACGAAATGTTTATTTTGGATGTTTTTTTATTTCTTTATATTAGACTAGCTGACCCGCCCGGCTTTGCCCGTGATATACTTCGAACCCTGTGGCACCCATTTAATACCGTCGTTTATTAATTTCACGACAATATATGAATATTTTCCAAATTACTTGATTACTTCTCCGCTCTCAAGTAGGTACTCTTATTACGCCCGCGCCCGCACGGCCCGGTCGAATTATTGTTTCACGAAATTAATTTATTTGCGCATTTTTTGATATTGCCATATCGGCTAAGATATTAATTTAATTTGCAAAGTGTAAAAGGGCAAAATAATCTACATAAAATGCTGAAACCAACTAACATATTAAAAATAATAAGGATTAATAATTTATTTGTGTAAATAGCCTTTAAATTACCGCTTTATTATTGCTGTTTTTTTAAAGTATTAAAATGGATATAGTACGGTATCCTTAAGAGATAGACATATACCGTCGCGGACTTTTTTGTAGACCTACATTAGATACACAATTCCACCATATTTTATTTTGTTATATCTCAAAGGGTTTAGGCAGCGTTTTCGTTAAAAGCTCTCAGACGGCTCATTTTTTCCGTCACCGCCAACATATATCGTTATAATTAAGTTAATGTATACAAAAACTTAACGAAATATACATATAAACCTTCTATAAGAATCGCTCTATCTATTTAAAAAAAACTGGATCGAAATTCGTAGCGTAGTTTTAAAGATCTAAGCATACATAGGGACAGACAGCGAAAAACGACTTTGTTTTATAATATGTAGTAATATTTTAAAAAAATGCAGTAAAATGGTTGCCAGTAAAATGGCAGTCGTTAAGCCTGGTTGAAGGCCTTATGGGCGGCTTGAAAATTTCAACAGCAGGTAGCCACAACCCGCGTCTGTCTATTTCAACACGTCAATAAGGCGTGATGGATATTTATTTATTTAAATGAAATCTTTATTTATTTTTAGACTTATTTTTAATGAGACTATTATAGACCGATGGAAGACGTAGTTCTCATCCAGCCTTAACCAATAATTGTACAGACTCATAATCGCGATTTTATCTCCAAGGAGGAAGGCAGCAAGGTATATAATAGTGGCAGTAGGTAGGCGATAATTTATACTAAAATAAGCTAAAGTTTGTTTGTTTGGTGGAATGCGCTAACACCTGGAAGTAGTGATTTCAATTGAAAAAATAGTTTTGTTTTGAATAGCCCATTTATCAAGGAAGGTTATAGGCTATATATCATAACACTACTACCCAGGAGAGCGAAGCAGTAATCATAAATGTTAACAAATCGGATACATTTTCATACATTAGGTATTGTATAATTAATTATTGGGTTTAAGTGGATACCACGAGCTTTGAAGTAACGGGCCAAGTCACGGGGGTCAAATACTAAATAGAGTTAACAGGTAAAATATATACTAACCACCCAATTAGCGACTTTTCCAGAAGGCATAGCTGACATCCATTTACTGATAACATTTTGCATATCGGTAGCCGTGGAGCTCTCCGTCAGCTCCCCAAGGAATACGAAGTTGAACGGTATAGAACCGTTGTTAGTCTCGTTGCCATAGTAACGCATTATGTTGTCCAAATCTGTATAGGCTTCTGTCATCATGATTTTAGACTCAGAGCTGTATTCATCAAGAACGGCCCTCCAATCATACACCACGTTGTAGGTCTCGTTTTGGTCTTTAGTGTAGATATGGTTGAGATATTCATAGTCATCTGGTCCGTAGCCAGTAGTATCTGAAAGTATTGAGTGAGAGATTATTATTATTTTTATTTATGTATCACGCCTTATTACCGTAGGGATGGCAGAGGCATATTATATGCCCGCTTTTCACCATGTGTATTCCCGTCCCACGTAATAGGTGGTGAGCCCATTGCCCTGTTGAAATAGACAGACGCAAGTTGTGGCTACCTGGTGTTGAAATTTTTCAAGCCGCCCATAAGGCCTTCAACTTGACTTAACGTGCCTTCCAAAGCACGGAAACGGTCGCAAATGTAAACGCCACAAAGTTGTCACCCAACCGTGACCAGCCATAGCGAAAGTTGCTTAACGCAGTGATCGTTTACAATACACTGAGTCCCCAGGACCAAGAGCGCTTAGCGTTCAGAAGTGCTTCAATAGAGTGAGAGATTAAAAATAAAATAAGTACGGGAAAGCAGACGTTTGAGTTACCAAAATCTCCGGAGTTCAGTGACGTCAACTAGATGTGTAGCTACTTGCTGATTAATGATGCTGTTAAAACAACAACGCAGGCACCCTTACGGGGTTTTGAGATAGGACAGCAGTGGACCCTAAAAATGCTGAAAAACAAAATCTAAACGACCGGCGCCCCGCGGACTCAGTGTTCTGGAAACGATCACTGCGTTAAGCAACTTTCGCTATGGCTGGTCACCGGGTGACTACTTTGTAGTATTTACATTTGTGAGCGTTTCCGTGTTTCAGAAGAAAATGGCAGCCGTTAAGCCCAGTTGAGGGCCTATTGGGCAGCTTGAAAATTTTTAACAGCATGTCGCCACAGCCTGTAGCTGTCAATTTCAACACGGCCACCACCTGTTACGTGGGACAAAAATACATACGGTGGAATGTGGGCGTATAGCATGTCTCTGACTATTCCTTCGGGGATAAAGGCGTCACAATATGTATGTATGTATGTGGAAAGAACAAGCAACACTCCTTGCTCCATGGGATAACCAGCATCTGTGGCGAATATCCCTATCTAATATTACATACACTAAAGAGATTTTAAAAAACTTACTAGATAAGGGTTCACTTGGGTATTTGCCACCGAAGAGAGCAGGATCCACTTCGAACAGAAAATTGACTGCATCAATACGGAACCCAGACACGCCTTTATCCAGCCAGAAACGTAGTACGTTCTGAAAAATTTTAATAGCATTGGTAGTAATTTATAATCAATAAGTGATATTTAATAACCCGCTTTAAAAAGTATGACAATAAACAAGAATTTTTTAACTAGAAATCTAACGTAATTATCACATTATAAATAAGTAAACGGGATTACTCACGTTTTTACGACCAGTAATAGACCGAGCGGTTTCAGCAGTAAAAGACAGCCTTTCTTAGAGGTGCAACCGTTCCCCAAGGGCTCTTTACGCGCACTTCTGAAAAAGGCTGTCTTTTACAGCTGAAACCGCTCGGTGACACGGACACGAAACTTTGGTTGTTTTGAAATTCAATACTATGACCGGAGGCCTGAGGACGCCAGATTGACTGGCTCACCGTGCTGAAATAAGCAAGCCAAAGACACCGGCGCGTTAGAGTCTCACGCTCGACTCAAGTTCCAAGAAGCTGGATACCAATCCCCAAAGAAAAGGCCCGCGTGGTAAAGTTTTCCCATTCCTGTTTCCCACAGGAACTTGTTTCCGGGATAAAAATGAGACATGTGTTATTCTGACGTATAAGCTATATTATTATAAAGTTTCATCAAAATAATATATATTGTGCGAAAGTAGAGGGTAGAAGGAGTGAGGAGAGGAGCCGAGGCTGAGGCTACATACTAAGACCACGTACGCAGATTGCTCAAAAAAGGAAAAGTCAAAAGTACCTACTCGGATACCCAGAATTGGATTAATGAATCTGCAGGAAGCGAAAGAAGTATGCATGGATCGCGAAGCCTGGCGATCTGTCCTCTCCTATTACCCCGTCAGGGATACAGTGTGAAGATAGTATAGAATTTATCAAAATTCGTTCAGTAGTTTTTGCGTGAAAGAGTAATAAACCTAAATCCATATATTCTTAAAAACTTTCGCGTTTATAATATTAGTAGGATTTTCTTGCAGATTAAATCCTGTGTATGAATTTACGTTCGTTTCTTTTAAGTCTGTACTTGTATTTTATCTTATTCTGTCATAGGCTAAATCCTATTGATAAATATGTTTGTCTTTTTTTCCACCTTTCCGTTTCTTTTTCAACGATTATAGATAAGTTTCACTTCAACAAGACCAAGGGAAAAGGGGTGAATATTTTTCATGCCCCAAGTATTATCATTTACCTTCATCTCAGTTTGCACGGCAGGATTGCGATAGTTCAGGTCTGGCTGTCCAATCACGAACTGATGCAGGTAGTACTGTTGGCGGACTTCGCTGAACTCCCACGCACTCTTGCGGAATACGCTTACCTGTAGAAGAAATCTATCTATACTAATATTATAAAGCTGAAGAATTTGTTTGTTTAAACGTGCTAATCTCGGGAACTCCTGGATCGAATTGAAAAAATATTTTTGTGTTGTATAGCCCATTTATAAAGGAACCAAATGCCACCAAGCAGTCACCCATTCGAGGACCAGCCATAGCGAAAGTTATAGCGCAGTGATCGTATACAGTTCACTGAGTTAGCGGGGCCGCTTCTAGAAAATATAATATTAGTTGGTAGTGAGGGCTCTCATTTACCAATGCCCCATCACCCATGCCATGCCACCCAATATGGCGCAGTAGGTAATGACGTCATAACCAGTATCGACCATTAAACATGTAGTCTGGCAGGGCGTTAGATACTGCTGGGAGCCCTGGGGCTATCCTCCCAAGGGATTACCCGGGACTCCTGGCCATAGACAAATGGAAGGGCCACCGTGTGGTTTTAGTCGGTAAGAGTCCGGCATAGCATCCATGCCGAATTCCCCACGTTAAAAAAAAATGGCGTTAGTGAAAGTACGTACCCAATTGTTCGGTGGCTCGTGGGTATTGTTGGTATTAGTCGTGCCGTCAGCCCATATGTAATAATCGGCATACGCAGCGTTTTTCTTAGCTGAATTGATAAACCACTCGCTTTCGTTGCTTGTATGATTAGGCACATAATCCATTATGACACGAATACCTAAAATATAAGAAATAACAATAATTGAAATCTGCGTATCGCCAGTAGGTACAGAACGTAGGCCACTCCTAATTTGTCCCATAACTCGTAACGGGTAGAATACATCTCGTAAACAACAAATATTTGATTTTTGAATAAAAGTCGTTCTCGTACATAGCTTAATCGAAAGATATAGAAAACGATGCCATTTTGAGGTCATTTTGCTGCATATCGATGGAGCAAAATGACCTCAAAATGGCACCGCTGGATATCGATGGAGTAAAATGACCTTAAAAATGGCACCGCATCCGCAACGAGCGCTATGTCTTCACAGTTCTTACTTGGCGTAATAAACGCTTTAAAGGTGTAAAGGGCCTTACCATGATCCCAAGGGCCCAAGCGACCTCAACTGTTAGCGGCAGGCGCCCTATACAGTGTTGGGAGGTCAGACGCTTACAACAAAGCCGAAGAACCAAATCCAAACGATAGCTGCTGTTAGCAGTCTAATAAAAGTGAACCTCAGATTCCTAATCCAAGGCTTGGAAGCAACTGGGAATACACTAAAATTAATAAGAGATGATAGATATGTAACTGCAACACCTGCAACCAAATTCGAATTTCTTATCATTGGATTTTCTTGCTTTTATAAAAAAATTGCCAGCAATTTTAGAGATGTATTCACGTCAAATCCCTAGCTCTCACTCGGAAAAGCCAGCCCCAAAGTACAATACAATATAACGATACACGTATTGAAATTAATTAAAGGATTTTAAGATTCCTATCTGCAAACAGGGGCCGACTCTACTAATGAGGGTTTTCGATACTTTTTCTGCCGCCAGGCGGCGCTTCGTATGCGTCAGGTCCAAACAGCTGTCAGATAGCACAGAATCTTACCGAACGTATTATTATTTTAGTAAAATTTTATGTATTTGGAAGTGTTATTGATTTTATTATGGATTACGGCCAAAGAAAGGTTGCCGAACTGAAGATTGAGCTCAAAAAGAGAGGCCTCCTTTTTTATTTGCACACATAGGCACTGCACAACACTGTGGCATTTTGGAAAACAATATTCCGTTTGTAACGTTTTTAAGAATAAATAAACCAAAAAAATGATCGAAAAATATAAATCGTGTATGTGTTTTGACAGGTAGTTGGACCTGACGTTACAGCGCTGCCATCTCACGGGGAACATTTCAAAAAACCCTCATTCAATCTTGTCAGAACAGAATCGAAATCGTCGCTCAACTGAAAGTTGGCAGCTTTCGTAGTAGGTACCTTAGTTTATTACAATCGCGCTGGAATAGAAATCTATGGGCCTGCTGATAGAATTATACTAACACGTGACGCGCCAGTGGCCGCTCGTAAGTTACATTTAATTTAATTCCAACAACAAAATTTATTGATCCCCATTTCTCTTCTTTCCCCCATTTTTTTATTTTTAAGTGATAATTTTCAAGTAATAATAATAATAATATATCCTTTATTGTACACCAAAAATTAAACATATTACAGAAATTAAGTTCCAACTTAAGTACAATGGGCGGCCTTATCGCGAACAGCAATCTCTTCCAGGCAACCTTTAGATGGATAGGATTGTATTGAAATAGATTGTGGGAAGTTTCAATGGTGACGCATTCTGTGAAAATAATATAAATATATATTTACCTAAACACTACACATACATAAATACTCATAAATATATACATAGATACATACATACATACATACATACAAACATACACACTTACACATACATAGAGGCATTTCTTTAATTTACATTAGATAAATAATATTGTTTAACCTGTGTTTTAAATGATACTAAAGATTGAGCTCGCCTGATAGATACCGGTAGTGCATTCCACAAACGTGCGGCTTGCACTGTAAAGGATTTATCAAAGAATTTTGTGGAATGAACCGGTATGTGTAGTCTCAAGTTCTCTGACGACCTTAAAAACCTCAAATGCGTGTCACATAGAAACTCAAAACGATCTTTGAGGTAAGAAGGAGCTAAAGGAATAAATAATGTATTATAAAGTAAGGAGAGTATATGAGTATTCCGACGAAGGCGAATTGGGAGCCACTTGAGCTCTTTGCGATATTGTGACACATGATCATATTTACGTAAACCATAAATAAATGTTATACAAAAATTTTGAAGGCGCTCATGTTTATCGAGTTGCTCCTCTGTGAGATCAAGATAGCTGGCATCTGCGTAGTCCAATATTGGGAGTAAGAGAGACTGTGCAAGCGAGATCTTTGTAGTGGTTGGATAAGTAGATTATGAACCTTCTGCATTCAAAAGTAGTAAGTTCCTGTTCATAGCACCGTACTCATATATAGGTTTGTTGAAAGTTCTACTGCAGTAAAATAATGGAAAATTATACTGCAGTTATATGTGGATTTTGGAAGGTAACAGAAAATACCGCGGTCCACTAAATTATCCAATTTCACAACACTTGTGCACGTTGTCAAAGCTTTTATGTTTAAAATACCATACATTTTGTACCATACAAACTTCGTTACTAATTCTTCAAACTAGTGTATTTACGAGTATTTATGTGTATAAATACTCGTAAATACACTAGTTTGAAGAATTAGTAACAGAGCGGCAACCGCGTCATTCGTTGTTCCCGCAAAAACCCCCAGTTACATTTTTGGTACTATTTTGACAGCTAAAAACAGCGATTTTTGTTGTATTCCATGGTTTGTGCGAAGTGCGATTGTGATATATTTAGTAGACTACCTAGTTTTGGTTCCATTACAATAGAATCGATATAGAATAGAAATAGAACAACTTTTAGCTGTAAATAGTAGGCAACATGGATATTCGGAATGCAACCGGGACTTTGCTCTAGGTTAAATGATGAGAGAGACTGGAACTGCTGTATCCGTTTGTTTCTAATAGTTCTGCTCTACACAATCAGATAATGACAGAGCGTAGGAATTCCTACGCTCTGTGATTGCGACTTTGTACTTAATAGGTAAACAACCATTTATGTTAATAGCCATACTTTACATAAAAAGTCAGAAAAAAATCATTATCAGTATCATTCGAGCGATGATTCCGGTTTTATTCTTCAAGGTTCCTCCAGAACACTGCATACTGCATTAGCTTTCCTACTTTTCTTCCCTTTTATGGTCAACAGAATCTCTAGTAGAATTTGTTTAAATATCATGTAAATAAAACTAGTGCAATTCTTCTAAATGAATAAAGATTTACATTTCATTTATTTTCAGTTATAAGTGATAAATACATTATTGGTATATTTGACTGATGTGAAAATTCAGACTTTCTGCTGAAAATGTATATGATATTGTTCCTTCTTTCTAATTTCAGATCACATAAATATTTATTCCGATCCACGATTCGAAAACAATGGCTATATTTTTCTGTATGTACCTAGTTAGTTTCTGGCTTGGAGATTGACTTATCCCGGGAAACATCATATTCCCACACTATCCCGCTATACAAATTTTACAATACGTAAAAAATTGGTACCTTATTTGTGGTAATGGCCAATTAACTCAGACAAATTGTATAATCCATATAACTCACTGGTGGTTTATTGGTTTTACTATGTATGAATGGGGACTCCCCTTAGTTTTCAACTTATCTCACTTTTTTAATTTTTTTTTTGTGCAGAAAGACCTTTTTTTGCTAAATTTTGTGATTCTAGGTCAACAGGAACAATCATATAAGGTTTCGGCCTAAAACCTATAGGTTACTTCCGGTTGACCTAGGATAACTAATTTTGGTTAGAAGCAAGGTCTTAAAGCACAAGTATAGGAAAAAATAAAAACGTTGAGAAATAAGTAAAATTTTGGCACTTACAAGTTTTCGCTAAAAATCAAAATTTGCCTATAACTTATTATCGTGTTGTCTCAGAACCTTGATTTTTATACACCTAATAGGGACTATAGACCTCAGTATTTGGAATAAATTTCAACTTGCTAGGTCTACCCGTTCCTGAGAAAATCGATGGTGACACACGACAGACAGACGGAGAAGAAAGTTATCTTATAAGGGTTCTGTTTTTTATTCCTGTTGAGGTACGGAATCCTAAAAAGTAGGTCTATGTTAAGTGGTTTAAATAAGTATTTAGAAAACGGTGTAAGGGGCTCCACTAAAATCTCTGAGGCACAAGCTACTAACGACGCACGGGGTAATGAGGTCAGGCCGCAACCGCTCCTAACAATGGCCAAAATCAAAAGCCAAACCCTGATCTTAGTAACCAGGCCAAATAATCCACAAAAAAAAGCCGGAGCACTGTTGCTCCTAGCAGCCTTATAAATAATAAATAAATATCGTTGGGACAATTCACACAACGCCATCTGATACCAAACTAAGCAGAGTCTGTACTATGGTAACCAGATAACTGATAAACATACTTATATATTTTTAAATACATACATATTAATCGATAAATAACACACAGACACAGAATAAACCATCATGCTTATCACACAAAGTTTTATCCTGGGTGGGAATCGAACCCACGACCTCTTGCGTAGCAGTCGGATACACTCCCACCGCGCAACAGAGGCAGTCGAAAAAATAAAAGTGAAAAACTTACCTAAACTCTTAGCTTGTGACATTAGGTTATCGAAGTCGGCCATTGTACCAAACGTCGGGTCGATGGCTTTATAGTCTGTAATATCGTACCCAAAGTCGTACATAGGTGACTTGTAGATCGGCGACATCCATATTGCGTCCACGCCCAGCTCTTTCAGATACGGTAGTTTGGATGTTATACCTGATTATGTAAATTTTATTATTTACTAGTTGACACCCGCGACTTCGCCCGCGCAGAGTAGTTTAGCCGTTCCCGTTTCCCACAGGAACTTGTTCCCGGGATAAAAAGTAGCCTATGTGTTATTCTGATGTTTAAGATATATTATTGTAAAGTTTCATTCAAATCCAATCAGTAGCTTTTACGTGAAAGAGTTTTAGGTGATAGACAGCCATACAAACTTTCACAATTATAATATTTTGAAGATTAAGATCTATCACAATTTATCCCCGAAGGGTGGCCAGAGGCACATTATATGCATAAATTTCACCATGTATATTCCTGTGCCAAGTAATAGGTGGTGAGCCCATTGCCGTGATGAAATAGACAGACGCAGGTTGTGGCTACCTGCTGTTGAAATTTTTCAAGCCGCCCATAAGTCCTTCAATTTGACTTAACGACTGCCATGTTACTGGCACCCGGGACCAACGGCTTAAGGTGCCTTCAGACGCACGAAAACGCTTGCAAATGCCTCAAAGTGGTCACCTATCTGTGACCAGCCATAGCGAAAGTTGCTTATAGCAGTGATCTATTACAAAACACTGCGACGTCGGGACTACGAGCGCGTCCTGATGATTCTTCGATGATGTAAATTAAAAAATAAAATGTTTATCATTCCCGCTTTTAGCCCTGAAGAGCGACAGAGGCATATTATAAGCCCACATTTCACCGTGTGCATTTTTGTCACACTAAACAGGTGTTGTGGCGACCTGCTGTTGAAAATTTTCAACCGTCCATAAGGCCTTCAACTTGGCTTAACGGGCCTTCCGAAGCACGCAAATGCTCGTAAATTGAAAACAAAACGGTCACCCATTTGCGGTCCAGCCATAACGAAAGTTGCTTAACGCAGTGATCGTTTACAGAACACTGAGTTAGCGAGACTACGAGCGCTTCAAATGGGTTTTACATAATGGAGTAGGGTGTTAAAGGTGTAGGATGTAGGGGAATGAGGTTTTCAGAATGGAATTGGGAGGTCTAGCTGCAATCATTTCCCACATCACATAACAAGTCATCACATAACCACTTCATTCACTCAAACCATAAAAAACACAGCTTAAAAGGTTTTCAAATGAGGTCAGTCAACAAAAACAAAAGCGGCTGCCCTGGTCGCCTGAACGGTTGAGTGGCTATAAAGCTGCGGTAGCGTAGCAGTCAGGCGCTGAGTTTTAGGTTAAAGATTATGTAGAGTCAAGACTTATATGCAAGTAATAACTAGGTAGATATAAAGTACCGAAGCTATAAGCTTGTGGTATATGACATACAACTGATAAACATATTCTAAATACATACATATTACTAGTCACTAGGTGACGTGGCTTCGACCGGGACATACTTCGAACTCCCGTCGCTTAATACTTTTACAAAAATGTATGAAAATTTGTACGATTTGTTGACATTTATGATTACTGCTCCGCTCTCCTAGGCGGTAGCGTGATGTTATATAGCTTATAGCCTTCCTCGATAAATGGATTATCCAACACAAAAAGATTTTTTCCAATCGGACCAGTAGTTCCTAAGATTAGCGCGTTCAAACAAACAAACTCTTTAGATTTATAGGATCAGTACAGAAGTATAGATAATATTAAACCCCCACCCGCCGAAAACAACATTAAAATTTGTGGATCAGACAAATATTCGAATATAATATTCAGATCCACAAATGTGTTTCCGAATTTGGGTGTTTCCTATGTTTGATATGTATGTATTTAGAAATATATAAGTATGTTTATCAGTTATCTAGAGCCCATAACACAAGCTAATGTTAGCTTACTTTGGGCTAGATAGCGCTGTGTAAAGTGTCCCACAATAAAAAAAAAAATTTGGGCCTACCTATAAGATGCTCTATTTCAAAAAAGTTAACTCACAACTCATGATTATGGGTGATTTTTATCTATATACGGTACAGAATCTGAAACCCTCTTTTCACCTCACAGTTGAAGAGAGGCACTTTTGAGCAATTCCCGGCAACGATAATGTGCCTACTTGCTGCCGATCTCTAACGAAGGCGATGTTTTTGTGAACAGTCTAATGATAGAAACTCTAACAAATAAAGATGATAGGTAGTGCGAACTAAAGAATATAATTCTGAGGACTCCCCCGAAAAAAAGAATTTTCTTAGATAGTTCCGATTTTAGTCTGCGTTTGAAGCGAAAAGGAGCATATACATGCCGAAATTGGTCCAATTTCTCGTATTCTCTTCAATGGAAGAGAATACGAGAAGTGTGGAAACGAGATTTGCATCCGGCGTTTATAACCTATGTCATACATCTCCGCTTCAGTCGAAAGACTAGCCTCATTGCACATTACAATATGTTTTATATTCAAGTGATAAAAGACGTTTATAAGTGACGGTATCAAGTTCCGTCCCGAACCACCTTTGCCAAACCAGAGCAATGCTCTAATCTACTGAGCTAACAGAACCTTTCCGAAACAAGCTGAATTTATTCACTACATGACCAGTAAACTCCGCGTCAGTGGAAACAGAGCCTTACATGAAACTTGGTGTGTGTACGTCATAATCTGGCCAACAGGAAACCAAGTATCTCTTTCTTTAAACTCGCGGATATTCAGTAATCAAAACCAATAATCTCAAATATGTGCTTGGAATTCCAAAACAATCATCAGTTCGGCTTATTGAGACAATTGACAATGCCTTGCATGAGTATAGTGGAATGTTCGGATGACTATACATAGTTTTTACGAAAAAAAAAATGTTTTGGATTAGGAACGTGTCAACAACTAGCAGGAGAGAGATCGAGTGTTACGCTTACGTTACGTCCCTTGGTTGCCTTTTCAACTGAATACCATTATGGTAGGAAACAGGGTACTGTGTAAATAATAAACTTACCATTTAAGTCTCCTATGCCATCACCATCAGAGTCTTTGAATGAGCGCGGATATATCTGATATATTACGGCAGACTCCCACCACGCAGCACAACTCACAGTCGCCAGAATCGCAGCTCCGACAACCGAAATCAACCATACCATAGACACACGCATTTTTCAAGTACTAAGCGACAAAAAAATTGATATTGAAAATTGATTAAAAAGTAATAATTATATCTCTACGAAAAAAAAAATATATTTTTTAAATTAGGAACTACCGTATTCTACATTCAAATGACACTGGGATACTGAGCAAGTTTTAAGTAACGTTTAAATAATAACAAAATCTCTACTTGTTAAAAACACAACCGACCTACATTTGTCATAGTGCCGCAAATGAAGTGTCATCCAACATCACTTATTTATAACTTCGACTCTTCAAGGGTACTTCAAGTGTCCTGTATACTTTTCCAGCTATCTTATCTTGGCTACTTTCGCAATTAATTGTCAGGGGATTTCTTTTAAGTGTTAAGTTATATGTACTACACATATTGTATCATGGAAATGTACAATTTATATTACTACTATTTAACTTCCCTTCCCTTAAAATATAAATGATCAAAAAAATAAAATTTGAAGTGTCTGTTTGCAATTCCAACTACCTAACAGATTTTCACTTACTGCATATTAAAGTATTAAAAATCTATGTTTGTTCTGGCGAATTTGTGAATGGTTGGGACCAAGTTTAACGGGAGTTTCAATGGCAAATAGCTGAAATAATAAGGAGTAACTTAAGCTACATTTTATCCCTGTATTTCCAAGGGAATGGGCACTCGTGGGTAAAACTAAAAAAATAAAATAAAAACTAAACTATTCCTATCTCTTCAATTGGTATAAAACGCACATAAAAATCGTTATCATCGGTTAGTTAGTTTGGAAGAACACTTACTTAAATTTCATATAGCACATAGAAAACATCCCTACAAAACAAACAAATCTTTGCGAGGTCGGGATGGGTCGATTCTGAGGCAGTTTAAAGTTCTCAGGGAACTTCCCCTGGGAACTTTCCCTGGGCCTTTTTTCAACATTAGCTTACGTTTAAATTTAAAATATTTCACTAATGTAACTAAAACTAAAAAATTAAAAAATCACAATTTTTTATTTTTTTATATCTAGCTCGCCAAAATGACGCCGTCCGCCTGATGGAAAGCCATGACGACATCTAGCGAATTGAGGGGCACCCTCTTAGTCTACATGAGTACTGACAGCGTCCCTCAAGTTGGCGGCCCAATGATGTGCCTCTTCACGCTCCGCTTGAAGACCCCGGGATTGTAAGAGGAAGGAAACACGTGCGCTGGCAGACCGTTCCAGGTAACTATAGTCCGATAGAGAAACGATCTTTTAAATCGTTCCGTTCTGGCGAAAATTCTTTCCACTATATGGGAGTGGCACTTCTGCCCAGCACGCGTTGTTGGGGAACGAAAAGGAGAGGGTGGGATTTGGTTGAAAAGCTCTTCAGAACACTCGCCATGGTACATGCGGTAAAATGCATCCAAGGACGCTATGGTTCTACGCTGCGCCAGCGGCTCAAGGCGACCTGTTACCTCAGGACAATCTATAATGCGAATAGCACGTCTCTGCATAGCGTCGAGCGCGTCCAGCAAGTACCTCGCGGAATCATCCCAAAGGTTAGAAAAGTATTCAACGCAGGGACGAATCTGTGTTTTGTACAACATACATTTCTGATGCGGCGTGAAAAAACGTCTCACCTTATTCAGGACTCTTAACTTCCGCGAGGCTAGCCCAATACAGCGTAAGTATTTAACACGCGTCATAAAATTTTCCGCATAGCAGTCATCATGTGGTAGCGTTCCCAGACAGCACTGCTACGTTGCTATGCAAAGAAACCAGCCTTTTGGTCACGGTAGTGTCTATTGGATGTAACCGATATTATTTTATATCCTCTATGGTGGACACCGCAACTTATCGGAAAAATAAATACATGAAAAATATTTGGATTACAGGAAACCGATGTTAAAGTTGTAATCAGTATTGTATAAATAAAAAAAACATACCAGAGCGATTTATTTTATTGAGTCATAATGTTGATTTAAAAAAAATATAAACAACGATTAATCACTGTAATGAAAACAGTTTTGTATGGTAGGTACATATTGTCCATTCCTATGAGTTGATAAACACAATAGATCAACTTTTGTAATCACTTATTGATAATGAAGTGAAGTCATGTTTATAAAACAGAGATAACTTTCTATACCAATAGGGAATAAAGCATGAAAAAATAGGTACCACAAAAAAATGTGTAAAATTTCAATGAACACAGTAACGTTTCAAAAAAATTAGGTTTAATAATTTTAGGCACATAATATTTATTGAAAAATGCGCAAAAGACATGCATATTCCTTATAAATATATAAAAGTTTATAACAATCTTAAAAATACCAAATGAATTTAAAATATTTTTACAACACATAATATGGTGCTTATCAATATTTATAAATAAATATCTTACGGAAGTTTTACAGGCAATAAACACGAACTATTCTGAGTACAAACATTTGTATTTCAACATAAATAGTTAACTAGTGAAACCATTTAAGTATTTCACATAACTTTAATAACAAACTACATGGTTATTAAGTAATTTTAGCATCGGTGTTTGTTTAAACGTCACCATTATTGTATGTTGTTTGAACAGTAAATTGACCGTAAAATTGCGCGTATTGAAAAGCCTTGAACCTAAGCAACATGCTCACAAACGAGGTTTTAAATATTATGCAAAAACATTTAAATAACAATATATATTAACTAATTAGCAAACACAAATACTATCAACCTGCGCCTGTCTATTTCAATACGGCCATAGGCTAACCACCACCTATTGAGTATAGGACGTGCAAATGGTAAAGTGTGAGTGTACAGTACCTACCCCTTCAGAGATAATATCGTGACTATACACACACACTTAATAGTTGGAAATCAAATAAATAGCACGTTGAAAATACAACAAATGTAATGGGTAGCTGCTGGCTGGTCCGATGCACTAGAAAGTTGATGATGATTTGTAATTTTTTTCCAAAATGTACTCACTTTAAGGAGATTAGATTTGCAAAATGAGTACTCGATAACTCATTCTGTGTAATGTATTCACGTTCTTTAGTTACATATAATATTGCACGCTTGTATTTTATATAAAATTCAAAACACGGTGGTCAACATCTATCTAACTTTTAACGCTAAACTAATACATAATTTTAATAAAGATATTGATAGCTCTAGCTCTAGACGGTATTTGATAGCTCCCTGACGACAATTATTTTAAGTGTCCGGATCGCTCAGACCTTCGGATATTTTGTAAAACATACTTTTTTAATACTTTTGATCCTAGCTAGCAAAGTTCGTAGTATTCCTGCCAACTCCTGCAACTAAACTGAAATGCTTGTGTAAGCTATTCATTCCGACAGTCATTAGTCCGTTGCGTAAGCACTAGGCACAGAATCTTTAATGGATCAAAGTACATTGAAAATTGAAAAGGGTTTTAAAAATATTTTTGTCGCTTACGCCTTTTAATCTACCGTTAAAACTTTAGTTACATTTTAAATGTAGTTGCCTTTTAGCTACGTAGTACAATAAAGGAATAATGATGGAATTTTATTTTAATCGTCAATGCGAAAAATATTCTATATTGAAGTATTTACATAGCACTTGATAGTGACATAATAACGAAAATTATGTTGAGAAAATTTATAAATTCCTTTATTTAATTAACAATCTTAGCTTAGCGCTTCTAGATAAAATAAAATATTTATATACCAATCTCTTTGAAGTGACCTAACATATCGATGTCGCTTAGGACTTTTTACTTTCAACCGCTATTCTTATTGAAAATAATAAATATATTTCGTCATTAGATGTGTATGTATTTTATTCAAAGAACAGACACGGATAGATAATTTTATCAATAGGTACTTTTTTATTAAATCTATCTATAGTACTAATTGTACTTGTACTGGACACTACAACAAAACGTTTAGCCATTATCTAAGAACTGTAAATTCTATTATTTCTGTTAGCTAGCTCCACAAGCAGAGTTTAATGTGCTAGTGCTAGACGAGCATTATTTTGCTTAGGTTTTGAAACTAGCCCTTAGAGATAAAGAGAAAGTTAAATCCGTCAAAAGTACGGAGAAATAATAGGCGTTAAAAGACAATTTATTTGTTGGTACAACAAATAAAATATGGGAATGGTATAATTTTACTTTCAAGTCGTTGTCTTGTATTAAAATGAATGAAGAAGTTGACTAACCAGAATGTTCTTGCTGAAATTGTCTACCAAATTATGAAGCGGTCGACTGCACCGATACAAACTTTAAAACTGGTATAAATAAAAATAACTAAGGAACTTTGTATTTTAGTTACATTTTAAATTAGATATTATTTATGTATATAATTTTTTTGGCCCTTGTCAATTTTTCTATTAGACTAACACAATTCAACTAACTAACAGATTTACAATGACTCTAAAATAAATCGCGTTTAATCTTGCTCACATTTCATTTTAACAAATTGATCACACCAATTTATTAGTTTTTTTTTTTTTAATATTTACAAATTTACATTTTTTCCCCTTGAAATGTATCAATTTATTATTTGTCAGCATTTTTAATATAAACTTTTTAACTTATTTTTTATTTAAATTCTAATCTCGGTTTATTAGGATTATTACATTGGCAACAATGTAGCCTTTAACTTAAATTAAGATGAAAAATGTTTAAGCGCTACCGCGGCTTAAACTTAGCTTACAGGTTTAAAAAATGTCATATTACACAGCAAATGTATCTCTTAACAATAGACAGTCGAGCAACGAAACTCAGATCCGTGTGTTCCCACAAAGCAACAGTATACAGAGCTGCTTAATTTGAGATTTTGGATTGGCATGCTTATTATTAGACTCTAAACAGAATTACATGCGTAGAGAAATAAAGGGTCTGTTGTGACAGCTCACTTTTTGTTATACCATTATACAAGGTGTTGATTTGCAGTTTCATACTGATGGGGTGACTGTTAAAAACAGGCACAGTTTTTATATTTTTATGTAATTTATTTGCCTGTTATCAACATTGCGCCCGCGCGAAAACAGTTCGTGTCGCTAGTATTAGATATAATCGTGATTATCTAACACTAGCGACGATTGACTAAATTATATCATTTAATGTTTAATCTTTTTTTAATTTTTTTTTGTTCTAGAAAGTGGGTTGTCAAAATGGGCCTCTAATTACTCTATAATCTTATGGTAAATCGAACTTGGATTAGAACCACTTACCTTTATTACACAAATACGGTGGACCTAACATTCTAAACGCCCGTAAGATCTTCAATCTAGCTTTACGGCTACTACGTCACTGGTATCCGGGACCAATGGTTTAACGTGCTTTACGAAGCACGGAAAATCTTGTAAATGGCTATATTACAACCGTTGTAAGCGATCGTCAGCTGTCAGCGATTCCACCCTCCACAGTTAGTTCCATTGACGTTAATTGACATAAGCGCCGATAGAGCAAAAATAAAATGGCTTATAATAAATATCGATAGTGTTCAATCCATCGTATTTATATTAAGGAGTTAAGTGGTTATAACACTTTTAAGAGTTGTTTTACTTAAATTAAAATTGTACAGTGCGCAAATGAATTAAGCTTGCAGGTCAGTTCTTTTTGTGTTATTTACTCATTTAACCATGTTAACAATGTATAACGATTTAAAAAATTAAGGGACACCGCATACCAGCTACTGTTAAGCATCGACGACCAGCGATTTAGTATCTTTTTAGAAGTTCAGCAGTTTTCAGCAGCGACCCAACGCGCGAGTCCAATCCGCGTCTGAACGCAGGAAGTCGCAAAATTGCGATTTCGATGCCGGTGTCCGGATGCAGAGAGTCGCCAAAACGCTATACAGTATCGATACAGTCGCAAAATCGTCAGTCAGCCGATGTTTAATGTAGCTAGCATGCGGTATTCTTAAATTGTATTACTAAGTATTTGCAATAAAAAAAGTTTACACACATTACAATTAGAGTTAAAGGGATATTTACCATGTGTTATTTTGATCAATGGCGCTTGTAACAATGCTGAAATATCGGAAATACATAGTATATATCTCGTCAACTCTAATAAAAATGTTATTTACCATGGAAGATTAAATAAGTTTACACACCATTTATAATATATATATATATATATAATATATATATATATATTTATATATTTTTTTTGAGGTCAGGGTAGGCCGAGACTTACATATGAAGACCACGTGAGCAGATTGCTCAAAAACGGAAAGGTCAAAAGTACTCGGATACCCAGACGTGCTTGTATGAAACGATTGATGAATCTCGAAGAAGCGAAAGAAGTATGCATGGATCGCGAAGCCTGGCGATCTGTCCTCTCTGACTACCCCGTCAGGGATACAGCGTGAAGATAGTTAAGTTTTTTTTTTACCATTTATAAAACAAACCTGAAAAACCTCGCCTATAAATCGATGTTCTTTGTCACCATTACTATCTATCCGAGGCTACAATGTTGCCAGTTGCAGTTAAACGTATACTCTATGTGCGCTGTAAGCTAAGATCTGGCTCCAAAGCTGCTCATCCCGCAATGAGCAACCATTTTTAAAGTCATCACACTCAGAGCTCGAACGTCTAGTTGTGACGTCATCACACCCAGAGCTCGAGCAACCAATTGTTACGTCATCACGCTCAGACTCCAAGTTATAGCGCACAGGTTGTATGTACAATGAAACTAGTTATTCTGTACTGAAGGGTAGGTTGGCTGCTAATCTTGATTTTTTCTTTTTCATCGGTCGCGATGTAGATCCTGGGGCCTGATGGGACGTCTGTTATAAAACATATATTAATATAAATCTTCTTGTTGAATTTTGGTATTTTGGCAAAGATTTTCGTTAACAAACAGAATAATTGTTTAAAAGAAATGTCTATTTTTAAGACATTTGGAGCACTACCCCTAAATCAGGAAAGATTCTGTTGCCTTAAGGAACAGTTCACCCTCAGGCAATTGTGTAGACAATTTCGTGTTTCTGACTAGTATATGGGCCAAAATTAGGTATTATCATACATGTTGTATGTGTGTGTTTTTGTGTGTATGTGGATATAAGTTGTATGTACATGTGTGTGTGTTGTGTAAGAACTTATATGAAATGTAACTTACAGATGTATTGACGGGTTGTGGTTTTGGTAGCGTAGCTTTGGGAGCGGGCGTTTGGCCTGTCTTCCCTGAGCTACTGGGCTGCTGTGAGCGCCTGTAAACGAGAAATAAACATAATTATAAATTATAACTAAACGACATAATTTTTCCCTAACCTTTTTCCCACAGGAACATGTTCCCGGGATAAAAGGAAAAAGAAACCATCAATGGTATATCAATGGTATAGGGCCTATAGGCGAATAGAAAACCCGACGCAGTTTGCTGAACGCTAATACCCAGCCCAAGCGGATCATTCATGCAATTTCCTTGCGCAGGTTCTTTTTGCCGAGTTGGATAATCTGTCCTCCTCTGCACTCCTGGACAACCTCGAGTCTCCATCCTTCGACGTATATTGGGCCCGGTATGACGGGCTTATTGAACATAACCTTGGTTTTATCCAAGTTCATACCGAGACCGACACGGGCTTTTTTCTTTAAAGAAAGAGTTCATTAAGAAGAGCCCCTGCGACGCGACAAAGTTAATAAGCATATGGTCCCAGTCATTTCTGCGCCCCACACTGTGAGGACTGATTATTGTTTCGCCTCGTTCCTGTACTTTCACTTTCGCGTTGTAGTGAGCCTTAGCAGTACTGTGTAATGCTGTCACTGTGTCCTCGTACACGGCCTTAACTGCCTCGTCAGTCGCTTTCGAGGTCGCGGCATACACTTGAATCACCATCAGGCAGTACCTGTCGGTGACCTTCAGTATTAAGTATGCTACACGAGCCGAGACTAGAGATGCGACATACTAGCAAAATCCCATACCAGGGCTTCTAAGTACGAGTACATAAAAATACCAGGGTCGAAAACCAGGTTTTAAAAATACTTGAAAGTATTCAAAAGTATGCAATACAAAGAGGACTGCTAACTTCTATGCATATTAAACATACTTTAAATATTTAGTAAGCATAGAATACTTTGTTTTTTTTTATACCACTTAGGTGGCAGTCAAGCACACGGCCCGCCAGATGAAAATGGTTTGATTTGAATGACGTAATGAGTCTGACAAACGTTTTCACTTTAAATGCCAAATAAATCTACACAAAAATATGAGTACCTATAACAGTGTTTATACTTTTTATATTACAAAAAATGGCTGAAATATTTACGATCAAAGTGCGTATAACGCGAGTAACCGCATACGTCACAACACTGCTCATTCAACAGTCGCGCTCTCGTTCGCACCCGATCGCCGCGCCGCGCCTTGTCGCAGTCTTTGCTACGTTGTGACGTCATAATGAGCGCGCCTAAACTCGGAAATTCAAAAAAGGGCTATTACTTCTCGTCGTTATAGCTTCGGAAATACTTTATGTATTGAAGTGAAATAAAAAAACTAATGTAATGTTCGTGAGCTACGCTCCAATTGTAGTTGTGTCTGATAGTAATATTTTGACCCTTTTGTGTTCTCCATTAGTTTACCACAATAACTGAACTGACAAAAATCGAAACAAAGCTTAATACTTCCTCGAAAATAGAAATAAATATAATTAATTAAAACAATTTAATAAAATACTTTAATACAAGCAAAAGTGTGTCTTTATAAAAAGATATAAGGGTTTATATACAAATAAAAATAAATTAATTATGAGCGCGCTGGGATGAATTATATCGTTTAGCAAGTTTATGCAATCATGTTCCTTATTTTGTGATCCATATGTCAGCTTATTTGATTGATTAACCGAATAGCACGTTCCACGTGCATTAAGTACATACACAGATTTCGGTTGAGAACGTGCATGAGCAAAGTGTCTAGCCGCGACGGCGTCCATATTTGAAAATACTTGCATAGGAATTTGAGCCGTATTCCATGTCGTCGTAATAAAAACTGTGTCAAAATCGTATAAATAAAAAAGTTGTAAAAAAGTGTTTCTTATTTGCATTGCGGTACAGATCGTTTTTCTATGCAAGTATTTTTAGTAGTACTGTTTCAAGTTCTTAGGTCATTCGATCCCATTTAGTGTAGTAGGTATAACATACCCTCATACTTGCAAGTATTTTTTACACGTACCATGGCGCCGTACTTCGAAGGGAAACCCTGGTTTTAAAACCTGGTAAAGTAAATACGTCTCATCTCTAGCCAAGACACTATTGACTTCCACAACGCTGGTAACAAGGTCCTTTTTAACCATAAAACCTGTACCACCCTCGGAACAATGCCTGCCATCACCTTCTCTGATTTCTTTGACTGTCTCTGTGGAGCGGTGAGTGTATCCGACTGCTACGCAAGAGGTCCCGGGTTCGATTCCCGGGTCGGATCAAATATTTGTGTGATCCACGAATGTGTGCTTCGGAGTTTGGGTGTCTCCTATGTATAATATGTATGTATTTAGAAATATATAAGTATGTTTATCAGTTATCTAGATCTCATAACACAAGCTAATATTAGCTTACTTTGGGCTAGATGGCGCTGTGTGAAAAGTGTCCCACAAAATATTCTCGATAGTAAAACACAGTGCACCGCTCGCAGGTGAGGCATGCCGGGTTCCGAAGATTTATGCAGGACCCCATCGCACCCAAATACACACATATTATATACATACTATTTTACTCTACAGATCCCAGATCCGTCCGCATAGTCGGTGAATTGGTCGAGCGCACGGACCAGGTTAAATACCTGGGAACTGTGTTTCACACGTCCAGTGATATCGATTGCGATGTCAAGTCACGCATTGCTGCCGCGTGGGCCAAGTGGTGGGAGATGACTGGTGACATCTGTGACCCCAAAACGCCGACCCGGTTGAAGGAACAGTTCTATACAACCATCAATAGACCTGTCCTTTTACATGGCAGTGAGACGTGGCCAATATTGGGGCGACACAAGCAGGAGCTGCGTGTCACGGAAATGAAGATGATGTGTGGAGTCACGCAGATATACCGCGTGAGGAACTAACGCACCCGTGGCAGCCTTCAAGTACACCGTAAGTGACATTGCAGATAAGTAGGAGTGTCGTCTTCGCTGGTTTGGTCACGTCTTGCGGCAACCGCCGGGCTACGTGGGAAACAAATATCTGGCCATGTCAGCCCCGCCGCTTCCCAGTTAGAGGGGAAGATGCAAGGAGTGCTGGCTTGACGTCGTAAGGGATGACATGCGTGCCAATGGTCTCACTACAGGGGATGGCGACGACCGTGCGAAGTGGAGGAGAAAATGTAGGAAAGCGGGTGTTGCGAGACGCTACTGGGACAGACGCTCGGATGATGAAATATACATACATACTATTAATAATTTTATCCAAACTAATATCTAAATTTTAAAGAGATAGATTTGTATAAAAGTGGTGACAAAACTATGCATTGACTTCTACGAAACCTTGTAAAGGTAAATCCACAAGTAATTATTTGTAGATAAGACAAATCGATAAAACCACTCAACTTCGCAGTCCGCAGCCCCTAAGTCGCAGTGTTTGGAATGTGATATAAGTGTTCAATGTGAGTGCTAACTCGTGACTTATACTGGTTGACAGGTTATATGAGCGACATACTCTAGGACACCATAATTTGTACTCAGTAGTCCTGGGGAGGAACCCAGCAAGATTATTGACTAAACCCTAAAGTAAACGTAACATCTGATTAATGGATGAGTCTCTGATCCATAGTTTCATGTTCCAATAATCTATATAACTAAAAATGAATCACAAAATATGTTGCTAAGCGCTAATCTCAAGAACTACTGGTCGGAATTGAAACATATTTTTGTATTGTATAGCCCATCAATCGAGTATGGTTATAAGCTATATATCATCACGCTACTACCTAGGAGAACGGAGCAGTAATCTTATATGTCAAAAAGTCGGGAACTTTCAAACATTTTTGCAAAAGTAATAAGCGACGGGATTAAATGGGTGCGACGGGAGTTCGAAATATGTCACGGGCAAAGCCGCGGCGTCAGCTAGTAATAAATAAATATTTCGGGAAACATTTTACACTTTTTTTTACTATCTCGGTGGCGCAGGGCTAGATGGCGCTGTGTCAACAAAAAAATGTCCTACAATTTTCTAATTAATTTCGATTTGGGTTCTAAGATATACCTTGTCCTGGGACTTCATCGAGTATGAGTTCGGTATAAGTTCATTGCTGTAGATCCTGGTTTACAGGAGAGAATGTGGTTGGAATTAGTCCCATCCTACTAATATTATAAACGTGAAATTTTGCAAGAATGTATGGATGTAGGTTTGTTATGCAAAAAGCTACTGAAAATCTGATGAAACTTTACAATAATATAGCTTACACATCAGAATAACACATAGGCTACTTTTATCCTGGAACATCTGTCAGTCAAGTTCCTATGGAAAACGGGAACGGGTAAACATCTTGCGGGTGCAGCCTCGGGCGTCAACTAGTAATAAATAAAAAAGATCCTGCATCGCGCTTAAAAGATTTTTCTCTGTAAAAGACAATCGGCTACAGACATCTATGCTCACCTGGTTTGTACTTGTAGCGGCACAAACGGATTGTTCACTCTGTCGGTACTGTTGTACTGTGGATTCATATTCTGTACCTGTTGCGATGGTGCAGCGCCCTGTGGAAGACAATTATTTAAAATTAATATTTAGACACAAAAAATAATAGTTATAATATACTCAGCACTTTAATTACATATCCTTAGTCCAGGAAACCATAAAAATATAATAATAATTAACCACTATTATAAGCACCAGCATAAATTTTCATGTAGATGGAGGCTTGTTATTACCAACATGTTTTGCTATAGTTAATTACACAAAATGTACGTGCCTTACGTCGCCGTAAGAGGTAAAGAGGTGGATTAACTCGTCAGTTTCGAGTAGGTTTCGGTGGTAAACACGTTTAGTGCGTTCAACCAGAAGACGTTGGTTCGAATCCAGCTCGAGACTGAATTTTTTTTAAACTAAGTATATAGTTAGCATACTAATAGTTTCTAACCATAAAAAGCTTATTAAGGCATCTTTAATAGTTTGCCATATTGGATTTAGGGTGATGACACAATATTTTTCGAGTTATTCTCAGCAAGCCTTTGCATTTAATACCCATATTCTAGCAGTGCATTAAAAATAGTCTGCCATCTCAGGTATTCCTTCATGTTGGATTAAGATAAACGTCACACAGCTAACCATGCATTATGTGACATTTTTTTATTCATCATTCAAGCTAACAATGAATTCTCATTTCAGCTTAATCAAATTTACAAACATTACATACATTGCAAATTAATAAAAATCTTGTAAAAATAGAGTGCGCGTTTCCATGCTTCGGAAGACACGTTAAGCCGTTCGTCGCCACAACCTTTGTCTGTCTATTTCAACACGGCAATGGGCTACTACCTATTACGTGGGACAACAGTGCACAAGGTGAAATACGATCATTGCATTAAGCATCTTAAGATATAATTAATCCTGCCCTGCTGCTAAAGAAAATTTTACGAAGAAGACATTCGGCGATAAAGTCTCTGCCATCATCATGAGCTTCTTATATAAGTATGTACTTTTTAATCAAAGACACAAAATAAGTTTTAGACTTCTAAACCCTAAAGTTTAGAAAAGTCTTATGAAACGGCTCAGTCTTTCCGTCACGCATCTATTTCTGAGGAACCGTAAGAGATAGAGACTTGTTTCGGTTTAGAAGTCAACTGATTATTTCGAAACGATAGTGGAGGGCGCGTTACTTGTTTTTTTGTAATGAGCTTAGAATAAATAAATATCGTTGGGATAACTCACACAACGCCATCTGATTTCAAACTAAGCAGAGCTTGTACTATGTAACCAGATAACTGATAAACATACTTATATGTTTCTAAATACATACTATAGATTATTATTATAAAGCTGAAGAGTTTGTTTGTTTGCTTGTTTGGTTGATCTCAGGAAGTACTAGTCGGATTTGAAAAAATATTTTTGTGTTAGAAAGCCCATTTATCGAGGAAGGCTATAGGTTATATATCATTACACTACTACACTGGGGAGCAGAGCAGTAGTCATAAATGTCGACAAATCGGGCAAATTTATATGCATCATTGTAGAATTTATAAGCGACGGGATTAAATAGGTGCGACGGGAGGTCGAAATATTCCACGGGCGAAGCTGTGGGAGTAATTTAGTTACAGATAAATAACACCCAGACACAGATTAAGCCATCGTGCTCATCACATAAAATTGTATCCTAGGTAGGAATCGAACCCACGATCTCTTGCGTAGAAATAAATGCGTAGAAATAATAAGAATAACTGTTAAAGGGGGATGATTTCACAATCATTTATGATTATGACTAATAACTCGTATCACCAAGTGTTACCTAGAACGCCGGTGAGTAATGAAGTGGGCGATAAAGACATCTAAGATTGTATGGAAAGTTCACGTGTCAATCATTCCTTTGTTGTTAAATCCACGAGCATATTGACAATATGCAAGGCTTTTCAATCAAATATCCCTTTCGGTCCATCAAGTTGATTTAGCATAAAGTTGCATTCGTACAAGAAGTTGTCCCAGAATATTATCTTATCTTCTTGCTGTTTCCCTGACGGGGTAGTCAGGGGTAGTCATACTTCTTTCGCTTCCTGCAGATTCATTAATCGCTTCACACGTCTGGGTATCCATGTACTTTTGATCTTTCCGATGTTGAACAATTCGATGTAAATCTCATACTAGCCTTACTCCTTCTACCCTCTACTTTCTTTACTTTTCCCAGAACGTTGAATCCTATAAAGTTGAACTATCAACATGACGAATTATCACTACGAATTATCAACTTTGCAAAGTGGAGGAGAAAAGGTCGCGAGACGCAACTGGGACAGACGCTCGGATGATGTTGAGTGTTTTCATATAAAATTTTCACTAAAGTGAAAACAATTCAAACGAACAATCAATAATCATTTCTTAAAATGTATGTTTCTCAGAATCCCATAAAGATGAATTATATTTAAGGTTCCCGCCTGTATATGAGAAAATCCTCGAAGGCAGAGACATACTATATCACTCAATTTCCTTACGAATCAGGCAGTAAAAGTAGAAGCAATAATTTTAAAGTTCTTAAGTTACTTTTTAATCTACATGAATCATTTAGTTACAATACTATATAGAGTCACAATCAGACAAATAAAATGTCCGCGCCGAAACTCGGCGCACGCTGCGAAGTGCGCAGAGTTTTTGTTTAGTTGTAAGGCGACCGCAATCCTCGTACAACGTCCGTGATGCCAAAGTGTTCGGTCGTTTCCTGCCCAAATAACAGCAGATACGTGACAAAAAAGGATGGTGTCTCATATTTTAGGTAAGTATCAAAACGAATTTACGTATTTATGTATCCACAGTGCGTGTTTACATCTAAGTTTAAAAAAAAAACATTTTCTTAGCAAAAATAAAATGCTGACCGCGCATCTAAATATGCAAGATAAATATGCAAGAGTAAAAGAGAAACAAATAGTGTCGGGTCCGAGAGTGACTTGCAAATTGTGTTCTAACGGAAAGCTATGGAGCGGATTGACACTAAATATTTTTTGAGTTTATGAACTAAATATTTATACTTATGTATTACCATGTTGCTGAATGTTTTATTTTTTAGTTTTTCGTACTAAAAATAGGTCGATTGCGTTTTACTATTTTAAGGTATAAATAATTAAGTACAATATTTTTGTATTTAGTTTTCCTCGAAACCCCATAAGATGCTCAGAATGGGCAGTTATTGTTATATACCAAATGTAAAACAAGTTGCGGCCAATGTTCAACTGAATGGACAAGTGTTAGAGTTTGTAGAATCAACTGAGTTCCTCGGTATAACTATTGATGCCAATTTGCAGTGGGGCCCACACATAGAAAAGACAGCCTCTAGATTAAGTTCGGCTGCATACGCTGTAAAAAAGATCAGGACTCTAACAGATGTGGATACGGCTAGAATGGTTTACTTCAGCTATTTTCATAGTATTATGTCTTACGGTATTCTCCTTTGGGGGAGTGCTGCAGATTAAATATTATTTTTGTTCTACAAAAGCGGGCTGTACGCGCTATTTATAATTTGGGCCCCAGAGTTTCTCTCCGAGAAAAATTCAAAGAAGTAAATATTCTAACCGTACCATCACAATACATTTTTGCCAATCTTATGTATGTCCAGAAAAATCTATCACAGTTTTCTAAAGTCTGTGATAAACATAATATAAACACTAGAAATAAAAATAATCTTTCAGTCCACCACAGTCGACTACATAAGATTGGCAATTCTTTCCAGGGTAACTGTATACGCTTTTACAACAGGCTTCCCTGTGACCTGAGATATTTACCATTAAATAAATTTAAAAAGTTTATTAAAAACAAGCTTTGTGAAAAAGGTTTTTACTCCGTTACAGACTATTTGCAGGACAGGGACGCCTGGAAATGATCTGCTGGCAAAGTGAAATAATATTAAATTGTAAATAGGCCATCAAAAAAAAGCCTTCCTAAGTTTCTTGCCGGTTCTTCTCAGGTGGGCCGCGTTCCGAACCGGTGGTCGCTTTAAATATTTTAAATAGTGTATGACATTTTGTAAGCGCCGTTAAAATGGTCTATGCAAAATAAAGATATTTTTATTTGTTTATTTATTATATATATTATAGCAAAAGCCCGAAATGAATTAAACTTCAAGCCATATAAAGGGACGGTTGTATGCTCCAATCACTTTCCTCCTTCAGACATTTATACAACAACGAAAGGTTTTAGTAGGCTTAACAAAAATGCAAAACCTAATTTACAAGTAAGAATTTATCCTTTTAAATGAATTTACCACTACTTACTTAATTTACTAGTGCAATAATATGATAGGTAGATGAAATAAAAATACTGAAACCTTTTTTGAATTCAGATGGTAGTTTCGGAGTTCTTCTGGGTATATTTTAACTCACTCTTTTATACAGTCTAATTTTGTTATATATTACTCTTTACATTTTACATTATACACTCCTTCTAGGCAAGTGCACTCCATCTAGGAACACTGCATTGCTTACCATCAGGCAACTTGTAGTCAAGCGCTTGCCTAATATGATATAAAAAAAATATAATAATTTGAGTATCAATAACGTCTGCACTGCTGACTTGTTCCCTATTCGTACGCAAGCCCATAGTAAATGATGAGGACATTGCATACGAGCGAATTTGAACATTATGCAATCAAATGTCATTTTGAACTTTGTTATATTAAATGTATAGGTATGTAGAACGGCGCTCGGAAATTTATTGAGTGTTGTCTGTTTATGATTGTGACTCTATAGTACGGTAACTCAATGACATGAATATAGATATTTTGCTTTTGATATAAATAGAAAAAAAAATAATAAATAAATAAATAAATATCCATCACGCCTTATCCCCGAAGGGGTGGCAGAGGCATATTATATGCCCACTTTTCACCGTGTGGATTCCTGTCCCACGTAATAGGTGGTGAGCCCATTGCCGTGTTGAAATAGACAGACGCAGGTTGTGGCTACCTGCTGTTGAACTTTTTCAAGCCGCCCATAAGGCCTTCAACCAGGCTTAACGACTGCCATTTTACTGGCAACCGGGACCAACGGCTTAACGTGCCTTCCGAAGCACGGAAACGATCGCAAATGTAAATGCCACAAAGTGGTCACCCATCCGAGGACCAGCCATAGTGAAAGTTGCGTAACTCAGTGATCGTTTACAGAACACTGAGACCGCGGGGCCACGAGCGCTTCAAAAAAATAAACAGCAACTTTTTCATATAAATATTATTCAAATGGAAAAATAGAGCTTCATTCGGAACGGGACTTAACCTGTGATATTTGTCTAACCAGGGTAATTCTGAGCTACCAGAACCGTACCGAAACGCGGTGATATGTGTACTGTACTGTAATCGTCATACATACATACATATTGTCACGCCATTATTCCCGAAGGGGTAGGCAGAGGCATATTATACGCCCACATTTTACCGTATGCATTTTTGTCCCACGTAACAGGTGGTGAGCCTATTGCCGTGTTGAAATGGACAGGCGCAGGCTGTGGCGACATGCTGTTGAAATTTTTCAAGCCGCCTATAAGGCCTTCAACCAGGCTTAACGACTGCCATTTTACTGGCAACCGGGATCAACGGATTAACGTGCCTTCCGATGCACGTCATTCAAGAGTATGAAAATCTTTTTATTAAATTTCATATAAAGAAGTTAACTCACTTGTGGTCTAGCTTGATTATTAGGTTGGTTCCAACTCGGTCCAAGTGTGATATTGGTAGAAACGTTGGGCAAATTCTTCGGAAAACCTTTGTCCAAGAACTGCGGTGGCGGACATTGGTTGTACATAGTGTGGTCAGGTTGTCGAGGAGCGAAACCGTAAGGTTGATGTGGGGGGTGTTGGTTGTTGTGTTGCTGGAATTGGGGATTGGAGAACTGGGGGAAGGGAATTTGATTGGGGCCTGGACCTAAGAAGGGCGGTCTGAACTGTGGTGGAGCATAGTTGGGCATCAGTGGAGGGGGATTCTGGAATTAAAAAAAATGTGTTAGATAAGTGCCTGTTGCGAACTCTAACTATGAACGACATCACAGTTAAAAATTTTATTGTTTGCTAAATTCTAGTGTTTCTGTCATATTTTTCTATTCTTTTTTCCTGTCACTTTTTGATAGACATTATAAAACAAAAATTGCTTGCGGAACCAGGGTTTTATTTCGATCGTTAATATTAGTGCCAATGTCCGAGAAATTACATTTTGATAATAACTAAACGGTATCTAAATAAAAAAAATAGATCTAGTAATATGAGAATGAGATAACTGATAAACTTGTGAATGCCTATGTATATAATAACTATTTATATGTTCCAGTCATTGAGCGGTTTGAGCTGGTGGCGCTTTGCGACTACGATGTTTGTCTCAGGTTTACTTCGGCTTGATGTGTTTACTATGTATAACAAGTATGTATATTAAAATATATTAGTACTAGTTGATGTGGATAAAAAGTAGCCTATTATCTATCTAGCTAGGCTCTAGACTACTCTCTGTTATATCAAATTTTATTTATATCGGTTCAGTAGTTGTGGCGTGAAATCGAGACAGACACACAGAAACAGTTACTTTCGCATTTATAATATCATTACATATCATAAAATAATATCCTCCACCGCGTCAGTCTGCCTGCTCGCGATAAACTCAAAAACTACTGCACCGATTTTTGTACTGGTTTCAAAGTAAACGTTGTCTAAGCTGCGGCGGTCTAAACAGTACATTTTGAGATATAACAAAATATATAGGTCTTCAGAAAATTCCGCGATGGCATAAGTCTGTCTTATAAGGGTAACATATTAGCTTTCTATGACACTGATGGAAACGGGTACGGGGAAACTTCGCCACCCGGGAGAAACCGTGGGCATCCAGGCGCGTGCGCTTCATACATGCAAATAAGCACTGCATACCCTAGCCCAATCTATATAATCTAAATCTATTATTTAAAAACAACAAGTTGTTTAATAATAAATACGCAATAAAATTATCAGATGTGTGTATTGCCCCTGCCATCTATGAGTCCTTCAGCGAACTTAACAAACAACTAGTAAATATAAGTCACGCGTCGAGCCCAACGCCACCGTGCCGCGCGACGGCTGTAAGCAGAATGTAATCTTGCCTACTCAGGAGTCGTATGAATACAGTAGATACTTTGTTTGTGTGAGTAAATTGTACGATTGTGTGAGAAATTATTACACATGATTTAAGCAGTGCTTCTTTGACAAAGCGACCGATTTAAGTAGCTATCAAAAACAGAATAATTGGTGGATGTGTTAAGCCTATTTAATTTACTTGCATAATATTGTCGTAATATTTTTTCACTTCACATAACTTTCGAGTGATTTTGAGCGCATCTAATTAATTTGTTAACTTACTAGAATTACTGTGAAATATTTAAAATTATAGCTGTGAGATCTGTGTTGGTGATGTGTGTTTAATAAATAAATCCAAAACTCGTGTTTGATAAAAAAAAAATTAAAGGACGTTAGTTTACGATTTAGATCTAAAGGGCCACTAGGTACGTTCTTTTAAAAACAAGTAAGATAATTACGTAAATGTGGCTGGCAAGCTGTGTACACAAATAAATTATTTTATAAATTATATTAAATAAGATCAAAATAAAGTTTGGACCTTTAACGGATATTCAGATTTAAATAACTTTCAAGTATGTAAGTGTATAGTAATGATAAGTATAAATAGATAAATATTTGTAGTTTGGTTTTTTTATTTTGAAATGTATATACGCTAGCTTATCTCATTGAAATCACTTTCTTGCAGGGTTTTCGGGTAAGTGCATACCCTATCCGAAATCCTTGTGCACGCCACTGTAGGCATCAGCTAGTTAATAATATAGTACAGATTTTTCTCTGTTCTCTTGATTCTAAAGCACAAGATTATAATATTTTAAATTGAGTAAGACGGCGTTGTGTGAATGCTAAAAGACAAATTTATTTCTCATAATTTTTTTTTAAATAGTGTACAAAGACAATTCGATTCGAGACGGGGATTGAACCCGTGACCTTTGCCTAACCAGGGCAATGTTCTAGCCACTGAACTACCCGAACCGTATAGAATCAAGTTGAAATTCTCCACCATATTTTAATAGTCATTTTTCACAAGGGGCCTTTCTACCATTCATGCAGGTGTGACACTTCTAAATACTATATATAGCACCTGGGAGAATAGACAAGATGCTATTGGTGTTTTCTGCGATCTCTCCAAAGCATTGATTGCGTTGACCATAAAACACTATTGCGTAAACTATTTTATTATGGTATCAAAGACTCTGCACTGGACCTTGTTGCCTCCTACCTAAACGATCGAATACAACATGTTGATGTCAATGGAATTAGTAATTGGCACTAAACTCGACAGATCCCACATCTGTCCGCAAAGGCGGTGATTAGGTCGAGCGCACGGACCAGGTTAAATACCTGGGATCTGTTTTTCACACGTCCAGTGACATCGATTGCGATGTCAAGTCACGCATTGCTGCCGCGTGGGCCAAATGGCGGGAGATGACCGGTGTCATTTGTGACCCCAAAATGCCGATCCGGTTGAAGGGACAGGTCTACAAAACCATTATTAGACCTGTCCTTTTACATGGCAGTGAGACGTGGCCGATATTGGAGCGACACAAGCAGTAGCTGCGTGTCACGGAAATGAAGATGCTGCGGTGGATGTGCGGAGTCACGCGGATGGACCGCGTGAGGAACTCTCGCATCCGCGGCAGCCTTCACGTCCGTGACATTGCAGACAAGTTGCAAGAGTGTCGCCTTCGTTGGTATGGTTACGTCTTGCGGCAACCGCCGGGCTACGTAGGTAACAAATGTCTGGCCATGTCAGCCCCGCCGGGTCCCGCGGGTAAGAAGAGAAGACCCAAAAAGTGCTGGCTTGACGTCGTAAGGGATGACATGCGTGCCAATGGTCTCACTACAGGGGATGCCGACGATCGTGCGAAGTGGAGGAGAAAATGTAGGAAAGCGGACCCCGGGCGTCGCGAGACGCAACTGGGACAGACGCTCGGATGATGATGATGTCAATGGAATTAGCTCCTCTGGAGCATCTGTAGCTATGGGCGTACCACAGGGATCAATTCTAGGTCCGTTTCTATTTTTAATTTATATTAACGATCTGCCATTCTATATACAAAACTTGTGCGACATTGTTCTATTTGCGGATGATACGTCACTTATTTTTAAAGTTGATCGCACGCTTACTGATTTTAACGGCGTAAATAGTTCATTTGCCCAAGTTGTAATTGGTTTACGACCAATAATTTGTTACTAAACGCTAAGAAGACAAAATGTATCAGATTCAGCGAGCCTAATGTCAGGAATTGCGGTACAAATATAACATTGAACGGTGATACCCTTAATCTTGTAGAATCAACTGTATTTTTGGGGATCACTTTAGATAGCAAACTGCAGTGGAACGCCCAAATAACGTGTCTTGCAGGTAAACTCAGCTCGGCAGCCTTTGCCGTGGGAAAAGTCAGGCAGCTCACTGATGTAGAAACTGCCAGGCTAGTATACTTTAGTTATTTTCATAGTGTCATGTCTTACGGCATTTTGCTGTGGGGCAAAGCAGCTGATATACAAGTAATTTTTGTACTCCAGAAGAGAGCTATATGTGCAATATATAAATTGAGTGCTAGGGTGTCTCTTAGAGAGAAATTTAAAGAAATTGGCATAGTAACGGTTGCATCACAATATTTGCAAATTTCATGTTAGTTAAACAGAACATACATTTATACGATAGACACAGTGACATACATTCGATAAATACTAGAAATAAGCATAAATTAATTGGAACGCATCATCGTTTACAAAAGGTTCATGACTCTTTTGCAGGAATTGGCGTACGCCTATATAATAAAATTCCTTTAGACATTATGAACCTGCCGTTACATAAATTTAAGGCGGAAATTAAGACGCACCTCTTAAAAAGGGCTTATTACAGAATTAATGATTATTTAAATGATAAAAATAAATGGAAATGAGTTGCTTGCTCTTCGCTCGAGCTATTTAGGATTCGAATGAACCTTGTGTTATTTTGTACTCGTTTTAATCTGCATATGTATATGTTGTATTTTTACATTTCTACATTGTGAATAATTTGAAACGTCAGACAACTAAACGCTTCTAAATTGGCTGCGTTTAGTTCCGGTAATAACTAATATACAACTATGTAATTTGAATTTGTTATTGTGTTAGCACCAAGTAGACTTATTTATTATTTAGAAATTGACATGATAGTTGCTGTGCAGTTTTTGGGTATGTCATGCTCGCCTAAGTGTCCTGGCAGTGGTGGCGTATGTATCGGGTCGCCTTATTCCCTATAATACGGTTGAGTAGGGCGATGGCTGATATATACGTCATACCCGTGAACGGGTGCCGTCTGTTGGGACTGGTCAGCTCATAGCTGTAATAGCAATTATTACAAATAATATTATTTAAATTTAAGGCAAACTAAGTTTAGTCGACTGTTCTCACATAAATCCAAAGCAACAATGTAAGTGTAATTTTAATGTTGTAAGCCATTCCTACATTTTAAAAGAGCATCCATTGACCTTCTTGCTAGATTCTTCTTAAAGTGTAGGCTGTCCTTAGAACTGGCAACTAGAATAGCTCTAATTTTGATATGATTTTAAACATAACATTGATTTTGTTTTTGTTTTGTATAAATTCATTACTATATTATTGGTCAAACATCATGTCTTCATCAAACTAATGTAATTACTGGCGGTTAAAAAAGAGTGGCCATGAGTTTTATTGCCAGGTTCTTCCTCAGGCTCTACCTATTGCTTTGCGAATCTGGCAGTAAATGTAAATGTAGAAGCAATAATCTTGACGTTCATAAGTGTTACTTTGTGACCTACATGAATAAAGATATTTCATTCATTCATTCATAGGCAAAGTTCACGGGTTCAATCCCCGTCTCGAATCGAATTGTCTTGTACCACTTTATTAAAAAAATATGAGAAATTTAGCATAATGATTGCTATAAATAAAATAATCGACAAATTTATTTATCCGCCGTTCCGAAGGGGTGGCAGAGGCATACATATTGTATGCCCACTTTCACCATGTGTATTCCTGTCCCACGTAATAGGTGGAGATCCCATTGCCGTGTTGAAATAGGCAGACGCAGGTTGTGACTACCTGCTATTGAAATTTTTCAAGCCGCCCATAAGGCCCTTAACTTGACTTAACGACTGCCATGTTACTGGCAACCGGGACCAACGGCTTAACGTGCCTTCCGAAGCACGGAAACGCTCGCAAATGTAAATGACACAAAGAAGTAACCCATCTGAGGACCAGCCATAGTGAAAGTTGCGCTAATTGTTCACAACAAATTTATCATTTCACAAACGTACCTGGTAAGTGTTATTGGACCACTCTTGCTGGTACTGTCGGTTGCCGCCCGTAGGAGGTCCTGCGGCCGAATTGTCTTTGCGCCAGTTCGCAGGAGGTGGAGCTCCCCTGGTGAGTACGTACAATCTTCAATATTCCAACACGACTTTCAATAGCAACTCGTACTGTTGCCATATTCGTCAAGTTATAATTTTTTTAATAACTAATCATAATAAGGCGTCACATGCCGAAAATCCATTGTAGACAATTTTTTTTTAATATTTCACACATCAAAATGGCGCCGCCCGCCTGATGGAAAGCAGAGACGACAAACCGTGACTGAGGGCCGCTATCCCAGCCGGTAGGACCCTGATACCCACCCTCAGGTTGACGGCCCAGAAATATGCCTTTTCACGCTTCTCTTAAAGGATTTTTAGGATTGTAAGAGGAGGGAAAAACGTGCGCTGACAGAGAGTTCCATGCTTCTATTGTGATTCCAGAAGCAATCTTAATAATGCCTCGTGTGTAAGCGAAACACGTATCGACATAATACGACACTTATAAAGTGGAATATCGCAAATTAAAAATTGAAAATAAAAATTTGAAAGTTCTGATTAAAATAAGCAGCTTCAATAAGATTAAAACTATACAGAAATTGTCTTTATTATTATACTTATTTTTAAATATGTTTAGTGAAATATGAAACAGAATCGGCATCAACATATTTGAATTTAAAATATATATAAAGATAAGTTCCCTAATTCCTTACCCAAGAAATAACGCCATATATACGTGGTCGGGAGGAGTGCTTGTAAGTAATAAATACATTATTTTTTACTCATGATGTCAGCTGATTGAAGATCATTAATGGGCGAATCTCCCCAAAGACCGTTTGTTGGTTATTTCACCCGCATCCAGAAGCTTCCTGTAACCTTTGTTAGGTCGTCTGTCCACCTTGCGGGAGTTCTACCCACACTATGGCCGCCACCATAGCCAGGACTAGTGGAACCGCCGGGAAATAGTGGAGGGTATTTGCAGATAAATTGCAGTTATACCACTGTAATGGCAGATAAGCATACGGCCTACTGTTGGAAAGTGGTCAGCTCAGCCAACCAGAGTTGCAACACTCGCGCTGCCGACCATGTAAAAACCTTCTAATACCTCTTTTGAAGAACCCTATACTGTATTATTAAGTATATATTAATATATATACAGCAGTATTTATTTAAAAAAAATATATGTTGATATTTTCTTGTCAAAACTAAAACAGCTGTTTCGTTAATTAGAGAAACAGACAGACAGATGTGTTATTTTGCTTCTGAATAGACTAAAATCTCAAAAATAATTTAAAGCAATTAGTATACTATCCTTTTATTATTATTTTTAAATTGTAGTGAGAAAGGACAGTAATGTTCGGACGAGACTTAATTCTTGGTCTCTACCTGATAAGCGCAAGCTCCGACCTACATAACCTGCCTGGGTTTTCCCGAACGTCTACAGTATGGGGTTCTTTAAAAAGGGTCTTAGAAGGTTTATAAAGGGTCGGCAGCGCGAGTGCGCTGCACCTCTGGTGTTGCAAACGTACATAGACTACGGTGACCGCTTTCCATCAGGTGGGCCGTACGCTTGTCAGTCACCTCAGAGGTATAAAAAAAAACCGTAAAGAAACAAGTTGAAATTCTTCACTATATTGTAATCGCGTTTTAAGAGCCATAGCTATCTATCGAGCATACATACATATCATGACGCCTGTCTGCATTCAGGCTAGGCAGAGACTATGGCTTTCCCCTTGTTACCATCCTGGTTTGTACTTGAATATGTGTTTTTATACACGCTCGCCGTCTACTATTGACAAGCAGTAGAATAGAACCAGAATCGCTGTTTTTAGCTGTCAAAATGTTCGTAGACTATCAAAAATGCAATTAACTGGCGGCCACTGGCGCAGAACGTGTTAGTAGAATTCTATCGGCTGACCGATAGAAGTCTACTGGAGTACGATTGTAATAGTAGACTACGAAAAACTGTAAAAATTGTAACGGTAGCTTTTTAATGAGCGACGTTTTCGATTCTATTACGACACGATTGAAATAGCAGACTCGGCCCCCTGATATTTTCCAGAAAATAAAAATACATTCGCTCGACAAACATACGCCGAGGTCGACCCCGAGTTTGACAATTTACTCTCGCTTCATAAATCTGTTTTGCCAATATATTTTTATTTATTCTTTCCACATATCCGAACCATCTAAGAATCACATCTATTCTGTATTCTTATATATTCACGATGTATACCCTACATTCGTTTTCATGTTCATAGTTTCATGATCCATGAATACATTTGTCGCTTCTTGCAGATTCATTAATCATTTCATACATGCACATCTCATCCGAGTACCTTTTCGTTTTTGATACAATGCACATCTGGGTATACGAGTACTTTAGACCTTTACATTTTTTAAGCAATTTGCGTACGTGGTTCCATCTAATCTCAATCTTAATATATTATAGAATAATGTAAAGCTTACCTTTGGGATTGCTGTGTTGGTGGGGCAGACTGTGTTTCAGCTTTAACTCGCCAATTTTGTTTTTCGGGAGTAGTGGGCTAAAAAAATAAATATTCATTTGCTATAAATAAATGTCCTCTCTGGCTTCCCCGTAAGGGATACAGCGTGAAGATAGTTTAGTTTTATTTTTATAAATAAATAAAATAATTAAATATCGTTGGGTCAACTCAACTCACTGAGCTATATTATAATAATTTATAATAATACTATTTTATATCCGGCAGGAGTATACTCTTTAGGAGCGTCAATATGGGTTTCGCCCTGGTCATTGGACCACGGACCCTGTTTTTGCCCTAAGCATTGTCGCAGAGAAATACAGTACGAAGAACACGCCTCTTCGCTGTCTATTTCTAGACTGTATTCCTCGAGCGGTGATCTGGTGGGCACTGCGGTCCAAAGGGGTTCCAGAGGTTTATATTGATACTATCCAGAATATGTACCGCGACTACGATTCCGTGGTTCGGACCGCTTTTGGCGACACGAAACCCTTTTACAATGAGTATTATTTGCAAATCCAGTTAAAATACTTGTGCAGTTTCGAATGTTTTTAACTACTTACATGCATATTGTCACGCCTTTATCCCCGAAGGGGTAGGCAGAGGCATACTATACGCCCACATTTCACCGTTAGCATTTTTGTCCCACGTAACAAGTGGTGAGCCCATTGCACTCCTACGGTGGGCCTTATAAGCAAACGGCACTTCTAATCTAAAGTGGTCACCATAGTATATGGGCGTTTGCAACATCAGAGGTGTAACACTAACTCTGCTGACCCTATTTTCGTGTAGAAACGGATATTGACAGGCTACGACTACCCACTGTTAAAAAATTTAAATTCACCCATAAGTCGAACTCTCACATACGGTTAGGTACGATAGAGGCTTTATTTCGCGTACGCTTAGGTTGTGGAATAAGCCTGGGTTTTCCTGAACGTCTACAGTATTGGGTTCTTTAAAACAGGTTTATAAAGGTTCGGCAGCGCGAGTGCTGCACCTATGGTCTTGCAAACGTCCATAGGCTACGGTGACCACTTTCCATCAGGAGGGCCGTATGCTTGTCTGCCACCTCAGTGGTATATAAAAAAAATAAAGTACTTCAGTCTTATGCCCTGGGGTTACCCTCTACCCGGGACTCCCGGCTATAGGTAGATGAAAGGGCACCGTGTGGTTTCAATCAGAAGCGCTAAGGTTACCCTTTTACCTTTGACTCCCGGCCGTAGACATATGGAAATGCGTCGTGTGGTTTCAGTCTGTAGGAGTCCGGTATAGCATCTATGAGGATTTATATAGAGAGAGTTCGTCTCAGCTGTCGGTGACAAGGGCACCGACACTGATGGCGAACCAGTTCAAGATTACTGGGACAAAGTTCAGGCGGCCATCCTTGGAGCGGCGAAGGTGGTGCTCGGTGTGTCTAAGGGTGGAAGCAAATTTGACAAGGAAACTTGGTGGTGGAACGACGCAGTCCAGAGGGAGACTAGGGAGAAGAAAGACCTCTTTAAAAAGTGGCAAGCGACCGGATCTCCTGAAGACCGCGAAGCGTACAGGGCTGCCAAGCGCGCCACAAAGAGAGCTGTAGCCAGAGCCAGACGTGACCACTTACAACCTCTGTATGATAAGCTGGAATCGTCTGAGGGGCAGAAGCTCATCTATAAGCTGGCGCGCTCCAGGGTCAATGCGGCACAGGATATATTCAAGTGTCGCTGTGTAAAAGACCCTGAGGGCAACCTGTTAAGCGAAGATCTCGCGGTAAAGGAGAGATGGCGCTCGTACTTCCACGAGCTGCTAAATAAACAGCACAAAGAGGTGCAGCCTCCGGACCTCCCTCCGAATCAGGGACTAGTGCCACCGGTAACGCCTGGAGAAGTCCTGACTGCGCTTCGCCGCATGAAGAATCGGAAAGCTGTCGGACCCGATGGAGTCCCCATCGAAGCCTGGAAGGCGATGGGTCCTCGCGGTGTAATCTTAGTAAACCTTTTGTCGGACAGCATCAGAAACCCACATGAGCAGCCTCCATGGTTGCTCATGTATGCTGACGATATTGCGCTGGCAGACGCGGACAGGGGCAGATTGGTGCGACGTGTAAAGGCGTGGAAGGAGACGCTTGAGAACGGCGGTCTGAAACTAAATGTGGCGAAGACCGAGTACTTGGCAATAAACTCGACAGATCCCACATCCGTCCGCATAGGCGGTGATTTGGTCGAGCGCACGGACCAGGTTAAATACCTGGGATCTGTTTTTCACACGTCCAGTGACATCGATTGCGATGTCAAGTCACGCATTGCTGCCGCGTGGGCCAAATGGCGGGAGATGACCGGTGTCATTTGTGACCCTAAAATGCCGATCCGGTTGAAGGGACAGGTCTACAAAACCATTATTAGACCTGTCCTTTTACATGGCAGTGAGACGTGGCCGATATTGGAGCGACACAAGCAGGAGCTGCGTGTCACGTAAATGAAGATGCTGCGGTGGATGTGTGGGGTCACGCGGATGGACCGCGTGAGAAACTCTCGCATCCGCAGCAGCCTTCACGTCCGTGACATTGCAGACAAGTTGCAAGAGTGTCGCCTTCGTTGGTATGGTCACGTCTTGCGGCAACCGCCGGGCTACGTAGGTAACAAATGTCTGGCCATGTCAGCCCCGCCGGGACCCGGTAAGAGGGGAAGACCCAAGAAGTGCTGGCTTGACGTCGTAAGGGATGACATGCGTGCCAATGGTCTCACTACAGGGGATGCCGAAGACCGTGCGAAGTGGAGAAGAAAATGTAGGAAAGCGGACCCCGGGCGTCGCGAGACGCAACTGGGACAGATGCTCGGATGATGATGATGATGAGGATTTATATACGTAAAATACTCCAATAGTCATTCAACTTGACTTAACGACTACCTTGTTACTGGCAACCGAGAGCAACGGCTTCACGTGCCTTCCGAAGCACGGAAACGATTATATATGGATGAACACAATCAGTCAAATCTATTTAATGAAAATGTAGTTTACCTTAGATTTTTTAGTCTGCCCATCATTTTCGCTTATTTTCAACAAACTTTTAAGGAGATCAGATGCATTATCCTGTCAAAAGAATAAAGAAGTGTTGTACAAGACGTCCCAAAATTGATTTCATTGAATTTTTCTTTTTCAGAATTGATTGTTTCAACTTAATGAGGTATTGAAAATAATTAATATTAGAATTAACGGGATATTTGTGTTACGGTACTATTGTTCATATATCTCACAAGCACTTATTCCAGAGTCAAAAAGTACCTAACGTCCTATTCAGATGTATAGGCTATATATTGAGAATTTTGTTTAAATTCATTCAGTTGTTTTACAGTGAAAGAGTAAGAAACTATTAACAACACATCCAAACAAACTTTCACGTTTATAATATTTTATTAGTGTATATATATCCATCACGCCTTATCCCCGAAGGGGTGGCAGAGGCATATTATATGCCCACTTTTCACCGTGTGGATTCCTTAACCCACGTAATAGGTGGTGAGCCCATTGCCGTGTTGAAATAGACAGACGCAGGTTGTGGCTACCTGCTGTTGAAATTTATTAAGCCGCCTATAAGGCCTTCAACCAGGCTTAACGACTGCCATTTTACTGGCAACCGGGACCAACGGCTTAACGTGCCTTCCGAAGCACGGAAACGCTCGCAAATGTAAATGCCACAAAGTGGTCACCCATTCGACGACCAGCCATAGTGAAAGTTGCGTACCTCAGTGATCGTTTACCGAACACTGAGACCGCGGGGCCACGAGCGCTTCTTCTTTATTAGTGTGATAAGTAGATTATAGGCGGTTTGAAATATTTCAACAGCAGGTAACTTGCGTCTGTCTATTTCAACACGGCAATGGGCTCACCACCTATTACGTGGGCCTCTGCCATCCTGGCATGCCTCTGCTTCGGATAAGGCGTGATTGATAAACAAACAAGCATAAGTAGGATAGATATTATGAGTTATGGGGTAAACAAAGAAAAGAATAAGGTAGTGTTATGAATTTTAAACTCACACGATCATTTACTATATAAATTATTACTATTAACAAAATATTTACCATTTGAACGGGATATTTAACATACCTGGGAAATATCCCAGTTAGTTTTATTTGTAATTATTTTATGGCCTGGTTACTAAAACCTTTTAGCTAAATTTTAATTCGTATTTCTTTAATCTTTATTATTATCTAAAATGTCCCCGTCCTTTACGTCTTCGTCAAGTCTAGTCTGAAGTCAAGGTCAGTCTCACCCCAGTAGGGATGGTACAGTAATGGTATTTGTTATACTGAGGTTTTCGGTGGATTTTACGCGGCCAAATAGAAAATAGCATTTCACTGCATATACATCATTGTCTTTCACTAAAGCACGTTAACACAAATTTTATGTCCAAGAAACCACCACTCTTGCACATAAAACAAGATAAATACACTAGTTTTAGAAAATAATATACAGCAAGCGTCCGCACTTGTCAACTTTCCCTCGTAAGATCTGCCGTTAATAGTAATAATTTGTATAAAGTACAGATGAATTATTGAAAAACATTTTTAAAAAGAGTTTTCAATACCCAACACTCTGGGTTACTATTTACTTACCGCTGTGGGTTCTTTTGTCATCGGGGTCGTCGGGGTCACGGGGGTACTATTTGGTGCGCTACGGTTATGTGCCGCATTTGTTTTCCTAGAAGACTTTTCTCCTGGAGGACTGCATATAAAAATAATGTATATTTATAAAATTATCGGGTGACTCACTCACTCATCTATCAAATATAAGACGAAACTCTTACACATAGATACTTGAATTTTTAGCTTTAATGTTAGCACCCACTAAGAATTTTTCAAAATTATACTCCGACGAGGGGTAAAATAGAGGTTAGTATTTTTAGCGATTGCGGAATGAGCACCGTTGGCTACAATCTAAAATAGTAGATACTCCCTAAGGGGTGAAATAGCAAGTTTAAGTTTTTGTTTTTTTCGGAATAGCTACTATAGTTATGAAACGAGTTCCAGCATTGTTTGCTACTATCAAAAATCAGTTAAAATATTAATGTAAATAAGTTAGTTACTTACCTATAGTTGGCGAAGGCGGAATGGTGTCCGTCATCTGGTCGCAGCAAAGTAAGAGGCGTACTAGCAGGGTACGCATAGGGGTCCACGGGGGTTGGCACGATGTTCCTACGAAGTTTCCGCCCGTAGGATAGGTTCAGCAGGACTGATGACGATATTCTGTACATAAATCGAGATTTTAATAGCAATATCATTTTTCTTTAATTTTAGGTTTTGAAACTATAGAGCATTTTAAGTTACTGATATATATATATTTATGTTATATTGATCGTATTTAATTTTTAATTATTTGTTTATTATAAAATAGTTAATTCTCAATGAGAGTGACTAAGAATAAAAATCAAAAAAAAGTAAATATCCCGTCAATCCATATTTTAGTAATGTTTATGACCATATATGACAAATTCATATATAATTCACAATGACGTCATCAGTGGCATAAAATCTTTGAGCCTTTGAATTGAATCGAAATTTGATTTAATCTTTAAAAAATGCTTGTTTCCATTCTTATTATTTTCTTGTTGGGGACGCCGGCACCGCCGAGCGAACGATCCGACCGCATCTCTTGCCGCCCACTTCGCTCATTTCCCCGAAATCTCCTCCTTGCGGTTTGGATTGGGTATCCCAGCAGTCTTCACGGCGCCCCGTCGAACCTTCTTGTTTCCTTGCAGAAGCTTACTATCTGATCCACCTTCTTCTCATCTTTGTTCTATGTCTTCTTCTCCTAGTCTGTCGGTGCCCATAATTTCCCATCTTGTTAACGAATACATGGGGCACTCAGCTAGTAGATGGAAGCTGGTTTCTTCTTCCTCCATGCATTCTGGGCATAATGGGTCCTATCACTGTTAGGTGCCTGTTGAGGCGACAGTGTACTGTGATGATCTCTATGACAAGCCTCATATTTGCTCTGGTAAGTTTGACCAGTCGGCTTGTCCTTTTCGCATCCATTCCTCTGATGAAGATCTTCGACTGTCTCATGCCTATCGAGGACCTCCATCTGAGGTTGGATTCTACTGTTATGCTTCTGGTAATTACTCCTTTCGTGATCTTATGAGCGATTGGAAGCCATGGCTCCGGTCCGATCACGCATTCGTCAGCCCCTTCCCGGGCTAGTTTGTCCGCTAGTTCATTGCCCGGGACTCCCTCATGTCCGGGGACCCAGGCAACGTAGACTTCAGTTCTTTCCGCCAGCTTTTCGAGTGATTTTTTGCACTCCTTGACTGTTGCTGACATTGTCTCTACTTTATTTAGGGCTTTCAATGCTGCTTGACTGTGACTGTAGATAGTCACCTTTTTTATGTCTGTATGACGATGTATAGTTTGCGCACACTCTGAGATGGCGCATATTTCCGCCTGAAAGACACTTGCGAATTTGCCTAACCGTATTGATCTATTAATCTCCGTTCCATTTGCACATTGTATGTGCACTCCGGAGCCGGAGAGCTTAGTAGATTCCTTTCTAGAGCCGTCAGTGTAGCAGATGACGCCTCCGGTGTCTTCCGTCTGCCAGCTCTCTCTTTGTCCTATATGTATTCTATACTTTTTGTCAAAAACCCTCTCCTTCTTGATTAGGTCATTGTGAGAGAGAATCATTGACAATTTATCTTCGTATTTCTTATTGATACTAGCATGTCCGCCATCTTGAGGATTACCTCTCCATAGGCCCACGCTTTTCAATTTAAACCATTGTTGTTTGTTTCCATTCTTAGGCGAAGGCGTTCTGTCGTAATGCCAACGATGACGTCATTTGAAAGTTGGTCACATTTTGTCTGAAATACTAATCTTTTATTATATACTATTTCTAAGTCATGAGTAGTGTTCAGTAACACACTTAAAAAACAAAAGCATTTAAAAAAACATTGGCAATGCCCATTTACAACACAATGTAGGTAGTGTATCAAATTAATTGAAATATAACCATAGAGTTTAGGAATACAGTACCGCAGTCTATCAAGATTTAGATAATTTTTGTTTTACTTTTTGAAAATAAATCAAAATGGCGGCGCGGAATGCTGCGCGACCCAATCTTTAAACAATCCGTGAGAAGTAGATAAATCCGGGCGAAAGTAGTTTCAAATACTTTTGTATTTGAAACTACTTTCGCACACACACAAGAAATCCGTGCGAAAGTAGTTTCAAATACAAAAGTATTTGAAACTACTTTCGCACGGATTTCTTTATTGAGTGTAAACGAGTTTATTCTTTAAGGCCTTACCTATAATGCCGGGGTTCCTCAAACAAATCTTCCGACATAGCTCCGGTGAAAGTTTTATCGAACATGACTTGGTAAGTGGGTTCTGCGTTGAGTTTGTCCGACAGTCGCACCGTGTTCGCGTTACTTGGGGTGTATATCGCTGTTATGGTGCCCGTAGCTCCCATAGGCACTGTCATATTGTTGGCGACACACACTACGCGGTCGTATAGCTTGAAATTCGCTTTCGAGTCTGGCTGGAGGTTTCCGCTGTGGAGTTCCGACTGTAATAATAAAAATAATATGATTGACTAGTTCGGAAGATCAAAAAACGTTGCGGTTATTAAACCACAAGTAAGATGGTTTAGACTTTGCATAATCATTAGTCGAATTTAATAACTAGTAAATTAAACATTAAAGTAAAAAAATTGAACTCGCGACACTGTTTCGGTAACAGTACAATCTCTATGATATTGTACATAATTTCACTTTTGAAGGCACTTCCGGAGTGCCATATTAAATCGCTGTATCCCTGACGGGGTAGTCAGAGAGGACAGATCGCCAGGCTTCGCGATCCGTGCATACTTCTTTAGCTTGCTGCAGATTCATCAATCGCTTCATACATGCATGTCTGGGTATCCGAGTACTTTTATTTTGCTTTTGAATATTCAATAATAATTGAATATTAAAAAGCCATTTGCAAGATTAAACTATAGCATTTTTTATTCCTAGCTCTATTATTAACCCCCCTTCCCAACTCTATTATTCTAATTAAATTTAGTCACAGTTTTATCCCCGAAGTTGCATGCAGAGGCAAACTATACATTTCACCATTTGCGTAGGAAAAATGTACGTTAACGGCTGTTAATCCATAGCCATCTATGACCAGAGTATGATCAGAGCCATCTATCGAGCTAAGGCTCTGGTCATACTCTTAAAATGACGTTATAAATATGGTGGAGAATTTCAACTTGATTCGATACGGTTCGGGTAATTCAGGTGGCTAGAACATTGCCCTGGTTAGGCAAAGGTCACAGGTTCAATCCCTGTCTCGAATCGAATTGTCTTTTTCCACTTTATTAAAAAAATATGAGAAATTTAGCAAATAATTGTTTTAAAAATTATCAATAAATAAGGTTTACCTTATACAAGAGCGTCCACTTGACCTGCAGCGTCACCGTGATGGTCTTAGCGTCAAGTTCGGTCAGCTGCGCGTCCAGAGACGTAGCGAGTGCCTTCATCTCTTCTGGCTCCAGACACTCCGAGCCGCACTCGCGACGCAGTGCGTTATTGTGAGGCTGCGCTTTCAACCACGCCGCTACCTCATCTTTTTTCTTGCTAAAATATTCGTAAGTGTTAAGAAAACATAGATACTTGTGTGATCCACAAGTGTGTGTTTCGGGGTTTGGGTTTCCTATGTATAACTAGATGACCCCCACAGCTACGCCCGTGGAATATTTCGACCTCCCGTCGCACCTATTTAATCCCGTCGCTTATAAATTCTACAATGATGCATAAAAATTTGCCCGATTTGTCGACATTTATGACTACTGCTCTGCTCCTCAGTGTAGTAGCGTAATGATATATAGCCTATAGCCTTCCTCGATAAATGGGCTATCTAACACAAACAGAATTTTTCTAATCCGACCAGTAGTTCCTGAGATTAGCGCGTTCAACCGAACAAACAAACTCTTCAGCTTTATAATATTAGTATAGATATGTAAGTATTTAGAAATATGTGATTTAATTATCTGGATCCCATACCACATGCTTATATTAGCTTACAATAGGCTAGATGGCGCTTTGTTTTTACTTAATGTCACTAAAAGGTGCCATCAGAAAACCAGCGCTGTACGCCATCTGGTGTGCAGCATTTATGCTGAGATGGCATCCTTTTGGAATTGCACAGTTGATATCTAATGTAAGTTTTGTTATCAAATATGTTTTGTATACATACCCAAGCTGTGCATCTCAATTAATGTGTTTTCTTTCTTACATACATATCGTCACACCTGTCTCCCATCGCGGTAAGCAGAGACTAAGGCTTTCCACTAGCTACGATCCTGGCATACGACTTTCGCTTCTTCCACTTTCATAAGTGTTTAAATACACACACGCCGGTTTAGGGCACTCTTGACCTGACCTTTTTCCAAAATGCCTTCTCTTTGATTGACATATGTATGTCGAGGTCGCTCCTTACCAGTTTGCCCATTCACTCTCTTCTGATAAATCTGTTTCGTTAGTCTACTTCCATCCTCTCCACGTGTCCGAACCATCTAAGCATACTTTTTTCTATCTTAGTCACTAGATCTTCTACCATACCGCAATGTTTCCTTATCACACTGTTCCTTTCTTTGTCCACACAAAATGCCTAAATTTAATTGGAGCCAAAGTAAACAAAGTTTTAGATAATTTCGGACGCCAGGTGGATTTAGGCAACCACAAACCTTTCTCTCTCTCCTTCTATACTAGCGATAGAACCTGGGACTTCCAATCACAGTAAAGAGGCCCTAAATACATACATACTTACATATTATTACGTCTGTTTTCCATCGGGGTAGGCAGAGACTATGGTTTTCCACTTGCTACTTGCTAATAAGGAATTAAAATAAAAAACTTACCCCATTTCATCGGGGAAGAGATCACTTTCAAAGAATATGTCTCTGTGGAAGGTCTGCGCCAGGTTGTCGAAGAGGTCGGGGAAGTTCCTCGCGTAAGATTTCACCAGCTCGATACACCGGTACGAGTATAGCCACGAGTTGGTCACTTTACACCGGCGGGTGAAACCGGCCACCTCTTGATTCTACAACAAACATATTCCATTGCATCAATGTCTAAAAATGGTTGTAACACTGTTCATTGGTTTCGAGTTGTTCATTAGCTCGATAGATGGCTCTGGTCATACTCTTAAAATGACGATTAAAATATGGTGGAGAATTTCAACTTGATTCGATACGTTTAGGGTAGTTCAGTGGCTAGAACATTGCCCTGGTTAGGTTTCAATCCCCGTCTCGAATCGAAATGTCTTTTTCCACTTTATTAAAAACTAGGTGACCCAAACAGCTTCGCCTGTGAACTATTTAAACCTCCCGTCGCACCTATTTAATTCCGTCGCTTATAAATTCTACAACTACTGCTCTGCTCCCCAGTGTAGTAGCGTAATGACATAGCCTATAGCCTTCCTCGATAAATGGGCTATCTAACACAAAAATATTTTTTCAAATCCTACCAGTAGTTCCTGACATTAGCGCGTTCAACCAAACAAACAAACAAACTCTTCAGCTTTATAATATTAGTATAGATTACAAACATATTAGTTATCAAGCATACTGCCTCGGTGGCGTAAGCGGTAGTAGCGCGCTTAGGTCTCGGGTTCAATTCCCGGGTCTTTTACTGGCCTTTTATTTAAGTATCCTCCACAAAAAACATGCATTATAGATCGCAGCGTAGAACAATGGCATATTATATAATAATATATTATTTAACAGGACGTCTTTGCGCAGACGTCAAGGCTATTACAGTGACCCTGTACTTGGCGTACTTTCTTACCTTTTTATTAAATTTCAAATTAAGTCCTATGTTTAGTTTATTAAGACTCTCCGTTGGAAGGTCGTGCCTCTGGCCGGAGATAAGCAGGATAGTGCCCGTGATTCTTGACAGCATTTGTATAGATATACCTGCAAAATAACGAATGTATATTGTGCGAAGTAGATGGTAAAAGGAGTTAAAGTGAAATTCTATTCTTTTAATATATTTGCACCACATATTTAGTGTGTTTGTTTTGTGTTGATCCTGAGAATAAAACATTGACCGTCTATTTAAATATTTAATTTATATTAATAAATCACCCCATAACTTCCAAATACGAACTTGTGGACGTGACAAGAGTAACAAACATCCATCCAAACTTTAGCATTTATTAAATAAGTTATTGTGTGTGTTATGAATTGACGAAATTACGTGTACGTGAAATTACGGATGAAGAAGACAAAAATATATTTTTAAATGTTAGAAATGTGCGTTCTACACTATTGTATTAAGATTGGTCCTGTAAGAATGGTGTAAGTATTGAAATAAAAAAAATAAAAAAATATTACCACAAATGGCGGCTGCGTGGTTGGCGGTCTGGTACGGACTGGCCACGGCCTGCGGGTTGGGTATTGGCTCGCCGCGCTCCGTCACACACACCTTGATGCGACCAGACTTTATACAGTCCGCGTCCACCACCTGCCAAATATACACCACTTGATAACATTGTTATTGCTATTTAAAAAACAATATAAAGTCTGTAGGTCTTAAGCGTTTTCGTGCTTCGGAAGGCACGTTAAGCCGTTGGCCCCGGTTGCCAGTAACATGGCTGTTGTTAAGCCCAGTTAAAGGCCTTATGGGCGGCTTGAAAAATTTCAACAACAGGTACCCACAACCTGCGCCTGTCCATTTCAACACGGCAATGGGCTCACCACCTGTTACGTGGGACAAAAGTACATACGGTGAAATGTGGACGTATAGTATGCCTCTGCCTACCCCTTCGGGGATAAAGGCGTGACAATATGTATGTATGTATTAAAGTCTGTTGCTCTAAAGGGTATGTTTTTTTAAGTTATAGTATAGTAACGCGATGGACTAAATATATGATGAGAGAAAGACAAGAGAAATGGACTAAAATAATAACAGAGTGGTATCCAAGAGACGATAAAAGTAACAAGGGTGGACAAACAAACATAGATGGGAAGATGATCTAAAAAAAGTGTCTGGTCCAGAAATGGAATAGAGAACAATGGAAATCTTTAGAGGAGGCCGATTTCGAAAGACAAGCTGTCCGATCGCTGATAATATAGAACACTACTTAATATAAAAAATATGTTATTTAGAGTATATGTTTAATAGCAAAAAAGGCTAATTTTATTTTTTTATTATAGTAACTTCACTAAGACATGTTTGTTTTATGACATACACATAGTAAATACATTCCTTTATCCTGGAAGGGGAAGACAGATACATACTATACGACCACATTTCATGGTATGAATTTTTGTCTTACGTTACATTGTCGTGTTGAACATGGAAAAATACAGGTTGTGGCGACCTGCTGCTGAAATGTTTCATGCCGCCCATATGGCCTTCAACTTGGATTAACGACTGCCATGGTATTGGGAACTGGTTTTATACTATAGCACAATATTTATGTATTTTGTTATCCATTGCCATTGTTTCAAAGCTAGGTAGTCTACTTACTGCCGCACTCAGAGTCGTTTTAATGATTGATTAAGGAGTTTTAAGTAAAGATTAATAAAAATTTACTCTCAGAGACAGTTAACGAGTCATTATTGTCATTTAATATCAATTAACTTTAATGGCCGCTGAACCCTTACTTAAATATTAAATAGACATTAAATTGACGTTCACATGCCAAAAGTATGGTTAAAGCGCTAACACACGTTCGGATTTGGTTTGTACGTGCGTACAGCAGTCCAGCGAACATAATTATTATTAATTGAATCCGCCTCGATCCGCATCGGATATGGTCAATGTTGCCGTTCTAGCTACTTGGTCGTACATTTTCCAAGATTTTATTTTATTTTTCTCCAAAAAGAAACTTTTTCATAATGAGAGATCATAATGACAGATTTGGTTGGCGGACTCGGTGCATTTGATGTATCGAGGTCCGGCAGACCAAATCCGAACGCGTGTTAGCGCTATTATCTCACCTACGTTTTTTGCAAAGAGAGAATCAAAGAGCAATATGTATAGTGATCTATCCATATCTATAGTCATGCATTCAGGAAATATTCCGTAATTGATAGTAATTTTCCTTAAAAATAATAGTAAAACATTAAACTTTTTTATTTTGAAGTAAATAATAACTTTACCCTATAAAACTACTATATTTTATAAAATTATTAAAATGTCCTTAGGCATGTAACGATATTGCACTTTGCCGACATACGTTTCGCCTACGTTGACTTAAGTTGGCGTTAACTAATGAACCATTAATTTTGGTCTCTAGGAGCAACGGCCAATTATTTATTTTAATCATAATTAGTTAAAGGACAATTTACACTAATTTAATGAACGACTCTGAGTGCGGCTGTAAATCTATTATATATTTCACAAACGTACTTTACAAGTCGCAGAATAGATCCAAAATCACTATTTTTAGCCGTAACAATAAACATGTCAACAATACATGTCGAACAAGGTCATTTACTTAACAGTAGTAAACGATACCATTATAAACTACTACCTGAATACCTACTACCGGCATCGCCCGCGTAGTGAAGTTATCCTATTCGAAATTTCGTACGGTACTCTAAACTTATTGAAAATCCAATATACCCGATGGTACTTCCGAAGAGAAGAATTTTTAAAATCGGCTTAATAGTTTCTGAGCCTATTTATTACAAGCAAACTTACAAAACTTTCCTCTTTTTAAAATTAGTATTGAAAACTAAATTACATTTGGTACAGAAAGGTCTTTAAATTGGCCTAAGAAAAAAACACTTATGTTGCTGATGTCAATGGTATTCGAACCCTGCCCCTTATCTAGGCTATGCCTGTATCTTAAAAGACAGTTTTCAGCCATGGGATATACAAAATATAAAATTCTTGGGACGCTTCGGGACAGTAGCGATTCAGTATCAGCCTGGTTTCAGCTTCTATCATTCAATTATCAATAAAATCAATTTATGTATTCGTCAAAATGGCGTTCACTTCGAGCACTTGACATTGTAGGGCAAGAAACAACAAGATTTTGTTAGTTAATAAAAAAAGAAAATTAATACACCTTCTTTTTGACATGTGTAAAATTCTACGTGATTTATTGTCTTTTATTTTAATTTTTGTATTTTAGTTACACAAATTCTTTACAAAATGGAACAGAAATGTTTTTTTGTAATTTGTGACTTTTTGAGTACTCTAACGATGGTTGGTCCCATAGAAGTTTTTGATCAGTATTAGTAACAGGATCGATTGGCATCAAAAAATGTTTTTATGTAAAATGGCTATTTTCTTGCTAACAGTAATTTTTTTTTGAAACGCTGTGAATGGGGATCAAATTCTTTTTAAAATTATGGATAGTCTCCTAATATCATTTTCGTGTAGCTGCAACGGATAAGGTACTTCTACCAACTACCGCGCTGAAAGTTTCCAACCTGTATAATGTGTGTGTGTGTTGTTTTTTTTTTGGTTGTGTTGTGTGTTTTTTAGTTGTGTTGTGTTTTTTTTGTTGTGCTGTTTTTTTTTTGTTTTCTCCTTATGAATATTAGTAGACTACCAAAAATGCAACCTACGAGCGGCCACTGGCGCGTCATGTAAGAGGTGGTGAGCCCATCGTCGTGTTGAAATGGTCAGACGCATACTTTTTCGTTTCATTGATTTTTTTCTTTTAAACTGAATTAGAATATGTACTTACAGTGGCCATAGCTCCGTAATGCTGTCCAGCAGTAAGTAAGAACACCTTGTCCCCTTTGGGGTAAGCCTCCTGAGGAGTGGAGAACTTTCCCCCCTCCTGTATCACGTGCGCGCTGACGTCCTCGACCACGGCTTGTTCCGCGTACCCGCAAGACACGCTGCACCACTCCGGCTCTTGGACCATCTTGATATTGTTCTGGATTATGTACTTGAAACCTGGAAAATATCTACACTAAGATGCGCCGAGTGTTCGGTGATTTCAATGTTTTTTTTAAGATATACCACTGAGGTGGCCGACAAGCATATGGCCCACCTGATGGAAAGTGATCACCGTAGTCTATGGACGTTTGCAACACCGGAGGTGCAGCACTCGTTTTGCCGACCTTTTATAAACCTTCTAAGACCCCTTTTGAAGAACCCCATACTATAGACGTTCGGGAAAACCCAGGCAGGGAGTTCATTCTACAATCTAAGCGTTCGAGGAATAAAGCCTCTATCTTATATTCAAATTGTATTAGTTTAATTTTAAATAATTAATAAAAAATCTTGTAAGCCTATTGTTATTTTTAAACTTTCGCTGTGTATACTCATGTTTCGTGGGCGCGGCTGGACTGACGGACGCTGCAACGCGTTCGAAACGTCGGTGAATGTAAGTAGAATTTTGTTTCGCGTGAAGTCCCGAGTAGTATATAAATCTTGTAAGCCTATTATTAATTTTTAACAAATTCTTTCAGGTCCTTATTGATGTGGAACATCTTTAATCACTTTGCTAGATATTTTTTTGTGGGAATGATTTTGGAATAGGGATTGAAATGGAAAACGGGGGGGGATTGACCGCTATTTGGAATGACCAATGAGCGCTCGCAGTGGCAAGGCGTAGAATATATTCGATCAATTAGAAAATTACAATCAATTAGTACTCGGATACTCAGACGTGCATGTGTGAAGCGGTTGATGAATCTGCTAGAAGCAAAAGACGTATTCATGGATCATGACGCCTGGCGATGTCCTTTCTGACTAGCCCGTCCGGGATACAGCGTGAAGATAGTTAATAATTAGAAAATTGACTTCACATTTATTTGATATCATTTTTTTATTAGGATAACATATTAAAGCGACAAAGCATCGTAAAAGAAGCACGACTCGCGATTCATAACGCAGTGCTAGTGCCAACGTTGCTTTACGGCAGCGAAACCTGGGTATGTCAGAAGATTCATAAAAGTAAGCTGAATGCTGTGGAGATGCAATTACTTTCAAAATTTTGCGGCGTAACCTTGGCCGACCGAAAACACAACGCTGTGATACGCAATATGGCAGGTTTGAGTGAAAGTGTCAGCTGTTAAGCTGGAAAAGGGCGTGCTCCGTTGGTTTGGACACGTTCAACGAATGAGTGAGGAACGATTGACGAAGAATATATATTGTGCGAAAGTAAAGGGCAGAAGGAGTCAAGGTAGACCGAGACTTACATATGAAGACCATATGAGCGGATTGCTCAAGAACGGAAGAGTCAAAAGTACTCGGATACCCAGACGTGCATGTATGAAGCGATTAATGAATCTACAGGAAGCGAAAGAAGTATGCATGGATCGCGATGCCTGGCGACCTGTCCTCTCTGACTACCCCGGCAGGGATACAGCGTGAAGATAGTTATAACATATGACATTTTATCAGATGTTATGTTATAAATATGCGACTACTGTCTGCGTCGTTGCCTCGTCTATTAACCAACAGGTGAACCGCTAGCATGTGAGGTCGCTAGAGCTCACGGAGACCTCGGTAGAGCTCCTTACACCCAATATTCATTTTCATGATGAAATCATGGGTTGAGGAGGCCAGACGGCGGTCGCTAATAATAATGACGAGAAGCAAAAGCCAAACGACAGCTGCTCCTAGCAGTCAAATAAAATTGGACCCTAGGATATGAATTCTAGGGTACCAAACCCTACCTGGATATGGACCTAGATAGGGTATCGTATCAATTGGAAATATGTGAAGACAGAACATGTTTATGTTTATCAATCACGCCTTTAACCTCGAAGATGGCAGAGGCATATAATACGCTCACAAGCAGTAGAATAGAATCAGAATCGCTGTTTTTAGCTGTCAAAATGTTAGTAGACTATCAAAAATGCACTGACTAGCGGCCACTGGCGCGGTACGTGCTCGTAAAATTCTATAGGCTGACCGATAGAAGTCTATTGGAGTACTATTGTAATAGTAAACTACGCAAAGATTGCTACGGTCAAAATGGTATCGACTCGGCTTTCTATTGAGCGATGATTTCGATTCTATTTCAACATGATTGATATAGCAGACTCGGCGCCCAGGTGGTGAGCCGAATGCCATGTTGAAATGGACAAGTGCAAAACAAGAGAGAAAATGAATAATATATATACAATATTAATGGATAGAGAAAATCCAACATATCAAAGAAAAGTCTTTTCGTAATATGGAATAATGTTAGTTTTTATTATATTAATTTAATGTCCTACCTTTTAAATTCACTGCATGAATTATATTTTTCACTTCACCCAACTCTATACCAAGACGATTCATATTGCTGCAAACATAATAAAACTATATAAATAATTGCTGTCCTTAAATTTTTTTGTTAATGTTTCTGCTATTCAGGGTTCCACACACATTCAAGAAATAAGAATCATAAAAATCGGCCGACCCGTTATTGAGTAATAAATAGTATAACTAAGGTCTTAGTTACACTATTAATTTCTCAATAACACTTTGTTTTATTTAACAATTTATGTACGCAAAATTATTATATAAAAATTGCAAATAGCAGGAAAATAGTACAACAGTACTTCTCATTTCTTAAAGAAATCTCTTCCAGCAGACTGGCGTGAGGAGAGAATCAAGAAATCGTTGAAAGGGAAGAAATGTGTAAGAAAGTTTCTTTTTTATGTAGGTATGTACTTAGAAATATTGAGCTATGTTTATTGCTTGTATATTATATAGCACAAGTTAATACTAGCTTAATTTGGGCTATATGAAACTGTACTCTCACTTTTTTTTTAAATTTATACCACTGTGGTGTCAGACAACCATACGGCTTGATCAAAAGTGGCCATCTTAGCCAATGGAGGTTTGAAACACAAAATATATTTAAATAAAAAAAAGATTCTCACTGTTCAATAATGGTGGACCTCTCGCTGATCCACTGCTTGTGCAGGTTTCCGTAGTTAGCCTCACTATTGAAAACCGTCTTATCCTGCACGTGATGCAACCGCATTTTCTCATTGGACACTGATATTACTCTAAAAAATATAGAAACTTTGGTATAAGAACTGGTGACGATGACCAAAATGTCACGCGTGTGAAGGTAGGCACATATGCATTATTATCCGTTTAAGTAATCCTACTAATATTATAAACGTAAAAGTTTGTAAGAATGGATGTTTGCTGTCTTTCACGCAAAACCTACTGAATAGATTTTGATGAAACATCACAATAATATAGCTAACACATCAGAATAACACATATGCTACTTTTTATCCCGGGAACATGTTCCTGTGTGAAACGGGAAGCGGGAAAACTTCACCGCGCGGGCGGAGCCGCGGGCGTCAAATAGTTATCTATTTAAGGACATTTGTACCAGGAACCTGCTAGGTTAGGGGATGAAGAGTAGAAGCGTGCACGTCGCCATCCCTGCCAGCTACGGCTGCAATTCTACTCCAACACGAGTGCCACCAGGACGATTACTGCTAGGGCGTGCCCCCGAGGCGACGCGCACCAGTTCGTCCCCGCTGGTGCGAAAAGTGTGTGCCAGAGCGGCGTAGGGGACCGCCACCCTACACGCGCGGCCCGACACGGCGGGAAGTGGAGGATGGAGTGCAGGGTAGCTGCGTGGAATGTTAGGGGAGGAATGACAGATAAGATGAATGAGTTGATGGATGTTATGAATGAGAGAAAGTTAGATGCAGTGTGCTTGACAGAGACCAAGCGCAAGGGCAGCGAAGTCTTGGAGCTCCCGGGTGGGATGCTCGCGCTTTGGTCTGGAGTACCAGAGAGCGAGCATGGCAGTCGGGGGGTTGGAATTTTGCTGTCCTCGCGATTGGCCTCCGGTATGTATGAGTACAAACTGGTAGGTCCTAGAATCCTCTGGATCCGTGTAAAACTTGGTTTGACGAAGATTTTCCTGGTAGCTGCTTACGCGCCAGTATCCTCGTCGAACGCGAGTGAGCTAGAGGACTTCTGGGAGAGTATGAGAGAAGCTCTAAATGTGATAGAAGGAAATGAAAGACTTATAGTATGTGGAGACTTGAATGGATGGGTGGGTACCGCTCGCGATGGTTTTGAGTCGGTACTCGGGAAGTATGGGGATAAAAGGGTGAACGACGCTGGCAAGCTAATACTGGCATTTTGTAAGGAAAAGGATTTGTTTGTGGCGAACACGATGTTCAACCACAAACAAATTCATATGTATACGAGGAGATGTAAGTCAAAGAGAAGCATGATAGATCTATTCCTAATGGATAGTCGGCTCCGTAAACAGGTGATGGACACAAGGGTTTATCGAGGCGCTGAGCTGGGATCAGACCACTACCTAGTCATAACTAGGATTAGGGGTCTGTTCGCGGGTTGGCGTCATCGTACCGAGTGTTCTGAACCTGAGCCGACTTATAGCATCAAAAGCTGGAAGCTGCAGGATGCATCCATTAGGGATAAATATAATGAAAGAGTAGCCGAAAAGCTTGGCGACGTCAATGTAAGCAGTGAGAATGTGGAAAGTGTATGGCAGAACCTTAGGGACAGTATGATAAATGCCGCTGTGGAAGTGTGTGGAGAAACGAAAAGAGGCAGTAGTAATAAGCGTGATGCATGGTGGAATGAGGAAGTGAAAGAAGCAGTTTGAATGAAGAAGAAAGCATGGCTAGACTACTTAGCCTCGCGGAATGATTTTAATATGAAAGAGAGATACAAGCTGCAGAAAGTTAACACGAAGGCACTGATAGAAGAAGCTCGTGAAAGGTGCAGAATGAAAGCGGATGAAAGGTTGTCGTCCAATTTCCGGGATAATGCCAAGCTCTTCTGGAAAGAGGTAGGCAAGACCCGGAGTTGTTCGGCAATCTGCAGTATGAATAAAGTGCTTAGTGTTAACAATGACGTCCTAACAGACCAAAGTGACGTCCTGCATAGATGGAGTGAATATTATGGAAAGATGTATGCAAGAAAAGACAGAGATGCCACGTCGGGAAGTGGAGCTCACTTCGATGCTCCGGATCCCGATGTCATTGAAGTCATTAGTATGAAAGAAATAGAACAAGCGATAAGAAGTATGAAATGTGGTAAGGCTGCGGGAAAAGACAGAGTTACTGCTGAGATGATCAAGTACGGTGGGTCGCGTGTCTGGGACACACTATGTCTGTTATGCAACTTGTGCTGGCGGACGGGTGAGGTCCCAGATGACTGGCGAGTAGCAGTTGTAGTACCTATTTACAAAGGGAAAGGCTCGCGCCTAAACTGCTCCAGCTACAGGGCGATCAGCTTGGTCAGCTTAGCTAGTAAGGTGTATGCAAAGGTTATAACGGCACGAATGCAAGAAAAGTCTGAAAGGTATTTATGGGAGGCTCAATGCGGATTCCGACGTGGAAGAGGTTGCATGGATCAAGTGTTTTCTCTCCGCATGATCGCGGAAAAGTTTCTGGCTCTTAGCCAGAAGGTTTTCTGCGCTTTTGTGGATCTAGAGAAAGCATTTGATAACGTTGTGAGAGAAACGCTGTGGGACTTGCTGCCAGGATATGGTGTGGACGGCTCGCTACTGCGGGCAATACAGTCGCTTTATAGGGACTGTAAGGCTTGCGTGCGAGTAGGGGGGGATGTGTCACCTCTTTTTGATGTCTGTACAGGCGTCAAACAGGGATGTGTCATGTCCGCCTGGCTGTTCATAGTGTATCTGGACAGCTGCCTACAGAAGTTGAAAGATTTTAATATGGGTGTGAATTTGGGTGACTTTACAGTAAACTGTCTGCTGTACGCTGATGATGCGGTGCTCATGGCCTCATCAGAAGCCGACCTACAGGCATTAGTCACTAATATGAAAGAGGGGTGTGAAATTAAGGGTCTCCGCTTGAATGCAAGTAAAACTAAGGTTCTAGTATTTGAAAGAGGTGACGTAAGAACTAAATGCGAGATTAGAGTAAACCAGGAACGTCTAGAGCAAGTGAATGAAATTGTGTATTTAGGAAGTATGTTTAGCGCGGATGGAAGATGTGATTCGGATGTAGAACGGCGAGTAGCTGCCGGAAACAAAGTTAACGGTGCTTTGTCCCAGTTAGTAAGGCGACAAAGCATCGTAAAAGAAGCACGAATGGCGATTCATAACGCAGTGCTAGTGCCAACTTTGCTTTACGGTAGTGAAACCTGGGTATGTCAGCAGATGCATGAAAGTAAATTGAATGCTGTGGAGACGCGATCACTTCGAAAATTGTGCGGCGTTACCTTGGCCGACCGAATACGTAACGAAGTGATACGCAATATGGCAGGTTTGAATGAAAGTGTCAGCGTTAAGCTTGAAAAGGGCTGCTTCGTTGGTTTGGACACGTCCAACGAATGAGTGAGGAACGATTGACGAAGAATATATATTGTTCAAAAGTAGAGGGTAGAAGGAGTCAGGGAAGGCCGAGACTTTCATATGAAGACCACGTGAGCAGATTGCTCAAAAACGGAAAGGTCAAAAGTACTCGGATACCCAGACGTGCGTGTATGAAGCGATTGATGAATCTCGAAGAAGCGAAAGAAGTATGCATGGATCGCGAAGCCTGGCGATCTGTCCTCTCTGACTACCCCGTCAGGGATACAGCGTGAAGATAGTTAGTTAGTTAGTTAGTTAACCTGCTAGGTAGTGAGCTCCAGAGAAATCGAACCCTCAGTAGTTTACATTTACAGTCTAAGGGGGTGAGATTTCTTTGGAGCTGACCGTACTAGACAGCTAACATTATAAAAAAACATTCTATAATTTATATTTTTTTCACAAATTTTATATTATTTTAAAGTAGTACTAATGCTTAGTACTGCTTGAATTATAGTACAAGAGATTGAGGTGGGTCGGCGCTTCGACCTTTTATTCTTTGACCTTGACCTATATCAGACGCATTGAATCGCGCGTGTCCATCATCTATCGAGGCATGCAGTACATGACGAAGAAGAGACCCAGGAGTTCTTTAAAGAGAATCCAACAGCTAGTCGGTACCTATGAAGCAGCTCGACGGTTCAATGTATTTTTTTTTCTTGTGGAAATCCTCATTGATGCTATGTCTATGAGGACTTCCACACGAAAAAACGACAATGTCGGTCAATGTATGACAATACTTCGCTTCGTACAAAGCGGAATTAATGGCTTAGGCATTAAGTCCGCCTTAATTACTTATTATTAATCACGCCATTATCTCCGAAGGGAAGCCCATTTTATGAAGTATTTTGGTCTCATACAGGTAGTAAGCCCATTGTCGTATTGAAATGGATAGGCGGAGCTTGTGACGGCCTGTTTAAATTTTTCAAATCTCACCCATAAGGTCTTCAACTTGGATTTACAAATGTCACGTTTCTGGCAAACGGAACCAACAGCTTAACATGCCTTCCGAAGCATGTAAACGCTCGTAAATGTAAATACCTCAAAGTGGTCACCAGATAAAGCCATAGCGAAAGTGGCTTAACGCAGTGACCGTTTACAGAACACTGAGTTAGCGGGGTTACGAGCTTTCATTATTTTTAAAAGCATTTCCTAGTATGCTTCCAGCTTACTCGGGTCCATGTCTGCTATTTCAATCGTTTCGAAATAGAATCGAAATCGTTGCTCAATAGAAAGCCACCGGTACAATTTTGACAGTTTTTCGTAGTCTACTATTACAATCGTACTCCAAATAGACTTCTATCGGTCCGCCGATAGAAGTCTACTAACACGTACCGCGCCAGTGGCCGCTAGTCAGTTGCATTTTTGATAGTCTACTAACATTTTGACAGCTAAAAACAGCGAGTCTGGTTCTATTCAACGGCTTGTCAATAGTAGTCTCGGCTCCCTTGCTCTGTTGTTAAGCTGGATTAAGAATACTCACTTCGCTCGAGTAAGGTGTGGCCAACCGACCCATATAACTTTGCCAAGGACATCTTTTGCCAAGTCATCAAGACTCCTGTCTACCTTCTGTTCTCTCACCAGCTCCACTATCATATTCTCGTTACGGGACGGCTGGTCGAACACTTTCACTTTGCATTTCTTTAAACTTGTCTGCAAAAGATTTCAATAATTCATATAAAGTTTGTTACTGATATTTATAGATACAGTTACTTATAGATACAGCAAAATAGCCGGCCGTGGATGCTAAAATGATATAGTCTATGGTGGTCCTAAGTCCTCTTAAGACAGTAAAAAAGAAAGTAGAAAGGTCGTGGTCGAATCATAGACACAAAAAATGTCATATAATGATCAACTGATAGTTCTGAGAGGTATTCGCTAATAATTTACTATCCGTTTTGGTGGAATGATGTCATGTGCTTTATAATAGGAAACACCCAATTACATATATATATTAAAATGTCATGTCACAGTGTTTTTTATGGCACACCTCTAAAACGGGTTAACAATTTTTATGATTATTTTTAAACGCTAGTTACTAAAACTAGCAGACCACTGCAGCATCCGACACAAAGAGTTATTTTTTTTATTTGAACTGGTTTTTCCCGAGATTGGCGCGTTCAACCAACTATACAAACAAACTTTTCAGCTTTATAATAATAAGTACCTATAGATTATGAACCATCAAAAAGTAAAAAAGCAAATAATAATCATCATTAGTGCTATAGACATACACACTGCGGTCAGCGGCAGTATATCTGCTGCAACTAACGGATTTAACATCAACAGTATATGTTTTTAACTTGGGACTAATCCCACCCGCATTCCCATTACTGTCACTCCTGTAAACCAGGATCTACAACAATGACCAAGACCACAAAAGTTACACCGAGCTCGATCTCGGTGAACTCCCAGTAGAAGTTATAATGTCTTGAAACCTGCATCGATATTAATCAGAAGATCATTTGAATGAGTTGGAAAACAAAATAAACGCCTCTTCCCTTCTTTGCAAAGCGGGAGACCTGCAAGGCATCTAGGTTTACATCCTATTGAAAAAGGGAAGCACCACAGTAAGATATGTTTGATTCCAGTAATAAGTATGGCAGAAACCGTCTAAAAGCAACAGTATCTATCAATTCCTCTTAAGAAGCAGGCGAACAACTAATTTTTCATACAAACGTAATACCAAAATGTTTTTTAATTTGAGAATATCTCGACATATCATCTCTGTTATTCGGATTAAGAAAGTATTTATCTATGTTTCGGTTCAAAATTTTTCTTAAAAATATTTAAATACTTAAAAATATATGCGATTATATTTCGTACATTTTTTGACATTAACAAGATATTTCCGCCTATTTGTTTTATTTTAAAAATGCAATTAATCATTATGTAATTTTAACAGAAACACAGTTTATATTGTCTAGTTACACATTATCTTAACGAAAATCAAAATATATTCATTTTTGGTATTCGCAAATGCACACAAATTTCTACTAATTTCGGACAGCTATCTTGCTGTTCTACTTGCACGGGACGGCGGCGCAGGTGATCGACAGAGATAGCGATATGTCCGAGGAACGGCGGCGTTGTCTGCGAATTGAATTTGAACGACCATTCCGCCGGACTCTTAACAATAGAACTAAGAACTCGTCAGTGAACAATACTCACCGTATACTTAAGATGTCTCATAGTAGGGAATCCTGGGAACAACATGTTTCGTTTAGCGTTAGGCAACATGCCTCGCTTGAGTTGCGACTCGGGAACCTCTAAATCCTGTCGCCACACTAACTTTTCCGTAGCGTGACACTCCGTTATGGGTGGGAAAAATTCTGGAGCGTTCACTTGTCCTGTACAAACAAATATATTTTGATAAGGTAAACTGTAATTAAATAGAATAAACTTTATTGCAAATCAATATCAAACACACATGTATAGGGATTACAGTCTTATTAATGTACAAAGGGCGGCTTTATCGCTAAAGAGCTATCTCTTACAGGCAACCTTTGGATACCATTTTGGGTAGAAATTAGTTGCTTTTTTTATTTACTTTAATGTCAAAAGTCAAGTTTGAAATAGCAGAAATTAGAAAAACGTAAATTTTAAATAAAAATTTACGACTTTCAATTTTTTAACCAACATTTGGTAATCCAAACTAAAGGAATGTTGCTTGCTCCCTCTCGCTCGAGCCTAATAGAGACGAAAGTAATAATAATACTGCATTTCAAGTTTACGTTAAACTGTATGCGAAAATACAGTTTAACGCAAAGAAAATCGCCTGTCATTTGTCTGTAGTAATTAGTGTAAATGTATGAAAAAAAGGGTGACGCTCCCTGCCCTGACACGCTTGGTTCTATGAAATATAAGAAAAATTAAGTAAGGCGTCCCCGTAAGCGCGCGAGTGACATTGATTCCTTGCTCTGTAGTACCCCATGACTAGAAAACAGTAAAATTTCATTTTCAATATTTTTTATTATTTTATTATTTATTGACTGAGGAGGCGAGCGAAGCGAGTCAACGAAAGTCTCCGTTTTAACTCCACTGGTACGGGAAAAATGCTATTGATGTCCGACCGTCCGTCTGTCACCATTCAGTCTACAGGTCGCATTTTTCATCGGATTTGCATGCAACTTGGCATGTACAATCCTTGATGTAGTCAATAACTTTTAGCGAGGGGGCTTTTCGATCGGGGGGGGGGGGGGGAAATGGAGGCAGAGAATGGCAATGGTCCTGTAGTGGTTGGCAAGAGCGCTCAAAACGAAAAAAAGCAATGTTGATTTTTTGCACGCCTCATAAGCGAAGCCTACTGTCACTTCGCGCAAAACATCTGATTTTTCAAACTTAAAATGTCTCTATTTATCATATATTGCACTTGTAAAATAATATATACACACACATATCAAGAAAAAACACTATTTTTAACACTCATGATATTTTTGATGCCATTTTTGTTATTTAAACTAGTTAAAAAACTGTTTAAAAAAGTTTTGTCTCGGACGTCCGTATGTCTGTATGTGCGTATGTTAACACGATAACGACCGAAATACTTTACTAATCGAGTCTTTTTTTCTCTCTTACGCTTCAGTATAATTAGGAATAGAGAACCCTTTAAATTTTCACGGTCTGATTCGATGTGGTTTGGTTTTATCTTTTTTTCAATATTTTCGAATATGATCGTATACTAGCGTCATCTATGGTAAGAGTTGTGTACTGTCTAATAAACATTCTCGTAAAGTTGTTAACAATTGCGAATATAGATGTCGCTGTGCACAACTCTTGGCTGGTACAATGAATAGGAACGACTATAGTTTTTTTTTTTAAATATTTAACTTCTTTTTAATATAGTAAAAGCGTGTGAGGCGTGCACTTTTGGATTTTGCAAACTATTTTAAATATTAAAAAAATAAAAAATAAAAAAATCAAATAAAAATATAAAACAAAATTACTCCGAAGTCTACGGTTCACAGAACCACTAGTTTAGTTATTTCATTTGAGCGGCACGATTTTAGATGACTCTATAATAAAATCATTAACAGTAGCTACAAACATATATTTAAATGGTTGTTACCTAAATCTTGAGCCGTCCAATTGTATACTAACATTGGACCGTGTGAGTTGCGTTTCTTCTCTTCTTCGGTCAATCTTTGATAGCACGGCTCCATGGCTGATAGAAGATTAACCTAAAACAGGCAACACAAAAAGAATTTTAGTATCCTATAAGATACTATTACTATTATTACTATACTACAAGGATGAAAAGTGACACTAAATAGTATGTGGCACACTTATTATAAGTTATTTTTGTCTAGGAACTGTAATATTATTATTCCAAACATGACGCATCGCATATACAACAATTTTTTACATAACTTTCTTGAAGACAAATCTTACATGCATTAATGTACTATACAATCAACTAAATAAAGCAGAAACATCTCCTTCGCATCTTCCCTTAGTGGGCAAATAAGAAAAAGGATAATTTTGTGGTTAAATAGGAAATAAGTAGTATATGTCTAGGCGGGTGTATGATCGTATCTCACTCATGCGTTGGACGTGTCCAATCCAATGAAACGCCTTTTTCCATGTTGACACTATTATTTATTACTAGGTGACCCCACTCGGCTTCGCCCGTGACGTACTCCAAACTCCCGTCGCACCTATTTAATACCGCCGCTTATATATTCTACAATAATGCATAAAAATTTGCCCGAGTTGTCGACATGTATGACTACTGCTCTCCAAGGTAGTAAGCGTGATGATAGAATCTTTCCCGATAAATAGGCTATCTAACACAAAAATAATTTTTCTAATCCGATCAGTAGTTCCTGAGATTAGCGCGTTCAACCAAACAAACAAACTCTTCAGCTTTATAACATTAGTATAGACTAGTTGACGTCCGCCACTTCGCCCGCGTAGAAGAGTTGTCCCGTTTCCCACAGGAACTTGTAACCGGGATAAAAAGTGGCCTATGTGTTATTCTAATGTATACGCTATATTATTGTAAAGTTTCATTAAAATCTATTCAGTAGTTTTTACGTGACTGATTAACAAACATTCATACAACCTTTCACAATTATAATATTATTAAGATATTAAGATTAAGATATTAAGTTTAAGATATTAAGATTAAGATATTAAGATTAAGATATCGACAGAAACGTAAACTCAATAACACTCACCTCATCAATAAACGGTATCAACACCACTGCTTCCCAATCGTTCCTCTTACCGTTGAGGTCAGTCTCGAAGTTTATTGGGTAATAATGAACGATGGGCGAGTCCTCATCCAACATTAGATTGTGAAACGGCATCGGTAGCAATTGCTTACTCGCTGCCGGCAATACTGCTAGTAACTGTAAGATACATAATAAATAAATAAATATTGTGGGACACTTTTCACACAGCGCCATCTAGCCCAAAGTAAGCTAATATTAGCTTGTGTTATGGGATCTAGATAACTGATAAACATACTAATATATTTCTAAATATATACATATTATACATAGGAAACACCCAAACTCCGAAACACACAATTGTGGATCACACAAATATTTGTTCTGACCCGGGAATGGAACACAGGACCTCTTGCGTAGCAGTCGCATACACTCCCACCGCGCCACAGAGGAAGTCAAAAGAGAATGCATATCTAAATGGAGAACGCAAAAGGGTCAAAATATTACTGTCAAATACAGTTAAAATTGGAGCGTAGTTCATGTACATTACATTAGTTTTTATTTCACTTCAATACATGCAGTATTTCCGAAGTTATAACGACGTGAAGTTTGTCCTTTTTTGAATTTTCGAGTCTAGGCGCGCTCATTATGACGTCACAACGAAGCACAGATTGCGACAAGGCGCGGCGCGGCGTTCGTGTGCGAACGAGAGCGCGACTGTTGAATGAGCAGGGTTGTGACGTATGCGGTCACTCGTACTTTGATCGTAAATATTTCAGCCATTTTGAAATATAAAAAAAAAGAAAAAAACACAGTTTTATTCGTATTTTTTTGTAAATTGATTTGGTTGCCCATTGTTGAAGATTCATAATGTTCTATTTATCTATATACATCAATACAATTGAAGTGTCTGTTTGTAATTCCAAATTAACAGATTTTCACTAAATGCTTATGAAAGTAAATAAAAAAACATTTAAATAATTTATATCGCCTTAAGACGGAACGAGGTGGATTTATTCGAGGTTTCTAGTGTGTCTCGGTAGACTAGTTGGTAAAGCGTCTGGCCCGGCAAGCCGTCTGGTTCGTTGACGACGCAGAGGCATACTATATGCTCAGATTTCCCGTGTGCATTTTTGCGGCCACGTAACAGGTGGTGAGACCATTGCCGTGATGAAATGGACAGGCGCAACTTGTGGCAAACTGCTTGTGAATTTTTTTAAAGCCGCCCATAAGGCCTTCAACTTGGTTTAACGACTGCGATGTTACTGGCAACCGGGACCTACATACAAGGCAAAATAAACTCACAACTTTATTTTATAATCATTTCTTACCTGTTCAAAGGGCTTGAAAGGTTCCCCAAGTTCAAATTCGATCTTCAAGTCCTTAAAGCCCTTGATGTCGGATATGTAAGGCGCGTAGTGGTGCGGGTAGTACCAACACCACGAAGGGCAGCCCTTGTAGTAATAGAACAGATTCCACTGAATAGCCCTCACGTAGCCCTCGGCTTGGTCGGCTAGAACTTCGCTAAAATTGAAGAGTATGTTTTAAATCCTCTATTCAAATAAACAACTAAACTGACTAAGTGTATTAAACTAGTTAAGGTCGACCTCGACGTACATATGCCAATCAAATTGAAGATCTTTTACTAAAGGCCAGGCTAAGTGTACCCTTAATCGGCGAGCGTGTATGAAAACAATTATGAAAGTTGAAGAAGCAAAAGTTGTATGCCAGGAACGTAGCAAGTGGAAAGCCATAGTCTTTGCCTACCCCGATGGGAGACAGGCGTGATGATATGTATGTATTAAAATTTTGAAACAGATAACTTATTGCCAACATTAGAACACACAATGTCATAATAACTATTATATCATCTCAATGGATGATATACCTAATGTTCTACTAAATTTCATTATAACATTCCTTTGTATTTTTTTCGATGCCTTCTGTACAAAGGGTAGGCTCCACACACAGCCAAATTCTTACTGTTCGATGCATGATGTCAGTATGAATTAAAAAACATTAATGACGAATTAAAAAAAGATTTTTTTAACTACATTGTTTTGTAGGGGTGTAGAGTCTTGTATGAAACTGTTGATAATTAGGTATTTAAACACTCATGTGCTTCGGAATGCACGTTAAGCCGTTGGTCCCGGTTGCCAGTAAAATTGCAGTCGTTAAGCCTGGTTGAAGGCCTTATGGGCAGCTTAAAAAAATTCAACAGCAGGTAGCCACAACCTGCGTCTGTCTATTTCAAGACGGCAATGGGCTCACCACCTATTACGTGGAACAGGAATCCACACGGTGAAAAGTTGCCCACTTTTCACCGTGTATAATATGCCTCTGCCACCCCTTCGGGGATAAGGCGTGATGGATATTTTTTTTTAAACTCTCATATGGATACTATCATCACACAAGGCGAAACCGAGTATTTTTTCACACATTCATGTTTAATACCGTAAAAATGATATTTTTAATATTTCAAAACAGGTGGGCAAACACTGCGTCTGTCTATTTCAACACGGCAATGGGCTCACCACCTATTACGTGGGACAGGAATCCACACGGTGAAAAGTGGGCATATAATATGCCTCTGCCACCCCTTCGGGGATAAGGCGTGATGGATATTTATTTTTTTTAACATTCATATGGATACTATCATCACACAAGGTGAATCCGAGTATTTTTTCACACATTCATGTTTAATACCGTAAAAATGAAATTTATAACATTTCAGAACACTGGGGCAAACACTACGTCTGTCTATTTCAACACGGCTATGGGCTCACAACCTATTACGTGGGACAGGAATGCACACAGTGAAATGTGGGCTTATAATATGCTTCTGTCACGATAAGGTGTGATTGATATTCGTTAGGTTATACGTAAAAACCGAATTCATTATCTAACCTGCCTCCCACACATATTAAAAAAAAAGATTACTTCTATCGATTTGATTGCAGGGTAGGTCGAGACTTACATATGAAGACCACGTGAGCAGATTGCTCAAAACTAATCAAAACTACTTGGATACCCAGACATGCACATGTATGAAGCGATTGATGAATCTGCAAGAAGCGAAAGAGGTATGCATGGATCGTGAAGCCTGGCGATCTGCCCTATCTGACTACTCCGTCAGGGATACAGCGTGAAGATATTTAGTTAGTTTTTAGTTAGATTTAATCGTAGATTCATTAATCATTTCATACATGCATGTCTGGGTATCCAAGTAGTTTTGATTAGTTTTGAGCAATCTGCTACCACTAATCTACCCAGACTCCTTTTATCCTCTACTTTCTAATGTTAAAATGTCAAAAAATAATTCATAAACTTACTCTGTCACTTTAGAATAATCTAATTTGTTCATATAGTAATCCTTTTTATGCAGAATGAACTCCATTTCCATATTTTGCTCCTCTGAAAATGAATATTTGAATTGTTATTATACTAAGTCTACTTTCTATTATCAGGTCTTTTAACCTTTTGTTCTGTTCTTTTAATAATCTGTTAATATCGAGCGCAGTACTAACGGTTTTCTTCTACCATTTAGAAGTTACCACCACACTACGTGTCCGGCAATGGTATCTTCCTGGAGATAATATAAAAGTACAGACCTTTGTACTATGATAAAACTAAGGTACTAATTTATACACCATTAATGCCTTTGGTGCCAAGGTACCCATCATCCTAGCTTCATAGTCGCTGTTTGTTCTTATTTATGTTGGAGATATGCTTAGAGATACATTCAGCTTTTATAAAATAGCAAAGGTATGGATCCCCATACCTTTGCTATTTTATCGCGGACTCTAGTGTAGAATTAAACGTAGAAAAAAAAAAATGATAATGAATATCTACCATCACTTGTTTCTTCATAACCATCCTCGGCGTCAATGTCATCTAAGAACTGCAAAGACATAATATTTGTTTATCCTTTCAATATTTTGTGAAACATTCTAAAACTATTAAATCATCCAAAAAATATGAGATAAAAAATTACGAGTCGGTCTCGCCCACCGAGGGTTCACCAGGAGGTTTGTGTCATAAGCGTTGCGTTTTTGTGTTATAAACGGCCATAACGGTTTTTGTGTCATAAACGTTCATAACGTTTTTGTGTCATAAACGGTCACAACGTTTTTGTGTCATAAACGGCCTTAACATTTCTTGTGTCATTAACAGGGATAACTTTTTTGTCATAAACAGGAATAACGTTTTTTTGTATCATAAATGGTCATAACGTTTTTTGTGTCATAAACGGTCATAACCCTTTTTTGTGTCATAAATGGCCATAACGTTTGTGGTATCATAAATGCTATGACTGGCGCGTCACATGTTAGTAGAATTCTATTGGAGTGTGATTGTAACTACTAGTGGACTACAAAAACTGTCAAATTGAACCGTCGACTTTCTATTGAATGATGATTTCGGTTCTGTTCTGACACCATTGAAATAGTACTAGTAGTTGACTGCCTCGGTGGCAGTCGTAGTAAATGCGACTGCCGCACTGAGATCCCGGGTTCGATTCCCGGGTCAGAATAAAATTTATGTGATCCGCAAATGTTTGTCTCGGAGTCTGGGTGTTTGCTATGTATGATTTGTATGTTTATAAAAATATAAAGTATGTTTATCACTTGTCTAGATCGAAGATCGTGCGAAGTGGAGGAGAAAATGTAGGAAAGCGGACCCCGGGCGTCGCGAGACGCAACTGGGACAGACGCTCGGATGATGATGATGATGATCACTTGTCTAGATCGCATAGCCGTGTGCTATTAAACCTTTTTTAGGGCGAAATGGCGCTGTGTCAAAAGTGTCCTCAATATTTATTTTTTTATTAGGTGACCCCCCGGCTTCGCCCGTGACATACTTAGATGCGATTTCAAACAAACAAACAAACTCTTCAGCTTTATAATATTAGTAGGATAGTAAACTCGCCCCCCTGAGCAACGGTAGTCTCATACACAGTCCACATAAGCACAGTATGAACAGATTGCATAGGATAGGTACTTACAATTTCATCAGTGGCATTAATGAGTGCCTGAAGCTCGTCATCCATCGTGTTAGCCTTAATTTCATCTACATTCACATTGAACGTGTCGTCATTGTTTGGTTTGTACTGAAATGAACAGAAAATAATCATGAATGAACCGAAATTTAGAGGTATCGTCCAGTTTCTACAGATCTTAAAGAAGTATGGATCGATCTTACGACGCTTTAAGATGGCAGAGTGGATTAATTCGTCAGTTTCGAGTGAGTTTCGGTAGCTTAGGTTTTTTTTTTGAGGTTGCAGACAAGCATACGGCCCACCTTTTGGAAAGTGGTCACCTTAGCCTAAGGACGATTGCAACACGAGGGTCAGCACTCGCGCTGCCGACCCTTTATAAACCTTCAAAGACCCCTTTTGATGAACCCCATTCTGTAAACATTAGTTAAAGAAGCGGTTTACCCGGAAAGTGAGAAGATGCATTTAGCATACTAATTACTTTTCAAGATTGTTTCTTAGGGGTCGAGTATCATATACAGTTAGAATTTCATTTATCTTTCTTACAAGAACTGCACTCGCACCTAGAACTCTAAGAATTATACATAACAACAAAGTGTACACTAATAAATTTATACCACTTGCTATGTTCACTTCGTAATGACCATCACCGCGAGCCACAAATAGTAAAGTGCCTCAATACAAAATTGTAACTTTTCATCAAGTTTTATTTGGCATCTAGTGTCATGAAGTATGCATGGATCGCGAAGCCTGGCAATCTGTCCTCTCTGACTACTCCGTCAGGGATACAGCGTTAAGAAAGTTAGTTTTTTAGTTTAAGTGTCAGGCGAAGACAGTTAGTTTTATGTAACCACAATAAATAATGATTAATAATATGAATAATATGAATGAGCCAGGATAGGCCAAAACTTATGAAAACATCTTGAGCAAATTGCTCAAAACCAGAAAGGTCAAGAGTACTCAGATACCCAGATGTGCATGTATAAAGCGATTTATGAATCTGCAGCCTGGCGATATGTCTTCTCTGCCTATCCCATTAGGGATACAGCTAAAAGATAGTTCGTTAGTTAATAAATAATATAACAGTACCTCTCTCCTCTCGTTAGCATTAGGCCGCCTGCCAGTCTTGGCCTCGAAGTACTTGAGATCAGCATATGTATCTTGGAATTTCTCCTTATCAATTTTCGCTAGCTCCTGCATGAACACTTCGAATCTCGCCAGGTTTAGATCACCTGCCTCGTTTATGTAGCCTGGAAATAGACATTACATCACCAGGCGCAAGAAACACTGTGCTCTGAGCAATTGTTGTCAACGGCTACGTTCCATCATCGCACCGCTCTCCATAGACAGGGTGTTCACCCTCACACTTTGCATCCGGAGCGCTCGCTCGTTAGGCAAAATTTGCTCGTACCTTACTGTATTATTGGGTACGAGCAAATTTTGCCAAACGTCTACAGTATGGGTTTTTTCAAAAGGGGTCTTAAAAGGTTTTTATGGCGCGAGTGACGCACCTTTGGTTTTGCAAACGTCCATAGGCTACGGTGACCAATTTTTAACAGATATATGTAGTTATGCTTGTCTGCCACATCAGTGGTATGAAAAAAATACTTTATAATAAAGTAATTTTCTTAAAACAAAAGTTTGAGCAACATTTCATTCATTCATTTCTTACCACTGGGCATACGCCTCCCCACCCCTCACTACGTTCGGTCTTGTACCACACACAATGCCGCCTGCACCCAGAATTCAACCGCGACCTTTAGCCCGAAAAAAATTAAAATAAAAGTGTCAAAGCACAGTCATATAATTTGTAGTTTTATCCAAATTTGCGACTTCTTTAACTATTGGATGATTGTCTGGGTAAAGTAACCAGACCCACAGAATACAAAGTACATCGGACCACAATCCAATACTATCTCTGTTACTCCTGTGTGATTATTTAAATTTTCACTCATACAGAAGTGGCAAACACAACTATGTGTGGAAAATGCCAATACAACTAAATATGCAGGAGTGAATGAGATATTTTAGATCATTGAATAATACTTTAGTGTTATGTGAACTAAGATCTACGGATTCCAAGCGACCTCATCTACTATGCTAATAATAGATGAGGTCGCTTGGGCATGTTCCGGTCAATGGACGAAGTGACGAAACCCTTAGAGGGTTGAGAGGTCATAAGACAATCGTTCTCTATGATGCCAAAAACAAAAAATCGTATAGCTACTCCCAGCAGCCAATAAAAGCGAAACCTAGGCTTCATTTAAAAAACAATAGTACTCACCATCTAAAGTAGGCAGCACAGTCATATAAGTCTTATACAATAGTGGTAGGGCATCGTTACTAATATGCATGTTGGGTAAATTGGGTATAAAATCGTTACCCACTAAAAATCCCATCAATACCCAATCGTCAACTACCTTTTCTATATCATATTCGAAAGGTAGATTGTCCTTAATAGGTATAAATTCTTGTGCTAAATATTCTCTTAATAAACTTAAATGGAGTAGATAAAAATTGGTTTCTTCTGGGCTGGTGGCTCGCTGTGTTGATTTACCGAACTTCACCTGTGAATGTTTTAAAATATCATACTATATTTTGTCGAAATCGCGATCGAGTTCGGGACGGATAAATTAATAGTAATCATTTTAAAAACAAGCTGCCTCTGTGGCGCGGCGGGAGTGTGCTACGCAAGAGGTCCCGGGTTCGATTCCCTGGTCAGAACAAATATTTGTGTGATCCACAAAGTTGTGTTTCGGAGTTTGGGTGTTTTCTATGTATAATATGTATGTATTTAGAAATATATAAGTATGTTTATCAGTTATCAAGATCCCATAACACAAGCTAATATTAGCTTGCTTTGGGCTAGATGGCGCTGTGTGAAAAAGTGTCCCACAATATTTATTTATTTATTTAAGTTAAATGTACTAAAAAGAATCATCGAGTAAATTGATACCCATACAGTATAAAGGCATAAAATATTTAGCCTATTATCTTTAGTAGTCCGCCATATTGGATTTAGCCATTATTTACACTCAGCAAGCTGATGCTGAAGCTGATACCCCTATTGTAGCAGTGCATTTAAAATAATTATTGCCTTCTTACCTCTTCTCTCAACAAGGCAAAGTGCGGCTCATGCGTACACATGCCCAACATGATTAGATCGGCGTCTAGCCCGAACAGGCAATGCCGCGTGTTCGGGTCGTAGTCGGGCTGAGAGCGGGACCAACGAATATAGTCCATTATCTTGTGTTCACCTTCACCAGGCGTCTGTAGATAGATAGATAACATTCTATATTCATTATCCGTAACAGAAAATATTAAAAAAATTAAGTAAAATCAAATTTAGCTTCGAGGGGTACTGGAACCCGAGATTTTTTTCTTGCTGCTTAAGCAATTAAGCTACTGATCTTCGACAGCTTGTTCTGTTAAGCAGAATACGCGAAAGCTTACCCGAAACTTACTTAATTTTGCTACCCCTTACGTCTAAAGGTGATGTAAGCGACATCTACGAGCACGTAATATTAAGTTACACGATACGAATGTATAGAATTCCACCTATAATCATTCGATTTATGATGACACCTGCCTAAATTTATGATAAGAGAATAATCATTCCTTTAATAATTTTTTTTTATATCTTCACATGGTTTGCCGCCTACTTTGTTCCTTATTCCAGATTAAACTAACCTAAACTGCATGATAATCCAATTTACTGCTATTTACCAAAGGACGTAGGTTTGCTGCTCGCCATGTAAAGGAGTTAAAATGAAATGAAGAAAATAATAATGAAATGAATCAAATATAATATTGTAATGTGTGATTAATATTGTAATGAAATTATTATTATAATACATGAAATTATACGTAGATACTAAGTAACATGTAAAAATATTAATCAATAATAAAGGCTTAATAAATCTAACTAATATTATAAAGCTGAAGAGTTTGTTTATTTGGTTGGTTGACTGCATTAATCTCAGGAACTACTGGTCGAATTGAAAACTTCTTTTTGTGTTAGATAGCCCGTTTATCGAGGAAGGCTATATGCTATGTATCATCACGCTACTACCCTGGAGTGCGGAGCAGTAGTCAAAAATGTTGACAAATCGGACAAATTGTATTGTAGATTATTACTAAATAAACGGCTTTACTCACGTGTAAATTTCGAAAAAAATTTCGTGTAAAGTCGGGCTATCCCGACATTTACACGTGAGTAAAGCCATTTATTTAGTAATAATGAACATCGCTCACGAAAGTTATTATTCTAATATTATTGTAGAATTTATAAGCGACGGGATTAAATAGGTGCGAACGGGAGTTCGAACTATGCCATGGGCGAAGCTGTGGGTCATCTGGTGAAATACTAAAGGGGTTGCCAGGTCAGACTGCAGTAACTTCCAACCAAGTCAAGAAAAAGGTTAACTGCCACTAATTTTAATAAGAAATCAGGTCTCCTAGCTAGACACATAATTAATAAAATAAAAAAGAAGTATGCTCACTTCATGTCCCGACAGTATAACTTTGACCTTAGCCCATAGAGGGTCACTGGTCATTTTTTGCTTGACAAAGAATTTCAACTGTTCATGTAAACGCGCCATAAATACTGTGCCGGGCGTGATGCAGTTACTGTCAAAACGTTTCTCTGTCGGAAGGACCTCACCTGTCAATAAAAAAAATTAATAATGATGTTTTTATCTACAAATATAAAAATCCAAAAAGAAAATTGGACAACTACAACTTTAATACATTTGAAATGTGTTGTGAATGTCATTCATCAAAAATGATGAACTTCTGAACAAACACTTTAATCCTGTAGCTATTGACTTATGTAAATAAATTTTGGGTGTAGTTGATGCTTTAAAATCTGCCCCGTTCAAAGGGGTCTTAGAATGTTTTTGCAGGATCAGCATTGGAAATGCACTTGTGATGTTGCAAACGTTCAATGGCTATGTTCACCACTATCAATATAGAGAATTGTATGCATATTCTAAATTAAAATTTTAAAGTGGTAAAATTTTTCAGACATAAATTGGACTCCAATCATCGTCTTCGGGTTCAATGCACCAGATGCGTTTACCAAATACACCAGAGTGACCTGGGAGGTCGTTTATTCGTCAGTTTCGAACAGGTCACGGTGTTGTAGTTGGTAAAGCGTCTGGTGCATTGAACCAGAAGACGGTGGATCGAGTCCAGCTCAAAACTTAAAAATTTTATCACTTTAAAATTTTAATTTAGAAAAAGTTAGCATACAAATTGCTTTTCAAAATTGTCTCTAATTGTATGCTTGTCTGCCACTAAAGTGGTACATAAAATAAATGTAAATGAGTATAACAAAACCAGCAAAATACTAATTTGGCATTAAGTAGACAACTTGTAAGGAAATAATTATACACTATTTTACTACACTATTGTATTGGGTAAATCCTGTAATAATAGATGTATTGAGATAAATAAATAAATAATTTACATACCTTTTTCTTTAGCCTCTGCTTCTAATTTTTCTGCTTCCCTTGCAGTTCTGAACCTATAAAAAGTTTCTGATTATATTCTGTATCAACAGCGTGTAATGTTTTAAATGACACATTCACTGCTAGCCTTACTTTGTTTTCTATATACTAAAAGTAATTCATAACCTACCTTCTACCCCGCTGCTGATTCATCTTCGCTCTTGGAGCCACACCATCAATAGCCATAAAAAATAATTTCTTGGGTTTTATTATTTGAAATAGTATACTAAGGTAGTGAAATATATCCTGGAATATCTTCTCCTCTGTGATTCTAAAGTGGGGGTCCGAATCATCTGGATGAGAACAGTTATGTATTATACCATTCATATCCAGATACATGTTATCAAAATCAGGAATCTGTAACAACATAAGTTTTAGAAGTTGTAATAAACATTGTTAGTAACATTTGCAGGCAATAGTTTTTTTTATTAATCTTATTTTTCAGTCACACCTGTATCATCGAAGAGTGATACAGGTGTGGTGTGGTAATGGTAGTAGGCAAACATGAGAAGTATGCAAGGCCGCCCATAATGATGCATTTTTTTTAGTAAATCCTGTATATATTATTATGTACACCTCACTGCCCGAAAACTATTTCCCACCCTACAGTCTCCATCCAAAGGTTGCCTGTAAGAGATTGCCTTGTGCGATAAGGCCGCCAATTGTTATACCTAGAAATGTAATATTAAACTGTTTATATATATATTTCCTGGTGTACAATAAAGAGTTTTTTACTTTACTTTTACTTACTTACTATATATTTTTAAGACGTTTTGTATGGTTATACAGTTACACTCATTTAATAACCTTAGTAATCACATAAAAATATCTATAAAAAATGTAATATTGTTCTATCGTCCAGTATATTTATCTCCTTTGCCTAGTTCACAAAAGTACTTGTTATTTTACTTTACATTACAGCAAATACAAAAAAATATGGTAAAATCATTAAACCAATATGTTTGGCATCCTTTTTCTATTGACTTCCTACAATTAGTGGTATTTAATTTACATTAAAGGCTAAAATTATCTTGATAGTATTGATGTTATAGAGTTTTAAAAGAAAATAACACTTTGAAAAGGAGAAGATAGTGAAAATATTGTAAAGCAGGTAGTCCACTGAAAATACGTTAAGGTTAAGAAATTACCTGATATTGCTTCACCAGCTCGTTGAGACAGGGATACCTTTCACTGGTGTATCTAAAGAACTTCGGTACTCCCATATTCGGTGTTTATTTTCAGATGTTTTGGCAATAAAAATGCTTGATATTGTGTCTCGTTGTGCACTGACCTCTAACAGTTAACCTATTACACTTCTTACTTTGGCAGCGCACAATGCAGTTCAAACGCTACCACCTGATACAGATGTTAACTAGTTTTTTTTTTATATAAGACACCTAATTATTTTCTAGATAATGTAAAAATCTATTTAGTCCAGCAACCTACATCGCCAGGGGGGGGGGGTCAGTTAAAGGAGGCCGCTTTATTGTAAAGAAAGTTACACCATCTTCGTTTCCTAAAAGGAAACAAGTTTCTAAGTGATTCTACTATCTCGGATAGATGTCACTGATCAAAATAACGATCACGATAATAATACCTAATATTAATTTAACCATTTACATTTTTTTATTATCCATTAACATTAATTATTAATGATATATCTATTTTGTTAATTGATTTATCACAATTATTTATGTTACCTATATTGCTCATCATATATATATATATTAGAGTATTTGACATTAGCAACAAGGCCATAAAAAGAGAACATGACACGTTACTTCAAATTATGAAAATTTTACTTCAATATTTCAATTCGTTGTTTTGTTGCTTGTTTAGTGGAATTTCGCGAAAAATACGTTTTGTGTGTGTTATAATAATCCTTACGATGCCTCACCGCTGTGCTTTTGCTAGTGTTACTTTGTTACTGTATTTTGTTTGTGTTACTTTAGGACCTATATGTATAAAGATATTTTCAATAAATAATGCTTAATTATTTTATTATTATTTTATATGTTGTCTCTTTATCGTGTTTAATGTTTCAGTTGTACATTGTGCAGCTATTCTACGTCTAAGCACAGTGGGCAAAGGATATAAGTATACCGGGCCGCCCTATTAGGATCGTCTTTTTTCAGAAACTTATACATTTTTATGACATTTGATTTGGTTATTATATATGATTGTAACCATACAAATCCTCATAAAAGTATATACGGGTTTACTGAAAAACATCAATCCTTATAGTGCGACTCGGTATACTTATTTGCTTGCATACATTTACATACAAGTAATAATATAAATATATATTTATATTTATATATAGATAACGAGAACGTTAGGAAATGTAGAAAGCGCTTCAAATTCATTGGCACAAATATTCCGAAAGATGGCTCTCTATTTCAATATTACTTATTCTCTTTGCTACATCGCGGAACGGAGAATTTTTAGTGAAGGCAGATTTGACAACAAATGTTTTTTTGAAATTATTTTATGGCCTGGTTACCACTGTTTACAAAGATCTTTTAGCCAAATCTTAACTCATATTTCTTCAATCTTCTTTCTTACCTATCTTAATAATATTATAAACGTGAAAGTTTGTATGGATGTTTGTTACTCTTTCTCGTAAAACTACTGAATGGATTTCAATGAAACTTTACAATAATATAGCTTAAACATCAGAATAACACATAGGCAAATTTATATCCCGGGAATTAGGTCCTGTGGGAAACGGGAACGGGAAACTTCTCTACGCGGGCGAAGCCGCGGGCGTTAACTAGTTATCTAGTCTTTAGTCAAGGTCAGTCTCTCCCAGTATAATGGTGGTTGTTATACTGAGGTTTGCAGTGGACTTTTCGCGGCAAGAGAGAAAATAGCATTTCACTGCATATATATCATCGTCTTTCACTATAGCACGTTAACACTACAACATAAAACAAGATAAATGCACTAGTTTTAGAATATACAGCAAGCGTCCGCACTTGTATGAACCCGTGAAAAGTTCCTGAGTTGTAGTTTACGGACTCTGAGAATAGATTAGAATACGTAGGTATAGGTCGCGCGGCGAATGATTAGCTCTGTAAGAAAGTGGAAGGGGAATGCGCAGAACTCATAAATTAGATCTAATTGGAAGGGTGACAGGGGGTGAAGGGCGGGAGTGTAGGAGCGTGGACGCAGGAGTGGTCGAAATCCTACACGCACACTAGGGCACAGCTGCACACTACTCTGCGATACGTCGGCACGTGTTGTCATTAGTCTCGGTACTGTCACGCACATAAAATATTCTACTCTTTTTGACAAATCTTTTAATAGCGTATTGAGGTTTTGATGCCCCGAGAAAATTGTCTGTCCAATCTAGACAAGAAAGAAAAATGGTTTATTATGTAAATGGTTTGGATCAAATATTTATACCAATTATAATTATATAACGCAGTGATAGTGCCAACGTTGCTTTACGGTAGCGAAACCTGGGTATGTCAGCAGATGCATGAAAGTAAATTACATGCTGTGGAGATGGGATCACTTCGAAAATAGTGCGGCGTAGCTTTGGCCGACCGAATACGTAACGAAGTGATACGCAATATGGCAGGTTTGAATGAAAGTGTCAGCGTTAAGCTGGAAAAGGGCGTGCTTCGTTGGTTTGGACACGTTTAACAAAGGAGTGGGTAACGATTGACGAAGAATATATTTTGTGCGAAAGTAGAGGGTAGAAGGAATCAGGGTAGGTCGAGATTTGCATATGTAGATCACGTGAGCAGATTGCTCATAAACGGAAAAGTCTAAAGTACACGGATACCCAGACGTTCGTGTATGAAGCGGTAGATGAATCTTAAGAAAGCGAAATCAGTATGCATGGATCACGAAGCCTGGCAATCTGTCCTCTCCGACTACCCCGTCAGGGATACAGCGTGAAGATAGTTAGTTTAGTTATAAATTTTCGACAATTTCATTTATTTACCACAAAAAAAAATAGTATTGTACCTACTACGCGTATAGGTCGCGCGGCGAATGACGAGCTCTGACAAAAATTAGTGGGGATAGTTTGCGCATGTATAATCGCGCACAATATATTTACACAAAGAATCAAGTTTAATACGACTCTGATTTGAACCATTAAACATTTTTTTTATAACTTACGTAGGTGGGTACGTAAGTAGGTTTATATTATTTACAACAAGTGAGTTCAAAGTGTTTTGCGTTAAAATATTAAACCATGATAGATATTTCATTTATTTTTCAGTGATCGTATTAAAAAAAAAAACATTTTTATTGTACTATTTTAATGTAGAAATAGGTATAAAATGTGTGTGACACTGACAATACTTATTTAAAGTAAAAGAAATGGAAGAAGTCTCTGCTTACCCCGATGAATGATAGGCGTTTTTTTTAATTTTTTTATGTATTAAGCAAATGAAATTGTCATAAATTTATAACTAAACTAACTATCTTCACGCTGTATCCCTGACGGGGTAGTCGGAGAGGACAGATTGCCAGGCTTCGTGATCCATGCATACTGATTTCGCTTTCTTAAGATTCATCTACCGCTTCATACACGAACGTCTGGGTATCCGTGTACTTTAGACTTTTCCGTTTATGAGCAATCTGCTCACGTGATCTACATATGCAAATCTCGACCTACCCTGATTCCTTCTACCCTCTACTTTCGCACAATATATATTCTTCGTCAATCGTTACCCACTCCGACGGACGGACGTGTCCAAACCAACGAAGCAAGCCCTTTTCCAGCTTAACGCTGACACTTTCATTCAAACCTGCCATATTGCGTATCACTTCGTTACGTATTCGGTCGGCCAAAGCTACGCCGCACTAATTTCGAAGTGATCCCATCTCCACAGCATGTAATTTACTTTCATGCATCTGCTGACATACCCAGGTTTCGCTACCGTAAAGCAACGTTGGCACTATCACTGCGTTATATAATTATAATTGGTATAAATATTTGATCCAAACAATTTACATAATAAACCATTTTTCTTTCTTGTCTAGATTGGACAGACAATTTTCTCGGGGCATCAAAACCTCAATACGCTATTAAAAGATTTGTCAAAAAGAGTAGAATATTTTATGTGCGTGACAGTACCGAGACTAATGACAACACGTGCCGACGTATCGCAGAGTAGTGTGCAGCTGTGCCCTAGTGTGCGTGTAGGATTTCGACCACTCCTGCGTCCACGCTCCTACACTCCCGCCCTTCACCCCCTGTCACCCTTCCAATTAGATCTAATTTATGAGTTCTGCGCCATCCCCTTCCACTTTCTTACAGAGCTCTTCATTCGCCGCGCGACCTATACTACCTCTACGCCTACGTAGCGTACAACGTTTTTTTTTTGTTGTCTTTGCCCATCAAGGGCAGGCAAAGGAAACTTAGTCCATGCAGCCTAGTCTTCAATATTTATTATTTTCTTATTATTTTGTTTTAGTCCTGTCTAGTCGTTTGTCAATGTCAAGTCCTCAGTACTAGGTCCTAGTCCGTACCCCAATAAGGCAGTGGATCTCTTATTGCGGCGATCTATGGAAATTTGGCACTAACACAAACAACACCGCTATTCTTTGCAATATATCACTTTCGTTTACTAATGCACTTTTCCGAACTCTTTAATATAATATTCCACCATTATTAAACACAATAACACGAATTTTACACTAGTTTTTGAAAATAATATACGATAAAAATGCGTCACCGCTCGCGTTGGCGCCAAAAGTCCAGCGTACATTTTTTTTAATAATTATTTAATGGCCTGGTTTCTAAGACCTTTTAGCCAAATCTTATTTTTTATATCATATTTCTTCAATCTTATCTTCTAATTAGTCCTGTCCAGTCGATGTCGTGTCCTCATTGTCCGTCCTGGTCTTTGCCCTCAGTATAATGGTGATTCTTATACTAAGGTTGTCAGTGGACATTTCGCGGCAAGAGAGAAAATAGCATTTCACTGCATATATATCATTGTCTTTCACTATAGCACGTTAATACAACTTTTATGACCAAGAAACCACCACTCCGCACATAAAACAAGATAAATGCACTAGTTTTAGAAAATAATATAAAGCAAGCGTCCGCACTTGTCACTCTTCCCGCCAAATGTCCAGTCCAGCGTACAACTCGGAGTAATAGACCACACAGTACATTTGTAATAGACGATTGGGCTATTGGCGGCCGGCTGGCGCCACAGAGTACATTTTTATTGGCTGGCGCTCGCGATCATTCATTTGGCCTTCTTTGCTTCTTTGTAAACAAATTAAACGTAGAAATTAAGCTGTATACGATATCTAATCGCCATTAAGCTTGAATTTGTATCATTGATGATTTTGCAAACGGTGTGATCTTTATCGTGTAATCATCAGTGTGATATAAATAAATTGACTACCTATCGCTTGTCAAAAGTGCTCTTGTTTGTTGACTTTTTCAGCCTTGTGAATTAAATTTCAAATAGCACTACAACCTGCTGTCATTAGATATTCTCTATGTTGAAACATGGAAAGTGATGAAATTGGCAACGACCTTAGGTTGGATAATGCATACATTGTAGATGATGAGAATAACATACGTTGTGAATATGTAGTAAACTCTGACGATGTTTTAGGTAAGTTGTGTCATGCGGCATTACAATACTATTTAATACGCCAGTAGTACATATAACATGTAAGAAACTTGTTATAGAAGCAAGACCTACAGTTATTTGTAACTATTTTTTGATGTATGCTTACAACTACTTACAAGTAAATCACATCACATTTCAGAAGACGATAATAATTCCGATTCTGGTGGAAAACTGGCACCACTTAGGGAACAAGACAGATTTCTACCCATTGCTAATATAGCAAAGATTATGAAGAGGGCTATACCTGATAACGGAAAGGTAAGATATCACAGGTATATAATTCATTTCATATGAGCCATTTACACAGAGCCAATACTAAGCCAGTCCACCGTCCAAAAAGGCATTGTGTAAATAGAAAAAAAACTAACTATCTTCACGCTGTATCCCTGACGGGGTAGTCAGAGAGGACAGATCGCCAGGCTTCGCGATCCATGCATACTTCTTTCGCTTCTTCGAGATTCATCAATCGCGATAGAAATAAATAAAATGAAGAATAAATAAAAAAAATAGAGAGAATCGAATACAATGGTTTGTCTCAGAATTAGAATGCTTTCAAATTTCACTCGTTAGTTGACTGTCTCAGTTGATTATCTCAAACATTGGCTCCATGTAGGTCCCTTATATCTAAACTACAAACATGAAAATGCAAACATATGCACGGTGTACGCAGAGAAATACTTAATGCCCAGTTATATTTTCGTCCCACATAGTTCATTCTTTGCTTTTGATTTTTTATAGTATGCTTATGAAACTTGGATTATTTTACATAGACTATTTATAGAATCAAGAATTTAATCTACTAATTTGGAAGCTTAAAAATAACTTGTGTGCCAAAAATTTGCCTAATATTTGTCTTTATTGTTCTATGTGGTTAGAACCCAAATAATCTTAATGATAATAATTACTTTTTTTTTGTAGATAGCCAAAGATGCAAGAGAATGTGTGCAAGAATGTATATCAGAGTTTATATCTTTTGTTACTAGCGAGGCAAGTGAACGATGTCAAGTTGAAAAGAGAAAAACTATAAATGGTGAAGATGTCTTGTATGCAATGAATGCACTCGGGTTTGATAACTTTGTGGAGCCATTGAGACTGTATCTTAAGAAATATAGAGAAATTGTATTATCACCAGTAAGTTGTTTAGTAGTTTTTTCTACATTTGTGAAGAGGTAATGTTTGTTTGTTTTAAAATAGAATTTTAAACCAACGCCTAAAAAATTGACATAGTAACTATTTATGAGATAGTTGGGTATAAGAGACCCCCCAAACGACTATGAGCCCAAGCATTCTAACCTGCTAGCGCGGTGCATTTGCTGACTTACAAATGAGGCAACAATCCAGGTGCCCTTGCAGGGCCCCAAATCCAGGTAGGATTTGGAAGCAAATGGGATTACACTAATGTGTAGATGACTTATTTATGAAATGGCTGTTTCATATGTTATTATTCATTATTATTAAGGGGAGCTGGGCCCATTATGGGATCTTCTGCCTGAGCAAGCCTCAACTGCAACTGGTGCACTGGTGGTGGTTAATTGATAAACATTGTAACAAGGGTATTTGTCAGAGAAAGATGTGTGAACATATCTGTTTAACAGATGGCCGGCTGGAGTAGATGAGATCTGGAGTGGTGTCTAGACAAACTTAGGCCTGTAAAAGGTTGCAGGTGGGAACTGAATGCAGAAAGTACATTATCTTGTATTTCAATAAAAATTAGAAGACGCCTTCCTCCAGCAAAACTGTGTTACATTGATTTGAACTGTAACTCACTTTGATCTAACTTATTGTATGTTAATGTTTTTAGGTGACAATCAACAAATTGAACAAAACTATAGTTATATATGGAGGTAAGAAAACTCTTAACAAAACTATAAAAAAAAATCGTATTATAGACCAATTTGATTGCAATACCTTTTTGTTTTTCAATTCTGCAAATATAATTTTATTAGTTTTGAGGGCAGATGTAATGAGGGCAATACCGAAATAAAAATAATCAAATTCACAGCGGCTCTTTACTGCTGATCAACACACTACAATATTTTTAAATATATTTATGTACTAGTTGACGCCCGCGGCTCTTCCCTAGTGTTGGAAGTTTCCCACAGGAACTTGTTCCCGGGATATAAATTAGCCTATGTGTTATTCTGATGTGAAAGCTATATTATTGGAAAGTTTCATCAAAATCCATTCAGTAGTTTTTGCTTGAAAGAGTCACAAACGCACATACAGACATCCATACATTCTTACAAACTTTTGCGTTACTAATATTAGTAACTATAGAATACAATAAAAAATTTTGGACCATTCTATCCTTTCACGTGGAGATAAAAAAAGTGGCTCAATTGAGGTATGAGTACTAGAAATGACATACATACATATTGTCACGCTTTTATCCCCGAAGGGGTAGGCAGAGGCATAGCATACGCCCACATTTCACCATATGCACATTTGTCCCACGCAACAGGTGGTGAGTCCATTGCCGAGTGAAAATGGACAGGCGCAGGTTGTGGCGACCTGCTGTTGAATTTTTTCAAGCCGCCCATAAGGCCTTCAACTGGGCTTAACGACTGCCATGTTACTGGCAACCGTTAATTTACTTTGTATTGTCTCTGTTCTCTACAATATCTCCGCTTAAGCCGTGGCCCCGCTGACTCAGTGTTCTGTAAACGATCACTGCGTTAAGCAACTTTCGCTATAGATGGTCCTTGGATGGGTGACCACTTTGTGGAATTTACATTTGCGAGCGTTTCCGTGCTTCGGAAGGCACGTTAAGCCTTTTTTCCCGGTTTCTAGTAAAATGGCAGTCGTTAAGCCTGGTTGAAGGCGTAGCGGCTTGAAAAATTTCAACAGCAGGTCGCCACAGCCTGCGCCTGTCCATTTCAACACGGCAATGGGCTCACCACCTGTTACGTGGGACAAAAATGCATACGGTGAAATGTTATATAGGTGGGCGTTTAGTTTGCCTTTGCCTATCTCTTCGGGGATAAAGGCGTGACATTATGTATGTATGTAAGCCTACTGAAAGAGATCGCTTTAGAAATCAGTAGTGCTTATGAACAATATCGTCATTCTTTTTGCTTTGTGAATAATATGTAACCAACGGCACCTTTCAGAAGATGGGTCATCGTGTGTTCCCGCTGAAAACGACAACGAGACGCAAACGGAGTCTGCAGTACTTTACGCCTACCCAAAAGTCATGGACGATATCACATTCTCATGAAAAGAAAACACAGCTATACAACTTAATAAAATAACGATATCATGTCAGTAAAAGTCAAAATGAAAACTTAATCATTGTACTCACATTACCAAGTAAGATACCTGTTTATTGATTAAATCTATATTAATATTTGTTGATGTATACATACATTATTTATTTAAAAGAAATTGGAACACAGATTTAATAGTGAAAATAATGGCACCCATCAAACCACTGTCCAAATATCTTTTAAAGTCGACGCCGCTTCGGTCCGAACAGATTTGAAATCAAATCTAATTCCGATATAACTTTTTTTGTATGCATTTATAAGTATGTATATCAGTTGTCTAAATCCCATACCATATGCTTATAATTAGCTTACTTTGGGGTCTTAGAAGGTTTATAAAGGATCGGCAGCGCGAGTGCTGCACCTCTGGTGTTGCAAACGTCCATAGGCTACGGTGACCACTTTCCATCAGGTGGGCCGTAAGCTAGCCTGCCACATCAGTGGTATAAAAAAAAAATAGATGGCGCTGAGTAAAAAAATTACCCACAATATTTAGCAGGGGATTGGTGCGTTTTAGCAATTGCTCTGGTGCCAGATCTCATTTCTGAAGATGCTAAATTTACTTTACCTGCATCCGAATCGATGCTAAAATTAGCCATGTGTTCTAATTTCTTTATTTTTCAATAATTTTCTTATGTTTTTTTGGATGAATGTCACCCAATGTCTCCACTACTGTATACAGAATTTAGAAAGTACTTGTTTCTTGGTTGTTTGGCTTATAATATGTCAATGTGATTAGCTGTAATTATGCTATTTAGAAAAAAAATAATATAATTAATAATATAACTACATGTCTGTTTGTTTCTAGCAATTTAAACCTGTTTTGGTCAGTTAAGGACAGATTCCCAAGGAAATGTGTCCTTATGTGCAGTCTTTGGCGACGCTTGATGTGCTAATTTGGACAGACAAGTCGTTGTGGACAAAGATTTTATTTTTTCGCAGTTACAGTTCTTACTTATATGGTCACGAATTTTGATGAATTTGTTCCCAACGAGTAACAGTGTGACTATTTGGGAAATTACTAATGAATAGGTTTCATGGAGTAACAGGAATTTTTTATTGAAAATTTCTCAACCATTCACATGTGACACATGAGGGTGTGAATCGTTGGAAACAATGGACTCACCTTAGGTCAAAATATTATTAATTTCGAGGTTACATACATACATACATACATATTGTCACGCCTTTATCACCGAAGGGGTGGGCACAGGCATACTATACTCCCACATTTCACCGTATGCTTTTTGGTCCCACGTAACAGGTGGTGGTGAAATGGACAGGCGCAGGCTGTGGCGACCCACTATGTGTTATATACGCCAGTTTTCGGACGTCCCCTTTTTATTTCAAAAACTAAGTATTTAAAATGCTAGAGTAAAATTCCCAACTGATAAAGTTAAGAAATATTTTGAGCTGAAAACTAAAGCATATAAAAATTATCAACTTATGCTGTTTGGAACTGCTACTTAGGCTTTAATAAATCCCGTAACTTGCTGGAACCGGAGTAATAATTTTTTTTTGATTTTATTTATTAATTTTTTTTCTCAAGTAATCCGCTGTAGTTGGAAAAGTTATATATACCAACATTGAGGTCTACTATTTTACTATAGATAGGAAAAAAATCATATCCAAATCTCGTGGAGTCTAGAAGTTATGACCAATTTTAAATTTTTGCCAGGGATGTTACTTCAGTATAACCGGATTTTTAGTAGTTTGAAAAAATGTGTATGAAGTAATGTCTGAGTAATTGGTATATCTCATTATAAATTCAGGACTTTTTCCACACACAGACAAACTTTATCATCATTATGTTTTATCCGAGAATTACCAATAACTTTCGATCTTCAATGGGGATTTTAATCTTAAGTGAAATGAATTTTATAAATGAATCTGCTATTAGCGTAAGCTTCTAAGCAGCTACGGAATGATAATAGTGCTGTCTGACCATAAGTGGCTCTTGATGACATGCAGAATTATTTTATTAATCTGAATCCGGCGTTACTTGATGACAATACATTTTTTTTAGGTAAATTTATTGTATTTATATTTCACCTACCCTGTTGATTTTGACTACGTTCGCGTGATAATTAGATTTTTTTAAATATTTTAATTTCTCGTGATAGATCAAATCTTGAAAAAATAATTGTAGTAATGATAGTAAAAAAATACTAGATCAAGCCATTGATTTTTCAGTGGTGCTTAAACATACCATCAAATTGACCAAGATTAACTATTTTGAAGTGTGTCATATGTACGAGTATGTATACACCATTTACCTTTTTCAAATATATTTAATTTATAATTAAAATATTTTTAGCAATGTGTCTATTCTAGCCTCTTTTCGTGATTAATTGCTGTACAGTTATACCCATTCATGTATTAATAGTTGAAACCCTATTTCTGTATAAGTGTGATATTATTGTCATAAACATCAATAAATGATAGCAAATAACAACAATTACAAATTGTCGTTATTCATACATAAATACATACATACATATTATCACGCCTGTTTCCCATCGGGGTAGGCAGAGACTATGGTTTTCCACTTGCTACGATCCTGACATACCACTTTCGCTTCTTCTACTTTCATAAGTGTTTTCGTACACGCTCGCTGGTTAAGGGTACTCTTGACCTAGCCTTTTTCCAAAAGGTCTTCGATTTGATTGACATACGTACGCCGAGGTCTACCCCTACCAGTTTGCTCATTCACTCTCGCCACATAAATCTGCTTCGTCAGTCTACTTTCATCCATCCTCTCCACGTGTCCGAACCATCTAAGCATACCTTTTTCTCTCTTAGTCACTACATCTTCTGTCATATCGCAATGTTATTCAGTGTCACTTATTGGAAAAAAAGCAGAGTGTAACTGAACAAGAAAACATATTCCTTCGGAATTCCACCGTTACTAAAAAATCTACGTTTTCTCAGTTTTACTGCTTTGTAACTTCTTTTGAGATATGATAGATATCGTCACATTCCTATCATGATATTATTTATTTTTCATTATATTTATAAATTATATCTTCATCATTGGAAAAAATTAGCGTTATGTCACACGTGCTACTCAATTCAAATTTGACTCCTAGTAAATCAAACTGTTACATTAAGGAGTAAAAGTGAACGGAAATAAACCAATGTGAAACGAGATGCGACGAGTAGCAATCCACTTTTGTGTACTATTAACATCAAAAATAACGTTCCGACTTGGGACCTACAGGGAAAGGGCATTTTCAAGAGTCTCCTTAACCGGCGAGCATCTATAAAACACGTTGATAGCAAGTGGAAAGCCAGTCTCTGCCTACCCTAGTATAACTAATTTATAATTATTTCCGTCACTCGAGAATAAGATTCCCATTGAAGATCGAAAGTTATCGGAATTTCCCACATTTCCCACTGGACAACATGATGATGATAAAACGCAATGTGTAAAATCGTAGGCAACTATTCATGTTCCAATTAGATAGTATAATATGTGCAACTTTGTGAGATATAAGCCATTCTGATGCAATTTCCATTAAAAACTTATTACCTATCAAAAATAAATAATAGGTACCTACTTAAATATTGTCCTTCTGTATATTATATAACATTACAGAAACGTCTTATAAGAAAATAGGAATTATTACAGAAACATAAAAAAAGAATTACATCCGGATAGATATATTATTTTAAAAAGTGACAACCCTAACGAGAAATTAACGGGGTATAATTAAAATGGCCTGTAGTTTCTAAACTCCACGCGATTTGGATGTGATTATTTTTTTGGAAATAGGACTATAATGGATCTTAATTTTGATATTAATATCTTTTCCAACAACCGTGGATTTTTTGAGAAAAAAATTAAAAACGGAAAAAAATAAAAATCATATATCTGGAGTTCTAAGCAAGATAGGAGGTTCGTGATTGGTTTAAAATATGTAGCTTTTATTTCGAGTTCTTATTGCATACACTTTTGGTTTTTAATTGATTTAGTTTTTAGTGTAGACAATTTTTGAACTTTATTGGGCGAAATTTTAATGGAACTTTAACATTTTATACTGACTTCACTAATTATTTTTATCACCCCGGAGTTTTACTCTAGCTTTCCAAATGATTTGTTTCACACGTTTTTGTAATAAAAAGCGGATGTCCGAAAAATGGCTCCTGTAACACATAGTTCGACCTGCTGTTAAAATTTTTCAAGCCGCCCATATGGCCTTTAATTCAACTAGGCTTAACGACAGCTATTTCACTGGCAACCGGGACCAACGGCTTAACTTGCCTTCCGAAGCACGGAAACGCTCGCAAATGTAAATTCCACAAAGTGGTCACCCTTCCAAGGACCACCTATAGCGAATGTTGCTTCTCGCAGTGATCTTTTACAGAACATTGAGTCAGCGGGGCCACGAGAGCTTCATTAATTTCGAGGTTATGGGTCCTAAATCAAAGTTAGTGTCGGTAAAAGCTCTGTTATGGTCAAATCAAAGTTAGTGTCGGTAGAAGTTCATGCGCTGTGGTCTTTAGAAAGAAAATGTTGTTAAATAAAACACATTCCAATTTCAGTTTAAAAGATTAATGTAATCAGTTAAATTCATCAAAGTATCTGTTTAATCTCAAGAATAATTAATATTTATAATACAACTTAATATAATGTCTGAATATGCTGAGTATGTATTTTTACCCTCTGCGAATGATGTAGTGGTATGACTGACAATATTCAATTTTGTCATTATTTTCTGAATGTTGGCTACCGTGACTTTCTAGGTCCAAGCCAGCTTCACTGCAAGTGGTGCACGTGCTGACTAACTGATTAGGTTAGGTTAGCGTTATGTAGTATAGCTGACAACATCATTCAATTTTGTCATTATTTACTGAATGTTGGCTGTCGTGACTTTCTAGGTCCAAGCCAGCTTCAACTACGAGTGGTGCACATGCTGACTAACTAATTAGGTTATGGTGGAGAGAAGGAAAATCCAAAATAAATCTTTCACCAAATGGAAGTAAGCTCTATTTGTTCAGTAAAATAAATAGAATTACTAGATATTGTGGAGTCTATGATCATAGAGCAATGTCAAAGCCAGGCCTTAAAGTCAGTCTAAAAATAAACTAATAAGTAATTACAAGTATATTTTTATTCCAGTTACAATAAATTCCATACAGCTAGCAACCGCAATACTTCTCGCGAGACAAGCCAGACGTACCCAATTCACACAAAATTGTTCTTGCGATCATTTTTTTGCATTCAACCTTGTAATGTCTAAAGAATGTCTCGTGTCCCACTTCTGCGGAATTGAAAAATCTGTGCCCTTCAGTCGCGGAGGGTTAATCAATGCCTACTTGAATAATCAGATTTTTGCAAGCCATAGCGGTATAACAATTTCTATTATTCGGCATTCTCTAGTAATTGACAGACAGCAACAACCTGCCTAGCATTTCTAGTAGGTAATACTCGTATGGACGTTACATTGCTCGTGCCGACCTAGCCAACCGTGGTTAACAAAATTAAAATCTATCGATTTGCAAAACAATCAAAAATTATTTATGAAATTAGGTATAGTTGTAGAGTTAAATTGAACTACTTATTACCTACCATAAAGAAATTTTATGAGACTTAATAAATTATTAATTTCATTTATTATTAAACAAAAAAAAAAGATCTCATCGCATCTAATGGACAAAGAACCAGTGCCATCCGTCCTCCATTAAGGATCTTCTATTCTCTAAACTTATCAGTAAAATAACTTGGCAAAGGAATCAAATACAAAAACTTATTAAAAACCATAATTCCCACAGAGAATGCAAACGACACACCTAAGTTGAACTCCGGTTGGAAATCACCTGACAAATAAATGTCTCCATTGAAATTTCTGGACGAAAATCGTTCTGTCAAAAATGCTTTCCCGCTCGTATAGCGGCAGTTGGCATTCGAATTTGGATTCAAATTTGATGACGTTTGTAGAATGCTTGCGGCCGTGGCTGTGCAGTTTACAGTATCGCTGTAGGGGAGGTTGTTGAAAGTAGGTTGTTTGAAAATGTTTCTGTGGAGGAATATTGACGCGTATCGGGTGTGTGTGATGTAAGTTATGTAGTACAGCCATTCTTCGAAACCCTTGTATGACCTGAAACATTGTTTAATTGTTTTTTATAAATTCTTAGAGTAGGGCTAAATTGAGATTAATCGATAGTAGGACTCACAGAGAAAAGAATCAATGTCACTCGCGCCCTACTAGAGACGCGTTCTCTAATATCTATACTTACTAATATTATAAAGCTGAAGAGTTTGTTTGTTTGTTTGGTTGAACGCTAATCTCAGGAACTACTGGTCGGATTTGAAAAATTCTTTTTGTGTTAGATAGCCCATTTATCGAGGAAGGCTATAGGCTATATATCATTACGCTACTACGCTGAGGAGCAGAGTAGTAGTCATAAATGTCAACAAATCGGGCAAATTTTTATGCATCATTGTAAAATTTATAAGCGACGGGATTAAATAGGTGCGACGGGAGCTAAAATATTCCACGGGCGAAGCTGTGGGGGAAGCTGTCATCTAGTAAGAAATATATATATTAAGCTGAAAGTTTGTTTGGTTGAACGCGCTAATGTCAAAAACTGCTGGTCCGAATTGAAAAATTCTATTTCTGTTCGATAGCCCATATATCAACTATGGGTATATAACATCACGCAGTAATCATAAATGTCAACAAATCGGGCAAATTTTTATGCATTTTTGTAATAAGCGACGGAATTAAATGGATGTGACGGGGATTCGAAGTATGTCACGGGCGAAGCCGCGGAGGTCAGCTAGTATTTCATACAAACCAAGCGTGTAGAGGGCGGCACCGTATACTCAAACGATTACTATACTAGCGGCACGCTATGATGGCCGTTTTGACGTTTGTCCTTTAATGAAGTTTCGTATTAATTTTAATTACATTTTATTTGTAGAAATATGTGAATAGTCGACCATATTAGAGGGTATTTATACTACGGTAGAAAACAGAATACTTATGTAAAACAAGTAAAATATCATCACTATGTAATATGTGTCAAAACGGCCTTCATAGCGTGCCGCTAGTATAGGTACAGACGAATGGCAGGCAACTGACTAAACTGACGTAAATTTAACACGCGGTATTATTATTATCTACTAATGACTCTTATTAGGGCGCGATCGAGGATGCAAGGAACATTCCTTGCTCTGTGGTAGATCTTACCTCAGCACGCCGCTAGCAAGCATCACATAAATGCAAGTGATATAAATATTGACGACGGCAGCGATGAGTCCGTTCTTGACAACCATCATGGTAGCTATGGCTTGCTGCTCCGCGTAGATGTAGCAAGACCATATCACTAAGGCAAAGTACAGGAAGTCTAGGTTCTGGGTTATGTCGGACAGGATCCTGAAAAGGTAAGTTAATTTATTTATTTTATTGGCATATTATATGCCCACTTTTCGCCATGTGTTTTCCTGTCCCACGTAACAGGTGGTGAGCCAATTGCCGTGTTGAAATCGACAGGCACAGGTTGTGGTTGTGAAAATTTTCAAGCCGCCCATAAGACCTTCAACTGGGCTTAATGACTGCCATGTCACTGGCAACCGGGACCAACGGCTTAATGTGCCTTCCGAAGCACGGAAACGCTCGCAAATGTAAATGCCACAAAGTGGTCACCCATCCAATGACCGCCTATAGCGAATGTTGCTTAACGCAGTGATCGTTTACAGAACACTGACTGAAAAATTTCAACTGCCTGTGCCTGTCCATTATAACACGGCAATGGACTCACCACCTGCTACGTGGGATAAAAATGCGCACGGTTAAATGAGGGCGTATAGTATGCCTCTGCCTACCTCTTTGGGGATAAATGTATGTATGTGACAATATGTATGTATGTATGTATGTAAAAGATAAGTACGTACGGGTAAATAATAGCAGTAGAAGCGCACGCGCTGATCAGTGAGAACGGCAAGGAGACCAAGTTCCAGGATAGCAGTAGACTGGCGCCACTGTACAACCCCTCCTGGGACTCCTGGTAGTACCTCGTGCGGTATGGACCGACTGCAACAAATAAATATTAGGTATACTTTTTTACCATATTTATAATCATTACCGGACTCCGAGCTTCAGAATGAGGCCTTCAGATGCAATAATAACCTAAGACGCTTTGCAACCAATAATAAAATGGCGATTTTATAAGTTAAGCTCTACTCGTATTGATGATACATTTCAGTCCTATGTTTTGCAATTTCTCGATATCTATAAGTAATTATAAGTAATCAAACTACATCTTGAGAGGTAAATTAATGAAATTAAGTCGGCCGCCGATACCTTTGACAGATGTTTTTCTCAGTTGCTTCCAAACCCTGACTTGATTTGGAGCCTGGTATGCACTTTTATTTAGTTGCAAGGAGCAGCTTCGTTTGTTCTTAGATTTTCGGCATTATTGGGAGCTGCCGTCTGACGTAACAACGTACCTACCAACTAACCTTTCTACAAAATATCTACCATTTTGGTTATTCACTTGTAATCGACTCTAGAGAATAATTAGTACTTTGGGTTTTTACCTGTAATCGACTCTAGATAATATAAGTACTTACAAAGACATATCGTGTTCATAATACTGACGAAGTAAGTCCCCACCATCGCGTTAAATATAAGGCCGCTTTTGGTGATGAATGCTCTCTGATAATCCTGTAAATTGACAGAACTATTAAGGAATTCCTTTTAGGAATAAGGAGTTATACTGTTGGGATATGGTTCATCGTACCTGTGCCTCATTGTAGAATGTCCATAGAATGAAGAAATATATCGGTAAAGAAAACAGGCGCATAAACATTTGTTTAATTCCATTTTTCTTTAGATTAAAGATGGATGCCAGGAGTCTCCTACAAAAAGAATGATACATTAGTAAATAGGTACTTATAAAGTTACGCGAATGAAGTCGCGGGTTAAGGCTAATCTTATCATAATGTAGGCAGGTACCAAATGTTACAGGAACTCGTACGTTAACTTATGCACGTTTGCAAAGTTTTATGATAATTGATTTGATAATAGTTGCAAAACCCATCGGTAGATATTGAAGCATACCTATTACGGAATTTGAGTTGAATATACCTACTTAAGTAAAATCAGATTTAAAGGTTGTAAAAATAAGAAATAAATTACTAAAATACGCCTTGTTGCGCGATTTTATGAACGTGTAGAGATCGCGCACATTGTACGAGCCGCAGCTGGCCGGCTATATTTACCTATCTGTACTATCGCACACTTTCAGCCTCTGTAAGCTGAGAGCAGTGAGGTCTCATACACCGTCGTCTCCAAGTGGTATACCAGATAAATAGCGGACTAAGTCATGGCGAAGAGAAGGAAAGCTTCAAAATAATTGAGAGAGGTCTACGTTCAGCCGTGGATTGCGATGGATTGGTTTGGTTAGGCACTATGCCAGGACACAGCTGGTCAGATGGCTGAACGGCGCGGTGGATCTCGTTGAGTGTAATACGGCCCGCCCTGCATCACCGCAGACTGGTGATGATGGAGAACGAAATTGCGTGCACAAGCGACCAATAAAAAAACTCTTCGTAGAACTATCCATAACGTGCAGTCAGAAGGTCCGGCAGTGAACTACTCAAAATCTGACAATGCGCTTCGATTCGGCATATGGACGTGTTGAGCAAGCATTTTTTATTGCTAAGGCAGCGTTTGCACCAGAAATGTGTGAGGGAAATGTGTCGTGTGAGAATGTCTAGTTGTGCTGTGAAAATATGTGGGGGTTTCCACCAAAGCTGTGTGAGGAAAATGTGTCTGACGAGGATGTGTAGAGGAGCTGAGAAAATGCGCATTAATGTGTGGTGCGAAGATGCGTTGCGAGCTGTGAACTAAAAAACTCCGTATCTTCTGCTTCCATTTAACATCTAGCTCCGCCGAGCCGTTTCCACCAGTGCTGTGCTGACCGAGGCGAGATAAATTAAGCGATTCTATTGGTTCTTTACGAATACATCCCTCGCTACGCATCCTCGCACATCTCTAGTGGAAACGCAGCCTTAGGCCGAGATTCATAGACAGAACTTTACTTCGCATCAAAGTAGACTTCGCAAAGCTTACTTTCACATGTCAAAGTATTCTTTGGCGGATTTCAATTTCATAGTCGTTGCTCTGACTTAACTAAGCAAAGTGCTGCTTTATGGTGCTAAGCTAAGTAAAACCAAAGCAAACTATGAAAGTGATACGTTACTCGCAAAGTTTATATTACTTGAAAATTGTTAAATTATTCCTAGTGATTCAATTTTTGTTAAAAAATAATAAACGAAATACATTAGCACATAAAATGCTTGAAAATGCATAGTTATGATATTTTAATGCAATAATAAACAATGTAGGTACCATTGGTAACTTTATTTAAAAATAATCTATCTTTATTTTTTTCTTTATGGGTTTAGGGGCCCCATTTATATCTACGGGGCCTTACCTGCTAGCGGTGCACCTGTTGATAAACGGACAGGGCAATGATGATCAGAGGCACCCTTGCGGGGTTAGGAGGTCAGAAGGCTGTCTCTCCCAGCTGAAGAAATTGAAATGTTAAACTAAAGCTAGCAGCAAACAAAGACGGATTCCAAGCTACAAATTCAAGTAGGGTTTGGTAGTAACTAGAAATACACAAAGATGAAGAAGATCTGTATTTCTAACAATTCGTCTGTAAATAATTTAATCTACGTCAACAACATAAAATAATAACAATGGGCGGCAGGGGTCTTTCACACAGACAATAGTCAGGTAAAAAAGGAGCAGTTAAAAAGAGCAGAAAAAAGTCGAATTCGAACAACACAATAGAGTTCAGTTTGTCAACACATCTCAGAAATGACATTTAAGAGCAAAGAGTCCAACTAAATTCAATTGACCATTATAATATACGTTTCACGCTATTTAAATCAGAAGTATAATCATTCAAAGTTTACTTTGAGGCGTAAAGTCATCCATATCGTGCACTTGTACTTTACTAAGCAAAGTAGGGTTTCGCAAAGTAAAGGCGACGAGAGTGAGACGACTATGAAACATTATTCTGGTTCAAAGTGCGACTGATGCAAAGTAAAGGCTTAGTGCGATCTATGAATCTCGGCCTTAGACACCCACTCCGTCAGCTTCAGCTCGTCTTAATGTACTCAATCCTTGGAACTTACAAATACAACATCCAAATGACATGTGCACCCCCAGGTCTTCCATAGTTCAGCTGTATCTTGTTAGGGTTGACGATGCGATTGTTCTCGTGCAGGTTGCCCTGCATGATGCCTTGGCCTTCCAGTTTAAATTTTTCCACCAAGGCTGCTATTTGATGGTTGGATTCTATGAAGCGTTCTCTCGATCTTCGGTCCACTGTCGATAGGCACACTGCGGGGAAGGACAAACTCCTTTAACGATGTCGAGCTTTTGTTTGCTCACGACTTTTTGCTAAGAAAGTAAGATTACAAGAGTACCAACCGTGTTAACTAGTCAGAGAGGCTCTAATACGCCCCATTGGTAAGCTGGGAAAAATAATAGAAATAAAAAATACAAATTTAACACCGCTACTCATCTTTCTTAAAATCCATCTTTTTCTGTCCTTCCCAAGGTTGGCTGGAAGAAATTGCTTTTAGCGATATCGGCCATTTGTACAAAATCTTAAGCAACTCCTTGTTTACAAGGAGTTTTTTAGTTTTAACTTGGTGTTCAAATAAAGTTTTATTCCGTTATATTCTATTCTACTCTACTCTACCCTGCTCTACTCTACTGTACTCTATTCTATGCTATGACTAGTGAGACGAGATAAATGTCTTATTTGATATACAGTCAGTCCACATTTGAGGAAAGTAGATGGTTCAAAAGCTACTCACAGTAATACATGAGTGGGTTCTCTAACTGCGGGCAAGGAAAGCCGATGCTGCCGAAGTAATCCAGCAAGTTCCTGGTGGGTCCCGCGTACACCACGTCGCCGAGACATAGGTACACCACACGGTCCAAGAACGGGAACACATCTGAAAGATTTCCAATGTTTTAGTCACAGAGCAAGGAATCATTGGCACTCGCGCGCATTGTACTAAAGACGCCTGTTGACGAAACGTTTTCAATCCGGTCCGGAGCCAGCTCAGCTTGTTCACGAGAACGATTGAAATGCGGCCTTCTATGAGCGCGACGTGCGCTCGCCCGCCGTCTTTAACAAACCTCCATATTATTCCATACCTAAGTTACCTAACTGACGACCGGAGGTAGAGACGGTTTAAACCCGGCGGAAACCAATATATCTCTTACTCTATATATTTCATACAACCAAGCGTTCAACTAGGCTTTACGACTGCCATGTTACTGGTAACCGGGACCAACGACTTGACGTGCCTTCCAAAGCACGGTAACCCTCGTAAATGTAAATGCCATAATCGGTCACCCATTTAGAAACAGTCATAGCAAAAGATGTTTTAGGCAATGATCGTTTACAGATGAGCGGAGAAGCGCTCGTGGCCCCGCGGAGAAGCGCTCGTGGCCCCGCGGAGAAGCGCTCGTGGCCCCGCGGTCTCAGTGTTCTGTAAACGATCACTGAGTTACGCAACTTTCACTATGGCTGGTACTCGGGTGACCACTTTGTGGCATTTTCATTTGCGAGCGTTTCAGTGCTTCGGAAGGCACGTTAAGCTGTTGGTCCCGGTTGCCAGTAAAATGGCAGTCGTTAAGCCTGGTTGAAGGCCTGATGGGCGGCTTAAAAATTTCAACAGCAGGTAGCCACAACCTGCGTCTGTCTATTTCAACACGGCAATGGGATTACGTGGGACAGGAATCCACACGGTGAAAAGTGGGCATATAATATGCTGGGGCATATATAAGGCGTGATGGATATTTACTTTATTTATTTTTATTTTATCGTTTACAGATGAGTTAACAGTGCTAGGAGCGCTAGATATATTTAAATATGTTTGTCTAGATATCATGTAGACAGATAGCTTAGTTTGAGCTGCATAAAATGTGTTTCAATAAAATAATTTGCAATACGGTAAAATATGCTGTACCTACATAACCATACATACCATAGTAATCGAAGTATATAACCTAACAACCATGTGACCATGTTTCTAGCAAATAAATATTGTGATTATGATTCAAAACTGTAAAAAATAAGTAGGCAGTTATACCTACTGACCCATTGACAGAATTACAAAACACCGAGTGAAAATTGTACTTAACATATTATATTGTACAAGGACATCTGCGCAAACATTTTTAAACAAAAGCTTTATAAAATTAAGCCACATTCTATGGTGCTCACTGTACTGTTCTACATTATTTGTACAAAGTGTGATTAGCATGATAAAAGGACTGTGTATTTGGGGTATATAGAGTGTCCCACATATGAGCCAATGAACGTTAACTATTTTTTTTTATCTATACTTTTATAATATAATCTATACTAATATATAAAGTTGAAGAGATTGTTTGTTTGTTTGGTTGAACGTGCTAACCTCTGGAACTACTGGTCCGAATTGAAAAATTCTTTTTGATAGACCATTTTCCGAGGAAGGATATATAGGCTATATAACATCACGCTACTACCCAAGAGAGTGAACAGATTGCAATTTTTGAAAATATAATAAGCGACGGGGATTCAAAGTATGTCACGGGCTAAGCCGCGAGGGCCAGCTAATATTTTAATAAAAAAATATAATGAAAGCTTTCTATTAACTTGCAATGTAGGTATGTATATTTGTTCGTCTGAAATCTTGCAACTCAATTTTGAATCAGATATTTTCAACTGATTGAGTTGAAATTTTCTATGCACGGTTAGTTTGGATAATGCATGCTATGCCCCACAATTCATTTTCCTATAAACGATATCTGCGTCAAGCAACTTTCGCTATGGCTGGTCCTGAGATGGGCGACAGTTTGTGGCATTTTTGTTCCAGAGCGATTTCGTGCTGCGGAAGGCATGTTAAGCCGGTGTTCCTGGTACCACGCAGTCTTTAAACCAAGTTGAAGGTTTTATTGGGCTTGAAAAATTTCAACAGTCGTTCAACCTGATGGACAACTCAAGATTGCGGAGTAATTATTTTTAATGCACTACTACAATATGGGTATCAAAAGAAAGGACTTGCTGAGAATTATTCTTTTAGGATATTTAAATAAAAGCTCGTTGCTAATAAAGATCTTTAACTATTAATTTATTTTGATTTTAAAAACGGGTAGTGAAATGTCATCGTTTGTACTAGCGGCACGCTATGATGGCCGTTTTAACTTTTGTCCTTTCATGAAGTCTCGTATTAATTTTAATTACATATTATTTGTAGAAATATGTGAATAGTCGACCACATTTGAGTAGTAGATAACAAAGTACTTATGTAAAACAAGTAAAATATCAAACTATTGTAATATGTCAAAACGGCCATCATAGCGTGTTGCTAGTATAGTATATTTCTGCCTACCCCTTCGAAGGAAAATTTAGGTGCGTGTATGTGACGTGAAGTAATATGAAGATGATGAAAAGAGGTCCTGTCTTTTAGCCACTTTTGTTGATGATGGTTTTCATACAAGGCACTTGACAGATATACACACAGAACAGAAGGGGGATTTTTGGCCCCAATATACAAAATGGCGCACGGCTGTCGAATTTTATGTTCTAAAAATAGTGTTTAGTTCATGTTTTTTATTTGTTTAATAATGGTGGATTATTTTATATAAAGAGAAAATCTTGATATTTGCAATGTGAAGGAAAGCGTAATTTTTTTTTGTTTATTGGGACAAACAGCAACAACAACAGTTAGATATTCATCTTAAGGTATAACATTTTTAACTTACGATTGTATAAGTGTACGACATGTATGTATGTGGAAAAAGAAATGTTGCAGTAAACACTAGTGTTACTTGTGTTAGTGCCAAATCTTCATAAAAAGCTGCAGTAAGGATTTTATTGCCTTACTGGGGCTAAACGTTTTACAGTCATACCTGATCTAGGCTTCTCCATGGTGAGTACAATGGCGGTGCCATACTTCTTGGCTGCGTTGGACAGTATCGATATCACCAGATATGTGTTCAGGGGGTCCAGGTCCCACGTTGGTTCGTCTAGTAGCAGAATAACTAAAGAAAAAAAATCGTGAGTTGGTGAGTTGATGTTAAGTTTTGGTCGCTTCTGAATAGTAGCGAATTTGTGTAAAAATGAATATAATTTATACGATATAACAACCAATATTATAAACAAGAACAATACTTATGTTGTATACATTGAATATATCTATACTAATATTATAAAGCTGAAGAGTTTATTTGGTTGGTTGAACGCGCTAATCTCAGGAACTACTGGTCGGATTTGAACAATTATTTTTGTTTTGGGTAGCCCATTTATCGAGGAAGGCTATAGGCTATATATCATCACGGTACTAACCTGGAGAGCGGAGCAGTCATCATAAATGTCGACAAATCGGGGAGATTTTAAGCAATTTTGTAAAATTTATAAGGGACGGAATTAAATAGGTGCGACGAGAGTTTAAAGTATATCATGGGCGAAGCCGGGGCGGTCACCTAGTTAATTAATAAAAAGAAAACATTATAATAAATATCTTTGTTGGTTTAATAAAGGAAGTAGATTTATACTTTGTCTTGCCAGGGTCTTAGAAGGTCGTGTTAAACTGGCAATGCATTCCAATTCCAGATGTATTGACAAAACTGTTAAAGATTTTTCAAAGAATACAATGGAGTGCGACGATATTTTTAGTCTCAAATTCTATCTATTTATTTTCACGCTGTATCTCTGACGGGGTAGTCAGAAAGGATAGAGATGCAAGGCATCGGTGCATACTTCTTTCGCATCTTCCAGATTCATTAATCGTTCCATACATGCAGTACCTACTGGATATCTGTTCCGACCACTTTTGACCTGTCCGTTTTTAAGCAAACTGCTCACGTGGTCTTCATATATTCTCTGATGATTTTAAACACTTCTAAGTATGTGTACTTATGTGTATTGTAAAATAAGCTACAGCGATACTTACTTGGATCTCGTATCAGCTGCAGACCTATGACTAGCCTTCTGTATTCGCTCTTCGTGAGATTTGTGACGCATTTGTTAGCGACCTGCACATACAACATTAAATAAATAAATATTCTTGGACACTTTTCACTCAGCGTCATCTAACTATCTTCAAGCTTGTGCTATGGGATTCAGACAACTGATAAACATACTTATTCTATTTTATTATTATTGACTTCCATATTCCGTCCATAGGTAAGGCGTCGGGGGACGATAAAATATCTAACAAAATGATAAAGGAGGCTTGCAAGCTGTCGGGTGAAGTAATATTAATGTTTTTAACCGGTGTATTTTCGAGGGAGTGTTCCCCCGTATTTGGCGATGTGGCTATATTCGGATTATTCCTAAAAAAGGCGACAAGCCGCCAGATGACCCTAAGTCGTACCGACCGATCCAATTGTTGCCCTCCTTGGGAAAGCTTTTAGAGCGTCTCATAGTACCCCGGCTCCTGCCGGGCGGTATTAAATTTCACAAAAATCAATTTGGATTTACAGTAGGAAAATCTACTATTGACGCAGCGATATCAGTGCGAAAGACTGTCACTTCATCGGTTTCTCAATATGTGCTGGCCATCTTCCTAGATATTTCCGGGGCTTTCGATAACGCTTGGTGGCCAATGCGATTAATGAAATTAAAGTCTCGCGGTTGCTATAGAAATATTTACTCTCTTATTTATTCATATTTTTCACAAGGTACAACAACTTTAAAATTAGGTCATTATTCTGCTACCAAAACGTTAACAATAGGCTGTCCTCAGGGGTCTGTGCTAGTGGAACTTAGGATTTGATGACTTTTTCAGTTTACCATTACCGGAGGGCTGTTCAATGACAGGATACGCCGATGACGGTATGTTGCTCGTTCAGTCGAATACTCGTGCGGGACTCGAGAGCTTGGCCCACACGAGTTTGCGCGTCATTGCGGAGTGGGGCGTACGAAACAGGTTATTTTTTGCACCCAATAAAACATTTCATTTGCTTTTAAAAGGAAGTTTGAAAGTACCACCGCGCATTAAATTCAATAACGTTTACATTAAAAATAAAACTTCGGTTTGATATTTAGGATTGATTTTAGAGAGAAATTTTGCATTCGTTGAGCACATAAAAACTGTAGGTGAAAAGGCTAATATTAGCTTCTATGCGTTGTCGAGACTATCTACTGCTACATGGGGACTTTCGTTCAAAACACTGAAGGCCGTTTACGGGGCCACTTATCTAGGCTGTATGTGTTACGGGGCGCCGGTATGGGCAGATAAGGCTACTATTGGTGCAGCACGTTTAAAGTTACTGCAAAGTCAACGCCTTGCATTGATATTTTTATGCAAGGCCTACAGGACGGTTAGCACGGAGGCTCTGCCGGTGATGGCAGGGGTCCTCCCGGTTGATCTTGAAATTCAGAGATGCGCGGTTTTGTACTATTCGGCTAAGGATGGCATGGATGATAGGTTTTTGTTAGAAAGAGATCGCCATAGAATAGCCAGACTGCATCGTGATAATGTACGTGAAGAATTTTTAGACGAATGGCAGCTGCGTTGGAACACTTCCATCAAAAGGACGTTCGTGAACGCCTGGGAATGTCCTGGCTGGAGGTTGATCACTGTGTTGCTCAATTTCTCACGGGACATGGTAACTTTAGGAGCAAATTACATCCGTTTAAGCTGGTTGAGTCACCGTTCTGTCAGTGTTCAACTGCTGACGCCAAATATGATCAGACCGCCCATCATATACCTTGGGAAGTGTAGCATTTGGCAAAATGAGCGATATAATATGCTTAATTGTTTACAAGTAACGTCGGGAGTAGTTTACTATGCGGATCTCGTGGCATCGAGGGTAAATTTTCGTGCTTTTAAACGTTTTTGCCATACATATTACTGCAATCAAACATAGCTCACATAGGACCCGTAATATACTATTACCGTGGTGCTTCCCTATTTCTATGTGCAGAAGTGAAGTGTCCTACAATATTATAAGTATATTTCTAAATACATACATTTTATACATAGGAAACACCCAAAATCCGAAACAAACATTTAATCATACAAATATTAATTCTGCCCCGGGTCTTACGCCACCGAGGCAGATTGGATTGTATTTGTACCAACCGAGGTTATATCTTCTGCCCACAGCCCCGATAGTAAAAAGCCAATTCACAGATACTCCTAACAGACAATAAACGAAGTCTGGCTCCAAATCTAGGAAGGGTTTGGAATAAACTGGAAAGACATTAAGATGAAGAAAAAATTGACACGATAGAACTACAGTTCTAAGAATTTCAAAGGTGCTATTTAATGTTCGACCAGTCAAATTTGGATATTATTTTTATATTACGTAGAGAAAATCACTAAGAAACGATTTTAAATTACACCTTTATCGGAGTAAACGAAGATTAGTAAAGATTAAAGACTTTTCCATGCCTCGGAAGGTACGTTAAGCCGTTGGTCCCGGTTGCCAGTAACATAGAAGTTGTTAAGTTGAAGGCCTTATGAACGATTTGAAAAATTTCAACAGTAGGTCGCTACAACCTCAGCTTATCCATTTCAACACGGCAATGGGCTTACCACCTGTTATGTGGGACAGAAAAGCACGCGGTGAAATGTGGGCGTATGTATGCATCCGCTACCCCTTCGAGGATAAAGGCGTATGTGCGTTTCTTTCGCAAGCGAAGTCATAGGACTCATCAGAATTTTAGAATTCGGGACATAAGCAGAACATAAGTAAGATGAACTTTTAAAAATGAAGTTAAAATTGACGATATGTGAACGTTTGACGTCTCAATACCTACTTAAATACTTAGCGTATTAGATTAAATGAAAACCACTTACATTTGATAACGCTAGGTCAGCCATAACTTGTTTCACCTTTGACGACTTTAGGTACCCTGAAATCTGTAAAAAATATGGTTAGAAAATCTTATTTCAATCATGAACCAATCAAATTAACCTATCGCAATCCACTGCTGGAAATAGACCACTCCTAATCTTTTTGAGACTGTAGCATGCTGGCCAGACGGTTAAGTTTTTTAAGTGTTTCGGGTTCTTAATACATAGCGCCATCTATCTCTAACTAAGCTTTAAGCTTGTGACATGGGATCTAGACATCTGATTAATAAATATAACATACATTTATAAATTTTGAAATAAGTATATACTTATTATACCTAGTAAAAATCCAAGTCCGAAACAAATATTTGTGATTTGTTATTAATGATTTTGTAACCGGAATCCGTCTACAATATTACATAGTTTACATTATCATTATTAATATGCAATTAGGCTTTCTTCCATACTTGAGTTGTGTATTGAAACGCTGTGCAAAAAATTACACCACTATGGAATAAGAGGCAAAGCTCTCGACCTTCTGTCTTCATATTTGAACAATAGAATACAGAGGGTCGATATTAATGGTACACGTTCTGTAGGATCCATGGTTACAATGGGTGTGCCGCAAGGCTCGATACTTGAGCCATTCTTGTTCCTCATTTATATTAATGATTTACCATTTTATGTAGGGGACAGGAATAGGATTGTTTTGTTTGCAGATGACAGCTCATTAATTTTTAAAATTAAAAGACAATTAGATAACTATGACGATGTAAACAATGCAATTGCAAGAGTAGTTCATTGGTTCAGCTCAAATAATCTTTGCCTTAATGAAAATAAAACTAAATGTATAAAATTTACTCTACCAAATGTAAAACAAGTTGCGGCCAATGTTCAACTGAATGGACAAGTGTTAGAGTTTGTAGAATCAACTGTGTTCCTAGGTATAACTATTGATGCCAATTTGCAGTGGAGCCCACACATAGAAAAGACAGCCTCTAGATTAAGTTCGGCTGCATACGCTGTAAAAAAGATCAGGACTCTAACAGATGTGGATACGGCTAGAATGGTTTACTTCAGCTATTTTCATAAAATAAAATAAAAATAAAATAAAAATATCTTTATTTTGCATAGACCATTTTAACGGCGCTTACAAAATGTCATACACTATTTAAAATATTTAAAGCGACCACCGGTTCGGAACGCGGCCCACCTGAGAAGAACCGGCAAGAAACTTAGGAAGGCTTTTTTTTTTGATGGCCTATTTACAATTTAATATTATTTCACTTTGCCAGCAGATCATTTCCAGGCGTCCCTGTCCTGCAAATAGTCTGTAACGGAGTAAAAACCTTTTTCACAAAGCTTGTTTTTAATAAACTTTTTAAATTTATTTAAAGGTAAATTTCTCAGGTCACAGGGAAGCTTGTTGTAAAAGCGTATACAGTTACCCTGGAAAGAATCGCCAATCTTATGTAGTCGACTGTGGTGGACTGAAAGATTATTTTTATTTCTAGTGTTTATATTATGTTTATCACAGAGTTTAGAAAACTGTGATAGATTTTTCTGGACATACATAAGATTGGCAAAAATGTATTGTGATGGTACGGTTAGAATATTCACTTCTTTGAATTTTTCTCGGAGAGAAACTCTGGGGCCCAAATTATAAATAGCGCGTACAGCCCGCTTTTGTAGAACAAAAATAATATTTAAATCTGCAGCACTCCCCCAAAGGAGAATACCGTAAGACATAATACTATGAAAATAGCTGAAGTAAACCATTCTAGCCGTATCCACATCTGTTAGAGTCCTGATCTTTTTTACAGCGTATGCAGCCGAACTTAATCTAGAGGCTGTCTTTTCTATGTGTGGGCCCCACTGCAAATTGGCATCAATAGTTATACCTAGGAACACAGTTGATTCTACAAACTCTAACACTTGTCCATTCAGTTGAACATTGGCCGCAACTTGTTTTACATTTGGTAGAGTAAATTTTATACATTTAGTTTTATTTTCATTAAGGCAAAGATTATTTGAGCTGAACCAATGAACTACTCTTGCAATTGCATTGTTTACATCGTCATAGTTATCTAATTGTCTTTTAATTTTAAAAATTAATGAGGTGTCATCTGCAAACAAAACAATCCTATTCCTGTCCCCTACATAAAATGGTAAATCATTAATATAAATGAGGAACAAGAATGGCCCAAGTATCGAGCCTTGCGGCACACCCATTGTAACCATGGATCCTACAGAACGTGTACCATTAATATCGACCCTCTGTATTCTATTGTTCAAATATGAAGACAGAAGGTCGAGAGCTTTGCCTCTTATTCCATAGTGGTGTAATTTTTTGCACAGCGTTTCATGTTGAACGCAATCAAAAGCCTTTGATAGATCGCAAAATATACCTAATGCATCGTGCTTGTCTTCCCATGCTTCATGAATACATTTTAATAACTCAACACCAGCATCGGAAGTTGAGCGCCCTTTCGTAAACCCAAATTGATTCGCATGGAGTATTTTATGACTATTAAAATGGGATAGCATTTGATTCAAGATTATTTTTTCAAATACTTTGCTCAAAGTTGGCAGCACTGACACTGGTCGGAAATTAGACGGCTCTGTAGCGCTGCCAGCCTTGAACAAGGGAACGACTTTGCTGTGTTTCATTAAATCAGGAAATGTACCACTAGAAACACAGTCATTAAACACAGTTGCTAGATGGGGCGCAATTACCTCAATTATACATGATGCAGTTTTGACCGATAATCCCCAAATGTCCGCGGTTTTCTTAATTTCGATACATTTAAATATTTTTACAATGTCCTGAGCACAAATATCTGTGAATACAAATGCATCCCTGCAACAAAGAACAGATTCTTCTAATAAACGTTCAGCGGAACTGGAAGATGCTTGGAGAGATTTTGTTGTCAATATAGGTACATTTTTGAAAAAGTGTTCAAACTCCGTAGCCACTTCCAGGTCCCCTGTAACATGGCAACCATTTACTTTTAAGTGGAAATCCCTTTCAGTCACTAAAGATCTACCGCATTCAGAGTTAATGATGTTCCAAGTAATTTTTATTTTATTTACAGAATTAGAAATTTTATTTTTAATGAAGTTTGACTTAGCAAGATGACACGTTTGTTTAAATATCTTTGAATAATTTTTAACATATTCCTGAAAGGTTTGCCTAAAATTATATGATTTTTCTGAATATAATTCAAATAATTTATTTCTACTTTTAAAGATACCTGGTGTTGCCCAGTCACTGAAAACAGGACGAGAGAGTTTTTGAGGTAAAAACTTTGCCAAACTCATCATTAATCAAATTAAATAAGTGTTTATATGACTGGTCTACACAAGTGAAGTTAGGTAGATATGGTAATCTCTTTAATACATTTTCTTTAAAATTATTCAAACGACTTTGGTTAATTGGTACATATTTAATTTGTTTTTTGCTGACTTTGTTACTACTTTTAGGAAATTTTATCCATTGGCCACGATGATCTGACTCCACAGGATCCACAACACCTTTATCTATAGGTTTAATATCAGTAAAAATATTATCAATACATTTTGCACTGGTGGCTGTAATACGAGTGGGTTCTAAGAATGTACTATGCAGATTAAAGGATTTAAATAAATTTTTCATTTTATTTCTCTCTGATGCAGTTAATGATGTATCTAATATATCAACATTAAAATCTCCACAAACTATTATAGATTTCTTAGAACATTGGCATTTGAACAATGCTTCTTCAAGCTTTTCTTCAAATTTAATGTAAGAAGCATCAGGGGGACTGTATACGCTTAACAAGATGAAATGCTCAAACTCAATACTGGCAATCTCAATAACTCGCTCAATGGAGAGGGCTACTAAATCCTTACGTTCTTTAAATTTTAAGGTTTTATTAATTAATATTAAAGAGCCTCCACGTTTAGAATGTTTTCTATTGAACAAGCTAGCAACCTGGTGATTTACGAAGTTCAACAATGTGATTTGATGATCTTTTAACCAGTGCTCTGTAGCACAAAAAATATTAATAGAATTTGCATCAATGTATAGCTCTAACTCTAAATCTTTACCATTTATTAAACCTCTAACATTATGGTGCACCAGGTTTATAAACACAATATTTTTACTAAGATTATTCTCAGGGGCCAAAGTCAACTGGCCAGATTTATTATCTGTTGTCCTATAAACTAGTTTTTTGGAATTTCATTTTCCAAATGTGAAGTGTCAAAACTATCCTGCTCAATAAAAGCAGTAGTACTTGCTTGAAAAATTAAAAAATTAGATAGCAACAGAGCTACCTTTCGTTGTAAAAATTTTGATAGAAAATATCTATCTAATGTCAACAAACTATTATTTTTGAAAATTATGTTCCAATCGAACAATTCAATTTTTTTGGAATATGATACCATGGTATGTAGTTTCATATTTAATTTGTATCTTAAGTGATTTTCCTTGTGGCTCATAGCAGTGCTGTATGGCAAGGTGGACAAAATTACTTGTTTTACTTGCAGACTTGATAACTTATCAAAAATTTTTAAAAGTTTGTCACTATTAATATTGCCTCTTCTGCCAACCAGCACCACTATAGTAGACTGCATGCAGTGTGTACCAGTCAATATAAAATCTATAATTTGAGAGTATGAAGCTCCTGGATATGTATGATTTATTACAGAATGACTTAACTGTGATAAATAATGTCCAAAATTACTATGGTCTTTGCATCACTTTTTATTTGCAACTTTTCTATTATACTCGTAGATGCCTCGCAATTACTACTTGAACTTAATATACTATTATCCACACTGCACACAGTTTTAATTGGTGAAAATTCATCATTGCATCTAATTCTTTCACAACTTAAGGGTGAGGAGGGAACATGGCCTGCGTATGTCAATTGGTCATTTTGACAATGACATGAATTTACTAATTTACCTATGGCTAACACCTGTTCCCTACTCTGTTTCTCTGCTGTTTCATATTTATATGAAATTGATTTCAAAGAGTCTTGAAGTCGGTCAATCTGACATTGAAGGGCCTGTGTATCAGTTTTGTACTGTTGTGCAACAGTATCAAGTTCTAACATATACATATTTACCTGGTCAATCAGTTGCAATCTCTGTCTATTAAGTGACATGCTATTTATAAAAAACTTGTATTTATGTATCATTTTTTTAGATTTAGTAATAAACTTTTTAATTTTTAAATATTTCTTTAACTTATTCTTACTACACTTAATAATTTTTAATGATTTAGAACAGCCCCCGGTTTCATCATCAGAAGTGAGGTCTATGACAATGGAAGGGTGAGCTGTAGCAGTATCTAAGCTTGTAGCCATCAGTTCATCGAACAAACTCTGATTAGATTGAACCACTTTGCTCTGTTTCTTGTCTTCTAGTTGCGATATTTTGATTTCCGATCGTTGTAGCTCCTCCTTTAGTATTCTAATTTGGTGCAGAGTTTGTTCATAATGTTCCCTACATGAGTCAAAACTGTCAACTATAAGTTGTAACCTATCCCGATCCTATAAGGTATCAGTATACAGTATACATAGTATTATGTCTTACGGTATTCTCCTTTGGGGGAGTGCTGCAGATTTAAATATTATTTTTGTTCTACAAAAGCGGGCTGTACGCGCTATTTATAATTTGGGCCCCAGAGTTTCTCTCCGAGAAAAATTCAAAGAAGTAAATATTCTAACCGTACCATCACAATACATTTTTGCCAATCTTATGTATGTCCAGAAAAATCTATCACAGTTTTCTAAACTCTGTGATAAACATAATATAAACACTAGAAATAAAAATAATCTTTCAGTCCACCACAGTCGACTACATAAGATTGGCGATTCTTTCCAGGGTAACTGTATACGCTTTTACAACAAGCTTCCCTGTGACCTGAGAAATTTACCTTTAAATAAATTTAAAAAGTTTCTTAAAAACAAGCTTTGTGAAAAAGGTTTTTACTCCGTTACAGACTATTTGCAGGACAGGGACGCCTGGAAATGATCTGCTGGCAAAGTGAAATAATATTAAATTGTAAATAGGCCATAAAAAAAAAGCCTTCCTAAGTTTCTTGCCGGTTCTTCTCAGGTGGGCCGCGTTCCGAACCGGTGGTCGCTTTAAATATTTTAAATAGTGTATGACATTTTGTAAGCGCCGTTAAAATGGTCTATGCAAAATAAAGATATATATTTTTTTTTTATTGAGCTCCCTGCCATACGCCTTAAGTACGAAGAAGATGAAACTTGACTTGGCTTAGCTTTTAAGACAAGATATTTCACAAATACTTAGATCCATTAATCGAAAAAATATTTTAGCCAACTGACAATATTTTTGATACATCCAACTAGGTACCCCACATCATAGGACTATAAAAAAAGGAGCTTTACTACTACACGTGTAGGTGGTCTCCTATATTGTTTTTGAAGTCTTTATTTTACCACTTTGTCCACGTAGCTAATATCCATTATCTGCTTAAAATTATACATTCTAGTACTAAGTCTGCCTCGTTTTGCCAAATGTGATGTATGGGGTTTTCCTTAGAAGGTTATTGTGCACCAGTGTCGCACTGGTGTTGCAAACGTCCATCGTGATTACCTTCGATAAGGTGAACCCATGCTTGTCTGCCACTGATTTAAAAATAACTAAGGGTTTCTGAGCTGGACTGGACTGGACATACAGACGTAGGTACACGTCAAACCTACAATGGTGGATGTTTAATACACAGTACTCTAAAAGAGAAACTAACTGCTAAAATGTCAACACTTATCCAACCTACCTTTGTAAGTGAAAGCGCTAAGGTCTGCTGCACGCTCAGGCCAGGCAACAGTCGCGTGTTGTGCCGCACCAGCGCGCACGTACTGTTGAAGTGCTCTGACTCCAGGGGTATACCTTCAAGAATGATGTGGCCTTTTGAAGGCACTCGTTGCGCGATCACATCGAGGAGTGCACGTTTGCCGCTACCTGGAGTAAAAGATACGCTTTTGCTTTTATGGGCTAGCTTCCAAGAATAATCTTTTCTGCCAAGTCATAAACACTTTATTTAAACATGTTTTGCGAACTCGAACTGGCTAAAACCACACGGTCCCTACCTATCTGTCTAGTGCCGGGCGTCCCGGGTATCCCGGTGCTTCCGACATACTATCCTACTCCTCTCGGCGTTAGTTCAGGTGCTATCCCGCTTCGTGGGGCGTGCTTCTGCAGGGGCAGCGAGCACCCAAGTCGACGTGGAAAATACGGTCAGATTTTTTAGTATCCGGCGATTTTGAGCCTGCGTCGATGGTGCGTAGCGTTTGAGCAACTCTTTGGCATCAGGGCGCAGCATCGGGATCCCGTGTCTTGGCGACTACTCGGGTATTATTTTGCGATTTGAAAAGTGATTCAGTTGCCGCTTCTGGCATTTTAAAGTGTGCCGGGAAGCTCTCGGTCACTTCACGGTTCTAAAAAGCTACTAAGTCGTCTGTTGCGGATACTTAATGAGGCCCTTAGTGGTCGTTGTCTATGTTACCTGGGGGCCAAGTCTACTATTAACAAGCCATAGAATAGAACCAGAATCGCTGTTTTTAGCTGTCCAAATGTTAGTAGACTATCAAAAATGCTACTGACAAGCGGCCACTGGCGCAGAAAGTGTTAGTAGAATATTATCGGCCGACCGATAGAAGTCTATTGGAGTACGATAGTAAACTACGAAAAAGTGTCAAATTGTACCGGTGGCTTTCTGTTCAGCTAAGATTTCGACACGATTGAAATAGCAGACTCGGCGACACGATTGAAATAGCAGACTCGACCCCTAGGGTGTACACATGGAGGTTGTTGTAACCCATACCCCGTTTTTTTACACCGCGCCGTCTAGCCCAAAGTAAGCTACTATAAGCTTGCGTTATGAGATCTAGACAACTGATATACATACTTATATATTTCTAAATACATACATAGGAAACACACAAACTCCAACATTTGTGCATCACACAAATATTTCTTTCCGACCCGGGAATCGAACCCGAGACCTCAGGCGCGGCAGTCGTATTCACTATCACTGCGCCACCGAGGCAGTCGTAAAGTTCGAGTAATCATAAGTTTGTAGATGTAAAACCCGCTGAGTAGTTTCTCACAGTAATTTTAGAATGTAGTCGAAAAGTAAAAGATATGTTTACCTTTGGATCCCAGTATGGCAGTGACTTCCCCGCTGTGTGTGGTAAAAGAAACATCTTTCAGTATGACTCCGGTCTTCACCCCGCCGGTCAGACGTTGGAACGCACTGCCAGGTTCCACCTACAACAAATTCATACATACATATAGTCACGCCTTTATCCCCGAAGGGGTAGGCAGAGGCATACTATACGCCCACATTTCTTGTGTCACCGTATGCATTTTTGTCCCACGTAACCATTGCCGTAAATAAATTTAGAAAGTATACACTTTCAAAAACATATCAAGATTGACACACCAACCACCTGACTGATAGTATTGCCTCTTCAGAACCCGAATATTCCTCTGATGTTTAAAATTGTATACCTAGGTAACACTGAAAATGTTTAGAACTGGCCAGAAAGAAATATTGCTAATGAAAACTTTTTTTGAATTTCAATTATAGAACTCTTTGGTAACCCAATGTAATATATTGCATTCATTTGTTTTTGTGAATTGGCAGCAAATGTTAAACTCTTGTTAAACGTGAAAATGAACTTAACGCAAGAAAATTTTCGGTCAATGATAACATCAGTGCTGTGCGACGACGTATGATAGAGGAAGATAAGAGAGTGACCTACCAGCAGATACGGGCAAGCCTAGGCATTAGTATGAGTCAAGTTCAAAAAATATTACACGAACATTTAGGCGTCAGGAAGTTTTGTATTCCCCATACTTTAACTAACGACCAGAAACGCCTTCGCATGGACTGGTGTCGCGAAATGTTAGATAAGTTCAACGGCGGTGACTCAAATGCTGTATTAGACATCGTCACAGGTGATGAAAGCTGGATATTTTGCTACGAACCCGAAACCAAAAGACAATCAGCTCAGAGGGTGTTTCCTTTTGAGGATCGGCCAACTAAGGTAAAGAAAGGAAGAAGTCACGGAAAAAGATGGTAGCCTCGTTCTTTAGTCGGAAAGGTCATTTCGCGACAGTTATGCTAGAAGATGGAAGGACAGTTACTGCAGACTGGTACGTCAATCGCTGTTTGCCTGTTGTCACCGCGTTGGGTGTAAGGGGCCCCACCAAGATCTTCGGGCCCAAGTCAACCTCCCGTGCTAGTGCGTGCACCTGCTGACTAACGGACGAGGCTCTGGCGCTGGCTTTCCCCTCTGGGGTTGGGAGGTCTGAGGGCGTCGCTCCCATAAAAGCCACCCGCCATAACTAAATGGAAATGTACAATCGGAATGTAGCTAGGGATAGGGCGCCGCCGCAAAACAGCGCGCAGGAGCCCCGCCCGACTCCTGTGGCAAGTGGGCTAGGGCTGCCGTGTGTCGGGCCAGCACGGCTAAAGAAGTTAGCCCCAACCCGAATCCGCTTCGCATCTTGGAACATTGGCACGCTGACTGGGCGTGCGGTAGAGTTGGCCGAAGTACTCTCCAGGCGGAGGGTGGACGTGGTGTTCCTGCAGGAGACTCGGTGGAAGGGCAACAGAGCCCGGCCCTTGCAGAACGGCTACAAGCTGTATTACACGGGTGCGCCTGGTGGGGAGAACGGGGTGGCCGTTGTGCTCTCCGAGGGGCTGCAGAGTGGCATCTTGGAGGTGAAACGCTGTAGCGATCGGCTTATGATCGTGAGGGTGCTTATCGATGGGATTATTACCCACCTGATAAGTGCCTACGCGCCACAGGCCGGTTGTAGCGACGCCGATAAGATGTCGTTTTGGGGTCAACTCGAGGGAGTGCTTCGGAGCATTCCGTTGTCACAGGGAATCGTTTTGGGCGGCGACCTAAACGGTCATGTGGGTGAGAGGTGTGAGGAGTTTGAGCGTGTTCATGGTGGTTTTGGATACGGCACCCGCAACGCTGAAGGAGAAACTATCCTTAGAACGTGTGCGGCTGCCGATCTGGCCATTGTGAACACGTATTTCAAAAAGAAATCAGAACATCTCATCACCTACAAGAGCGGGAGGCGTACAACTCAGATCGATTTCCTACTCACTAGGCGACACAGCATCGGCAAGGTGGCCAACTGCAAGGTCATACCCGGTGAGAGTCTTACTGCACAACACCGTCTCCTTGTCATGGACCTCTGCGTGAAGCCCAAAGGCAAACGCATCGAGCGGTGCCAGCGCCGCATCAGATGGTGGCTGCTTGATGAAACTAGGTCCCAGGAGTTCGTCTCAGCTGTCGGTGACAAGTGCACCGACACTGAAGGCGAACCAGTTCAATATTACTGGGACAAAGTTCAGGCGGCCATCATTGGAGCGGCGAAGGTGGTGCTCGGTGTGTCTAAGGGTGGACGCAAATGTGACAAGGAAACTTGGTGGTGGAACGACGCAGTCCAGAGGGAGACTAGGGAGAAGAAAGCCCTCTTTAAAAAGTGGCAAGCGACCGGATCTCCTGAAGACCGCGACGCGTACCGGGCTGCCAAGCGCGCCACAAAGAGAGCTGTAGCCAGAGCCAGACGTGACCACTTACAACCTCTGTATGATAAGCTGGAATCGTCTGAGGGGCAGAAGCTCATCTATAAGCTGGCGCGCTCCAGGGTCAAAGCGGCACAGAATAATATCCAAGTGTCCCTGTGTAAAAGACCCTGAGGGCAACCTGTTAAGCGAAGACCTCGCGGTAAAGGAGAGATGGCGCTCGTACTTCCACGAGCTGCTTAATAAACAGCACAAAGAGGTGCAGCCTCCGGACCTCCCTCCGAATCAGGGACTAGTGCCACCGGTAACGCCTGGAGAAGTCCTGACTGCGCTTCGCCGCATGAAGAATCGGAAAGCTGTCGGACCCGATGGAGTCCCCATCGAAGCCTGGAAGGCGATGGGTCCTCGCGGTGTGGGCATCTTAGTAAACCTTTTTAACCGCATACTCCTCAGCGGGCAGATCCCAAACCAATGGAGACTGAGTATAATTACTCCAGTCTTCAAAGGTAAGGGGTCAGTGCAGGAGTGCGGGAGCTACCGCGGTATTAAGGTGATGTCCCACACCATGAAGATCTTCGAGAGGATTATAGACTCTCGGATCCGGCAGGAGTGTACTCTCTCGGAGTGTCAATATGGGTTTCGCCCTGGTCATGGGACCACGGACCCTGTTTTTGCCCTGAGGGTTGTCGCAGAGAAATACAGGTCGAAGAACACGCCTCTGCACTGTTTGTTTCTAGACATGCAGAAGGCCTTCGACTGTGTTCCTCGTGCGATGATCTGGTGGGCACTGCGGTCCAAAGGGGTTCCAGAGGTCTATATTGACACTATCCGGGACATGTACTGTGACTCCGATTCAATGGTTCGGACTGCTGTTGGCGACACGAAACCCTTCCCCATCACCGTCGGGGTACACCAGGGTTCGGTCCTTAGTCCGCTTCTGTTCAGTGTAATATTAGACGAATTGTCGGACAGCATCAGAAACCCACATGAGCAGCCTCCATGGTTGCTCATGTATGCTGACGATATTGCGCTGGCAGACGCGGACAGGGGCAGATTGGTGCGACGTGTAAAGGCGTGGAAGGAGACGCTTGAGAACGGCGGTCTGAAACTAAATGTGGCGAAGACCCAGTACTTGGCAATAAACTCGACAGATCCCACATCCGTCCGCATAGGCGGTGATTTGGTCGAGCGCACGGACCAGGTTAAATACCTGGGATCTGTTTTTCACACGTCCAGTGACATCGATTGCGATGTCAAGTCACGCATTGCTGCCGCGTGGGCCAAATGGCGGGAGATGACCGTTGTCATTTGTGACCCTTAAATGCCGATCCGGTTGAAGGGACAGGTCTACAAAACCATTATTAGACCTGTCCTTTTACATGGCAGTGAGACGTGGCCGATATTGGAGCGACACAAGCTGGAGCTGCGTGTCACGGAAATGAAGATGCTGCGGTGGATGTGTGGGGTCACGCGGATGGACCGCGTGAGAAACTCTCGCATCCGCGGCAGCCTTCACGTCCGTGACATTGCAGACAAGTTGCAAGAGTGTCGCCTTCGTTGGTATGGTCACGTCTTGCGGCAACCGCCGGGCTACGTAGGTAACAAATGTCTGGCCATGTCAGCCCCGCCGGGTCCCGGTAAGAGGGGAAGACCCAAGAAGTGCTGGCTTGACGTCGTAAGGGATGACATGCGTGCCAATGGTCTCACTACAGGGGATGCCGAAGACCGTGCGAAGTGGAGGAGAAAATGTAGGAAAGCGGACCCCGGGCGTCGCGAGACGCAACTGGGACAGACGCTCGGATGATGATGATTAGGCGTCAGGAAGTTTTGTATTCCCCATACTTTAAATAACGACCAGAAACGCCTTCGCATGGACTGGTGTCGCGAAATGTTAGATAAGTTCAACGGCGGTGACTCAAATGCTGTATTAGACATCGTCACAGGTGATGAAAGCTGGATATTTTGCTACGAACCCGAAACCAAAAGACAATCAGCTCAGAGGGTGTTTCCTTTTGAGGATCGGCCAACTAAGGTAAAGAAAGGAAGAAGTCACGGAAAAAGATGGTAGCCTCGTTCTTTAGTCGGAAAGGTCATTTCGCGACAGTTATGCTAGAAGATGGAAGGACAGTTACTGCAGACTGGTACGTCAATCGCTGTTTGCCTGTTGTCTTGGAAAAAATTCGACAGCAGCGCCCTCGAAGCAGAATCCTTCTTCATCACGACAATGCTTCAGCGCACTCCGCAAAACGGACTGTTGAATATTTGACTATGGCAGGTGTCGAGATAATGAGTCATCCGCCATACAGTCCCGACCTGGCGCCCTGTGACTTTCATTTATTCCCAAGAACTAAAGAAAAACTTCGAGGTATTCGCTTTACGAGCCCTGAAGATGCGGTGAAAGCGTACGGAAATGCCATAGAAGAGACCCCTAAGGAAGAATGGGCCCACAGCTTTTCTCAGTGGTTCCATCGAATGCGACGATGTGTAGAGAGGAACGAAGATTACTTCGAAAAACAATAAAAGTATTAGCAACTTTCTACATTAAGCCGTTTTTTATTTTCTAAACATTTTCAGTGTTACCCCGTATTTAACGAGTTGACGCCCGCGACTTAGCACGCGTGGAGAAGTTTTCCCGTTCCCGTTTCCCACAAGAACTTGTTTCCGGGATAAAAAGTAGTGATGTGTAAGCTATATTACTGTTAAGTTTCATCAAAATCCATTCAGTAGATTTTGCGTTAAAGAGTAACAAACATTCATTATTACCAACGACACATATACATTATGACTACTGCCCTACTCTCCAGGGTAGTAGAGTGATGATATATAGCCTATAGTCTTCCTTGATAAATGGGCTATCTAATTTGAAAATAAATTTTCAAATCCGACTAGTAGTTCCTGAGATTAGCGTGTTCAACCAAACAAACAAACAAACTCTTCAGCTTTATAATATTAGTATAGGTTGAGATTGTATATCATCAAATCACATTTTTTTTACGTTATTATTATTTTGTCTGACATGTTTACACAGCGTCCTTTAACCAAAATTAATTTTACATAAACATGTGTTATAGGATCTCTACAGCAAATAAACATATTTACATATTCCTAATACATACATGTTATACACTAACTGAACCCCGCGGTGTTGCCCGTGATATACATTTATTGATTTATTTGATTACCACGGTGGCGCAATGGTAGTGTATGCGACTGCCTTGCTGAGGTCCCAGGTTCGATTCCCGAGTTGGAACAAATATTTGTGTGATCCACAAATGTTTGTTTCGGAGTTTGGGTGTTTCCTATCTATAATATGTAACTATTTCGAAAAAAAATTGTATGTTTATCAGTCGTCCAGATCCCATACCACAAGGTTATAATATATGTGTTTACGTTGGGTTAGATGGCACTGTGTGAAAATTGACCCTCAGTATTTATTATTATATATACTTCGAATCCCGTCAAAACCTATTTATTCCGTAGTCGTTTATAATTTTTACAATATCGAAATTTTGCCGGATATGTTGACATTTATGATTCCTGCTCCGCTCCTCAGGGTAGTAGCGTGATGATATATAGCCCATAGCCTTCATCGATAAAAGAGCTATGCGACACAAAAAGATTTGTTCAATTCGGAGCAGTAGTTTCTGAAATTAGTGTGTTCAACGAACCAAACAAACAAACAAACAATCAAACTCTTTAGGTTTATATATTAGTTTAGACATAAATAGAAAGCATCTAAACTCGGATAGCTATATTTTGAAAAGTAGTAGTTGACAAGTATTTGTAGTCTTTATAAGTAAGTATATGTTGTTAAGACAGACCATAGCCTAATGCAGTAATCGTTTACCATAGATATCTTTACTTATAATAATACTAGCTGACCCGACCGGCTTCGCATATAATATCGTCGTTTATTTATTTTAAAATAATGTATGAAAACTTTTCAAATTACTTGATTACTTCTCCGCTCTCAGTACGGCCCGGTCGAATTATGGTTTCACGAAATGAATTTCCTTGCGCATTGTTTTGATTTTGCTATATCTCCTAAGATATTCATTTAATTTGCAAGGTGTTAAAGGACAAGATAATCTTCATAAAATGCTGAAGCCTACTTACGTATTAAAAATGATAAGGATTAATAATGTAATTGTGTAAAGAGCCTTAAAATTACCGCTTTATAATTGCTGATTTTTTAAACTATTAAAATGGATATAGTATCTTATCCTTAAGAGATAGACATATACTGTTGCGGTCTTTTTTATAGACCTATATTAGATACACAATTCTACACTACATTATTTTGTTATATCTCAAAGGGTTTTGGCAGCGTTTTCGTTAAAAGCTCCGGCTTATTTTTTCGACACCCCCAACATATATCGTTATAATTAAGTTAATGTATACAATACTTAAAAAAATTACACATAAAAACCTTCCATATGAATCACTCTATCTAATAAAAAAACTGCATCGAATTTCAATGCGTAGTTTTAAATATCTAAGCTTACATAGGGTCAGACAGTGAAAAACGACTTTGTTTTATGATATGTAGTGTTATCTTATCTTAACTTATAATAATATCTTATCTTAACTTAGTTAAGATATCTATGTCATTTACAAAACATTGAGCAAGCGGGATGTCAACTCGAGACCTCTAAATTACAGTCACGTCTTAATCGCTGCTCTACGGAGGTATGGCTAAATAAAAGACATCAACGAACGTCTTTCGCTTATACCTATTTAAATAGACAATTTTTCGAAATTTTGTATACTATTCATTATAATCTAGGTGTAATGTAGCCAGCCATCTATCAGTTTTGATCAATTTATTTATTTTATTTATCTACCACTCCTTATCCCCGAATGGGTGGCAGAGGCATATAATATGCCCACTTTTCACCATGTGTATTCCTGTCCCACGTAATAGGTGGTGAGCCCATAGCCGTGTTGAAATAGACCGACGCAGGTTGTAACTACCTGCTGTTGAATTTTTTCAAGCCGCCCATAAGGCCTTCAGCTTGACTTAACGACTGCCATGTTACTGGCAACCGCGACCAACGGCTTAACGTGCCTTTCGAAGCACGGAAACGCTCGCTAGTGTAAATGCCACAAAGTGGTCACCCATCCATGACCAGCTATAGCGAAAGTTGCTTAACGCACAGATCCTTTCCAAAGACTGGGTTAACAAGTCTACGATCGATTTCAAAACTTAAAAACAAATTATAATAATTAGTATATTACATTATATTTTTATACTTTGAATTACAAACAGGCAATCGAACCTCAGATCACTAGGTACAATGGTACAATTGATCACAAAGGTATTGTCACTGCGCCACTACGGCAATCCAAATTCATAATGATATACCCAAAAAAGCACCATCACTGCTTATTTTGAAGTCGGTTCAAGCAAAACAGGGTCAAAAACAACGCAACACATAATGACAACATACATAACTAAGTTCTACCGCGAACTTACAATTATAAAACCAAATATTCAAACAAACAAACCTGTCCCGAATGAAAAACATTGCACAATTCCAACGTATAATCACTTCCAATCATTTTTAAAACAAATTAATATAAAAAAAATGTACTCAAAACATTAATAATTAATAAATTATGCAAATAACTGCATCGCAAAGCGACACAGCCTCCCCGTACACGAGATTCAGCAAACTAATCGACTTGCAGTCAACTTCAATTCAATTGTGACAGTTAGCAACGTTGCCAAACTTATCTGTAGCAAACTTCAGTTCAATTATTGCACTTGATTTTTAAAACAAATCTTTAACTGTTCGAATATAAACTTTATCTTAGAGTGTCATGGTCTATTATTGCATGACTTTAATTACAGATGTTTGTTAAGGCGATGCACTATATAATTTTCATCATCATCATCAGCTCAATACATACAACAACCCGTAGCAACCTTCAGAACCGTGCTGTGGTTTTCTAACATCCTTTAAAATATTGTACCTTTAGAGGACCTATAGAGGACTCCGATGGTCACTGGAAATCGTTACTTAATTGTCCTAACTAAAAACATATCTTCACAGTGTATCCCTGATGGAGTAGTTTGAGAGAAGAGATCGTCAGGCTTCGCGATCCATGCATACGTATTTCGCACGTCTCTCGTGGTCTTCATATGTATGTCTCGGTTACCCTGACTCCTTCTACCGTCTACTTTCGCACAGTATATATTCTTCGTCAATCGTATCTCACTCATTCGTTGTACGTGTCCAATCCAACGGAGCACGCCCTTTACCTGTTTTGAGGGGTTCTGTACCACAAAAGTAAAAATAAACGGAACCCTTATAAGGTCACTTTCTTGTCCGTCTGCCCGTGTGTCACCATCGTTTTTCTCAGGAACGGTGGATTTAACATTTTGAAATATACTCAAAATACTGAAATGTGACATCGATTGCGATGTCAAGTCACGCATTGCAGTCGCGTGGGCCAAATGGCGGGAGATGACCGGTGTCATTTGTGACCCTTAAATGCCGATCCGGTTGAAGGGACAGGTCTACAAAACCATTATTAGACCTGTCCTTTTACATGGCAGTGAGACGTGGCCGATATTGGAGCGACACAAGCAGGAGTTGAGTGTCACGGAAATGAAGATGCTGTGGTGGATGTGTGGAGTCACGCGGATGGACCGCGTGAGGAACTCTCGCATCCGCGGCAGCCTTCACATCCGTGACATTGCAGACAAGTTGCAAGAGTGTCGCCTTCGTTGGTATGCTCACGTCTTGCGGCAACCGCCGGGCTACGTAGGAAACAAATGTCTGGCATGTCAGCCCCGCCGGGTCCCGGTAAGAGGGGAAGACCCAAGAAGTGCTGGCTTGACGTCGTAAGGGATGACATGCGTGCCAATGGTCTCACTACAGGGGATGCCGACGACCCTGCGAAGTGGAGGAGAAAATGTAGGAAAGAGGACCCCGGGCGTCGCGAGACGCAACTGGGACAGACACTCGGATGATGATGACACAAAATACTGAAATCTATAGTCCCTATTAGGTGTATAAAAAATTAAGTTCCTGATTTAATACGAAAAAAGAAAAGGGCAAATTTTATTTTTTGCGTAATCTTGTAAGTACCTAAATTTACCTTAATTTTCAACCTTTTGTTTTTCGGATTTTTCCCTTTATTTGTGCTATAACGTAAATTATATGACGTAAATTGACAGTACTAGGTCAATCGAAATTAAGTATCCTATAGGTCAAAAACCTAAATGGTAGTTCCCGTTGACCTACAATCACAAAATTTGCAAAAAGGAAGATCTTACAGCACAAATAAAGGAAAAATTCGAAAAAGTAAAAAAAGCTGAAAATTAAGGGGTGTCTCCATACATACTTAGTAAAACCAATTAACATAGACCTCTAAGTTGTATCAATGCTCATACGATTCGGAGATCCAGCTTTATTGGCCATTAAAAAAAATGGCAATATTTTTTACAGTACACTCGGTTCTTGACCGGTATTTTTAAAAACCTGTATCTCTTATCACGGTATTTGTGTTCAGTAAAATCATTCACAAGACTATATTTAAATTTTACACACTTAAAAAGTTTTCTATAATATAAATTTGCCATAACAGTTAGTTACAAATTATTCATTTGATGAGGTTACATTGTTTAACCTGTTCCATAACTTATGAATTGTGTTCAATTTACTTTTGTTTCTGATTGTACTTAGATGTGTTTTTATATTTGCAAATCAAATTCCTTGTCAAGTAATGATAATGTATTATTATAACTTCTAAATGGGTACATCGATTGAAGCACGTCGCCTTAACGATGAAAGCCTCAATTTCCCATATATTTTTCTACGCACAGTTGCCAGACATACTCACCGTGAACCTCAGAAAGGCTAAACGCTATTCACCTCTCTATCGCACTCATTACAAAATTTGATACTGAGGTGAGACGCCCACGCAATACTACCTTCGTTATGTTGATGCATTCCAATGATTAGTTGTCTCACTCATTTCATTTAAGTATGGAAGGGTGAGACAGAGAAGGGACTACCTGCGCAGTGTCACTGACTCAGTCCAACACAGTACAGTGGTATAGGCAGGCACTGGAGTTAGGTTAACGATTTGCTAAAAACTATAGATATTGTAACGAGATCGGTTATCGATACGAACAAAAAATTATAAAAGAAAAATAATAAAAAAATAAGTTTTTTTCGAGTTTTAGTGAATTTTGTGCAGAGGTTTGAGAGGTGAACAGTGTTTTGTGTTATTTGGTGTGTGTGACCGGAATCCCGTTGGCTGTTAGCGGGTAAGTTGAATGAATGTTGATATCGCAACAATTTTTTTGTTAAGTAAAAAGGTATATTTAGCTGTAAACGGTATCTAATTCGGTGAAGCAATTTATTTCGATTAAAAGTGTTCTAGACGGCAAATGTTTTCATTTATTCGCTGGATATTCTCCGAAATTTCTTCAGTTGTGTTTATAAAGCATTACTTAATAGGTAACTTTTGCCTACTGAAGAAACTTGAATAAACCTAAGATAAAACTATCACGTTTAATATCACTTTTAATTGATATTTTCGTACTTCTTCACGTTCTCCTGTCGCCGGTCTGCTGGGAGATATTTCTTATAGAAATAAGCAGTACGATTGTACCTATACCTCCTTCAACTGTTATTACTGTAACTTGGTGTGTACATAAATAAAAAAAATGTAATGCCTTACATAGAATAATAACTTTATTTAGAACAGTAGTTAATCCCTATAAAAGAAGGAAAATCGTCGAATAAAGTGGTCTTGTCTGACAGCTACGTGGGTAGCCTGCTCTTCCTACTGATACCCTATCACCTACTCCAGCATTTATCTGACATCATCTAATATCTGTCTTCGCCACAAATTTTGTAGAAAATTTGGTTTCTGGTGTGCCTCTACTAACCCGTTGGGGTAAAGTAAGCGCTGTTTTATACAATGTGACTTTTAGTTATAAATTTGTTTAAAAGTTTAAACTAACATTTAACTATTGAAACAGTTTAACAGTAATTAAACAATTCTCGTTTAAATCTAAATTCGTTATGACCTAAAATGGACAACGAGCCTTTCAAATTACTATTTAATGAGTAATGATTATGACTAAGTTTAGAAAACTTTAAGCTAATTTGTGTAACAAAATGCCTGACAGTAGCGTTAGAATTAACCAGTTTAGACTGAAGCGAACTAAACCTAGAACGTTTTATTTCTTCGGGGATAAAGGCGTGACTATATGTATGTATGTTTTTTTTGTTCATTTATCCATCACGCCTTATCCCCGAAGGGGTGGCAGAGGCATATTATATGCCCACTTTTCACCGTGTGGATTCCTGTCCCACGTAATAGGTGGTGAGCCCATTGCCGTATTGAAATAGACAAACGCAGGTTGTGGCTACCTGCTGTTGAAATTTTTTAAGCCGCCTATAAGGCCTTCAACCAGGCTTAACGACTGCCATTTTACTGGCAACCAGGACCAACGGCTTAACGTGCCTTCCGAAGCACGGAAACGCTCGCAAATGTAAATGCCACAAAGTGGTCACCCATCCGACGACCAGCCATAGTGAAAGTTGCGTAACTCAGTGATCGTTTACAGAACACTGAGACCGCGGGGCCACGAGCGCTTCAAGCGCTGTTTTTTTGTTGATGCGGGAAATGCGTTTACGTGCCGTCATCCTACTGCAGGGGAAGCAGCAACGGTGTGTGGGTCTCTAGGCCCTCCTGATAATATATATCACACCTCTAATCCTTAGACGACTGAATGAGTCATTGGTAATTTTATTAATAATTAACTAACTATCTTCACACTGTATCCCTGACGGGGTTAATTTTATTAATCTAGGATTAGAGACCGAGACTACCAGGACTTTAATTGGTCGTGCCTATGTGTGTCTAGCACATAAGACCTTTTAGCCTTTTTGTTACCACCTCACTAAAAAGGCAACGGGTTCAAAATTTCTTCCAAATTTAACATCTAAAATAGACACATTTTATTAAATTTATTCGGCCCTTTAGACCCACCCCAGTTCCGTGCTTCGGAAGGCACGTTAAGCCGTTGGTCCCGGTTGCCAATAAAATGGCAGTCGTTAAGCCAAGTTGAAGGAATTATGGGCGGCTTAAAAATTTCAACAGCAGGTAGCAACAACCTGCGTCTGTCTATTTCAACACGGCAATGGGCTCACCACCTATTACGTGGGACAGGAATACACATGTTGAAAAGTGGATGTATAATATATATGCCTCTGCCACCCCTTCGGGGATAAGGCGTGATAGATAAATCTAAATAAGACAATCTACCTTGTAGGCAGGTCCACATGCCTACCTATTATAAGAAACCAAATTATACCTCAGTGCTTACAGACTAGGCTCTGGTCATTAGCCACCCGAAGAGTTTGAGAGGTCAAGATGGTCCAACAAAGCTAAAAACAGCCAAATATCAGATACCTAGCTTGTATTCCAATCTAATACACATAAGTAAAAATTGAAGTGTTTGTTTGTGAATAACAGCTTATACGTAGTGATCGAACGAACATCCATACTTACAAACTTTCGCGTTTATAATATTAGTAGGATGTACGGTCAGCATCGAATGTCGCTTAACAGAACATTATCCACAAATCTAAAATCTAAACATGGAATTCAGATTTGTGTTAATCCATTTATGAGGCTGACTGAACATTTCTTCTATATAGGTAGTGTGGGTTCACCCGGGATTCCTGGCCGTTGACAGATGAAAGATATGTGTGGTTTTAGTCGAAAGGAGTCCGGCATAGTATCCACGATTTCCACACGAAATAAAATAGATAGTGAATCAAGTGATTCAAATTGAAATTATGAACGAAAGGAGCTTGATCAGTTGGTGATTTTTGTCTGTCCTCCAGTCCTTAATCATATACTACAATCTATACCTATAAACTTTATGTTAAGAGGAGACATACTTACAGCAACAAACTTTGATCTGGGACCCACATGTGGTGAAACAACTGAAGAGACTTAGAGCTAAGAGCTAATATTGTTTATACTTTTCTAGGAACAACCTCTTCGTGAAGTGGAGTTTTTGATCTTATTTCTTAAAGACGAGGTTGTATATGAGATCGGTAACTAAAGAGGTCTGCATCTACGAAACGTGTTTTATAGTAACAGATAATTAGGTATACGGATGACTTCATCATACAAATAGTCAATATGCGTAATGGTTGTATAAATTCCATTCGTTAGTTACTTTTGCTAATCGTTACCCGGGGTGCCAACGCTAGACAGACAGGCAGGGACCATGTGGTTTTAGTTGATTCGAGTGTGAAACAATCTTTAAGAATACCACACTACAAGAAAAAAACACTTTCATATGAAACACCAAACTCCGAAACAAACATTTGTGGGTCACACAAATATTTATTCCGACCCGGGAATCAAACACGAGACCTCATGTGCGGTAGTCCCATACACTACTCCTTACGCCACCGAGTCCGACCGAGCCACCGGCAGTCGCTACTAACAATACCGAAAATATTAATACTACAATGTAATAATAGCGGCTTTAAGAAATGGAGGAAGCTTTAAAACTCTAAACTGCCTTGTATTTTATGTTTGAGTTTCAGAAATTCTAGCTAAAGTCCGCCGCTATACATACTATGGCGGACATCTGAACATACAGACAAGAATTTAAGAAAAACCCTAAGCGCTAGGTTTCTACTTCCCACTCAATAGCCTTTTCTATAATTTATAGTTCACCTTGACTCTCAATGACATCCGCGCGTCGGTTCGCAAGATTTTCACAAAGAGGTCAATGGTAGAGGTCAAACTTGTTTTGTTGACGGCTAAGGTTAAGCTGTGTCCTTCAAGATTTACTTCTTACCGACTTAGGGTTTGCAAAAACCTTTTATTGTAAAAGTTTGTTCAGTTCCTTGGTTGTTGATATCGGTGGAAATTATAAACGGAAGGAGCTTGATCAGTTGGTGAGTTTTGTCTGTCCTCCAGTCCTTAATCATATACTACAATCTATACCTATACACTTTATGTTAAGAGGAGACATACTTACAGCAACAAACTTTGATCTGGGCCACATGTGGTGAAACAACTGAAGAGACTTAGAGCTAAGAGCTAATATTGTTTATACTTTTCTAGGAACAACTTCTTCGTGAAGTAGAGTTTTTGATCTTATTTCTTAGTAAATATTGTATCAAAATTTCGTAATTCCCAAATTAAAGTTCGTGATTTACTCAACCATACAATTCGAACATTCAAATTTAGTTCACAAAGTCAGCAAAAAACCATACGATTCATGATTTGACGAAAATGCCTTCACAAAACAATGGCGGTTAACGAACTCTGATCGCGGGAGTCAATGTCTTACCGGATTCGCCACCGACAAGTCGTACAGCCAGGCAATCCCGCTGACCTTTTCAATCGACATAATATGTAGTTTATGTAAGCGTAATAAAATAAAACGTACGCTATTCTATTCAAACCGTTGTTTAGAGTAGGATTTTAACAGGTCCGTGGCAAACTTGGTGTTTAATGTAATTATTAATGGGGTCAGAATGAACCCCACCAAGATCTCGGGGGCCCACGCGACCTCTCCTGTTAGCGCTGCTCTTGTAGAAAAACGGATGAGGTAACGTCTCTGGCGCCTAGAGGTCAGACCGCAGTCGCTCCCAATATGTGAAAATACTGTAAATCTAAAACCAAAAAATGGCTACTCTAGAAGCCAATAAAAGTTCTAAGCTCCAACAACTAAAAGGCTCAAAATTCAGATAGGGGGATGCAATACGATGGAAAGAGAGGGAATGAATATCTGAACAAAATCTCCGATAATGGGTAAGCAAAGCATATATCGAGGTCTCAAATTCGAGAAAAAATATACTACACTTTAGTTAAATTTGTAAATAAAACTAAGAAATAAGCAAGTTGCTATTAAACGAATATTATATTTCATACAGGCTCCAAAACCTATAGCTATACCTATAGCGAATGCCCAGCAGACTGCAATGATATAGAGTTATAGGAATGGATTGGAGGTTATTTTTCATTTTTTGTTACTGTGCCTTGTCAGGAATGTTAATAGATTATGCATGTTAGAAGACTTCTATATAAATTGTCTGAATGAGTACGATTTTGCAAGTTTGTGATTGGTACGTATGACTAAGTAACCGGATGAATATTTGCCGAATGATTCACACAGTCACGAAAGCATGTTTGAAATACAATGTTGAAGTTTGAGGAGTAGAGATTTTTTTGTTGTCGTTAGTCTTTCATATTGGTTTTTCTTTTATATACCTATGTATATTTAATGTAGATATTGATAGCGCCAACTAGATTAAGCTTATTTATAAGCTGATGCTATAGAATCAAGACAAATGAACAATAAACAATCAATCAAAATCAAGCACTAGCAATCGTGGACAACTTATTTTGTATTATTATTATTTGTCTCTTCTTCTCGGGTATCTTTTTCTTTTTTTCTTACGATTATGCCCGGTCTTTTGTGACATTTTCACATGGGGACATAGTTGTCCCCATGTGAAAATGTCCCCACCAAATGCCTCTGCGTGTTGGACCACTATGTTCAACACGCAGAGGCATTTGAGAATTTTAATGTAGCAGGGAATGGGAATTATTATTATTATTTATAGTTATAATTTGTGAATAAACTTTTTATGTTTATTCAATCTCATCTATGGTCGTCGCCTAGCCAGTATATCAATCGTGGAGAGGTGAGTATGACAATTTTTCACAAACGATTATATCAAATAAAAATACCTACCTACTTCAGAACAAAAAATTATAATTTGTGACAAGTGAGTGTCATTATTGCATCTCATTCACTCTTTTATAACTATCGGTATTCAGACAAAGACGCAATGCAAAGAAGTGCGCTTTTATATTTGTCACTTTTCACACTGACAGCGATGAAGCCCGAAGTAGCCCGAAACTTATTAAATCATTAAGTAAAATACCGTTTCGTTTAAATCATTTTGTAATTCATTCATTCATATTCGGAATTCATTCCTCGGTCTGTTTACAGAATGAGCTTATAGATCAATTAAGTAAAGCAGCTCAACGGACTGTGACTATTATAAATGTAGTTTTTGTAAAATGTAGTTTGAAGTGTTTGAACTTGTCAAGTCACTGCGTGAGATAATCTCATTAACGAAATATAAACTATATAAATCAGTACCTGATTAACCAAAGCATTCTCAAGACTGCTTGCCAGTGAGTCTAAAGGATGCCTTGTGTGAAAGGGTCTACTTAAAGTTTGTTGAAGTCTACTTGCGTTCTAAAGTGAAGTATTGTACATTACCAATAATTTGGAGGGCCACTCTCCAGGTTGCACGGGATTGCGAGGTCAAACGGTAGTCGTTTCCAATGTGGAAAATGAAAAGCCAAACGATAGCTGCTGAACAGTGTTCCTCAGGCTCCAAATACAGGTTTGGTTTGTCAGAAACTGGAAATACAGTACGACGAAGTAGAGAAGAATAATCTGGCGGGTAAGTGTTTTTAAATAACGTGTGAAAATCCAATAAAAATGAAGCGCTCGTGGTCCCGCGGACTCACGTCCGTATTCCAGAACGTTACTCAATATTCGATCAACGCTTGAGACTAGATTTTGCCTTATAAAATCTACTCTTAAGTGTTTTTTGAGTGTTGATAAACGTTCTTGAATACGGCCCTCAGTGTTCTGTAAACGATCACTGCGTTGAGCAACGTTCACTATGGCTGGTCACGGATGGGTAACCACTTCGTGGCATTTACAATTGCGAGCGTTTCTGTGCTTCGGAAGGCACGTGAAGCCGTTAATCCCGGTTGCCAGTAACATGGCAGTTGTTAAGTCAAGTTAAAGGCTTTAAGGGCGGCTTGAAAAAATTCAAAAGCAGGTAGCCACAACCTGCGTCTGTCTATTTCAACACGGCAATGGGCTCACCACCTATTACGTGGGACAGGAATACATATAGTGAAAAGTGGGCATATAATATACCTCTGCCATATGGCATGTGGGCATATATATATATAACCCTAAAGGAAAAGGCGTGGTAGATAATAAAAAAACCGACACTTTAAATAAAACCCTTATCCTAGCAAAACCCCTAATCCCTACCCAGCAGTTGTAAAACCAAGTTGAAAACGTTACCGAACGATTGTTTTTTTACTTTATTATGAATAATAAATATTCGAAAAATCATTCAGTGGAAACAGCATTCGTCGAAAAAAGGTGGTTTCGTTATAAATTCCATTTGAGTATTCGATGAACAGTAAGTGGATTGAACGATTTCAATCGACTTACCGTTAATCGAATACTGCCTTGCTACCTATATCCTATCGTACAGCAATAGGCTCACAACCTATTAGGTGGGACGAAATTCAACTATTAAAATACCTCTACTTATTATATAGCTATGTCGGCATGTACTTGAGTAAGTATAATTAAATCGAAAGGTAACAAAAGCGTTGTACAAGGCTATTTTCATATATTCCATATACGGAATAATTAGTAATTCATAACTTAAGCGTCAATTCAGCAACGTTCACTTCAGATAAAAAAAGACAGATTATAAGAAATACATTTCGTTCAATTGACTATGTTGCATTAAATTTTTAATAAAGTGGAAAAAGACAATTTGATTCGAGACAGGGATTGTACCTGTGACCTATTAAAAATTTATGAGAAATTTAGCAAATAATTGCTTTAAAAATGTATCAATATACTGAGTGGAGTCCATTGCATCAATGTTTAAAAATAGTTGTAACACTGTTCATTGGTATCGAGTTGTTCATTAGCTCGATAGATGGCTCTGGTCATACTCTTAAAATGATGATATAAATATGGTGGAGAATTTCAACTTGATTCGATACGGTTCGCGTAGTTCAGGTGGCTAGAACATTGCCCTGTTTAGGCAAAGGTCACAGGTTCAATCCCTGTCTCGAATGAAATTGTCTTTTTCCGCTTTATTAAAAATTTATGAGAAATTTAGCAAATAATTGCTTTAAAAATGTATCAATATACTGAGTGGAGTCCATTGCATCAATGTTTAAAAATAGTTGTAACACTGTTCATTGGTATCGAGTTGTTCATTAGCTCGATAGATGGCTCTGGTCATACTCTTAAAATGATGATATAAATATGGTGGAGAATTTCAACTTGATTCGATACGGTTCGCGTAGTTCAGGTGGCTAGAACATTGCCCTGGTTAGGCAAAGGTCACAGGTTCAATCCCTGTCTCGAATGAAATTGTCTTTTTCCGCTTTATTAAAAATTTATGAGAAATTTAGCAAATAATTGCTTTAAAAATGTATCAATATACTGAGTGGAGTCCATTGCATCAATGTTTAAAAATAGTTGTAACACTGTTCATTGGTATCGAGTTGTTCATTAGCTCGATAGATGGCTCTGGTCATACTCTTAAAATGATAATATAAATATGGTGGAGAATTATAACTTGATTCGATACGTTTGGGGTAGTTCAGGTAGCTAGAACATTGCCCTGGTTAGGCAAAGGTCACAGATTCAATCCCTGTCTCGAATCAAATTGTCTTTTTCCACTTTATTAAAAATTTATGAGAAATTTAGCAAATAATTGCTTTAAAAATGTATCAATATACTGAGTGGAGTCCATTGCATCAATGTTTAAAAATAATTGTTACACTGTTCATTGGTATCGAGTTGTTCATTAGCACGATAGATGGCTCTGGTCATACTCTTAAAATGATAATATACATATGGTGGAGAATTTCAACTTGATTCGATACGGTTCGGGTAGTTCAGGTGGCTAGAACATTGCCCTGTTTAGGCAAAGGTCACAGGTTCAATCCCTGTCTCGAAGCAAATTGTCTTTTTCCACTTTATTAAAAATTTATGAGATATTTAGCAAAAAATTGCTTTAAAAATGTATCAATATGTTGCATTAAGTCGTATTAAATGTTCACTGTATTTTCTGTCACTACTAATATGATGCGACTTATTAGAGTCAAATATGTCTGGAAACGACTATCATCTGACCTATCGACTCCGCGAAGGGGTTGCACTCCAGACCTCATGAATTTATCGGGTCGCGTACCTTTTCTTCATTAAAAGTTGCTTTCACACCTTATATGGATCTGGAGCTTTTACTTTATTTGGCTGCTAGGAGCAGCTATCTTTTGGATGTTTGTTTTCACCTTTGTTGGTAACCACTAACGTCTCAACTCCCAGTCTCGTAAGGGAGCCTGTGTTATTGTCTTCGCCGTTAGTCAGAGTAATGTGGTCGCTTGGGTCCTGTATCTTTGTGCGGTCCCTTTTACACCCGCCAGAACCCTTTACCAGCTAATAAATAACAATTACTCCGTAAGCCTCTCACGTTATTTTCAGTCGTGAATTGGAAGACAATTTGTGGTATTCTTGTGCTCATTACCACACACTGAGTGCTTGAGGCTATGAGAGCTCCTCTTCATTTTGCTCAATTATAATTATTTGTCTAATAATAGGAGGCCACAGTATCTGTGCCACCTAAACTCTATAATTATAGCTAAGTAATATCTAAATTGTGGCAGAAGGCGGGGCCATGTTGCTCGTAGAACGGTTGATAGGTTATCGAGTGGTGACGGGTGCAAGTGGCCCTACTAAAATCTTCAAGGCTAAAGCGAACTCACCACCTGACCAACGCTCAAGGCTATGAACAACGCAAGAGCCCTACACGGTTGAATGTCAGATGGTAGTCGCCCTAACAATGCCGAAAATCTAATGACAATGATAGTATGGTATGAAAGCAACTGGTAATACATTAAAATAAGGAGGAGGTTCCCGACAAACTGGGCTATCTTAGGGTAAGGTCTGTGCCAAGCTGTGTGTGTCAGCCGATGGTGATAATTCACAGTTCACTGCTGGACCCAGGCTTCTTCCAATTTCATTTTGGGTGAATCATGGACTTACATACCACTGCCAGACGTCTTGGTTCAGGATTTTCTTCTGAGTTTTCCTTCTTTTAAGAAAGAAAGAAAAAAATATAATTTATTCAGTGCATTACATTAATTATATGATACCTACCTATATTAATAAATTACCTACCTTTTCGGTACAAGGTAATGCCTCGTTCGTTAGTTAGCAGGTGCACCACTTGCAGTTGAGGCTAACTTGTGTTCTGAAGATCTCGGTAGGACCGGACCTATTGCACCTCTTCGCTTTCTTCTACTTCTCCTCCAAATCCCTATCTCTTTTTTCTTGTCTATATCTAAATTGTAAGTTATTAATTCGTTTAACACCATGACGAACGGTACACCGGTGAGTACATTGCCCACACATTTCAATAATGTAAGTACCTAACGTTTGTTCCACTTTTCGTTATCTAACGTGGCCGGTGTAAATGCCGTTGCATATGAGCCTATATGAGCACATATACACATTTTCAAATGTAACCTGCCGTTCAATATTAACTTAGGTGTACGGCATGTTTTGTTGAAGAAGTATAATATGTATGTGATGAGTATACATTTGCTGAGCTTGGTACAGGTTTGGTTTTATATACAGGCTGTAGATAGTAAACCTTTGATTGAATATTAGTTACCTCAATGACGCAGTGCTGACTACTGCTGCTGAAAATGTAGAATATTTATGTGTCAGACAGTATGCCAACATCTATGGTAAATATCTAGTAGTTATGGTGAATTTTAAGTGCTTTTGAGCGTTTCTACCATGCCATATAGGATATTATTAAAATCAGTCTTGTTAGCTAAGACCAATAGCGCTCTTGTCCAAATCCAACGTATCTGGAAGTCTTATAAACTAAATTCTCTATTCGATCTCGAACAACACGTGCATGGCAGAGATGCCAGTGTGGCACTCTCAAAAGACCATTTCTCTGTCGAACCATAGAAACAATAAACGTTCTACCACACACGTGTTTCCCTCCTCTCTCAAACTCGGATTCTTTAGAATGAAGAGACACATCATTGACTCGCCAACATGAGAACTACTCGTACTGTCAATAGTTTAGCAGACTGTTGGAGCGACCCACAATTAGTTTGACGTTGCAATGGCTTTTCATAAGACAGGTGGCTTTATTTTGTCGAACTAAATATAAAAAGAGAAGAGCTATAATATAACTATTGTGTCCGTGGTGCATTCCTTATCTATAGAATTTTTAAAAGTTGCTTTTCAGGTCGCCGGTTTTGCAAGCAGAGAAATTATTTATCGTTTGATTGGTTTCTTCTCTCTGATCGGTGCCAAGAACTAACTTGTCCGGGTCTCCGGGACTTTACAGATTTCGACCTCGATGTAACTTTTCTCGTATTGGTCATAGCTTAGATCCTCATGTAGAAATGGAAGTATTGCTAGCTCCACAAAAATACATAAGCATAATATAGCATATTAGCAAACAATTTCAAGCCATCTTCTCAATTATGTGTAATGTTTATTAACTCTGCGACTTGTTTACCAAATTCGATAACTATCGCGCGATCGGAATTTCCTTTTGTTTGGCAAAATCGTGTAACTAGTTAAAGAATAGAGATTGTTTATGTTTGAATTGCTAATTATTCGCCGATTTAGATTGCATTTCAGCCAATAATGCTACGTTATGCGCAAATTATAGGTACTTGATTAAATTCATTCTAGTTTCATAAGTTCTTATGAACCTAACATGAACTAACAAAAAATATTGTGACACACACACACACACACATATAAATGAAAACCTTACACAGAAAAGTAGACTTTGGGCTCAGATATGAGGCCTTCTATTGGTTATCTCATCATGCGAGCTGTATTGCCAACCGCGAATACAGCTCGCATGATGGATGACAACACACATTTTATAGTGTCTTAAAGTCATTAAAAAGTTACTTGAGGACAGCTAGCGCTGCTTCGTTTGGTTTTGCTAAGACCGCTGGTCCTTGTAGAGCAGCTGTCTTAGCAAAAGTGAAAATTAAAATCAACTTTTAAAAAATATCGCAAATAGTTACAAAAATTAATTACACAAAAATGAAATAATACTTATTCCGTTGTTGCATTTAATGTGATAATGAAAATTATTATTAATATACTTATTTTATATTATACAATTTGAAATGGCCTTATACAATTTAAATTCATTGCCGAGTAAAGTCTAAACAGAAATAAATAATTCAAAAACTTTTCTCTTTTATAAAAGTGGTACGATCTCAACACTTTAACAAAATAAAACGATTCTAATCGTCTCTATATCCTTGCATATTAATACAGACAACCTCGCTTCGGAAACTACTGCTTCCGTGACAGCCTTCATGTTTGTGACGTGACAGCTTTCTTGTTTATAACAATATGGATAAGTTACAGGAGTATTAGGAACCATTCGTAGGGAAAAGTGTCTGGTATGCCCTTTTGAATGGGGAGCGAAAAGAACCAAATATGGATTCATTTGTTACATAATTCAATGGTAGCTTTCCTACTTCCCTAAATATTAAATGTATAGGTAAGTCTCTCGGTCTTCAGCAGACACTGAGCATTAGCCAGAATACTCGTATTCTTAATGAATAAATTCTTTGGCGACGTCATGTTGTCATATTTTTGCGTGATTCGGGGAAGTACAGGATCTAAAACATTAGGCAGACCCGTTCTTATGTAGCTTGCTGAACGCTGCAGACCCTTCCTCGAATAGCGTTGTATGACTGAAATTAGTAAAATGAATCTAACATTACAATATAGAGTTTACCGTTAAACAAATAAGGAGTTTCTAATTTGATGTCATATACACGACGTCTAAATCAATGGATGTCGTCGAATAATTATGCGAACGTCGTGATAAGCTGTCGTGTCGTAGATTTGCTATGGCGCCTTCAGAGACTGCATGATTAAGTGAGTCATTGACCTGCTTACCTAAGCATGTTGACAAGAATAATTGTTGACTATTGCAGAGGTACATCAGAATGTACCTTTGGTTGTTAGCATTATAAGTATTATGTTACGTTGGTTCTTTTAATTAAAAACGGTGCTGAGAAGTGGTAACTCACGGTGGGGCTAGTCCGGGCTCAAAGTTGCGCAACGAGTGATGAAGCGAGAATCTTTAAGGGATAAACTCCGAAATGAGGTTATCCGTAAGAGAATGAGAGTGGTTTATATAACTCGCAGAATGACTGCATTAAATTGACAATGGGCTGGCCACATCTGTAGGAGAACTGATGGCTGATGGAGCAAACGAATTCTGGAGTGGAGACCACGCCTCGGCCAACGTATGGTTGGAACATCCGCCGCCAGATGGACCGACGACCTGGAAAAGGCTGCTGGGATAGACTGGATGCGAGAACTGCGAGTGTTGTGCCGTAAAATAGGAGAAGCCTAGGTCCGGCAGTGAACTGCCATGGGCATGATTGACTGTCGATTTAAATAGCTGAAAAATCTGACCTGTACGTTCTTAATCGGCTCTAGCAGATACTGCAATGGACATGTGGAGTCGTATGGATGCGTTCCTTGGAGAAATCTGTATCCATGGTAATTTTCTTTTTAGTAAGTAAAGTTCTCCAGTAACCTCATTCACAGAAGCTACTAGCTAAGCTACGCGGTACGTGCCTTGAAGACAAGCTCTGTTTTCTGAGTCTGTTTTCCTTTCCTTTCCAGTCTGTTTTACAAAAGTATGTGCAAGAGATTTTCCGCAATCACCTTTTAAACATAGTTAGGCTAAGTTAGCATATATGTTTAATTACTATAGCATTCAAAAATTGACCAAAACATAAAGTAACTTTATTTAACACCTTTGGTTGCTGAAAAAAAACCGGTAACTCAGCGTTCTATAAACGATCACTACGTTAAGTATCCTTCGCTATGGCGGGGCCTCAGATGGGTGACACTTCCATTTACGAGCGTTTTTGTGCTCCGGAAGGCAGGGTGGCAGCCGTTGGTGCAGGTTGGCAGCCGTTGGTGCCGGTTGCCAGTAAAATATTATGGCAGTCGTTAAGCCAAGTTATGGGAGGCTTAAATAATAGCAGTTTGCTAGAACTTCAGACTGTCCATTTCAATGGTGTTACGTTCTTTTCCTACTTCCACAATTTATTTTCTGATTAATTTCGTTGCGGGTTCCAAGACATGCTAACTTCTCCTGGGACTTCACTGAGAGCGAGCTCGGTGTAACTTTCCTGGTGTTTTGGTCATTGTTGTAGATCCTGGTTTACAGGAGTCACAGTAATGGGAATGCGGGTGGAATTAGTCCTAATTAAAAAAAATTAGCATTTCAATAAAGCAATGGGCTCACCACCACCTGCTACGTGGGATAAAAATTCTAACAATGAAATGTGAGCGTATAGTATGCCTCTGCCTTCAAGGGTAAAGCCGTGACTGATAAAGTTAAGTATAAAAATAAATACAGAGCAAAAAAATTGCTTTCAAAAAATTATTATAGATTGAGTGGAGTCCACTGCATTAATGTTTAAAAATGGATGTAACACTGTTCATTGGTATCGAGTTGTTGTGTAGCGATAGATGGCTCTGGTCATACTCTTAAAATGACGATTAAATATAGTGATTAATTTCAACATGATTCGATACGATTCGGGTAGTTCAGTGGCTAGAACATTGCCCTGGTTAGGCAAAGGTCATGGGTACAATCCCCGTCTTGAATTGAACTGTCTTTACCCACTTTATTAAAAAAATATGAGAAATTTAGCATAATAATTGCTTTAAAAATGTATCTGAATTTTGTAAAACGTGTCTTGTATATTTTTTAAAATTTAAAGTTCATTATAATTTTTATACGTAAGTGATATTGAACTTTTCTAAATTTAAAATGCTAATTTTTTTCGTGATATTATAATATGATAATCTAATATTTTAAGAATAATTATTTAGTTTATATAAATATATATTAAAAGAAATTTTTGCACACTCCTAAGAATGAAATAAACGTAGCAGGGATCAGTTTAACTTTCTAACCAGTGTGACTTAGCCGTAAAACTAACTAACTAACTATTTTTACGCTGTATCCCTGACGGGGTAGTCAGAAAAGACAGATCGCCAGGCTTCGCGATCTATGCATACTTCTTTCGCTTCTTGAATATTCATCAATCGCTTCATACTGACTTTTCCGTTTTTGAGCAATCTGCTCACGTGGTCTCTATATGTAAGTCTCGGCCTACCCTGACTCTTTCTATCCTCTACTTTCGCACAATATATATTCTTCGTCAATCGTTCCTCACTCATTCGTTGGAAAACTTCGTCTAAACCAACGGAGCAAAACTAAAAAACGCCGTAAAACTAACCTAAAAAATATCGTGGATTTACTGTTCTGTTCTTTATCTCAGAAGTATAAGATGGCAGTCTTATACTTCTGAGATAAAGAACAGAACAGTACTGATAATTACTGATCTCCGGATCAGTATGGGGTTCTTCAAAAGGGGTCTTAGAAGGTTTTTAAAAGATCGGTAGCGCGAGTGCTGCACCTCTGGTATTACAAACGTCCATAGGCTACGGGGTGACTATCTGTTTCATCAGGATTTCCATCTGGTTTTTTATCAACCTCAGTGGTATAAAAAAAGAAGGACATGGTTCGAATACCGTGGGCATGGGAGTATGGAAGTTTCTCATAGCTTCTTTAAAATGTAATCTACTAGTACACTGACCCGCAAAAATAAGTACTACACATTAAAATTTCAATTTTCTATAAACTATAGAAGTTCAAGATTTAAAACAAAATACGTTTTAAAGCAATTTTAATAGCTCTATTTAAAACTATAGTAAATTTTAAACTTTTTTATCTTAAACAAGTTCAACAATAAAAATAGCCATTTTTAGCTGAGTGTCATAAAACTCAATAAACATTTACAAGTATGTTTTACATATTATTTATTTTTAAATAACTGGTATTGCCTCCTCAGACACTGCGAACAGCTTCAAGTTGTATAATCCCTCATTTTCCCTCGTAGAATCTCTTGTATTGACATCAGCGATTCAGTGGTGCAATTTACATTGTTACTATATGCTCTGGAGGAATTATATTAATATTGCCACACACTAAAAACTTATTTTTATTATATTTTCATCTACTGAACAATATCCTACAGAATACGCATGAAGGCGACCAGCCCACCCAATGATGCGTACACTTGCGTAATCCATTGTTTGATAGATTTATAATTTTGCGCATCCGAGGTCGAAGTAAGTAGGCTGCGATCGATGGCCGTTGCTCGATAATTGGTGTCATGGTGATGAGTACTGTCGTTATTAATGATTTAGAATATATAGTCACGTGGTCCCTATATCATGAAGAATCTTGAAAACTCCAGAGAAAAGATAGAAGAGTGTATCATCGTGTTTATTGTACAGTTACTGGTACAGGCCATGGAAAGTAGCGCAGCGTGAGGGTAACACGCACGCCCTTTACCCTCTCAAGTAAGTGGTATAACACCCACAACCCAAAGAAGCGAACACCCGAACCCCCCCTGAACGAGCCTGCGGTAGCGGACAAAGTCTGTCAGGAGCCCTGGGGATATCCTTCCGAGTGCTCACCCGGGACTCCTGGCTATATTATATTGACAGATGGAAGGGAAAAATATGGTTTTAGTCGGTAGGTGTCCGGTACACAGCATCCATGAGTATTTCCACACCAAAAAGTAGCTATTGGTACAGACATCTCCGGAGAAAACAGCAGAAAACTCACCCAAAAATTTGTTTCATTCACAAAAAATATTTGATGTAGAATTCACCACAGATACTATGCCGGTCTTAGTTAGAATTTAGAATATTTTAGGAGTTTCATTGATGCCACTGTTAGGGTGTTTTTTTAGACATTTCTAAGGGGGTGAAAATACAGCCCCTTAGTTAGTTAGTTAGAATTTTCCCTGGAGCTGTGTCTATGTCACTAAATTCCTGAAGGCCAATTCTCCTAATTAATAAACATCACAGAATGAGCTGTTATTGAATCTATACTGAATTATGAAGTGAATGAAATTCGGTATTCTCCTAACCAAAATTACAATAGCATGTTGGTTAGGTTTTAGTTAAATGATAGGTATGATTTCCGTTCAGACTCGTGTCAATCTCGCGATAAAAACATGATGTTACAGTATAAAACAGACAGTGCACCCATCACCCCTAGATGAACTACACTTTTTTTTTAAGTGAAAACGCCACTTAGCGTGGTAGACATATTTTTAGAGGAGATAAAATCTCTGGATTTGCGACTATAATCATCATCATCATCTAATGTTGATCCCGGTCATCTACAGGTCTTATTAAATAATATTGTGTAATCAATATTAAGACTCTTTTAGAGTAGATTTTTTTTTATCATCATCATTAACGTCCATCCCGGTCAATTTTTGAAGTGAATATTCTTTTAGCGCGGTACGCATATTTTTAGATGAGATAAAATCTTTGGACTCGCGACCATAATCATCACCATCATCAAACGTTGATTCCGGTCATCTACAGGTCTTATTAAATAATGCTGTGTAATCAATTAGGACTCTTTCAGTGTAGAATTATTTTTTATCATCATCATCTTTACGTCGATCCCGGTCAATTTTTGAAGGAAAAACTTCTTTTAGCGCGGTACACATATTTTTAGATGAGATAAAATCTCTGGACTGGCTACCATAATCATCATCATCATCTAACGTTGATTCCGGTCATCTACAGGTCTTATTAAATAATGCTGTGTAATCAATTAGGACTCTTTCAGTGTAGATTTATTTTTCATCGTCATCATCTTTACGTCGATCCCGGTCAATTTTTGAAGGAAAAACTTCTTTTAGCGCGTTACGCAATTTTTTAGATGAGATAAATTTGGACTCGCTACTCCCCGTTACGATACGCAGCTATAGTGTGTGCATATATGCATGTACCAACGCGACTAGATAAATAAAATATTAATAAATTGAGTTTTCACTTCTGTCGGCACTCCCGGAGTGCAACCCGTATTTTTTTGTAACTTTTAAATTGTAGTTGAGCGTTAATGAAGCTTTTTTAGTGGAATTTGCGCGGCAAGATCAAAAATATCATTTCACTGCAAATCACTGTCTTTCACTAATAACTAAAAAATGTAAAAAATTAAATAAAAAATGACATAATAGCACGTTTACACAACTTTTATGTCTAAAAAACTACCATTTTTAAACATAAAACAAGGTTAATGTACTAGTTTCTGAAAATAATATAGGTACTGCAAACGGCTGCTATCCGAGAACATCCTGCGCAAATTCCATGTATACTTCAGCTAAGCATCACCCAGAGACAATTAATATATAGAATTTCATTGCCACCGTCGTAAATATTCGCTCATATTTAACACGAATCGCGTTTTAACCGAACAAAAACAGAAGGCCAATTCTCCTAATTAATAAACATCACCGAATTAACTGTTATTGAATCCACACTGAATTAATATGAGAGTGAAAATCGGTATTCTCCTAACCAAAATTACAATAGCATGTTGGTAAGGTTTTAGTTAAATGATAGGTATGATTTCAGTTCAGACTCGTGTCAATCGCGCGAGAAAAACATCATAAAACAGACAGTGCACCCATCCCCCTAGATGAATTTTACTTTTTTTTAAGTGAAAACGTCTTTTAGCTCGGTACTCATATTTTTAGATGAGATAAAATCTCTGGACTCGCGACCGTAATCATCATCATCATCTAACGTTGATTCCGATCATCTACAGCTCTTATTAAATAATGTTGTGAAATCAATTAGGACTCTTTCAGTGTAGATTTCTTTTTCATCATCATCATCATTAACGTCGATCCCGGTAAATTTTTAAAGTGAAAATTTATTTTATCGCGGTACGCATATTTTTAGAGGAGATAAAATCTTAGGACTCGCGACCATAATCATCATCATGTAACGTTGATCCCGGTCCTCTACAGGTCTTATTAAATAATATTGTGTAATCAATTAAGACTCTTTCAGAGTAGAATTTTTTATTCATCATCATCATCATTAACATCAATCCCGGTCAATTTTTGCAGTGAAAACTTCTTTTAGCGCGGCACCTTTGCATATTTTTAGACGAGATGAAACCTTTGGACTCTCGACTATAATCATCATCATCTTCTAACGTTGATCCCGGTCATCTACAGGTCCTATAAAATAATATTGTGTAATCAATTAGGACTCTTTCAGTGTAGAATTTTTTTTTCATCGTCATCATTTACATCGATCCCGGTCAATATTTGAAGTGAAAGCTTCTTCTAACGCGGTGCGCAATTTTTTAAATGACATAAAATCTCTGGACTCGCTACACCGTTACGATACGCAGCTATAGTGTGTGCGTAGCTATATAGCACACCGCAAATTCATTCACACAAATTCCATGAAGTATACTTCATCTAAGCATCACCCAGAGACAATTAATATAGAATTTCATTACCACCGTCGTAAATATCCGCTCATATTTAACACGAATCGCGTTTTAACCGAACAAAAAGGTTCTCAGCAGTATTCCGTCGATCTAGTGTTGATATACATTCAATCTCATATAAATGTCAAATTTGACACATAAATTATGACGAGAATACCAAATACATTTCATTCAAAATTGAGTCTCAAAGAAAAAGACTAGCAGAATACTGATTTTGTTATTTTCAACTTTCAGTCTCAATTCGATTCAATCAACTTACAGTTAATGTTAGATGCATAAAACTTTGTTACGAGAATACCTTTTTTAAGATTTAGGAGTCTGAGCTTAGATCGGAACTTAACTTTAACCGTGCTTTTATTACGAGAATTGGCCTTCTGATCTTTTCGTCCACAAGGGTTTTCGTGCGAGCAATGAATTGAGTTCATACTAGTGTAGAAACACTGCATTGGTTTTGCTAGATATCACTGCGTTACTCGTAGGCTACTACGGTTGGACCTGAGATGGGTGACCATTTCTATTGGCGAGCGTTTCCGTTCTTCAAAAGGCGTGTTAAGTCGGATTGTCATTAACATGATAGGTAGTGGTTAAGCCAAGGGGAATACCTTATAGGCGGCTTGAAAAATTTCAACAGTCGGTCGGTCGCCATGGCGCGTTCTTGTCCGTTTCTACGCGTTAAAAAAATTGGCAGGGCCAGTGTAACACCTCCGGCTACTGTAGGGCACGATAACCATTTCCGATCAGATGAGCCGTAAGCTTACTGCTATCTCAATAGTAGTTCATTTTCGGCGTTGTTGGAACGACGGACGAAGGGTGTTTTCAGTAAACATGCATCAGTTCCATGACCATAGATAACTACATCAATCTTGCCTCTTGTCAAGTCTGTACGCTTTGTCGAACAGAACGGAGGTTCTAACAAAACTTTTTTAAGAGAAAAGGTCGCAGGGAAGTGGGGGACGGTACACCGTGTGTTGTGGCTTGAATTGGTAGAGGCTTACGTTCAGCAGTAGATTGCCATAGGCTAATTTGATTTATTGAGAAAATAACACAATGATGTAAGATAATAACGTATATGAGTACATATACCTACTCACATAATTAAGTACTGTGACAGTAGTCGGAGAAAAAAGAGCATTGTAAAGTGCAGTTTGTAAATAAAACTACATATACATATCTCAACACAATAGTGGCAAAACAGTGCGATGATAACTTTACTACATTATCAAGTGACGTCATAGCCCTTGGTTGAAGCTTATGTTTACCTACTTACATCATTATTTATTATAATGTGAAAACAAACAATCAAATGCTCCTTCCCTCCTTAAGACTATTCTGAATAAATAAATAAATGTTAAATATTGTAATATATTTATTGTAGGACTATGTGACCCCCACGGCTTCGCCCGTGACATACTTCAAACTCCCGTCGCACCTATCTAATCCCGTCGCATATAAATTCTACAAAAATGCATTAAAATTTACCCGATTTGTCGACATTTATGACTACTGCTCCGCTCTCCAGGTAAGTAGCGTGATGATATATAGCCTACAGCCTTCCTCGATAAATGGGCTATCTAACATAAAAGTATTTTTTCTAATCCACCAAACAAACAAACAAACTCTTCAGCTTTATAATATTAGTATAGATATTTTATTTTACACAACGCCTTCTAGCCCAAAGTAAGCTAATATAACCTGCCTGTAGCGGTTTTCTATTAATGTTTTTAAACTTGTTTTGCCCCTACTGCACCAAACAGGCAATGAGTTTTAATAACCATATCTTCGAATCTGTGAGGCCATATTTTTGCAAACCATAAGATGACAGTTACAAACTACACACTTCATTTCAAAGAGTTTTATAACGCAACACTCAAACCTCTTTACTGCTTAACTTACGTTCTCGGATTTCTTACGATGATGCTCTATCAACGGAAGCTACTTGAGGCCGTCTTCGATGTTCATTACAATACATATCAGATCAGATATTATCTTAACTCATCAATCAAACCAGGGTCAGTTTGAATATATCTTCCAAATTTGAATTCTAGTTGAAAAAAATCATCTATTTGACTTTCGCGTAGTGAAATTTCTAAAACTGGTATTCATATCCAAATTTTTATCACAAGTAAAGAGTTATTGCAGCTTGCATTCGAATATTAAAGTAGGCAATTAATCCTCAAATTCAGTTCCGTTCATGCATATTCAACCGCGTCCCCACATCCGTTGAAAATACTCTCTAATTCGTACACAAATGTTTTGTGAGAAACGGAACCAACCAGTGTCATGGTTCATTTGACATTTATGAAAAAAAAAACGTAAACAATGACAGAAGATTAATTCGTTTAGAAACTCGCGTTCTATCGTTTATTATTTAATACACTAAATGTCTATCATTTCATTTTTTTTCTACCATAGATTTAGATTATTAATAATTTGAGATATTTTCGTGAATGTTGAATGTGGCCCCAACAATATCTCCGGGGCCCGAAAGACCTCATCTGCTAGCGGTGCACCTGCTGACTATGGATAAGGCAACGACGCAAGCTACCTTACGGGATTTGTAGGTCATCTTCCGACAAAATCGTAAGTCAAACAATAGCTGCTCCTAGCAGCCAAATGATAGTTAATTCCAGGTTAAAATCCTTGTTCTGCGCTCGTGTGCCCGCGGAATCAGTGTTCTGTAAACGATCACTGCAATAAGCACCTTTAGCTATGGCTGGTCACGGATGGGTGACCACTTTGTGGCATTTACATTTGCGAGCGATTCCGTGCTTCGGAAGGCACGTTAAGCTGTTGGTCCCGGTTGCCCGTAACATGGCAGTCGTTAAGTCAAGTTAAAGGCCTAATGGGCGGCTTGAAAAATTTCAACAGCAGGTAGCCACTACCTGCGTCTGTCTATTTCAACGTGGCAATGGGCTTACCGCCTATTACGTGGGACAGGAATACACATGGTAAAAAGTGGACATTTAATATGCCTCTGGCCGGAACGGGTGGCCTTCGGGGATAAGGCGTGATTGATAAATAATGATAATAAATAAAATCCTTGTTTTTGAAAGCAGCAAGGGAATAGTACATAAAGATATAGAAGAGTACGCTTGAATGAATTCGTGGGCAGTGTGTATACAAACTGCTTACTATAGTAGTAAGCCGTTTGCATGACACAGCATGACATTTTATTTGGCGTAAATACAAACGATCTAATAAATCTCTTTAAACGGATCAAGGTAAAAATATATCTTTATGGAGCGTTTCAATTTCGGCACAAGATATAGTACCTACAGTAATTTACATACAAGCGAGTAGATTTATAGCGGGAACGCCGAATAATGAGTGTTTCTCACAGCATGTGTAATAAGTTGACTTGCACTTTACCAAGTTCTTTTTTTAAGACGTCTCCCGCGCTATAGAATTAATCTCTGTATTACGGGACTTACGAACGTGTACAATTTTTTTTTTAATGGCTAACGGATATTTTCGTTTTAGGGCATGTCTCACTGTGTGTAGTATTAGTAAAGTTTAGACTGTACAACGTGTTTCACATCTTATTGTTGTAGAATAAGTCCTTGAAGTTTAGGGGATATCTACTAGCACAGATAATCTTAATCTATACTAATATTATAAAGCTGAACAGTTTGTTTGTTTCTTTGGTTGAACGCGCTAATCACAGGAACTACTGGTCGGATTTGAAAAAATCTTTTTGTGTTAGATAGCCCATTTATCGAGGAAGGCTATAGGCTATATATCATTACGCTACTATACTGGGGAGCAGAGCAGTAGTCATAAATGTTGACAAATCTGGCAAATTTTTATGCATCATTGTAGAATTTATAAGCGACGGGATTAAATAGGTGCGACGGGAGGTCGAAATATTCCACGGGCGAAGCTGTGGGGGTCATCTAGTAATGTGATAAACGGGAAAGTTTGTAAATTTGGATGTTTGTTACTCTTTCACGCAAAATCTACTGAATGGATTTTGATGAAACTTAACAATAATATAGCTTACACATCAGAATAACACATAGGCTACTTTTTATCCGGAAACAAGTTGCAATAGGCTTACCACCTGTTACGTGGGACACAATTGCATACGGTGAAAAGTGGGCGTATAATATGCCTCTGCCTATCCCTTCGGAGATAAAAGCGTGACAATATGTATGTAGGTATGTAACAAGTTGCTGTGGGAAACGGGAACGGAAAAACTTCAACACGCGTGCGGAGCCGGAGGCGTCATCTAGTATAATATATACTAGGCAATATCTGTTTAACAGAAAATAATAACATCTACTCATATATATATATATATATATATATATATATATATATATATATATATATATATACTTTATACAGATAATTAAAATAAAATTAAAGTACTCATTCAACTTTCCACTAAGTGCATATGCAAGTATACATATAATCAGTTTGTTCTGGGTAATCTTATAACGGCTAGTTCGATTTTAGCGAAACTTCACTGGAACATAGCTGATGTTATAAGAAGTAAGTTAAGCTAAATATTACCCTCGTATTCCCACGGGAATGAGCACTACATAGGTGAGATCGCGGGGTGTCCGTTAAATTAAATATTTTTATAACATGTTTAACTGTTGCTTTCACGATTCAGTACAATTTAATCATAGTTATGTATTATAACACCTTTCTTTATCAATACCGTTACCGCACGAAGTTCTATAAACGATAAAATAGTGTTTATTTCTTTATTTGTAAACTTTTTGCGATATTAAGACTTATTGTAGTAACAGTAATAGGTATGGAATAAAGTTCTTTGTAAGTATATTTATAGATTCAAAGTAGGTTAGTAAAGGTACGAGAAAAACATTGATTAATTTGTTATAGACTAGCGGACACCCCGCGGTTTCATCTGCATAGTCTCCATTCTCTTGGGATACATACATACATATTGTCACGCCTTTATCCCCGAAAGAGTAGGCAGAGGAATACAATACGCCCATATATTTTAATTTTTAACTTTGTACAGTCACACACAGTCATAATAATTATAATTGTGTATTATTGATTGAGTGTTACTACAAATTAGAAACAAAAGTATCGCGTTCTTCACTTTTGTAGCAAAGAAATCAGACTACTTCTAAACCGAAACTAGTTCCAAAGCCGCAAGTGGTAGAAACTTCAAAATCGTCTATGCACGTATTCATGGTGTCTTAAATCGAATGCCGCAAACCGTTAATCTCTGTCTCTTATGGTTTCTGAGTAACAGGTGCGTATAGACTGACGTACGGACAGCCTGAGTTGTAACAAGATTTTTCTAAAATGTAGGGTTTAATAGCCTAAAACTTTTGGTTAAGGTGTTTTTATTATTGCAAAAGGAAAAAAAAATGAAAATTGTTTCATAAGTAAGTCTCCTTGAAATTTTCAAGTACAGTGCGACTAAATCCAATTCCATTCGCACGTTTATAGCCTATAAACTTGGTTAACATATTCAGTTTTATTTATAAGGTTGCTACTACTACTATTTACTGTTACCCTATTTTTTTGTAGAATGACCCTTAATGGTAGGCTATGGGGCGAATGCACAATGTTAGGGTTAAATAGGAATATTGTGGGACACTTTTCACACAGCGCCATCTAGCCCAAAGTAAGCTAATATTAGCTTGTGTTATGGGATCTAGATAACTGATAAACATACTTATGATGAATGATATGCATTTCTAAATACATACATATTATAGATAAATAACACCCAGACACAGAATAAACCATCGTGCTCATCACACAAAGTTTTATCCTGGGTGGGAATCGAACCCACGACCTCTTGCGTAGCAGTCGGATGCACTCGCACCGCGCCACAGAGGCAGTCAAGGAATGTAGCTTTATAAGCATAGGAAAGCTAGAGCGATGCATTATGAAATATTGAGTATAGAGCAGTATGATAGCTACATTAGTGACGTCACAAATTTGCTGGGTGTAGCACCAACATGACTTCCTATCACATTTTTTCGTGCTTCGAAATGTCCGCTAAACAGTTGGGCCCCTTTGCCAGTAAGATGGCTGTAAATAAGCCAAGTCCAAGTCGAAAATTTCAACAGCAGGTCGCCACGACCTGTGCCTGTTTATTTCAACGGGCTCAACACCTATTACGTAGGACGAAAACGCTTACGGTGAAATATGTGCGTACAGTAGGCCTCAGCCTAGTCCTTTGGGGTTAAAGGCGTGACAGTGTGTGTGTGGTCCAGTCGTTTGTGCGTATTAAAGTTACAAACATTCACACTCTCAAAATTTAGCCTTGAAAATATTTATACTGAATTCAGCTGCTGGTTGCTAGAGAACTAAGCATTATTGAACGCATATCGTACTGCTTTAATTGCCAGACATTCTACAATTATAACTTTTACGCCACTCTCAAGGTTTTCACCAAAGATTTATATCGTCTATTTATGTATTTAAAAAGGTATAATTAATATAATTTATCGCACACTAGTGTTTCACAACACAGGATAGTTTCCTAGGCATACTTGCAACTTTGCCTGCGCAAGCGACGCTCGTCCAACGGAACGGATGCCATTGTTTTACATTTTTATCACAACAACGATCCAATGTGGATTAGTGTCGATGGCAAGTTAATACACACGCTTTCGTTTTTGCATCAAAAATGTCTGATCCATTTGAATGATATGCATTTGTAAATATAAAAATTTCACTTCTTCTAATCGATGAAAGTATAACGAAAGTGAAATTGATAAAAACAGTATTATATATTTCGACGATAACACAAAATAAACGAATGTTTTCAAGTTGGTTATAAATAGAAAATCTTAACATGGTAATTCATATAAGCGCTTCCTCGGTAATTAGTTTTATACTTTCTTAGCATCTAGCTGATTTATAAACGAACTAGCAAACGCCCCGCGGTATCACCTGCGTAGTGTACGTTCCCGTAGGAATACGGAGATAAAATGTAACCTTAGTTACTCTTTATAAAATCAGTTATCTGCCAGTGAAAGTCCCGTTAAAATCGGTCCCGCCGTTTCAGAAATTAACCAGAACAAACCGATAGACATACAGAAAAACAGACAGCAAAAATTACATATATACTTTCATTATAATTTATATTTACTTTCATTATGCATTGAGTGAAAAGCTGTTAATATGGAACGGCTATTAATAAATGTTTATCTGTATAGGTAGGTAGACATAGATGACAACTATTAATACAGGCTGGCCCATTTAAAACGGTCAGTATGGGCGACTCTGAAACTATAAGACATAGAAAGATCTATTTTAAGGAATCATGACACTGATTTTGGTGAAAATAAAAACAGCAATCATAGATTTAAAAAAAAATTGTGCTAACATCGGGATTCGAACCCGAAATTATCGGAGAATAAAACTTTCATTATTTTTATTTTAATATCGATTGTGTAGGTCTTAAGCAGTAAATGTTACTATGAAACGTAGATATCATGTTTCATAGTAACATTTACTATGAAACATGATATCTATATATGTATGTTACTATGAAATATAGATATCATGTTTCATAGTAACATTTACTGCTTAAGACCTACACAATTGATATTCAAATAAAAATATGAAAATGAATAAAAGGCATCGTTCTTCGTATTATTTAATTAAATTTAGTAGGTGTTCGATACAACTATCCCTTTTTTCAGTTCACCATTAAACTCGTTTAGGTAACAATTTTACTACTGGGTTTTGTATCTTCAGTTGTCAATTACACTTAATATTGAATCTGTGGTATTCATGGTGACGTAGCTTGTTTTGTACCTCGTCCTTAAAGTATAACTTTACTTAAATAGACTATATTAGAGTTAACTCGTGAGATGTCGGGACATGTTTTTCAACTAAAACTATTTAGGTATAACAATTGCCTGCTGCGTTTAATCTCAAAGTGTAAAACTATCCAATGTACTGACAAGTGTTTATATAATCTAAGACTGACAATCACAAAAGTGTAAAAGAAACGGTATTTATCCCACCGATGTGACACTTCACGCAACAATCTGCCACAACAATATCAATTTAACGTAATTTGTAAACCCAGAACAAAATTTGTGGTACAAACCAACAATAATGTACCTAATTTTATTGTGGCACCTAGGCCTGTTAGACTTCATTCATACAATAAACTTTAGGCGTAAAAAAAAAACTTTATTGTCTTGATAATGCCTCGTGTGCAAGCAAAACACGCGTCGACATCATACTTGCGACATTTAGAAAGCGTAATCTCACAAAAAAATTAAAATTAGTTAACAAAAATAATAATTAAGAGTTTTAAAAATAATGTACCACATTTTTTTTAATGTGGTACATTTTATTTGAGTAGCATAGTAAGCACAAACGGAGTGGTCCAATAGGAGCTTCCTTGTTGCTTTCTATTTCAATTACGTAGGCACAGAACAAGGAATCAATGTCACTGGCGCACTTTCTTGTAGAAACGCATTACTCTATATAATTATTACAACCAACTGTGTTAGGGGGCTTCTCGTACGATTACACTAATTACTACAGACGAATGGTAGGTAACAGACAGGGGGCCGAGTCTACTATTGACAAGCCGTAGAATAGAACCAGAATCGCTGTTTTTAGCTGTAAAAATGTTAGTAGGCTATCTAAAATGCAACTGATTAGCGGCATCTGGCGCGGTACGTGTTAGTAGAATTCTATCGGCCGACAGATAGAAGTCTATTGGAGTACGATATAGTAGACTACGAAAAACTGTCAAAATTGTACCGGTGGCTTTCTATTGAGCGGCGATTTCTATTATTTTCGGACGCGATTGACTTAGTAGACTTAGCCCCCAGGTCGAAGATGCGATTTCCGCATACAGTTTGATGTAAACTGTATGCTTGGTATTATAATTACTTTCGTCTCTAATAGGCGCGAGTGAGAGAGAGCGAGCATGTTCCTTGCTCTGTTTGTATGTACATACTATACTTAAGGTTATTAAAAAGTGCAACGAAGTTTGAATTTAAAGATATAAAATTAATTAGCTAATATATTTTTATATCATTATTATAAATATTATAGCGTGTGTTGCAGTGCAGTTAAATAATATTTTTACGAAACATTAAAATTACAAAACAAGCCTTGACATTGATTTATATTATAAAATAGAACCATTTATATAATGATATTTAATTACTTGCGCGTATTTATTAGCTTTATTATTTCATAAATATAAAATTTAACGACATCATAATAATTTCCGATATATTTTCTGTTTTATACGTCGTGATGTTGAAAGTATGACAATGGACTAATTTACTAAGTAATATAACACCTACTATTAGGTTATTTTGTTGATAATTTACATTTTCTAGTTTCGGACACTCTTTCAGTTTTATATTTCTTAGGAGCGCGAGGCCGCCGCATCGTCCGCTTGCAATTTAGCTGTTCTTCGTAAAATTTCAAACTCTATCTACATTTCCATTCAACCTATGGAAAATAATAAAAAAAAAAAATAATTTGCTAAGAATTTACGTTAACCCCGAACAAATAAACAATTTGACACAAAGAAAACAAATTATGAAATACTACTCATACGAAATACAACTCAGAATCCCATTTATTTATTAGAGTAACTTATCTACTATTTTCTACTTGACACCTTTGAAAAAAATTTCTTTAATGTACTATCCTCTTGGATATTTTAACAATCTCTAAGTACTATGTAATATTATAAAGACAAAAGAGTTGTTTGATTTTAGTCGATAAACTCTGGCACTACTGAACTGAATTTAAAAATTCTTTCACAGTTGGATAGCCAAGTTATTATCAAGTAGACTATGGAACATAATGTTTACAAAATCGGTTGAGGTCTAAACTACAAAACTGTTTTGATTGGGTTATTGAATTTATAAATATTGTGGGACATTTTTGCACACAGTAAGTTAATATAAGCTTGTGGTATGGGATCTAGACAAGTGATAAACATACTTATATATTTCTAAATTCATACATATTATACATAGGAAATGCCCAAACTCCGAAAAATGTATTTGCGGATCACACAAATATTTCTTCCGATTAGGCCCTAAGCGCGGCATTCGTATACACTACCACTAACACCATCGAGGCAGTCAGTATTGTCTTAAAAGATAGATGACCAAATAAAAAAAAGATTAAAAAAAAAAAGATAGCTTTGACACGCCCTCGGTCTCGTATTTATCTATACCCGTAAAAGATAAATGTACCCTGTCTTACTAAACTTAATAATGAAATAAATTCTGATCAAATGTGCAACGTCATCTTTGAACAGTAGTCAACATTATCCGTTATGGACAAGGAATGCATCACTAACCGTTATAACTTGCCCGCTTTATTACCGATCCAGTTTGGAGATAGTTGGGAGATAGTTTTTAGAGGAAATTAATTGTTGGCATCTTATAATAACCTCCAATTTATCTGAATATTTTTGATAAACTTATTTTGGATCTATCGCATCATTACTTGAAAAAATCTAAATTTGTTCTATGTCTTATCAAATACTTTTGACAATATTTGTTGTTTATAAATGTTTTTTTCTAACTTGTGGAAATCCCCACGGGTGTTATGGCGCCTGAGTCGAGCCGACTAAGCCCATACGGTTCCTACCTATACATATATCTAACGGGCGTCCCGGGTAACTCCTCGGAAGGATGTCCCAAAATTCCCGGCAGGTCTTGGCTTACCACTGCGGCCCCGCCTAAAGTTTCAGCTGATCTAGCTTTCTGGGGCATTTAGTTATACTGTGTTCCATGTGGTGGGACAATCAGTTATAAAAATATTAAATACAAAATTAAATAAATACCCCATAAATAAATACCCCACTTACGTCAACCCCAAATAAATTAATATAAAAAATATTTACCACTCGAGATTGTGACAAAAAGTAAATTAAGGTGCGAAATAATAATTTAATTTTAATTAGATATTTTTACTTGTCGTGTTTTATTTATTCGTGTATGTACAGTTAACATGTAATTTAATAGTATACCTACTTGTTTAAGTATTTTGTTATGTTGACATTTAGTGTTATTTTTAATGTGCGTTTATAAGTCATTTACATGACTAATTTTTATTATCAAGTTAATCGTAATTTTGATGATACATAGCTATAATTCATTTACTATTTCAGTATTAATTTATCATTAGTTGACGCCTGCGGCTCCGCACGCATGTTAAAGTTATCCCGTTCCCGTTTCTCACAGGAACCTGTTCCCGGGATGAAAAGTAACCTATGTGTTATTCTGATGTGTAAGCTATATTTATTGTAAAGTTTCATTAAAATCCATTCAGTAGATTTTGCTTAAAAGAGTAACTTTTATGTCCGAGAAACCACCACTCGCACATATAACAAGATAAATACACCTGTTTTAGAAAATAATGTACAGCAAGCGTATGCTGTCAGCCATTTTGCTGCCTAAAATCCATTAGGTTTTGGGATGACCACCCACCCACAACTATCGAGAATTTGACTTTGAAACTAGAACACTGGAATACTTATTATAGACTCCGTCGCTGAATATCATATTCTCAAAAGACCACATTCGCAAAACATCATATTCTCATAGTTTCATTCAAATTCCAGTTAAATTTAACAAGTAGTAGGTACGGAATTTTAAAATTCATAATATTTTGCAAAAAAAAATATTCTAAGTTAGATTTTTATAAGTATCTATTATAAAATGCCAAGGTCTTCATTTTTTAAATACTTTCGCACTCAAAACAATAAAACATTAGTATCATTTAAATTTATCACCAACTAATTTGACGAGAAACCATTACTGAAGCAGTTTTGTAAACCATAAAGATTACAGTAATTTTTAATGAACGCAAAGCACCATGTCATTGGTATCGGCAGCATAGTAAAGCTTGCCAAAATAGAGAAAAAAATTAATAGCGTTGATAATTGACTGTTTGTATGGCATGTCGATAGAAAGTATCATAATATTATTTGATAAAATGTTCTACATTTTATTCTTGTATTTAATTTATTCCATGACGAACGTATATGACATTTTGACAAATTGTAGCCAGCATTGAAAATTAAAGTTCCGTTGCAAGACTTTTTTGTCAAGCTGTACTGTTACAAATGAGGTTGAAATCGGTGATTTCACTTCACCTTACGTTTATCCGTATTCTATGTAATTGGAATCTCGTCGATCGTTCCGGACGCTTTCTTCGTCGCATCATGGTTATTTTGCTCTCACCTGTGCGCTAACCTCACGGTCGTGTGCGCTACTGTATAATTTGTCTGATGAAGCGAGTCGCGTGACCCCTTTTTTACATTTCGAACACCGTGACATAGCGAATGATTATACTGTTTAGGCTGTATAATTTTGTGATCGTTGCTTTAAAGTATCATTACTCTTTTAAAATGTTGTATACTGTTTTGATAGTTTGACTCATTGTATTCGTGTAGTCCAACTACGGAAACTGTCGGAAGCGTAGTGATGAAGAAATTGATGACTATCGGTTTCGGATGATATTTTTCCTCGTCCGCAAAAATAAGGGTAAATTTCATAAGATGTCTTATGAAATTAACCTTTTTGAAATTAAAAGAAATATTTATAATTCAGTTTATTCAATAGTAGTAGGTAACAAGGTAACTTATGTCATCGAGATTCACATCTGCTATGCTATTTTTTTAAACTAGGCTATAATTAGGCTAATACAGAATGATAAATCTTATACAATTAGAAGTTAAGAGAAATCTCAAAAATTAAAGCCGACGTTAACCCAAGATGCGGACAGCATTAACGATTATTTTTAAAAATACCTACTAATGACTTGGTAAATACGGGAACAACGAGAACGAATTTCAGGGTAATTAAAAACGTTTCCACGCTTGCGGAGCTGCGGGTAACAGCTAGTGATATGGAGTGAAAAGCTATTTTCTATCTTACCGCGTAAAATCCACTGAAAACCTTAGTCGTAAGACGTAGAGGACGGGGAGGTTATAGATAATAAGAAAGAAGATTGAAGAAATATGAAATAATATATGGCTAAAAGGTCTTAGCAACCAGCCCATAAAATAATTACAAATTTAAAAAAGAAATTACATTGTAAAAAAAACCTACTCAAAATTTAAAAATAAGTCTGAAGAACACTGATGACCAATGGTTTATAAGCGCAGCACTTCACCAACCGGTAATAAATGACAGTGTTACGCAGCGAATAGGGGTAACCACTGGTTACATTAAGGTACGGTTAGTCACGTACCAGTGGTTGTCTTAGTCCATATATTAGGAAAATTGTGTGCTATTACTTAGCCAACTTATATTAGCATGACTTCCTTGTTATGTCTAATGTCCTATTGTATTTTAAAATAGGAATAGGAAGCGCTCGTGGCCCCGCGGTCTCAGTGTTCTGTTAACGATCACTGAGTTACGCAACTTACACTATGGCTGGTCCTCGGATGGGTGACCACTTTGTGGCATTTATATTTGCGAGCGTTTCCGTGCTTCGGAAGGCACGTTAAGCCGTTGGTCCCGGTTGCCAGTAAAATGGCAGTCGTTAAGCATGATGGAAGGCCTTATGGGCGGCTTGAAAATTTCAACAGCAGGTAGTCACAACCTGCGTCTGTCTATTTTAACACGGCAATGTGCTCACCACCTATTACGTGGGACAGGAATCCACACGGTGAAAAGTGGGCATATAATATGCCTCTGTCACCCCTTCGGGGATAAGGCGTGATGGATATTTATTTATTTATTTATTTATTATTCCTATTGTATTTTAAGTTAAATAGAAAGAAGCCTTTCATATATATACCTACAAACAATGACTCATGAGACTTGAGAACTGTCAGCAGTGGCAAGAGTTTGCCAAAGGCCGTAAATGTCATAAATATCGACAGATCGGGCAATTTTTTTTGCATTATTGTAGAATTTATAAGCGAAGGGATTAAAAAGGTGCGACGAGAGTCTGTCACGGTCGAAGCCGGGTAGGTCACTTAGTTAGTATAAGGATATTCGAAACAACTCATTGTAATACGGTGAAATTTGCGTACAGTCAGCCTCTGCCTACCTCTTAGGAGATAAAGGTATGACTGATAAGTAACTAAGTATTTTTTGACATTGGTACGTATATTTCTGAGTTCAATGTAGTTCACGGTTCGATGAACAAGTAAGACTCATGTTTATACAATCTTCTTAAGTAATTGGCAAATATTATCTTGAAATTCCATGCACGGTGTTATAACAACAACGCTAGCACATCATACTGTAATAATATCACGCAGTTCCGTTACACACCGAAGTTGTAATTCTGATAGGATTTGAAGCGTAGGTACGTACTCGTATGTATCTCCATTTTTTAAAAGATCACCGCGTAAAGAATATTACGGTCTATAAAAATAGTAATCGAACTTGACCAATTAATACTACTGATAGACTTGACGACTTAGTACTTTCTATAGATTTGTCCAATCAGAACTTTATTAGTTTATTTATTTATCTATTACGCCTTAAGGGGTGGCAGAGGCATATTATATGCCCAGTTTTCACCACATATTCCTGTCCAATGTAATAGGTGGTGAGCCCGTTGCCGTGTTGAAGGAGACCTACTAGATCCAGTGGTCATATTGTGTGCCTTTGAGAATGCCGTGAGGCGAAACCGGTTAGGTTTATCAAGTAAATGTTGTGGAATAGTACATGTGTTGTTATTAAAATGTGTAGCAAGTTCCACCAAGTGCCATCAATCAACAGTATAAATTATCTGAGACAGACGCAGGTTGTGGCTACCTGCTGTTGAATTTTTTTAAGCCGCCCATAAGACCTTCAACTTGACTTGACGACTGCCATGTTACTGGCAACCGGGACCAACGGCTTAACGTGCCTTCCGAAGCACGGAAACGCTTGGAAACGTAAATGCCACAAATAGCGAAAGTTGCTGAACGCAGTGATCATTTTCAGAACACTAAGTCCGCGGGGCCATGAGCGCTTTAAACTTCATTAGTGTTTGACGAATTTGAACAAAAATGTGTGAGCAAGCGAGATTTCGCTTGACGAGTTGAAAGAATTTTCAGGCTTGAATCATTGTAATCAGGAGCATGCGGGAACATTTGTATGCAGGCGCTACATGCTCAACAATCAATTACGTATTAAGTACGTTAAAAACCTTCACGAGTCCTGGAATCGCGTACCCACTATATCTAGTTATTATACATGGCTTGCGAAGGTTTTAAATTAATTTTTTACATGAAAGTTCTGAATTTTATGCTCCTGTTCTTACGATTTCTTTGCTACGTTCGGCCTTGAAATGGGTAGCATTTCCTTTTACAGGCGTTATGTACTTCGGAAGGTACCATGTGTGTTCCGTTGGTACCCGTTGCCAGTAACATGCCAATGACAAATAAGTCAGCAGCGTGAGAGTGACACCCTGGTGTCTCAAATGTCTATAGGCTACGGTAACTAATTTCGATGAGTTGGGGCCCAACGATATTGGAAGAGAACTGAGTTATTCAAAAGATGAAAGAACTGGGCCCAGGAGATCTTGCGCTTAAACCCAAAGGTACTTACGAGTACTGTTTACTTCTGTAGTTAACGTACCTAAAAACCTTATCTTTACTTAAAAAAAGTCAAGAACGTTTTTAAAATAGGCTTTGATAGGTATATTTTATTTTTTACCACCATTGTACTGTTAACAATCTAATATAAATGTTATATTCTATCTCTAAAAGCTTTATAAACATAATTATTATAAGAATATGATTAATTTGCCATTAAAACGGACACGCGTTTCAACTTGTGGAACATTAGATTGAAAGAACGAATTTAAACGAACGTCTACACCTGCTGTGCGAATAATTCAAGAGAATATAACCACTAAGTTCTTGAATACAACACTGGTTGGAAATAATTATGTTTTACAGCTAACTGGCAACACTGGCGTACAAAAGTGGGTTAATCAGAACAATGTGACCAGTCAAATTACGGCATTGGACCAAGATTCGGGCGTTACCGTAACTTAACGGGCACTTATAGTTCCCAGAGCGTAGTGAGTTTTATATCATAAGAATATTATTAACTAAAATGATAGTACAATCCACTGTTATCTTGGAAAAAAGTTACTGAGAAGAGTATATATTATGTACCTACCTATCTGATTCTTTGAATACTTACTACAAATACACGTACTACTATTATTTTTAACACAATATTTACTCACGCGGATTTTTTGAAGTTAGTCTTCTTTTGGCGCTTCAGGGAAAAATGATGAGGATATATTTTTAAAGCAATTAGTATGCTAACTTCCAAATATTTTTTCTTTTATAAACTTATTTCGAGACGGGGTTTGAACGCGTGACCTTTGCCTAACCAGGGCAATGTTCTAGCCACTGAACTACCCGAACCGTACCGAAACAACTTCCAACCAAAATTCTTCAATATATTTTAAACGTCATTTAAGAGTATGACCAGAGCCATCTATCGAGCGACTTAACTGCTCTAAACTCAATGAACAGTGTTAAAACACTTAAAACCATTTTTAAACATTGATGCGATGGACTCCACTGACGATTAACTTATAGTGAAGAATTTCAACTTGTTTCGGTACGGTTCGGGTAATTCAGTGACTAGAACATTGCCCCGGTTAGGCAAAGGTCACGGGTTCTATCCCCGTCTCGTACCAGTTGTCTTTTTTCACATTAATAAAAAATATTTAAAAGGTAGCATACTAATTGCTTTAAAAATGTATCACTAATTTATTTATTGTTCACTTTAATAAAAAACTATAAGAGTAAATTTTACGATGTGCGCGCAGGCGGTCATGGAAAACCGACACCAAGAAGTTAGCTGATAAGTGTTTCCATGACATCTTTTACTACATTCAAAGTAATTTTCATTCTTTTGATGTTTTTTTTCCTCACTAATTTATCATTCTTGTTACAAACAAAGAGTTGAGGTATATGTGATGAAATCTTATTAGACTAAAGCAGTATAACTTCTAACGCGTTTACATAAACACACACACACACACACACACACACTTTTTTTTAATAGGACTAATCACACCCGCATTCCCATTACTGTGACTCCTATAAACGTATATATAAATAGTTTACTGATTCCTGTAATCGTAAATAGTTTTTTATAAAACTATATTATATATTTATCTATCACGCCTTATCCCCGAAGGGGTGGCAGAGGCTTACATATTGTATGCCCACTTTTAACCATGTATATTCCTGACCCACGTAATAGGTGGTAAACCCATTGCCGTGTTGAAATAGACAGACGCAGGTTGTGGCTACCTGCTGTTAATTTTTTTCAAGTCGCCCATAAGGCCGTCAACCAGGCTTAACGACTGCCATTTTACTGGCAACCGGGACCAAGGGCTTAACGTGCCTTGCGAAGCACGGGAACGCTCGCAAATGTAAATGCCACAATGTGGTCACCCATCCGAGGAACAGCCCCGCGGACTCAAAACAGAACACTGCGTTAAGCAACTCTTAACGCAGTGTTCTGTTTTGAGTCCGAGGGGCCACGAGCGCTATAAGTCAATTTTATAAAACTAGATACGAGTACTATACAATGGAGACATGCGAGAGATTAGTATCTTTGGCGGTTATACTGGTACCGATTCTTATGCTAATGTAATTCACACGAGGTTACGGTCGGTCAAGGCAACTGTGTCAACATAACTCGCGCTCTTCCCATTTTCTGCCATTTAATAGTCATTTTAACGATGATATAGCTCATTAACTACACAAGTTGATCCGGATTCCGGCGCCATCAGCCGTATCTTTACCTACTGATATATCTGAAGCGTTTGTTTATTTAGTTGAGCGCACTAATGTCAGAAATTAAAAGTTTAAATTGTATTTTATTTTTGACATCGTTAAGAGTACCCTTAACCGGCGTGTGGGTATGAAAACAATTATGAAAGTGGAAGAAGCGAAAGTTGTATGCCAGGATCGTAGCAAGTGGAAAACCATAGTCTCTGCCTGCCTACCCCGATGGGAGACAGGCGTGACAATATGTATGTATCGTTAAGTATTTAACGCCACGGTTGTTTTTTTTATACCACTGCATGAGGTGGCAGACAAGCATACGGTTCTGAGATTGGTGACCGTTTGTGGCCATTTACATGTGTTTCTCTGCAGCGGAAGGCAATTTGAAGGCGTAACGTTCGACTTGAAAATTTTACCCTGCTCCTGTTAAATTCAACACGCGCTCACCACATGTTACGTGATACAAAAATTCATAATGTAGAACATAATGCTAATGATGAAGTGTAAGCGTATATATAATATGCTTCTGCCAACCTCTTCGGGAGTAAAGGCTTACTATATGTGTGTATGTTTATTACAGTAAAAAACACAACTGTGGTTGTTCCCTTTTTATCGTGAGTGCAGTGTCATCATCATCCGAGCGTCTGTCCCAGTTGCGTCTCGCGTATTTAATTTGCACGTTGTCAAACATTTTTAAGTGAAATGTCACTTTATTTCGCTTGAGCTTGCTTAACATAAAATATCACATACCTACCTGAATAAACATAAGGCAACATAAAGTTTAAACCTCAATATAGCCACATTTCGTTCCACGTTCGCGAGTACCCAAATTGATTAAATCCACACGGCATTCACTACTGTTAGTGTCAGGAAAATTATTATACCTGTGTAATTTTCTTTCTTCTTTCCCTATCAATAGATGTGCTTGGCAGATGTCGTACCATGCCCAGACCCACGTTATGGTATAGATGGACGAGTGTTGAGATCGTTCTTATAACTTCAGCATCCAGTGCATCTTGGGTATCTGAAACCCTTCATCTCCATCTCAATGTAACCCCATTTGCTTCCAAGCCCTACCTGGGTTTGGAGCCTGGAATTCACTTTTATTTGACTGCTAGGTGCAGCTATCATTGGGCTTTTAATTTTCGGCTTTATTGGAAGCGAGTGCTGTCTGACCTCCCAACCCCATAAAGCTACCTGCGTCGTTGCCTCGTCCGTTAGTCAGCAGGTGCACCTCTAGCAGACGAGGTGGGGCTTGGGAGGTCTTGGTGGGGCCCCTGACTAATTAATTGCGTTTATATCCTTACTAGTTGACGCACGCATGGTGAAATTTTTCCGTCCCCTTTCCCATAGGAACTTGTTCCCTGGATAAAACGAAGCCTATGTGCTATTCTGATGTGTAAGCTATATTATTGTAAACTTTCATCGAATTCAATTCAGTAGATTTTGCGTGAAAGAGTAACAAACATCCATTCTTACAAACTAAAGAGTTTATAATATTAGTAGGATAAATAAACATACTTATTTGAATACCTACTACCAATAAAGGCGCAGGTGGATTGTGATACAATGTTTAGAAAACAATAGCAACCAGTTCAGTCAATTGTTCTATTGATTAGGTTAATAATTTACTATTATTTTTCACTGTACACCTGCTAGAACAGTAGCAATCATACACACATATTATCACACCGTTTAAAATAAAGGGGTAGGAAAAGTTATTTCACCTATTTCTGTCCCACGTAGCATTATGTATGTGATGGTAAGCCTGTGTTCCTATAGCAAATAGTGGGTGTGTCTAACTTGTTGGCCAATTAAAGGCAATTGGCCAACAAGTTGTCGATAAGCCAAGTGGTTTATCTGCAACTTGTTGCTGGGAACCCGTGTCAAAGCAGCATGGAAACGCTCGTAAATGGAAATACCATAAAGAGTCCCCTTTTTAAGGCTGAACGTAGTGTAAGATGCATAAAGTATATGCTTTGCAGAAAAGCGGGATGTAGTATAGGGTAAGACATGGTCTGAGCAAGACAAACGCTTGAGCTTTGGAAATCTTTGTGAGGCCCTTATACCCCATCTAAGTAATTTATGTTTATCATTCACTTAATTTCATTTATTCATAAACAATATTATAACATTGTGTCTGAATTATAAAATACATAAAAAAAGTAAACAACTTATAATAAAACTTATATATAATATACTTTAAAGAAAACTTCAATAAAAATAAAAATAAGTAAATGCATGTCACACGAATTAATTAGATGTCAATAATTTAGGGAAAAAGAAATATTAGTCAATAACAAATTAAAAATCCAGAACAATGTCGGTTAAAAGAAAAATAATAGCATAATAATAAATGTTCATGCAATTAATTCATGTAATATCGCTAAAATACGTCGCGACATCAATATAAATTAATTTACGCTAGCAAACACCTTGTATTTCACGTTACTGCTTATACTCTAATTAGTATTTAAAGCAGAAATTATAATGGGTATCATTCATCCGGTACTAATAGTCTCATCTCTATGGAAGAGTTGCGTGCGAACTAGGTCTGTCACTAGGGTTGTCAAATTGATTTTTTTTTTAAATAATCTAGTTTTTTCAACATTCAAAAAAGTACCTACATTGTGTAAAGTTTTATTTATCTTTACTAATATTATAAAGAGCAAAGATTTGTAAGTTAGTAATGAATAAGCTCAGAAACTACGGCGCCGATTTTTTTAAATCTTACTCCATTATAAAGCTATATTCTTCGTGACTAACAAACGCTATATTGAATTTTCAAAAAGTTTAGGATTTCGTACGAAATCTCGAATAGAAAAACTTCACCACTCGGGTGAAGCTGCAGGCATCAGCTAGTCGTATTATAATTATGTTAAGCGAATCTCAGTGAAATAAATGACGCTAATTAAAATATTCTTGCCTACATTTTTGTCTAAAAAAGTAGAGTACAAGCACATTAAATGACATACCCACAATACTTTGTAAAAGGGTAATGGTGGCAACCCTAGTTTATATGCGTAGTAAAATATCTTCCTACATAATAAAATGTCTTGTCTTTTCTATCTGCGAGTTATATCCAAAAAAATTCAATCGAATTTTCACCAATGGAAAGAAGTATTGAATAAGTAGGTTTATATTGTGTCCGGGTATAACCGCGGAGGTCTCCTAGTCAAAGCAGGTAGCTACTTATAAGAATGAAATTCAATAAGTTCAGACCCTTACCTTATTTTCTTTGCACCGATTTTTTTTTATTGTGTGTCTCTATGGCTGTGGTAAAGACGATGATGCTCTCGGACTTTTCTCAATCTGCGGTGGTGGTGTCGGAGGTATATGTGGTAAGAGTGAGGTGTAATACGAGTGGGGTGGTGGATCTTAGGAAGAGTGTAGGGAGTCGTAAGGTGTGTGCACCAAGAATTTTAACTTCTAATAACGTACATACATATTTTCAAGCCACTTTCCGCGAAAAGGAATAAAGAAGCCTGCTAACTATACGCCCGCATTTCACGAGAATTGATGGATTTTGCCCAACATAATATGTGAAGAGTCTATTGCCGTATTGAAATAATCTGGAGTAGGTTATTTATACCATAGGCCGTGGGCTGAGACCAAAGGTTTAACCGTCCCCCATCTTAGAACCAACTGTATCATAAGATGCAGTTCGTGATCGTTACGAGCATTTTAAACTTTAATAGATATATCCATCACGCCTTATCCCCGAAGGGGTGGCAGAGGCATATTATATGCCCACTTTTCACCGTGTGGATTCCTGTCCCACGTAATAGGTGGCGAGCCCATTGCCGTGTTGAAATAGACAGACGCAGATTGTGGCTATCTGCTGTTGAAATTTTTCAAGCCGCCCATAAGGCCTTCAACCAGGCTTAACGACTGCCATTTTACTGGCAACCGGGACCAACGGCTTAACGTGCCTTCCGAAGCACAGAAACGCTCGCAAATGTAAATGCCACAAAGTGGTCACCCATCCGACGACCAGTCATAGTGAAAGTTGCGTAACTCAGTGATCGTTTACAGAACACTGAGACCGCGGGCCACGAACGCTTATTTAAATAAAAATATAAATAAATATCGTTGGAAAAACTCACACAACGCTATCTGATTCCAAACTAAGCAGACCTTGTGCTATGGTAACCAGATAACTGATAAACATACTCATATATTTCTAAATACATACGTATTATAGATAAATAAATAACACCCAGACACAGAATAAACCATCGTGCTCATCACACAAAGATTTATCCTGAGTGGGAATCGAACCCACGACCTCTTGCGTAGCAGTCGGATACACTCCTACCGCGCCACAGAGCCAGTCAAGACAACTTTCATTCAAACTTGCCACATAGCGTATCTCTTCGTTACATGGTCGTACAACTAATTTTCAAAGTGATCGCATTGACACCCCATTTGGCGAAATAAATATAAATAAAGTGAACTGAATCAATTTAAAAACAAGTAACGTGCCCTTCGCTATCGTAGCGTAAGAATCAGACTTCTAAACCGATACGCCTATGCACGTATTCATGGTGTCCTGAATCGAATCGTTTGTCTTCTGGTTCCTGAGAAATAGATGCATACAGGCGGACGGTCGGACGCACAGACTGATCAGATTTATAAGTTTTTAAATAACGCCACTTGTACTATTCCACAATATTTACTTGATAAACCTAACCGGTTTCGCCTCACGGCATTCTCAAATCAGTGATCATATTGTGTGCCTTTGAGAATGTCGTGAGGCGAAACCGGATAGGTTTCGTGCATATAGTACAAGTGGTGTTATTTAAAAATGTGTAGCAAGTTCCACCAAGTGCCAGCAATCAACAGTATAAATTATTAGATTTATAAGACTTTTGTAAACCTTAGGGTTTAGAAGTCTAAAAAGTAAATAATAAGTATCAATTAATAATTAATTTATAAAAAGACATTGATGTGAATAGTGCACCCCGCTACAGTTTCGCAAACGTCGAAGTCTTTAGCCATTGTACTCTTGACCCAGATCGAACATATAATTTTAATTGTAAGCAATGCGCAATAGTGCAAATAATTCATTTCATGATCACACTGACGTATATTGTATTAAGTATTTTATTTCAACTCAAATAGTTTTCTACTACGCCACCCTTTGTAACCCTTAGAATGGTATTGTATTATTATATCTTTACCTAACTTTACTGATATTATACAGCTGAGGAATTTGTTTGTTTGTTTGCGCCAAATACTGGTTGAAATGGGAAGGAAAACTATAAAATAGTTAATTGTAGAGGGCGCCAAAGTTTCTTACAAAGCAACTGTCAATCTTCATACTATTTTGTTTGAAATACGCGTTTTAAATTGTTTATTGAAGAATGAGTTACTGTGTGGCTTTTAAATGTGGCTCCTTTTTTCTTTTTCTAATTCATACTTTAATTCATCGACTTTCCAGATAAAATACATGTTGTAAAGCTTTTTTTCACCACACTAAAGAAACTTAGAGCAAAAACAAAACGCAAGATGAAGTGGACTATAGGTTTAATTAGGTTTTGCTTTGCTATGAAATTTGACGTGCAAACTCACAGCACCCCCTTTATTAAAGTTTTGCGTTTCCTTGCCCGTGAAAATCTTTTCGTGTTCATATATCGAGGAAGGCATACGTTAAAGAAGGTATATTCAATGCACATCCAACGTTACTCATCACTGAACATCCAAGACAAGTGTTAATAATTTAATGATAATTCTATTCATTAATTCATGTCATCACACTCTTCAAAGAGACAAAATGAGCTGAAATCACGAAGATTCTTCTAATCTTGGCTTCGATTACTTCCTTACATTTCAACCAAATTTTAATATTGCTTGCTTTCGAAGTTGCCTTAAAATTCAGAGAACACGGCATTATTTTATTAGCCACCTGATCAACACATTATTTTTTCATTTGTTAGATTGAACGTGCTAATCTCAGTAACTGCTGATTCGAATAATAAAAGTATTTTTTATATCTAATGAAAGTGAATGTAAACAAGTCGAAAGTAATGGTTTTTGAAAGAGAGGTAAGTACGACGGATTGCTCAATTCTTGTGGCAGGAGAAAGAGTAGAACAAGTGAAAGAGTTTGTATATCTGAGTATAAAATTTACGAGAGATGGAAAGTGTGACTATGACATTGAGCGAAGAGTTTTAGCAGGAAATAAAGTGAATGGAGCCATGTACGCCTTTATGAGCAGTCAGAACGTGTCTAAAACCCAAGACTGGCTGTACATAGAGGAGTGCTGGTCCCCACACTTATGTATGGCAGTGAAAGCTGGGTATGGCAGAAGACGCATAAAAGTAAAATTAATGCTGTGGAAATGAGAAGTCTGCGAAGTATAGCTGGAGTGAAGTTGATGGATAAAGAAAGGAACAGCACGATAAGGGAACATTGCGGTATGACAGAAGAGGTAGTGACTAAGATAGAAAAAGGGATGCTTAGATGGTTCGGACACGTGAAGAGGATGGATGAAAATAGACTGACGAAGCAGATATATGTGGCGAGAGTGAATGGGCAAACAGGTAGGGGTCGACCTCGGCGCACGTATGTCAATCAAATCGACGATCTTTTGGAAAAAGGCCAGGTCAAGAGTACCCTTAACCGGCGAGCGTGTATGAAAACACTCATGAAAGTAGAAGAAGCGAAAGCTGTATGTCAGGATCGTAGCAAGTGGAAAGCCATAGTCTCTGCCTACCCCGATGGGAAACAGGCGTGATAATATGAAAGTATGTTTTTATATATCTATATATTGTCACGTAACCACTTACGAAAGCAGAGCAGTAATAAAAAATGTCGACAAATTGGGAACATTTTCTTACAATAATGTAAAAGTAATAAATGACAAGATTAAATGAGTGCGAGGGGGGTTCGAAATATGTCACGGGCAAAGCTGCGGAGGATAAAATACTTTACTCCTTATACCATCGCTATTTGAAAGCTGTGAAAGTCCCGTTAAAATCGATCCAACTGTTTCAGAGATTATCCGGAGAACAAACATACAGACAAATTGAGAATTCAGTTTTTTATGTAAGTAGGTGGCTTATTATATTTACATATGCATTTAGTGAAAAGTTTTGCAAACATTTTATTGAGAAACAAACATTTTAATTTTCTATAACGTTATTTATCTGTGCTTTATTAATTGGATTAAAAGATTAAATGCAAATCCGATGTTATAAAATTTTATGAGACTTAAATTAAAAAGTGATTAAACAGTCATTTTAAATTTTATGTTTATGGTTTGAATAGTTTTTAAATAGTGCTATTTTATTATTATCGCAAAACTTAAAAAGTACGTTAAATCGCAAAATATTACAAAATCATGCAACCGTTTTGTGAAAAGAAAGATGTCAGAGCGCATCAGGGTGACTACACTTTGAGAAGCACAAACATGACCTTCATTTCTGTGAAGTTGGTCGCGAATTAGACATGACAGTATGCATAATTTCCCACTCTTAAAAATGACAAATTAAAATGGTAAATGGTTGCACGAATTATGATAAAAAGGTCAATAAATAAATGCACGATACAACTAATTAAACATTATATTTTCACTAGCTAATGCCCGTAGCTTCGCCCGCGTGGGGAGTTTTCCTAATCGAGATTTCGTACGGAACCATAAGGCTATATTGGTTAACCCTAAACTTTTTGAAAATTTTGGGTTAATCCAATATAGGCTATTTTACTCACGAAGAATGTAGCTTTCTAATGTTGCAAGAATTTTTAAAATCGGCCCAGTATTTCCTGAACCTATTCATTACAAACAAGCTTACAAATCTTTCCTCTTTATAATATTAGTATAGATTTATAATATTAGTATAGAAGATATCTTCCCGACTTTGCTCTTGAGGTAGTTCTAATTCCGGTTGCACCCCACACCCTAATCCATGCCCCTTATCATACAATCTTTTATCCCCCATTTTACAACCTTAAGGGTAGAATTTATAAAAAATCCTTTACGCGTGTTTTTCTATTTTTATACAGAACCAGTATTTGATGTTGCTAATTTTGAAAATGAAGAATTTCCCATATAAACGTACAACCCTTGTAACGAAACCGCGATACACGTGCCCAAACAACAGGAGTACGCAGGTTTATATTACTAACTTTGAAAATTACAATCTTCCATACAATCGTTATTTACGTCCTTAGGAGCAGAATTTCGCAAAATCCCTTCATAGGGGACACCTACGTGTTAAAAGGAACCCACATGCGAATGCGTTAGTACAACCCTTTATTTACCCCCTCATAGGTAAAATTTTTGCCAAACTCAATGTGATACACGTGTCCGTTTGTTTGTAACCAGTAACAGGTGTAGGTAAATTCATGTTTATAACTTTGAAAATTACAAACTTTAATACAACTGTTTATTGCTTATTTACTTCCTTAGGGGTAGAATTTCTTTTTAGGGGAAAAATCGCTTCTTAGGGGATACCTCTGTGATAAAAGAAACCCCCATGCGAAGTTTGGGCTTCATAGCTCCCATAGTTTCAGAGATTTCGTGATCAATGAGTCAGTGAGTGATTTTGAAATAAATGATAAATCGGTTTATACAATTTTTTGACATAAACAATACTAGTATACTTTGAATACTGATGACCTTAAGAGATATAATACCCAAATTGGTAGGTATATTGATTAAAAAAGTCTGTCTGTATATAAATAAATATAAATATCTATACATCTATATACGTCAATAAAATGAAAACACCTACCTGTCTGTTATTGCTATTAGCCTGTATGGTTGTCTTTCTCTAAAACGGCTGGACCCTTTTTAACGGGACTTTCGCCCGACTTAATGTTATATATCCGCGTCTGCTAGTATCAGAAATAATTCCTAGTTCAGTACGTCACTTTAAAACTGATAGACGTTAATCGATTCAACTGTTTGTCGTTTGTTAAATCGACTGGCACTCGATATTGACACACGATTTATCATCAGAGGAGAGTTCAATGAATATTTATTATCAGATTGCAACATTATTTCGCTTTTGTTTTGTAAAAGGTATTGCCATAATCGAGCGCTGTCTATTTGCAATAAGTGAGATGGTGATAGACCGGTTTTTAACAGTTACCATGATATATTAAAATAAACCAGTTTAAGTTCTGACATGTCATTAATTAAAGGCAAACTTCTGAGTGCAGTGAAATAATTATTTATTGACTTAATAGATGATAATAATGATGTGTCGGACAACCGAATCATTTTGGATGGTAGATTTTATTCACTTCGAAAATTGTGCGGCGTTACCTTGGCCGACCGAATACGTAACGAAGTGATACGCAATATGGCAGGTTTGAATGAAAGTGTCAGCGTTAAGCTGGAAAAGGGCGTGCTCCGTTGGTTTGGACACGTCCAACGAATGAGTGAGGAACGATTGACGAAGAATATATACGGTAAATAAGGTGGTCACTTTAAATATACAATTTTTTTCTTTAGTTTTAGTGTATGACATTTTGTAAGCGCCGTTGAAATGGTCTATGCAAAATAAAGACATTTTTATTTTATTTTTATTATATACATTACATTTTTATTTTATTTTTATTATATTGTGCGAAAACAGAGGATAGAAGAGGTCAGGGTAGGCCGAGACTTACATATGAAGACCACGTGAGCAGATTGCTCAAAAACGGAAAGGTCAAAAGTACTCGGATATCCAGACGTGCGTGTATGAAGCGATTGATGAATCTTGAAGAAGCGAAAGAAATATGCATGGATCGCGAAGATAGGAGTAAACGGACTCAAAATACTCTCTGACTACCCCGTCAGGGATACAGCGTGAAGATAGTTCGTTTTTTAGTTAGATCTTATCAAAGTAGATTTCTTAGGATGCTTAGTAAAAAAGCTTACTTAGACTGCGTCTGTGGCGCGGTGGGAGTGTAGCCGACTGTTACGCAAGAGGTCCCGGGTACGATTCCCGGGTCGGAACAAATATTTGTGTGATCCACAAATGTGTGTTTCGGAGTTTGGGTGTTTCCAATGTCTAATATGTATTTAGAATATATAAGTATGTCTATCAGTTATCTAGATCCCATAACACAAGCTAATATTAGCTTACTTTGGGCTAGATGACGCTGTATGAAAAGTGCCCCACAATATTTATTTAATATTTATTACTTGCAATTGCAAGCTTAATAGTTTATTATAGTCCGAGACTACCAGACTTTAATTGGTCGTGCCTATGAGTGTCTAGCACATAAGACCTTTTAGCCTTTTTGTTACCACCTCACTAAAAAGGCAACGGGTTCAAAATTTCTTCCAAATTTAACATCTAAAATAGACAAATTTTATTAAATTTATTCGGCCCTTTAGACCAACCCCAGTTCAATGCTTCGGAAGGCACGTTAAGCCGTTGTTCCGGAAGCCAATAAAATAGCAGTCGTTAAACCAAGTTGAAGGCCTTATGGGCGGCTTAAAAACTTTCAACAGCGGGTCACCAAAGCCTGCGCCTGTCCATTTCAACACGGCAATGGACTCACCACTTATTACGTGGGACAGGTATACACATGGTGAAAAGTGGGCATACAATATGTATGCCTCTGCCACCCCTTCGGGGATAAGGCGTGATAGATAAATAATAATAATTTACTAAATTAAGAACTGCGCAAATTTGTCTGTTGTTTCATGAGAAAACGAAAACACTCGTGTATACATGTGTGTTATTCTATAAAGAAAACTCGCCTACTCTTCCTTATTGGAAGTTGTCATTTTTAGATATCCAAAATATAAATACAATGAAAAGAAAATTAGACAAAAATGGCGCGTACACCCAATATTTTTAAATTCTTAATATTTTTTAATAGAGTTTATTTATTTAAAAAATATTTACATACTGTTTCTATGACAACCCTTTGCTGTTTAATAATGCAATTCAAGCAAATAAAAGTAGTTTATTATTGACTGCCTCTGTGGCGCGGTGGGAGTGCATCCGACTGCTACGCAAGAGGTTGTGGGTTTGATTCCCACCCAGGATAAAACTTTGTGTGATGAGCACGATGGTTTATTCTGTGTCTGGGTGTTATTTATCTATGATGTGTATGTATTTAAAATATATAAGTATGTTTATCAGTTATCTGGTTACCATAGTACAAGCTCTGCTTAGTTTGAAATCAGATGGCGTTGTGTAAGTTGTCCCAACAATATTTATTTATTTATTTATTATGGTATTATGGTAGTTCGTTAAGCACAGTTCCGTACCTAAATGGTAAAACGGGACCCTATTACTCAAGGAAGCAAACAAACGAACAGACACCAAGAAAAAAACACAGTTTCGAACTCAGATTTCCTTACTTAGACGATTAAAATTTTATTTTTTATTTATACAGAATGTACCGTCGCAGCTATTTTTACAAATTTATAATGTCCGTCCGTCTGTTACCAGGCGTCCAGGCTGTATCTCAAGAACCGTGGTGACAGTTGAAATTTTTCACAGATGATGTATTTGTGTTGCCGTTATAACAAAAAATACTAAAAACAGAATAAAATAAATATTTATGGGGGGCTTCCAAAACACAAACGTGATTCTTTGCTCGATATAAAAACAGCAAGCGGTAGACACTTGAAATATTCACAGAATATTTAGTTATATATTCTCTTTAAATTAAATAATTAAATTGTTGGACATTGTGGGACATTTTATTTTACACAGCGTCGTCTTGAAAATAAAATGTCCTAGTAAGCTAATATAAGCTTGTGTTATGGGATCTAGATAACTGATTTACATACTTATATATTTCTGAATGCATGCATTATACATAGGAAACACCCAAACTCCGAAACAAACATTTGTGGATCACACAAATATTTTTTTTCGACCCTGGAATCGAACCCACGACCTCAATCGCGGCAGTCGCATACATAACCACTGGGCCACCGAGGTAATCAAATATATAAAACATTGCATAAGTCAAATATCTTAATCTTAATAATATATAATATTATAAATGTGAAAGTTTGTATGGATGTTTGTTACTCTTTCACGTAAAAACTACTGAACGGATTTTAATGAAACTTTACAAAAATGTAGCTTATACATCAGAATAACACATAGGCTACTTTTTATTCCGGGAACAAATTCCTGTGGGACACGGGAACGGGAAACTTCTCTACGCGGGCGAAGCCGCGGGCGTCAAGTATTATATAATATAGTTATAATAAATCAAATATTTAAGACGGGGTCAAACAAACAATCCTGACTTTGCCGTTTTTATAGATAATGGTACGGAACCCTTCACACGCGAGTTCGACTCTCACTTAGTCGGTTTTCCGTGATATTCCAAACAAGTCAGTTGCGAAACCCTACAACAATGTTAATAGTTCTCTTGTAGCCGATAAAGAAATAGCTTCCCAGAGGCCAGAGCACAATCACAATTTGTCACAATTCTGGTGCATTATAGCCGTCCCTTTGTGATTAGCTATGGAAATTATATTTACTGGGTAACATTCCATGCGGACTGGCCTAGATCTGTTTAGTCGGGCCATGGAATCTGCCGCTGTGGTAAACCACTTTAGTGTCATTTTCTATGGTACGCGTTGATAATTCTACTTTATCCCTATTTCTATGTGACTGACTGCTGTATATATAGTTGTATGTATGTAGGACTTGTAGTACTCCGTTATGTACAGCCAGCATCAATTAGGATAGGAGTAAACGGACTCAAAATACACGCGTTTATTCGCACACACAAGTGACTCGATCTAGATTCTAGAGGCGACTACCTTACCACGGCACGAGGTACAGGTTGTCGCCTAATAAATTACAATAAACATTGTCGATGTCGCCACATGACATTCTTAAAGATCTGCTGTTGAAGAGGTATCAAGAACTTTTGTATCTACAAATTCTTCTGTTTTCCCAGTTGTTTCTTACCTGAATATCGGGTCTTGGCAGGTAGAAGCAGATTTAATTTGACTTCTTCTGCGTCGCTGCCTCGTCTTTTAGGCAGCAGGTGCACGATAGCCGGTGAGGTAGCTGAGCTAAGGAGATTTAAGTGGAACCCTTACACTCCTACTTATATAGGTACCTATAAATTATTCGACTAAAATCATATTCTTTATATATCTAATTAATTTAACAGTTTATTGTGTTTACATTTTAATCTGGATTTAACGTGGAAAGTGTATGACAGAACCCTAGGGATAGTATGGTAAATGCCGCTGTGGAAGTGTGTGGAGAGACAAAAAGAGGCAGTAGTAATAAGCGCGATGCATGCTGGAATGATGAAGTGAAAGAAGCCGTACGAATGAAAAAGAAAGCATGGTTGGATTACTTAGCCTCGCGGAATGATTTGAATATGAAAGAGAGATACAAACTGCAAAAGGTTAACACTAAGGCACTGATAGAGGAAGCTCGTGAAAGGTGCAGAATGAAAGCGGATGAAAGGTTGTCGTCCAATTTCCGAGATAATGCCAAGCTCTTCTGGAAAGAGGTAGAAATACTCGGAGTTCTTCGACAGTCTGCAGTATGAATAAAGTGCTTAGTGTTGACAACGATGTCCTAACAAAACAAACTGACGTCCTGCAGAGATGGAGTGAATATTATGGAAGGATGTATGCAAGTAAGGACAGAGATGCCGCATCGGGAAGTGGAGCTCACTGTGACGCTCCGGATCCTGGTGTCATTGAAGTCATTAGTATGAAAGAGATTGAACAAGCGATAAGAAGTATGAAATGTGGTAAGGCTGCGGGAAAAGACAGAGTTGCTGCTGAGATGATCAAGTACGGGGGTCGCGCGCCTGGGACACTCTTTGTCTTCTATGCAACTTATGCTGGCGGACGGGTGAGGTCCCAGATAAGTGGGTGAGGTACCTATATACAAAGGGAAATGCTCTCGCCTAAACTGCTCCAGCTACAGAGCGATCAGCTTGGTCAGCTTAGCTAGTTAGGTGTATGCAAAGGTTATAACAGCAAGAATGCAAGAAAAGTCTGAAAGGTATTAGTGGGAGGCTCAATGTGGATTCCGACGTGGAAGATGTTGCATGGATCAAGTGTTTTCTCTCCGCATGATCGCGGAGAAGTTTCTGGCTGTTAGCCAGAAGGTTTTCTGCGCTTTTGTGAATCTAGAGAAAGCATTTGATAACGTTGTGAGAGAAACTCTGTGGGACTTGCTGCCCGGATATGGTGTGGACGGCTCGCTACTGCGGGCAATACAGTCACTATACAGGGACTGTAAGGCTTGCCTGCGAGTAGGGGGGGATGTGACACCTCTTTTCGACGTCTGTACACGCGTCAAACAGGGTTGTGTCATGTCCGCCTGGCTGTTCATAGTGTATCTGGACAGTTGCCTGCAGAAGTTGAAAGATTGTGATATGGGTGTGAATTTGGGTGACTTAACAGTAAATGGTCTGTTGTACGCTGATGATGCGGTGCTCATGGCCTCATCAGAAGCCGACCTTCAGGTATTAGTCACTAATATGAAAGAGGAGTGTGAAAGAAAGGGTCTCCGCTTGAATGCAAGTATAACTAAGGTTCTGGTATTTGAAAGAGAAGACGTAAGAACTAAGTGCGAGATTTGGTTAAATCAGAAATGTCTACAGCAAGTGAATTAAATTGTGTATTTAGGGAGTATGTTTACCGCGAATGGAAGATGTGATTCGGATGTAGAACGGCGAGTAACTGCCGGAAACAAATTTAACAAGCTTTACTAATTAGGACAAAGCGTCCCAATTAGTAAAGCGACAAAGCATCGTAAAAGAAGCACGACTCGCGATTCATAACGCAGTGCTAGTGCTGATGCTGTGGAGATGCGATCACTTCAAAAATTGTGCGGCGTAACCCTGGCCGACCGAAAACGCAACGAAGTGATACGCAATATGGCAGGTTTGAGTGAAAGTGTCAGCGTTAAGCTGGAAAAGGGCGTGCTCCGTTGGTTTGGACACGTTCAACGAATGAGTGAGGAACGATTGACGAAGAATATATATTGTGCGAAAGTAGAGGGCAGAAGGAGTCAAGGTAGACCGAGACTTACATATGAAGACCACGTGAGCGGATTGCTCAAGAACGGAAGAGTCAAAAGTACTCGGATACCCAGACGTGCATGTATGAAGCGATTAATGAATCTACAGGAAGCGAAAGAAGTATGCATGGATCGCGATGCCTGGCGATCTGTCCTCTCTGACTACGCCGTCAGGGATACAGCGTGAAGATAGTTAAGTTATTTTAATCTACCTCTCAACTAAAAATTTGATTGTGGTCCGTAACAAATAGACAGGGAACTCGGGTCTTTGAGAGTATGGCAGAATACCGAGCGGTTACGTCGACTTTGTACAAAAAAAAATGATTATTTGAAGATCTGTATATTTTTTCTTTTCGCTTCTTGTACTTTCTAGGTTTGAGCAATGCCAGAGACAAGTAATTGAATCTTCCTTGGTATTTGTATTTCGTATATCTTGTGTATTTGTTTTTCACAACACATCTACGTGACGAGTGATTGGTAAAGCAACCTTTTTCTAACAACACAAGATGTCGCCGACGGTTTTACATTTGATAAAAAAGTGCGTTAAACTTGACAATAATCCTTTTCTCGTGAGTTGTGAACATTTTGAATTACTGCTTGTATTTGTTGCATTTTCATTTACAAGCTTTTCCGTGCTTCGGAAGGCATGTTAAGCCGGCTGCCAGTAACATGATCGTTAAGTCCAGTGCAAGGTCTTATGCGCTACTTGAAATATTTCACCAAAAACATACGTACGGGCGGACAACAAGTTATCCTATAAGGATTCCATTGTTTTCTTTTGAGGTATGGAACCCTAAAACAATATGTTTTTTTTATTTGCTACGTCAAAAGTGCCTCGCCCGCCTAATGGTAAGCAAAGATGACCACCCATGATTGAGGCCCGCAATCTCAACCCACGGTCTCCCATAGCGACCCTCTACTTGACGGCCCAGAAATGTGCTTTTTCACACTTCTCTTAAAGGACCCGCGATTGTAAGAGGAGGGAAAGACGTTACATATTGAAACATTTGCACCAGCCGTGGTCACAAGCAGACTGCTTGTGACCACGGCTGATGCAACCCAGTCGAAACGTCAAGCTATTTAAGGTAAATAAGCATGATCGCGTTAATTCCTGTATTTTACAGTTATTTTAATCATGCAACGCGAAAGTTTAAAAGTTAGTATTGCTAACATGTTTCTTTGTAAAGGAAAATACCAATTTAGATAGGCAGTAAGTGTTACACATTAGGTTGCAATATACCTAATAGTAATGGTAGGAGGAAACATAAGTACAAATACTGCAAAGTTTCATCATCGAGAGGCGGCTTATTCTTTAAGCGAGGAAGAGGTCAGCGAAAAAAGAGTCACGAGAACAGTGGACCAGCCGCTTTAATCAAGTTACGCTTTAGTTAAGTTTTTTTAATACCACTGAGGTGGCAGACAAGTACACATTTGATGGAAAGTGGTCACCGTAGCCTATATACGTTCACCGAAGGTGCAGCACTCGCGCTGCTGACCCTTTGAAAACCTTCTAAAACACCTTTTGAAGAACCCCATGCAATTCCTCAGAGCACAGACCGTTGTACAGACGATAGATAGAAAGATGAATGAAATATGATGATGATAGAAGGGGCTCGCCACCCCCCATGTTGAAGATCGTTGATTATCCTTATGGTTTCAATCGTGTTACGTTGAAAGTATGAAAATTCATACGATGGATGACTACAATAAGTTACAACATGCAGCTAACTGTCGTCGGCAGTTACGTTATAACTAGTCTGAAACAAAAGCACCTCATGATGTAAGAATATTGTAAAACAATTTGTTCCACCTTAGGACTTATGGAGAACTACGTAAAGTATTATAACTTTGCATGCGTGACCGTTACGAATGTATGGTTACTTTCACGAAAACGAATTCGATTTTCCCTTTTCAAATTTTAAATGGTGCTTATGTCTTTGTTGCAGAATTCACTTTATCCGACAAGGACTACAACCTTTGGAATCTCAACCAGAGTAAGTAACCCTTTTTCACACACTAGAATTTAATAAACAACAACAACAACAAAATATTTATTGCACATCAATATCAAATACTTTTGTAAAGAGATTACAGTATCTTAAATGTACAAAATAACTCTTTTTTTTTATCTCATAATGAGTAGGTACGAATCTCTAGATTTACTGTCTCGATGGAGCTGTGACCTAGGACTGACGTTCAAATGCAGAGTCGGATCATTTGTGTGATTCACAAATGCTGGTTTTGGAATTTGTATGTTTTATAAATAAATAAATATCCATCACGCCTTATCCCCGAAGGGGTGGCAGATGCATATTATATGCCCACTTTTCACCGTGTGGATTCCTGTCCCACGTAATAGGTGGTGAGCCCATTGCCGTGTTGAAATGTTGTATGTTTTATTTGTATAATATTTTTTTTACTTACATTTTTTGGACCAGGTATAGCTGAGTTACGACAGTATTTTTCAGAAAGTGCGCGAATAGAGCCCTTGGTTAACGGTTCACACCTCTGAAAAAGCCTTCTTATTAAAATATTTTTAGTCTATTATATAATCAATATATTATTATCAATATTTATATATTTAGATTATAAATATTAGAAGCGCTCGTGGCCCCGCGGTCTCAGTGTTCGGTAAACGATCACTGAGGTACGCAACTTTCACTATGGCCTGGTCGTCGGATGGGTGACCACTTTGTGGCATTTACATTTGCGAGCGTTTCCGTGCTTCGGAAGGCACGTTAAGCCGTTGGTCCCGGTTGCCTGGTCGTTAAGCCGTTAAATGTAAGTCGTTAAGCCTGGTTGAAGGCCTTATAGGCGGCTTAAAAATTTCAACAGCAGGTAGCCACAACCTGCGTCTGTCTATTTTCAACACGGCAATGGGCTCACCACTTATTACATGGGACAGGAATCCACACGGTGAAAAGTGGGTATATAATATGCCTCTGCCACCCGTTCAATATAGATATGATAAGGCGTGATGGATATTTATTTTTTTATTTTTTTTATAAATATATTATATAATTATTATAGTAGCTTAATTTGGGCTAGATGTAAATTAATTATTGTAAGCTATACCTACATTTTAAAAGAGAATCTTTTAGTTTCTTGCTAGATTCTTCTCCATGAAGGGTAGGCTGCCCTTGACACTGGCAACTAGAATCCTCAATTAAATAATGGTCACGACAATATAACTGCCTAAAATAGTCGACAAGATTGTTTTTATTTTGATTTTGATGGCGTTGTGTAAAAAATCTCACAATGTACTTATTAGATAATCAGAAAGTTAACTCACAACGTGGAAAAAAATCTTTATAAAATCGATAGTTTTTTTTTTTTTTAGTTTTACGTTGAAACGTACAAAGTAACGCGATTTGATACGTCCGACAATGTGCCTTTAATGGTTTTGGGTTGTGTTATTATGGGTAGATGATGTGTAAGGATGTTGTGAGTTGTTTTGGGGTTTAAGGATTTTATATATTATCTGTGCGTGTGCATGGTTGGTATGAGACATCATATTCAATATTGCATCCTAGGCTATACAGACTTCTAAAAGTAATTTAACAAAGATAAGTGTAGATTTATAATATCGTACATAAGTAAATATATAGATATACACATATATATATGACTTAGACTGAAGGTTGTAGCGTTTATTAAATGTTACTATCGATTTTAAAAACCACCACCTAATAAAAGAGTGCCCAAGGTTTATCCAAACAAGGTTAAACCTCACTACCGTAACTCCAAACAGCATAGGTCCATTTAATTTAGTTCAACTCATAACACGCCCCACAGCACTCAACGCATTCATGCAACATGTGGATTAAATTATAAATCAACTAAAATCATTCAACAATACCTAATAAAAAATACTAAAAAGCTTCAACACAATTATTGTATCTATGATAAATAGTATACTATAGGAATTATTATAATAAATAATTTATTTATGGAAGTACTTTGTGGTGTATATAGTATACTATTTATCATAGATACAATAATTGTGTAAGTGTAAGTCAGGAGGTGTGAAATAAGACCCGACGCGACGTCTATAAGGTTAGGGGCACTCATATTTGTACTGACATACATCCATAATACGCGACATGCCTTATTCCCCAAAGGAGTAAGCATATGCATAAACACTACATTTATACTACAATATAATCCTATTAATATCATAAACGCGAAAGTTTGTAAGTACTCGTATGTTTGTTACTCTTTCACGCAAAATCTACAGAATGGATTTTGATGGAACTTTACAATAATATAGCTTATACATCAGAATAACACATAGGCTACTTTTTATCCCTGTAGGAAATGGGAACGGGAAAACTTCACCACGCGTGCGGAGCCGCGGCCGTCAACTAGTATTACAATATAATATTACAATAGAAACAGCTTAACGTATCTTCCGAAGCACGGAAAAGCATGTAAATGAAAATGCCAGAATCCGTCACCAATTTCAAGTAGCGTAAGATGCTAAACAACTGGGGGCCGAGTCTGCTATTTCAATATTGTCGAAATAGAATCGAAATCGTCTTTCTATACAAAGTCATCGGTACAATTTTGACAGTTTTTCGTAGTCTACTATTACAATCGTACTCCAATAGACTTCTATCGGTAGGCCGATATTCAGCTTAATTTAAAAAAAGTGTGTGTACCAGAGCATACATGTAAGAAGTGAAAGTTCTTTATGATATTTCATTTTTCTACTATTTACAACTTCACGAAAATGGGTAGATAAGGCTCCATTAACAAGTTTCACTTCAAAACAACATGACGTGTAACCTAGAAACGTGACGATTTTTTATTTTACAGCTATAAAATTTCTCTCATACGACGATAAAAAAGTTTCACTTTAAAAGTTTCATCAAAATACATTAAGTAGTTTTTGCTTGAATCAATATTTAGTATTTATTTACATTACCACAATGTAAGTTACATGTTTTACATAAATAAATAAGCATCATTATGGATCTAATTACGGCACAGCAACATATTACGAATCAGTAAACAGCATGCAGGGTAGCAACTATAAATTTTATATCAACATCTATACTTTCTTACAAAGTCTCGCGTTTAATATTAGGTAGGAAGTAGGATTACGAGAAGTTGGATTTCTATGGCTTCGACACAGATTTACAGTCATTGAGTTATGGATTATGCTCCTCATAATATTGATCGAACTATTTCGACTCATTCATCATCATCACACTTAATTGACACCTACACCGTGTAACGTTACTACTTTCCGGGAGGGGAAAAAGTAAAGTTTAGGAGGAAACTGTCACCAGGACTGGAGGAGTCCTGGCTTAAAAGGAAAAGTAAAAGAAAAAGGAGAAAAGGTAAAGTTGATTTAATATAATATAAAAAAAATGTTAAGAAAATAAAAGCAAGGAAAACCGGGAGTAAAATTAGGTCTTGATTCTTCAAGTACAGCCGCTAAGATGGGGCCTCGAGTAGGCCTCCACGTTGTTAGGAAGAGGAGGCCTCGAGTAGGCCTCTACGTCGCTGAGAAGGGGGCCTCAAATCCCCTCAAGGCCTCTACGTCACCGACCTCGGAGAAGCTGGTCGCGAACTCAGGCAGGTAGAGAGCTGAAACTGACGAGCGGTCGGCGTCTTTCACAGAGCCGGTTAAGAACACACAACACTGCAGACCATCACTTCACTATTTCTGGAGAGCACAACCCTCACACTCAGCACTTATTCCCAGCACCTCCTCTCAAGGTGAGCACCAAAAGTAGACTCATCTGACGGCCCCGGCTTCCTTCATTTCCAGAGCATTTCAAAATTTAAACAAGTTTAGAATTAAGTTATTTAGAATAAATTTATAACAAGGTCTAATATCTATACAACATAACCTACTGGCAGCTCTAACAATAAATTAAAAATAAAATCTAGGCTTGTCATTAACTGACATTAAAAATTACAAAAGGTAAACAAACATTAAGAGAGCATAAAAACTCTTGAATTATCAAGGCCTATGAATGCTACAGATAATGGTCATGCAGATAATTTGAAAGAATGAATAATGAAACATTTAATTTAAAAAAAGTAAGTAAAAAATGATACATTACATTTCCCCAACAACCCCGGAAAATTTTTGATTGTAATGAAAAAATTTTGTTTATAAGAAAGAAGGCATTGACCAGCTAAAATTAACCTATATGACTATTCACAGTGGTACAGAAAGTTTTACAAAAGATAAAAATTACGTTTCTCCGATAACCCTTGAAAATTAACAACTGAGAAAATTTCGATGTTGTAATAGAAAAAACCTTGCTCTTTCATACACCTTTCATCAACCCACATTTCATACTCCCTCAATCATACATCACTAACATACTTAGGGGATATGGTTCACATTCTATGACACATACTCCACAAGGAAAAAAAAAAAACATTTTTTTTTAAATTACGATGGCTTATTTATTTAAATTAGGTGTCGTAATCCGCACCTTTTTTAAAACCCGTTAAAATTAAAAGAAATATTTACAAAGCTTTCCCAGCTTAAGAAAAGCAGTCAAGGTTTGAAAGCATAATTGCTTAAGAAAAGCCTTCAAGTTTCAAGTAGTTCAAGTATTAAAAATAAAGCTTTCCAGCTTACGAAAAGTAGTCAAGGTTAAAAGCAAAATTGCCTTTTCAAGAAGCTAAGTTGAAGTATTAAAAACGATACACAATGGCTTATTTTAAGAGTTGTGTACCGCTCTATGAAGAAAAAAGAAGAAACAGAAAGGAAAAATGCCAAAAGTGTTTGGAGAAAGTAAACCTTGTGAAGTATTTACAATGAACTTAATGTTAAATGATAAGTAAAAATATTTTTAGAGATATCAAGGGAATAAAAACCGTTGAAACATTAAAGTTTAAAAAAAAATAAGATTAAACAATTTATATAAAAACACAGCACATATAAAACGACACTTTCAACAAAATATAAAACGTGCCATTTTCCTTTTAAGCCGCTCCAAAATGAAAAATAAAATGGTGACAGTTTCTCTTATGTTTCAGATGAAAATCAAAGCATGATAAGCGAAGAGTTAAACGTGCAAATCTCTCAAAAGGATTAGATAAATTTTGTAAATTATGTAAAGATTTTATAATATTAAACGAGTTTATTACCACATGTTGCCATGGTAACAATGTTGCCGTAGTAACAAATCAAACTAAATGAAATAATGATTAAAGTGTTAATTTATGTTAAGTTTTGTATAAACAACCACAGGATATTGTCCTGCAGCCGTCGTGAAGTGTCCCAGCCCCCAACTAGTAAGATACCACGAATGTTTTTAAGAACACTCACTAGCGAAGACTGGGTACGATTACCAGAGGGTAACCGCAGAGGTGTGCAAGTGTGTGGGATGCAGTATAATGATGTATTAGTAGAGTGTTATAATGTGCCTAGGTGATAACGACTATAGGATATTGTCCTTAGTACGTCGTAGAGAATCCAAACCCCAACTTGTAAGTGACCACGAATGGTTTTAAGAACACTTGCAAGCGAAGAATGGATGACAATTACCATTGGGTAACCGCCGTGGTGTGCAAGTGTGTGGGATGCAGTATAGTGATGTATAAGTAGAGTGTAAAGAAGTATTGTAAAGGTTGAGGTGGATGAGGTGATGAAAATATAAGCTTACCAAATAAAAATAACTTGAGCAAGTTTGTTTTAGAATTTAGAGAACCTGAAAATAATTAAAAAGGGGGGGGTTAATAAGAAGTTGGGCGCCAAACTGTAACGTTACTACTTTCCGGGAGGGGAAAAAGTAAAGTTTAGGAGGAAACTGTCACCAGGACTGGAGGAGTCCTGGCTTAAAAGGAAAAGTAAAAGAAAAAGGAGAAAAGGTAAAGTTGATTTAATATAATATAAAAAAAATGTTAAGAAAATAAAAGCAAGGAAAACCGGGAGTAAAATTAGGTCTTGATTCTTCAAGTACAGCCGCTAAGATGGGGCCTCGAGTAGGCCTCCACGTTGTTAGGAAGAGGAGGCCTCGAGTAGGCCTCTACGTCGCTGAGAAGGGGGCCTCAAATCCCCTCAAGGCCTCTACGTCACCGACCTCGGAGAAGCTGGTCGCGAACTCAGGCAGGTAGAGAGCTGAAACTGACGAGCGGTCGGCGTCTTTCACAGAGCCGGTTAAGAACACACAACACTGCAGACCATCACTTCACTATTTCTGGAGAGCACAACCCTCACACTCAGCACTTATTCCCAGCACCTCCTCTCAAGGTGAGCACCAAAAGTAGACTCATCTGACGGCCCCGGCTTCCTTCATTTCCAGAGCATTTCAAAATTTAAACAAGTTTAGAATTAAGTTATTTAGAATAAATTTATAACAAGGTCTAATATCTATACAACATAACCTACTGGCAGCTCTAACAATAAATTAAAAATAAAATCTAGGCTTGTCATTAACTGACATTAAAAATTACAAAAGGTAAACAAACATTAAGAGAGCATAAAAACTCTTGAATTATCAAGGCCTATGAATGCTACAGATAATGGTCATGCAGATAATTTGAAAGAATGAATAATGAAACATTTAATTTAAAAAAAGTAAGTAAAAAATGATACATTACAACCGTTAGACATGGGTCTCCCCATCCAAATATCCAAGAATCCAATTTTTGGGTTATTTTGACTGCTGTAATACGAGATCCTAAACCACTAACGATTTTACATTGAAGAAAAAAAAATAAAGCTTGACATTCGTTCATTCGAAATTTAAAAGACTTTTAACAAGCTGATAGATTCAAGACTCCAAAGTACGACATCCTAACTAGGTCAAACGTTCATCTGTATGCTCTACTCGTTGGATTGTCTGTAGAATGACAATTTCCCCGGACCTGTCCAAGATTAAAAACTTAGATTGCCGCGCTAAACGAGCGTAAAAAAACTCTCACTTTTCGTAGAATATTGCAACTTTTAAAACCGGCTTCCTTTTGTTTTTTCTAGTGAAGTATGAAGAACCTAGTAGTGTTAAACTTATGCAACAAGACCGAGTCCAAGACCTTACTGGAACTCATGCATTGTACTAAAACTATCTTACTGCTAAATTTCTAGACCCATACATATAACCATTTTTGCGTGAATAAAGTTCACTCTCACAAACTTTCACATTTATAATATTAATAGAATTATTTACATAATTTTGGTTCCTTTTAAATATTTATATAATTATGCCCATTGACCACTTTCCTCACCTCACCTCAGTGGTATAAAAAAAAGTGTCACCATCTGGCACTATTTTGATAATATTAAATTGAACCCTAAATTCATTTAATCATCTCTAACCGTCCATTACCATTCTTCTAAATAAGGCTTCTAAGGAGGTTAACTGCATTATAAACTCATCACAAACAACAAACACTGCAGTCGGTATTTCAAAATTGAAGTAAACACATAGTTGAATACTTGTTTGTGTACAACTAGAAGTCGTAAAAGTGTCGTTTACAAGAGACATGACAAATACAAAATGAATGTTTGGCATCAAACAGACAACGGAAAAACCGGTTGACCTAGAGCAACCTGCCAAAATCTCAAGTAAAAAGCATACGTGCGTACGAAACCGGAATCGTGAATGTTTATTTTAATTATAATTCCAAATTTAAAACGAATGAAAGTGGAAGTACTTTGTCACAACAACAAAAAAAATTAAAGTAATTTAGTTTTATGAATTTTGACTAAATGCATCGATTTAAAACTTTGTAAAAACACACTCGGCAACCTCGGCAACCCTCTTTAAAGCTGGCACCACTTTACTGGGGCAAGAGGGGACTGGGGAATTTTCTTTCAGTGTATATTAATAAGAAGTATTTTTTTTCTTTATCATCTTATATAGTGTCCCATTGCAATTGCTTCGAATCCCTCCCGAATTTGTAGCTTATTTTCCCCCTAATTTTGACTGCTAGGAGCAGCTATCATTGGACTTCTTTCAACTCGGACCAACGTTCTAACATGCCTTCTGAATCCGAAGCACGAAAACGCTCGTAAATGAATATACCACAAAGCTGTCACCAGAACCACCCATAGCGAAAGTTGCTTAACGCAGTAATCGTTCATAGAAAACTGAGTTAGTAAATATGATCGTTTATTCAAAGAAAAAAAATCTCTATCTTGCTGTAAAATGTTATTACATTAATATCTATTTTTATAAAAAAATGTTTTCTACGACTGTTTTTACTTTCATGCTCTCTCATTCATACTCTTTTTAATTAAATAGACTTTAACCATGTATTGTGTAAATATATTGCCTTTACAAAGATAAACAAGTTAAGTAGAGTATTTGAAAGGCTAATTAATGTTCTCGTCGAAATGTTTTGTTGTGTGCGAACCCGCACCGTTTAGATTACCTAACCGTAAATTTATTGTACCGTTAATTTGCGTGACAGGAGTTGTGCGTGGCGTGAGTGCAAATTACAAGATTTAGGTAACATTTTTGAAGTTATAATTCTATTGGCGCATTAGAGAAGAGAAAAAATATAAGAGTATTTATTTACGATGCGCGCGCAGATTGTCACGAAAACCGACACCGAAACACCGAAGTTAGCTGATAAGTGCCAGAGAACTTTTAACTATATTCAAAGTAGTTTTCAAACACCCTGAAGTTAGCTATAGTCAACATGTCTACCCATCAGGAGCTATGATACCTAAACATGGGAGGTAGATGTGTATATGTATGATGCAGATGTTTATCATACATACATATCGGTATGCTCCTTTGGGGGAGTGCTGCAGATTAAAATATTATTTTTGTTTTACAAAAGCGGGCTGTAGCGTTATTTATAATTTGGGCCCCAGAGTTACTCTCCGAACAAAATTCCAAGTACTAAATATTCTAACCGTACCATCACAATACATTTTTGCCAATCTTATGTATGTCCAAAAAAACTAACACAGTTTTCTAAACTATGTGATAAACATAATATAAACACTAGATATAAAAATAATCTTTCAGTCCACCGCAGTCGACTACATAAGATTGACGATTCTTTCCAGGGTAAGGGTAACTGTATACGCTTTTACAACAAGCTTCCCTGTGACCTGAGAAATTTACCATTAAATAAATTTATAAAGTTAATAAAAAAAAGCTTTGTAAAAAAGGTTATTACTCCGTTAAAGACTATTTGCTGGACAGGGACGCCTGGAAATGATCTGCTGGCAAAGTGAAATAATATTAAATTGTAAATAGGCCATCAAAAAAGCCTTCCTAAGTTTCTTACCGGTTCTTCTCAGGTTCCGCGTTCCGAACCGGTGGTCACCTTAAATATTTTAAATAGTGCATGACATTTTATAAGCGCCGTTAAAATGGTATATGCAATTTTTTTTTTTTACATATTATCACGCCTTTATCCCTGAAGGGGTAGGCAGAGGCATACTATACGCCCACAATTCACCGTATGCCATTCAGTCCTACGCAACAGGTGGTGAGCCCATTGCCGTGTTGAAATGGACAGGTGCAGGCTGTGGTGACCTGCTGTTGTAATTTTTCAAGCTGTTCATAAGGCCTTCAACCAGGCTTAACGACCGCCATTTTACTGGCAACTGGGACCAACGGCTTAACTTGCCCGCCGAAGCACGGAAACGCTCACAAATGTAAATTCCACAAAATGGTCACCCATCCAAGGACCACCTATAGCGAACGTTGAATGTGACGCAGTGATCGTTTACAGAACACTGAGTCAGCGGGGCCACGAGCGCTTATCAACCACGCTTTATCCCCGAAGTGGTGGCAGATGAATATTATATGCCCACATATTATATGCCCGCATTTCATATAAACATTTTTAAATTTATAGCACACTTGTTCTAGATCTTCCGTGCTTCGGAAGGCACGTTAAGCCGTTGGTCCCGGTTGCCTGTAAAATGGCAGTCGTTAAGCCTGGTTGAAGGCCTTATGGGCGGCTTGAAAATTTCAACAGCAGGTAGCCACAACCTGCGTCTGTCTATTTCAACACGGCAATGGGCTCACCACCTATTACGTGGGACAGGAATCCATACGGTGAAAGTGGGCATATAATATGCCTCTGCCACCCCTTCGGGGATAAGGCGTGATGGATATTTATTTTATATTTATTCTAGATCTTTATATCTCAGACTTAGAGCACTATTCCCGGTTGCGTCCGAAGCCCTCAGTTCGGAGGTCAGAGTCTTCCTATTCTTATCCCGCCACTTTCCACGGTCTTCAGCTGACATCCCTTGTAAAGAGGTCAACATCTGCCACTACATCCAGTCACGCCATTTTGGGACTATCTCCTGCCTAAGGAGGCAGCATACTCCGCAAATATCTGGCTGGATGTTTCAAAACTTGGTCCTAGAATGAAAAAAAAGGGTTGTTCCAATTTTGAAGCCGACATTATTTTGGATTCACACTACGAATCTAACTTTGACCTTACATTTTGTTGTCAGTGTCATTATGTTTAAAAAAAAAAATAAACTATTAAATATTACTACTTAAAGCATAATAGCGTATGTCTAATTATTTTGTATAAGTAATTAGTTGAATTTAGGTCATGTTTACTCATTAATTAAATAAAGTAAACATTAATTGCTAAATATATTTAAGAGGTTTTAACTGTTTAACAATGGTTCTGTCTGTAGTGTGTAGGTACAGTCGGCGAAGAAAGTGCTTTACCGATTTTGAAAAAAGCTTTCTGTAAAATCTTATTATTTATCTCTGAAACGGTCGGGCCGATTTGAACGGGACTATAACCAATTTACATGAATAAGCTATTACTTACAGATAGCTGCTATTATAAGGAGTAACTTAGGCTACATTTTATTCCCGTATACCCACGGGCACTACGTGAGAGAAACCGCGGGACGTCCGTTAGTAAAAAATAAAAGCAGTTCACCTTAGACAAACCTCCTTTCTTGGAAGTCTTGAATTTAAATAGACGATACAATCTAACTAATATATAATGCATTTATGAATATTAAATATAGATTTTTATTTATAGAGTTATTCATATTAGACAAATATCACCAAATTAGCTAAAAAACAACTTTAATTGTAATAATAAACATCCGGTAACTATATTAATGTATAAAATTTGTTTAAAATCCAAAGGAACTATAAATTATTAACAATTTGACCATATAACCGACACCATTTCCTTTTTAGTCAAAGGCATCCGGTTCTAATTTTAAATAGCAATGGCGTTTTAATATTAGGTACTACAAAATAGTTTATTATTACGAAATTACTTGAGTAATAGTTGAGAAAGGAATGTATTAATAAACGTGAGAAGATTGGGCGTGTCTGTAGGACAAGGCCCATTATGAATCAAACATCCGTTGCGTATGAAGTGTCATTATAATCTGTACTTTAAGAAACAGATTAATTCCTCATTTAAAAAAATGTAGAGAGAACTGTAGCTCGTTCTCTCGCGTTCAAAAAGAGACAAAAATTAAAAATTATGTTCTATTGATTTCGAAAATAGTATACGCGGCATGTCAAGATTTAAATTGCTGAAGCCGAAATAGTGCAAGAAAAAGAAAAAAATGAGCATATGACATTTCTATGTATTGAAATCGTTCAGTTGAGAATTCTAGCCCTAAGGACAAACCGGTTTTTAGACTTTTAAACCCCAATGTTTAGAAATGTCTTTTAAAGCGGCTTAGTCTGTCCGTCGGTCCTTCCGCCTGTATGCATCTATTTCTCAGGAACCATAAGAGATAAGAGACAAACGGTTCGCGGTATTCGATTTATAATACCATGAATACGTGCATAGACGATTTTGAAGTTTCTACCACTACCCGTTTTGAAATTGGTTTCGGTTTAGAAGTCGGCTTATTCCTTCGCTACGATTGTGCAGGGTGCGTCACTTGTTTAAATCCTCATTGTAAATACACGGTAAAAAAGGAATTGTCCCATCAACAAAAAAAATATTGTTAGCAATACCAAAATAATATTTACTTAATTTACCAATATATAGTTACTTTGACAATTTCCATTTCCTTCAAAATACAAAAAAATATTGTTGATTTGCTGTCTCAAATCAAGTAAATATTGTCAGGTAAACATTTTGAAACTTTTAGTATAAGATAACGATTAATCTAGTATTAATAATGCTAGATTTGTTATCCGGACGCTATTATATTGTTAAATTGACGATTTACATTGTCCTATCGAGAATATAGTGAACTTTGTAACATTAAGATAAATTAATTGTCAAAGTAACAATGTCGTTGTTCTTCCGAAACACTACAAATGATTCGATCAATATTTCACAATTGCTCATATTAAAACATGGACTTTTTCATAAGATATCTGACAACTTCTCAGACGAAGATTAAACATTTTCAATGCGAGAATATGTTCAATTGTTATTAGGAATAACAAGTGGTTTTGATTGAAGATCGATTATTTCTTAGAACAACAATATCAATTGTTCAGTCAAAATTTATCTAATTTTCAAATAAGTTTTTACATATACTTGTTTTAAAACAAGATATTATAAAATATCTTATATAATATAAAATCTATTATAAAATATTGCGACAAATTATTTGATGAAAATACAACATTTTCAATGCGAGAATCTGTAAAATGGTTATTAGGAATAACAAGTGCTTTTGATAGAAGATCGATTATTTCTTAGAACAACAATATCAATTGTTCAGTCAAAATGTTTTATATTTTGTAATAGATTTTTACATATACTTGTTTTAAAACAAGTATATTAAATAACAGCGCGACAAATTATTAGATGAAGATTAAAAATTTTCAATATGAGAATGTGTTAAATGGTTATTAGGAACAACAAGTGATTTTAATACAAGATCGATTATTTCTTAGAACAACAATATCAATTGTTCAGCTACAATGTTTTTTATTTTGTAATAGATTATTACATATACTTGTTTCGAAACAAGAATATTATATAAACAGCGCGACAAATTATTAGATGAAGATTAAATATTTTTAATGCGAGAATGTGTCAAATGGTTATTAGGAACAACAAGTGGTTTTGATAGAAGATCGATTATTTCTTAGAACAATAATATCAATTGTTCAGCCTAAATGTTAAATATTTTGTAGTAGGTTTTTACATATACTTGTTTCAAAACAATAATATTATATAAACAGCGCGACAAATTATTAGATGAAGATTAAATATTTTTAATGCGAGAATGTGTCAAATGGTTATTAGGAACAACAAGTTGGTTTCTTAGAAGATCGATTATTTCTTAGAACAACAATATCAATTGTTCAGCCAAAATGTTAAATATTTTGTAGTAGGTTTTTTACATATACTTGTTTCAAAACAAGAATATTATATAAACGGCGCGACAAATTATTAGATGAAGATTAAATATTTTTAATGCGAGAATGTGTCAAATGGTTATTAGGAACAACAAGTGGTTTTGATAGAAGATCGATTATTTCTTAGAACAACAATATTAATTGTTTAGCCTAAATGTTAAATATTTTGTAGTAGGTTTTTTACATATACTTGTTTCAAAACAAGAATATTATATTAACAGCGCGACAAATTATTAGATGAAGATTAAATATTTTTAATGCGAAAATGTGTCAAATGGTTATTAGGAACAACAAGTGGTTTTGATAGAAGATCGATTATTTCTTAGAACAACAATATCAATTGTTCAGCCAAAATGTTAAATATTTTGTAGTAGGTTTTTACATATACTTGTTTCAAAACAAGAATATTATATAAACAGCGCGACAAATTATTAGATGAAGATTAAATATTTTCAATGCGAGAATGTGTCAAATGGTTATTAGGAACAACAAGTGGTTGTGTTAGAAGATCGATTATTTCTTAGTATAACAATTTCAATATTTCAGCCAAAATGTTTATACTTTGTAATAGGTTTTTCACACATTCCTATTATATATATTATTGTTATATAAATAGCTGTGCCCCGCGGTTTCACCCGCGTGGATCCAATATTCCAGGATTATCTGGGATAAAATGTATAAAGTAAACAGTAAAGCAGGAAAGGATCCAGGAGTAGGTATCATATATGTAGCTAATTCAGGATCTAAACTATCCGTTTTATATTAAAAAGTCCTGCGCGAAAAAAAAAAGGAAAATCTTTTCCCGTTCCCGTTTCCCACTGGAACTTGTTCCCGGGATTAAAAGTAGCCTATGTGTTATTCTGATGTATAAGCTGATATATATATTATTGTAAAGTTTCATTAAAATCCATTCAGTAGATTTTGCGTGAAAGAGTAACAAACATCCATTCTTACAAACTTTCGCGTTTATAATATTGGTAGGATTTTGTGCCTGAACTCGACAAGTTGAGACATGTAAAGTACGGTTAGCGCAGGTACCTAAGTATCTATTAATATTATTCCCGACAATACTGTAAGTTCTTCCGTTAAAATTTTGAATATTCAATCAACAATATTTTATTTTCAACGAAAAGATAGTTGATTCACAAGAAAACATGATTTTTGTTGATTCAATAAATAATATTGTTGATTTCACCGACGCGTCCATAGATTCACAGAAATATCCCAAGACCCTTCAGTGTTTGCATTTTCGGGTATTTTCCCATAATTCTGGGAACTTTTTTAAGAATCAATTAAATTTTTATACCTATACCTATAATTAAACAGTAACGAGGCCGCGTCTGTACATCGAATATAAGCGCATTAGCGTTATTTTGAGGCAATACATCACTACTTATCATGCTTCTTTAGTGTTTCTGCAAGTAGTCCGATAAACTTTAGCGGATTTAACACTACACTATTATTAATATAGGCTTTGTTTCAACAACATCGGCTCAAGAACAGCAACAACGATACAAAAATGTCGTTGCATGTCTCCGCGCTCAAGATGAGTCGGGGAGGTCAAAGCAAGCAAAAAAAAATAGATTTTAATGTAAAACAGGTGGATATTAGTTCATAACCTTGAATGACATTTAGATCCCTTTTTCCAAACGCTCAAGTGCGTATGGCACCAAAGTATGGAAATAACTTCGTGATCCCTTTACCTTCATTTTTATACACGATTAGATACGAAAATATATCATTTCCTAAGCGTAAAATAATTAAGCTCGTGAAATGGCAAGGTGAGTCGGCTAATGTAGAAAATGAAATCAAACTAATAGTTATTTGTACAAAACAAAAGTATTAATCGACAAAAAGTAGGTAAATAGTTGGTATTGTAACTTGTAAAGTATTTGGGTTTACGGAGATTGGGTGTTTTCTATGTATAATGTGTTTATTTTCCTACAATATTTTTTATATATTTATCTTTGTTATAATTAAAGATAAGTCAGCGTGAAGCTAGAAAAGGGCTTGCTCCGTTGATTTGGACACGTCCAACGAATGTGTGAGGAACGATTGACGAAGAATATATTTTTTGCGAAAAAAGTAGAGGGTAGAAGGGGTCAAGGTAGGCCGAGACTTACATATGAAGACCACGTGAGCAGATTGAAAAGTCAAAAGTACTCGGGTACCCAGACGTGCATGTATGAAGCGATTGATGAATCTGCAAGAAGCGAAAGAAGTATGCATGGATCGAGAAGCTGACTACCCGTCAGTGATACAGCGTGAAGATAGTTAGTTTTTTTTGTTTAGTTTTGAATTAAACCCCTGTTGGGGAAACATACAGCTAGAAGGCTTTTTTTTGGGGCTTGAATCACAGTCATGGTGAATATCACCCATAAACGGAAATAGTCAAATTAAAAAGAAATATTTAATTTACCTATAGGTATATTAATTAAAAAAATGTTTTTTACTTGAACCCCAAACAGGCACTTACGAAAGATAATGACTTCAATTCAAGCACTATTCTAACCTCTTCATATTAATAAATATAAAGAAAAATTACTTTTATTAAACGGGTAATTTCTTGTGATTCGATTTTGGACTCTAACTGTTTGACTGCCGGCAACACTGACACACGACGACTAGCCTATTAGCAGTGCACGTGTGGTGCGGTGCGCGGTGCGGATGGGATAAAACGAGTTTATGTTGTGTGTTTGCAAGCATTATATTGGTGAGTTATAGGTTTTATTAAACTAGATCTAGATATATGTTAGCTAGGTAACTTTATTTTCAATAAGTTCTTCTTTTATTCTCATGTAGGCTGGGCTAATCTAAAATATAAATGTGGACGCCGGCGCCGGCGATAGACATCTTGATGCAGAAGAATATGTTGATCAGAAAGCCATTCTGGAATTGCATTCTAAATGGCAAATGCCGTTTGATGACTCACGCGCCCAGACAATAACTTTATAAAGTAAAAATCAATCAACTAAGTAAGAATTTTTAAATGTAGCTTATTATTTATTCATATATAAATAAATATATTAATAATTATGTAAATTCCAGGTATTAATGAAGATATTGTTTGGCTGAAAAATAATCATGAACCATGGGATGTTATAATGCAGAAATGGATGAACACTAATGATGAAAGAATATTTTGCGCGCAAGACAACCTGAGAGTTTCTAGCTAAATGGCCAGTACTAAATGACTTAAGGAGTGCATTGGTAAGTTTCTCTTGATTATTTTTGTCTACCATAGAATCATAAAAAATTATGATTGTTGTCCTTCACTTTATCCACTTATATGTGGCTAGTGCTGAAAAGATTAGTCTCCTATTGTTACTGGTTGATGGTGGTGAAAATTGTAGTGGTAACCGAGACAGAACCTTATTTATATTGTAAGATTTTGGTATCAGTCAACATATTTTTTATCCTTTAATTTTTTTTCAGACTGCAAGTGGTCCATACTAAGGACACACTTGGGGCACTTAATCCCGCCAAAAGGACAGGATGTATTGGAAATAAATGAAAGCTTTCAACAGCTGAAGCCATTGATGGCTTGCTGATACCTGTTAAGGTAACACATTATCAAGTTATTAAAGACACATACTCTTAATAAAACTCTAAGTTTCTTTCAAATTTCCATTATTATTTGTTCACAGAAGCCGAACGAAATAGAAGACGCTATTACCTCTCAGCAAAAAAAGGCACTCAAGAAAATACAAACAGTTTAACATTATGTTCTCGTACAGGGTTCAACATTAGACAATATATAAATAAATTAAGCACTTTCATAGTTGTGGATAAACTTAGATATTCTTTCACATCTACAGGCAAAACTTTTGACGCTTTATTCAAATTGTATCACACGTAGGTACCCAGTGTCTTATGAATACTTGTATTAGTTAATTCAACATTCAGTTTATGGAATCACAACACAGCACGATAAAGTGATTCCATACATTGTTGATGTGACAAATCTTACCTAAATCTATAACTATAGTTAAATATAAAATTGAAACGATGGAACTTAATTGTACTGAATGTGGTATTTTTTTTTCTGAATTCAAATAATATGTATTCCATATTGAAGTTCTTCATAATATCTCTATTCATGTGTTCAATTTATCATAGTTCTTAAAATATTATCTTACAGCATCCTTTAGGGGAACAAAAACCTAAAAGTACATTTACTTGTATTACCTAGTAGGTATTAGTACTGAATTTTCTGATACAAATTCAAACAAAGCTGCAGTTGCCCATGTTGTTGTTAAAGTAGTAAGTTTTGTAGTAATGTTTTTGTTAAAGCCGATGGTCTGACTCATGGCGCCAAATTCTTGCAAGCATTGTTTTTGACTATTTGAGTCTCATTATTCCATTATCAGGTGAATCTATTTCCCAATAATGCCAAGGGTCGGTCCACTCGTCTTAAGAATGGTTATTTTTAAGAGATATATATATAATCCAGTAAATGAAATATAGCTAGACATATAAATAAGTATTGAATTGTAAGAAATTAAGAATTTATTTAAACCTACAGCTTTATCAATCTTAGTTATCTTACGGGAAGCGCTTACGAATGGCTGGAAATTCAAATTTCAGTTCAAACAGTTCTTTGTCGTTATAGCTACGCTATAACTCTCAATAATGATGATCAAAAGATCTCAATTATGGTGGGGGTGTATGATCATTATTTAATTCTTCACATTATGAAGTAGACATTTTATTTTAATGAATAATAATTGTTTGACAATTGATTTAGTATTTAATATTAATATTATGAAAAAGAAAAAAAGAAAAATATTTAATGTTTAATAATTAATATTAAATATTTTTCTTTTTTTCTTTTTTGAATTATAATCATTGATTGACCTCCGCTATTATATCAAACTATTACAATAATTACCCGGCTTGGCTACAATGACAAAAAATCTATTTGAAAGGATTTCCCGCCTCTTGTGTGCGCTTTTCCTTTAGGGACAATACGAAAATATGCCCACAGCAAGCTCAATGTTGGCATTTATGGCGCAATTAGCATTTTTTTGCTAAGTCTAATATATTGTCGGTTCAAATAAATTATTCTTAAATTACTGGCAATTCAATTTTGTTATTTCAAGCTATGTTTCATTAACAGGACAATAATACTGTTTTGAAGTAATAATGTAATTTTTAAAGGAATAAATATATATTTTTAAATGCAACAACCGGAGTTTTAATTGAAGTAAATATATTGTTAGATTAACACAACTTTAGTTTCAAAACGAAATATATTATTATTGTAGGTCTAATTGAACTATATTGTTCAAACAACATGTCGTGTATTCTTATACAGACAATAAAAATTACTGAAACAAGTAAAACAAAAGGTTTGAACGGAAATATCTGTTTTTGGTTCAAATAAATCATAATTTTAAAACAAGCTAAGTGTATTCTCCTAAAGAGAATAAATATTCTTGAAACTAGTAAACCATGCGTATGATAACAAAAATCTGTTTTGTAGAACCAAGTAAATCTTAAGTCTTGAAACAATAATCAGGTATTCTCAAACTAGCTGCCGCAACAAAATATGTATATTTTTGAAGCAAGTAAACATCTACTGTTATACGAATAATATGATTACACTCAAACTAACTAAAGCATAATTTTCAAGCTAATGTAATTCGTGTTGTTAGAAAAACAATATCAATATTGTTCCATTAAGTAAACCACTGGTATCAAGTTGAAACAATATTTTGTTGGTGTACAAAAATCTATATTGTCCAAACAATCTAATGTATATTATTTTAAAGACAATATACATATTTTTAAAACAACAGAATATAGTGTGTTGAAATAAAATTTTAGATTTGTTTATCTAAATAAACTAAAGTATCACTTCAAATCAATAAGAATGCATGGCACAAGCAAACTATTATTGTTACAACAACAAAACATTTTTTCTTTAATCTAGCAATATGGTTTTATTGAGTGAATACAATTTTCTTATCAATATCATATTGTATGTTTAAGTAAATATAGTCTTCCTCGTATGGAAAACACGATTTGCGTTGAATTAAAGCAATTTGCTTTAATTTGACAATTCCTTTTTTTCCGTGTACAGTAGTATCGTTAACTCATTTCTCTACATTCTATACGTAGGTACTGCGACGACCTTCAGGAGTCAACAGTTATAGGAGTACGAGGGCTTACAACTGTCTGGTACAGTTTTATGCTGCTAGACCATGCCTTCTCCTTAGCTACGGACGCAGGATACACTGGTAAATTTAGAGAAAAACACAAATATACGAGTATCGCGTTATGTATATTGTTTCTGAACTTTTCTTTCGAATTACAAACGCAACTGCAAATTCTATGCAGTATCTAAACCGGATTTTATACTTGTCTTGATGGCGATCAGCAACGAAGTCCTCGCCATGAAACCCTGCCATCCAATCTTCGAAGAAGTGACATCAGCCTATCTATCTTTTATGTTCCGTTCTTTCTCCATACCTACTAGTAGCGGTAGCCAGTACTGTTAAACAATAAATTAAACTAAATTACTGAACGTACGTCATAATATTACTTATTAGGTCTTTTGTGCTGGAATGTAATAGTAGTACATTACGATAGAATGAAGTGCGTTATGGTAGTTATAACGCACGAGGCGATTTTTAAGCCCGAGCCCTAGACGTGTATACTCACGTATATCGTACGACGTTTTTCAACACTTGGAAGTAAACAGAATAAAAATTCAACCAATTTTTTTTCCACTTAATATGCCCCACATATCTACCTTTTATTTATAACATCAAAACACAAACATGTTATTCTCACAAGAGAACGAAAACACTCGTGTAATGCTATAAAAAGTAATAAAAACTCTCGCCATTTTTAATTATTGGAAGTTGACATTTTTAGATTGTTGTTGTTGGTTGTTTTCGCCCATCTTGGGCAGGCAAAGGAAACTTGGTCCATACAGCCTGGTCTTCAGTATTTATGTTTTCTTAGTATTTAGTCCTGTCCAGTCTTTGTCGATTTCGAGTCCAGAGTCCTAGGTCCTTGTCCTTTCCCTCAGTATAATGGTGATTCTTATACTGATGTCTTCAGTGGACTTTTAGCGACAAGAGAGAAAATAGCATTTCACTATATATATATAATTGTCTTTCACTATAGCACGTTAACACTATTTTTATGTCCAAGAAACCACCACTCCTGCACATAAAACAAGATAAATGCACTAGTTTTTAGATAATATTTGGATAATATATATATATTAATTGGATAGTTTTAGAAAATAATAAACAGCAAGCGTCCGCACTTGTATGTCACTCTTCCCGCCAAATGTCCCCCAAAATATGTCTACGAGTATATACAAAGATTTTTTTTTGTTTTATTAGAAGCTTTGGCTTATAAACCATCAGCTTAAAAAGGAAAATTAAAATTAAAGAACAATGGCGCGCACGTTAGTTTCTGCCGTAGCTGCGTACACTAAAGCTACTAGATACATACAGCCTAGTTTTTGAAATACTAAATAAATATTGTATTTTTAATAAATAAATAAATATCCATCACGCCTTATCCCCGAAGGGGTGGCAGAGGCATATTATATGCCCACTTTTCACCGTGTGGATTCCTGTCCCACGTAATAGGTGGTGAGCCCATTGCCGTGTTGAAATAGACAGACGCAGGTTGTGGCTACCTGCTGTTGAAATTTTTAAGCCGCCCATAAGGTCTTCAACCAGGCTTAACGACTGCCATTTTACTGGCAACTGGGACCAACAGCTTAACGTGCCTTCCGAAGCACGGAAGCGCTCGCAAATGTAAATGCCACAAAGTGGTCACCCATCCGAGTACCAGCCATAGTGAAAGTTGCGTAACTCAGTGATCGTTTACAGAACACTGAGACCGCGGGGCCACGAGCGCTTCTTCTTCAATAAATAACACAAATCACTAACTAACTATCTTCACGCTATATCCGTGACGGGGTAGTCAGAGAGGACAGATCGCCAGGCTTCGCGATCCATGCATACTTCTTTCGCTTCTTCGAGATTCATCAATCGCTTCATACACGCACGTCTGGGTATCCGAGTACTTTTGACCTTTCCGTTTTTGAGCAATCTTCTCACGTGGTCTTCATATGTAAGTCTCGGCCTACCCTGACTCCTTCTACCCTCTACTTTTGAACAATATATATTCTTCTTCAATCGTTCCTCACTCATTCGTTGGACGTGTCCAAACCAACGGAGCACGCCCTTTTCCAGCTTAACGCTGACACTTTCATTCAAACCTGCCATATTGCGTATCACTTCGTTACGTAGTCGGTCGACCAAAGTTACGCCGCACAATTTTCGAAGTGATCGCATCTCCACAGCATTCAATTTATGACATACCCAGGTTTCACTACCGTAAAGCAAAGTTGGCACTAGAACTGCGTTATGAATCGCCATTCGTGCTTCTTTTACGATGCTTTGTCGCTTTACTAACTGGGACAAAGCACCGTTAACTCTGTTTCCGGCAGCTACTCGCCGTTCTACATCCGAATCACATCTTCCATCCGCGCTAAACGTACTTCCTAAATACACAATTTCATTCACTTGCTCTAGACGTTCTTGGTTTACCCTAATCTCGCATTTAGTTCTTACGTCACCTCTATCAAATACTAGAACCTTAGTTTTACATGCATTCAAGCGAAGACCCTTACTTTCACACTTCTCTTTCATATTAGTGACTAATGCCTGAAGGTCGGCTTCTGATGAGGCCATGAGCACCGCCTCATCAGCGTACAGTAGACAGTTTACTGTAGTCACCCAAATTCACACCCATATTAAAATCTTTCAACTTCTGCAGTCAACTGTCCAGATACACTATGAACAGCCAGGCGGACATGACACATCTCTGTTTGACGCCTGTACAGACATCAAAAAGAGGTGACACATCCCCCCCTACTCGCACGCAAGCCTTACCGTCCCTATAAAGCGACTGTATTGCCCGCAGTAGCAAGCCGGCCACACCATATCCGGGCAGCAAGTCCCACAGCGTTTCTCTCACAACGTTATCAAATGCTTTTTCTAGATCCACAAAAGCGCAGAAAACCTTCTGGCTAACAGCCAGAAACTTTTGCGCGATCATGCGGAGAGAAAACACTTGATCCATGCAACCTCTTCCACGTCGGAATCCGCATTGAGCCTCCCTTAAACACCTTTCAGACTTTTTTTGCATTCGTGCCGTTATAACCTTTGCATACACCTTACTAGGTAAGCTGACCAAGCTGATCGCCCTGTAGCTGGAGCAGTTTAGGCGCGAGCCTTTACCTTTGTAAATAGGTACTACAACTGCTATTCGCCAGTCATCTGGGACCTCACCCGTCCGCTAGCACAAGTTGCATAACAGACATAGTGTGTCCCAGACACGCGACCCACCGTACTTGATCATCTCAGCAGTAACTCTCTTTTCCCGCAGCCTTACCACATTTCATACTTCTTATCGCTTGTTCTATTTCTTTCATACTAATGACTTCAATGACATCGGGATCCGGAGCATCGAAGTGAGCTCCACTTCCCGATGTGGCATCTCTGTCTTTTCTTGCATACATCTTTCCATAATATTCACTCCATCTCTGCAGGACGTCAGTTTGGTCTGTTAGGACGTCATTGTTAACACTAAGCACTTTAATTATACTGCAGATTGCCGAACTACTCCGGGTCTTGCCTACCTCTTTCCAGAAGAGCTTGGCATTATCCCGGAAATTGGACGACAACCTTTCATCCGCTTTCATTCTGCACCTTTCACGAGCTTCTTCTATCAGTGCCTTCGTGTTAACTTTCTGCAGCTTGTATCTCTCTTTCATATTAAAACCATTCCGCGAGGCTAAGTAGTCTAGCCATGCTTTCTTCTTCATTCGCACTGCTTCTTTCACTTCCTCATTCCACCATGCATCACGCTTATTACTACTGCCTCTTTTCGCTTCTCCACACGCTTCCACAGCGGCATTTATCATACTATCCCTAAGGTTCTGCCATACACTTTCCACATTCTCACTACTTATATTGACGTCGCCAAGCTTTTCGGCTACCCTTTCATTATATTTACCCCTAATGGATGCATCCTGCAGCTTCCAGCTTTTGATGCTATAAATCGGCCCAGGTTCAGGACACTCGGTACGATGACGCCAACCCGCGAACAGACCCCTAATCTTAGTTATGACTAGGTAGTGGTCTGATCCCAGCTTAGCGCCTCGATAAACCCTTGTGTCCATCACCTGTTTACGGAGCCGACTATCCATTAGGAATAGATCTATCATGCTTCTCTTTGACTTACATCTCCTCGTATACATATGAATTTGTTTGTGGTTGAACATTGCGTTCGTCACAAACAAATCCTTTTCCTTACAAAATGCCAGTATTAGCTTGCCAGCGTCGTTCACCCTTTTATCCCCATACTTCCCGAGTACTGACTCAAAACCATCGCGAGCGGTACCCACCCATCCATTCAAGTCTCCACATACTAAAAGTCTTTCATTTCCTTCTATCACATTTAGAGCTTCTCTCATACTCTCCCAGAAGTCCTCTAGCTCACTCGCGTTCGACGAAGATACTGGCGCGTAAGCAGCTACCAGGAAAATCTTCGTCAAACCGCAAAGTTTTACACGGATCCAGAGTATTCTAGGACCTACCAGTTTGTACTCATACATACCGGAGGCCAAACGCGAGGACAGCAAAATTCCAACCCCCCGACTGCCATGCTCGCTCTCTGGTACTCCAGACCAAAGCGCAAGCATCCCACCCGGGAGCTCCAAGACTTCGCTGCCCTTGCGTTTGGTCTCTCTCTCTCTCGCTTTGTCTCATTCATAACATCCATCAACTCATTCATCTTATCTGTCATTCCTCCCCTAACATTCCACGCAGCTACCCTGAACTCCATCCTCCACTTCCCGCCGTGTCGGGCCGCGCGTGTAGGGTGGCACTGTTAACTAAAAAAAATGTAGAAACATAAACGTTTATTTGTTATATTTTAAGTAAAAGAGTTTATTTATTAACAATAATATTTACATACTGTTTCTATGACAACTCTTTGCTGATTTAAAAATAAGCAAATAGTGCGGTTATGGAACATAACTCTACTATTTGGGTTCATAATGCACGCGTGCTTTATGAGCTGCTTCATGTATCTAAAACCGATAAATTTAAACCCACTTTGCGAACAAGTGTGTTGAAAAGTTATTATTAAAAATAGAAAGTGGTTAACACGATTGAAAAGCTGTTCTCAGTTAGATCATATCGATAAATAACCAATTAAATAAGATGCTTTGCAGGCGATCAATCAAAGTTCGAATCAAGGCGTCTGCGCATCAATGTTGATATATAATTAAACAAAATAGACTTTCATTCCGTAGTTCTTTTTTTCTAATACTAATATATCCAATTTATTGATCATTTATATTTTATATATCTTTGTTGATAATAAATAAGTATGCAATTTTGCTTTCGTTGTACGAGTAGACGATAACTACATTAGTTTGCAAAATATTCTCAACGTAGATCGAATGTAAACTTACATACATACGTATTGTGATGAATTTATCCCCAAAAGGGGTAGGCAGAGGCATACTATACGCACGTTAAGCCGTTCGTCCCGGTTGCCAGTAAAAAGGCTGTCGCTAAGCCTGGCGACAATGGGCTCACCACCTGTTACGTGGAACAAAAATGCATACGGCGAAATGTGGGCGCATAGTATGACTCGGCCTACCCATTCGGGGATAAAGGCTTGACAATATGTATATATGTATACATTGATACAGTCAACTCTCATATTCCATTTGAAATAATGAACGTCGTGTGTCTAGATAATTGTCATATTGTTGAGAATTGCACCCTGCTTGCCATACGCTTCTTTTCTACAATCGTTATCGTTTTTCCTACGGGGTGTCAGTGTCACCGATCGTCCAGATAACGATCATAATCTTCGTCATCGAAGCGTTAGCGATTGTCAAAAAATGTAATATGGCAATAAATTTTGCGATGTATCGATGGTATCACGTAATCCAATTTCTATCATTTTTTTTGAGGGAAATCTCAACTTGTATGGCTACTAATCTTCGTTATATCACGTGACATATGGATCGCTAGTGTCATCTCCATATATTTTTCTTGTTGTCTACAGCGTTTTCTATTTTAGAATGTAATATGGCTAGGCCCTCTGGTCCGCCTGCTGTTTACTTTGTCGTAAGTGCGCCATACTTCGTTTACATATTACTTTATGAAGTGTTTACGTAAATAGAGGCTTTGAGGTCAGCTTGAATGTGTGTTTATGAGATTTTATGACTCTTGTTATCAGATACTGTTGACTAAAGGCTTTACAGCTATACGGCTTGCAAATTTTTAACAGCAGGTCGCCATAAACTGCGCCTTTTCAACTAAACACGGCAATGGGTAAAATCTCACCACCTGTTACGCGGACTAGTGCTTACTGTTAAATGTGGGCGTATAAATGCCTTTGAGGGCCGTATTCTAGAACGTTTCTCAGTACTCAATCGATGCTTGAGCGTAGACTTTATAAGGCAAAATCGAGCCTCAAGCGTTGATTGAGTATTGAGCAACGTTCTGGAATACGGACCTGAGACTTCCTTCGTGGATTAGTAAGGCTTAAAAGATATAAAGTTCTTATAACTAAAAATTCTTATCTGTATTTGTTCTAAAATAAAATAGATGGCCATCTACAAAAATAGATATGAAAAATGTCTTTAAATGTCTTCAACAAAATTTTAAAAGGGTAGTGAAAACCCAGTGTATATTGAAGCAGCTACCCGACATAGCCTGGTGGCAGCTGGGGGAGCTCCTGGTAGAAATTACCCCAAAATAATGGACAAATGTAGCCAGTGCTAACAACTAAAGCTAACTAGGGCTCAAGAGGTTTCTTTTCGATGACATACTCGGTTCCCCTACCCACACATAGCCAATGTGTTACCGTATGGTATTAATCGGTCATCTGGAGAGAGGCAGGCCCGTATGAAGAGGTCTTCATTTTAATATATGTAATTCAATCCAATATATAAAAATGGTTCAAATATTATTCATTGATATCTGATCTGACAATGGCCCTGACCTAATCCCGAAAGATTAGTTTATAAGATTATTTATTATTCGTTTAAAAGTCATTATGTTATGTTCGGATTTAATAGGATCCTAATCAGATTTTATTAAGCCCCAGCTAGATCTGCAACGATCATCAGCAAAACGAGGTCCTGTTTAAGAAAAATCCTAAACCGTCTGGCCTGCGTGAGTAGTAAGTCTTCATCATGGCAGACTTACAGTAGTTTACTGCGGTTTGCTGACTAGATTATCTTGTCATTCATTGCAAGCCTTTCATGTGGCAAGATTTCTACCTTGTCCTATCAATGATGATGACAACACACAATAAACGTATAATTTTTTTATATTACCGCATAAATTAGACATGTATCTAATGTCATTTTAATTTACAATATCCCATCGTGTGAATTGTAAACAATGGTATACCGTGAATTAATAACGGTATATATTTATCCATAATATGACGTTGTGTTTGTCGGCTATCATCTTTTATGCATTAAGTCATCGTGTACATTGTTCCAATACAAGTAATCTTATTGAGGCTTAAATCAAACAACATATGAGGTTACTACACGCAATAATTTACGTATCCTATATGAAATTTTAGATTTCTAATCTAATAATTTTAGTACATGAAATAAGCAGCCTCGCTGTACATTTCAGTAGTACAGAAAAAAATAAAAAGAAATAATCTGACTTTGAAAAGGAACATATAAGTTAGTAACACTCCGTCGAGAATAGTTGCTAGAAGCGTTTATGGCAACTGTATACTCCAAGGAATTTCGATTATGGCTTGAGGTAAACGAACTAAAGGAATGAAATGAAAATCATTTGAATAATTGCAACAGGCATTATGCAGGCTTTCACTGCTTATGCACAAACAGGCCCTTCAATGAGCAATGGTATAAGAATGTATTGTGCTGCTGTGACTCCACTGCGGGTAGGTTCTGTCTGTTAGCCTAGTCTCTGAATCGGCTGGATCGATTTTAACGAAACTCTGGCAGATAGCTGATGTTATAAGGAGTAACTTAGTGTTAGTGTTTTTTATTTATTTTTATTTATTTTATCCCCGTATCCCTCCGAGATTAGGCACTACTACACACTATTTAACATTATTTGCAGTAAGCGAAAAAAATATACCATGATCGCGAAGCTTGGCCGATCTGTGGTCACCGACTACCCCATCAGAGATACAGCGTGAAGATAGCAAGTTAGTTTGCGAGATGTGTGATCAAGAACGTCCATTTTTGTTGTAATCAACGTTCCATACTTCTAAGCCAACCGCTCGATCGGTGACTTATAGCTATGTTATGTTATTGTACTGAATAGTCCGAGAATACCAGGACTTTAATTGGTCGTGCTAATTAGTGTGTGGCACCCAAGATCTTTTAGCCTTTTTACCACCTCACTAAAAAGGCAACGGGTTCAAATTTTTTTCCAAATATAACATCTAATATAGACACATTTTATTTTTAAAAAATTATTTGGCCCTTTACACTCACCCCAGTTCCGTGCTTCGGAAGACACGTTAAGCCGTTGGTCCCGGTTGTTAAGCCAAGTTGAAGGCCATATGGGCTTAAAAAATATTCAACAGCATGTCACCGCAGCCTGCACTTGTTCATTTCAACACGGCAATGGGCTCACCACCTGTTACGTAGGACAAAAATGCATACGGTGAAATTTGGGCGTTTAATATGCCTCTGCCTACCCCTTGACAATATGTACGTATGTATAAATGTTACCTACTATACTTGATTCATGATTTGTGAAAGGGTTTTAGGCTATATCCTTCAAATAATATAAGTATTTATTTTTACATAAGAATGCTAAGTTATTGTATTAGCCAGGAAATTGTGTAATTAGTAATAGCCACTATTATAATATAATTATTTATTACAAACTATTTATATAACAGATAAAATTAAATAATAATAAACTAGTTATATCACTAGTTTTCAATGGAACCCTTTTAAGTGAGAGTTTTCAAAATTCCTAGATAATTCTAAATACTTATATACGCCATCACACACAGTATTCTTTTAAAAAGACAGGGCAGGGCCTGTATTTTAAAAGAAGTCTCGAGTATCTTTTAAACTGTGATCATATGAAATTAGTTCATTTATTTCTTTTTATGAAAGACTAGATCAAAACTTAAGCATCGGTCTTATTATAGAAATAGCCACAGCTTCGTCCGCGAGGTGAAGGTTTCCTATTCGAGATTTCGTACTGAACCCTAAACTTTTAAATATCCAATATAGCTTATGTAACTTACGAAGAATGTTGCCTTGAAGACTAAGGTCCGTATTCCAGAACGTTTCTCAATACTCAATCAATAGACTAGATTTTACCTTATAAAATCTACTCTCAAGTGTTTCTTGGGTATTGATAAACGTTATTTGTAAGTTGAATTATTAGGGCCGTATTACAGAACGTTTCTCAATTCTCAAAAAACACTTAAGGCTAGTTTTCGCTTATAATACTACTCTTAAGTGTTTCTTAAGTATTGAGAAACGTATTACGTCTCACTCCGTTCAACAGAGAGCTGTAGGTACTTACTTTGAAAGATAAGAAAATCATGGTTGCCTTTTATGTATATGTATATTATGCTAGATAATGCCATTAGCTTTGCCCGCATGGTGAAGTTTTACGTACACATTTCCCACTGTGTAATCTAGTATGTTATCTTTAAGATATGCCATCGCCGACTTTTCTGTAGATCGATATAAGATACATAATTCCATCCACCATACATTATTTTGTTAAATGTATCTCAAAGGTTAAGGCAGCATTTTCGTTAAACGCTCTCAGACTTCAAATTTTTTCCAACACCTTCAAATATCGGTATACACTCCCGGACACCTAAATCGAGCCACCATGATTTTTTTGGTTTGGAGTACTGTAACTTATAAAAGATGTATGTAGAAGGAAAATGTTTTGATGCAGTTTTGGAGCTGGAATATACTCATCATTCATTTAGAGTGCCACTGTTCTAAATTTGAACTACAGTTTAATAAAGTAGAAAAAATAAAAAATCGAGTTACGTTGAAACAAGTCCATATTTGCTTTTTTTCAAGGAAAAAAATCTAATCGATTTTTAAATAAAGACATTTTTTACATGAAAAGAAATGTTTATTTAGTAACTTGTATTGCCTCCCAGTGCATTTATGACAGCTCTCATACGGTTTGGCGTAGAATTAATCAATGTCGTTATGACACATTGAGGAATGTCCTCCCATTCTTCCAAAATTACATTTTTGAGCTCCTGCATGGTTTGCGGGGCAGGGTGATGAGCTCGAACACGCCTCTTCAGCTCATCCCATAGATGCTCTATCGGATTCATATCAGGACTTCACGCTGGCCATCTCATAACAGTGACCCCAATGTAATTTTAGTACTAACCGACGATTCCCGCAGTATGGGCACTTGCATTATCATACAATGCATTATAACGAAACTATAAAAAAAAATAACAAATTATATACTAAAATATTCCTGGAGAATCACTCTATTATGTTGTGAAAACAACATGAAAATCAATACAGTAGTTTTTGAGTTAATCGCGAACGGACAGACAGACGCGACGGAGGACTTTGTTTTATAATATGTACTGATAGACATAGATTTGTCTTGAAAGGACCAACCCACATACGCATAGTCGTTCTCTGCGTCACCTCAGACAACATAGCAATATGAGATACTTATCTACAATTGAATCATGTAGGTTATATGGCGAGTCACCGAATGAGAAGCTAGAATAAAATTTTATCAAAAAACAAGAAAAATCTAAATTTTTAACCATTGAACTATATCTATACTCTATACTAATATATAAAAGCTGAGTTCTTTTTCCGTTTTTTTTTGGTTTAAATCTCAGGACCTACTGTCGGAACTGGTCGGATTAGAATTTTTTTTTGTGTTAGATAGCCCATTTATCGAGGAAGGCTATAGGTTATATATTATCACGCTACTACCCTGGAGAGCGGAGCAGTAAACATAAATGTACACAAATCGGGCAAATTTTTATGCATTATTGTAGTATTTATAAGCGACAAAGCCGTGAGGGGTCACCTAGTGCATCCATAATCGGCCTGATTTGTGCCTTACATTCACAAACTTGTTAATATAACAACTTGTTGCTTGTTCATGGAGAATGAAGTGATAAAGTAGATTATAATTATGCATTGTTCTCGAAATTAGTAGCTGATAAGCGCAACGACGTAGAACAGGTACTTTATGAGTTATCATTTCGAATTTATATCGACTTTCTAAACAATTCTTTTGTATGCTTGTCATATGATGTGTAGTATTCTATAAATAATCTTTTCATCAAAATCGTTAACTGATTGCATTTATATGTGAGCAATTACATAAGCGGAGTAGACTGTCGGTAATACTGGCATCAATACTGTTCAAATATTTACAGATTGCTCAAAACCGGAAATGTCAAAAGTACTCGTATAACCAGACGTGCATGTATGAAGCGTTTAATGAATCTGCAGGCAGCGAAAGAGGTATGTATGCAGATCGCGAAGCCCATCAGGCATACAGTAGAGATAGTTAAGTTTAAAGTTTTTTAATATTTTCTTAATTTTCCCCTGCGACATATAATGATAATGACATAACTTTAATGAAATAGACACTGCGGCTAAATTCGGCGATTGGTCACTCCAGAGTTCGACACAGCACACTTAACTTCAATAGAGGTAACTGCGTCACTGAAACGCGCGACTCTGCCCGAACGCAATAGATCTTCGTCGAATCGCAATGCAACCCTAAATATACACCCAAACATCGATTTTGTTGCCAAATCGCCGGTCGCCGATGTCGCTCCAGTTTGCGTTGTTCAACCTAGACAGTCCACTTGGACGTAGGGCTCTCCCAACTTCATTTTGGAAGAGTTTTTGGTTCTACTTATGTAGGCCAGTGGGTTTGATACAGGGTTTTGTTTTATTTTTCCTCTCCTTCATCAATCGCTTCATACACGCACGTCTGGGTATCCGAGTACTTTTGACCTTTCCGTTTTTGAGCAATCTGCTCACGTGGTCTTCATATGTAAGTCTCGGCCTACCCTGACTCCTTCTACCCTCTACTTTTGAACAATATATATTCTTCGTCAATCGTTCCTCACTCATTCGTTGGACGTGTCCAAACCAACGGAGCACGCCCTTTTCCAGCTTAACGCTGACACTTTCATTCAAACCTGCCATATTGCGTATCACTTCGTTACGTATTCGGTCGGCCAAGGTAACGCCGCACAATTTTCGAAGTGATCGCATCTCCACAGCATTCAATTTACTTTCATGCATCTGCTGACATACCCAGGTTTCACTACCGTAAAGCAAAGTTGGCACTAGCACTGCGTTATGAATCGCCATTCGTGCTTCTTTTACGATGCTTTGTCGCTTTACTAACTGGGGCAAAGCACCGTTAACTTTGTTTCCGGCAGCTACTCGCCGTTCTACATCCGAATCACATCTTCCATCCGCGCTAAACATACTTCCTAAATACACAATTTCATTCACTTGCTCTAGACGTTCCTGGTTTACCCTAATCTCGCATTTAGTTCTTACGTCACCTCTTTGAAATACTAGAACCTTAGTTTTACTTGCATTCAAGCGAAGACCCTTACTTTCACACTCCTCTTTCATATTAGTGACTAATGTCTGAAGGTCGGCTTCTGATGAGGCCATGAGCACCGCATCATCAGCGTACAGCAGACAGTTTACTGTAAAGTCACCCAAATTCACACCCATATTAAAATCTTTCAACTCCTGCAGGCAACTGTCCAGATACACTATGAACAGCCAGGCGGACATGACACATCTCTGTTTGACGCCTGTACAGACATCAAAAAGAGGTGACACATCCCCCCCTACTCGCACGCAAGCCTTACAGTCCCTATAAAGCGACTGTATTGCCCGCAGTAGCGAGCCGTCCACGCCATATCCGGGCAGCAAGTCCCACAGCGTTTCTCTCACAACGTTATCAAATGCTTTCTCTAGATCCACAAAAGCGCAGAAAACCTTCTGGCTAACAGCCAGAAACTTTTCCGCGATCATGGGGAGAGAAAACACTTGATCCATGCAAAAAAATCCGCATTGAGCCTCCCATAAATACCTTTCAGACTTTTCTTGCATTCGTGCCGTTATAACCTTTGCATACACCTTACTAGCTAAGCTGACCAAGCTGATCGCCCTGTAGCTGGAGCAGTTTAGGCACGAGCCTTTCCCTTTGTAAATAGGTACTACAACTGCTACTCGCCAGTCATCTGGGACCTCACCCGTCCGCCAGCACAAGTTGCATAACAGACATAGTGTCCCAGACACGCGACCCACCGTACTTGATCATCTCAGCAGTAACTCTGTCTTTTCCCGCAGCCTTACCACATTTCATACTTCTTATCGCTTGTTCTATTTCTTTCATACTAATGACTTCAATGACATCAGGATCCGGAGCATCGAAGTGAGCTCCACTTCCCGATGTGGCATCTCTGTCTTTTCTTGCATACATCTTTCCATAATATTCACTCCATCTCTGCAGGACGTCAGTTTGGTCTGTTAGGACGTCATTGTTAACACTGAGCACTTTATTCATACTGCAGATTGCCGAACAACTCCGGGTCTTGCCTACCTCTTTCCAGAAGAGCTTGGCATTATCCCGGAAATTGGACGACAACCTTTCATCCGCTTTCATTCTGCACCTTTCACGAGCTTCTTCTATTAGTGCCTTCGTGTTAACTTTCTGCAGCTTGTATCTCTCTTTCATATTAAAATCATTCCGCGAGGCTAAGTAGTCTAGCCATGCTTTTTTCTTCATTCGAACTGCTTCTTTCAGTTCCTCATTCCACCATGCATCACGCTTATTACTACTGCCTCTTTTCGTTTCTCCACACACTTCTACAGCGGCATTTATCATACTATCCCTAAGGTTCAGCCATACACTTTCCACATTCTCACTACTTACATTGACGTCGCCAAGCTTTTCGGCTACCCTTTCATTATATTTATCCCTAATGGATGCATCCTGCAGCTTCCAGCTTTTGATGCTATAAGTCGGCTCAGGTTCAGGACAGTCGGTACGATGACGCCAACCCGCGAACAGACCCCTAATCCTAGTTATGACTAGGTAGTGGTCTGATCCCAGCTCAGCGCCTCGATAAACCCTTGTGTCCATCACCTGTTTACGGAGCCGACTATCCATTAGTAATAGATCTATCATGCTTCTCTTTGACTTACATCTCCTCGTATACATATGAATTTGTTTGTGGTTGAACATTGTGTTCGCCACAAACAAATCCTTTTCCTTACAAAATGCCAGTATTAGCTTGCCAGCGTCGTTCACTCTGTTATCCCCATACTTCCCGAGTACCGACTCAAAACCATCGCGAGCGGTACCCACCCATCCATTCAAGTCTCCACATACTATAAGTCTTTCATTTCCTTCTATCACATTTAGAGCTTCACTCATACTCTCCCAGAAGTCCTCTAGCTCACTCGCGTTCGACGAAGATACTGGCGCGTAAGCAGCTATCAGGAAAATCTTCGTCAAACCAATTTTTACACGGATCCAGAGGATTCTAGGACCTACCAGTTTGTACTCATACATACCGGAGGCCAATCGCGAGGACAGCAAAATTCCAACCCCCCGACTGCCATGCTCGCTCTCTGGTACTCCAGACCAGAGCGCGAGCATCCCACCCGGGAGCTTCAAGACTTCGCTGCCCTTGCGCTTGGTCTCTGTCAAGCACACTGCACCTAACTTTCTCTCATTCATATCATCCATCAACTCATTCATCTTATCTGTCATTCCTCCCCTAACATTCCACGCAGCTACCCTGCACTCCATCCTCCACTTCCCGCCGTGTCGGGCCGCGCGTGTAGAGTGGCGGTCCCCTACGCCGCTCTGGCTCACACTTTTCGCACCAGCGGGGACGAACTGGTGCGCGTCGCCTCGGGGGCACGCCCTAGCATCATTCGCCCTGGTGGCACTCGTGTTGGAGTAGAATTGCAGCCGTAGCTGGCAGGGATGGCGACGTGCACGCTTCTACTCTTCATCCCCTCATCATATACAAAAAAACTCATCATATACAAATTCTGAGGGTATATACAATTCCTCAAAAACAGTCCATTTAGAGAGTTCTTATGATCGTTTACAGAACACTGAGTCCGCTCGTGGCCCTGCGGCCTCAGTGTTTTGTAAACGATCACTGAGTTACGCAACTTTCACTACGGCTGGTCCTCGGATGGGTGACCACTTTGTCGCATTGACAGTAACATGGCAGTCGTTATCGTTGAAGTTGAAAGTTGAAGGTCTTATGGGCGGCTTGAAAAAATTCAGCAGCAACACGGCAATGGGCTCACCACCTATTACGTGGAACAGGAATACACATGGTGAAAAGTGGGCATACAATATGTATGCGTTTGCAATCCCTTCGGGGATAAGGCGTGATAGAAAAAAGAATTATGATCTAAAATAATCTAAGGTAATCTACAATAAAAGCAAGAAAGAAGTATGCATGGATCGTCTGGCGATCTGTCCTATCTGACTACCCCATACCCCAGGTATACAGCGTGAATATATGTAGATAAAATCTACTTAATCACGCATAAGGATCGTACCGTATTGTATTTGTGCTTTTTACGCATTTTTTCTTTTTTCATTTTTTTTCTTTTACATTTGTAAATCCCCACCACTTCACCCCACCAAAGCTTCTTTACGGCTTATTTTAACACACGATTCACATAACACACTCATTAATATCGTACCTCAAGAGATGACTATCAAAGTAAATACAAAGCACATACTATTTATACAGTGTAATTAGTAATTACTCTTCGCCAATAATTATGAGTGATATTGTAATCGTAGTATGTAACACGTTACCAGTTATGCGCAGCTATTGAATACTTAACCTATCTACGTAATATCTGGTAATATCTATACGATTTATACATACATATGTATGTTTAAATTTTAAAGTGACAAATTTTTCAGTCAGGTGTTGGACTCAAACTAGCGTCTTCCACGCACCAGTCGCGTTACCAACTACACCACCGTGTCCTGCCGAATTATTCCAACCGACACGTAAGGCGCCATCAACCGGCACTTAGCAAAGTTGCACGGTACGAATGTACAGAATTACATCTATAATCATTCGATTTGTGATGACACTGCCTAAACATTAGAAACAATTTTGAAAAGCAATTAGTATGCTAACTAACCTTTTCTAAATTTAAATTGTAAAGTAGTAATTTTTTTTTGTATGTGGAACCTTTTCTAAATTTAAATTGTAAAGTAGTATTATTTCTTTGTATATGATTACCACATACAAAAAAAAATGCTACTTTACCATTAAATTTTAGAAAAGGTTAGCATACTACTTTTCTTTTTATGTGATTACCACATACAAAAAAAAAATACTACTATACAATTTAAATTTAGAATAGGTTAGCATACTATTTTTTTTTGTATGTGGATTACCACATACAAAAAAAAATACTACCATACAATTTAAATTTAGAAAAGGTTAGCATACTAATTGCTTTTCAAAATTGTTTCCATATGAATGTTCTTTTTTTTCTTTTTATATTTTCATACCTTAACACTAAACTCTTATTTGTGTTTATCAGTCACGCGGCGCCTTTTTCCCTAAAGGGGTGGCAGAGGCATATTATACGCCTCTATTTAACTGTGTGCATTTTTGTCCCACGTAACAGTTGGTGAACCAATTGCCGTGTAGAAATAGACAAGGTTGTAGCTAATCTACCCCTACAAAGCGAATAACCATCAGAAGACCAGCTAAAAAGCTTAAAAGCAAAAAGTATAGAATTACCTTAAATAGTACTATTTTGTTATATTGACTGCCACGGTGGCGCAGTGGTAGTATATGCGACTGCCGAGCTTGAGGTCCCGGGTTCGATTCCCGGGTCGGAACAAATATTTGTGTGACCCACAAATGTTGGTTTTGGAGTTTGGTTGTTTCTTATGTATAATATATATGTATGTAGAAATATATAAGTATATTTATCAGACATCTAGATCCCATACCACAAGCTTATATTAGCTTACATTGGGCTAGATGGCGCAGAGTAAAAAAAGTCCCACAATATTTATTATTACTTATTATAAAGTACGTGCGACATGGATGCAAGACTCCTACCTACTAAAACCCCACGGTACCTTTCCATCTGCCTCTCGCTAGAAGCCTTCGTAAGGATAATCCCAGGGCTCCCGACAGACTTTTGTATTCTGCTTCGCCCGCGTAGAGAAGTTTTCCCGTTCCTGTTTCCCACAGAAACTTGTTCCCGTGATAAAAAGTAGCCTATGTGTTATTCTGATGTATAAGCTACATTATTGTAAAGTTTAATTAAAATCTATTCAGTAGTTTTTACGTGAAAGAGTAACAAACATCCACACAAACTTTCGCATTTGTAATATTATTAAGATTTTCCCCGTACTATTAAGCATTTGAAACTTCGCTCACAATCTCGACGTTTCGGCAATATTTTGACGCAGTGTCAACTTATATTAATACTCGAAAAAATAATTGAAAACTTTTATGAAATATATTGGTAGGTATTGGTAGGTAGTTAGTAACTCTGCTAGTTTATAATGTCCGTCGATTTCATTATATTTAGTTATAATAATTATTTATTTATTATCTACAGTCAGGCCGGATTTGAGTTACTAGGAATCTGTAAAAAATAAAACCATAATTCACAAGGGTTCAAGGGGTCACTTCGCATTATTATAACGTGACCCAACAGCTTTAAAAACCGGTCAAGCAGTGTACAAGACCATATATCAAGTCATAAATTATACTTGACTAGTTTTCTGAACAACTAATTTGAGATTGTAATAATGATTTGATTTATTATTACTTATTTGACTGCCTCTGTGGTGCGGTGGGAGAGGGTCTGACTGCTACGCAAGTGGTCGTGAGTTCGATTCCCACCCTGGATAAAACTTTGTGTCATTTCTCTATACTATGTATGTATTTAGTATGTTTATCAGTTATCTGGTTACCATAGTACAAGCTCTGCTTAGTTTGGAATCAGATAGCGTTGTGCGAGTTGTCCCAACGATATTTATATTTATTCATTTATTTATTTTCTCTTTAAATAGCTATACTTATTCGTTGAGATGAGTCACTGCCAGCCCTTGGGTCACCAGTCGACTAACTAGGCGATATTTTAATATTTCAAATATTAAATAATTTATGACCTAGTCCATAGGGTCCCAAACTCCCAATACGCAAATATTACTGCTCTCGACACCGATTGCAAGAAAACTTTAGGCAGAGCCAAGAACCTCATACTTATTTATTTTCTTATTTTCCACTGCTGCACTGACTTTCAAATTGTTTTCTGAAGATGGGACGGCCAATGTGTTTACACAAGTTACATCCTAGACTAGTACCGGACCCATCTCCCATGGAAATGAAAGTCATGCTGTCTGGCCTCTTGCCATGGACCCTAGAAATGACATTCGGGTCGGGCAAGAGCACGGTGAATGACATCAGTCAGCGCAAGGGGACGAGAAAAAACGGCCCCCCTTATGTTCCGTGGTCCCATTGATAATTCATAATGTTCCAATGGGTCAACATTAAAAACACAGGGGCAAAGGTGTGCAGGGGCAAAGAGTGACGCCAAGTCTATATCCAACTGCTATTCTAGAAGAGTTCAGTTCCAGAAAAGTTTTGATGTTGGCTGTAAGAAAAGCCTTCATTCAGCCATTCATCGCATTTCTATTTGCTGAGCGCTAATAACCATGCCCGATCTAGGCAAAAGTTTAAAAAATGGTTTTAAAAAGATTCGATTTTTTTAAATTTTTTCAGCTTCCAGCCAGTTACTTAAAGAAAAAAACCCAAATTCAAAAACAGTCCATATATAAAGAGATGAGATGCTTGTATCGCAGCAATGAGATTGCTATGTGTAGATTACCTCATAGAGATTGTATTGAACTTGATTGTATATCTAAACAATTGTCGCGATGTCGGGTGGTGACCTAAGTCTCCCGTGAGTCCTGGCCTTCTTTCTGAGGGCTTAACGGGTAAGTATGGACCGGGTTTTAGTCGGTTCGAATTCGGTTCCGGTCCACGAATTTAAATTCGTGGGATTTCCACACGTAAAAGATATTTATTGTGTTATGACCAGTTTTTGTTTACAAACAAGAACGGAACATATCTTAGCCAGGTAATTATTTATTGTACATAAATGTATAAGATGAACAATATTGTAAAGGTGAACTCGTCACACATGTATCTGTGTTCTTTATCTACGTAAAGAACTTGTTATATCTCATGTATCTTAATCTTAATAATATTATAAATGCAAAAGTTTGTATGGATGTTTGTTAATCTTTCACGTGAAAACTACTGAACGGATTTTGATGAAACTCTACAACAATGTAGCTTATACATCAGAATAATACATAGGCTACTTTTTATCCCGGGAACAAGTTCTTGTGGGAAACGGGAACGGGAAAACTTCTCAAAGCGGGCGAAGCCGCGGGCGTCAACCAGTACTTTATTTAAATACGAAATACTTAGTTATTCAATAGTTTACATGATTGACAAGTTTATTACGACATATCGTGATATAAGTACAAACTAAATTGTTAATGTATAATTTATTTATTACATACATCATACATACATATTGTCACGCCTTTATCTCCGAAGGGGTAGGCAGAGGCATACTATACGCCCACATTTCACCGTATGCATTTTTGTCTCACGTAACAGGTGGTGAGCCTATTGCCGTGTATGAATATGAATTTATTTATTACTAATTTATTATATACTTCGATTTTATTGTACATTTTAAGCATAAGCATTAAGGAAGTGAGGTTAACTCTCCGGGGTAGATTCAGTACCTATAAAACAGAGACATAACCCCATCTTTCCAAGAACCATGTTATGTTACACCTAAATCTTCAGTGCCTACTTCAAAGTTACGATACAAAATCAATCGAAATTTACAAAGTATCTGTCTTTAAAACTTAAAACTCTCATTTGGCGAGGATTTTGGAAAAACAATGTCCTAAAGTATTGTACAAATTTTAAAAGAAAAAAAAAAAGAAAATCTCCTGAATAAAACAATAAACTGAATAAAATTTATTTTATATTTATCGTAACAAAAGCCACCAAATACCTAAAGCTATTTGTCTCAATAGCCTTTGTTCTGACAATCAACCCGCTTAGAAAATGGCGAAGTCAACCAGGCCAGTGACCTTATGGCGCCGGGCGACTTGCCATTCCTGGTTTAAAAATAAAGTACCATAGACTCCCATAGACAGTAGACTTCGTATCTATAACCTGTATTATGGCCTCCGTACACGCGTATCCCATTTACAATTGAACTTGGAACAGAGAAATTTGCTTACAACGCACAAACCAGCTCAAAATATAATGGAAAATGCGTGAGCTCATAACCACGACTGCATTTTGTGTTCGCTGACTGGATTATTTACTGACAAACTATGTCAGATTATGTAGATATGGTCAGCAATTTTATGTCAATTGTTATCAATTGCATCGACAATAATAATGTAATATTGATGAAATAGTATTGTTTTATACTTATGTAATATTTAAACATAATTATCTTTTTCCGGTCAATAGTTATTTAGGTAAGTTAGTCTTTGTAATCATAATTGCAATGATAATTAAGCTCATTATCTTTAGTTCTCAGTTTAGAACGAGTTGCTGAACTCCTATTTAGATCCTTATTTGTAACTGGAAACCGGCGCGGGGTTCGATATCCAATTTTATCTTTGTGGGGCATGAAGTTATTTTACCTGCCTCTCCACAATTTTTTAAGCTATTGCATAGTTTTTACGCGGGCTTTGAGTGGGCTTTAATCAAGAAATTCCGTAACACAAAAAACCTAAGACCCGAGGTCACACGACGTTCTCCGAGCACGGCCGAGCGTTGGCTTAACGTGTATGTACATCTACACTAATATTATAAAGAGGAGAACTTTGTTTGTTTGGTTGTAATGAATAGGCTCAAATACTACTGGAGCGATTTAAAAAATTCTTTCACCATTTGAAAGCTACATTATCCACGAGTAACATAGGCAATATTATATTTTGGAAAAAAATAGGGTTCCGTAAGATATTTGGGTTTTTCGGACACAAGGTGTAAAAAATCAACCAGAAAAGTTACTTATTTTGCGTACGCTGCCTAAACTATAAAAGATAGATCCATAAAATGTTCTAATTAATTGTAGATTTATAAATATCTACAAAAAAGTCCGCGACATACGAGTACTATACCTATCTATGTCGAGTGAGGCACAACGACCATTTTTTTATTTAAAAATCTTGATTATTTTGAAAAAAAAAAAACTTTACTTAACTATCTTCACGCTGTATCCCTGACGGGGTAGTCAGAGAGGAAAGATCGCCAGGCTTCGCGATCCATGCATACTTCTTTCGCTTCTTCGAGATTCATCAATCGCTTCATACACGCACGTCTGGTTATCCGAGTACTTTTGACCTTTCCATTTTTGAGCAATCTGCTCACGTGGTCTTCATATGTAAGTCTCGGCCTACCCTGACCTCTTCTACCCTCTGCTTTCGCACAATATATATTCTTCGTCAATCGTTCCTCACTCATTCATTTTACATTCAGTCATTCCAAACCAACTGAGCACGCCCTTTTCCAGCTTAACGCTGACACTTTCATTCAAACCTGCCATGTTGCGTATCACTTCCTTACGTATTCTGTCGGCCAAGGAAACGCCGCACAATTTTCGAAGTGATGGCATCTCCACAGCATTCAATTTACTTTCATGTATCTGCTGACATACCTAGGTTTCGCTACCGTAAAGCAAAGTTGGCACTATCACTGCGCTATGAATCGCCAGTCGTGCTTCTTTTACGATGCTTTATCGCTTTACTAATTGGGACAAAGCACCGTTAACTCTGTTTCCGGCAGCTACTCGCCGTTCTACATCTGAATCACATCTTCCATCCGCGCTAAACATACTCCCTAAATACACAATTTCATTCACTTGCTCTAGACGTTCCTGGTTTACCCTAATCTCGCATTTAGTTCTTACGTCATTTCTTTCAAATACTACAACCTTAGTCTTACTTGCATTCAAGCGAAGACCCTTACTTTCAAACTCTAAAAGATAGATCCATAAAATGTTCTAATTAATTGTAGATTTATAAATATCTACAAAAAAGTCCGCGACATACGAGTACTATACCTATCTATGTCGAGTGAGGCACAACGACCATTTTTTTATTTAAAAATCTTGATTATTTTGAAAAAAAAAAAACTTTACTTAACTATCTTCACGCTGTATCCCTGACGGGGTAGTCAGAGAGGAAAGATCGCCAGGCTTCGCGATCCATGCATACTTCTTTCGCTTCTTCGAGATTCATCAATCGCTTCATACACGCACGTCTGGTTATCCGAGTACTTTTGACCTTTCCATTTTTGAGCAATCTGCTCACGTGGTCTTCATATGTAAGTCTCGGCCTACCCTGACCTCTTCTACCCTCTGCTTTCGCACAATATATATTCTTCGTCAATCGTTCCTCACTCATTCATTTTACATTCAGTCATTCCAAACCAACTGAGCACGCCCTTTTCCAGCTTAACGCTGACACTTTCATTCAAACCTGCCATGTTGCGTATCACTTCCTTACGTATTCTGTCGGCCAAGGAAACGCCGCACAATTTTCGAAGTGATGGCATCTCCACAGCATTCAATTTACTTTCATGTATCTGCTGACATACCTAGGTTTCGCTACCGTAAAGCAAAGTTGGCACTATCACTGCGCTATGAATCGCCAGTCGTGCTTCTTTTACGATGCTTTATCGCTTTACTAATTGGGACAAAGCACCGTTAACTCTGTTTCCGGCAGCTACTCGCCGTTCTACATCTGAATCACATCTTCCATCCGCGCTAAACATACTCCCTAAATACACAATTTCATTCACTTGCTCTAGACGTTCCTGGTTTACCCTAATCTCGCATTTAGTTCTTACGTCATTTCTTTCAAATACTACAACCTTAGTCTTACTTGCATTCAAGCGAAGACCCTTACTTTCAAACTCCTCTTTCATATTAGTGACTAATGCCTGAAGGTCGGCTTCTGATGAGGCCATGAGCACCGCATCATCAGCGTACAGCAGACAGTTTACTGAAAAGTCACCCATATTCACACCCATATCACAATCTTTCAACTTCTGCAGGCAACTGTCCAGATACACTATGAACAGCCAGGCGGACATGACACATCCCTGTTTGACGCCTGTACAGACATCAAAAAGACACATCCCCCCCTACTCGCACGCAAGCCTTACAGTCCTTATAAAGCGACTGTATTGCCCGCAGCACGAGCCGTCCACACCATATCCGGGCAGCAAATCCCACAGAGTTTCCCTCACAACGTTATCAAATGCTTTCTCCAGATCCACAAAAGCGCAGAAAACCCTCTGGCTAATAGCCAGAAACTTCTCCGCGATCATGCGGAGAGAAAACACTTGTTCCATGCAACCTCTTCCACGTCGGAATCCGCATTGAGCCTCCCATAAATACCTTTCAGACTTTTCTTGCATTCTTGCCGTTATAATCTTTGCATACACCTTACTAGCTAAGCTGACCAAGCTGATCGCCCTGTAGCTGGAGCAGTTTAGGCGTGAGCCTTTCCCTTTGTAGATAGGTACTACAACTGCTATTCGCCAGTCATCTGGGACCTCACCCTTTCGCCAGCACAAGTTGCATAACAGACATAGAGTGTTCCAGATGCGCAACCCACCGTACTTGATCATCTCAGCAGTAACTCTGTCTTTTCCCTCAGCCTTACCACATTTCATACTTCTTATCGCTTGTTCAATTTCTTTCATACTAATGACTTCAATGACATCGGGATCTGGAGCATCGAAGTGAGCTCCACTTTCCGATGTGGCATCTCTGTCTTTTCTTGCATACATCTTTCCATAATATTCACTCCATCTCTGCAGGACGTCAGTTTGGTCTTTTAGGACGTCATTGTTAACACTAAGCACTTTATTCATACTGCAGATTGCCGAACAACTCCGGGTCTTGCCTACCTCTTTCCAGAAGAGCCTGGCATTATCCCGGAAATTGGACGACAACCTTAAATCCGCTTTCATTCTGCACCTTTCACGAGCTTCTTCTATCAGTGCCTTCGTGTTAACTTTTTGCAGCTTGTATCTCTCTTTCATATTAAAATCATTCCGCGAGGCTAAGTAGTCTAACCATGATTTCTTCTTCATTCGAACTGCTGCTTCTCCACACACTTCTACAGCGGCATTTACCATACTATTCCTAAGGTTCTGCCATACACTTTCCACATTCTCCCTACTAACATTGACGTCGAAAAGCTTTTCGGCTACCCTTTCTTTATATTTATCCCTAATGGATGCATCCTGCAGCTTCCAGCTTTTGATTCTATGTGTCGGCTCTGGTTCAGGACACTCGGTGCGATGACGCCAACCCGCGAACAGACCCCTTATCCTAGTTATTACTAGGTAGTGGTCTGATCCTAGTTCAGCGCCTCGATATACCCTTGTGTCCATCACCTGTTTACGGAGCCGACTATCCATCAGGAATAGATCTATCATGCTTCTCTTTGACTTACATCTCCTCGTATACATATGAATTTGTTTGTGGTTGAACATTGTGTTCGCCACAAACAAATCCTTTTCCTTACAAAATGCCAGTCTAAGCTTGCCAGCGTCATTCACCCTTTTATCCTCATACTTCCTGAGTACCGACTCAAATCCATCGCGAGCGGTACCCAGCCATCCATTCAAGTCTCCACACACTATAAGATTACTTTTTTTTTTTGGATTACATTTAGACGCGTTTATTTTACTCTCGCTATTAATCCTTATCAAAATAAATTATTTCATCACTAAGTACAGTTTATGTAGATAATATTTACATATTTCGACCAGGCCGTGCGGGCGTAGGTAGGTACTGGAGAGGGAAGAAGTAATCAAGGAATTCGGAAAATCTTCATACATTATTGTGAAATTAATAAACGACGGGATTAAATGGGTGCCATGGGGTTCAAAGTATGTCACGGGCGAAGCCGGGCGGGACAGCTAGTATATTATATGGTACGATTGTACGAAGCTCGCACGGATCGAGACGTGATGATAGTGAGTGTGAGGGTAAGGATGAGGGTGACTGTGAGAGTAAGGGTGGGGTGAGGGTGAGGGTGAGGGTGAGGGTGAGGGTGAGGGTGAGGGTGAGGGTGAGGGTGAGGGTGAGGGTGAGGGTGAGGGTGAGGGTGAGGGTGAGGGTGAGAGTGAGAGTGAGGGTGGGGGTGAGGGTGAGGGTGTTTTTTTTACTTTTTTTTAGTGTAACTTGAATTAATATTAAAGAAAAACTAAGGTATGCTATGCAATAGCTTTACCGCGGCAGTCTCCGAGTGCCACACGTCTTTTTTACCTACGAGGGCCTTAACCTTTGAATTATTTGTCCCGACGAACTTCGTACTGCCCTAGACGGCATCATGGAAAAGTTTGATGATTTGTATTGTTGTTTTTGAAGTGTAAATTCTTTTTCGACGTATGAGAAAATTTTATGGCTGTAAATAAAATCGTCAGTTTTTCGGTTACGCGCCATGTTGTTTTGAAGTGAAACTTTTACGACGTATGCGTAAGCCAAGCCTTATTTATCTACCCAATTTTCGTGACGTTGCTTATAAATCGTAGAAAAATTATATGTCGTAAAGAAGTTATTAATTATTTATTTATTCGTTTATTATTTATTTATTTATTTATTTCATCAAGAATCAAAATCAGATATTCATGCTCACTCAAACTCACCGACCTGCTTGAAGAGATTTTTTTTGCAGATTTTGTTATAATTATGTTTGAAATATATTATGTGTGTACGTAAACTGTTCAATAAATAAATAAACTTTTCCTTTATTTTTAGAAAATTAAGTAAATAGCAGCCAGAGGCTAAATTTAAGGCATTAATTTTTATTCAAGTATAGTTAAAAAAGACAACTGGTTTGCTTCATTCGAACCAGGTTGTCTATTTTTACAAAAATTAAAAAAAAAGTATTTGAAAAAGTTAACACAAGAATTCCAATAAAAAATAACCAAACTTTTAAGTATTTATTATTTAAATTTATTTCAATATTTATATTTATTTATTTATTTATTTGAGGTATCTACAAAAAGGTTCTAGATATCAATAATTGGCACAGGTTAAATTGCACAGATAGCGCTATAATTACTTAATAGTCAAATGGTTATAAGTAATAATTGCACACTATTATTGCATTATTATTTAAATGCTTGCATGGGTATTATTAAGGTATTGTGGAATTTTATATATCTTGGGATTTAATAAATATTCAAGGTAGGACGTAACAACTGATTTCAAATAAAAATTGCGTAGGTACAGAAACGGTTTCACCACCATTTTTGACCTCACCTAAGTTATGCCATGCAAAAAACGACTTTGCACAGAACAACACAATCAATGTCAAGATTCTTGCGATGACCACCGATGAAAAGCTTGATCAAGAGTCCAGGTTTCCTCCTCTGTTCGTCCAGGTTTTCTCACTCACTATCTTTTGAGATCTTTGACATATTGACTGCGTCGGTGGCGCAGTGGTAATGTATGCGACTGCCGCGCCTAAGTCCCGGTTTCGATTCCCGGGTTGGACCAAATATCTGCGTAATTCACAACAGTTGTCTAGATCCCGTATCACAAGCTTATATTAGCTTACTTTGAACTAGACGGCGCAGTGTAAAACAAAAAAGATGTCCTACAATATCTATCACAAAAGATAGTGAGCAATGAACATGTAGTAGTAGAAATATGGTCTCTGAGTTTCATAAGCGGGTTTATACTTTATACAGTCGAATAATTCAAGAAGACAAGAGAAAAAATTAGATATTAACTCATAATTTTTTACTCAACAACGAAGGCCTGTTAAAAGCATGTTATTACCAACCAGTAAGCATCATCACGCAATGTTAAAAAACCGGTAGTGCTAATGTAATGTCGTGGTGCACACTTGACATGCCATTATCTAAGTGGGTGAGGGTCTTATGCTTGCTAAATGATATTGTAGGCATATCTACATGCTAATTATTAAAGGTTGTCAGTCTGAAACTACACTGAATCTTTTTTTTAAATTATTTATCGTGGCCCGCTGACTTTGTGCCCTGTAAACGATCACTACGTTGAGCAACTTTTGCTATGACTGGTCAAGAATGAGTGACTACTTTATGGCATTCCATGTAGAATCCATTCTATGGTGTCCACATCAGCCGGCTTGAGGGTATACAGAAAAGATTTTACTACCATCTTGCGTACGCCAATAGTAAATGCGTGATTTCAAAGACCTACGATTCTAGGTTTCAATATTATAAATCCTCTTCACTCTATCTGAGACGTAGAAACACCGATTTGCTATACCTCTATAAAATCATCAATGGGAAAATTAATAGCCCAGATATTTTGGAGCAAATTGGTGTATCTGTGCCTAGAAGTGGCAGTCGTCTGTGCAATCGCAAGACATTCGTCATACCGACATCTCGTACAAACTATGGGCAAAACGCACCTGCGAATCGTTTATTCCGTACTTACAATGATATTTGTCATGAGCTTGACTAATATTATCTATTGACCAAGCGTCAAAAATGTCAAATTTTTGACGCATCGGTCAATAGAATTAAAAGTTTTGGTATCGATCACTAATTCCAGTTTAAATAAAGATTTCTCGCAAAAATTATGATAAGCAAAGTGTTATCAACGCAGAATGACTTTATTGGCATAACTTTAACATACTCTAATTTTCTTTATCATAATTTTAATCAGTATAAATGTAAATGGTATAATTGTTGTACACCTAAAGATAATTTATTATAAAATACAAAACGCATAATGGAATGCTATATAAATATATTATAAAAAAATAGAATGTTGTAAAAAGAAAATACAAATGGTTATTAATTTTATGCTAGTCTTGGGCAAAATCGTAAATAGGTACGACGACGAGCGAAGCGAGGAGTGTTAGGTTAGTAGTGACCACAACGCGCGAGTCGAGCGAGCGAAGCGAGCGTGCCTCGATAGCGGCTGGCGATGCGCCTGAACTGAATCGTTATTGTAAAAATAATATGCGTGAACATTTTGTGCTGGTAAATCATTATTATAAAAGAAGTTATGGGATAATAAAGTATGCCTAATGATTTCTTCTGTTTAAACGTTATGCAAAACGAAAAGTATGGCATAAAAGTTGTGCAGTTTTAAATTATACCTCTTTAATTAATGCAACCCAAAACGGACTCTTAGGCAGGCACGTTAAGCCGTTGGTCTCGGATGCCAGTAACAGGCGTTTTCAAAATTTCATCAACAGGTCGCTACAACCTGTGCTTATCCATGCCAACACGGCAATGATGGGCTCACCACCTGTTACTTGAGACTAAAACGAACACGGCGAAATGTTGGTGTATAATATACCTCTGCAACCGCTTCGGGGATAAAGACATGATTGACAGACTTTATCGTAGATAAAAGGAATGCACACACACAAGCACACGGACACAGGCACACAGAAAACCCTTCAAAGTATGTTGAATTTGGTTGATAGTATTTTTTGTAGCATTAGTAGATGATCACAGTTGACTGTGACACCATTTAGTTTAAAGTTCGTAATGGAGACAATAGAGAGTTATCCGCAGCTATCCCACGGTACGTTAATGATTCTATTAACTGTACGTGAATGGTTCGAGACGAGCATACATTTGGTTTATACTGTGTGTTACAAAAAATAACTAGTTCAATGTCGCCTAACAGAAAAGAAATAAGAAAAATGTGTTTAATTCCTCACCAATAATGCACAATACTAATGCATTTAAAAAACCATAACAAAAAGATTAAAAAATTATAAGAAAAAGTTTAATAGTGTGTGACCGCACGGCAGAAGTAAAAACTACATTGGTAATCGCAATCAATCAAATCAAACGTATGAATTGAAAACTCGTATACTAAACACAGCGACACATCAAAGAAGAGCAGCTGACTGTATGCTCGGGTACACGCGGCGTTCCCGAGTTCACCCGATCGAGTTCACCTCAGAGCGTGAATGACCAGCCCAACTTACTACCTACGGAAAAATCTGTGTGTAGTGCTCCAAAAGAAGTTTTCACTTCAAATTTTTTTTATTATTTAACCTATAATTGAATCCCCGTACGCCGATGCAAGAAACATCCCGCAGAATTAAGATAGTATAAAGCTTCCACTACATATCGACGTTTAGATAGCTTACCTAGAACTTCAGTCCCAAGTCAGCTTCACTTGCAAGTCATACTAACGGGCGAGGTCATGGCGGAAAGAAGGGAACACGAAACAAAATCCCGTACCAACCCGTAACACCAGTTGATATAGTAAGACAAATCGGTCGGAATGTAAGAGGCCCAGATATCCGAGGCCCAAGCGACCTGATCTGCTAGTGGTGCACTTGCTGACAATCGGGTGAGGTAACGAAAGGGTTACAAAAGGTCATACCTTCGGCAGTCGCTCCCTACAATACCGAAAAGATAAAAGTAAACGATAGGAGATCTTAACAGTCAAATAAAAGTGAAACACAGGCTCCAAATCCAGGAAGGGTTTGAAAGTCACTGCGGTAGGGCTCCTTTGATTAATTAAAGAATTTATTTTATTTATCTATCACGCCTTATCCCCGAATGGTAGGCAAAGGCATATTATATTATATGCCCACTTTTCACCAGGTGTATTCCTGTCCCACGTAATAAATGTGGTTAGCCCATTGCCGTGTTGAAATAGACAGACGCAGGTTGTGAAATTTTTCAAGCCGCTCCTAAGGCCTTCAACTAGACTTAACGACTGCCATGTTACTGGCAACCGGGACCAACGGCTTAATAGGCGATATCCGAACCACGAAAACGCTCGCAAATGTCAATGCCAAAAAGTGGTCACCCACCCGTCGACCAGCCATAGTGAAAGTTGCATAACGCAGTGATCGTTTACAGAACACTGAGTCAGCGGTGACACGAGCGGAACTATAATATATAACTAATGATTTATCATGACACCCAACCATAAACAAATTAATAAATTAAATAACTGATCTCGTCGATGTAATTGTATTGCATCCACAATACATATGGTGACATTTGGCTACACGTCCGGTGGTCGCCAGTTTCACTGACGCAACATGGCCTTTAATTCGACATGCTGCCATCCGCCAGACATGTTTTGTTTGATAGGATACGGCCAATGTCGCTTGTTGAAATGATAGTTACAGGATAACTAATTGACGCCAGTGTGGTTAAGATTTCCCGTTTCCGATTCCCACAGGAACTTGTGCCGGGGATAAAATGTATCTTATGTGTTATTCTGATGTGTTTACTATATTATTGTAAAGTATCATCAAAATCCATTCAGTAACAAAAGCATTAGAATTTTTCCATTTTTCGGAAATGCCCAAAAACCTCCTTCCAAACATTTATAACAATAATAAAAAATTGATTCTATTTTTAAATCCATACATATAAGTACCCACGTAACTTATTCAATTTAATCTTCGTGGTAGTATAGAAACACCCAGAAATTCCATGTTCCTTTCAAATAAGATCAATAAGGGTTCAAAAAGTCCCAAAACTAAGCATTAATACCTATTTCTTTCTTTTTTGTTACAGATGGAGAAAAAATATTAACTGCCATGTGCAAGTTCAAGACACCAGATGACAATCTAATACTGGAATGACCCAGGTAATTTTAGAATTCCTGGCTAGAAATTGCTTTTAAACTATTTTTTGAACTTCGAACAATATTTCAAATTCAAATTAGCGTAGATGTATAAACAAAAAGTTTCAATACAATGAGTTTTTATTTTGTATGACAGATACAATAGAGATTTACAATGTCGCAGTCAGCGCTAGGCCTCGGCGGGGAGCGCCGGTACTCGGTACCATCCAACCCGCTGATGCACGACCACCGGGGCATGCAGTCGGAGGATCTGCACGCGTGGTCGATATACAGGTAATTTGTTATTATTGTTGTCATATTTGGTGACGGACAGAATACCTTTCCGTTATTAAGCAATCCGCTCACGTGATCTTCGTATGTAAGTCTTCGGCATAAGCGTGTGAAATCAAGTCTGCGTCTCTTGGAGTTCACTAAAAGCGACCTTAGAAACTTTTTAAGGGAATGGAAGTACGAGGGCAACACTTCTGCTAGCGTCCGTAGGCTACAGTGATCACTTATTTTCCACTTTGGTAGTTAAAGTGTTGTAGTAGCCTGCCCCGAGAGCTTAATCACGGACACGAGTGTGCCAATATCAAGTTGCTGCACTTACCGTTTTGTGGTACGTTCCGACAAGGTTGCACCAGCATAACGTGGCATTAAATACGTGGTAATAAGACATGTTTGTTTAATTAAATCTCAGGAACTACTGGTTCGTATTGAAAATGTATTTTTGTGTTGGATTAATCTAGCAAGGCAACATCACGCCACTACTCAGGAAAGCGAAGCAGTAATCATAAATGTCTACAAATCAGGCAAATTTTCATACATTTGCCACAGGGGATCGTAGTGTGACACTAACAGCTAGTATACTTATAACAGGAATCAAAGCTAGAATGAGGAGTGCGTTGTTGACTGTTATGTTAATTTAATTATTACGTCGCCATTATTATGATAGGACACTACGAGTTTGATATACATCTTATTGTAGTGGGGTACCTGATTTATTGTAGGCGGAAGTCAATGTGGTTTTATTAACATTTTGATATTAATTTTGGAATGTTTGAAGGTCTATATTCTTTTTTTAATAATACCAAACTGAGGAACGATTGACGAAGAATATATATTGTGCGAAAGTAGAGGGTAGAAGAAGTCGGTGTATGCCGAGGCTTACATATGAAGACCACGTGAGCAGATTGCTCAAAAACGGAAAGGTCAAAAGTAGTGAATGAAGCGATTGATGAATCTCGAAGAAGCGAAAGAAGTATGCATGGATCGCGAAGCCTGGCGATCTGTCCTCTCTGACTACCCACAGCGTGAAGGTAGTTCAGTAAACTAACAAAGTATACGGTCCACCAGGGCCACAGGGATTATATTCTCAACTATTATATTTATATGACTGAAAAGCGTGGACATAGACTTAGATTAGAGGGCGTTCATAAATTACGTAAGGAGATCAGCTGGGGGTGGAAGTCAAACCTTTTCTCATCTAAATCTCACGTGGGGAGAGATATCACTTATTTTTTTAGGCAATACAAAATTATGTAGAAATGTACACAAACAAATAAACTCTTCAGCTTTATATATTAGTATAGATTTACTTTTATTCGTTATTATACCATTTTGTTAGGACGAATGTCTGCAAACAAGACTGTGGCACCTGACTGTAGTAACAATTGGAAATATTTAGTTTTGAGTACAAAGTATAGCATAAGACTTTTAGAAAAATAAATAGCTTCTTAAGAAAGATACCTATATTGAAGTTTAGCAGAAAATTACTTCTTATCTCCCAAGTTAGATTGTAGGTAATATATGAAAGTGTAACTAGACTGACTCTCAATTTTCAGGCAAAATTTGAATTCGGATTTCACTGACAGCGCTCTGGGCAGCACTGACAAGAGTCCTCTCCCCTATGGCAACTTCCAACTCCGTGATACTACTGTGCAGTCTATATTGTCACATCCTCGATATGGACCTAAGTAAGTGATTTTTGTCTTTTTTAAAACCCACCTGAATATAAATAAAAAAATAAAATGTAAACATTAGTTAGTTAGTGGCAGTTACTAAAAGAAAATGTTATTGATTTCACTATCACACGTTGACACAACTTTTATGAATACTTTGGGAAAGGTGACTGAGATCTTGCACGAAATCTGCCGTTATAGAAACCATTATTTTGTGCCAACAGATCAGCTCTTGGGTCGAATATGTACACGTACCTGAAATTCGGACTGCCGCGAGTGTTTCCACCGAACCACAACGGCTCGCAGCGCTCCGGCACGCCCAAACCGAAGACTTCCATCGGTAGCAACGTGAAACCAGTACCTAGGTGAATATTATTTACGATCTGTAATGGGGATTTGATTAGTAATGTTATAAGAATTATCGATCACGCCTAATCCTCGAAGGGATGGCAGAGGCATATTACACGCCCACATTTCACCGTGTGGCTTCCTGTCCCACGTATACTTAAATAGTAACACGTGGTTCAATAAGTCCCGAGACTAAGTACTAAAACAAGGTTTTATTTTATAAATTTTTTTTTATTCATCAACGTAGTCTCCCCCAAGAGCGATACAGTCCCTCCAACGCTTTTCTAACTTTTTTTTTTTTTTTTTTTTTTTTTTTTGTATTTAATTTATCCCATGCGTTTATAACGATTTGTCTTTGGCTTCAAAATAAGCCTCCGTTGCTGTGATAACTTCACTATTTGAGTCAAATTTCTTACCCTGGAGCATTTTTTTGAGATCTGCTAACAGCCAGTAATCGCTGGGGGCCAAGTCTGGCGAATAAGGTGGATGAGGAAGCAATTCAAAGCCCAATTCATTAATTTTGGCCATCGTTTTCACAGACTTGTGGCAAGGCGCGTTGGCCTGGTGAAACACCACTTTCTTTTTGTTCATTTGAGGCCGTTTATCCACAATTTCGTACTTCAATCGCTCCAAGGTAGTCGATGAAAAGTATACCATGCGCATCCCAAAATATAGACGCCATAACCTTACCGGCCGATTTCTGAGTCTTTGGCCGCTTCGGGCGGCTTTCACCAGCCGCTCTTCACTCCGTTGACTGCCGATTGGATTCCGAAGTAAAATGGTGTATCCATGTTTTATCCATTGTCACATACCGACGTAAAAAATCCTTTTTATTACGATTCATCAGCGCCAAACATCGCTCTGAATCATTGATACGTTGTTCCTTTTGATCAGTTGTAAGCAAACGCGGCACCCACTTCAAAAAAAGCTTTTTCATGGCCAAATTTTTATGTAAAATAGTGGAAACACTACCAGCTGAAATCTTCACTATCTTGACTATCTCGCGCACTTTTATCTTCCGATCTTCCATTACGATTTTGAGGACTTGGTTAATATTTTGTCGAGTCACTGCTTCATTTGGACGACCTGAGCGTTCCCCATCATTTGTGTCCATGCAACCGCGTTTGAAGTTGAACATTTATAAGCCATTGCTGTGCTTCAACGGTATTTTTTTCCATTAATAAACAATGTTTTATCAACACGCGAAACTCGTTTTTTTTCCATTGTATCGAAACTACAAGCGTAGCGTCACTTAAATGCCTGCAAAATCAATATTTTAATGAACCATTTTTAAAAATTTGACACATATCTTTTATTGAAGGACAGTACTTTTTAAAAATCAAAAGTGTTTTTAATATATACCCCATTTCCAAGTTAGTCTCGGGACTTATTGAACGATCTAGTAAGTCCATTGCCGTGTTAAAATAGACAGACGCAGGTTGTGAAAGGTCACCATGTGAATTATGAACCAAAAATATTTGTATGATTCGCAAATATTTGTTTCCGAGTTTGGGTGTTTTCTAAGTATAATAATAATAAATATTGTAGGAAACTTTTTACACAGCGCGATCTAGCCCAAACTAAGCTATAAGCTTGTACTAAGGGATCTAGACATCAGATATACATACATATTATATGGGAAACACCCAAACTCTGAAACAAACATTTGCGGATCACACAAATATTTGAACCTACACGGGAATCGAACCCGGGACCTCAGTGCGGCAGTCGCATACACTATCACTGCGCCACAGAGGCAGTCAAATATTTATCAGTTGTCTAAATCTCACAGCGCAGGCCATTATTATTAATTTGGACTAGACAGCGGCGGTGTGTGAAAATGTCTCAAAATATTTACACACATATTATCACGCCTGTTTCCCATCGGGGTAGGCAAAGACCATGGTTTTCCACTTGCTACGATCTTGACAAACAACTTTGTGTCTCAAAATATTTATTAATTATTATCCATTTATCTGCTATTTGTTTCTGGGATGGATCTAAAGAGGCCTTTTATTGGAAATTGTTCTTTATTCCAAGTGCCTTTTTATTCCAGGATCCAACGACAAACCCGAGGACTCCGAGAGACTTCGTCAGGGTACGACAGTTCGGACAACGAGACGACCACCAACTATAAATACAATCGCAAGTATCGCTCCGACCCCGACTTTAGGATGCAGAATTTACACTCTTCATATCAGGTAAGTTCGTTTTGAATTTTTCTTGTTGTTTTTTTAAGGATCTCCGCTTTAAAGCTATTAATTGTCTTCTACCTGTGTATGGCAATGGGTGTCTATACCAAATATAGCCTTTCTGAAGTTCTACTTCATTTGGCGCGTTAGGGAATAAAGATGAGAGTAAATTTTTACGATGCGCGCGCAGACCGGCTAGAAAAACCGACAGCATGAAGTTAACTGATAAGTGTTTTCATGACAACTAATAAACACCCTGAAGTTAGCTGATAAGTGTTTCCATGACTACTTATAACTATATTAAAAGAAGTTTTCATCCTTTTTTTTTACTAATGCATCATTTCTGTTACAAACAAAGAGTTTTGGTAATTAAATCTTTGATTATGAAATTTCATTACCAAAAACTTCTAACGCGTGTACATAAGTAAACACACACTTTTTTTTATTAGTGAGCAGGAGTATTTTGTACACTGTCGCCCAAGATAGTGATCAACCTATGACATAAAATTCTGTGAGATCCAATTTTAGCTATAGTTGACTTTTAGGGGGTGAAATGCTTTTAGGGGGTGAAATGCTGTTAACTGTGATAATTCAAAATTATGACATGACAGATGGTAATTTGTGTGTCCAAATATTACTGGAAGGGGAAATCGACTGACACCTTTATACCCAAAAGGATAGGCACAGGCATACCATATGCCACCATATCACCATATGCATTTTTGTCCAACGCAATCGGTGTTAGGCCTATGACCGTTATAAATGGATATTACTACGTGCTATTGAATATCACGTAGCCGACGCCTGCACCTTCCATGGGCGGCTTGTTGCAATAGCATTATTGAAACAAGCCGCCCATAAGGCTTTCCACTTGGCTTAACGATTGCCATGATTCCGGCAACCGGGACCAACGGAATAACATACCTTCTAAAGCAAAGAAACGCTCGTAAATTAAAATGCTACATAACGGGCATCCATCTGACGATAGCCATAGCGAAAGTTGCTATGGCTAGTCGTTTACACAATAATAAGTTAGCGGTGCTATCAACGGCAGTACGGACTACATTTTTAACCAACCGAACACTAAAAGGACACGGCAATGGACCCACCACCTGTTCTTCTTCGGCGCTACACTCTTGGCAGAGTGGTCGTGGTCGTCTCATCAGGGTTTGTGGCACGTTTTACAATACAACGCCATTCCTTCCTTACTGCGGCCCTCCTCGTGCACTCTTTGAGTGGACCGTTCAGTGCCGCATTGGTGATCTACCGCGCGCCCTTACGCCTTCGACTTTGCCCTGCACCGCCATTCATTATACAGACGCATATTATCTCGGTGCGAAATGTGGCCAAAGAAAGTGAGAATACGACCTTGTACGATGGAGCAAAGACAGTGTTTGATAAATAGTTCTTGGAGGATAGATTCATTGCACCACCTGTTACGTGTGACAAAAATGCTTACGGTTAAATGTGGACCCCTTCGGGGATAAAGGTGTGACTATATGTAGGTATATCTGTAAACACTAAAAAAATACGTGTGTACACCTGAGTACACAGGTAAGAAGTGAAACTTCTTTTCGACATTTTTTACAACTATAAAATTTCTCTCATACGTCGAAATAGAAGTTTCACTTATAATAAAGAAGTTTCACTTCAAAACAACATAGCGCGTATCCGAAAAATGTGACGATTTTTTTACAGCTATAAAATTTCTCTCAACGTCGAAAGAGAAGTTTCACTTCAAAAATCATATAAAGCATTTGTCTATGTTTGTACAGCCGGCCGGTGTGCCAGTAGTAGCGATGCAGCAAGCAGGCATCCGGGGAGAGCCTCAATGGACGAACGCGCGCCACAAGTCTGTGAGCGAGGCGAACTTGCTGGGCGTCGAGGCACGGTCGCATCGCAATCACTCCCACTATAATAGAAGAAACAGCGTCGTTGACTACGTACCTGATGGTGACCACAACAGGTAAAACCTGTTATATATAATATTCCCCCTTCGTCCAAGGACCCACTAAGTACACCGGTGAGTATAGAATTGACTGCTTCGGTGGCGTAAATTTGCGACTGCTGCTCTGAGGTCTCGGGTTATTCCTGCTGCAGGGGCAGCAAGAACGGTGGCGGCCGTCCTACCCACTAAACTCTGCTTTGTTCCGCCTTCTTCCCAACCTGGTCGCGGTTTAGGCCTGAGAGCTATTCACCAATGAATGCCCCAATGAGGCTCTCCTCGGGGAGAGTAAATTTGCTAGAATGTAAAAAAAATGTCGCACCATTTTTTTTATAGCATACATAAGTTGTACTGATATTAATTTGTTTTCGTCGATGACCAGGTCAAAACCAAATCAGGGTAAAGTAGTCACTCCCTCACTTACGCTTACACACAGACTTTTTTGAATAAGAGGATTTTACATGGTCCTTAATGATAGTATAACACCCTTAGTTTTAGAATCATAATAAATACATACTTAAGTAAGTTACGATGAACGTATTCAAGTAGATTTGAGAGTGTAAACTGTAATCTAACAATCTTTAAATGAACGTCTACAGCAAAACCACTGCATGTTTATAAGTTTGCAACATCATTCACTTTTTTACAGGCTTATTACATATTTTTTCTCAATCTGGCTATAAATAAACAATTATAAATTCTGTCATTTGTGTTTTTGACGACGCCTTTTTTGGTGACCAAGACGGGTAGCGGTGAAAACTCAAGGCTAAAATATATATTTTCGAGATCTAATGAGTTAATAGGTCGACCGTGGGACATGCGCGGCTCTAGAGCCTAAATGTACTCGGACCTCGACTGATCGAGCTCTTCAGCGCATATTTAGAATAAGAATGGTTTCAAATATAAAGGAAGAGGGACTCGGGGGTATCCTCATTCGCGTAATCAGCCATGGCTGCTTGGTTACTATTATTGCCTCTATACTATTGCCTCTATTCCTTGAACTCTATTAAGAAAAATTTGAAGCATACAACATTTTATTTTATTTTCAGCTACTTAATGTCACCATCGCATTTAGGAGGGCGAATGTCAAAGGCTGGTAGTCACATGTCGATAGCGCAGTCCAGAAAGCACTCCACTCTTCGGCCCGGAGACCACCTAGATGGGTACACACATTCTGCGTACATTTATCCTAATTATTATGTAAGTATTGATAGGTTTTATCAAATTATCTTTTTTTGCCCGCATCCCTCGTCCTTCGCAGCAAACATTACGTGACAAAGAAGAGATTCGGGAGTTCTTTGAGATGAATCCAACAGCGAGTACCTTATCGAGCGAATAATCTATGACAGAACTTCGCTTTGTAACGGATTATTAAAATTCATAGAATAAACGTTGTTGGTTACGACCTTAGCTATCTATATGAAATAAGATGCCATTGTATTTTACATTAGTCAGCCCTTTTTTCCTGAAGGGGTAGGCAGAAGCATACTTACCTACTACACCATATATGCCTATATTTCACCAATTGAATTTGTTTCACAAAAATATATGGTGAGCCATGTCCTTGAGACAAACAAAATTCACCTCAGTCCTAATGACCAAAAACTGACTTTTCCAGGTAAACAGTTTAGAAATAACGTCACCAGAAAACAAATCAACGCTTCTTGTGTCCGGTTTGAGCTTCGAAGTAAAGTCTGGAGAGATCCTCGCCGTGTTGGCGACGTCGCAACACGAGGCTACAGGACTGCTTGATGTATTGGCTGGAGTTCGGAAGGTATTTATGATTGATTAACCCATTTCTCACAAGAAATTGTTTTCTGGTTAAAAAACCTGTGTTAATCCAAATTTCAGCCAAGTTGGTTCAGGAGTTCTAACCCCTATTGGAGCCTGTGGTTCACTACACATTTGGTTCCTGAGAGCAGCTATCGTTTTGTCTGCAGCTAATCGCCATTGTTCGGAGTGACTGCTGTATGACCTGCCATTAGGGTAGCCAGATGGTCGGGATTGTCCCGACATTTCATTGGTGTCCCGACTTCTCCACAAAACTAAAAATGTCCCGACATACAGCTTACATACAGATAGTTTATGATATTAATATAATATATTTATAGTATTCTTCTTGTGGGACCTTCCTTTTGGTAGTTTTTTATTTGTCCCGAAAAATTCACAAAATCTCGATATTTTTGTAACTTTTTCCAGATATTCTAATTTTCTAATCTGGCTACCCTACCTGCCATTCAGTAAGGGCGCCTTGCGACGTTGCCTCGTAAGTTAGATGCGCTGTGGTGTTGGTTTGAGTTAAATTGCTCTGCATAAAAACTATCGAGTGAACATGGTCTAAGCATCTAACATGTTATCCTACTATAAAATTCAGATGAAGTCATTTTATTTATTCACCATATTATTGGTCCAACAAATTCTTAACATCAAAATCCCTACTAATATAATAAATGTGAATGTAAGTTTGTTTGCTACGCTTTAACGCGAAATCTACTTAACTGATCATCATGAAACTTTTACACATATTCTTGGAGGTATTAGAAGTGAAGTAACTCAAGATACAATTTATTAAAAAAAAACTATTTTAGTAAGATTTTTTTTTGGAAACGATATAGTCATCACCATGCGGGCGAAGCTGCGGGCATTAGCTAGTCCCGGACTCTTGAATCGAGCCACCTTACTATTATTCCCGGTTCTAAAAGCCCAATACACAAATAATATACAATATAACAAAAAGTCTTTATGCATTTTTAATGCTGGCATATTTCATCGTCTTTCCCGTATGTATTATTACAAATTTGAATTTTAGAATTTAAATAAATATCCATCACGCCTTATCCCCGAAGGGGTGGCAGAGGCATATTATATGCCCACATATAAAAATAAAGAACAAAAGCCGAGCTTGGTCACTAATTTGAAAAAAATAATTACTGTTGAAAGTTGCTTTTGAAGCAATTTAATGTCGATTTGGTTTGAATTTTCACAATTGTTGTTAACCAAAGTTTAGTTTAGTTATTTTTCTATTATTTGAACCGTTTTTGGCCATAAAATTATGGATACTTCACCTGAAGTAGCCGCGCAAGCTGTAGCACTTCTTCAATCTGGGCTAAGTCAGCGAGATGTGAGTTCACATAAGTCGTTCCGCTGTTCAAAGAGTGTACCACCGATACCTGGAGACTGGCGGCTTCGTTCGGCGAACAGGAGGACCTCGTTACCGAGTGACAACGGCGAGACAAGATCAATACATTGTCACTACTAGTTTACGAAATCGACGCCTTAACTCTGTTCAGATACAAGAACAGCTCAGGGACTTTCACGGAGTGGCTGTAAGTGCTCGGACCGTTAGAAGGCGACTCAATGAACGTGGTTTAAAGCCCCATAAGCCAGCCAATGGACCCAAATTGACACGAGCACACCGAATAGCCCGTCTAGAGTTTGCGCGCGAACATCTAAATTGGACTCGACATCAATGGAGCCAGGTTCTCTTCACAGATGAGTCCAAGATAATGCTATACGGTAATGACGGAAGGAGTAAGGTATACCGAAGACAGAACGAGGGTTTCGCGCAATGCTGTATTGACGAGAAAGTGAGTTATGGTGGAGGATCATGGACAGTCTGGGGAGGAATCTCTATGGAAGGCAAAACTGAGCTAGAGGTAGTGACGGGACCACGATTGCCGCCTAGTATGGCAATAGATACATTCGCCAATGTTTAGAGAACCACGTGATGCCATATGCTGGATTTATTGGCCAAGATTTCGTTTTAATGCATGATAATGCAAGGGCCCATACTGCGGGAATCGTCAGGGAGTACTAAAATGACATTGGTATCACTGTTATGAGATGGCCAGCGCGAAGTCCTGATATGAATCCTATAGAGCATCTATGTGATGAGCTGAAGAGGCGTGTTCGAGCTCATCATCCTGCCCCGCAAACCATGCAGGAGCTCAAAAATGTAATTTTGGAAGAATGGGAGGACATTCCTTAACATGTCATAACGACATTGATTAATTCAATGCCAAACCGTATGAGAGCTCTCATAAATGCACTGGGAGGCAATACAAGTTACTAAATAAACATTTCTTATCATGTAAAACATGTCTTTATTTAAAAATCGAATAGTTTTTTTTCTTGACAAAAGCAAATATGGACTTGTTCAACGTAACTCGACTTTTTTAATAAACTTAGTTCAAATTTAGAACAGTGGCACTCTAAATGAACCAACTCCAAAACTGCATCAAAACATTTTCCTTCTACATACATCTTTTATAAGTTACAGTACTCCAAACCAAAAAAATCAAGGTGGCTCGATTTAGGTGTCCGGGAGTGTATAATTCTATATTCAAAATGGGCTGGTACCACCTCACAGTCATCTCTCCGTCACAGCATTTATTGGTCAATCAAATAGCGCGCACTTCCCCGGTTTTCTTTACTTACTTACTCTTCTAAAATCTATCTATCTTCACGCCTCACTCCAGTCAGAGAGGACTGATCAGGATCACGAACCCGATCTGTCCTCTGATCCATGCATACTTCTTTCGCTTCCTGCAGATTCATTCATCGTTTCAAACATGCTCGTCTGGGTATCCGAGTAATTTTGACCTTTCCACTTTTGAGCAATCTGCTCACGTGGGCTTCGTATGCAAGTCTCGGTCTACCCTGACTCCTACCCTATACTTTCGCACAATAAATTTTGTTCGTCAATCGTATTTTTCTAAAATGATTCCCAAAATATCCAGCAACCGAGAAGAAAGCTGTTACAAAACAAATAAACCCACAGTAAAGCCCATCAGTGATATCTAATTATGTACCAAGTGGTGTTCCACAGGGTTCTTTACTTGACCCACTACAGTTTATTGTATACATAAGTGACATAGATCAGTGCTTTAGGTCGTCTGGTTTTTTAAGTTTTGCGGATGATATTAAGATTTATGTTACGATATCTTCACAAAAAGATATAATTTCACTGCAGACTGACCTAGATCGTCTGGAAGTCTATTGCAGGGTCAATAAACTAGATCTGAATGCAAATGCTCAGTGGTAACTTTCACTCGTAAACGAAGAGTTATTCCCACTAGCTACAATCTGGGAGGTCGAAATTTTGTTAGGGTTAACTCAGTTTGTGATCTGGGTGTGCATATTGACTTAAAATTGATGTTCGATGAGCATATTGACAACATTTAAAAGAGAGCGTTCAGAGCTTCATAATGCGGTTGTCCAAGAGTTTTACACAGGCGAAATCTTTAAAGATACTATACTGCTTATTAGCGGTGGCAATAACGTATATTTGGGGACATTTGGGGGTTATCGGTCAAAACTGCATCATGTATAATTGAGGTAATTGCGCCCCATCTAGCAACTGTGTTTAATGACTGTGTTTCTAGTGGTAAATTTCCTGATTTAATGAAACACAGCAAAGTCGTTCCCTTGTTCAAGGCTGGCAGCGCTACAGAGCCGTCTAATTTCCGACCAGTGTCAGTGCTGCCAACTTTGAGCAAAGTATTTGAAAAAATAATCTTGAATCAAATGCTATCCCATTTTAATAGTCATAAAATACTCCATGCGAATCAATTTGGGTTTACGAAAGGGCGCTCAACTTCCGATGCTGGTGTTGAGTTATTAAAATGTATTCATGAAACATGGGAAGACAAGCACGATGCATTAGGTATATTTTGCGATCTATCAAAGGCTTTTGATTGCGTTCAACATGAAACGCTGTGCAAAAAATTACACCACTATGGAATAAGAGGCAAAGCTCTCGACCTTCTGTCTTCATATTTGAACAATAGAATACAGAGGGTCGATATTAATGGTACACGTACTGTAGGATCCATGGTTACAATGGGTGTGCCGCAAGGCTCGATACTTGGGCCATTCTTGTTCCTCATTTATATTAATGATTTACCATTTTATGTAGGGGACAGGAATAGGATTGTTTTGTTTGCAGATGACACCTCATTAATTTTTAAAATTAAAAGACAATTAGATAACTATGACGATGTAAACAATGCAATTGCAAGATTAGTTCATTGGTTCAGCTCAAATAATCTTTGCCTTAATGAAAATAAAACTAAATGTATAAAATTTACTCTACCAAATGTAAAACAAGTTGCGGCCAATGTTCAACTGAATGGACAAGTGTTAGAGTTTGTAGAATCAACTGTGTTCCTAGGTATAACTATTGATGCCAATTTGCAGTGGGACCCACACATAGAAAAGACCTCTAGATTAAGTTCGGCTGCATACGCTGTAAAAAAGATCAGGACTCTAACAGATGTGGATACGGCTAGAATGGTTTACTTCAGCTATTTTCATAGTATTATGTCTTACGGTATTCTCCTTTGGGGGAGTGCTGCAGATTTAAATATTATTTTTGTTCTACAAAAGCGGGCTGTACGCGCTATTTATAATTTGGGCCCCAGAGTTTCTCTCCGAGAAAAATTTAAAGAAGTGAATATTCTAACCGTACCATCACAATACATTTTTGCCAATCTTATGTATGTCCAGAAAAATCTATCACAGTTTTCTAAACTCTGTGATAAACATAATATAAACACTAGAAATAAAAATAATCTTTCAGTCCACCACAGTCGACTACATAAGATTGGCGATTCTTTCCAGGGTAACTGTATACGCTTTTACAACAAGCTTCCCTGTGACCTGAGAAATTTACCTTTAAATAAATTTAAAAAGTTTATTAAAAACAAACTTTGTGAAAAAGGTTTTTACTCCGTTACAGACTATTTGCAGGACAGGGACGCCTGGAAATGATCTGCTGGCAAAATGAAATAATATTAAATTGTAAATAGGCCATCAAAAAAAAGCCTTCCTAAGTTTCTTGCCGGTTCTTCTCAGGTGGGCCGCGTTCCGAACCGGTGGTCGCTTTAAATATTTTAAATAGTGTATGACATTTTGTAAGCGCCGTTAAAATGGTCTATGCAAAATAAAGATATTTTTTTTTTTTTTATATCTTTGTTGAGAATGGATCATTTGTATCTGGATCAGTTCAAAGATTCGAATCAGTAAAGTGCTTCAGTGCGTCATTTGTATCAGTGACTCAACTTGTATCTAAGCTCGATTTATTAGCGCAAATAAATTAAAATGAATCGTTTTAATTGACCTTTGTTTGAAGAATTATGTAAAGTATATATTATGTTAGTAATATTAATATAGTAATATTATGTTAGTATTTTGTTAAATTGAATTTCATTTGCCTAATGTGTACCATAAAAATCGATTTTCCTTCATACTTTCTTCAGGCTTAGGACTGACTGACTTTCTCTTTTACTAAACTGTCTTTAGTTCTTTACTTATTGTAACACTTATGTAATTGAAAATCACAGACCTAACGTAAACAAACCAGTGTTTTCTTCCATAAACAAAGGTCAACTAAAACAGACAAATAAAATAATAGCAACGCGCACCTAATGCGTGCATAGGTGAGCTAGTGTTGCTGTCTCTATCAATACTCACTAGTAGCGAATCAGTGAGAGAGACGGATTCTAAACTACGCCACCCGAAGCGCTCCGAATAGTGTATCTCACTCAATCGTGTCAACGAGCGCCGCGAGTCGATTGAAACCGAGATTCAATAGAGCAAAAGAGCAAAGATTCATTTCAAGCGGTGTAAAAGATTTAAATCAGTGACTCACTTTAAAGAAACGACTCCCAGGAGTCGTTTCATTAAAGAGCGACTCACCGCTGCTGCTTATTCGTACAGCCTCATTTAGAATACGCATCGCAGGTTTGGAGCCCTGTTATACTAAATACATACATAGAACTGAATCTTTACAGAGAAGATTCATGAAATTCTTATGCTACCATCAAAACATCCCATATAGCTCTCAAAGTTACCTTAACCTATGTAAACGGTCCCATATCTTGCTTCTGTCAATTAGCCGTGAGATTGCGGTATATTTGTTTTTGCTGAAAAGAACAAACCATGATGTCGATTGCTCAGAACTCCTATCCTAATTCTCCTTCAATGTTCCAAACAAGGTAATCAGATTTAATCCTCAGCTGCATATTCCATCCGCTTCAACAACCTATAGACAGAATACCTACATTGTTAGGGCGAGCCGTAATTTGAATAATTTTTTTTTATTAATTTTCTTTCCATCACGCCTTATCCCCGAAGGGGTGGCAGAGGCATATTATATGCCCACTTTTCACCGTGTGGATTTACCTGTCCCACGTAATAGGTGGTGAGCCCATTGCCATGTTAAAATAGACAGACGCAGGTTGTGGCTACCTGCTGTTGAAATTTTTCATGCCGCCCATAAGGCATTCAACCAGGCTTAACGACTGCCATTTTACTGGCAACCGGGACCAACGGCTTAACGTGCCTTCCGAAGCACGGAAACGCTCGCAAATGTAAATGCCACAAAGCGGTCACCCATCCTAGGACCAGCCATAGTGAAAGTTGCGTAACTCAGTGATCGTTTACAGAACACTGAGACCGCGGGGCCACGAGCGCTTTCGCTTAATTTTTTTTCAAAAAAAAATAATGTTGTTTGGATACAAACAACATTATTTTGATGTCTTCTCCACCAAAGGGGCCTGTATGAAGAAAGCGCTAAGGTTTTTTGGTATACCTGACTAAATATGTAGGTAATAAGTGGTAATTCGGATTTTTCTTTGTATTATTTTTATTTATTGTCTACTGTAAGAAGAGCGCTGTGTTGCGCTGCGCACATCTCACGTTGTGTTGCAATGTTTTTTATCAAGAAAACTAAAAGTAAAAACTTGTTATTGGCGTTCTATAATTTATGAGTTTGATATATTGGTTGCTGTAAGTTTTCTGTAAATACATAAATTAATTACCTACCTATATAAAATTCTCGTGTCACAGTTTTTGTTCCATACTCCTCCAAAGCAGCTTGACCGATTTTGACGAAATTTTATATGTATATTGAGTAGGTCTGTGAATAGGTTGTTTTCAATTTTTTATGCCCTTAGTGATAAGGTAGCTCCCCAATATAATTCTTGAATTTTGGACAAAATTTTGTATATTTTAAAATACATATACTCTAAATTTTCTCCCTTCTACCACCCATCAACCCCTATTTTTAAACAGGGATATCAGTAACTTTATTATTTTAAGCCCGGTCGACAACGATCAATTAGCACTTGATCAGTTATCCCCGCCAGGCGTCTACCGGTATCACTTCTGATCCAGTTAACAACACGGAATAAGGATGAGATGAAAGTAATTTGCCGGTATTCCCGCGGGAACGACGCGAGTGAAACCGCAAACAGCCTAGGCTACAGTAATAAAAACGTGAAAGGTGAATGTATTCATTAGGTACTTTAAATGATTACTACCGAAGGAATTTCCTGTGTTCCCGAAGGAATGGGATCTACGCTGATGAAACAAAAACAGCATAACCTATTTGAGACAGATGTCTGAAATTTGGCGAATGTATTCATTAGATACTTACCTTGATTGCCGCTAAGAAAGGGATTTCCGGTATTACCAAAGGAATGGGAACTACGCGGGTGAACCATACACATTCTAAACTAATGAGATAAAAACGTAAAATTTGGTTAATGTATTCTTTAGGTTCCTTAGATAAGTACCAAAAATGAATCGGTATTCCCACGGGAATGTAATCATACTAATATTATGAATGTCGTTGTAAAGTGTATCGTGGACAAAAAGTTTCAGCTCCTTAGAATTGTATTATAGATTTTTATACCCCACTTTCTTTCTCTCTGTCTCTTATGTGGCACTAACGAAGTTGCGTGGGTCAGCTATATACAGTATGTATATTGTTGTAGAAACTAAGCGGCGACATAGTTCTGAACGGTCAGCCCGTGGCTTCGTCGACGCTGCGGCGCGTGGCGGCCTACGTGCGCAGCGATGCGTCGCTCTGTCCGCACATGACAGTCAAGCACACGCTGCGCTTCCACGCCGCGCTGCGGGCGCCGCGCCACACCAACCACGTCAAGATGGACGACCGCGACCGGGTGAGTTACTGAGCTAGGAATGTTGCTTGCTCCCTCTGTCCGCACATGACGGTCAAGCACACGCTGCGCTTCCACGCCGCGCCACGCGCTGCTACGATGTTTATATCTTTAACAGCCTCGGCGTTTGGGCTTAAAACGAGGCACTGCCCTAAGCGGCAGATTCAGGAGGCACCCAAAAGCATAATGATTACCTCGGTTGCATAAATGGTAGTAAATGCGACTGTCGCGCTGAGATCCCGGGTCAGAACAATACGTAACTCTCTAAATTTTCTATCTTCACAAACTTATTTCCCTATCAACTTTCGTTTACCTCACCTGATCACACTTTTCGTAACGCAGTTACACCAGCTTACTCGTCAAGCGTGGATAAAGAAATTTGACATCAAAAATGTAGAACGGTAAAAGCACCGTTATTGCTATGATCAACTTTATACTATACTTGACTTTGAGATGCACTTGACTGATAAACATTTTTCTTAATGCATCCACATTTTGCAATATCTTCCATCCAAACTCTGAAACATACTAATAATTGTCCGACCCAGGATTGGAATCAGACCACCAGACCCACCACCGAATTAGTTTAATACTCGCAAAAATCAAACAAAAAAAGGGAATTATAACTTCACTTTCACTTTCAGATAAACCTCCTAATCGAAGAGCTCGGTCTGGAACAAGTAAGAGACACAAACGTGGGTCGTCTCACTCGCTCCGAGATCCGTCGCCTCAACGTTGCGTGTCAACTACTCCTCGACATGGCCGTCCTCATATTAGACCAGCCCACGAAAGAGATGGATATATTCGATACTTTCTTCTTAGTAGAATATCTAAGGAACTGGGCTAGTACGGGAAGAGTAGTGATCATGTCGTTGCATCCTCCTACGTACGAGATCTTCGCTATGTTGACGAAGGTAAGGCCAGATCTCTGCAGTTCTCTCACCATTTAGGTAGTTAGTACTGACCTTGTTTGGCATGTTGGTCTATTAGTTAGTGAAACTGACTGCTAAGCCGGAGGTCGTGGGATCATTTCCCACCCAAGAAGAAAAGTAGGTAAGATTTCGGTTAAGTAAATACCGGGGACTTCACGCTAATTTGAAAGAAATCGTTAAAACAACTTTTGGTACACATAACTTCTATTTAATATAATATGTAGAGTTAGACGTATTGGTGGCCATGTATTTCTCTATTGATCAAATATTCAAGTTAAGACTTACTGATGACAGACTTATTGACTAAGTTGTAATGTAAATTATTCACTTAAGTTGGAATGTTTTTACTGACTTAAGTTGCAATACACTTATTTGACCTACTGGGACACCACTTAGATATTTAGGGCCCAAACGGACTCACCAGCAAGTGGTGCACCTGCTGACTGTAATGGGCTTGACTGGAAAGATTGTAAATAACTAATTGAATCAGGCGTTACCAAGACTGTTTGGCAGCTTTCGTGTGTCGACGAAACACGGGTCGACATCGTACAACAATTTCAAAAAGCGGAATATTGCAAAAATAACATTTAAAACAAAATAAGTAAATATAGTTTTTTTTTGGAAAGAGATTATATTGCTATTGAAAATAAAAATAAACTTTACTATTTTCACGTTGTATCCCTGATGGGTATAGTAGAGTCAGAGAAGGCAGATCGCCAGGCTTCACGATCCATGCACACTTCTTACGCTACCAGCATGTTCATTAATCGCTTCATACATGCACCTCTCGGCATCCTACTACATTTGACCTTTCCGTGTTTAAGCAATCTGCTCACGTGGTCTTCACGTGGCTAGAGTTGTAAGTCTCGGCCTACCTTGATTCCTTCTACCCTCTACCTTGGCACAGTATATATTAGTATATTACTTTTTTCAGGTGGTGTTAATATCAGCCGGTAGAACAATGTTCAGTGGGTATAGAAGAGACATGTTGCCATATTTCGCTTCCATCGATTATCCCTGTCCAGCATTCAAGAACCCTTCGGACTATTATTGTGAGTACTGTTTCATACCTACATTATATTGTTAAGAAACTTGCAATAATATTGTTTTATAGGAAATCTGATTGTGATTGATTTCATTTCATTAAGTATACGTCAATCGGTCTATGACACAGACCAATTAATTAATGTTACTTGTGCTTTATTAGAGAGGCTTTACAATATAAAATATATTTTAAGCGAGTGAGACGGGGGGTGTCACCCTTTTTTAATACGATTATACTGTTACTTACTATGAATGGTGTTAAATGCAATAATATGATGACAAGTAAATCAATCAATCAAATCTGTCTATAGCAGTTCATGCTGAAAATAAACCTCTCCCAATTCATTTTGGAAGGTTGTTTAGTCTAATAGTATCTTGCTAGCCAGAACGGTCGGTACAGGTCTTGAGTTTTCCTTCTCTTCGCCATGACCTCGCCCGTTAGCAGATGCATCATTAGCAGGTGGGGCTGGCCTGGGTCACTAAGATGTAAGTAGGGCCACAACGCACACATTTTATTTTTTTATTTTATTTTATTTTTCAATTTTAGGAAAACTTACAGCTAGTAGTCACAATAGATATAGATTTAACAATCTGAACGCCAATTACAAGTTTCCACTGATACATTGATATGGTTTTTTTTTATTATTGTTTTTTTTTTTATTACAACATTACACACATAATTTACAAAAGTTACAAGAATAATTAACTTACCACAATATTATTATAGTGCTAAGTCAATCACTAATCATTAATGGAGAAATAATACTCGCACAAGAGTTTCTTAAGTTTGCTAGTGCTAGTGACGAACAAGTCAAGATCAGTACTCCGACACGCCTTATTAAATGTACGGCCAGCCCTAATCAAGTAGGAGTTTTGTCTATAAGTAGTTCCCACTGTGGGAGTAAATAATAGATTCGGTTTACGCAAGAACACCGCGGGAACGCAGAAACCCACCTTACCCACTAACTCTGAAATGTCCAATGTACCATTAAAAAGCCTAATTAAGAACGTTAAGTCGGCTATTTTTCTACGCTCAGAAAGTGGCAAAATATGAAACTTTTTACAGCGCTCTCGGTAATCTGGCAGATAACAAAATGTGCGGTATTGAATGTACCTCAGAAATTTCCGTTGAATGCTCTCCAATCGGTCAACATACTTATTATATACGGGGTTCCATACCTGAGAAGCATACTCTAGGTGACTTCGAACGAAACAGCAATATAGTATTTTTAGCGTTTTAATATTTTTGAAATCAGTGGCGGTTCTCAGAACAAATCCCAATGCTTTTGTAGCCTTATTGATGATGTTTTCAATATGGGAGTCGAAAATAAGTTTAGAGTCAAATATGACCCCGAGATCAGTCACGGTTTGTACTCTTGTTAGCGGTGTATTTAAGAGCTTGTAACAAAAGAAGATAGGGTTTTGTTTACGAGTGAAAGTGCAGATGTGACACTTGCTTACGTTTAAATCTAACTTATTGATGTAACAGTAGTATTGAAAGCGGTTTAAATCTTCCTGCAATGAGAGAACATCTGCAGCCGAGTTTATTTGCTTCATAATTTTCATGTCATCAGCATATAATAGTATTTTTGAATTTTGAAAACAATTAACAATGTCATTAACGAAAATATTAAACAAAAGGGGCCCTAACAGGGATCCCTGAGGAACACCCGAAGGGATGCGGATCGCCCTAGACGAGTAACCATTCAAGACCACAATTTGGCACCTATTGTCCACATAAGACTTAAACCATCTAAATAGATCCCCTCGGATGCCCATGAGAGATAATTTATATAAAAGCGTTTTATGATGTATTTTATCGAAACATTTACTATAATCAGTATATATTACATCTACTTGGGATTTTTGTGACATACAGTCAGATAAATAGTCACTGCAGAGAATTAGGTTTGTCGTGGTTGACCGCCCTCTCAGGAAACCATGCTGTTGCTCGTTGAAGTATTGTTTGAGAGTCGAGTAAACCTGTTTATATATTATTTTTTCTATTATTTTGGCAAACACACACAATTTTGAAATTGGCCTGTAATTCTCAATATTACGCCTAGATCCCTTCTTAAAAATGGGTGTCAGCACATAAACTCTGAACTATCGATACCGATGCACAGTACAAGAAGTTGACATAACTGGTTTAGATTGCAAGCAATAATTTTACCTGTGGTTCTCAAACATAAATAGGCCCATCGAGACACTGTCAAGTCGGAACTCCACACCACCCAAATTATGCAAAATACTTTTTTAAGTCGTTTTCTGTTCTTATTTGCAGCTTTGGAGAGGTATGATTTTTACGCACCCACAACTTGCACCCCTGAACCCAAACAAATTCCCAACCTCTTTCTTTAGCCCTGGCTTTCGTTTTGTTCAAGAGTATCTTATTTTCTAATGTCAAGTGATCATTAATATATATAATGCTAGCACCTTGTAGTGCAAGGTCACTCGCATTCAGGGCTTTGTATTTCTTCGCAGCAGCCACAAATTCGTTCCTAAGGTAGGTATTGTGCACTGAACATATTATATTTTTGTTGTGTTTGTCATTGCGCGTCGGCACCCTGGCAATATAATTGATCTGCTCTCTTGAAATTTTGCACCCAATCTTGTCTCCGATCTTCTCCACCAAATTAAAAAGGTTTTCAGTCGTAGATAATGGTACGCCTTTTATCTCAATATTGTTCATTCGGGAATTTTGCTCAGCAGTACGTTGCATATCCTCCAGTCTACCGATTCGCTCCCGAATCGCCAATAAGTCCGCCTTGGTGCCCTTCAAATCTTCAATATCTTGCTCCAAGGATGACACTCTGCATGTTAAATCATCGATGGTACCATGCATAAACTCCACCGATGACTTCAAGTCAGAAACTTCCACTCGTATGGTTTTGAGTTCCATTAACTCCGCCTGAATTGCCCTCACACTTTCGACAAAGGGCTGGTATAGCCTCGAATTGGGTTGACAGCCTTTTGATCTCAGCTAAGATGGTCTCCGTGTCATTCGCGGATGGCTTGGATGGTCGTGGACTATTTGCTCCTAAGGACTTGCAGCTACCACATTTCCAGGATAATTTCCTGTCTCCGAGTTTTCTCCAGCCAACCTCCGTAATGCCCGCGCAAGGATAGTCAAATTGACCCTCGCACACGGAACATGTGGCACCGTCTCTTGCTTCAACTTCACAACGTTTACACGAGAACATATCGGAAAAAAGTTTGAGAATCGCAGTCGGAGTCTACGTATATAAGTATAGGTAAGCAACAACAGTGAGCCGTACGGGTGCGGTGCACAAACATGCGATCGGCAAAGCAACTACCGAACAACTGACATATGTACCCATATAATAATAAATAGTAAATATTGAGAGACACTTTTTACACAGATATCTAACCCAAACTAAGCTATAAGCTTTTACTATAGGATCTAGACAATAGACAAACATACTTATAAATACATACATAATATACATAGGAAACAGCCAAACTCCGAAAGAAAAATTTGTGGATGGCACAAATATTTGTTCCGACTCGGCACTACCACCATGGATATCTTAACTAAAGAGATATGGCTAACGCAGCGTTTACTATGCGAACTTGTGTCGCCAAGTTAATCGGTCTTCCGCCACGTGTCACCAGACATTGCAATAAAATTACTGTTTATAGCAAGCTTTGCATTCCAACTCCACGTCGAGGCGTGGTTTTTGCGCGAGGGTGAGTATTTCACTCGATCTACCCCAACTTGTCGAAGAACGCCAGCAAGCTATTCACGCTGCTGATGATTTCTCGGAGCGTACTTGAATTACCAAAGTACTTCGCCCTGTATATGGTGGTTACAGGACAATATAGGAGTACATGCTTCGCTGTTCTCTCTCATACAGGCTCTAAAGAGAGGGCAGTCCGTGATTCCTAAAACGAAAGTGTTTGTTATAATGAAAATGAAAAATCTTTATTCATGTAAGTCACAAAGTAACACTTATGAACGTCAAGATTACTGCTTCTACATTTACATTTACTGCCAGATTCGCAAATCAATAGGTAGAGCCAGAGGAAGAACCTGGCAATAAAACTCATGGCCACTCTTTTCTAACCGCCAGTAATACATATTAGTTTGATTTACATGATATTTGGGCAATTATACACATTCAAATTTAAGTTTATACAAAAAAAAAACAAAATCCATGTTGTGTTCATTAAAATTACACTTACATAGTTTCTTTGGATTTATGTGAGAACAGTCGACTAAACTTAGTTTGCCTTAAATTTAAATAATATTATTTGTAACTAGCTGTTGCCTGCAGCTCCGCAAAAGTTGTTCTCCGCAAAGTGTTGAAAGAGTCATGACCTGTGATGATAATGTGGACGTGTGCAGTGGACCTGGTGACGCTGGACGAGCTGTCGGCGGCCGCCATGCTGGAGTCGTCGGGGCGCATCGAGGCGCTGGCCGGCGTGTTCGCGGGCGCGCACTCGCCGCCCGACCCGCCGCCGCCCGTGCCGCTACCCGCACCCGCCGCGCCACGACACGCGCTGCGACAGGCTCGAGCGCTGCTACTGTGAGTATACTGTATACCACACACCTACAAGAGTAAGCACACCAAACATATTCCTTTGCTTATGTAGCAATACTTTCTATTTTCACAACCATGCGACTCTCATGCTGAGGTCCCGAGTTCAATTCTCGTGTCGGGACAAATATTTGTGTTATCCACAAATGTTTACCCTTTTTACTCTTGCCATTTGTTCTATAAAGCTATCTTTGTTATTTCTGTGTAGTTACATCTAACTCACACATTGACAGCGCGTAGCCAATTTTTCTACTACAACTAAGCTACAAACTTGTAATGACAACAGCCGCTGTCATCTTTAAATGAAAGATTTATGTGTCGAAGTGAAAATATTACATAAAATTATTAATGTTACAAAAGTATACAAAAACGGGTTGTGCATAGAGTGATGAAATTTCATTATCAAGAAATCACCTATGTGTGTGTAATAGGCTACGCTATTTTTCGCTAACGTTGGGTCTGCTTACTGTCTTATATGTCTGTGGAGTATACACGCAGCTGCGGCATAACCCTTTAAATGCAGATTTTTAGAAGTTATATTGTGGCCTGGTTACTAAAATTTATTTGGTTATTTTGTGGCGACATGACGTTTAGTTCCCAATCTCGCCACTAGAGTCGAGATAGATAATCTGTGAATGATTATTAGATTATCTGTGGTCCTTGGCCTTTTATTATGTTACCTAGGTTAACCTAGGCAAAAAGATCTGTTATGTACGCCGGCTCGTAGAGATTGTTCTTAGCTTATTGTAATTACATTATTGTACCAAGTGCAGTTATCAATAAACGCATCAAACATAGTGTGAGTCGTATTAATATAGGTGTTCGACGTATCAACGAACCACGAAAACATCCTATAATTGGTGACCCCTTCAAAAAACACGTTCCCGAGGTTTGATGTTCATTGTAATTATTTGTTCAAGAACTGCAACTTTTAAAAAGGTACGAGAAGTTTATTTTTTACTGCTCCAGAACTTAATTTCTCCATATTCATCATTACCGAACATTTATGAACTACACTACAATCATCATAAAGTTCAAGGTTATTTCGGCTTTATCAATAATAACACAAGGACATTTCGCCATTTAAATCAACTTTATCGATTCGATTGGCTGATCCAAGGACATCAGTGTTGCCAACAAAACCATTTCCGCATTGCTGCAAAATCACTTTGAAATACATTGCTGAGCGGAAGGTGATATACATTGCTCGTTACATTACCACATGGACAACTTTGGTGTCACGTACATTGCTGCATGTCACGACCCTTACCTGGTAACTTTAGTGCTACTTACCGCATGCCTGGTTGCATGTAAGAACTAACGTGGTGTTTGTGCTCTCTGGACATTAACTTTTTTTTTTAGGCTACTGTACATTTCTATACTAATTAATTTTGTGTTTATTTGTGTGTGTTTTATTTTTTATTTAGCTGTAAATTTGTGTGAATTTTTTTTATCTGTTTGCTGACATATTGTGAACGTTTTTTTTTCTGAGGATTTCGCTAGCTGTGTTTCATGGTTTTTCATGGTGTCTACGATTTTTATATGTTAAGTTTATATTAACTGGTTATTGTTCGTATCGATCCTGCGCCATACCGCCTCGGCTAACATTGTAAGCTAATAGTGTTTTTTTTACACTCTTATTTAACTTTCTTATCATTGACCCAAGACATTTTACTCTGCAAAAAAAACATAACACATTAACCTGAATTTAACACACTAACAATGTCTGAACAAGAAAGCATCTCACAATAGCTTAAGACTTTACAACTTCAATTGCAAGCATTACAGTCACAACTAGATGCATCTTCGAAGGAAAATGAACAATTAAAAAATAAATTAGTGTCTACCACACCCAATCCAATTCAGTCAGTCTGTAGAGTTTCTATCAAAGTACCCCCGTTTTGGCATGAAAAACCGGCAGTATGGTTTGCTCATATAGAAACACAATTTAGGGTAAATAACATCACAGTCGACCAAACTAAATTTGATCATATCGTCTCGAATTTAGACATGAAAACCATGTGTGAAATCGAAGATGTACTGACTAACCCCCCAGAGAAGGATAAATACCAGCATTTAAAAACCACACTCATTAATCGTTTGTCTACATCGGAGGAACAGCGAGTGCGACAGCTACTGACGGAGGAGGAACTTGGAGATCGAAAGCCATCTCAATTCCTTCGCCACTTGCGTTCTCTAGCGGGAAAAACATTAACCGACGAAAGCATTCTTCGACAACTATTTATGCGCCGCTTGCCTGAACATTTACAGGCGATTTTAGCCGCCAGTGCCGATCCTCTCGAGGACATCGCTATTCGGGCTGACAAAATTTTAGAAGTAGCGCCAAGTATTGCAACATCATCCTCTCGTCTTTTACACGCCGTTTCCTCCCCTGCTGGTGCTACAGCTTCCGCACCTGACCCTCTTGGTTTGCATGCTTTAACCACCCAGATGCAGCAGCTAACTGCATGTGTTGTAGCTCTTTCACGTGACCGCAGCCGTAGCCTAGACCGCAACCCTGGACAGAAACCAAGGAGCCGCGCAAGTACACCTTCGGGAGGACCTTGCTGGTATCATAAAAATTTTAAGTCCAAAGCCAGCAAATGTACCAGCCCATGCTCTTGGAAGCCGGAAAACATTCAGGACAGTCAGTAAAGGCGGCAGCTGACTGCTCAAACACTAGCCGTCGTTTATTTATTACAGATAAATCTTCGAAAGTCAGATTCCTGATTGACACTGGATCTGATCTTTGTTGTTATCCACGAAGGTTGCTCACCGAGTATAGAAAAGTTTCGTCTTCTGATTACCACCTCAATGCAGCTAACGGTAGTTCTATCAGAACTTATGGTATCGTCGCTCTCAGTCTTAACTTCGGTTTGCGACGCGATTTTCGTTGGCACTTTGTTGTTGCAGACGTGGACACTCCCATTGTAGGTGCAGACTTTCTCGCGCATTATCAACTACTACCTGACTGCCGTAATAAGCGCCTTCTAGACAGTATCACCGGCCTTTCCGTCGCTGCGTCTGTTGCTTTTACAGAACAACCCAGCGTGAAGACCATTTCAGTTCCCACTAAATCGGGGTTCTACGGTATTCTCGCTGACTTTCCTTCAATCACACGCCCGCCAGGAATACATAGGGAGATAAAACATTCAACTGTCCATCATATTAATACTACAGATGGCCCTCCCGTCTCATGCCGACCTCGCCGTTTGGCACCACAAAAACTCTCGGTTGCCAAAAAAGAATTTGACGAAATGATCAAGATTGGCACAGCGCGACCGTCCAAGAGTCCTTGGGCCTCGCCATTACAACTTGTGCCCAAAAAGGATCTTTCTTGGCGACCGTGCGGGGACTACCGTGGATTGAATGAGAGGACAATTCCGGATTGCTACCCGTTACGTCATATTGGAGACTTTTGCCATAACATTGCAGGTTGTACTATCTTTAGCACTCTCGACTTAGTGAAAGCATACCAACAAATACCTGTACATGAAGACGATATTTGTAAAACTGCAATCATTACTCCTTTCGGGCTATACGAATTCCCTTTTATGACATTCGGTTTACGAAATGCTGGGCAAACTTTTCAGCGGTTCATGGACGAAATTGTCCGAGATTTTGACTTTAGCTTTCCTTATATCGATGATATTTTGATTTTTTCTCGCGATGAAGATGAACATTCTCGCCACCTGCGCATCCTTTTTCAAAGACTGGCCGATTACGGCGTCGTCGTAAACCCAGCAAAATGCGTTTTAGGACAAAACGAACTCACCTTTCTGGGATACCGCGTGTCTAAAGATGGCGTCAGTCCTCCCACAGAAAGGATCACTGCCTTACAGGAATTTCCTCTTCCTAAATCAGTCCAGGGCCTTCGCAGGTTCCTGGGCATGATTAATTATTACCGACGATTCCTGCCACGTGCGGCTGAGATGCAGGCGCCGTTGATAGACGTCTTGACCAATTCGAAGCTCAAAGGTGCCAAGCCCGTGCCTTGGACACCAGAACTGGAGCGCGCTTTTCATGATTGCAAAGACAGTCTTGCGCAAGCGACTCTTCTGGCACACCCGCTTTTCGACGCTCCTTTAGGCCTGTTTACAGATGCGTCCGGTACACAAGTAGGGGCTTGCTTACAACAACGCGTTGGCAGCGACTGGCAACCTCTTGCATTTTTTAGCAAAAAGCTTACTCCTCGTCAATCGTCGTGGCCTGCCTATTATAGAGAATTACTAGCCATTTACGAAGCTGTACGGCACTACCGTCACGTCATGGAAGCTCAACACTGTACTATCTTTACGGATCATAAACCTCTCCTTTACGCATTTACACAGCGCAGAGAGCAGTTACCGCCTGTACAACTTAATCAGCTTTCTTTTATTTCGCAATATACGACAGATATTTTACACGTTAAAGGTGTAGATAACTTCGTAGCCGATACTATGTCACGTGTGGAGACCATTTCTTTGGAACATGATTATACAGCTTTAGCCGAATCGCAAAAGAACGATGAAGAGTTACGGGATCTCATTAATGCCGACTCTGCTCTTAAACTACAGAAAGTTACCTTGCCTGGAACTGACATCACGGTTATGTGTGATGTGTCTACTGGCAAGCCTCGTCCATTCCTTACTGCTGCTTTTCGCCGTAAGTACTTTATGAAGCTCCATAATATGAGCCATCCTGGCATTCGCGCGACTACTAATCTTCTTACGAGCAGGTTCGTTTGGCCGTCCATTCGAAAAGATGTTCGCGAATGGGCAAGATCTTGTCTCTCTTGTCAACGCAACAAAGTGACGAGACACACGGTCGCCCCACTTGGTGAATTTCTAACACCGACAAATCGTTTCAGGCACATCCACATCGATATTGTGGGTCCACTTCCCGCCAGTGAAGGGTTCCGTTACCTTCTGACGGCTGTGGATAGGTTCACTCGTTGGCCTGAGGCATGGCCGATGCGTAGTATTACCGCGGAGGAAACCGCTAACACGTTGCTTCATGGGTGGATTTCAAGATTTGGAGTACCTTCACGAATCACTACGGATCAGGGAAAACAATTTGAATCGGACTTATTTAGCAAACTTTTGACACTTTTGGGCACCAAAAAGTACAGAACAACAAGTTATCACCCCTGTGCCAACGGGATGGTGGAGCGCCTGCACAGACAGCTCAAAGCATCTTTAATGTGCCATGAGGAAGCATGGACGAAGGCTTTGCCTATCGTTCTACTCGGCATGCGTGCAGTATTAAAGGATGACCTGAATGAAGGCTTCCTCAGCCGAACTCGTATACGGAGAGCCCTTACATCTCCCAGGCGAGATGATCGTTACTCCGTCCGAAAATCAAACTGCCTACTCATCCACATTTTTGGTTCAATTAAGAAAAACCATATCGGATTTGAGACCTGTTCCAGCTTCACGTCACGGTCAGAAAAACATTTTTATTTTCAAAGACTTGGGAACTGCTACACATGTTTTCTTGCGTGCAGACCATGTCAAACCTCCTTTAGAATCACCTTATTCAGGTCCTCATCCGGTTGTAAGACGAAACGATAAAACTATTACCATCACTATCGGTACTAGGGAAGTAGTCGTGAGTGTAGATCGTGTAAAGCCAGCTTATATCGATACAGATCCATACCCTGCCACTCACACTAACCCTACAAAACCTACTAATGTTACCGATACACCTAACATCCCTTCTACAGACACTCCTCAATTACATACACATAAGCCACTTTTACCAAAAATTACACAAAACACCGCACCTCCTTCAAATGATTATACCACACGATCTGGTAGGAAAGTTAAATTTTCTCACCCTTTTGATTTGTAATTTGTTTTCTTCGCATGTAATTTTTTTTTTCTTTTTTCCCTCCGTGGGGGGGGGGGGTGGTGTGGCGACATGACGTTTAGTTCCCAATCTCGCCACTAGAGTCGAGATAGATAATCTGTGAATGATTATTAGATTATCTGTGGTCCTTGGCCTTTTATTATGTTACCTAGGTTAACCTAGGCAAAAAGATCTGTTATGTACGCCGGCTCGTAGAGATTGTTCTTAGCTTATTGTAATTACATTATTGTACCAAGTGCAGTTATCAATAAACGCATCAAACATAGTGTGAGTCGTATTAATATAGGTGTTCGACGTATCAACGAACCACGAAAACATCCTATAATTTCATATTTCTTAAATCCTATTATCTAAAATGTCCCCGTCAAGTCAAGTCTAGTCTTAAGTCAAGGTTGGTCTGACCCAAGTTTAGTAGTAGTTGTTATACTGAGATTTTCAGTGGATTTTACGCCGCAAGATGAAAAATAGCATTTCACTGCAAATATATCATTATCTTTCACTAAATCACGTTAACACAACTTTTATATCGAAGAAAGCACAACTCCCACACATAAAACAAAATAAATGCACTAAATTTACAAAATAATGTACAGCAAGCGTATGCTGTCCGCCATTTTGCCGCCTAAAATCTTTAGGAGCAGAGGATATAAGTATACAGGGCCGCCCTAAAACATTTTTCAGTTTCAAGAGAAAATCTGGGTCGATAAAATGTCATAAATTAAATATGACCACTACTATAAAAAAATGTCCAATGCGAATAATGTCCAAAAATAAGAATGTCCAATGCGAATAATTTACAAAAACAAAAACTAGTAGGACTAATTGCGCTCACCCGTGTTTTCATCGTCTTTGCGACTTTCTTTTACACTAAACAATTGATCAACAATGAAATCATTATTAACTTTGGAATTTTCTTCTTTTTGGTCATTATTATCTTTCGACTTTAATATTTTTTGGAGGTTATAATTTTTTAGACTTAATTATACTTACCCAAAAAATCTAAGTAATCAATTACACTGTTTTACTAACCATAGCAAATATACTTATTTAAAGAAAATTGAGTGTTCTTCAGACTAACACTTTAGGCCATGAGAGAAAGAGAAAAAGAATATGTATGCTCGCACCTCTCTCTCTTGCACCTACAGTAAAAAGCGGAACGTAACTCTCTTTCTCTTTCTATATTCACTAACTTGGTTATAAGTTTATCTTTCTACCGCCTCTCCCGATCACAATTGTCGTAACGCATTCATCACTCCCCAAGTCAAGCGTGTGTAAAGAAGTTTTAGGTACCGACATCAACAATTCTAGAAAGAAGTCAATCATTAATATATTCTTTGTCTATTGAAACTCTCATTTACTTGATGTAGAAAAAAAAATAAGCTCACAATACGTCCTTTCCGATGTCATGTCTCTGTAGATCTTGGTTTACAGGAGTCATAGTACTAAATGTTATATGTGAAGGAAGGAGCCATAGTACCTAATGTTAGATTTAAATGGAAAGAGGAAAGGGTGGAGAGGGCCCTCTGCCAGGCGTTATAACCTTGCTTGATCGGCAGATCCTCCCTTTGTGTCAGAGGACCCGTGATGATCATAATCCACCCGTTCCTCAACATTATACCTACAATTTACACGGAAACTAAGCAAGAATCGAGAAATACGACTAAACCGAAATAAATATTGTTTCAGAAAAAGCCTAGTGTTCACACAGATGACAACGTTATCCAATGTGATCAGTAGAGTCCTCCTCGCAGCCATCATGTCTCTTGTCACAGGCACTGTGTTCTGGGACCTGCCAGCCACTGACGCAAGGGTAACGTCACTTCAATTGATTTTTTTTTAAATGAAAATTTATATCTCTAACTATTAACATTATATGTAAGTGCAAAAAAAATTGTAAAAAAAGTACTTTAAAGTCTCATCACATCGCCGGCTTGAGTTAATTAATGATTTTCGATTTCCCAGTTTGAAAAGTTCGGTCACGTCAGTTTTTGACATCATCAACCTAAACAACATTTAAAGACGATTTTGTTTTCATCACCACAGAAAGCCATAATAAGATTTGAATTGTTTTCATCACTTTGTTTGTCATAATTTTTATAACTAACTAGCTGACCCACCCTGCTTCGCCCGTGGCATACTTCGAACCCCGTGGCACCCATTTAATCCCGTTGTTTATTAATTTGACAATAATGTTTGAACATTTTTCAAATTCGTTGATTACTTCTCCGCTTTCCAGTAGGTACCTACGCCCGCACGACCCGATTGGATTATGGTTACACGAAATTAATTTCTTTGCGCATAATTTTGAACTTGCTATAACTCGTAAGATATTCATTTAATTTGCAAGGTGTTAAGGGACAAAATAATCTTCATGAAATGCTTAAGGCCAACTAAAGTAGTAAAAATGATAAGGATTAATAGCATATTTGTGTAAATAACCTCCAAATTACCGCTTTATAATGGCTGGTTTTTTAAAGTATTAAAATGGATACAGTATGTTATTCTTAAGAGATAGATATATATTATTATACGCGGATTTTTTTGTTTTTTTTTGACATTAGATACACTATTGTACCATACAATATTTGGTTACATCTCAAATAGTTTAGGCAGCGTTTTCGTTGAAAGCTCCCAGGCGGTTTATTTTTTCCGACATTCCCAACAAATATCGTTATAATTTAGTCAATGTATACAAAAACTTAACAAATTACACATATAAACCTTCCATAAGAATCACTCTAACAATTAAAAAAAACCGCATCGTAATTCGTTGCGTAGTTTTAACGATCTAAGCATACATAGGGACAGACAGCGAAAAGCGACATTGTTTTATAATGTGAGTGAGAGAGTGATTATCTTACTATCTTCGCTGTATCCCTGACGGGGTAGTCAGAGAAGACATATCGCCAGGCTTCACGAATCAACTAATAGTCAAATATGTTTTTATTATTTTAAAAATTGATATTCACGAAGTCTCGTTAGTTTAAGAATAAAAATTTGAGAGGTGTCAAGGGACACCCGGATGGAACGAAGTTCCCTTCGATTAATTAGTGAAGGAATTGTAATAAAATTTTATTAATTTTTAATTTAATTAATTAATTAATAAACAATTTTTTTTTTTTCATTTAAAAAAAAAATATTATTTTTTATTATTTACAAAAAACCTGTATACACTCATCGAAAATAATCGTCGCGCAACCACACTGTTCAATGCGAAATAGAAATGAAAAAAAAAATATAAAATAAAAAAAGCAAATAGCAAAAAGTGTCGTGACAACTTTTCGTAAGAATTTTTTCCGTCTAGCCTTTCACAACGCGCGATAAGGAACTTCGTTCCAACAATTTTTGGTTCGTCAAGATTCGTTACGATCTTGTAGTTATGACAGTTTAAGTCACATACCTAATTACTACTTTTGGTTTGAGACGAGTCAATGACAATTATCCGTTTCTGACCCGTGGTACACCAACGTAGTTCACAGAGGTGTTCCACGGTTAATTTTTTGTTACCCTAGTCCACCTAGGTGTTCCAGGGTTAACTCTGTCAAATAGGTATTGTATGGATTTATTAGTTGCCAGGAACAATTTTGAAAAGCAATGCACACACACACACACTTATTGCTTTCAAAATTGTATTTCTAAATTTAAATTTACGTCGCCCTAAGACGTAAAGAGGTGGATTAATTCGTCAGTTTCGAGCAGGTCACGGTGGAGTTGTTGGTAAATGGATCTGGTGCGATGAACCAGAAGACGCTGGTTCGGGTCCAGCTGACGTGACTGAAAATTATTTCCGATTTAATATTTTTAATTTATTAGTTGTTGTTTCCAGCTAAGTCAAAACGACCGCGTGGGCTTCCACTACAGCGTGATGTGCCTGTCGGCGTGGCCGCTGCTGCTGTGGCTGAGCGCGCGCGAGGCCAGCTCCATGCGCCACCACGTGGAGCGCGACATCGCCGTGGGGCTGTACAGCCGGACCGTCTTTATTCTCTTAGATGTAAGTTCACTATCTGTTTGAACTTTTTGTAATGAAACTTCTTTATCGACGTTAAGAAAAATTTTACAGATGTAAAAAAAAACCTCACGTTTTGCGGTTACGCGCTATGTTGTTTTGAAGTGAAACTTCTTTATCGTAAATAAGTGCATGTTATCGTATACAAATGAAGCGCTCGTGGCCCCGCGGTCTCAGTGTTCTGTAAACGTATCACGGAGTTACGCAACTTTCACTATGGCTGGTACTCGGATGGGTGACCACTTTGTGGCATTTACATTTGCGAGCGTTTCCGTGCTTCGGAAGGCACGTTAAGCCGTTGGTCCCGGTTGCCAGTAAAATGGCAGTCGTTAAGCCTGGTTGAAGGCCTTATGGGCGGCTTAAAAATTTCAACAGCAGGTAGCCACAACCTGCGTCTGTCTATTTCAACACGGCAATGGGCTCACCACCTATTACGTGGGACAGGAATCCACACGGTGAAAAGTGGGCATATAATATGCCTCTGCCACCCCTTCGGGGATAAGGCGTGATGGATATTTATTTATTTTATTTATAAGTAAGTAAGTTATACTTTATTGTACACCAAGAATACAATTTGAGAGAAATAGATACAATTTATATGTGATACAATTGGCGGCCTTATCGCACAATGGCAATTTCTTACAGGCAACCATGGGATGAACATTACGGCTGGTTTTTGACATAAGTGAAACTTCTCTATTATAAGTGAAACTTCTTCATCGACGTATGAGAAAAAATATAGCTGTAAAAAAAAATCTAAATGTAAATTTCACTTCTTACCTGTGTACTCTGGTACAAACACATTTATTTATTTGGAACTAAGTTCCCTAACACGGATTATAGGTAGTGCGAATTAGTAGAAATCGTCACGTAACGTAATGACGTATAGTGTGTGCATGTGTGAGTGTATCAAGCTTACTACAAGCAAATTTAATTTTCTATTTTTATTTCGTGTATATATATATTCACTTACAATAATTAATTCTTCGGTAGTATCCCCGCCTGTCACGCGGGAGACCGGCGTTCGATTCGCGCTCATTGGTAAAATCAAATAGTAGATACGCACTTCCCCGGTATCCCGTAACACATTTCAGTCTCTTTTCCAAAATCACTTCCACAAAAAATACCCAGCAACAGAGAGGAAAACTTTACAAATGGCAAAAGCGTTAAATTGCCGCAACGGAGGTGTTACACACGCGTTACAGATCCTATAAACTGTCGTTATCGTATTAGAAGATGCTCCGTATATAAGCACCGAATAGCCCGAAATATATTAGAATTTGGTGCGTAAGGCCCGCTTTTATAATTTATCACAAGATTCGTTTAATCTATAAAAATTAAGCTTCGTAGACTTGACTCCCCCGGTGGCTCGCTTGGTGGAAACAAGGTGACTTTGCTTGTGATCTGAAGGCCAATTCTCCTAATTAATAAACATCACAGAATGAGCTGTTATTGAATCTATACTGAATTATGAAGTGAGTGAAATTCGGTATTCTCCTAACCAAAATTACAATAGCATGTTGGTTAGGTTTTAGTTAAATGATAGGTATGATTTCAGTTCAGACTCGTGTCAATCTCGCGATAAAAACATCATGTTACAGTATAAAACAGACAGTGCACCCATCACCCTTAGATGAACTACACTTTTTTTAAGTGAAAACGCCTCTTAGCATGGTACACATATTTTTAGAGGAGATAAAATATCTGGATTTGCGACTAAAATCATCATCATCATCTAATGTTGATCCCGGTCATCTACATGTCTTATTAAATAATATTGTGTAATCAATTAGGACTCCTTCAGAGTAGGTTTTTTTTATCATCATCATTAACGTCCATCCCGGTCAATTTTTGAAGTGAATATTCTTTTAGCGCGGTACGCATATTTTTAGATGAGATAAAATCTCTGGACTCTCGACCATAATCATCATCATCATCTAACGTTGATTCCGGTCATCTACAAGTCTTATTAAATAATGCTGTGTAATCAATTAGGACTCTTTTAGTGTAGATTTATTTGTCATCATCATTATCATTAACGTCGATCCCGGTCAATTTTTGAAGGAAAAACTTCTTTTAGCGCGGTACGCAATTTTTTAGATGAGATAAATCTCTGGACTCGCTACACCCCGTTACGATAAGCAGTTATAGTGTGTGCATATATGCATGTACCAACGCGTCTAGATAAATAAATTATTAATAAATTGAGTTTTCACTTTTGTCGGCACTCCCGGAGTGCAACCCGTATTTTTTTGTAATTTATAAATTGTAGTAGAGCGTTAATGAGGCTTTTTTCAGTGGAATTTGCGCGGCAAGATCAAAAATATCATTTCACTGCAAATCACTGTCTTTCACTATAGCACGTTTGCACAACTTTTATGTCTAAAAATCTACAATTTTTAAACATAAAACAAGGTTAATGTACTAGTTTCTGAAAATAATATAGGTACTGCAAACGGCTGCTATCCGAGAACATCCTGCGCAAATTCCCTGTATACTTCAGCTAAGCATCACCCAGAGACAATTAATATAGAATTTCATTGCCACCGTCGTAAATATCCGCTCATATTTAACACGAATCGTGTTTTAACTGAACAAAAATAGGTTCTCAGCAGTATTCCGTCGATCTAGTGTTGATATACATTCAAACTCATATAAATGTCAAATTTGACACATAAATTATGACGAGAATACCAAATACATTTCATTCAAAATTGTGTCTCAAAGAATAAGACTAGCAGAATACTGATTTTGTCATTTTCAACTTTCAGTCTCAATTCGATTTAATCAACTTACAGTTAATGTTAGATGCATAAAACTTTGTTACGAGAATACCTTTTTTAAGATTTAGGAGTCTGAGCTTAGATCGGAACTTAACTTTAACCGTGCTTATATTACGAGAATTGGCCTTCTGGGGAGCCCAGAAGGCCAATTCTCGTAATATAAGATTGAGAAAAAACAAACTATAACTAAAACTATCTAACTATCTTCCTATATATATATATATATGTCTTCACGCTGTATCCCTGACGGGGTAGTCAGAGAGGACAGATCGCCATGCTTCGCGATCCATGCATACTTCTTTCGCTTCTTCAAGAATCATCAATCGCTTCATACACGCACGTCTGGATAACCGAGTATTTTAGACTTTTCCGTTTTTGAGCTATCTGCCACGTGGTCTTCATATGTAAGTCTCGGCCTATCCTGACTCCTTCTACCCTCTACTTTCGCATAAAATATATTCTTCTTCAATCGTTCCTCACTCATTCGTATAAAATGTATGTAAAGTTGACTGCCAAACAGTCTTGATAATGCCTCGTGTGTAGGCGAAAACGTGTCGACATCGTACGAAAGTTTGAATATTGCAAAAATAACATTTAAAACAAAATAATTATAGTTTTTTTAAAATGGATTGCCGCCTTATTCAATTAGTTATGTATATAAAGTGAAAATTGACATAGTTGTGTCTTGAATCGGCAGCAATTCGTGGAGCTGTGGTCGGCGGCGCTGACGTGGCTGGCGTACCTGGTGCCGAGCTACGCCATGAGCGGCCTGTACGCGCAGTCGCTCGCCTCCTTCGACGGGTTCTACTTGTATTTAGGTAACTACTAGGAGTTGTTTGATATGGTGCCCACGGCTACCTTCTATCATCGCACCGCTCGCCATAGAAAGGGTGTTCACCCTCACACTTTGCGTCAGGAGCGCACGCATACGGTTAGATCCGATAGAGGCTTTATTCCGCGAACGCTTAGATTTTGGAATGAGTTCCCTGCCTGGGTTTTCCCAAACGTCTACAGTATGATATTCTTCAAAAGGGGTCTTAGATGGTTTATAAAGGGTCGGAAGCGCAAGTGCTGCACCTCTGGTGTTGCAAACGTCTATAGGCTAAGGTGACCACTTTCCATCAGGTGGGCCGTATTCTTGTCTGGCACCTTAGTCGTATAAAGAAATCAACTATCAATTTTCTCTAACCGAACATACTATGATAACTACAAAATATAACACGGCACCACCTGTTACGTGGGACAAATATTAATAAGGTGAAATGTGGGCGTATAGTATGTCTCTGCCTATATCTCTATAACTTCGGGGATAAAGGCGTGACAATATGTATGTATGATATAGGTACGAATAATTTCGGACACAGTCTCCTAAAAAGTTTGTGATATGGCATTCGGCAGTTTGACGTGAATACGTCATTAAAATTACTTGTTTAGGGAGGTAATTAAAAATAACTATTAAAAACAAAATCGGGGTATACAGTTTGGTGTGGCCGCTACATATCTATCATCTTCAATTACTCCACTGGATAACTAAACACCGGTCAAAGGGCGAAGCGCCGCCATTTTAATGTCATTTTGCTGTGTAGGTATCGAAATTTCCCTTCAGTATCGCTTATAACTTATTACTCCGAGAACCTTAAGCGTATTCAAGTACAGCACACCCAATATGATTTCAGTATTTCGAAAATTTACGAACTTTCCGAACATCCGAACAAAATGACTAAAAGGTGACGCCAATGTTATGTAATAGGTACATACGATACTATTTTGTTTTTTATTGAAATTTCGAACTAGATTAGACGTCACATGCATGTGCTATTACAAGAATCAAAAAAATAATTCGGGCACTGTGGTATAAATGATTGTTATTTTTTTACATGCGGGTTTGATTACACTACACAAGATACACAAGCTTAACCACAACCGAGCACTGTTGGACACTCAAGACGATGGTCCAACAATGCTTCACTTATAACTATTACTTATAAAGCTGTAAGCGCTAATTTAGACTCACTAACATGTAGATATAGCGTAGCTAACATAAGCAATTTTGGGTAGCACTACCAGATAAAACTCTATTTATATCTTTTCCAGGTTACATGGTGTTGTATCTAATAAGTATACAGATGTTCTGTCGAGCGACAATATTCGTTGTGCCAATGGAAAAGACGGCCACAGTCATAGCCGGTTTCTGTCTCCTACTGAGTACCCTTGTCAACGGCGTCTTGCTACACCAGAAGGATCTTCCAGACTACGTCACGTGGTTGGAGTATGTGTCGCCATCTAGGTGGACAATGCCGGAGTTACTCATGAGGGAGCTGAGTGAAACGGCTCTGAAGAGCAGTATCAGTAAAGATATTAGGTGTCAAAATAAACAGGTTAGTATTTTGAATATGTGCGTGTACGGACTTGGTATGAGGTGACCCACGTCACCAGGAGGGCTAGACCCAAAAAGTTGTGGCTAAGAGTCGGTGGATCGTATAAAAGTCGTATACAACGGGGAGAAAATAGGACCTCAGACTCCATTCATCTCTGATATTCAGGCTCCCAGATAATCCTGAATATCTTGAGCACGGTCTGCTTTTCAATCACGCCTTATCCCGAAATGGGTTTGCAGTTGCATATTTTACGCGCACATTTCACCGTGTGCATTCCTGTCCCACGTAATAGGTTTTGAGCCTATTGCTGTGTTGAAATAGACAGGCGCAAGTTAAGGCCTTCAACTAGCGACTGCCATTGGAACGAACGTCCGAAGCACGGAGCTTTTTTTTCTCTTTTCTTGTTTTTCTCCACCACTCCATCATCCGGAGCCTGAGGATGGCGGGTGGCTGCTCGCCATTCTTACAAAAGTAGGCCAAGAAGTGGGATTGCCCAAACCTAGAGATAATGCCGGTTCAAGTCCAGCATGTCATTTGTGAGAATTTTCATACATTAATAAAAAATATTTGTGTTTTCTGTTCACTTATCCATTAAAAGAGGTAGGAAAACTAATAGGAACGGATTTTAAACAAAGACACATTTGTTCCAGGAATCCTACCGCGACATTATCGTACAATCGCCATGTTCTACACCCGACGGCACTCAAGTCCTATCCAACTATGAATTTCTCAGATCTGACAACATTTGGGAATGGAATGGCGAAAGTTTCCTCATATCACTAGCTGTATATTACGGAATATTTGCTATTGTAGGATTTATAGCTTTTGTTGCCGACTGTACTAGGTATACTAAGAGTAAAGAACGGGCTACAATGAAAGGACACAAGATTAGTGCGAACACCCCTTAATGGTTACAATGTTGAGTATTTATATTGAACTTCATTCAGGCTGCTGATAATTCAATATTATTATTTTAGTTCATACGATTTATACAATTTCTTTCACGATTAACTTACAACCGACATCAATTAAATTATTAATCTGTTATCGATTACACGATTTAGCTGAGTTTTAACAGATTTCACACCAGTCTCTCACACACCACGCATATGAGGTGCCCTCGGGGTGTGTGAATTTAAAACCCATAATAATCGTGTGAATTTAAAACCCATAATAATCGTGACAGACACTAAATTATATAACGGCCACACTTAGCAATGTATCTACGCAGAGCCTTCTGAAATGCGTTAGGAGACAATTCACTCGAAACTCAAGATGCAGAGTAGATGGTGGCGAAAGTTAAAAACAAGAACGCCTATGATGAATTAATAGACGGCCATTTTGAAGCTAGGACAATAAATAGGATAGTCATTAGACTTAAATAACATCATGCTAAATGTTCATGTGATTTTGTACCCAAGTTTATATAAAAAGCGGTGCTGTCTTGAAAGACAGCAATGACAGAAATGCATCAACATATTATAATGACCTAATAAAGAAATATCTAAAAAATAAATTAATATTCTAATTAAAATGTCTGTTACTAAGGAATGTATGTTCTAATAAAATACACGTGATTGTAAAGGCTGGCCTAGACAATAAAGTTTTGCTTTTTTAGACTTATCTCTAAACATTCATATATGCTGCTGGAAGACCACGTCTTTATTTTCCTAACCAGCCTAATAAATATAAAAAAAATTGCTTAGTAATAAAACGGACTAACATAATAGTGATTAGTGTAATAATGTTTAAATAATTAATATAAGTCGATCAATGTACAAAGGTATAAATTGTCATAATAATATTAAATTTATATAATTAGGTTGTATTTCAACTATGTAATTAAAAAGGCTGACTGTAATGTCTTCCGTCCATATCAATAGATAGGTATAATAAAATAAATAGAAAATTAAGATATAATACGTATCATATTCGTAAAAATACTATCGAATTTATCTAATAAATTATTCTTGAAATAATATTTAATAATGCGTTTGAAATTACTAGAACACGGATAGAATTTATTAGAAAAAAAATGACTATTTAAAAATAGTAGTTTATGATACTGTTGCATAATAAGGGTTCTTATAACATGAGTGTGTTTTAAAAAAACACGTACACGATAATATAAAAAAAAAATTGTTTTATATTATCACACGAGTGTTATAAGACCAAGTTATAACAGTGTCATACACTACTTTATCTACTCTCATACTATAATACGTAAAACAAAATTGCAAATAAAATGATGAATATAACAACAAATTTATTTTTTAAATGTCAAATGTTGGCGCCAAGGCGCAAACATTGATTGCGCATGCGCGCTTTGTCGCGGACTCGTTCATTGAAACCAATGATTGAAACCTTTTTTTTTTTAAGTAGAGGTTCTACCTCCTTGGTCCAGCTGGAGGTTGTATAGGTATATCGTTATGATTAAAAAGTTATGTTATGATACAGGTGTCCATACAAGACCTGTATCGTAATTAAACTTTTTTTTATTATTTTTGGCCTGTACGTAATGTTTGTCATAAGAATTTTGTTATCAGTTTTATAATCTTTGTATTATAGTATCAGAGTAGATGAATATATTTATAACTCTAATATCCATTATTACTAAATTGAAGAGGGGACTTTGTATATACGTTAGTAAATAATGGTAATAAGTAAAAGAATTCTAGATCATTCTGCAATCAATCGCCAATAATAATATAGATTCAGACGCTCAAAATAGATTGTAATGTTACAAACCCACTGAGACATGTTACCCAGTCCACCCCAGTAAAAAATATCTATACTAATAACATAAAGCCGAAGAGATAGTTTGTTTGTTTGGTTGAATAGCCCATTTAATCTCAGAATAGCCCATTTATCAAGGAAGGTTATAAGTTGTATATCATGACGGAGGCGGAGCAGTAATCATAAATGTCAACAAAATCGGTCACATTCTCATTCATATTAATCATCTGGAGCCTCAGGTGACGCCATTCATTCATTAATTCATTCAATTTTTAATCGATCTATAATTGTAAGACCAGATGGAAAGAACAATTTTAAAACCAATATCGTGTGATAATACAAGTACATTTTTTAACTTTGTAAAATTAACAAACTACGGGATTAAATGGATGCCACGGGGTTCGTAGTGTTACGAGGGATGCGGCGGATGTCAGCTAGTATCAAATACTTAAAAATGAATTTATTAAACAATAATAAGTACAGTACTATCAGATAAAGTTTGTTGCATTTGGGAAACAATTATTGGGATAAACTTGTAATTTGAACTTTGTGTCAATGTGATAAAGTTATTTTTCATATCTAAGAAATGCACAACTTTATCGTGTAGTACTGTAATATCTTCTTAAGATGATAATGATAAGCCCAAACTGTCAAACTAGTTTATAAAGTGAAGCCATATCACTTACTTATAACTTACTCATAAGTTACCTTAGCGTCGAAATTATAAATAAAACAATAATTTAATTATAAATTAGTTTTATTTCATGATTAATTGTTTTACATAAACAAAGCATATAACATAATTATGACAACGATTTTTTTTACTGTAAAGTTAAAATAAATTTATTGATAAAACACAATAATTTTATTAAAATTAGATAATAATAGTGATTTAATATAAACACAGAAAATATAAATAACGATACAGATATTATACAAAACTAAAAACTTTTCTTTGTATACTTATGTTTTATATAAGAAAAAATACATTAATATCTAAGTATAGGTACATAGACATACATTGATATAAACCTGCACAAGTCCATTTAAATTCGATGCTTAATTTTATTCTAATTTACATTTTATGTGCCATATGAATACTTAATTTAATTGGACGGATTATCGAAAGTCTAAAGTAATCTGGTGCCTCAGATGACGCCATTCATTCATACATTCATTCCATTTTTAATCGGTCTATAATTGTAAAACCAAATGGAAAGAACAATTATAAAACAATGTCTTGTGATAATACAAGTACATTTTTTTAACTTTGTGATTTATTTAAACAATAAGTAAGTGCACTTTAATTTATGAATATTAATTGGGATAGTTGTTAAAACATTTATTACACATGTGTCTCGATTAAGGAACCATTCATTCATTCTTTCTTGACAAGCGATTCACTCAATCACTCATCGGTACCTACGTGAAGCTAAATTGATCAAACTAGTCATAAATTAAAATATTTTTATAAGTATTGGATTTAAAATACAAGTACAGTAAATAATTCTGTTGGTCATGTAGGCAAACGTTATTCTAGAAGTGCAAATTTATGAAACACTATTTGGGACAATTAATGAAACTTGAACTACTGCAAATATGAAATTAATTTAAAGCTCCGAATAATAGACAATACACATTATTATTTGGTTAATTTATCGAGTGCTTTGTTCCGGTTTGGTCAGTATGAAACAATTCATGATATCTTCTACAAATTTCGCAAACACACGGGGCAGTTTTCGCTCTATAATACATCATGGGTTTACACTTAGCAGATTTGCGACAGTTATCGTGATGTATGTATCGGCTTTCCAGTGTAACCTTGTATGATTGGTCGTCGTTTGAGTTTCGAGTCTCTGCTGCGGCGTCCAATACATCGTTTGTAGATCTACAATAACAAAATTTGTTATAAAGAGATTATAATGGAATTAAAGTTTAAAGCTTAGGAGGGTTTTTTAAATAAATCACCTCTTGGCGAGGTGGAAGTTTATCCGACTGCTACGCAAGAGGTCGTGGGTTCGATTCCCACCCAGGTTTAAACTTTTGTGTGATGAGCACTATGGTTTATTCTGTGTCTGGGTGTTATTTATCTATAATTTTATGTATTTAGAAATATATAAGTATCATCATTATCCGAGCGTCTGTCCCAGTTGCGTTTCGTGACGCCCGGGGTCCGCTTTCCTATATTTTCTCCTCCACTACGCACCGTGTCGTCGGCATCCCCTGTAGCGAGTTGTCCCAACGATATATATAATAAAGAAATAACAAAGGTTGTAATTAAACATTTCTGGATGTAGGACATTTTGTTTTAAAATTAAGATACTGGCAATTTCTCAAAATAAAATCATACTATGGATACAAATGCATAATAACGTCGAAACAAGATGCAATCTCACATTATCAATCATCTTGTATCGATAAAATAATCTTGTTCTTCTTGTTCTTGACAAGGAGGAATGCTTGAGGAGCAATTTTTTTAACCACTCCTCGGTCCGTAATATTGTACAACAAACGGGAACGATCACGTTTTAAAATATTCTCTTAATAATGTATGTAGGTATAATAAGCACCCTCAAATTTAGATTAATTAACACTATATCAAAAAATCTCTTTACACAATATAGGCCGAAACGTCTGTGTGAGTGAAATACTAATATAATTAGGTACAAGCGACGAAATAATTAATGACGGCCAGCCTTCTATTACTACTACTAAGCCTTTAAACATCTACGCAGATACTTTATTACTGTCGTGAAAATAGATACATACGCAAATTCTAAAACACAGACTCTCAGGTCCGTATTCCAGAACACCTCTCAACACTCTATCAACGCTTGAGGCTAGTTTTTACTTTATAAAATAGCGTCGATCGAGCACTGAGAAACGTTCTGGAATACGGCCCTCAGTCTATTAATATTCTATGACTTACTAAGCCATATTGTATTATCATATACTATAAGTACTTCCTACATTTCACCTTGTCAGCCCATCACTATATGCGTCGTACTCGTTGCTAATGGTCGATTTACCCTGAAGTGGGGAGGGAGTTTGTACGTTGTAAACATAATAATCACGTAACTGGGACAAGCCTGAGCGGCGTTCTGACTCCGCATGCCGATTGGAACTAATGAGTTTAAAAAGAAATTATTTATCTAATGGTTGTTTTTAATATTATTTTATAAATACATTAATATATATTTTTTTTATAATTGCTTTAATAAATATTTTGGTAAGTATGAAATTATAACTAAACTATCTTCACATTGTATCCCTGACGGGGCAGTCAGAAAGGACAGATCGCCAGGCATGGCGATCGATGCATACTTCTTTCGCTACCTGCAGATTCATTAATCGCTTCATACACCCACGTCTGGGTATTCATATGTAAGTCTCGGCCTACCCTAACTCCTTCTACCCTCTACTATCGCCCAATATATATTCTTCGTCAATCGTTCCTCATTCATTCGATGGACGTGTCCAAACCAACAGAGCACGCCCTTTTCTAGCTTAATGCTGACACTTTCATTCAAACATGCCACATTGCGTATCACCTTGTTACGTATTCGGTCGGCCATGGTTACGCCGCACAGTTTTCGAAGTGATCGCAGCTCCACAGCATTCAACTAACTTTCATGCATCTTCTGAAATACCGAGATTTCGCTAGCGAAAGGAAAAGGTTGGCACTAGCACTGCGTTATGAATCGTAAGTCGTGCTTCTTTTACGATGCTTTGTCGCTTTACTAATTGGGACAAAGCACACAGCTACTCGCCGTTCCACATCCGAATCACATCTTCCGTCTGCGCTAAACATCTCCATAAACACATAATTTAATTCACTTGCTCTAGACGTTCCTGGTTTACCCAAATCTCACACTTAGTTCTTACGTCATCTCCTTCAAGTACTAGAACCTAAACTATAGTCCTGATAAAAGATTTTTTATCATATAATTCAATTAATAAATAATAAAAAATGTGCGAAGTATACCTAGTTTTAAAAACATCAGGAGGAAAAAAGGACAGAACTTCACCTTAACACATTATCGTCACTGAGATCATCATAGTCACTTCTAGACATAGGGCTTGGATCTCGGGTGGATGTTTGTAAGGCATATCCACAATAGGTGCGGCACAGTGGAGCTCGATCAACACAAGAGGTATGTCTTCGGGGCAGTGGACAAGGTACCGGTCTGGGTATAAAAGGAGGAAAAGAGATGTAAGATTCAGGTAAAGGAAAAACGAAAAGGGATGTAGTATGGTTATTTCGTACATCAATATAGGTACATACTTGTTAGTACAACCACAATAGTCAGCTTTTTTCTTGACATTGTTGGCTGAACTAGAGCCAGCTGAGCGTGGTCTCGAGCAGGAAGAGGACCTTGAGGACGTAGTCTTTCGTGGATTACATTTGACCCTGAATTATAAAGCAAAGATAGAATAATATTATAACACAAAACAAGAAAAATGAAATCATCATCATTCTAGCTGGTTACCGCTTATTGCTGGCAGAGGTCTCCCCAGCGTCTCTAGCTCTTACAGAAGCAGGCCATGGAAAGTGGCGAGGCGTGAGGGTTACACGCACGCCCTTCACTCTCTCAATGATAGTGTAACACCCACACCCCCCAAAGAAGCGAAATAACACTCGAACACCCCAAAGAGACAGGATAACACCCGAATCCCCCCTGAACGAGCCTGCGGTAGCGGACTAAGTCTGTCAGGAGCCCTGGGGCTATCCTTCTGAGGGCTCACCCGGGAATCCTGGCCATACACAGATGAAGAGAAACGTGTGGTTTTAGTCGGTTGAATATTTGTGTGATCCACAAATGTTTGTTTCAGAGTTTGGATGTTTCCTATGCATGGCATCCATGAGGATTTCCACATGGAAAAAAAGAGGTCTCGCAAGATCACCACTAACGTTCTATCTCACACCGGCATTTATTTCCAACAGCGTCTCGCGACCTTTATTAGATCGTCAGTCTACCTTACGGGAGGCCTAAAGAGACTACCTTTTTGTCACTCGAGAACATTTCGGTCCTGGGTCAGAATAAATATTTGTGTGATCCACAAATATTTGTTTCGGAGTTTGGATGTTTCCTATGTAACTATTTAGAAATATATAAGTATTTTTATCAGTTGTCTAGATCCCACAGCTTAAAGCTAAGTTGGGCTAGATGGCGCTGTGTGAAAACTGTCCCACAATATTATTATTATTGCAAACATTTTACAGTCGGCAGCGCGAATTGAGCGCCTCCGGTATTGTAAATATCCGTACTTCAACAGCAGGTACCCACAACCTGCGTCTGTCTATTTCAACCCGGCAATGGGCTCACCACCTATTACGTGGGACAGGAATCCACACGGTAAAAAGTGGGCATATAATAAGCCTCTGCCACCCCTTCGGGGATAAGGCGTGATGGATATTTATTCATACGCTATAGTGATCACTTTCAATCAGGGGAGCCGTATGCTTATCTGCCAGCTTGATGGTACGGAAAATAAATTTTATAATGGAAACTCACCGATGGTATCCAGCTGAGTGACAGACTTGCTTCTGTCTAACCCCGTTGTCATTATTTCCGCTACACTCACAGTCTAGTGTTTTCAGATCTGGGTCTACGAAACATGGTGGTTGATCCCAAACTTCATCGATACGAACTTTTGTTGCTATCTCTATTTTAGGTGACAATATACCCTGGAATGGATAATACACATAATAAATAGAACAACTATCTTCACGCTGTATCCCTGACGAGGTACTCAGAGAGGATGGAATGAATGAATTAATTAAATGTACTAAGTATGGTGAATTACACAATTTATAATGCAGGAATGGCTGTATAAATTTTTGTGATGTTTCATTTGGTGGTATTCAAATTAGTAGTTTTTCACTAAATGCATATGAAAGTATATACCTGCGGTATTTCCATGTGAAAATCTTTAATATATTTTTTGTATTTATATTATTTATCTTTTCTATCTTTTGTATCTTTAACGGGACATTCACTGCCAGATAGCCAATGTTATAAAGGTTACTTTTATGCTAAATTTTATCTCCATATTCCCACGGGAACGGCAACTATGCGGGTAAAACCGCGGGGTGTCCGCTAGTTTAAAATAAAAATCATATGCATATTAAAAAAAACATGTTTTAATGGTTGACAAATTGATGAAGAAAGTTTTGGTTTCTTATACATACATACATATTTTTGTCACGCCTTTATCCCCGAAGGGGCATACTATACGGCCACATTTTACCGTATGCATTTTTGTCCCACGTAACAGGTGGTAAGCCCATTGCCGTGTTGAAATGGACAGGCGCAGTCGGTCTGTGTCGACCTGAAAATTTTCAAGCCGCCCTTAAGGCCTTCAACCAGGCTTAACGACTGCCATTTTACTGGCAACCGGGACCAACGGCTTGCTTAACGTGCCTTCCGAAGCAAGGAAACGCTCGCAAACGTAAATTCCACAAAGTGGTCACCCATCCAAGGACCAGCTATAGCAAATTTTGCTTAACGCAGTGATCGTTTACAGAACACTGAGTGAGCGGGGCCACAAGCGCTTCTTGTTTTCTCACACATTTTATTTGGAGGCAGAAGATACGCGTCTGATGTTGGTGTGGGATGGTCCTTTCGCTAGTGCAAAAACCCATTGATATATTATAGTACTGGGAACACGCATACGATTAGATCCGATAGAGGCTTTATTCCGCGAACGCTTAGATTGTGGAATGAACTCCCTGTCTGGGTTTTCCCGAATGTCTACAGTATAGGGTTCTTCAAATGGGGTCTTAGGTTTATAAAGGGTCGGCAGCGAGAGTACCGCACCTCTGGTGTTGCAAACGTCCATAGGCTACGGTGACCACTTTCCATCAGGTGGGCCGTATGCTTGTCTGCCACCTCAGTGGTATAAAAAAACACATTAGGTTGAAGAACTGTCTCTATATAAAGACAGTTTTTTATCTTACTGTGTCCTCAGAAGCTTCCAACCAAATCCTACTTGGATATGGAGGCTGGAGTTCACTTTATTTGACTGCTAGGAGTAGCTATCATTTGGCTTTTGATTTTAGGCATTGTTGGGCTACTGCTGACTGGGCTCACTACCTTGTAACTTGATAGTGGTGCACCTGCCGACTAGTTAAGGAGGCAACGATGCAGACTCCCGCATCGTTGTCTTGTCCGTTGGTCAGCAAATGCAAGTGAGGTCTCTTGAGCCTCGAAGATTATTATGGGCGCAGAATAAGTAATAGTACTACGTACAGACGTTTCACTCCCAACAAAAGTCAGTTTTAGGTATGAAAACATACCTAAACTAGCCGGCTGCAAGCAAAATTAGACTTAAAACTGCGCGCGAACGTTGAGTTTTCTTTGCGCGCCGGAGTTTTATAACCGAACTGTGAAGTCCGCGCGGGGTTGTCACTTGAGAAGTTTCTGTACCTAGTTGATTCATTTAGAGCGCGCCTGTCGTGCGAGCCGAGCGGCAGCCCACTGTCATTAGCCGCTGTGAGCGGTGCGCTGCCCGAATATACCTAAACTGCGGAGTGACACCCCCCTGTTTTCGGTTTTTCCCCTTACACCCTTACTTCCTTAAATAGGCTATAATATCATCAATGTAGCAGAGAACACCATAACTTTATATATCAAATGGGACCTATTAAATTATTTTATTTATTTAACCATCACGCCTTATCCTCGAAGGGGTGGCAGAGGCATATTATATGCCCACTTTACACCGTGTGTATTCCTGTCCCATGTAATAGGTGGTGAGCCCATTGCATACTTGCTGTTTCAATTTTTCAAGCCGCCCATAAGGCCTTCAACCAGGCTTAACGACTGCCATTTTACTGGCAACCGGGACCAACGGCTTAACGTGCCTTAATAAACACGAAAACGCTCGCAAATGTAAATGCCACAAAGTGGTCACCCATCCAAGGACTAGCCATAGTGATAGTTGCGTAACTCAGCGATCGTTTACAGAACACTGAGTTACGCAACTTTCACTATTAGCACAACCTATTAAATGGCCCCACCTTAAACACAAAGTTATACATTTACAAAATCATCTAGATATACAGAAAAAAAATGTTTACAGGGAAAATTTTAGACCTCCTCATGAGCAGATCTACACCGTCATTGGAGCACATGTTAGGTGGGAACAGAACGTCGTTCATAGCGCCAAGGTACTGAGCCAATACCATACAATCTTCAGTGATACATTTCGCACCGCACTGTAGCAACTCGCAGTATATTGTTTCATCTTCTGTAATATAAAACTAACTTAACTATCTTCACGCTGTATCCCTGACGGGGTAATCAAAGAGGACAATAGATCATACAATATAACATGCACACAGTGCTTTTATTTAACAAAAAATATTGCTTACTCAACAAACAACAGATATTACTCAAGGCACAGGACTCTTGGAAACGTTTCTTGAAGTAGAACACATCCTTGAACATAAGGGGAAAGACCGGCGGCAGAAGACATGTCTGGTAACTGGTGCCAAGTGCGAAAACTGTGAGACAAACACGTCCACCTTGACATAACCAGACACCGGGACATGATACCTGAAAACAATTGGATGGAAATTTATGCTATTTATTTATTAATTTCATAAGCGTGCTAATTTTCATCTCTTAGCATGCAATGTGTTATTGCTCACCACCGTTATGTGGGACAAAAATGCATATGGTGAATTGTGGGCATATAGTATGACTCTGCCTACCTCTTCAAGGATATAGGCCTGACAATATGTATGTAGCATGCGATGTGGTATTTGCTATGCTAAATGCTAATATGAACTTAAAAATTAACCAAAAATTGACTTGCTACCCGTTCCTGAATTTCCCAAATTTATTCCATTTTTTTTTTTACAATCTTTTCTCTCTGACTACCCCGTCAGGGATACAGCGTGAAGTTAGTTAGTTTTTAGTATTACTTGCCAAGTGTCATAGTTTTAGGTAAACAGTAAATACCCTAAAAAAGTATTTTGATTTCCTTGAGTGTCAAAATAAATGTATTTTTGCCATAAGTAGCCATATCAAATATTATACTAGGTGAGCCCCGCGGCTTCGCCCGTCACACACTTCGAACTCCTGTCGCTTATAAATTCTACAATAATGCATAAAAATTGCCAGATTTGTTGACATTTATGACTACTGCTTCGCTCCCCAGGATAGTAGCGTGATGATATATAGCCTATAGCCTTCCTCAATAAATGGGCTATCTAACACAAAAAGAATTTTTCAAATCCAACCAGTAGTTCTCAGGAACTACTGGTTGGATTTGAAAAATTCTCGATTATCGATTAGCACATTCAACCAAACAAACAAACTCTTCAGCTTTAAAATATATATTATAATATTATATTTATTAACTTGTAAGTTTGATTTTCTCACAGCTTTAGGGGACTGTAGAGCAGAGTACATAGCTTTAATTTCAAATCAATATTGTAGGCCCTTTTTTTACACAACATTGTTTAGCCCAAAGAGAGCTAATAAGCTTGTGGTATGGGATCTAGACAACTGATAAACATCCTACTAATATTATAAACGCAAAAGTTTGTAAGTATGGATGTTTGTTACTCTTTCACACAAAATCTACTGAACGGATTTTGATGAAACTTTAAAATAATATCAGAATAACACATAAGACAACTTTTTATCCCGGGAACCAGTTCCTGTGGGAAACGGAAACTTCACCACGCGTGCGGAGCCACGGGCGTCAACTAGTACTAATATATTAAATACATACCTATGAAACACCACAAACTCCGAAGTAAACATTTGCACACAAAATATTTATTCTGACCCGAGAATCGAACTCGATAGCTACACATGTTACCGGGATATAGGGTCTGGACAAACAGATGGACGGGAGGCACAAAGTAAGGGTTCTCTACTTTCCTTTTGAGGTTACGAATCCTAAAAACAAATAGAAAATGTCAGGGAGAGATATTGGGGAAATCCTGGTCCTGATCCCTCAAAACTACGATTTTTATGAAGCGAAAGATTGTCGAATTCGTAAGAGTGGAAAAGGCACTATCTTTCTAGTATCTTACTTTTTGTATATCGATTTCCACTGTCAACTCGATAATTTTTGGCATATTGTACCGTCACATCGGCGAAAACATTACTCTTTATTCATTTACTGCATACTTCTTCATTGTTAATCTCATTTTCAATTTATCTGATAAATATTATTTACCTACAAACCGTGTATTGTAATGTTTATATTTTTACTTTTTTTTGGCATGACGTCAAAGATGGCAATGAGTATGTAATGACCGTAATGCTTAATGACTACGTTTACAGGTGGCTATAATTTGAATATCTGAATACGAAAAAGATGGGGTACGTCCCATCTTTAGTAGGTACCATACCATATAGCTAATGTATTAAACAAGATTCATAGAAAAATATTAGAATCTATTTTGATAATTAGAGTAACTGGCTTAACTGGAGTAAGCCAAGCAAGGACTAAGGACTGGACTTGACATTGACAAAGGACTGGACCAAACTTAGTTAAAGAATACTATAGAAGTATCACATTGATTCGACATGTACTAAGTACCAAACAAAGACCGTACGTGGGGCAACCAGATGTCTAAAGACTTTACCCCTCGAAATAATATTTACTATGGCGTACTTTACCTTATCGAATACATAATATTTGGTGCTTTATATGTCCGCCTGGCTGTTCATAGTGTATCTGGACAGTTGCCTACAGAAGTTGAAAGATTGTGATATGGGTGTGAAATTGGGTGACTTTTCAGTAAACTGTCTGCTATACGCTGATGATGCGGTGCTCATGGCCTCATCAGAAGCCGACCTTCAGGCATTAGTCACTAATATATAAGAGGAGTGTGAAAGTAAGGGTCTTCGCTTGAATGCAAGTAAGACTAAGGTTCTAGTATAAGGTTCTAGTCTAAGGGGGGGCCCTACTCGCACGCAAGCCTTACAGTCCTTATAAATCGACTGTATTGCCCGCAGTAGCGAGCCGCCAACACCATATCCGGGCAGCAAATCCCACAGAGTTTCCCTCACAATGTTATCAAATGCTTTCTCCAGATCCACAAAAGCGCAGAAAACCTTCAGGTTAATATCCAGAAACTTCTCCGCGATCATGCGGAGAGAAAACACTTAATCCATGCAACCTCTTCCACGTCGGAATCCGCATTGAGCCTCCCATAAATACCTTTCAGACGTTTCTTGCATTCTTGCCGTTATAATCTTTGCATACACCTTACTAGCTAAGCTGACCAAGCTGATCGCTCTGTAGCTGGAGCAGTTTAGGCGCGAGCCTTTCCCTTTGTAAAAAGGTACTACAACTGCTATTCGCCAGTTATCTGGGACCTCACCCGTCCGCCAGCACAAGTTGCATAACAGACATAGAGTGTCCCAGACGCGCGACCCACCGTACTTTATCATTTATTTATTTATTTAGAAACTTAACAGCTATGTTACATATCTCATGGATGAAGTTAAACATTACAATGGACTCTTAGCCTATAATAAAGTTTCCCGACAATAATAAAACTTCGTGCACCACTTAACACATATATAATATAATTTACTTAGAACTAAGTAGGTATACTACAAAGTATATAACTAATAACGGTATGTTATACAGAGACCAATATTTGTAATGGAACGTAGTTTAACAATCATGAATATTGATTTTAAATCTACAAATATGATTGCAGGCTTTCAGTAACTCGTTTTTTAAAAACATTTTTTGAAAGGTGGAATATATCAATTTCGTTAAAATTATCGTTGTAACAGTTAGGTAATCGAGTGAGAACAGCATTCTTCCCATAATTAGTACGGTGCCGAGGAACACCGAACAGGCGGGTGTGCCTAGTACGAGTATTGGGTGCATTTAAACTAATATTTGAAAGAAGCTCGATACTGTCAATTTCACCTCTTATAATAGCGAATAGAAAGCCCATATCAAGTAATACGCGTCGGTTTGACAGCGGCAGCAGATTATAGTACCTACAATCGTCAAGATATGATATATGTCGTCTTCTAGTTTTGTAATTTAGGTGTCTCAGGAAACGTTTTTGAAGTCTCTCAATTTTATCCATATAGGTTACATACTGAGGAGACCAAACAGGACTACCATAATCCAGAATACTTTGCACGTATGCGCAGTAAATGGTCTTAAGACAGTTGATGTTTTTAAATTTAGTGCACGTGCGCATAACGAAACCTAAGTTTTTAAAAGCCTTACTAGTAACGGCATCTATATGGTGAGATAAAAGCATCTTAGAATCTAATACTACACCCAAGTCCCTCACGCAATCCACTCTACTGATAACATTATTACCAAAACTATACGTGTAATTGATAGGATTTCTGCGACGACTAAAACTTATGCACTGACATTTATTAAAGTTAACGGTAATACCGTTGCGTTTATAATATGAATACAAAGAGTCCAAATCACGTTGAACCAACTCACAATCAAGTCTAGATTTAATCCTCATATATATTTTTTTATCATCTGCGTACATTAGATGTTTTGAGTTACTAAAGCACTTGTCTATATCATACAAATACGCACAATAGAGCAGAGGCCCAAGGTGAGAACCTTGTGGCACACCTGAAGGGATATCAATAAAGTTAGACCTGAAACCTCCCACAGTGACAGCCTGTGAGCGGTTAGTTAAGTACGATCGTATCCATCGCAATAAATCTCCACGGATTCCCAATCCATATAATTTTGCAAGCAGTATGTTGTGTGGGACGCGGTCAAAAGCCTTTTCAAAGTCTGTATAAATTGTGTCTACTTGCCCAGTGGACTCCATCTCACACAACACATAATTAGAAAACAGAGCAAGGTTAGAGTTAGTCGAACGGCCCTTCGCAAAACCATGCTGCGTATCTGGGATGCCTTGTGATATAACCGGGTAGATGCTGTTGTATACAATTTTCTCAAAGATCTTGCTTATCACTGAAAGGATAGATATAGGACGATAATTTTGAATTACTGACTTAGATCCTTTATTATGTACTGGTATTATATGTGCTTTTTTCCAAATGGATGGAAATTTACAATCACGTAGTGATTTTTGGAAGATTAGATAAATAGGATAGGATAGATTTTTAGCACATTTTGATAAAAATATAGCTGGCAATCCATCACAGCCAGGACCTTTTGACATGTCAAGTCTAGTTAACAAACGGAGAACCCTGTCTTCAGTTATATTTATTTTTGACAGAACACTGAGACCAGTATCACAATCTGTATCGGGAGTGTTCTCAAATCTATTACAAGTAACGTCGTTAAAAACACTATGAAAGTAACTGTTAAAAGCTGTGCAAATGGCTGGTCCCTCGGTAAAAGTTACCCCTCCTGATGTAAACTGGTTAGGGTACTGACTGCCACCTCTCTTCGACTTAACGTAGGTCCAAAAAGCTTTTGAGTTGCGATTTATATTAGATTGAGTATTAGTTATAAAGTAATGATAGCATATCTTTTGTTCACGGTGTTGCCTATCACGCATAATAGCGAACTCCAGGTAGTCACGGGGATTACCGATTTTTTTCCATCTTTTGTGTAATTTATTCTTTTCTTTAATTATCTTTACCAAAGATGGGCTGAACCATATAGGATACTGACAATTAGTGTGTTTTTTGGTTAAAGGAATAAGCATTTCAATACTATCATTTAGTATTTCATAGAACTTAGTCACCGCATCATCCACCGTACGAGCATCCAAAATAGCAGACCAATCAGTCCGACCTAAATGTTCGTTTAGAGCCTCATAGTCACAACGGTAAAAGTTACGTCGTATATTATCTTTTTCTTTGAATGAGGTAATATATAAATCTTTTATTTCTATTGTGAACGAAGGATGCAGTATATCTTCCTTCGAAAGGCTATTGCATTTGAGCACGCTAAGGGGTAAATTACATAATGCCAGGTCAAGTGTTCGACTCATGCTGTTCTTAATGCAGTTGAATTGTTGTAAACCTTGAAACAATAGATCTTCGATAAATAGGGTAGCCGCAGATTGAATTTCTTTAGTTCCGATGTTGGCTAGCACATAGCCATCATCGGACCATTGCAAGCAAGGGAGGTTAAAATCCCCTACCAACAAAATCGTATCAGAAGAATGGGAAAAAATAATCTGCTGCACTGATCGTTTAATCTCTTCGAGTTGAGTAGGTATATCAGGACTACCAGATGGGACATACACCAAAACAATGTGTAAACTGACTGGTGTCTGTAAAATCTGGGCGGAAACAGTGACACAAAGCAGCTCGATCGCCGAACCACTAAAATCAAACCGCACACTAGCCATGTATTTACGTTTAATGCACATCATAATCCCACCTCCGCTCCTTTTATCGGCAAGTGACAGATCGCGATCTAGACGGAAAATTTCGTATCTATTATCACACAATTCACAATTTAGTATATCACTTTGTAACCATGTCTCTGTTATTAAAATAATGTCGTAGTTGTGACCCAGAATATTGTTATACAATTTCAAACATTTTGTGCGAAGACCACGAACATTTTGATAATAGATACTTAAGCTTTTACCCTTAGTAGACATAATGTATTATTAATTCAGCACTATGATTCAAGCCTGGGCAGTCACAACCATCTCTCAAAGAACTATCTCCGGGCATCCCAGTGATACTGTCACGGTATAACAGTAGGTTATCTTCATTATCCTCAATCACCATCTCCACCCATAATCTTGGAAGGGACGTCAATATTATACGGTTAATACACAAAAGGTGTCGATAAAGTACATGAATTAGAACTACATGTATAGTAAGGAGCAGAGAGCGAACCCTACTGTCACAATGAACAGTAACAAATGGCAGCCAATTGGACTTTAGACCCATATATACATATACATTATTTTTTATTTGAACACTGTTACCCTTATTTACTAATTCAACGCCGGTCCCGCATCCATGTAAAATGCACCCAGTTGTAATCTCAGCAATACGATACATAAGTGAACACAATTCATAACACCCATAAGAGATCTCATTCACCTCCCCCAACACCCAATTGACCCAGTGCATTCATCGACATAATAACAGGGCAATTCATGTGGTAGACCGACACGACATTTGATTCTTCCACCCTTGCTAAATCAATTATTATACTGGATTGAAGATCCAAACGATATTGAAGTGAAATATCATAAGATAACGGTAAATAAAACCTAGTTATAACACTAATAATAATAATAACAGAGCCTGCCACGCACGAGTAGTTGTGTAAATTAATATTTATTGGAATTAATTTATAATTTCTTGTAATGGAATATGCATGCATTGATAACAAAGATAATAAAATAAGAAGACGTTTCCATTAAAAAAAAAATCTAACTTAACTTATTTAGTACATCTAAATTACTTATAAACACCGCATGTGTTGTTTCTGATTTGCGCACGTAGATTCGGCCTCCGCGTACCCACACAAATTTATATTGTAGTTGTTTACAACGCTGACGAGCCGCCGCATGTAACGATTTATGCTCGGGTGAAAGGTTTTCTATCACTTAAACCGGTGACTTGCTGCTACCAAAGCCAAGGTCGCCAGTATTCAACTTATTCTGCGCATGTTTTTTGTTATGAGCTATCACGGCTGATAATAACGTATCACGGGTGCGTGGGGAGTTTAATTTTACCAAAATAGAACGTGGGCGAGTATTTGTAGGGTTTATTTTCGCAGTACGCGAACAGTACAGTATATCGCTGTCATTGATGTTACAGTTAACAGCTCGACCCAGCTGTTTCACAATACTTATGACATTTTCAGATCTTGCTTCAGGGACGCATAAAATCTCGATGTTAGAGGATCGGGATACCTGATCAAGTAGCGACAATTTATTTGATAGCTTAGTATTTTCCGACCGCAAGCATTCATTTTCCTTATTTAAAGAGGTGAGATTAGCCTGACATTCTTCCACCGTTTTATGCAGGTTATCATATTGATCGCTCATGAAGTTTAGGGAGTCCCTAAAACTACTAATCTGTTCACGCATTGCCTGCAGATTTTCTCTCAATGTAGTATTAAGATCGGTGATACACTCCTTCACAACACTTCGCATCTCTTCACGTATCAACTCCCTTAGTTCGTTACGCAAAACAAAATCCGACTGTGAGGTAGTATTTTGTATTGGTTCTGCTCTCTGCTGCACTTTGCGGCGAGTAGCGTTAAATGTTATTTCGGCTGTAGATGTTGGAGTTGATGGGCGTACTGGTAGATTAATATTTCCTCCTTTCGGTTGCTTACTGAAACATCTGAAGCATGACCAGTTACGCTTACTATCGTGGTCTAGAGTTGCGACCTCAGTAGAAGACAGGTTCAGGCAGACGTAATGGTAAGCATCCTTACACCGTGTACACTCCATATAATCATCTGCATCTAAATCAATGGTACATTCTGCAGCGCAACGATTCATAGTATACTCGTACACTACGTACTTATCCTCCTTATAATTATAATATATATATATATATATGAACTGGCGCGGTGATCGTTGCAACTGTTTCAGACAGAGAGAGCAATTATGCGTACTGTCTCTTGTCGTAGCGGTGAGGTAGCTGTCCCCCCGCTCGCGGCTCCGATCCGCCACTTCAGACTAATATGTATTTATCTTAATAATGTAATTTGAATTTCAACCAGACAAAACTATCACAACACTTGTAGACTATTAGAACGAGAGTTCTTTGCACGTTAAACAAATTTATAGCTAAAAACTTTGCGCACGTCCGGCTCTGACAACAATTAAACTTCGATCATCATCTCAGCAGTAACTCTGTCTTTTCCCTCAGCCTTACCATATTTCATACTTCTTATCGCTTGTTCAATTTCTTTCATACTAATGACTTCAATGACATCGGAATCCGGAGCATCGAAGTGAGCTCCACTTCCCGATGTATCATCTCTGTCTTTTCTTGCATACATCTTTCCATAATATTCACTCCATCTCTGCAGGACGTCAGTTTGGTCTGTTAGGACGTCATTGTTAACACTAAGCACTTTATTCATACTGCAGATTGCCGAACAACTCCCGGTCTTGCCTACCTCTTTCCAGAAGAGCCTAACATTATCCCGGAAATTGGACGACAACCTTTCATCCGCTTTCATACTGCACCTTTCACGAGCTTCTTCTATCAGTGCCTTCGTGTTAACTTTCTGCAGCTTGTATCTCTCTTTCATATTAAAATCATTCCGCGAGGCTAAGTAGTTTAACCATGCTTTCTTTTTCATTCGAACTGCATCTTTCACTTCCTCATTCCACCATGCATCACGCTTATTACCACTTCCTCTTCTCGTTTCTCCACACACTTCCACAGCGGCATTTACCGTACTATCCCTAAGGTTCTGCCATACACTTTCCACATTTTCACTTCTAACATTGACGTCGCCAAGCTTTTCGGCTACCCTTTCTTTATATTTACCCCTAATGGATACATCCTGCAGCTTCCAGCTTTTGATGCTATAATTCGGCCCAGGTTCAGGACAATCGGTACGATGACGCCAACCCGCGAACAGACCCCTAATCCTAGTTATTACTAGGTAGTGGTCTGATCCTAGCTCAGCGCCTCGATAAACCCTTGTGTCCATCACCTGTTTACGGAGTCGACTATCCATTAGGAATAGATCGGGGCGTTTAATACTCCTATCCTATACCTTCACCTTCGGGGATATAGTCGTGAGTATGTGTGTATAATAATAATAATAATAAATTTATTTACTTAAAGTTCACAAGGCAACAATACATAATCAAACAGTGTCATATACTGTACAGTAAAAAACTATAGCATTATAAACAAAAGCTTAATTACATTTGATACATAAAAGTCTTTAAATTGACCTATGATATAAACACTTATGTTGCTATGTCAATGGTTTCCGAACCCTGCCCCTTAAACTAGGCTATGCCTGTATCTTAAGGGACAGTCTTCAGCCTGAGATATACAAAATATAAAATTCTTGTGACTTTTCAGCTGCTGTATCGCCTTATTGTGATCGTGTATATATAGATATGTGTGTGTGTGTGTAAGAGTGTGTTCGTGTGTTTGTGTGTGTGGGGGGGGGGGGGGGTTTGGTGTTGAAGGTTCGGACATCTTTTATACATATAGGCAGGTATTTGTAAAAATTTAATTTTAGTTTCTATCTTATGAATTGTATCAAGGATTCAGTAGCCTCATAATCCATCCCTGATAGCCAATCACTCAATTTCCGTTTGAGGTGGTGTCTATTTAAATTATCAATATTTAATGTTTTGCACATTTTTTTGTACACATATCGGCTTAGTGTGTAATATTGATGTTCAGCGAAAGAGGTTTTATGAGGAACACTCCCAGCACTACTTCTACGCTTATTTTGATCTGGTGGGGATATAGTATTGTGACATCTGAGAATGGATTGGAGAATATAAAGTTGTCTAACCGTAAGTACTTTGCACTCTGCATACAGTTGCCTAGTGGGATGTCTAAAATGTTTTCGGGTCATCACTTTTAGAATGGCACGCTGCGCCCGCTCCACCTTCAGGATGTGACTTTTTAAAGCACCACCCCATACCACAATGCAATGTCCAATAATGGACTGACATAGTGCAAAGTACACCATTTTAATAGTGTCAATATTAGCGCATCGCCGGAGAGACTTGAAAATATGTATGAGGCGCATAGTTCTAGTTGTAACCAAGTCTAATTGTTTGTCCCATTTCAAACTACTATCTATTAGAACACCTAAGTACCTTACACAATCAGTTCTGGAAACGGTTGGACAGTCACAAGAAGGACGGCTGAGACACGAGTGAGCGGTGATTGCAAAATTACTGGGTGGTGCAGCATTGCTTCTAATAGCGAAGGGTATGTATGCTGTTTTTTGTACATTAATACTTAAAAGATTTGAGTTTAGCCATCCAATCACTCTATTCAAAACCAGTTCTGCTTTGGATTTAACATTAGCCCAATTGGCACCGCAGACAAGAACCGCAGTGTCATCTGCATAGGCGATGACATTTGTATCTCTTGGAAGATCTATCATGCACAGTCCGTTCACATATATTTGGAATAGTGTGGGTCCCAGGATACTACCCTGCGGTACGCCAAAGTTCATAGAATGTTCCTCACTGTGATAGGAGTCTATCTTAACTCTTTGCGTTCGATTTTTAAGATAGTCTTTAAAAATCTCTAAAGGCGTACCACGTACACCAATAAGTTCTAGCTTGGAAATAAGGAGGGGAACAGAAACCGTGTCAAACGCTTTGGAGAGGTCCAAGAAGATGCCTAGGCATTTGTTACGCTTATCAAGTTGTTTAGCTACTTGTTGGGTTAGTTCTAATACTGCATCCTCTGTAGAGACCCCTACACGAAAGCCAAACTGATTTTTGGCTATTATTTGATATTTCTCCAAAAAGGCCCTCAAATTGTTGTTAAGAATTCTTTCCAGTAATTTGGAGAGAGTTGGCAGAACCGAAATGGGTCTATAGTTGTTGACACACTGGCCCCTGCTTTGTGAATCGGGTGTACTACGGCTTTCTTCAAGGCATCAGGGAACACTCCCTTTGCGACGCAACGGTTAAGTAAATGAGTTAATGGAGGGACTAATACAAGGCGAGATTCCCTTAATATTTGAGATGTAATTCCATCCCACCCAACCGCACAGTTGGTCCGTAACTGCAGTATCAGAGACTCCACCTCAGATTCATCCACCTCCAGTATAGAAAGTGAGTTCGCTGGCGAGTTTCGGAAGCGGTCCCTAGTACCATTTGTAGGAGGTTCAGTACGTGATGTAATCTTCTCAGCTAGCCGTCTCCCAATATTTGTGAAATGTAAGCAGACCTCATTCACAGCGGAGACAGGGTCTTCACAAATATTTAATAATTCATTTGGACTTGAGCGTGGCTTTTTAGTGTTCGTGATGTCTTTAACTACCTTCCAGAGGGCTTTGGGATTACTTTTGGCTTTAGCAAGTTCACTTTGTTCGTAGGATGTTTTCAGTTTACGGAGAAGCTCGTTACAATAGTTCCTGTACCGGGTATATGTGATTTTTAGGGCGACATTGTCTGGTGATTTTTTACAATTTATATGCAATTTATCTCGATTCCTTATACATTTTAATAGGCCAGGCGTTATCCATGGCTTGATAATTATTTTTTGCCGTGTAATTATATTTTGCTTCTTATGTCTATCCATTACCGATTGTATTATGTCTATGAATTTACCCATTGCGGCATTTGGGCACTCAATGCCATAAATGGCAGAGAAATCACATTTTAGCAAATCTGATTTAACGCCTTCATGATTTAGGGTATAAGATATTGGAGAACGCTTCCGTTTCGGCTCCAAAGACGCGAAAGCCAATAAAACCGGTTTATGGTCCGTAATGTGCGATTCTAGCACCAAAGTAATAGATGATTGTTGAGATTTCAAGAGTACATGATCATAGCATTTATTTAGACGTGTAGTAAGACGATGTGTCGGTAAAAGACCAGTTGAATTAGGCAAGAGGTAATCTAACGAACGATTATCACAATTGTCTACAGCTATATCCACGTTGATATCACCTAGAAGTACAATATTAGAATATCTTGACATTTGTTGGTATATTATATTTAAACTATCTAAAAAGCTATGGAAGTTGTCGTTAGAGTTAAAGGATGGCGATCGATATATACCTACAATTGCTACCTGATTGTCTATTTCACAAATGAGGCAGTTTCCACCCCTAAAATCTGGTTCTGACACTGTATGGTGTATTTCGCACTCTATATAAAGTGCGAAATACACCATACAGTGTCAGAACCAGATTTCGACGATCAGACAAACAGATCACGACCCCATCGTTCTAATTCGAATTAATCCTTGTGTAATATGAGTCATAACCATTCAGAACCGGGAGCGCATTTAAAGAACTAAGCCAACACTCAGTCAAAAGAAGTATATCAATTTTAATCTTTAAGTTATTTAACAAGACCCGGAGTTGATTGAAGGTTTTATTAATGCTACGTACGTTTAGTTGTTATATTTTTAAGCTAGATCCGGTCGTATTGACATATCTAATTGCCTCCTCTGGTGAGCAACTAAAACTTTCTCCAAGCATGGAGTCTAGCTGGTCATTAATATCGTTAATTGTAGCCTTTGGTAATGAGAGAATAGTGAACAAGCGGTACCATCACCAGTGCACGACCAGAGCTTACCAGGACATAAAAAGTGTCTGACACCAAATTACCTGTTGATACCAACAGGGACTGACCGTAGGAGGAAAAAGTATAAACAAGAGATGTATAATATTTAAAGTTCATTATCTGTGTGGTGATTAGTTGTGAATATTGTGAGTGTGACCCGTGGGTATATATTATAAGAGTGGGAGAGAATGTGTATGTACTGAGTGTTTATAGCACGGAAAACTTTTTATTTATTTATTTATACAAACACACACTACCCTTACAGGTCAGCCCCAATGCGGTAGTGTGACATCTCATTACAACATAAACCTAACATTTCATCTATTTAAAACAAAAGAAAAAATAAAAAATATATCAGCTCTTATAGCATATTATACCTAGTGTTACCTTAGTGAATTCACTCAGTGAACAATGAAATAGATCGGTCTTCTTTGCTACTAGGTTCAAAGTGCGAAGCGCTCGCGACAGCGGCGCCTCCCGTAACTGGTTGGTTGCCCACGAGGCACCTCCAGCAGACAAGGTTGGCGCCGCCTCCACACATACCTTTCCGGTACACACAAACCCACTACTCTTAAAATGTCTGTATTGTAGTCTGCATTGTAAATCCTACCTCTAAGAATTTTAAAGATATATAGTGCAAGCGTGAAATCCTTCCTAACTTTCAACTCATTATATCCAACCATGCCCAGAACGAACAGGGTTGGATACCTAAGTGGGTAAAAGGGATACACACCATACAACCGCAAATATAAAAACCTAACATATTTGTTCTGTACTCGCTCCACCATAAGACTATATTTAGTTTCATGGGGAGCCCAGATGACTGCATTGCCTTCTAATTGGCTCCTCACCAAAGCGTTGTATAAAGCCATAATTGCTTTAATATTTGTAAAGTTACGGACCGTACGCAACACAAAACCCAAGTTTCGAAATGCCTTTTTACAGCATTTAATAATATGACCACGAAACGTTAGCTCCGTGCTAAAACTGACTCCCAAATTCCTAACTTCTGTGACCCTCGGAATGTCTATACCATCAACATTATAATTATTTACAATAGGATGATGTGCGCGAGAAAAGGTGATTGTTAGACACTTTTGGACATTAAACTGTAAACAATTATTATGGCTCCACGCGACCACGCTATCGATATCCCTCTGCAGACGCCCACAATCATCATTAGAGCATATACTTAGTGATAACTTGAGGTCGTCCGCAAATAGTGCAGACTTAATGATGATTAGAAAATAAAACAAAAAACGTTAGAAGAGGGAAAAGCGTACATTGTTCCCGCTAGGTTCTATTGACATCATTAGGTAAGCTTTTCCAAATTAAATTCAGACATAATGCCCTAATGTTTTGTTTATGATTGTAAAAATGTGGAAGCGCTCGTGGCCCCGATGACTCAGTGTTCTGTAAACGATCACTGCATTAAGCAAATTCTGAAAAAAGCTGGTCCTTGAATGGGTGACCACTTAGTGGCATTTACATTTGTGAGCATTTCCGTGCTTCGAAAGGCACGTTAAGCCGTAGGTCCCGGTTGTAAGTAAAATGGCAGTTGTTAGGCCTGGTTGAAAGTCTTAAAGGCGTCTAGAAAAAAATCAACAGCAGGTAGCCACAGTCTGACCGGTCCATTCCAACACGGCAATGGGCTCACCACTTGTTACGTGGGACAAAAATGCATACGGTGAAATGTGGGCGTATAGTATGCCCGTCTACACCTTGTATGATTGAAAAAATTATGGGGTCGTTACCTCATTGATAAATAGCGATAACTGCCATGGATAAAAGCAATACCTCGCAAAAATTTGATGTCTAATCCAACTGCCTAGCTATACGTCAAAGACATTTTGAACCTAGTGGTTATTATCATGAAAGCAAGTGTACTGGTGAGATGTGTCTAACTTCTACGTTATTTTCCACAAATCAAATAGTTATTTAAAGTAAACATACAGTCATAATAAACACGTGTTTTTATTTCAAGTGTTGCCTTTAGCTCGATTTTCTCCTTTTTTAATCTGGAGCTGGAAATCAATATGCAACTTTATGTATTATGATTTTAGAAAAGGATTGAAATAAAACTATTACCCTTTATTTATTTATTATGTAATAATATAATAAAAAAACAGACTAATAATTCTTTCAAATTCAAAATTTTCACAACAAAACATGAGTCAGTTGAATTGGTTAAATGTATAAGAAGTCGTATCGCTGGGATTACGTCTAGAGTTGGCACGTGTAATAATAAAACAGAAGTTTATCAGAGAGGCTGGTAACATCTGACATTTAAAGTTAGTTACAAATAATTAAAGATAATTAATTAATTAATTATAACTTAGCAATATGGTATATGGTACGAGTATGACATAATTTCTAGCACAATTAATTTCTTTATTTTATGTAAAATTTATACTTTCTCTCAAAATCGTACTGGAAATTTCTTCTTGACGTCACCAGTAATTTATCATCATACATGGTTGGATTCTGAAATCAATAAGATACTTAGTTGTTTTGTAAATATAAAAACATTTTAAATCCTATAAGTATGTAAAAAAAGTAGTTAATCAATAGTTTATTTTAATTTTTATTTTACGTTTTAGCTAACTCTGTGTTTGGAAAATTACACCTTGGTATCTTTGAAAAGCTAGAAAAAAAAACAGATCGTTATATAATCATATATATTAAAAGTAGTTGTTGCCTAGAGGTTGATATCATAATAATACATACATACATATTGTCACGCCTTTATCCCCGAAGGGGTAGGTAGAGGCATACTACATATGTCCCGGTTGTCAATAAAATGGCAGTCGTTAAGCCAAGTTGAAACTCTTATGGGCGGCTTAAAAATTTCAACAGCAGGTAGCAACAACCTGCGTCTGTCTATTTCAACACGGCAATGGGCTCACCACCTATTACGTGGGACAGGAATACACATGGTGAAAAGTGGGAAAATAATATATATGCCTCTGCCACCCCTTCGGGGATAAGGCGTGATAGATAAATAAATAATACATGTTTATTTATAAAATACTATGCGTCTCTGGCAATTCAAAAATATTGCTGAAACCTAATTCAGAAACCCACAAGATTCTAATAAGTTAGCATTTCTACTACTTAGGTGCCATTTCCAAGTCCAAGACCAGGTTCCCCTAAATAATGGGTATTTTAGTGCGCACAACAATAAGGAAACTGTGGTATCACTATAAGATGTGTCAATAACACTGGAGACATTTGGCGGGAAGAGTGACAAGTGCGGACGCTTGCTTTATATTATTTTCTAAAACTAGTGCATTTATCTTGTTTTATGTGCGGGAGTGGTGATATCTTGGACATAAAAGTTGTGTTAACATGCTATAGTGAAAGACAATGATATATATGCAGTGAAATGCTATTTTCTCTCTTGCCGCGAAACGTCCACTGACAACCTTAGTATAAGAATCACCATTATACTGAGGGCAAGGACCAGGACGGACAATGAGGACACGACATCGACTGGACAGGACTAATTAGAAGATAAAATTAAAGAAATATGATATAAAAAATAAGATTTGGCTAAAAGGTCTTAGAAACCAGGCCATTAAATAAATATTAAAAAAAATGTCAATAACACTCAAAGTTTCCGACTGAAGGACATGTATCCATGGTCATGCAATAAATAAAAAAAAAATGTCAATAACAATTAAATTTTTATTTACAACTACACATTCAAACCATTACTCATGCGTTTTATATTAATCATAATAATTAAGAATAATTAAAATTAAATAAATTAATTAAAATTATAAAACACTTAAGTTTGAAAGGTTATATTTACTTCTTTTACTCACTACGGCTTTTACAGCTTATAACAGTGCAATGAACCATGTTGACATCACATAACTCCACTAATGACGAAAAGATTGGTTAGAAACAGCATATCACGGTGTTATGAACAAATAAGATTTATTTTATAAGAATCGAGAAAGGTCACAACTGTCGGCCTCTAACAATTTGGTCACAACTAAAATTCAACGATACTGAGAAAGAGATATAGCATTTTATGTCCATCTTATTCGCTATTTCGTGTGCGCCTATAAGTGTATCTCGTTCACTCTGAGGACATTATTACTATTTCACATCTATGGTATATATAAATACTAGGTAGTAAGAAAAATGTTGACAAGGCTGTATGGCTCGAATTTCCTTTGCTTGCCCAAGATGGGCAAAGATAAATAAGAACAATGATAATTACCAGGCCAGGCTTTACCAGGGCCCATTCACGGCAGGCCGTAATGCCGTGCACCACTTATGTTGCCTGTTAATGTCGTTGCAGCCTGCATGGTGGCCTGCAACATCGTGCAGGATGTGACTCGAGTCCAGCACATAGCTTGCAAGTTCCGCCCATTGCTCGTAGGCCGCCACGCACTCTAGGCAGGACTGTCTGTGCGTGCTCAGCGTCCTGAGTGGCGGACGCACTGCCGTGTGGCAAGCAGGATCGTGAATTTTACCGCAGGACTACAGTCCGCCATTTTTTAATAATGGAACACACGAGATAAGGGGAATTCAGTGATATATAAAAAAATCACTGTTTGTGGGACCAAAATCCCCAAATTATAGTAACAAACGGTCAAAAATTACGGCACTGCAGTGTTTTTCCCACACCCTTTTTAGAATTTCGTACCTCAAAAAGTAAAAAGAAAAACCTTAAAACATCACTTTCTTGTCTGCCTGTCAGTGTGTCACGGTCGATTTTCTCAGGAACGGATGAGTCTCTATTGGTTGTATTAAAATCAAGATCCTAAGTCAGCACGATAAAGAGAAATGGGAAAATTTAGATATTTGCAAAAACTAAGTACCAGAATAACATTAAACACCTTTTAGCATTTTTCGGAATTTTTCCATCACTTGTGCTTTTTGTCTAATAAAAAAATATAACAGAATTGCTATTTTCTTTTCTTTTTGAAAGAAGCACGCATCATAATTGCAAGGGCACCGTCGCCAGAGCGGAAAGAAAAATTACTGGTGATGGACGGCTAGGCAGTGCAAAGTGTGAGCCTAGTCCTGCTTCGCAGTACTTAAGTGAATGGGCCCCTTTATTCATTTGTTTTGTTTTTTTTTTCTAAACATTACAGTTATATTATAATATTAGAGTATATATCTGTATCGCTACGTATTGTGTGTACATATTATTAAATTATTGGACAAGTGTTCAGTCAGTATGACAATATATTAGTACAATCAAGGAAAAAAAAACATTTGTATTATCATAATCTTCTAAATTCGACTTTTAAAAAGTGTATGAAAGAAGTTACCATGGCTAAAGTACCCTCTGTTATACATTGGTTTCGGTTAGATTTACGTATTCACGATAACCTTGCACTCCGTAACGCAATAAACGAGGTATGTATTTTGCATGCATGAATAACTTTTACTATAACCCTTTGTAGAAGAGTGATGTAGAGTAAGCAGTAGGCGGGTATACATAAATCTGGTCTAACCAATATTGATTGCGTCGGCGCCCAGTGGTAGTGTATGCGACTGCCACGCTGAAGACCCTGGTTCTGTTCCGGGACAAAACTTGTTTGATCCACAAATGTTGGTTTCTGACATTGGGTGTCTCATATGTATATTAATATTATACCTATGCATATATTTAGAAATATATAAGTATGTATATCAGTTGTCTAGATCCCTTAGTACAAGCTTATAGCTTAGTTTAGATGGCACTGTGTCAAAAAGTCTCCCACAATGTGTTGTGTACCTGAACAATTGTGTAGCAATAAATGTATAGAAACATTATGTTACTTTCAGGCCGAGAATAGAAAGCATCATTTGAGACCAGTATACTTCCTAGATCCAGATATTAAAAGAAAAGTTGGAATTAATAGGTTGAAATTTTTAATACAAAGCTTGCAAAATCTTGACGCCAATTTAAAGAAACTGAATTCAAGATTGTACTGCATTAGAGGGAATGCTGTTACCGATCTACCTAAACTATTTGACCAATGGCAAGTTAAGCATTTAACCTGCCAAGTTGATATTGACACAATATATGTTGAACAGGATGAAGTAATAGAGAAGATAGCAGAGGAGAGAGACATCTTTATTGTTAAAAGAGTTCAACATACTGTTTATGATGTTCACAGTATATTAAAAAAAAACAATGGCTCTGTGCCTATGACATATCAAAAATTCCTTTCTCTTGTGCAGGGTTTACAAGTCAAAGAATGTGTTGAGATATCCAAAAAGGTTTCAGATCATTGTAATCCTGAAAATGGTGATTTGGACAATTACAATGTTCCTAGTCTAAAGGAAATGCAAGTTGATGAGTCTAGTTTGGAGCTATTAAAATATCCTGGTGGAGAAACTGAAGGTTTAAAGAGGTTGAACATGTATATGGCTAAGAGAGAATGGGTTTGTAAGTTTGAGAAACCAAATTCATCTCCAAATAGCATTGAACCCAGCACTACAGTGTTAAGTCCATATATAAGTCATGGTTGTTTGTCAGCTAAATTATTCTACCATAAATTGAAAGAGGCAGTTAATGGTATGCGTCATACAGATCCACCAGTGTCGTTATTGGGACAGCTCATGTGGAGAGAATTTTATTATACAGCTGGAGCGGGCACTAAAAATTTTGATAAAATGGTAGGAAATCCAGTCTGTATGCAAATACCTTGGGGTAAAAATGATGAACATTTAAAGGCTTGGGCAGAAGGAAGAACCGGCTATCCATTTGTAGATGCCATCATGCGCCAATTAAAACAAGAAGGTTGGATTCATCACTTGGCGCGACATATGGTAGCCTGTTTTCTTACAAGGGGTGATTTGTGGATATCATGGGAAGAAGGAGCTAAGGTGTTTGAAGATTATTTGTTAGATTATGACTGGTCATTAAATGCTGGTAATTGGATGTGGCTGTCTGCATCAGCTTTCTTCTACAAATTCTTCAGAGTGTACAGTCCTGTAGCTTTTGGTAAAAAGACAGATAAGGAAGGGCTGTATATTAGGAAGTATGTACCAGAGTTGAACAAGTACCCGACTGCATTCATATATGAGCCTTGGAAGGCTCCCAAGTCAGTGCAAAATACAGCAGGTTGTATTATTGGTACAGATTATCCAAAACCTATAGTAGATCATGACAAAATACATAAAGCAAATTGTACAAAAATGTCAATTGCTTACAAAGCAAATAAAGAGAAAAAAGCTATGAAAAGACCATTTCCAAAGGATTGACAGGCCAAGCAAAGGGGATAATATAAACTCACTATTTTTAATAACAAGTTCCACTTGTAAAGACGACTAACTTTAGGCAGTAGGCATTAGGAATGTGTTAATTATAAGAGAAACTAACTACCTCCACTTGTTACGTACCTGAATTAAAAAACTACAAGATCACTCCAAGTGCTGTTTTTAATTTTTTTTTAAATAACTTTTACCTATAAGTTAGGCACTTCATCAATATCATTTCATGGTATTTATGTATGTTTAGATCTTGCTTAATTATAAGTTACACCCGTAGTCAAGTTCGTGGGCCATACTCTACAAGTTTCGGCCGTGGGCGGAAGGTTGGAGGTACCCGCTTAAAAAGGCCGCCCAGTTGCTGGCACTCTTCGTGTTCCGGGGTGTCTTCTCGTGACGACTCCCCATCCCATCTGTTCACAGAGGCACGTTTGAGGACTTCTGATAACCGATCTTCGACCTTCAGTAGATCATGGGGGCAGCGCATCTGGCCCCCAGAGAAGCTTAGAGCCTCATCTTAGGGCATCCTCTTAATCGGGTTGCTGTGACTAGCCCTCAGGCCTACCCTGCGACCCGATTGCGATGAAGGAAAGAACACTGCGTGGTTTAGTGGGTAGGGCGGCCCATAAAATGCCGGGATTCCTACACCGTTATTGCTGCCCCCACAGCAGTGACGACATCGACAGCGCGTAAAAACATTCACTGCGTCAACAAACAAACTAATCGGTCACGCCTTGTACCCTAGCAGAGTCATACTATACCAATATATTGTACCGTTTTTGTTCTCCCACGTAAATAAACCTAAGTGTTAAAACGAACATGTGGTGGCGACTATTTATGGAAAAATTTCACGTCGCTTAAAAAGCTTTCAACTGGGCTTTACGATTTAATAATGGGTTAACAGTCCAGTGTACGCCGAGCGGTACCGCCGAGTCCATGTACACCGTGTGGTACACGAGCCCTAGCAAACTTGTAGGGCTCTAGTACCTACAGTACCCTGGACTTCCCTTACTGGATTGTTTTTATTTTTAAAGTGAAAACTTTTGGCGCACCGTACACGGATTTTTCAGTAGATAGTAAGTTAGGCTGATCCTTCACGCTCTGAGGTGAAAGGCTCGATGGGGTGAACTCGGGAACACCGGGTGTACCCGAGCGAGAAAGATAAAGTCAGCGGCTCTTCGCTGTTGAGTCGCTGTATTTAGTATATTATATTCAATTCATACTTCTGCCGTGCGGTCTTAAGCACACACTCCATATTTTTTTATTCTTGGAAAAACAAAACTGCAAGTTTTTTACTGTTGTTACAACGCTATAAAAAGCAATATAGTAGGTAGAAATGAACAGAATATTATTGACGAATTGCACAGGGAAATTGAATGAGAATTATCTGGGTATGGTAACGTATCCCGGAACTATACGTTGCAATATTTTTGTATCAGTTGTGATTGTGATGGTTGCACCGACTTCTGACTGATTTTTATTAAAACGCGAGTGAACTAATGGTAGGTCTGAAATTTTTATATGGGGACTGTTATCGTTTTTAAATAAAATGCTACAAAGTCACCTATCTGTGGACCAGCCATAGCGAAAAATGCTTAATGCTGTGTACTCTCATTTCGATTTGCTGCTTGGTTGAAAGTGGTGAACTTTGTAACGATCTTCGTACTTGTTGAATACGCCTGTCTTCCCCTCCCATATCCAACTGTGATAAAGAATACTTACTCTAGACTCCATGATCACCTTTGCTTTTTTTCCGATCTATCTTGTGCCCTTGGTATCCTTGAAACCTCATTACCAGTAGTTACAGACGGTATTTTGTACACCTTTCTACTTCAATCATCGAAAATGCTAAAGTATCTATTTTTATTCGGATCACTCAGTCGATCAGCCTATTGTAGTCCACAATAGTAGGCATTTGTTTGATAAAAGGTTGAAGGGTTACCCCGGTCATTGATTGAATGTTGGTACATCCCACAGCGTAAACCTCAGTACGTACCAAGTGGAAAGAGTGAAAATGTATATACCAACTGTATATGAAAACCGCAGACTCAGACCAAAAACCGCAGTTAAGTACTAATTTGTCTTATTAAGCACTACAAGTTTTTTGGACGCCAGGTTAACTTTAAAAAGGATAAGGCTCCGGTACACACTGATACGATACAGTACGAAGACATGCCTGGATGTCACTAAAGATCTCAATAACAAGGAAATCGATACCTAACATCCGAGATGACAAGAAGTGTGTGCCACTAAAGTTAGAAGAGGAGGCCTCTCAAGATAAAATGAGAGATTTTTCAGTTCAGCTGCTCTATCGTGCTACTCCGTTTGCCAATTTTGCCTCTATATCAATAATAGCCTCTGCCACCCTTTCGGGGTTAAGGCGTGATCGTTAACTGTTGTTAACAAACAAATTTAGATCCATCCCCATTGATGCCCATTTATTTATTTTAATTCTGGCTACGCACGGTGACGCGATTGCCAACAACAAAATTTATTGATCTTCCATTATGTATTAGCGAATTAAAAGCCACTGTCGCAATCCACAAGTCTATTAACAGTGGCTCTCGAGTTGGCGGCCCCATAATGTGCCTCTTCACGCTCCGCTTGAAGAACCCTGGGTTATAAGATGAGGGAAACACGTGCGCTGGCAGAGCATTCCAAATTTCTATTGTTCTAATTGATAGCAGCGTATTCATGGTTTGTTCAAAGTTCTACTGATGATAAATTTTAAAGATTAATGATGGTAAATTTTACTGCAGTTATATGTGGATTTTGGAAGGTAACAGAAAATACCGCGTTCCACTAAGTTATCCAATTTCACGAAACTTGTGCACGTTGTCGAAGCTTTTATGTTTAAAACACCATCATTTTTACAAATAAACTCCCGAAAATACACCAGTTTGAAAAATTAATAACGGATTGGCGACTGCGTCATTCGCTGTTCCCCGCCAAAATCCTTGATGCCCATTGATAACACAAGCTTAGATTGGCTTACTTTGGGGTTTAGGGATAGACGGCCCGGTGTGTAAAAAAATTACAACAGCTGACGTGATTTTCAAAGGCTGTCAATAGTGTCAATGTCCAATTTATCGGGACTGAGGAGACTGTGGGCGGATTCGTCCTTTTACATTTTCTGGAAATATTACTATAATTGAGTAATTATAGCTATTTATTAATAAGAAATGATATAGAATAACTCTTTAAACATACCAGAATGTGAAAAGTAAAGTGCAGTGGAGAGAACATGGTGTTGGAATGGCCTATCCTGTCGGAGCCGGGAGAATGAATTTACAAGTATGTACAAGCAATACTATTATTTTATAATGTTTTAGTGTTTGTGAATACTTAGAATAAGATAATAAACAGAACAGGATAACAGTCTTCTCTCTCTATAAACTGGAAGTCAGTAAATTCTTTTTGTGTGTGTGAAATATCCTTTCATGTTCATAAGAATTTGTTAAGACGCCTGATTTATTGTATAAAAGTATTTCATAAAGAACTTGCGTTACCTACCTTAATCTATTAGCTAAAATAGCATTTGATACCCTTTCAGTCCAGAATGTCAAATTCCCAAAATGTCAAGCGGTTTCAAAATGTCAAGTTTCCAAAATGTCAAGTTCCCAAATTCCAAGTTCTCAAAATGCCAAGTTCCCAAAATGTCAAGTTCCCTAAAAGTCAAGTTCCCGGAAAGTCAATTTTTCCAACCAAATATCAACAGCTTTTTTTAAATTAGATTTAAATCTAACAATCAAGATTTTAACTCACTATGTAAAAAGAACTTATATTTTTAACTTACCACCTTCAACATTTTAACTTAACTAACTAACTAACTATCTTCAAGCTGTATCCCTGACGGGGTAGTCAGAGAGGACAGATCGCCAGGCTTCGCAATCCTTGCATACTTCTTTCGCTTCTTCGAGATTCATCAATCGCTTCATACACGCACGTCTGGGTATCCGAGTACTTTTGACCTTTCCGTTTTTGAGCAATCTGCTCACGTGGTCTTCATATGTAAGTCTCGGCCTACCCTGACTCCTTCTACCCTCTACTTTTTAACAATATATATTCTTCGTCAATTGTTCCTCACTCATTCGTTGGACGTGTCCAAACCAACTGAGCACGCCCTTTTCCAGCTTAATGCTGACACATTCATTCAAACCTGCCATATTGCGTATCACTTCGTTACGTATTCGGTCGGCCAAGGTAACGCCGCACAATTTTCGAAGTGATCGCATCTCCACAGCATTCAATTTACTTTCATGCATCTGCTGACATACCCAGGTTTCACTACCGTAACATACGTTTTTTTTTACATTTTAACTTAAAATGTAAAAAAAAAAAACAATTTTAATGAACCTATTATTTGAATAATCTAAGTCGCAGAAAAATCATTATTTTAAGAAATTGCTGCAAAGTTAGTTGTTTGTTTTTTAATTGGATCAAATATTTTTTGTATTTTTTATCAAATATAATGTCTCTGACTTTTCTTTTATTTCTCATATTTTTTAACAGAGAATCCTTCAATCGACTATCCCAGTCATTCCCAGCTTTCTTTTTTTAATTTATACAGAAACAAATAAAAATTTGGTTTCTTAGGTATCCGCCTATTTAATCGCCTGTGCCATCCTTCTAAAGGGTTTGTTGTCCAGTGACGTTGTCCAGCACAACTTAATATAGCTGGCGACTTCTTAGGGTACCACATGGTTTCAAAATATTGATGAAATTTATGCATTTCATCTGAGCTTAAACTTGTTTCTAATATGTAGTGCCACGCAGCTGGTATGTCATTCGCTGGTAATAAGGGGATAATAGCACACATTCGTGTAGTATTACGTCTCAAATTACTACACTTAACGGGATATTTACCATGTTCTATTGTATTGTTGAGATTCCGATATTAAGGCACTGTTGCAAGCGCCATGATCACGGATGTACTGAAGAGCTGCGAGCTAGTTGTTTGTTGGCAGACCGTAGCGATCTACCCTCTTTCTGACTCGTTTATTACACAGCACATTAACACTACCATTGTTCACTGTGTCACCTCGAACTCGATCACGATCCCGACACACAAAACTCACAGTATCACCTCGCGATATTTTTACGGCTCTTTTATGTTTAGTTGTGAAATGGCGAATCACTGGATTCCAGACGCTCGACAGTTGAAACCCATCGTCCCTGTTAAAGGTTTTATGCTTTTTTATTTCTATAGCTTCTTTCTAGGTATATAGTGGCGTTCTGAAGAGAGAATCTGGGGATTGTGTAACTCAATCCAGTGGTTTGTACCTGCATCTAAGAGATGTTGAGCCACGCAATCCCGAACAGTTCTCTCGTCACCTTTGAGCACACCAAAAACGTCATCCACATATCTCTTCCACAGTATGATGCTACGAGGAGCAGTGGCAATGGCTATGTTTTCAATATGCTCCATCCAGAGGTTAGCAACCACTGGAGCCACAGGGCTACCCATTGCCACGCCGTCGACTTGGAGGTAGTACTCCCCTCTGTACACGAAGTAATTTGCGGACATACAGTGATGCACAAGCCTGGCGTAGTCCACTGGTATGCTGCTGTCCTGAATTCTGCGCTTAATGACGTCAATGCATTCGGCAACTGGCACGTTTGTATAAAGTGAGTCAACATCAAAACTTACCATTACCTCGTTCTCATTGACATTGCTGCGACGCAAAGTCTCAACAAAATGACGGGACGTTAATTGTAGTAATTTGAATAGTAATGACCATTTAAGTTTAAAATCATATATAGTATTACGTCCTTTGCTAGTCGCATTTAATTTGATCTTTTTTGATTGTTTCCAAATGGCATCATTGTAATGATGGAAACATCCAGTTACTTCAGCTTCAGGATATACAGATGAAACTGCATTCATGATACCGATTTCGTAATCTTATTTAAAATTACTGATTTGGACCCCTAGCTTGTCTTTTATTAGTGAAAATAAACGGACATAAGTGTGTTCCGATTTATTGGGTAAAAGAGCGTAAATTACTGGTATCACATTTGTTGTATTTTCATCCAATTGGATACATCTAAATGGATGACAAAAAACTGATAAAATGGCTTAGGAGCTGACATCTGCGTAGTACGAGCCCGGTTTTTTCATGAACTTCTTCGCAGTATTAGTTGCAAATACTAAGATATTATCTGTGTCACCATCTTCAGAAATCAAAAACTTTCCAATAAAATCTGTTACTTTTATTGAGCTTGTATCGCTGTGCACTACTGAATCTGTATTAAGATATTTCTTGCGAAATCTGTACAATGAATTCTTTTTGAATTAAATGACGGTATTAAATCCTCATCCTTAGGGATTTTTTCCTTTAACTTTTTCAAGGGGTTTTCACAAATTTTCTGAATAGGTCCTAAATATTTGCACACCGCATTTTTTAAAAATGACTTTACCTCATTCACTTCCAGTATGACATTATTCCGTTCGCAGGTATGCGGCGATTCCCTCAATATATTTTTCCTGGATTTATCTACAGTAATTGATGTAGAACATTCCCGCCTATTAACACAACGCCAATTAGTGCTCTCATTTTTATTACTTATATTTTTGTAAAATTGAAACCCATTACGTATCAATGTAAGTTTGCCCTTCTGGTTACACACGAATTCCAATTCTTTATTCATTTTAAACACAAAAACTGTGTTAATTTGTAAAACTTGAACAAGACTTCAGGAAAAACTGTCACTGCAATTATTGTAAATGACAAATCCTCGTTGCGTACAAAGGAGGTAGGTAAAACTTAAAACAATATTTCAAATTTCACATTGGCGACTTACATTTTTCTGCACGAATGAGTTTTGTTCTCTCATAAAGTAAGGTAAACTATTTAAAACAAAGAACTAACTTTGCAGCAATTTAATAAAAAATGATTTTTCTGCGGCTTAGATTATTCAAATAATAGTTTCATTAAAAATATGGATTTTTTCACATTGCAAGTTAAAAAAGCTGTTGATATTTGGATTTTTTTGTTATTAAACGAAAACTACCTTATCTTCAGACTAACTGAAAAATTGACTTTCCGGGAACTTGACTTTTAGGAAACTTGACATTTTGGGAACTTGGCATTTTGAGAACTTGGAATTTTGGGAACTTGACATTTTGGGAACTTGACTTTCCGGGAACTTGACATTTTGAAACCGCTTGACATTTTGGGAATTTGACATTCTGGACTGAAAGGTTTGATACGGTATATAATACTTACCTTTTAAATACAACCTGGGTTCTAAATTAAAGTAAAATATTGTTGACTGTGTAGAGTGTGGCTACTAACACTACTCTGTCTATATATACTTATATATACTTTTCTTTTAAAAATATCATGCAATCATCCTCTTGCCCTTGTCCTAATTTTCTTGGGGTTGGTGCAGTATGTCTTCTTCCAGTCATCCCTGTTATTCATCATCTGATCATTCAGTCTTTTCATACTCATATCCCTCCTTACACCATACCTATCCATTTTTTCTTGGGCCTTCCTCAGGATCTCCATCCATCAACCTTCATATTCATAGTTCTTTTAACTACATGACTTTTATCCCTTCTAGCCACACCACACATCTACCTTATCATTTTCAGCATACAATTATAACTACACCTCAAAAATTAGTAATGGCTAGTTTATATAATCTTAATCAAGGATAAGTTATATAATTATGGGTGTGTTTTGATAATGACTGCAGTGACCACTATTTGGAAAAGTAAGCCATTACATGTTTCTTTTTTAATTTATTGAAGCTATTGCTTTAGTTTCAACGTTAGGGTGCAGTATTTCATAAAGATTTTTTCCAAAATCCTAATGTACATGCTTGTACATCTTAGTCAAGTATAATTTTAAGTCAAAGTTACTGAAGCTGGAAATTGAATAGTAAATCTCATTTCATAGGGACATATCACTGTCTATTGCTGTAGCATGTTGATACAACTTTTAATACACATAGTGAAAAGTGGGTGAATAATATGCCTCTGCCACCCCTTCGGGGATAAGGCGTGATAGTTAAAAACTGTCTAAGGGCCGTATTCCAGAGTGTTTCTCAATTCTCAAAAAACTCTTGAGGCTAGTTTTGCCTTATAAATACTACTCTCAAGTGTTTCTTGAGTATTGAGAAACTTTCTGGAATATAGCCCTAAGAATCCTTCATTTACCGTTTTTCATAAAAATAGGCTTATAAAATAATAAACAGCAAGCATTTGCTTATTGATCACATTTCTTAAGCGAAATCCTATGCCATTTAAAAAAAAAAGTGATTAAAGGCATTTTTTTTATACTCGTATCTATTTGTAATTTTGGCTAGCTTTAATTTTATAAATTTCTAACTAATATAGAGAAGATCAAGACATTGATACTGGAGTATCAATGTCTTAATCTTCTCCGTTTTAGTAAGATATATTCCTAAATCAAAGTCAATCTTGCCCCAGTAAAGTGATGGAAGCGTTGCTTAAGCTTTCAGTTGTATTTGAGTGCTATCACAGAAAATAGCAGTTTCACTATAGCATTTTGACACAACTTTTATGTCTAAGAATTACATAAAACAAGATTAAAATTTTTCACATCACTTGCCGCAAATCATTAAATATTTATTTGTGTCTATGAGATTTAATTTTTTTGCATGAAAAACTAAATTATGTACCTACCTACTATTTTCTTATAATAGACTAGTTCTACTTCATCATGTGCTGTTGCTGCTGTTCTGTTTTATTTTTTGTTTTCTTTCTCTCCTGTTGTTTCCTTTTTTTGTTCTTTTTTCCCATTTTCATTCACTGTGATGACAAACAATGTATCGATGAACCCAAGCCACCTCACCTGGACTAACAAACGAGTACCAATGCAGGTGTCCTTACGGGATTACGATGTCAGACGGCAGAAGTCAAACTATAGCTGCTCTTAACACCTCTTAAAAGCAGACCCCAGGCTCCAGGTTGGGCTTGAAAGTAGCTGGGAATACACTAAGATAAAGAACATTCATCATAATGTACATGTGGCGCTGAATCTGCTACTGCTGATCTGCTCCTCGAAGGTCTTCCAATCACATTGGGGTTACCACTGTCGAGGATTGGTTGGTGAGACAAGGCGGCCATGGCCCCATTGGCTGTTGCATGTAATATCAGTCTTCAGTTCAATAACGCTCTTAACGCGATCCAGGATTGGTACTGAAATCTTTCATAACACGATGCAAGAATCTTAGCATCTATGTCGATCAATGTTCGATAGCATTCATTGATGGAGGTCCTCGATAGGCATGAGACAGTTGAAGATCTTCATCAGAGGAATAGATGCGAAAAGGACAAGCCGACTGGTCAAACTTACCAGAGCAAATATGAGGCTCATTGTCATAGAGATCATCAAGGGACACTGTCGCCTCAACAGGCACCTAACAGTGATAGGAGTAATGGATGACCCATTATGCCCGGAATGCATGGAGGAAGAAGAAACCAGCTTCCACCTACTAGCTGAGTGCCCCATGTATTCGTTAACAAGATGGGAAATTATGGGCACAGACAGACTAGGAAAAGAAGATATAGAACATCTGAAGGTGGATCAGATAGTAAGCTTCTGCAAGGAAACAAGAAGGTTCGACGGGGCACCGTGAAGACTGCTGGGATACCCAATCCAAACAGCAAGGAGGAGATTCGTGGAAATGAGCGAAGTGGGCCTCTATGGACATGCGGTCTGATCGTTCGCTCGGCGCGGCGGCGGTGCCGGCGTCCTCAACAAGAAAATAATAATAATAATGTTCGATAGCTTGTCTCTATGTGGCGCTGATCGCTGTGTGATTATAATTCAAGAACGGCTGACCGATAAGGTAAAAATGTGCTTACCAGATTACAAGATTATAAGCACAGTTTTGTTGGTGCTGTTTTGAAATGTATTAATGAGGTGGCAGACAAGCAAACAACCCACCTGATTTTTTATGGCACCTGATTCTACGGCAGTGTTTACCACTAGTATTCCATACAGACCTATTCAATGGCACACAACAACACAAAACAACAGGCAATCTACTGCTGGATATTATTCTTATTTTCTTGTTAGGGACGCCGGCACCGCCGAGCGAACGATCAGACCGCATGTCTTGCCGCCCACGTCGCTCATACTGCTGGATATAGGCTTTTTTTGGATAAGACATAGGATTTCTTCACGCTGTATCCCTGACGGGGTAGTCAGAGAGGACAGATCGCCAGGCTTTGCGATCCATGCATACTTTCGCTTCTTCAAGATTCATCAATCATACACGCACGTCTGGGTATCCGAGTACTTTTGACTTTTCCAATGAATATTTGATTTTGGATTTTAGGCCAGATAGGTTGGTGCAGGATTTTGTTTCTAAATTTATTTTTCTCCGCTGTGACCTCTGTTAATCAGAAGTATCACCTAAATGGAGCTGGGTTTAGCTTCATTGTATATTAATATAGTCGCACTTTATTTAGCGAAGAGGGTAGTCATACGAAATTCCCTTTTTGTGCCCACATAGGTATTATTCAGTTAACTTTGGTCTTGAAATATGCAGGTAGCTAAGCGTCTAAATGTAATTACAGTTAAGTGTCAGTGTTATTCAAATTATATTGTTAGAATAGTCCATTGAATTAGATAATTAACAACTTCTCAGGACTGTCTGGCCATTGAACCTCAATATTTTCGTAGACATTTCTGTAGTTTGCTTCTTCGTGAAACAAAGCAGCCTATTGCAGTAAGTCCACTGCTTGACAACTTGACGTAGGCTCTTCCAATCATTTTGGGATGGTTATTGGCCTTACTGTACCGCGCTGACCAGACGGTTTCTTACAGAGTTTTGTTTCAAGATTTCCTTCTGTACTCAAGTCAAGGTATTTGCAGGGGAAGTTTGGGCCCAAAGAGTTCGAATATCGTTTGGGTTCCGAAGATCGGTATTACTTGTACTTTGGTTGATGTAAAGGTGATGATATAGGTACGTATTCAGTGATATACTCACTCATGGTACAGTTATGAGCTGTTGTTGTCTTAAATTGGCATGCCAGCGGGCCTGCTTCGTTGATTAAGAACAATTTAACGTTTTAATTACTCGGCAATCATAATTGATAACCAATTGTGGGTTGTAAAGAATTTCTTGGACTAATTTAAAATTACGCAATTTGGCAGGTTTGAATGAAAGTGTCAGCGTTAAGCTGGAAAAGGGCTTCCTCCGTTGGTTTGGACACGTCCAACGAATGAGTAAGGAACGATTGATGAAGAATATATATTGTGCGAAAGTATATGAAGCATATGAAGACCACGTGAGCGGATTGCTCAAAATTGCGGAAAAGTCAAAAGTACTCGGATAAACAGACGTGCGTGGATGAAGCGATTGATGAATCTTAAAGAAGCGAAAGAAGTATGCATGGATCGCGAAGCCTGGCGATCTCTCCTCTCTGACTGCCCGTCAGGGATACAGCGTGAAGATAGTTAAAATTGTTGTAAAGTAGGGATCTATACTGTACCTATTTTAAGAATATATTTGTTATGAACTAGCGGGAATCCGAGATTTCATCCACGTAAAACATACGCGCTTCGCCGCCTGCCGTGCGGACTAAGGACGAGTTTGTTTTAAAATCCCAGCCCTTGAGAGTGGCCCTCCCTACTACTTACGAAATTACCATGGGAAATGTTCCGCACCGCCCCAACCAAGTAAAAAAACCGTGTGATGATATTGGTAATTTAAGACAGATTGTCGCTACCTGCTGTTGGAATTTCAAGTCCATCCATAAGGCTTCCTACTTATGTTGACAACTACGTCGTCCATCTCACAACTGTCATTAGCATTCGCGACTTACCACAAAATATCTGCATCCTTTTAAAAATCAGCCCTCAGATACAATGCGATTTCCTCTTAAAACATGTTTTTTTATTGCTGATCAATTTTTACACAGGTCATGTAGCCCAAATAGAAATAATATATACTTACACAATGGTATAAAAAAACTGATTAACATACTTGTAATTCCTAATTACATTCATGCATATATGCAAACATAGAAATTACCAATACCGAAAAAAGGAACATTTGTAAACACATTCTATTTTTTCCGATGTGGAACAAACTATTATAATCTGTGCCTGGGATTTGAACCCGAGACCTTAGCTTTGACCTTACCGAGGCTGGATTTTATTATATGATGAGGAGAAAAAGATTCACTAGTTACCCGGCCCAACTTCGCAAGGGTGTAATGTATTATTACAGTCTTCTTGAATCACTATATTTATTGCTAAAAACTTGCGTACAGACAACAGGAACGATTTATTACTACCTATCAGATACCTATTAGATTTATCCTACTATCTATATATTTAAAAATGAATCGCAAAATAGGTTGCTAAGTGCAAAACTCGACCAATTCAAGTAATTTTGGAGAAATTGCAATGGGAACCGGAAAGTTTTATTACGCGGGCCGAGCCGCGGGGTTTCAACTAGTGTATAGATAAATATAGACATTGCAAGTATTACATACATGCATGTTGAAGTTAATCAATGAATTGCCTCACATGAGGCAGGTCGAGTAATTACGATTGCGCGGTTATCATTGATCTCTGTACTAATGTGTGCATGTACTTGACCCTTTAACGAGATGAAAATTTATAAATATACTATCTTCACAGAGTTTGCTTGATGGGTAGTCAGAGAGGATAGAAATTTTTTTTCAAGCATACGGTCTACCTAGTAGGAAGCGGCGTTTGCAAGATAAGAGGTGCAGCACACTCGCTGCCGACCGTGTGCAGAAACCCATACTGTAGACGTTCGGAAAAACCCAGTCAGGGTGTTCATTCCGCAATCCAAGCGTTAAAAATTTACTGTGATATAAACCCGGCGAATAATTTCCCTATAATAATTGTATTACCACCTCCACGGCTTTTATTTGTGCTTATAGAGAGCAGAGACAATCAGCGTCAATTATATAAAAGCGACCTCCTGATCTTAGCAAATATGATTCCATCATTTGGATGGATATCAGAATATCTGGGTGAGCACTTTGTTAATTCTAAAACATTGTATCAGTGAATTAACATTTTTTATATTCATAATGATAAGTTTTAACAGCCTGGGTGCCACTATATTGTTGTTTATTTTGCTAATTTGTGTAATGAAACATTATGTTGCAGAATAACATGTTTTGATTTGAAAATATTACGTAGCTAAAACTTTGTTTGTTAGGTACATGTTAGCTGATAAAAGTGCAATCCACGCGGTTAAGATGAGATCAATAACTAAATCTGTTTCTTCAACTTATTATTCCTCCACCGTTTTTGTGTCCGAAGTATAACCATCTCTTTTGGTCACTGCGTTTTCCAACACACTGTACACTACATGAAAATAATCATAATGTATATTTATATTTTTTTTTATTACCAGGAGCTTTAGTGAGCTCCATTCTCATTCATTAATTTCGAATCGAATACCTATTTGCCTCTGCAGACGAGCTTTTTTTAGTATCCGCAACCGGCGCTTTAGAAGCCAAATGCAGCGACCAAACGCTCAGACCGTCCAGACAGACAGATACTTGAAATGCCCGAAGCGGTGACTGAATCACTTTTCAAATAGCGCAATACTTTCCGAGCAGTCGCTAAGGTCCGTATTCCAGAACGTTTCTCAATACTCAACGCTTGAGGCTAGATTTTGTCTTATAATATCTACTCTCAAGCGTCGATTGAGTATTGAGAAACGTTCTGGAATACGACCCTAAGACGCCGGTGCTACTGCGTCCGGATGCCAGAGAGTCGCTCAAACGCGACGCAGCTTCGACAAAGTATTAAAATTGCGGTTGCGCTTACTAAAAGACGCCAGTGCGTTGTGGCTCTAAATGAGAATTTCTAGCCCAGGTTATATTTGTTTTTACGAGGATAAACGCGATATTTTTTGTCGTTCTTGTTGTCTGATGTTTAGACCAGGTTGCATCGACCGTAGCCGCAGACAGCTTGAGATCACAGCCAGTGTAAAAATTATAGCTTAAAACAAAACTAAGGTTCAGGTGGGAACGCAGCAGGTAGTCGAGAAGAGCGCTGACGCGTTACGACTTTGCAACAGTACTCTAAAGTCGCAAGTCCTAGTCAGTATTCTTGATTTGTAATTCCCTCTTGCCAGAAAACTTATAGGCTTTTGTTCTATGCAAGTACTATGTAACCTTTCTTTTAGCGTCCTTTCAATGATGGCGTCTTGATGAGCTACAAAATGTCCCTTAACAACCCGACAATTGTCCAATTGCGATCTCTCGAACCCCGAACTCTCCAATCCAACTATTGGATAAGAGGCGCACAATCGCAAATTGCCATCACTCGTTGACTGTAATCTGGGTTGATAGATGGATAGACAGCTTAACGAGGAGAGATTGTAGGTGGGTATGTGGTTGAATTTATTTTGCCGTTAACACGTCATATATATAGGTACCTGGGGGCTAAGTCTACTATTTCAATCGCGTCAGAAAAGAATCGTAATCGTCGCTCAATAGAAAGCCACCGGTACAATTTTAACTATAACGTTAAAATTGTACCGGTGGCTTTCTATTGAGCGACGATAAGACGATCTACTATTATAATCGTACTCCAATAGACTTCTATCGGTCGGCCAATGATTTCTACTAACACGTACCGCGCCAGTGGCCGCTAGTCAGTTGCATTTTTGGTAGACTCCAACATTTTAACACCTAAAACAGCGATTCTGGTTCTATTCTATGGCTTGTCAATAATAGACTCGGCCCCCTGGGTGTTGCCTTTCTAGATAGACAGGTTTTCTATTTGCAAGTAAAAGTTTGTAAATAAAGAGTCGATTACGTATTCGGAAGTAGATTGTAAAGTTGTATAGGTATGTTGTATGTGTTTGAAGTTTATTGCAGTCACGTTTAATTTTAAACGATCGGCACAGAATAATATGTAATTCATTGTTAAATGTTAGCGAAAATTTTGTAATTTATGTAGTTTATGACAATGTTCAAAATGACAAATAAAAGCAATGCAGTATTAACTATTTGAAAATTTTTACACTTCAAATTGTTGACGTTTATTAAAATTTTACACTTGACATTGCCAATCCTAATATTTTAAAATTTAATAGATTTATAGTATATAATTTTTGTATTCCCCCTATTATTGGGGTAAATTTCAAAACTGGTAACTTGTAATGTCGATCTACCTACATTATAAATAGTTCATTGAAAAGTCACATTTGGGGTTGCGTTTTTTAGGAGACGCAATTTAATTTTTTTGATGTGTAGGAGGGGTCAGTGTAAAACTAAAACCAAGTTTGTGGGTTGCCACCCTTGTCCGATGGCCGCCATCTTGAAAATAGGGGTTGAAATGGTTTTTACTATATACCTCTTAAACTATTTATCTGATAAAAAAAATTGTGAACATTTTTTGTTGCAAATTAAATTCTCTACAACTTTGGTCCAGTAACTTTTTGTCGTAGAACTATAAATAAAAAAGTTACAAGTGAAAATGTTCAGAAATTCGAGAAAAAAATTATATTTTTCAATATAACTTTCTTTTTATCATTTTACGAAAAAAAATAAATATAAATAAAAAAAATAAAATTGTGCCCTCTAAAAAACGCGAAGTAACGCCTAAAAAATGTAACATTTCAATGGACTGGTTATTGGTTTGAATATACCTTCTAGGTCCAGTGGTCAACTTTGAATGCTGTAATGCGAAATCAAGTTAGCTTTACAAAGCAAATATTGTGGATCACTTCACGTGGTGTTATTTAATATAAAAAAAACACTGTTCTAATTTTTTTAAACTTTATAGTACAATGGTTATTTAAGCAAATCGGCCTGTTGCAGCCCACTATTGTAACTAGAAGTACATTAACCATTGATTAATTAAAAGATTATTATAAGTTTCTTATCCTGTGATTCGATTACGGTATCGAGGTCGAGGGTCTACTATTATAGTACCGATATCGATGTCTGATGCAAGACAAATTATCAATTTACAACTGTAATATAAATTGTTTGATGTACCAATATTCCAGGGTGTAAGGGGCCTCACCAACATCTCTGGATCCCAAGCCTGTCTCATGTGCAAGTGGTGCACTTACTAACTAACAGATGAGGCAACGAATTAGGCGTTACGGAGTCGGGGGACCACACGGTAGCCGCGCTCATACATAAATACATACATACATATTGATATGCCTTTATCCCCGAAGGGGTAGGCAGAGGCATACTATACGCCCACATTTCACCTTATGCAATTTTCTCCCACGTAACAGGTGCTGAGCCCATTGCCGTGTTGAAAATTGACAGGCGCAGGCTGTGGCGACCTGCTGTTGAAAATTTTCAACCCATAAGGCCTTCAACCAGGCTTAACGATTGCTATTTTACTGGCAACCGGGACCAATGGCTTAACGTGCCTTCCTAAGCACGGAAACGCTCGCAAATGTAAATGCCACAAAGTGGTCACCTATCCAAGGACCACCTATAGCGAATGTTGCTTAATGCAGTGATCGTTTACAGAACACTGAGTCAGCGGGGTCGTGAGCTCCCAATAACTCCGAAAAATATAAGCCAAACGATTGCTGCTCCTAGCAGCCAAATAAAAGTGGTCCTCAGGCTTCAAATTCAAGTAGGGTTTGAATCAGTTGGGAAAAGACCTAAGATCACGAAGAGAAGACCATGGCCCCAATTCTCGATCATACAGATTGAAAGGGTAAACGTAAAGTTATTGATGATACGTCTTTTTTCTCGTGTTTTTCTGTTTTTAAATATGAAACAAATAACATTTCACTTAACACAACAAATATCCGTCTACGCTTTCAAGTCGTATGGTTGAGAATTGTAACCCAGTTTTTTTTATACCACTGAGGTGGCAGACAAGCATACGGCGCACCTGATGGCAAGTGGTAACCGTAGCCTATGGACGTTTGCAACACCAGAGGTACAGCGCTCGCGCTGCCGACCCTTCAAGACCCCTTTTGAAGAACCCCATACTGTAGACGTTCGGGAAAACCAGAATGAATGAATGAATAAATGCCAGTTATTTATATAAAAACTGTTTTGTTGCAGATCATGGGCACATGAAGATCAGTCTTAAAACACTGGAATATCCAGCATGGTTGACGTAGCTTCTCCGGTAAGTGACATTCTATGAATGTAATCTATATATACAGTTTTTTAAAGTTGGCAGACTTGTTATCTTTATTACATTGCTACAAAATGGGTTTCAAATGAAAAGGCTTGCTGAGAATAACTTAGGTGACGTCTACGAACTACGAAATATTCCGGAATAAGCTTTTTTTGCTTTTCTTAATATGAACATTAAATTGAAGGATTTGCCGAGATTACTCTTTTTGACGCATTTAAATAAGAAGATAAAAAGATTTAAACTGTAAATATATTCACGTTCAGTTAAAGAACCTGACGAGCCTTCTCATTTCCTTTTAATCAAAATACCTCTAAAAAAAAGAAAGAAGGTAAAAGAAGAGATAGAGAAGTAAAAATTCCGGGCAAACTGACCTGTATAACATAACAAAAAATTGAGGACAAACTGACCTGTATAACATAACAAAAAATTGAGGACAAACTGACCTGTATAACATAACAAAAAATTCCGGACAAACTGACCTGTATAACATAACAAAAAATTCCGAACAAACTGACCTGTATAACATAACAAAAAATTCCGGACTAACTGACCTGTATAACATAACAAAAAAATCCGGACAAACTGACCTGTATAACATAACAAAAAATCTTAGACATAGGTACGTCATTTGTTTATCGTATTGCATCGAAACGCTGATATCAGAACGCTCGTTGTCCATTCTATTTTTTTTCTGCCCATACGCAACTATCGTCATCATTGGCTATGGCAGATAATTATAACAAATTTAAATAATATTGTGTATATATAATATTTTATCGATAAGAGAAGTAAAAAATGACGTTAATTTTTTACTTTTCTTATCGTTGAAATAATTATTGAGTTGCCCGAAACTTTACTTAACTAAACTATCTTCACGCTGTATCCCTGACGGTGTAGTCAGAGAGGACGGATCGCCAGGCTTCGCGATCCATACATACTTCTTTCGCTTCTTCAAGATTCATCAATCGCTTCATACACGCACGTCTAGGTATCCGTGTACTTTTGACTTTTCCGCCCGAAACTTTAAGAACCAAATATGACTATGATATTGAATTAGGCCCATATGTACTGTTTACTGTGTTCCCAACTAACAAAATATTTCCTTGTAGTGGTTAATAAAGCCAAAAATAATACTCTTTTAAGAGCCGTATTATCGCTAATAAGAGTGCGTTTGGGCACAATTTATAAGCACAGTAATCTTATAATCCCCTTATAGTTGCTTTAGTTATAGCTTTTATTTAAGCTATACTTTTTTTGGCGTTTTAGTCGCGGCTTGTGATCCCGCTTCTGTGAGGTTCGGATGTTAACCCGTTTTTTTTTGGTTTGGTTCGGGTGTAGGGAAAGTGTCACGTCACGCCTCCGTCTTAACTAAGACGTTTCTAGTAGTTCAGTTTTGTATCTGAGCCCGATGCGATTTCAAGAAACCTGGTTAATTCGCTTTAGCCTCAAAAACACAGATCAAGGAACGGTGCTCGCTTCGTTCCTTGCGCACAAATAGAGACGAAAGTATGTAATAAAAATACCGTGTGCTAAGTTTACATCCGACTTTAAGCAAAAATCTAATTCTACTAATAATAATTAAACACTTGGCATCATCTTGGTACAATGAATATTCTATTATTCAATAAATTATGACCTCTGTGGCGAGGCAAGCGAGACTGATGCAAGAGCTTCTGTTTTCTTCCTCGGTGCATGCTCACGTGACGTTACGCGCCATGCTCGATTTGCCACTGTGGTAATGAAAGGCATCGTATGGTCCGTTTGAATTTTGTTAAACAATCGCTGTTCTGTTATGTGATTGTGCTACATAAATTACCAGGCACTGGTTATTATTCAAGAATCTTTTCTTTGAACCGGCGGCGATCTGATCAATCTGTAAATTCAGTTAGTCATCCGGCGAAAAGTCCGATTCCTTTTGAGTGCGAACCTGACTTGTACAAACGTTTTGAGTACTTGTGTGAAGATCACACAGTTATGCCCCGCGAACCACGAGACGAGCTGCCAGACGAGCCGCGAGCTTGAATGAAAATGTACCAAAATACTGCGTTTACACTTGCGGCTCGCGGTTCGTCTCGCAGCTCGTCTCGAGGCTCGCACGAGAGTGTACAGATGTAACTGTACATTTAGAAATATCAAAATTATGCATTGGTTCTACATTTACTGCCAGTATCGCAATACACTTACTGCCAGTATCGCAATTAGCAAAGCAGGTTTGGCCTGTGAGAAAAGAAGCTGTCTAGAAAAACTCTTATCTAATCGCCAGTAATTACATTAGTTTTGTTTAAGTGAAATACTTCCAGTTTTTCACTATATTTATAGGAATAATGTAATGTATTATATAAATGTTAAATACTGTCTTTGGTGCAACATATTATTCTCCTACTAGCTGAGCCTCGCCGCTTTGCCCGTGACATTGTTCGAACCTCCGTCGCACCCATTTACTTTTAATAATGTACGATAATTTTGAATAATGCACGATAATTTGCCCGATTTCTTGACATTTATGAAGATCACTTCGCCTTGATGATATAGGCCCATAGCGTTCCTCGGGTAAATGGGGTATCCAATACAAAACAAATTTTTCAATTCCATCTAGTAGTTTCTAAGATTTGCGCTTTCAACTAAACAACCGTTTGTTGTTTGTCCCACATCCAATTTGGTAATTTATTGATTGGAAGCATAGATATCTTAACGTCATAGTTTAACTTTGGCTGGTCACGGATGGGTGACCAGCCATAGCGAAGCGAGCGTTTCCGTGCTTCGGATGGTACGTTAAGCCGTGTCCCGGTTGCCTGTAACATGGCAGTGGTTAAGTCAAGTTGAAGGCCGTATGGTCGGCTTGAAACATTTCAACAGCAGTTAGCCACAACCTACGTCTTTCTATTTCAATACGGCAATGGGCTCACCACCAGACAGGAATACACATGAAAAGTAGGCATATAATATGCCTCTGCCACCCCTTCGGTAAGGCGTGATAGATATCTTAACTAAAGTGAAGTTAGGATATCTATGATTTGAAGTCATTTCATGATACTCGGCGCATATCTTAAGAAACAAATCTTTTTATTCGTGATCTTGATAAGAAATGACACTAGCTATAATTAACTATCAATGTTTTTAACCCCTATTCCGTAGGCAGTATGTTAACATTTGTCAACAGTGATATCTAGGGTTGCCACGCGGATACAATGTGAAAAGGCCAAAAATTACCATCCGCCTGTGTCTCCAGGTTACTATGGTTTCCAATTTACACAATGTATTGATTATTTTGTACACTTTCCGATCAAAGGAAATATATTGTTAAACTAGTTGACGCCCGCGACTTTGCACGCGTCGTGAAGTTTTCTCGTTCCCGTTTCCCATAGGAACTTGTTCCCGGGATAAAAAGTAGCCTATGTGTTATTCTGATGTGTAGCTATATTATTGTAAAATTTTCATCAAAATCCATTCAATAACAAACATCTTTACATACAAACTTTCGCGTTTATAATTTAGTAGGATATTTTTTACACAGCTCCATCGAGCCTTATTTACGCTAATATAAGATTCTGTTAATGGACAACTGATAAACATACTTAAATATTTATAAATACATAATAACACCCAAACTCCGAAAGAAACATTTGCTGAACTCACGAAGAATTCTTCCGTCCCGGACCCGGAAATCGAACCCGGAAATAAGGATAGTCGGTGTGCGCTATTTTTTACTTTTTCTTGTTTAGTAGCATACTAACAGTAAAAAATTACATGTAGTTTAAGTTATTTGCGGATCTAAATCTGCATTAAGGTCAATATAATATTGACCTTAAGGTCTGACTTATTAGGATTTTACTTTTATAACTATCTTCACGCTTTATCCCTGACCGAGTAGTCAAAGATGACAAATCACCATCCTTCCATATTTCTTTCGCTTTCAGCAGATTCCTTATTTTATAATTCACTAGGAGACCCCCCCAGCTTCGCCCGTGATTTACTTTGAACTCCCGTCGCACCTATTTAATCCCGTCGCTTATAAATACTACAAAAATGCTTAAAAAATTCCCCGGATAGTCGACATTTATGATTACTGCTCCGCTCTCCAGCGTAGTAGCGTGATGATATATAGCCTATAGCTTTCATTGATAAATGGGCTACCTAACACAAAATAATTTCTCAAATCCGACCAGCTGTTCCTGAGAATAGCGCGTTCAACCAAAATAACAAACTCTTCAGCTTTATAATATTAGTATAGATTTATTGTATAGTTTTCATAAGTTTGTCACACAAATTGTAAACTTAATAGATACTTACAATGTGGTAAAACGTTTTTTTTTATACCACTGAGGTGGCAGACAAGCGTACGGCCCACCTGATGGAAAGTGGTCACCGTAGCCTATGGACGGTTGCAACACCAGAGGTGCAGCACTCGCGCTGCCGACCCTTTATAAACCTTCTAAGAGACCCCTTTTGAAGAACCCCATACTGTAGTTACTCTTATCTAATTGATGCCTCTCAACACGGTGAGTGAAAATGACTAGCGAGCGCCCGCGATTGCACACGCGTAGTGCCTGTTGTCGTGGGAGTACGGCTAATAAAATGTAAACTAAGTTTCTCCTTATAATATCAGGTATCTGCCTGTGAAAGTTCTTTCTGACTCATCCCATTAGCAGTTTCAGAGATAAGCTGGAACAAACAGACAGAGAGACAGACATAAAGAATTAATGTAAGCACCGTAGGTATACTTTTGTGCCCCGAGGTATTTTGGTGAGTTTAACAGGTCCCAAAACATTTAGGGCAGGAACTTAGCCGAGGAGTTTTAGTGGTTATTCCCAGTACCACCACGATCAGGTGCTGGGCGACCCCCACACAAGCCCATTGCTAGGCAGCAGTGGGTAGCCTGTAAGCGGATATCTACTCGTATAAAAAAGGTATACTTTCGTAACGTGCATGTACGAGGGGAACTTATCATTCACGTCTTCATCTCCTAAGCGCCTAAGCGGTGACAGAGGAATACGTCTACATTTCGCCGTAAGTATTTTTGTATGAGTGAAAGACTTTTAATTCTTAAGTAACAGTTTTCACAATTTTTTTTAATTACTGTGGCATATTGTGAATATGATCTGTAACCGATTGTCTATGGTGTATCACGGACACTATGACTTGTGATCTATGTTCTTGTTGGAGATTAAATGGCGGTCATACCAAAGTACAATTATGGTTTAATTGAAAATAAGTCAATTACAAATATACATACATACATATTGTCACGCATTTATCCCCGAAGGGGTAGGCCGAGGCATACTATACGCCCACATTTCACCGTATGCATTTTTGTCCCACGTAACAGGTGGTGAAGCCCATTGCCATTGTACAAACATACACTTCAATTTATTTATCTGTATAGATAATTTAATATTCGGTCTATGTAAGAGCAACCCTATAATATTTATGAATTAATATACCGTGTGCAAAACATTAGATAACCTCTTACGATAGTACACATCGTGTGCACAATTTTTAAGATGAATGAAGATTGCTTGTTCTAATTCAATGACATCGTGATACATTATTAATTTTTACTCCCAAAATGCAACAACATGCACACGAAGAAGTGTGCAGTAACCAGAAATCGTTAAACCACATCTAATCGCACTGAATCTCACTTTGCTTCCAGCGCGTCATCATTTGCGCGTGTGGTCGCACTCCCGGGGGCCGAGTCTACTATTGACAAGCTGTAGAATAAAACCAGCATCGCTGTTTTTAAATAAATAAATAAATAAATATCCATCACGCTTTATCCCCGAAGGGGTGGCAGAGGCATATTATATGCCCGCCTTTCACCGTGCGGATTCCGTCCCACGTAATAGGTGGTGAGCCCATTGCAGTGTTGAAATAGACAGACGCAGGTTGTGGCTACCGGCTGTTGAAATTTTTCAAGCCCCCCATAACGCCTTCAACCAGACTTAACGACTGCCATTTTAGTAGCAACTGGGACCAACGGCTTAACGTGCCTTCCGAAGCACGGAAACGCGCGCAAATGTAAATGCCACAAAGTGGTCACCCATCCGAGGACCAGCCATAGTGGAAGTTGCGTAACTCAGTGATCGTTTACAGAACACTGAGACCGCGGGGCCACGAGCGCTTCAAATAATAGTAGACTTCGAAAAACTGTCAAAATTGTACCGTTGGTTTTCTATTGAGCGACGATTTCGACTCGATTGAAATAGCAGACTCAGCCCGCAGAAATCGTTAAATCACATCTAACCGCTCTGAATCTCACTTTGCTTCTAACGCGGCACCATTTGCGCTTGTGGACGCACTTTCGCTCTCTTTCTCACTTTAACGATGTATGAATGACAATGAATGCGTTCATACAACTCAGAGGTCTATGTTAATTGGTTTTTCTATTATGTTTGGGGACGTGAAATTACTATTTTCAACTTTTTTCACGTTTCAATTTTTTTCTAGACTTTCTAGACTGTAAGCCACCTTGCTTTTTGCCAAATTTCGTGATTTCAGGTCAACGGGAACTACCATTTATGTGTTCGACCCAAAAACGATTACGAAATACGATTGATCTAGAATTGTCAATTTTGGTGGAAAGCAGGGTATTGTAGCAAAAAAAAAACCGGTCAAGCACGAGTCTAACTTGTGCGCCGAGCGTTCGGTAAAAATGAGTACCTTATTTGAGTTGAAAGCCAATTAAGCGTGCTTGAAAGAACTGCAAGAGAGTGCGATGGTGTGAAAATGCCTGATCTGACTGTCAAATGTCTTCTTTACGCTGATGATCAGATAATACTAGCATCATCAGCGGACGAGTTGCAGTTGGTGGTTAACATTATGCATGATGCGCTTAAAAGCAAAGGAATGAAAGTGAATGTTAATAAGACGAAAGTAATGGTTTAAAAGGGAGGAAAACATGACGGATTGCTCGATTTTTGTGGAAGGAAAAATAGTGGAACAGGTGAAAGAATTTGGTAATTAGGTTCAATATTTGCGAGAGACGGAAAGTGTCATGATGACATTGATCGAAGAGTTTTGGCTGGAAACCAAGTGAACGGAGACATGTGCACCATTATGAGCAGCCAGAAAGTGTCTAAGAAGGCAAGACTGTGTGAAGAAGTGTGCTTGACCCAACACTTACATATGGCAGTGAAAGTTGGGTATGGCAGAAAAAGCACAAAAGTAAAATTAATGCGGTGGAAATGAGAAGTCTGGACAAAAAAAACAAAGACAGAAGATGTAGTGCCCAAGATAGAAAAAGAAACGCTTCGGGTTGGATGGTTCGGGCACGTGGAAAGGATGAATAAAAATAGACTGACAAAGCAGATTTATGCGTCGGGAGTGAATGGGCAAACTGGTAGAGGTCGACCTCGGCGTACGCATGCCAATCAAATTGAAGAGCTTTTGACAAAAGGTCAAGAGTACCCTTAACCGGCGTGCTTGTATGATAACACTTAAGAAAGTAGAAGAAGCGAAAGTTGTATGCCAGAATCGTAGCAAGTGGAAAGTCTCAAAGTGGTAGTCTCTGCCAACTCCCATGGGAGAGAGGCGTGATGATATGTATGTATGTATGTCGTTGAACAAACAGTCTATCAAAATGACAATATCTTCTCTATCACGGAAAGTGAACTTCTAGCGCACACCACCATCTAAAGATCGGTCTTCCGAGTAAGCTTCTTCGAAATCTGTCTCCTTCAAAAATAAAGCGATGTTGCTACTTTGCCCAGGGGCTCGGTAGAGAAAAAATTAAATTTTGCATCTTATCACAATTTTCACGCGGACGAGTTTTACTCACGTGTCTATTTCGGGATACTAGTTAGACATACTAATATTTAATGCCTTCTGATATTAGACTGATATTCATAGATATTTATTTTTTATTCCCGGATCCTACAGAATCTAAAAATCGCATTTTTGAATCTATCTGATTAGGCATTGTCTTTCTGAATGTTTGTCGTCGTGCAAGTGTGAATGATACTACTTAATGATGGCATTACTCACATACTTGTCACAAATAACTGTTCAATGATGGACTCCTACACCTGAGTAGAAAAAAAAAATTAAACTCAAGACGCTCGACAGACACTAATACGTTCAGTCAGTAACACAGTACAATACCACTTAACCTGTTATCATTCAGCGTTGAATCGCCAGTGAGACCGCGCGTGTCGCCGCAGTATTGATTCTTACGTTCGATTTTTCAATTTTTGCCGCCATAATATAAATAGTATATAACTGTTTTTACAGTATTTAAAAAAAATATAAAATCAAGTGTTTAGTGCTCAGTGAGCAGATTGATTTGGCTTTCCTCGAATTGTAAGTAATTGTTTTTCAATGTATTTTATGGACATTTATTTATTTTAAATTCAAAAAGCCTAATATGGCATAAAAAGTGTTGTCGAAAAATGTTGAAAATTTATTATTTGCTTTTTATAAATTTGACGGTCAATTTTATTTATTGCACTTTATTCTACCCAAATATATACAAATTTAGAAATTTGAAACAGTATATCTGCACAACTATCGTTTACTTTAGCAATTACTATGAAGTCAAGATTAAATGAAAAAAAAGTTTTTTAATAATTTTAATCTTTTGTAAATTGCAGGTTGAGATACAAAACCATTTAAATCTGTCTGAAATTTAAAATATGCTTATAAGCTTTCCAATGGTGAAAGGATTTTAATTATCGGTTAAGTAATTCTAGAGGTTATCTATTAAAAACAAACAAATCATGACATAACAATTTTATCAAATGTCATTGCAAACTGTATAATTATAAAAGAACTGTTAAATAATCATATACCTACTTATTATAAATGTAAATTAAAACAAATTGAATTCATTTCATCAACATCATTATCTCGGCCGATTGATGCGCACAGATGAGCATAGATATTTCAATAATTACATACAATTCATAATTAACTAGCTAACTATCTTCACGCTGCATCCCTGACGGGGTAGTCAGAGAGGACAGGTCGTCAGGCTTCGCGATCCATGCACACTTCTTTCTTTCTTTTCTTTTTATTCTTTATTGCACATAAAAAATATAGTGTAACATAAAATATAGTACAAATACAATGGTGCTAATTCTGTTGTTGAGATCACTAAACTAAATTTCACAAAAATTTTATAATTTTTGTTAAGAGATGGCCAAATGCTATTCTGTTATTAAATCGAACTAAAGTTGGTGATATCATAAGTATTACTTAATTTGTATTTGATGTCACTAAAATTCATTTTATGTGATAAAATTGAACAAGACGTGAAAAATGTACATAGACAGTCGAATGTAAATACATGCCGACTAACTTGGTGATTAAACTGCCTATGTACATTTTTAACGTTACAACGTTTAAAAAGTTTTCAACGTTTTCAAAATTAAACGTCATCTAAATAGGTGACGTCTAATTTTAGTGAAAACGTCAAAATTTTGTGTGACGTTAAATTTGTATCTGACAACACTAAATTCATTATATGTGATAAAATTCAACAAAAAGTGAAAAATGTACACAGACAGTTCAATGACTAAGTTAGTCAGCATGTAAACACATGTTTTGTTGAATTTTATCACATAAAAGGCATTTTAGTGATGTCAGATACAAATTTAGTGCTGTTTATAATATCACCAAGTTTAGTTCAACGTAATAACAGAATAGCATTTGACAATCTCATAATAAAAATTAGAAAATTTTAGAGAAATTTAGTTTAGTGGTTTCAACAACAGAATTAGCACCAATGCTGTACAAAGGCGAGCTTAACTCAGAATTGAGTTCTCTTCCGGCAAACCTTGGAGTGAATGGGATAAAGCGCAACGAAGGAGCTTCTTTCGCTTTCTGCAGATTCATTAATAATTATATTATAATTATATATAATTAATGAAATGTTAATTAATGCCCAGCCTTGAGTATTAAAAAGCTACGTTAGCTTAGTTCGTCCTTGTTTACATTAAATTGTTGTTTTAACTTCTACCCGCACTTTTAATAATAAATGAGGTAGTAAATATTTGTATCTTCAAAATCATAAATATATTAAACGGGTTTACGAATTCTGCGATTAACAAACCTGATTTGCATTATAAAAACATGTTATAAGGAAAATATAAGAGTTTTATCTGGAATACGTAACTTATATTAAGTCTAAGATCAGTCTCGCAATTTTAGATTGTGGAATGAACTCCCTGGGTTTTTCCGAATGTCTACAGTATGGGGAATTTTCAAAATGTTGTTACAAGGTCTGCACCTCTGGTATTGTAAACGTCCTTAAATTGACGATATCACTTTCAATAAGGTCGTATACTTGTCTGCCACCTTAGTGATATAAAATAAATGTTTTACGATATCTTATCGAAGAGCATCTTGACAGGTAGGTAAAGTTGGAAATGTTGTCTAAAATGAGGGCCGCCCCGAACTTGAACTTGTATATTTATTTGTACGCAGATAAATATGATTGTCACCTTTTTTAAGGCACCGGTGGTGGTTATTGGCAAAATAAAAAGTACTTATAGTATGGAACGCGATAAAGTTTGTGTTAAAACGACATGTCAAAAGTTATCGCCCGATTGACGAACTTTTTGAAATCTATACTAGTATTATAAAGCTTAATTTGTATGTTTGTTTGAACGCGCTAATCTCAGAAACTACTGGTCGGATTTGAACAAATATTTTTGTGTTGGATAGCCCATGTATCGAGGAAGGCTATAGGCTATATATCATCACGCTACTACCCTGGAGAGCGGAGCAGTAATCATAAATGTCGACAAATCTGGGAAATTTATAAGCATTTTTGTAGTAATTTTGTAGTAATTTATAAGCGACGGGATTAAATAGGTGCGACGGGAGTTCAAAGTATGTCACGGGCAAAGCCGTGGGGGTCACCTACTTTAAAGACAGATAGGCGATGTACCTGGATGTGAATAGATACCAGGCGGGTATACATATATTGTCTAGAGTCTAGACATTAAACATCGTGTTGAATCGAGGGTGGCTATTCTATTAATGCTATTCTTGTAGTCTAGAGGCAGACGTACAACTTATATCGTTGATTTAGTTTTGTATGTGTAGGTCATATTCCTCCTACACCCCTTTATCATTATCATCATCATCTCCGATTGAAGCCCACTACTGGCAATATTTTGCAGCGTTAAATTTCAACCGCAACAAAGGAACATATTCCACCAATTTACAAAATAACAAGAGATTTTCAAATCGTCGGTATATTTTTTGTTTAAGACTATTAGTCTTCCTATTATAGTCATTGTCAAGTTTTGAACAACTTTACATTTAGCGTTTGTCATAATGTTTGATGTATATTGTTACACTGTTTGTTTAGGAGTTTGGGTGTTTCCATATGTAATTTGTATATATCAAGTTGACTAGATCCCATATCTCAAGCTTATGTTAGCGCAGTTTGGGCTTCATGGCGATGTGCAAAACAAGTGCAACAATATTTATTTATTAGGCCAATAGGATTAAATACCCGTTGGACCCATCTATCGAACTTTAATAATAATAAATAATAAAAAATTAATATCGTTGGGACAACTCACACAACGCCATCTGTTTCCAAACTACGCAGAGCTTGTACCATGGTAACCAGATAACTGATAAACATACTTATATATTTCTAAATACATACTTATTATAGATAAATAACACCCAAACACAGAATAAACCATCGTGCTCATCACACAAAGTTTTATCCTGGGTGGGAATCGAACTCACGTCCTCTTGCGTAGCAGTCGGATACACTTCCACCGCGCCACAGAGGCAATAGAACTTTCCTATGGAACCAACAGTCCTGAACCAATTTATTTGTATATATATTTATGACGTCACTTACTGGGAAGATGTCGTTGAACAAATTAAATTGTACACGAGACCATAGTACTTTGAGGACTACTTACTGTATTTTTTTATGTTCCAAACTAAAGAACAAGCATGTGCTATTGTTTTGCTATTAGATTGATACGACGGGAATTTTATCTCATTTGCGTGTTTTTTTTAGTCCACAGCCTATATGTATACTTCTGAATATAATGTTTATAAATGATGTCAAATAGGATGATTTTCTCCTTGTGTTTGTCAAGGATCTACTCTCCACAAATTTGATGATTACCGGGGATTTTCTTTTTGACAGATAGCTGAAGTTATAAAGATTCACTTATGATATATTTTATCCTCGTTTTACTACGAGAACGGGCACTATGCGGGTTAAACAGTGAGGCATCCGCTAGTCAAAAATAAAAAAGATAACTGAGTTATAATTAAGTATTACTTCAAAATAGATTAATATGTGTTAATTTTATGAAAACACATGGTAATACTGTGTTATCTATACTGCGTATTATTATAACATGGTTTACTGTCGGAATGTGAAGATTACTGTTATTTAAATAACGTGATTGTTGCACTTGGCATTCGTTAACGTATATAATGTTAACTAGCTCATGCCCGCGACTTAGTATGCGTGATATTACCCAGTTGACCATTGTACCATTGAGTTTTTTTTTTGCGTGCTTATTCGGTTTTTAAAATAATGATAGCCTAAGTAAGTAAGCCTAATCTGTAACATCTACTAGTGAATTCCGTTAAAATCTGTTTAGATAGCAAACCTTTTTTTCATATTTTTTTTTTGTTTCTTGTATGTAGGACTCTACTTCTTCTGATTCCCACCTTCTTATCCTTGTAGGTATCTGAATCATTTAAGTAATTGTTTTCTTTTCTATCTTAGTCGCTATATTTTTTTACGTTCATTTAAAAAGATTATAGCATTATTACTTTTTATTGCAATTCTATCTACTACTATTTCATAATATTATTATACGAGTACTACACAATTCCTAGAAGCTTCGTCGGCAACGTGGACATTCCAGGCTCCTACTCCAATTTCAGTATATTCAGAACCTATGTTTGTTTACATTTTAAATTAAACTTACCTTAGGGAACGCCCGCGGTATTGCCAGCATAGTTAAGTTTTTAAGATACTAAAAACTTAACTATGCCATACGTCATGAAGGAACTCGACGATTAATGGTATCTATCACCTGGAATCTAATTTATTTTATGATGCTTCTGGAGATAACATAGTTTTTAAAAGCTTTGTATATTTTTTTCTGTAATCTTTTCTGTAGACTTGAACTTTGTAGGTCTTTACCTGAGAGTCTTTAAGGTGAGAGTGCATAAATAATAAATAAAATAAGAGGACAGATCGTCAGACTTCGCGGTTCATGTATACTTCTGTCGCTTTCTGCAGATTCATTAATCGTTTCATTCATACACATCTAGGTATCTGAATACTTTTGAAAAGTGTATTGAAAAACAATTGTAATGTCATCACTTAGGTCATTAGTCCTTTCAAGGAAACTGATTACGATTAAACAGACAGTTTTTCCCTGCCTGGGTTTTTCTAAACGTCTACAGTATGGGGTTCTTCAAAAAGGGTCTTAGAGAAGGTTTTTAAGGTTCAGTAAGCGCGAGTGCTGCACCTCTGGTGTTGCAAACGTCTATAGACTACGGTGACCACTTTCCCTCAGGTGCTTCGTAGCTTGTCTGCCACCTCATTGGTATAAAAATGTCTCCAATTCTAGAAGCGCTCGTGGCCTCGCGGTCTCAGTGTTCTGTAAACGATCACTGAGTTACGCAACTTTCACTATGGCTGGTCCTCGGATGGGTGACCACTTTGTGGCATTTACATTTGCGAGCGTTTCCGTGCTTCGGAAGGCACGTTAATCCGTTGGTCCCGGTTGCCAGTAAAATGGCAGTCGTTAAGCCTGGTTGAAGGCCTTATGGGCGGCTTGAAAATTTCAACAGCAGGTAGCCACAACCTGCGTCTGTCTATTTCAACACGTCAATGGGCTCACCACCTATTACGTGGGACAGGAATCCACACGGTGAAAGGTGGGCATATAATATGCCTCTGCCACCCCTTCGGGGATAAGGCGTGATGGATATTTATTTATTATTTATTATTCCAATTCTAGTCCCAGTTGAAGTGACAGCCCTCAGTCCGCTATAATTTATGTAACAAGCTTTTTAATATGTTACCAATTTGATACCCAAGATTAAATTGACCCTACAAGTACCTGCAATTATTGTGTATTTTTTGAATAACACCACTTGGACTTTTCCTCAAAATTTACTTTTTAATCTAACCTAACTGGTTGCGTTTTGACTTACGGCATTTTCAAAGGTTGAAAATGCCGTAAGGCTAAAACCAGTTAGGTCTACCAATTTTGTGGAAAACTACAAGTGTTTTTACCCATTTAATCCCGTTGTTTATTAATTTCACATTAACAATAATGTATGAAAATTTTCCAAATTCATTGATTACTCTCGGTCGATTTATGGTTACACGAAATTAATTTCTTTGCGCTTTATTTTGAATTTGCGATAACTCTTAAGATATTCATTTAAATTGCAAGGTGTAAAGGGACAAAATAATCTTCATGAAATGCTGAAGCCAACTAACGTAGTAAAAATGATAAGGATTAATAGCATATTAGTGTAAATAGCCTTCAAATTACCGCTTTATAATTGATGGTTTTTTAAAGTATTAAAATGGATATAGTATGTTATTCTTATGAGATAGACATATATCGTCGCGGACTTTTTTGTAGACCTAAATTTGATACACAATTGCACCATACATTATTTTGTTATATCTCAAAGGGTTTAGGCAGCGTTTTTGTTGAAAGCTCCCAGACGGCTTATTTTTTCCGACATCCCCAACAAATATCGCTGTAATTTGGTCAATATATACACAAATTTAATAAATTATACATAAAAATCTTCTATAGGAATCATTATAACTATTAAAAAAAACCGCATCGTAATTCGTTGCGTAGTTTTAAAGATCTAAGCATACATAGGGACAGACAGCGAAAAGCGACTTTGTTTTATAATATGTAGTGATGCGTAACAAGCTCCACCAAGTGCCATCAATCAACAGTATAAACAGTTAGCAATTATTGTGATTTCTAATTTGGTCTAATTACAATTATTTTGACATTAATTTAATGGTACAATTCTTGCTGTCCGATCAGAACCATCTCCATATACTTGAGATGAACTCTTCAACGGTCTGTTACTGTCTGTGTAGACTAGTCTGGTAGTCAGCAGGTGTACTAAATTGCAGGAGTTGCAACTGCAATTGCCTTGGTCCCCTGAGATCTTCTACGTAGTAAGGTGACATAGTTGTCAACGGTTCCTCTACGCTCAGCATCTGGTGAATGCTGAATAATAACAGGCACTCTTACTTCGATCCACGAAGAGAGGACTCTAGAAGCAGTTAGAACTTATAAATATGTAAACAGAAAATTGAGCTATTTACCTCGAAGTTTAAAGTAGGTATCAATCTATAGTAGGTATAATATGACGACGAAGAAATGTTACATGGTTAGATATTGTGACACTACGAGTATCAGTATCGGGTAGGTGTCACTTGTGGAACTCACTCGCGTGTAGCTCGATATCGTGTGGGTAACATTAGTAGTACCTTTGTCAGTTACACCTATTTGGTTACGAAAATTTGTGGTGTAGATGTTAATTTTGAAGAATTTCTTTCTATTGTATTGTGATGTCTTGAAGAAAATAAGGCATAGTGATTAATTAATGTATAGCTTAAAGCGCTAAACTCTAAAGCTTAGCTGCCTTATAGGGAAATAACGAGTGTATGAAGTAAAATTGCTAGCGCAGCCGTGGGGCATAACCTAGCGACAATATTATAGGTATAGAATATATTCTCTATTCATCTATCCATCTTCACGCTGTATCCCTGACGGGGTAGTCAGAGAGGACAGATCGCCAGGCTTCGCGATCCATGCTTACTTCTTTCGCTTCTTCAAGATTCATCAATCGCTTCATACACGCACGTCTGGGTATCCGAGTACTTTTGTCCTTTCAGTTTTTGAGCAATCCCCTCACGTGGTTCTCGATTTATATTATTACAGATATTTATAGTATTCCTAAATAAATTCTTATTTAGAACTTTAAATGAACTGTACCTAGGGTTGTCTGTTAAAAAATATTGAATTCATTTACGGCCGGTCTCAATAACCTATCTGTCTTTTACTATTGTCTAAAATACTACTTGAACTATCTGTAACAAAAGTTAAAAATCAACTGTTTATCTGTGGTAGATGCGATCTATGTTTAACTGAAGATAGAATATTAAAACCGGCCATTAGTTATTAGTTACCTACTAGTGGAAAAACCCTTCTGAACATAGAAGAAACTTCCTTCTCCTTTAAACACTTAAAAATGCATATTTTATGTAATTTTTTGTTGAATATGTAAAATTTGTCTTCCATTTGGCAAATTTCCTCGAGTCTGTCATAGCTTAAGTTGCCCTGACTGATTAGCAACATTTTATTTTATGTGTAACACTTAAAAGTGGCATTGTCTTCGCCTGATAGTAACATAAAATATTTCGATATCCTCAAATTGAGGGCGACTCTCATAACTGGAAAATGTAGCAAGGTTATAATTGTGATCTTGAAGTAACATAAGAGCTACGAAATGCTTTTTAAGATGCTGAAACACGTAGACTGATAAATTCAAAAGCAAAGTAATGTCTTTGCCTACAGTCATGACCAGGGCTCTCATTGGCATTGCAAAACTGAACAAGCATATGCCACACATACCTTGGGCTCATCATAACCAGACCTTACAGGTACCATATCCTTTACAAACCCTTCATACGAGTATGCGAGCAAATTATTGTTAAGTTCGAGAAGTTTGGAGAAACTTGAAGAGAAAGCAGTGCAAATGCAATTATTTAGACATATTTTTTATAACGTATTAGCCACTTACAAAAGTGTTGTATTTGGAACCATTCATAACAAAATTGTTGGCGATATATATTTTTTGTACTTGACGGGCCATCAGAACCACTTTTATCTCCACACTTTTCTACTATTATTGTGTTAAATTTACATCATCCGAAACAATTAAAAACTCTTATTCTAAGTTGCTCGTGGCCCCGCGGTCTCAGTGTTCTGTAAACGATCACTGAGTTACGCAACTTTCACTATGGCTGGTCCTCGGATGGGTGACCACTTTGTGGCATTTTCATTTGCGAGCGTTTCCGTGCTTCGGAAGGCACGTTAAGCCGTTGGTCCCGGTTGCCAGTAAAATGGCAGTCGTTAAGCTTGGTTGAATGCCTTATGGGCGGCATGAAAAATTTCAACAGCAGGTAGCCACAACCTGCGTCTGTCTATTTCAACACGGCAATGGGCTCACCATCTATTACGTGGGACAGAAATCCACCCGGTGAAAAGTGGGCATATAATATGCCTCTGCCACCCCTTCGGGGATAAGACGTGAAGGATATTTATTTATTTATTCTAAGATAAAATGAATCTAAATGTAACGAATTAGAGGAAAAATGCACTTTACTTTGTGCAGCAGCGACAGTTAGTTTTTGCTAGTTACGGCCTGGTGCGCTCAGCGTTGGTTCCAAAACATGGGGGAATTCCCTCGACTTCACCGATTTGCAACTGTGTGACAAATTTACTCTACATTGTCTGTTGATAAAGGTCAGCAGGAGTGGTTCTAGGTTAGCTGCGTTTCCTTTTACGTATTAGATTAGATAATTTTTATGATGGGAACTTAAATACTGTATATTCATACACTATTATCATTACCAACAAAATACAGTAAAACAGTCTAAAATACAGTACATGTACTGTAATACTAATTACAGTGAATCTAAATGCACTAGCTGTAGCCATATCGAGATCTTGGAGGTCGAAATTAGCCTTTTAAATTAACAATATATTTGTTTTATATATACAATAAATGATGCTGTTTACCTGTATGAGGCTTTGACTTTGAACGTTCTTTGTCACAAAAAAAATGAGAACATTAAAATCAATACGTATCAATGTGACGAATTTGAACCAAATTGTTCAGCAGTGCTTTGAACTATGTGCTGAGTCACGGTTGCCTTTTGTATACAAACCATATAAATTCTCAATTTTTTTTTTCAATTTTATAGAGTTAATCGATTCTATTATTGTTACCGAATGCAAAATCTTTCGTTCCAATACGATTATAAAATTCACCGTATGTTCAAGTTTCTTATCACAATAAATGAATAAATAAAAGCTATACTTACCCGCTTGTCGCTCACATTAGGCACATAGTCCAATAAAGCCTGTGACGCTGATGCAAGTTCCATTACCATTTATCAGTAGGGAAATTCTATCTGTGAAGGAAAACTTTGTATAGCAAAATAAGTATTGGTGACATAATAAAACCACAGGCGCGCATAGCTTCGTTTTAACAGACTGACCCCAAAGGATGGTGATGTAATTCCCGCGTATCACCATCATCTGAGCATTTTTGCCGACTGAGTCAGGAAACTTGGAAGTCGGGATACGCTGCTCTTCTTTTCATGTGTAAGCCGCAAGATAGGTCAGATGTTAAGTCATTGCGACTCGGCAAAGTGACACCCCGAAGAGGCTTTCCTCACGGGGCAGATGTTATGTCTGTCTAAGCTCCAGTTACATACTCTGAACACGGACCTTACGAAGCACAGAAATGCTGGTAAATAGAAATGCCATAACGGTCAGTCCTTCCTGAGATGTATGACCTTTTATGCTTGCAATAATGCTTAATACAGTCATCTTTTACATAACACTGAGCTAGCGGAACTAGAAGCATCATTATTCTTTACTTCATTATTATCTAATTTCTAGCTGATCCCCTCAGCTACCCTCGTACTCTTTAATCTTTTAATTTATTCATTTGACAATATTGTATGTATATTTGCCTCTTTGTTGCCATTTATGATTACTGCTCCGCTCCGCTGAGTAGTAGCGTGATCATATTATAGCCTTTAGCCTTCGTCGATAAAATAAATAAATATTGTGGGACACTTTTTACACAGCGCAATCTAGCCCAAACTAAGCTATAAGCTTGTACTATGGGATCCAGATTCCAGACAACTGATATACATACTTATTTAATTATAAATACATACATATTATATAAGCTCCCAAACTCAGAAATCAACATTTGTGGATCACACAAATACTTGTTCCGTTCCTGGGAATCGTACCCGGGACCTCATGCGCGGCAGTCGCTTACTACTACTATTGGGCCACCGAGGCAGTCATAAATGAAACTTATTTTTTAATTCGCACCAGTTTTTCTGACCTTCCCGTAGTTCCGAGTGTTCTTTCCTGTAGTGGTTGGCAAGAGCGCTCAGAACTAATTGACTTGAAAACTAAGTGAAACGTGAAACTTTATTAACAAATAAGTAATGCAGGTAAGTACTATGAAAGGATTGCAACTGATAAAGCTAGTTGTTATCATTCAACTCTACGTCTTTCACTGCACATTTTTTAATAAAGATTTTATTCATTTGTACTACACAGTAAACGATTATATGTCATAGAGGTTATCAGACTTCAAAATATTAGCAAATATCAAAATTTATTACTTACTGTCCATTTCAACACAGCAACATGGCTCCCCACCTGTTACGTGTGACAGAAATGCTTACAGTGAAATATGGGCGTATAGTATACCTCCGCCACCCCTTCGGGGATAAAGGCGTGATTGATAAAAATAAAATTCTAAACTCTATAACACTTTATTTGAAGTCATGCCGGATTCGAAGCGACTAAAACAACACAGTCCCTATCTAACCGTTTAGCGCCGAGGCTAACTGTTCCGAAGAATGTCCCAGGGTTATGCCCGCTTTGGCTGCCACTGCGGTCTCTCCTAAGGATTCGGATTGATGTGAGTGGCATGCGTGAAATTCTCATATCATGCTACCGTCTTGACCTGATTCGATTAGGTCGGCGAGCAGCTCACCCACCGTTCTCTGGTCGCCGGTCATGGAGGCAGCATGACCTGCTCGTTAGCTCCACCATAAAGTATGTACGCGGCGGCTCAACGGCATAATGATCGTTTTACAATGGATAGCTGTCTTTATCCAATTGAGTGACCATTTGATTTCCATATTTGTATAGGAACATTTAGGGCCGTATTATAGGACGTTTATCAATACTCAAGAAACACTTGAGAGTAGTATTTGTACTAGCCTTAACTGTCGATTAAGTATTGAGTAACGTTCTGGAATACGGCCCTTAGACCAGGATGGTCGCCTTTATATTATTGGAACTGTCTGGTACAAGCTTTCACTTGCTATTGGTTAAAACGTAGCATATATGTAGACAATCGTCTTAAGGGTCAGCGTTCGGAGTAACTATCTTTACGCTGTATCCCTGACGGGGTAGTCAGAGAGGACAGATCGCCAGGCTTCGTGATCCAGGCACCTGTGACATCATATCTGGGTATCCGAGTACTTTTGAATTTTCCGTTTTTGAGCAATCTGCTCACGTGGTCTTTATATATAAGCCTCGGCCTTCCCTGACTCCTTCTACCCTCTACTTTCGCACAGTATATATTCTTCATCAATCGTTCCTCACTCATTCATGGGACGTGTCCAAACCAACGGAGCACACCCTTTTACAGCTTAACACTGACACATTCAGAGTAAGATAAAATATTTTATTTGGATCTTTCTGTTGTTAAAGTAACTTGGCCAACTGCTGTAGTACCTACTCTTGATAATAGAAAAATGTCAAATCATAGTAGGTATTGACGTATTGTACATTTTTTGTCGAACTAGAATGAAGTAAGTATTGCGTGTCGTAATAATACATGCTCAATCGATATACTCACAGAAGCACGCATCGCGTGATGTGTTGTATATTTTTTTTAATAATATTATTAGTGATAAAGTATAGTGAACACGCCAATTGCCAAGGTCAGACTAGTTGTTAACGCGAGATTTTTACTTGGGTATGTGCTTGATTGCGAATGATCTCAACTGCCAGTAGTACACGAGCATTTTTTGCTCGTGTGATTGACTGAGCTAGTTCTAATTATTGTAACATGAGATTTTTTTCATAGCCCGCATTTGCTGTTAGTACCTATCTAGTTTTACACTGGTATCTTATACCTACATAGATGTGAGTCAAATTGGAAAGTGAATTATCGTAAACAAGCATTTTGTCCAGCAATTGATAAACACTCAGATATCAACAACCCTTTCTGGTCTAGCGCTCGTGGCCCCGCGGACGTAGTGTTCTGTAAACGATCACTGCGTTAAGCAACTTTCACTATAGCTGGTCCTCGGATGGGTGACCACTTTGTGGCACTTATATTTGCGAGCGTTTTCGTGCTTCGGAAGGCACGTTAAGCCGTTGGTCCCGGTTGCCAGTAACATGGCAGTCGTTAAGCCAGTTGAATGCCTCATGGGCGGCTTGAAAAATATCAACAGCAGGTCGCCACAACCTGCACCTGTCCATTTCAACACGGCAATGGGCTCACCACCTGTTACGTGGGACATAAAGCAAAGCATACGGTGAAACGTGGGCGTATCGTATAGTACGCCTCTGCCTCTCTTCGGGGATAAAGGCATGAAAGTATGTTATGTTATGTTTCTGGTCAGGATATTATGTAGTAGTAGTGGCTTTTTCGTGTTTAGGTTGTCCCGTAAACATTAATTTAATTATATTATTTTTTAGTTTTCGATATACGAACTTGGGTGTGCGTAGTTTTGTGTGCTGTCATATTTATTACTGTTGTGAACCAACAAAATAAAATTAATGAAATTGGTATAAAAATATGTCTGTTCTATGTTTTAATTTCTGGAAAATCAAAAGATTCCTTAATGTTAACGATAAATAATTGTTATCTAACAAACCACTAGAATCAAAAAGTGAAGTTGCGAATTCTAAAAAACACCCTTTTTGTTTCATTTTCGTCATTGATAGTTTCAGTATTTTCATTGTAATCTATTTTTTATATATCTTCTTACTATAATCTGTTACTCTTAACATCAAAAAAAATCACAAAATTAAAAAAAAAAATAAACCTATGCTTTTTTTAAATAAAAGAAATTAATTATACAGTTTTTGCCTCAAAGCTACAAACGTCCTTCGCCTCCTCTAGTTTGTTAAATTTTCCACGGTAGCCGATCGCCCGGTCGTTTTATTGGTGCTTCTAATTTTAAGCACGAGATACTGGATTCGAAGGTTTCACGTATCGAATACACGACATTCGACGTTCTTTTTTATTTTTCTGTGAACTACAAGCTTTGTATGCGCACGGTTTGTAGTTAAAACACAGTGAAATATTAGTCAAAGGAATCTGCAACTGCACATGCATGAGGAGCTAGTATTTGTGTTGTCTGGTATATTTTTGTCATCAGAGTGCATTTCTGTTCCTGAAAATATAATATGGGTTGAGTAAATTGTGTACATAGCAACATGTTTACGATATTTAAATAATGATTTTAGTTTAATAACTAGCTCTGTCCCTCTTATATAATTTGTATTGGAGAAGAATTTGTGATGCCCTTGATGACCTGATATCCAATATCGTTATGTAAAATTTAAACGTCAACCGTGACCGACTGATTTAACTATACGGCTCAAACCGTTAATCCGATTTAGCTCAAATTTGGCAAAAGGATATTGTCAGTCTGCTTGTGACCACGGCTGGTGCAACCCAGTCGAAACGTCAAGCAATTTAAGGTAAATAAGCATGATCGCCTTAATACCTGTATTTTACACTTATTTTAATAATGCAACGCGAAAGTTTAAAAGTTAGTAAAAGGATATTGTGTTGAACAAAGAATAGAATTTTGAATATTCGTGTCTCAAAGGAGTTCGAATGGTGTTGCACAGACCAAGCTTCGGCGTAAACTAGTTCAAAATAGAAATAATTCACCAAATGGTACCACTCATAAAATTTCCAAAACTTTAGAAAACCTTCTACACTTGTAAAAATCCTTCTAGCGGGGAGATTGACCTTAGGGTATTCCTTATCCTTGTTATTTTATAATTCAATCCTGATAACAGGCGTAGGCTGGTACTCGTGAAGGTTCATTCGGCTAATATGCAACAAATTAAAAAGCTTGTTTTGAGGAGACAATCTGGAATAATGAAGAACAAGTACCAGGCTGTGCTGTTTCCATCAGTTTCAAGTAAAGAATTAAATGGCAATATGTAAATGAAAACTGTGCGAAGAGGATAGATAATAATGTAAAAACGGGACAGTGATGCACAAAATTGTGATAGGCCAAGATCAGTTGACTTCGACTAGAAATAGCTACAGTGCCGATGTAACGTGGAATGCACATCTACCGTGTCCTATAAACCAACAAATACGTAATTTATTGTGGTTTGTAACGAAAATGTACCAACAAAATTTATGTTCCTACAGCTTTATGCTAGTCGTTTATTATGAAATTGCAGAAAACCTGCACTCGGCCAAATATTTAATGTATATCATTTGCGGTACTGCCGCAAAATATTCCAAGGGCCTTAGCGATATTATTAATAACTAGCGTTCCGCGTCTAGCGAATCCTCCACGCCCTTTTCATGGATATTGATCAGTAGTGTGATCAGTGCCTTGACGTCATACAGTCAAGTAGTAATTACAAGATTTGTATTAATTTGCATTGTAGAAGGTATGTACCGACAATTTTACTTAGGATAGCAATGAATGGTTAGCTGTGCGTAGCTGAATACAAAATGGTGGAACACCCAAGATGGTGGACTAATTATTTGCACCACACAGCTACAATATAGGTTTCAAATGAAAATATTAGCTTAGAAATTATTATTTTTAGCGCATTTAAATAAAATATTTTAAGTATTAACCATTTTGTATGCATAAAAATTGTAGATAGGTACATTTATAAAAGCGGCTAGGTAACTCAGTTGTGAATCACGATTTTACAAGCTTTTATTAACATCTTTGTATGTGCGTGTGTGTCTGTAAAGTATAAATCTTGTAAACCTAATTTGACCTACCTTCCGGTATTTAATTGAAATATTCCCATGTAACTTGGATTTTGGAGGGGCATTTTGTTTAGGATCTAATTAATGCATACAACCCCGTCTGTTTGGAGTCTTTAATCAAGTGGCAAACGAAATTGTTTTACCCAAAAATGGTCCAACCAACGTAAATTTGCGACATAAATAGAATTGTTGCTTTACAAAACAGTACGTCCTTTAGGTGTTTAGCATAGCAACGCTCTGCTCGAATTCCGTGAATATCTAAGTATGAGAATTTCAATGTGTACTAGATAGGAGTTCAAAACAATTTACATAATAGACGGTTGCAACATCCTATTCAATCTTTGTAAACCAATACGTCCGTAGTGTACTATCAATATCTGTTTTCACATCATCTTTGCTGTCAGTAGCAGATTTCTGATAGGTAGAGACGTCAACAAAAGCGTAATAAACACAGATTAAAAAAATACCTATAAAATTCAATTTAGATTCTTTTATTTTAAACTTTTGCGGTTGATACTCATAATAAATACACTTTTAGTTATGTGATATTTGTGACACTGTTTTAAACTGATGTTTCGGACGCGTTGCGAGTAGATTCAAATTTAGATTCGTCATAAAAATGCTATCGTAACAGTAGTGACATAGTGAATGCTGTCGACTCCAGGTTTTATTTGCTGGTGTGTCGAAACGGTTATTTTTGCATCTTTAGCGTTTGAAGATTTTTCTTTTAGGTGAGTACCTACTTTTCTAGAAAAAACAAAAAGCTTACTATGCTTTAGTTCAATGTGGAAAAAAATCACGAGGACCAGCGTTGAATAACCTAGTCAGGTCATAAATTCTGTCACATGTTTAATACAAAATAACTGAAACAAGTTTATTCATTATGTAATCATTTCTATACCAAAATGAACTTAACAAAACATAGATTCTTATGACAATAAAGTTTATTCAAAATGACCTCCGTGATTTTGAATACAGGCCTTCAATCTGCGCGGTCAGTCGTCTATCGCAGCACGAACGAGGTCCATGTCAATATCGGCGGCTGCCGTAATCAAGGAAGTCTTGAGTGACTCCAAATTGGGATGAGGCTTGAGCACGCCTTTTCCTCCAAGTGTTGCCATATCTTGTAATCTAACGGACTCAAATCTGGACTGGAGGAGGGCCAGTCTTCGTGCCGGATGAAGTGGATTTCACGCGCCGCCAGCCAGTCTTGTGTGCTCTTCGCTCTATGAGCTGGCGCCGAATCTTGTTGGAATACCCAGTGCCTATTATTGAACATGGTATGAGAAACAGGTTCCACAAGGTTCGTCAGGACTGTATTTTGATACACAACTGCATTCGTTTTTACACCTTTCTCACAAAAATGTACCTCTGTTAAGCCCCAATAAGAAACTCCCAACCATACCATGAGCGAGGGTGGAAAATGACCTCGTTGGCCACGCGGAATACGGTTGCTCGCTTCTTCACTACTGTGTGCGTACACCTTATCATTTTGTTTGTTGTAGCTCTCTTCTACGGTAAAAATTTTTTCTTCCGAAAAAAGAATTTCCCGATATTTTTTTCCCGCGTACCGCTTCAACAAAGCGTGGCATCTCTTCAGTCTCAGGTCCATTAGACTAGCATTTAAACGATGTCCTGTTTTTCTTCGATATGACCGAAGCCCTAAGTCTTCATTTAACACCCTTTTCACCGTGGTTCTTCTTAACACCATCTGAAGGGCCAACAGTTTCTGCTTACGTTTGGGATTTTTTTGAATTCGCGCCTTCACAGCTTTTATCACTGCTGGAGTCCTAACAGACCGAGGGCGACCACTTCTTGACCTGTCATCTCCACTAGAGTCTTCATCGTATCGTTTGATGGTACGATAAACGAATCTTTTGGTTATATTCAAAATTTTCAGTATGTCAAGAATTTGAATTGGCGCGTAACCGCAACGATGCAACGCAATAACTGCAACACGGTCTTCTTTAAGCGTCCACTCCATATTTAAAAATGAGTAAAATTCTAAAAAGTTTACATTTTTATTTTCTTGAACAATTCGAAATTCGAATTCAATAAACTTTTTTTGTGGCCAGCATTCTAAAAGAAAAGTTTTTACTGTGTGACTTATGACCTGACTAGGTATAGTGTAGCCAACCAACTAATTGCTTTTTATAATTATTACTTAATGAGTTTGAATGAAATTATAAACTTTTAGACATATTAATATTTTTACTGAATTGCTAAAAGAACAACGAAGTTAAAGTAATTAACTGACAGTTTTTGCATGTGTTTTGTAGTTGCTTTTTTATACCATGACTTTCTAAAATCGAACTGTTATTTACTGAAAAACAAAAATTTAATAAAAAAGTCGACTAAAATAATGTAAATGTATTGAAGATTCAATAATTACAAATATTCAATAAATATATATACATACTACGAAAGTAATACGGAATTTGTCGAAATCGCTATGGTTTTTTCTCAAGCCGGCGTTAGCCGTCGTCATTTCAATGTGCTAAAATTAACAAATAACTTATATTTGTAACAAATCAGGTTCCAAAACAAGTCTGATTACCGGTCTGCGGTCTACATTATTACGCTAATTTAAAAATAAGAAACCAAATAAACAATATCAAAGAAATTTCAATGATGAGAACAATTACAAACACTGCTGGATCTTCATACTTAACTTCTTCAGCACTGGGACAGTTACTCGGGGCGTCCGGCAATAGACACATAGGCATTGACAGTGTGGTTTTAGTCGGTTCGAGTCCGGCATGACATCCGAGGGGATTTCGACACGTAAAAAAATCTTCTTCACGTGACATTCATTGTGACCTAAAGAGTCATTAAGAAACGATTCTTTAAAATTCCAACCTTACTGAAGATAGGCATTCGCGAGCGAAGTCGCGGGTAGCAGTAAAAGACATTCATCATTATCCGAGCGTCTGTCCCAGTTGCGTCTCGCGACGCCCGGGGTCCGCTTTCCTACCATTTTTTCTTCACTTCGCAGGTCGTCGGCATCCCCTGTAATGAGATCATTGCAGCAAAAGACATTGACTTATTGTTCTGAGCCGCTAGAAACCGAGTAACAGTTATGTTGTTTTACAGAATAACCGTTTACTGTAAAACAAATTATACATTTTAGGTACTTATATTGGTCCAACATGCTTATGTCTCTGTTACCTTAATGCTTTTGATTATCATTGTTATTTAGGTTTCAGTTTTGAACGAAATATAAAAGCAAGTAGGCAGAAACCAGGTCACGCCTTTTTCCATTTCCTTCTATTTCACGGGTTGTATTTAGTCCCACGCAATAAGGGGAGAAACTGGCAGGTTGTGGCCATCTGCGTTTGAAATTTCAAGGACTTCGTTTTGAAATACAAGTAAATGGAAATACCACATATCAGTATTAAATGGAACACAGTGATCGTGTACAAAACACTGAGCAAGCGGGGCCATGAGTGCTTTATTAACAATCTATCTATTCTATCTTAATCTTATATCTCACAACATATTTCCTTTGGTTGCTTACATGGGTTTTTTTTAAATTACTATTACTCGATTTTGTTATAAGGAAAATCTATGCTCGACTCATTGAAAATGACTTCACTAGCTAGGTCGAGTCTGGTTAGATTGGTAAGTTGACAGGGTGCGCGCAATTAATGTGGCGCCGATTCATGACCCTTCATTAATATTTTCGTATTACAAATTAAGTTTATATTGATCGTCAAGTTCATATGCTACAGCTCGCGTGATGGAAAAGTTGAGATATCATCCTACCTGACAGCTGGCAGGACTAGTAAGGAGGTCCTCAAAATGATGACCGCTTTTAAGAATAATGTAAAATTGCAGTTGTTACAATTGATTAAATAGCATCGAAAGTGGCAACCGACTTCACACTCGCTGTGCAGTTCTTCTACGGTCAGCCTCTCTGTATTGACTTCAAGAACAAGAAACTTGTGATGACACATGATTCCAATTTTCCTAGACCCAAATTGTTTAACGCTTTTCTCTTCCATTAACCACCTCTTTACTGTTTTTCAAACAGTATCCGGTCAATCGATAATACGAACATGGCCTTTTACTGCGTGCAAATAATGAGCATGACATACGTAGTTGGACTCGTTTGGATCAACCAATTTACTCGGAATCTGTTCGAAAGCTGTCCCGTCTGACAAGTAGGTACAGTTAGCATACAATATTACGCGATGTGAATGGATCTGACAAACGTTTTTTAATTTAAATGCCAAATGAATCTACAAAAAAATATGACAAAAACGGTGTATTTACATTTTTTATATTTCAAAACATGGCTGAAATATTTACGATCAAAGTGCGTATAACGCGGGTGATCGCATACGTCACAACACTGCTCATTCAACAGACGCGCTATCGTTCGCACCCGAACGTCGCGCCGCGCCTTGTCGCAGTCTGTGCTACGTTGTGACGTCATAATGAGCGCGCCTAATCTCGGAAATTCAAAAAAGATCTATAACTTCTCGTCGTAATAACTTCGGAAATACTACATGTATTGAAGTGAAATAAAAACTAATGTAATGTACATGTACTACGCTCTAAATGTAGCTGTATTTGATAGTAATATTTTGACCCTTTTGTGTTCTCCATTGTGTAGAAGGTAGTTGTCTGGTTAATTGAAAATAAGCGTTTTTTTTCTTTAAGTGTCTCGTGTCAAAATTCTGATAGACGAAATAAAACCAAAATAATAACGCCATCTAGCTCGCTCTCGTTGAGGATGAAACCTATCTGGTTTTATCCTTTTTAGTGATAGATTTTCGGGATGATTGCATTCCGGGATACACAGTGCGTTTATTTATAGCTGGTTAATATTTCCAATTATTTTTAATATATATATCAATATAGAGCTAGTTTCATCAGTGGGGTGCATGGGGCTCCATAAAGAAAACCTAACGTAACGTATGAGGCAACGACTTCGGCCCCCTTATGGGGTTGGGAGATCAGACTACAATCGCTCCTAACGAATGCTGAAAATAAAAAGCCAAACCAAGCCGCCCCTGATGAAAGCGTACCCCAAGTTCTAAACCCTTTTAGTGTTGGTAGTATCTGGGAATACGATGAAGAATATCGTCAGTTCATTGTCAGCGTCGTCACAGGTGATATATAAAAACGATTTTTAATTGTCTATTATAAATGAGTAGTGGGACTATTCATGTTGATATATTTATTAAAGTAAAATATACATGCTCATTGTACAGTTATATTAAAAGTTTATAACAGTTCCTTGCTTATCTTGATAGTCTTGACAATCTTAATTGTTGGATTTATTATTTAAAGCTCTAGTAGGTATACATTGGTACATTATTTTATTATATATGTTAAACTATACTCGTCCTATTGTATTATCTGTGACTTCCATCATTACCTTTATAAAAGAATAATATTATAAAGAACGACTTGTGCTGTATTTCGTTTTCCAACTAGTCCGTGGTATATTGTCACAAGATTGGTACAGTGATCCACACACAACATCTTCACATAGACACAAGTACCTAATTCGAAGTCCGTACTTTAGTGACCGTCTTTTTATTTCTTGCTTTGCTCATCCGCATATTTGATAATGAGATCGTACAATTTACCCTCGGTAGAAATTCCCGATTAACCAAAATTTCTAAGTCGGTTTTACGAAGAAGAACCGCAGTTAAAGAAATTTATAGGACATTAAAATTGAACTTCGTGCAATATTAATACCATAACTCTTCTAGACGCCATAACTTTTAAATCTTCACACACACATAATTTTTACATAATAATTCGTTCATACAGTGGCAAACGCTAGAAAATTCTTAAATCATTTTTATAACTGGTTTCCGGTTTACCATTCGACCTCGATTAGAATTCATGAACGTTTCGTTTTTCAGTTTAGGTGTTTAAAGAAATATTTAAATGATGTTTTTACATATTAATAACTCATACGTAAAGTCCAAGACTAGATAGGTCAGCCAATAAGAGTGCTATTTCGATTCTTTTATCACTTATTTATTACTTTATTCAGCTAAGAGAAGAATGATACATATATTGCTTTTCGTTATTTGAGGAAGTTAGTAAATATATCATTGTATTGTAACGTAGTTGCAGTGTATTATATTATCTGTGGTAGTGGCTATAATAACATGTAAGAAGATGGCCAAGGTCATATTTAGACATCACCGGATAACGTTGAAGTGCCCTTAACACAGCTATCATTCTATCAAATGATTGCAACATCATTGTCATCAGCCAAGAAGTTTTTATTTGATATAATGAACTTTAACTCCTAAAACACAGTTGCACTGCAATCATCTCAAAATTACCTACTACACTTTTCGCTCAATTTTTTATGCATACGAATCAATCGTACAATACAAAAAGCTGTGTAAATTATACAGCAGTTTTTATATATGAAGAAAATTCTACCAACAGTCTAGTCTAAACGGAAAGGTATATGATTATTTTTAAATTTGGGGTCACCGGCCTGTTTTAAAGACACGGCGACATTGAGGGTCACTCTTTCAGTCCACAACACAATTTACAGTGGTCTTCAAGTTCACGGCCCAACAATGTGCCTCTTTTGTAATAGGAAGAAATCTCTTCCATAATTTTTCATCTTTACTTCACTTTTATCGGTCGATAAGGATGATTTTATGAAACCGGCTGATTTAAAATTCTTCGTGATTGAAATATACTGCTGGGCATACTTCCCCCAAAGTTTGCTTAATATAAAGTCTTGTGTTGCCTCTGGCGACTTAAATGATATCGTTACTCGGCCCATTCATTCATTCTCATAATTATAATTTAATGTATATTATCATAATTAGTACGGAACTGTTTTAATTGCATAAGACTTGTTTAAGTTTGTTAAAGTTTTAATGGTTCCTATTCAAATTATTGTAACAGCTTGATGATTTATTCATGATCAAACGAAATCGTACAGATTTTATTGACATCTGACACTCTGAAAATCTATCAAATGTTTAGAAGTGTACATTTGATAGTCGAGAATCTGAAGATAAGTAACTCAGAGATAAAATTATTACCAATTGTCAGTAAAAAAATATTTTAAGATCGAACTAATGGATGCGGACTGTACAAAATTGGTGAGGTAACTCATAAAATTGCTATTCTGGGATCCATTAATGTGCTAATTGTCGTTTAAAAAGTCATGGGTAATTAATTATGTGGATGGGTATCTGGGAAGCCCCGCTAAATCGGGGTTCTGTAAACGATCACTGCTTTGAGCTTTTGCTGGTCCTCAGATGGATGACAGCTTTGTGGCATTTGCTGTGCATGTGCTCCGATAGGCACGATACGCCGATGGTCCCGATTACCAGTAACATGACCTCGTTAAGCCAAGTTGAAGAACTTATGGGTGGCTTGAAAAATCTCAACGCCCGGTCGCCATAAAAACCCTACGCCTTGTATAAATTTGCCTCTGCCTACATTTCGGAGATAAAGGTATGCCTGATACGTGATTTAGAGAAATTGTAAACAAAGGTTGGGTTGCACGACGTATAAGCTTCATAACTCGTTATTATTAGTTAAATTGTTTGTTATAAGTTTTTGTATTCTAAACAGCTTAGCAACATTTTTGATACAATACGAAAAACAATCATGTATTTTTTTTATGGCAGCAGCAGCGCCCACGCAGTGTATCGAGTGTCTATGCAAAACATTTTTTTGTATCGGACATAATCTTATTATCTGAGAAAGGTGTACTGAGGTCAAAGATCAATGATCTTTTGTGTTTTGAGCATTTGTTTTACAATCTCTTAACTTGAAAAAGATGTCCTGAAATCTAGAGTTCATTGACCTAGTTGTTAGTAAAATACTAAAATAGTCGTAGTTGTAATGGACAAGTCTCAGGCATACCGTACACATTTCTTGTATGTTACAGTTTCGTATCCATACTAATAGATATAACAAATATAAAAGTCTTAGTGTTCTGTAAACGATCACTGAGTTACGCAACTTTCACTATGGCTGGTCCTCGGATGGGTGACCACTTTGTGGCATTTACATTTGCGAGCGTTTCTGTGGTTCGGAAGGCACATTAAGCCGTTGATCCCGGTTGCCAGTAAAATGGCAGTCGTTAAGCCTGGTTGAAGGCCATATGGGCGGCTTGAAAATTTCAACGGCAGGTAGCCACAACCTGCGTCTGTCTATTTCAACACGGCAATGGGCTCACCACCTATTACGCGGGACAGGAATCCACACGGTGAAAAGTGGGCATATAATATGCCTCTGCCACCCCTTCGGGGATAAGGCGTGATGGATATTTATTTATTTATTTATAAAAGTATGTTAGTATGGAACAATTTGCTTTGTCCAGAAATTTTAAACGAAATTACATCTTTTAAATGTCTGGAGTTGCAGGCAGATTACCTTTAATACAGTATTTTGTTTGACGACAGGTACAACTTTCCTCATACAGTAACTAGTACACGTTAGTATCACTGTTTTTAAAAACCTTAAAATACACTTTTTTAGTATTTATAATATGAGATCAAATAAGATGAATTACATTTCTCGTTATCTGAAACAGATATACAGAACTAGAGTACATTATATTTATCTTAAAAATACTATTATGATTAGATTATCGTATAGACGATGTCCTCGCGTCCTCTACAGTCTGCCAATGATACTACTTATTTGACCTTTGTCAGGTCTTGGGAAATAAGGCCAAAGCTATTTGGATAGGGTTCTACATCTTCGTTTTGCTTTTTAATAGTTACACGTTATTAAAAATTACTGTATGACTGAACCAGTGAGCCACAGCTACTGCCGGTATAGCGTCGTCTCTTAGGACTGCCTCAGAACAGTAGTATGTGTAGTTGGAACTCTTGACGATTTAAGACATTATTTACTCAGGAATACCATATTTACATCAGTTATGCGTCGAGCATGATTATTTCCTATTTTGGTTGGTTGCACCTACAGTGGCCAGCTTGGTGCCGTGAAGGATTCAGGGATTTTTCCAAGAAGGTAGTGCTCCTGTAATTATCATAAGGTCGGACTACTCGCTACATTCCAGTTCTCGCTGTTCTTTAGTGGCATTGATGTACAATGTTTAGTGGTTAGAACGCGCTAGCTGGCAAATTACTGCGACTTTTAGTCTGCTGGTACAGAGGTAGTCGATGCGATGCTTTTCAATGAAATTATTTTACATTTGTACTTTGTTCCTTGATTCTTCATTCAAAGTTGGGATGTTTCAGAAAATGTTGTTGCTGTGTAAGAAAACTGATTACATTATTTTTATGATTTCAATTTGATTCATTAACGCACGCCGATTCCAGCAGGTTTACCAGTGCTGGTTTCTTGTTCTATGCTGCAACCTACCCATCGCTCTTTATCTCTCCAGTCCTCGTCCGCCGATGCAGAAAACAGCACGTGTTGCAGCGTGCCCTTATTCCGTGCCATGTCGAAACTAAACACACGCACATATATTATCACAGCATTACAATGCATGAATATTTTTTCTATACAATTTCGTTAATTGTAAAGGTGATGAACCCCTTAGTTTTAGATCAGGACAGAAAGTATTCATATGTAGATTATTTTCTACGCAGTTGCTTCATTCGTTACGTCATAGATTTAAATAGAAATGAAAAACTAATTGGAGTTGTAATGTTTTCTTGTCATTTTTCAACATCACATCGGTCGGCATTCGTTGTCACACAAAACACTTGCTTTTGTACTTTTTTTATTGTACAATGAAGGACTATTTCACACTCACAAACACACACACACACACATATATATCATGCCTGTCTCCCATCGAGGTAGGCAGATACTATAGCTTTCCACTTGCTACGATCCTGACAGCCAATTTTCCCTTCTACTTTCGTTAAAGTGTTTTCATAAAATACGACATCAACCTAAGCAGGTCGAATGAAAATTACCTAGACTTATCTCTGAAATAAGCAGACGTGTTTTAATTTATCAATAACATGTTTATACTACACACGATTGGTCATGTAAATGTTACAAGTAAATTACTCCAAGTAACTTGCTTATATATGATATATATATATATATATTGCGGGACACTTTTCACACAGCGCCATCTAGCCCAAAGTAAGCTAATACCTATTAGCTTGTGTTATGGGATCTAGATAACTGATAAACATACTTATGTATTTCTAAATACATACATATTATACATAGGAAACACCCAAACTCCGAAACACACATTTGTGGATCACACAAATATTTGTTCCGACCCGGGAATCGAACCCGGGACCTCTTGCGTAGCAGTCGGATACACTCCCACCGCGCCACAGAGGCAGTCAAACTTATCAAACTCAAGTGTCACTGTCGCATCCGTTGATTTCGCTTAAGATACATTTTCTTTCTGTAGCCTTTTCTTACAGCCCCAGTAGATAGTGTCTTCTCTATGTAATGATGGGGTTTTTTGACTGTTCAGCTTCTTCTAGAATTCAGAAAGAAGCCAGGGTAGTGATACTCATTCCCCAAGTAAATGGTCTAATTGTCGTATCCATATTGTTCTTTAGCACAATAATTATACGAAAGAACAACATGGATATGACAATGTTTTATTATCTAATTATAGCATATTGAATGTATTACATTTGTTTGAAAACGTGTTTCTGTTTGAACAATCATATATTGAAAATATAACAACTTCCATGGTTAGTTTTGTTTATGACTCAATGTTATCACTACAAAACATTATTTATTTTATTATTCGTTTGCCACATCATTTGCAAAATATGGATATACTTAGTCATATCATTTATAATTCAGGGCTGTCACTTGACGTTAGTAGTTGGTACCTACACCAGTTGTTTTCATAATGGGATATGTATTATGTTAATGGTATGTTGTTTCAATTCTATAGCTCGGGCGGAAACTGTAATATACATACATTTTTATCTGTGTTGTCATTCATTAGGTTAATCATTATAATGGTGGTTACGCATTTGTTATTCGATTGTACTACGGCTGATGAACAGTCTGGATTTTTTCTATCTTAGAACTTAATATATTAACCGATAAATTTACTCAAACCCGTATATTGTCGCAGTGGTGTGCAAGGAAACAGTAAAACTATAGATTAAATATAGTAGCAAATTTTATTATACTTATATTGTATAGAAACGAATACACAAAATATAATAATCAAATCTGTTGTGTCAAAACATAACACTAGAATGCTGTCTAGTAATATTCAAATTATTACAGCCAGCTATATTACATTAAAACCTAATAATTCTATTAGTAATTCAATTTTTATATAATTAACGAAAAAACTAGAACTAATAAATAAACAAATATTATTTTTTTTCTAACAGGTATTACGTTACTCCATCAGTCCATCCTTAACATACTCCAGGCATGGTGTGTGACCTTATCTCACAGCTTTTTCGCAACTTGTATTCACATTACTGTGAATATAAACTTTGGATCTACAGCAATAATCAAGACCAGAAAAGTTACACAGAGCTTGTGTAAATTGTATTGAAGACTTAAAGGTGACCTGGGTCCCATTTTCGACCATGCGACTTGAAAGCGTAGACGGTTTGCTAGTGAAATATCATATGTTTCATATTCTGAAATGACGAAACACGAGACAAAAGACATTTCACCAGTAAACTTACGTCTACGCTTTAAGTCGTATGATAGAGATTTGGGGTCCAGACACATTATTACTTTCGTTTTCCTTCGGTAATGAGTTCATTCCAATCAGCGTTCAATTACTTCATTAATTTATTACTGAAGTTTTGGTTTGCTTAATATCTGAATCACCTTCTGAGTCAATCGTCGATACAGGTGTTTTGCAGCATACTGCGATAACATAGGCACCTGTAACATTTGTTTTACAATGAGCCACCGTAACGCAATTTTAGCAACACCTCATACTAAGTATCGATAACAAAATACGCAGTATAATAATACTTTTAATAATACAAAACATTCGATATTAGTCATTTTAGTCGGTTTTCAATTCATCACGGCTGAATAGCTTTGTAAGTTTACTTTGAAGTTAAACAATTTTCAACAATGTTGTGTCTTCGGCCTCCAAACCATAACAATATGCGTTGTCTGCTGGTACATCTGCTGACGACTGACTTTGGTCTGGGTCTGACAGGTGATATTGTTTTGGGATTGGGAATTCGGGATTGGTAAATAAGATGTATTCTCACAGTGTTCCTTTCAATGTCAGAAATAGCTACGAGAGGAGGTCAATAAGTTCGCGGAAGGGAGGGGTTGGTCGGGATAGGTTTACTTGTCTAGGTAGGCACTAGTTAAGCACCTTATTAAGAGTATATGTACCAAGTTTGAACCTGATTGGGTCATTAACTTGAGTTATCGACCTGTAAACAACTGAATCGGGAAGAAGTCGGCCAGTATGGAGAAAACTGAACACCGCTCCGTTATTAAGTTCCGTACTAAGCAAGGAAAATCCGCTCAGATTATTTTTCAAGAGTTGTTAGCTGTTTACCTTGACTTTGCCCCTAGTAAAACCATGGTTTACAAGTGACATGGTCTTTTCAAACAAGGAAAAGAGTCCATTGAAGATGACCCCCGCTCCGGACGGGCAATTGAGGCCACCACACCGAAATCGTCGAAAAAATAGAAAAACTTGTATTCGAAGATGCCCGGTTGAAAAAATGCAACTTGCATAAATGATTGGAGTATCCGAAACAAGTATTTTGAATATTCTACATCATCATCTTGGGATGACTAAGGTCAGTGCAAGATGGGTTCCGAGAATACTCACGCCACTTTGAAAATGCGAACGTGTCGAGTGTTCCCGCCAGTTTTTGGAGCTCTGTGGAGAGAGAAAGGAAGATATTATGGCCCGAATCGTTACTGGTGATGAAACCTGGGTTCACCACTATGAACCTGAGTCGAAGCAAGATTCAAATGCAGTGGCATAAAAAAGGCACACTTCCACCAAAGTAGTTCAAAGTGACATAATCGACTGGCAAGATCATGGTGACTGTCTTTTGGGATACAGAAGGTATTTTACTGATCGATTATAAAAAACGTGGTATGACTATAACGGGACATTACTACGATTCTTTACTGAAAAGACTGAAAGAAAGGAAAAATGAAGACGAATGCTGTGTGTGTGAAAATGAAAAGGTGTGCTCCTTCTGTACGACAATGCACCCGTTCACACGTGCCATGTTGCGACGGCTGCCATTACCGATGCGGCTTCGAACAATTGAACCACCCACCCTACAGTCCAGACTTGGCACCCAGTGACTATTATTTATTTCCAAAAATTAAGAAAGAACTGCTTGGATAATATGACGACGATGAAGAAGTTCACAATGTTGGCATATTTTTGTACAAACGACAAAACTTTTTTTTCGATAGTATAATCTAGTTATTTTAGAGAGCTGAAAAAGCCCCCACTGCTCACGACCCACAGTCAAGGAAGGGCACCGTGTGGTTTGAGTTGGTAGGCAAACTCCTACTGTCTCAAACCACCATAGCATCCATGAGTATTTCCACACGTAAAATAAACATACGAAGGTAGTTGTTTAGATAATCATATATATATCATGTCTATATAATATAGCTCTCTATTAAGTACAACCGGTATGAAAAAGCGTTGTGTATATGTGTATACTGGGGGCCCTGACCAGTCCTGGTCGTCCACCCTGACAACTCCTGCCTGTTATTATAACCCCTCAACACTAAATAACTTGTTATTAATCATCTATTTAAAATATAAAACCATTATCTTAATGTCCGAACTAATCGCAAATTATTAATTTATCCATATATAACCTTGGGTGTATTAAACCTATTGACATAAGTGGTCGTTGAACTTGAAGGAGACTTACGTCAGTAATAAACAAGTATCACATATACTTGTATATGGAGAATGTATGGCGAAAGCTACTTTCTTGTGACACAACTGCGTCTATCGCTTCCTCTCGCACGCGACTTTGATTACTGGAAATTGAGGCGTCACACTAGGATGTTTGATTTGATTACTTCTGGTACTACTGTCTGGTACTCGACTAGCAACCCGCCCTGCTTCGCATTCAAAATTAACATATATTCAGAAATTTCAAAATTGATCATCTCTTAGGCTAAAGGCACTCGTAGTCTTAATTTATATTACAGTCTTTATTTTAATATGACTCAATGATTATAATATTTTAGAAAAAGTATTATGACTCAATAATAGTTATTCAAAAATATTTAAAATTATATACTCACAATACTTAATCCATTTAGATCCTTAGTTATACCTACTTGTACTGAACAAGTCACTTAAAATTTTATAAATTTTTATCAATTTTCTTTCTGGTTGACTTTTTGTATGTAAAACCTTTACTTTATTTTTGTGTCTAATTTGAACCATGCTCAAGACGCACTTATTTTCTTTACTTGCAAATAAAGTCATAATCAAAAGTATTGCGGTCTGTAACAAAAGTTTCAGGTGCAAATCCCCAAAAAGTATGTGTTCGCGTGTTAGTTTAAAACAAAATTCAGGTGCATGTGTGTCAGCAAACTATACTGTTGATGAATGTCACTGATTTGTTCGTATTATGTTCTTTTTTTTCTTGAATCTTATCATATTCATAAATATAAACAATTTTTTACATAAATACATATACAATGTTCTTCATACAACAAGTCAATGTACTATTATATACCTAGTTACGGTTTTAGTTGTTATATATAGTATAGATTACATCGTTGTTATGCCTAATAATCTCTGTGTTATTCTGGTGACTGATGACATTCTGAATTACAATAACCCTGAACTTGTAAATATTTATACCATTATCGTTATTATGAACTTTAATGTAAATAATAAATGTATCTGCTGTTTACTTGTTTGGTGTATTAATATAAAGAAAATTAAAATTTTTTTTTTTTGATTTCGCGCGGAATGCCTTTACGCACCGTCATGGTGGTCAAGGTCTGTGTGTGAGGCTCCCGGCCCGTGGGAGAGGGGCCGTCCTACCCACGCGGTGTTCCGCCTCACCTTAAAACCGGCTCGCAGGGTAGGCCTGAGGTTAAATCACTGCGAGCCGGCAAGGGGCACCCCAGAGTGGAGGGGTCCGTCTCGGGGCGGCCGGAAAAGTGACCACCCCGGAGCTCCCTAAGGAGCTGAAGAATCTAGCCCGCGCCTCTACCGCTCTCGACCGCCCCTCTGAAAGCAGAGGAGGTAGAGAGCGGCCGGTACGGGCGTGCGCTAAAGGGGGGGCACCCCCTGGAACACAGAAAGGGTGCCCGTCGCCATGTGGCCAGTTGGGCGGGGTCCTCCGACCATCCGCCCACGGCCAGTGTAGCGAGACTGTAAACGTTAAATACATTTTTTGAACAATAAATATTATTAGATATAACATTTTGTGTCGTAATTTTATTATGTAGTTATTTCACACATATGTAACAACATAATGATAAAATTATATTAAAAAAAAATTGTTACTTATTAGTAGGTACTGCTAACTACCAAAGATACAATAAAACATTAAAGATTTGGTGCAAAGCCAAAAAAAAATTAGAAATTTATACCATCGCCGCTACCACTATAATTATTGAATAATCGCGGAGTTCAATAAGTATACCTATGGGCCTATGTAAACGGTCCACCGAGATCTACTTTCCTGCTAGCACCTGTTTACTAACGGACGAGGATATGACGCAGTCGCTATCAACAATGTCGAAAATTAAAAGCTAATAGCTGACTGCTCCTAGCAGCCAAGTAAAGCTAGATCCCAGGCTCCAATCCAGCAATTGGAAGGAACAGGGAAAAACACTTAAGATGAAGAAAAAATATTTAGATGAGTATATCAAATTTTAGGACAATTGGTACCACCAGAAACGGTCAAAAAATTAAAATTTTGTGTTAAAGATAAAGAACAAGGTAAATGAAAACTTTTAAAAACCGTTGGCACCAAAACATCTTTTGTTAGTATGTAGTCACTTACATCACTTATAAACAAAAAATAAAAAGAATTCGAAATTTAAAACCTGTTGATGAAGAAGATGCATGTACGTTTTAACTATTTCGAAACATGTATTTTTTAAGTCTTGCATTTGCTTATAAGGTTTTAATTGGCAATACTCAACATTTAAATAATCTTTACATACCCTTTTCTGTCTGTTCTTTATGCAAGACTGCCATTTATGTTTAGGTACTGTGGTAGTATGGTAAGTGTGGATGAGGATAGTCCTAAGGTGAAAAAAATCAATATTCAGCCTGTACAGTTTCTTTGTAACTTGTCATTGGTAATATAGTATCTAGTTTTCAAGTGTAGTGGGTATGTGACTAAACTATTAAGGTGGTATCGGAAAATTATAGCATAAAAGCTGTTGCATTGTTCCAACTGAGATGGCCAGGAACTTTAAAATGGCGGGTATAGGTTATATTGGGTTTTTATAATGTTATAGGTTCCTATATCGCTTCCTTATTATTGTATATTAAATTAATGTTTCTTTTATTTTTTTCATCATTGATGCATGGTAGGTATATTTTCTCTAGGTGAAGAGACTTTTGAGGCAACTGTGTATCATGTACTTGTTGTGTAAGAGCTTACATAATAGATGAATAGATTATATGTCCCTACATAAAATGTACGTTATTGTATTAGACGATTGAAGTTAATGGAATTGCATTAATCTTGGAAATCAACATCCGTACAATCCGATAGCAAATAGAATTTAATCGGATAGAGAACATTAATCGCTTGCAGTTACTTCCGGTGTTTGCTTATCCTTTAATCAACTATCGATTGAAAACTCTGTTTCTATACAAACGTATCAATAACAAACACATACTCCGATCCAAATTGATCGTTTTTGTAAAAAAATATATCGAGCATAAAGCTATGTAAAGACTCGCGTGTCTTGAGTTTAAATTGGTAATGTAATAGTAGGAAAAATTGTCAAGAGACAAAAAATAACACATTTAATTTGCCCTAATTGACAGACTTGATAAGAATTATAATGAAGAAAGTGAGAAAAACAATAACAATTTCAATGACACTGTTTTAGGTCCGTATTCCAGAACGTTTCTCAATACTCAATCAACGCTTGAGACTAGTTTTTGACTTATAAAATCTACTCTTAAGCGTTTCTTGAGTATTGATACTCGTAAACGTTCTGGAATATGGCCCTTAGTCTGTTGTCTTAAAAAAATTTAAACGTACATTTCTCATGGGTCAAACAGAGCTGTTTTTGAAGTCGGTTAAAATACCAAAGTGGCACGGATCACAGTGCCATGTTAGAGATCCAGGCCAATATTAGAATGCTCACAGCATATCGGTGCGCGGACGCTGCACAAATACAGATGCAGAACATAGCGACAAGCTCAACTGGTTTCGATTCGATGAGCGCTTTTTATTGCACATATCAGCTGTTTTCTTTGTGCGATGAATAAAGTAGTTAAGATATGTAATAGTGCGTTTAGTGATTACAAATTTAAGGCACAAGCTTGAAAGTGGATATTTGATACAACAATATGTTTAGAATGACAATGTTGTCTATGCGGATATGACCTGTAAGTTTAACTTACGTGAATCGTCACAACTTATCCCAAGGGTTGGTACCTAAGAGTGTTATGTATAGATTTAGTATCCAGCTTGTCGACTGCAACGTGATTGTAATTTTACGTGGGGGTGATTTTGTGATTTTTCTGATGTAGGAATATCATTCACTAGAATGACAATTTCTCTTTACGTATTATAGGTTTCACTGAATGAAATAGAAATAATCTCCAGTGTAATACAGATTTTCTGCCCATAAGGCATTCAACCAGGCTTAACGACTGCCATTTTACTGGCAACCGGGACCAACGGCTTAACGTGCCTTTCGAAGCACGGAAACGCTCACAAATGTAAATGCCACAAAGTGGTTACCCATCCGAGGACCAGCCATAGTGAAAGTTGCGTAACTCAGTGATCGTTTACAGAACACTGAGACTGCGGGGCCACGAGCGCATTAATTATTAGGACGTTCTTTATCCTTTTTACTATAACAATTAAACTGGCGAGAATCAGTTGCCTTAAATCATCATATTTCTTTGTACCGAACCGTTATTAAAATACTCGCTATTAAGCTATGAGACATGAACCGTTATTAAAATACTTAACTACCTGGTGGTAAAGAGAATTATGGTATACAGGGCAAAAATAGTATTCACCATTTTGGTGAGTTTTGTGAACATACAGTAAAAGCTTTCAAGTTACTGCACAAAAATAACATCAGGTAATTAAAAATCAGATTCATCTGTCACAGGTGTATTAACACACACGTGTTTATAAATACACTGTCTCTCAGGTCACAATTGAGGTGTTCTGAAAAATCTTTGAACCGTAATGCCCATGAAATCATTCTACGAGGTTACCAGTCGATGGCCCTTTACATCTCTGCAGTGCAGAATTCTATATCCAATATTTTTTCATTATAGTACTTAGGGCAGAATCACAGAGCAAGAAATCAAAGCCACTAGCGCTCTACTAGGTCGTTTACTCTATATATTTCATACAAATCACAACGTTTACTCATATGACTACACTAATTACTGCAGACGAATGAATGGTAGGCAACTGACAGGCCGCTTATGCGATTTTTGCCTACAGCTTGACGTAAACTACACACGCGGTATTATTATGCTCAAGCACGGGAGCGACTAACATTCCTTGCCCTGTGGGCAGAATCATTGAAGATAAGAAGGTTGATAAGAATTGCAACTTTGTTAACAATTGCACAAGGTTATATATATAGAGTGTTTGTTACCACAAACGACTTTGTCAATGTAAAGGTCAAAGTCCTCGTATTCGACCATCTAGTAAAACTATCCAAATCGATGCTGCAAGTGTATACTAATTGAGATAATAAAATAAGTAAACAAACAAATATAATAATACAACAAACATAAGAAAAGATAAGAAAGAGCCAACCAGATAAAAGTAATAACTGCAGGTTGAGTTAGCTTGATTTTTAAATTGAATTGAAAAGGGATTCTCAAAACATATTTGCTTACAGCAAAATCGCCATCACGAACTTAGTGTAGGTACTTATTAAATTTATACTCCATTTGCCCCATACTTTACGAATTAGTGTGCCAGTATACTTTTCAATGACTTACGAGTATTTTAACATAAGTCAGTACCTTTATTTTTATAAAATTTACATTAAGGAATAAAATCCAAGTTGTTACTAACATTATTCTACTTCATACATACCTTTGTTACTTTTAATTGATGAAGAGGCGAGCGAAGCGAGCCGACGAAAGTCTCCGTTTTAAGTCCACTTGTACGTGATAAACGCTATCGATGTCCGACCGTTCGTCCGTTTGTCCGTCCATTCAGTATACAGGTCACATATTTCATCGGATTTGCATGTAACTTGGCATGGACAATCCTTGAAATAGCCAAAGACTTTAAGCGAGGGGGTTTTTCGTTCTGGAGGGAAATGGAGGCATGGTAGGGGAAATTGTTCCGTATTGGTCGGCAAGAGCGCTCAAAACGATATGGGGTGATATAGGATTGAAGTGTGCTGCCACTAGAAATAAAAAAACAGGAAAGCCATGCATTGCTTTTTACTAATAATAATTAACACATTAACCAAAAAATGTTTAACCTTTTTCCTCAATTTACTCCGAAGTCTACGCATCACAGAGCCACTAGTATATAATGTATATATGTTACTTTGATATTGTAACATGGCTTTGCTTTTTATTCGTTTTCTTCACAAAAATTCTTAATACTTTAAAATAATTCATTGTTTCTTAAAATATTTTTCTACAAGGTTATTGCTCGTAATTTATACTGCCTTGTTCAGAAAAACTCCACTGTTAGTACTAAGTTACGTACCGTATAAAATTAATACACGTAAAATCCAAGTTCATGGTACGTAAAATCCGATTGTTTTCTTTTCAATTTGACTGAAGTGTTTCAGTACAATTGTTAGGCGCGTTATCGCTCAAATATTATGGCGTTACACGAATCTGTACTTTATTTATGCTAAAACATTTGTGCTCAACAGTTCACTGCATTAGTTGTGTTATTTTATGTTATATTGCCTATCATTTAGGATTGGCGGACATTTTGAACACTGTGAGTCGATTAATGTTTAAGAACTTATTTCAAATCGCCTCTTCCAAACTCCAACCCCTTCCTAATCCATAAATGTATTTTCTTCTGCATCTTCCAATTTCTTTATTTCTGCTTTATGGTGAGCATGGCATTCTTTTTAGCCAGAGTCTGTCAGTAGGAGTCAAACAGAAAACTTGCTAAACCCTGTGTATGTTACACAGGGTTTAGCAAGTTTTCTGTTTGACTCCTGATATTTATATGAAATACTATTTAATCACTGCAATATTTAAACAAAGATAAGATTATAGCGTAACTTACTGTTCAGAAATGTTATATCGGGAATATTATGTATATTGTTCTCAGATTTGAGACATTCATTATGTATCTTTTAGATAGTATGGGTTTACAGTGAAACCAGCGCGGCGCTGTCATTTATAATAATATGTATTATAAACTCTAATCTATAAACTCTTAAACTACTGAACTGGAGAGAAGCAGTAATAAAAAAATGTCAAAAATTCTGACAAATTTCCGTACACTCTTTAAATACGTGCCTAAACGAGTATGGGTGAAACTAACTGCTACAGGTTTAAAGTACCTATATCACAGATGAAGCTGTGGGACACGGCAAGTCAATTATATTTGTAGGAACCTTGCCATGCTAACACGGACATATATAAAAAGCCTTCAAATGGATTAATTTATCGTATCATAAAGAGTAAAGTTTAAATATACCTGTATGTTGTACGTCACATTATAACTTTAATTTCCTTGATTAAACTACACTGAACAGCTAAAATGTACATACATTTATATAGTCACGCCTTTTGCTGAAGGGGTAGACGGAAGCATAGGCCCATGTCACCAGTTCTGTTTTTGTCCTTGTATTATAATATTAAGTGATTTTAAACATTCCTCGAGAACCATTTTATCCGTTGGTGAAAACAGCACGAAAATTGGTAGTGCAGTAGCTTTTGAGTATATCGCGAACAGATAGACAGGCAGACAAACGCGTTGTTTTATATTATGTAGGGATAGTGAAGTAAAAATTTACACATTATACCTTTCGTTTCAACATTTAATAACCAGTTTTCCTTTTTGCACTAAATGAAAACCCTATCTCCTGGTGAATTTATATTGATATGACTGAAGTTTATATCTATTTAAAAGTATTAAAACTAATGAACTTCATATTCGATATCGTCGAGTTAAATTGTTTTGATGTCGGTTAGATATAAGATAGGTATATAATATACCTATATCATCATCATCATACGAGCGTCTGTCCCAGTTGCATCTCGCGACGCCCGGGGCCGCTTTCCAACATTTTCTCCTCCACTTCACACGGTCGTCGGCATCCCCTATAGTGAGACCATTGGCACGTAAGTCATCCCTTACGACACGTCAAGCCAACACGTCTTAGGCCTTCAAAAAATATAATGTACCTAAATAAGTATAGAAATATTTAAAACCTTTGAGACGTAATATAAAAAAAAAAATTAAGTACGGTTACGTTAGTGTAAACATTATATTTAAATTAAACAATAACATGTACATGTACTGCCCAGTAGTTAGTGGTTAGCCTTCTAAGCTTTATAAAGACCATTTCCTAAAAAGTACTTTAAGTTATAAATAGCTTTTAAGAAACTTTTATTTTAAATTTTAACCTTTTGATTATGTTTTACACAATCTTATTAATTATTGTACTTAATTTTACTGTGCACCTGACGTCGTCTACTCTAGTTGTGTATCTTTACTAGGCTTTGCTTAACTTTAGAAATACATTGTATTTTTTATTGTCTGGTAGGCAATGTAAAAGTTATTGATATTTCGCGGATGCTCGACTAATTACTCCTTTATGTCGTATCGTACTACTTTATGACTTGCAGGACATCTTATGTCTTATGAACTTTGTTTAGAATTTTATATTGAACTAGATGACCCCCACAGCTTCGCCCGTGGAATATTTAGACCTCTCGTCGCACCTATTTTATCCCGTCGCTTATAAATTTTACAAAGATGCATGAAAATTTGCCTGATTTGTTGACATTTATGACTACTGCTCTGCTCCCCAGTGTAGTAGCGTAATGATATGTAGCCTTCCTCGATAAATGGGGTATCTAACACAAAAATATTTTTTCAAATCCGACCAGTAGTTCCTGAGATTAGCGCGTTCAACCAAACAAACAAACTCTATATAGCTTTATAATATTAGTATAGATATACTTTTTTTTTGTCTACAGATCTAAGAGACAGCAAGATGGCCGGCTTTGGAACAGTATTGAAGGCGCGCGGCACGCCCGCACCTAGTCTTAGGATAATCATGTCTTTTCTCATAGTGTTATTGTTAGGTAAGTGTTAGTTTAATTTTATTGCAGTACTACTTCCTTGTATTTAACTCATTTTATGGTCTGTGACAATTTTTACGACATACTACAAGTGCACGTAAATTGTTTAACGCTTCCTTTAGTACAAATGTACGGCACATAAGCTATAGTAAAGTAAACATCGCTAAATACATCCAATACTGCCTGCCTGCCTACACGACTCCAGGACTGCCTCAATGGCGCAGTGGTAGTGTATGCGACTGCCGCGACTGAGGTCCAGGGTTCAATCCCCGGGTCGGAAAAAATATTTGTGTGATCCACAAATATTTGTTTCGGAGTTTGGGTGTTTCCTATGTATAAAATGTATGTATAAGATAGAAAATCTAAGAGACAGCAAGATGGCCGGCTTTGGAACAGTATTGAAGGCGCGCGGCACGCCCGCACCTAGTCTTAGGATAATCATGTCTTTTCTCATAGTGTTATTGTTAGGTTAGTGTTAGTTTAATTTTATTGCAGTACTACTTCCTTGTATTTACCTCATTTTATGGTCTGTGACAATTTTTACGACATACTACAAGTGCACGTAAATTGTTTTACGCTTCCTTTAGTACAAATGTACGGCACATAAGCTATAGTAAAGTATACATCGCTAAATACATCCAATACTGCCTGCCTGCCTACACGACTCCAGGACTGCCTCAATGGCGCAGTGGTAGTGTATGCGACTGAGGTCCAGGGTTCAATCCCCGGGTCGGAAAAAATATTTGTGTGATCCACAAATACTTGTTTCGGAGTTTGGGTGTTTCCTATGTATAAAATGTATGTATTTAGAAATATGTAAGTATGTTTATCAGTCGTCTAGACCCCATAACACAAGCTTATAATAGCTTACTTTGGGCACGACGGCGCTGTGTAAAAAAAAAGTCTTACAGTATTTATTATTTTTTTAATACACGGCAATCGTCACAATGCGGTTTTATATTATACTAGTTGACGCCTACTGCTACGCACGCGTGGTGAAGTTTTCTCGTTCCCGTTTCCCACAGGAACTCGGATAAAAATTAGCCTATGTGTTATTCTGATGTGTAAGCTATATTATTGTAAAGTGGCATCAAAATCCATTCAGTAGATTTTGCGTGAAAGAGTCACTAATATCCATACTTACAAACTTAATATTAGTAGGATTAATGATGATGATGATTCTCTCTGGGGCCCAAGTAATCTCATTTGCTAGTGGTAGACTTGCTTGATTAATGGACGAGGCACCGACACAGGCGCCCGTACGGAGTTGGTACGTCAGAAGGCAGTTGCTCTCAACATTGCCAAAAAACGCTAAACGATACTGCTTCTAGCAGCAAAATAAAAGTGTACCCCAAGACTCTAAATTCAGCCTATGTAGGGTTTGGAAGCAACTGGGAATACACGAAGGGAATAATCAATGATTATGATGATCACGATCATTCAGAAGCCTTGCCAGGGTTCCTCATCTCAATTGTTTAAAAAAATATTTTAGAAGAAATGTTTTCGAATGTATAATGGATGAAAGTGGACATATTTTGTATATTTTTTATCCTGCCTGGGTTTTCTCGAACGTCTACAGTATGGGGTTCTTCAAAAGGGGTCTTAGATGGTTTATAATGGGTCGGCAGCGCGAGTGCTGCATCTCTGGTGTTGCAAACGTCCATAGGCTACGGTGAACACTTTCCATCAGGTGGGCCGTATGCTTGTCTGCCACCACAGTGGTATAATAAAAAATATAATTAATATCTCTGTATCTCCATCATCCCCGCGCTGGGCAAATGCTTCCCCAAAAATAGCATTTAGACATTACGAGCTTTTATAACACGCCCATTAGATAAACACAATTTTATACCTACACGTCTGTATAGGTATAAAATTTTGTTTATCTAATGGGCTTTTACAAAACGCATTGGAAATAATCAAATAATATAAGATTTGTTTAAAATAATAGTTTATGCAGAACACAGCATGTACAGTTAAGCTTGATCACTCCGGGATAAGATTTATTTTACATTATCTGTGCTCCGGGGTAGAAAGTATGCGAATAATTATGTAATAATAAGTTTTTGTATATTTTCAGGTATACCAAATGTACATTCCCAGAAACTGTATTTTCATGAAACAGATCTCAACGTACTAGTAGATGGTACAGAACTCGTGAAACTTATACAAGTGTAAGTAAACTAATACTAAGATATAATATTGTACTTTATATTAAAATAGACCCAAGAATGCTGATAAAAGATACGAAAGATTTGCAGCCGACAGTAAACTGACTGCGGTTTCAAAGAGAGTAATGATTTGAAGAAAAGTGAGACATAAGTAAATTCAAAAAAAATGGTAGGTTGTGCTAGGGTTTTTGTATTTCCTCGCAGAGAAAACAATAATAATATCACGAAATACGCACAAGCTCAACCAGTCGGTATAATTACTAACTAAATAACTTTCTTCAAGCTGTATCCCTGACGGGGTAGTCAGAGAGAACAGATCGCCAGGCTTCGCGATCCATGCATACTTCTTTCGCTTCTTCAAGATTCATCAATCGCTTCGTGTATGAAGCGATTGATGAATCTTGAAAAACGTCTGGGTATCCGATTACTTTTGACCTTTCCGTTTTTGAGCAATCTGCTCACGTGGTCTTCATATGTAAGTCTCGGCCTACCCTGACTTCTTCTACCCTCTACTTTCGCACAATATATATTCTTCGTCAATCGTTCCTCAGTCATTCATTGGACGTGTCCAAACCAACGGAGCACGCCCCTTTTCAGCTTAACGCTGACACTTTCATTCAAACCTGCCATATTGCGTATTACTTCGTTACGTATTCGGTCGGCCAAAGTAACGCCGCACAATTTTCGAAGAGATCGCATCTCCACAGCATTCAATTAACTTTCATGCATCTGCTGACATACCCAGGTTTCGCTACCGTAAAGCAAAGTTGGCACTAGCACTGCGTTTTGAATCGCCAGTCTTGCTTCTTTAACGATGCTTTGTCGCTTTACTAATTGGGACAAAGCACCGTTAACCCTGTTTCCGGCAGCTACTCGCCGTTCTACATCCGAATCACATCTTCCATCTGCGCTAAACATACTCCCTAATTACACAATTTCATTCGCTTATAATATATAATTACTAACAAACTGATAATAATAATAAGGCTAATTATTTGATTTTTCTTATTCCACAGTGGTCAATATGACGCTAGTCTCAAAATGACAGCAGTAATTCAACATCCAGATATAGTCCAATTAGTACCACAACAGATAGACATCCCAGGTTCTAAAGTACCTAACAGTACAGTGGAAACCACATACGATATATCAGTATATGCTAAGAGCCCAGGAAACTCTGAAGTTACGTTCAACGTTACTCCTGCTGGATATGTTGAGTGAGTAGTACATTTTTGGATTTTTAAAAAATAAAATAAATATCCTTCTCGCCTTATCCCCGAAGGGGTGGCAGAGGCATATTATATGCCCACTTTTCACCGTGTGGAAGGTGGTGAGCCCATTGCCGTGTTGAAATAGACAGATTGTGGCTACCTGCTGTTGAAATTTTTCAAGCCGCGCATAAGGCTTTCAACCAGGCTTAACGACTGCCATTTTACTGGCAACCGGGACCAACGGCTTAAAGTGCCTTCCGAAGCACGGAAACGCTCGCAAATGTAAACGCCACAAAGTGGTAACCCATCCGAGGACCAGCCATAGTGAAAGTTGCGTAACTCAATGACCATTTACAGAACACTGAGATCGCGGGGCCACGAGCGATTTTTTCACAGGTTTTTAATACTTGTATTTAGAGTTATAGATGAAAAGTAGAAATAGCGCTTATAACTTACATATTGGAAAGTGAATAATTGGTAGACTATTCTGCAATGCCATTTAATGTGATACATGAAAAGAATATACGAATTATTTGTCAAACGCTTGCAAAATAAGTAAATGTTGCGGTGGCGAGTGAAAGTTAAGTGGAGAAACAAGTTGACCCCACTCTAGTAGCTGCTGTGATAGGGACAATATGTTAGTAATAAAGTATCACAGATTAGACATCAATTCGATGGAGACAAATGGAAGAGGATCAAATCAAACATCGATTCATTAAATGTTGATGGATCATGGATCAAATGTTGATTCGTTAAAGTCAATCATCATTAATGGAAACTAAAACAAATCTTGAGTTTTTAACTATAAAATTCTCGTCAGTATATTTACAGCTATTGGAGTTCTATTACAATTCTGTCGTTTCTTTTTCAGTGAAAACTCCTTGTACCTTCGTGTAACTGTGATGCATTCCCACGTAATTAAAGTCGTATCGTACATCATGGGGTGGATCTACTTCGCAGCGTGGTCTATCTCCTTCTACCCGCAGATTTACATCAATTTCAAGAGAAAAAGTGTAGTCGGACTCAACTTTGACTTTTTGAGTCTAAACATCGTTGGATTTATCATGTATTCCATGTTCAACTGCGCCTTGTATTTCTCTGAAGCCATTCAAGTAAGCTCAAAATATACTAGTCGAAATATTTTTCCGTATTGTTTAGCTTGGAAAATCTGTAGCTCTGGGTTTCATTTTGCTGAGGTGAAAATTAACCAAAGTTGTTCCCGGATTTTCGTTCATGACACCGGAGTATTGTATGAAGTAGATGTGCTACAACAATAGATACTTTAATAAAATAGATGCGATAAACGTGATTACCTTGTAGTTTAAGTCGAAAAACGTGAAGTTTTTTTACATTATCGACCATAACATTTCTATTTATTTTCTTTAATTATATCATCTCTCGAACTGGTGTTTGTTACCTATAATAACTTACTACTACTACATAAGTTCACTACATTCCAATATATGTTTTACTATACAAAAATTAATATTTGTGAAGGGGTACTTCAAGGTAGCATATTGGGTCTGCTGTGATTTGAGGTATTGATTAACAAAATATATATTAATCATTTACAGATCGAGTACTTCTCACGTCATCCACGTGGATTGAACCCGGTGCATTTAAATGATGTGTTCTTTTCCATGCACGCCACTTTCGCTACGTGCATCACTATTACACAATGCTGTATATATGAGGTCAGTATAATTATCGTTTCATGTACCTACTGTCATTTAATGACAAATTGTGATGATTTTTCGCAACATGACTAGAAATTGTGACACATGAAGGATGTTTGTTGCTTAATTATTTTAAAGTCCTCGACATTTATAGATAAAATTTGAGTCGTAAAATAAATATTTTATGTTGTGTCGTAAATATAACTATAACCGACTTTATTAAAGGTATCAATGTTGCCAATGCCTATCATTTGTCTATCGATATTCTTAATTATATTTAATTTTAGCACATTTTCTTTTTAGCTTTTCTGTTTTATATTACACCAGACTATTATCTAATTGGATTCTATAATCCAATCTTTGTTTATAAAAAATGGCTTGAATGAACTATCATTGTCAATTACTTGCATCATTGCGAACTTGCGAGTGAATTATATTTAATTATGTAAATGATTCTTGATGACACAAAATAGCTGTCGTATATTAATACAGTGAAATCGTTATGCAAACGTTTTAACGAAGTTGATAGGTACGAAAACGTACGTGATCCAATGATTGCTAATATTTGATTAGACTTTCGAAGTTACAATAAATGATCTGTTAATATAACTAAACTAAAAAACTAACATCTTCACGCTGTTTTCCTGCCGGGTACTCAAGAGAGGACGGATCACCAGGCTTCACAACCCATGCATACTTCTTTCGCTTCTTGCAGATTCATCAATCGGTTTTCCCTGACGGGGTAGTCAGAGAGGACAGATCGCCAGGCTTCGCCATCCATGCATACTTCTTTCGTTACTTCAAGATTCATTAATCGCTTCATACACGCACGTCTGGGTATCCGAGTACTTTTGACCTTTCCGTTTTTGAGCAATCGGCTCACGTGGTCTTTATATGTAAGTTTCGACCTACACTGACTTCTTCTACCCTCTACTTTCGCTCAATATATATTCTTCGTCAATCGTTCCTCACTCATTCGTTGGACGTGTCCAAACCAACGGAGCACGCCCTTTTCCAGCTTAACGCTGACACTTTCATTCAAACCTGCCATATTGCGTATCACTTCACATATTAATAAATATATAAATACATGGTAAAATAATATAAGTACATATATACGAGTACATACACATACATATAATAAAAAAATACCGCAGTCAAATAAAAAAAGGCAAATTATAGTATATATAATTATTATTATAATATATGTGGATAATTAAATTAAATTTCCTTGTGTTATTAGAGTCCGAGACTACCAGGACTTTAATTGGTCGTGTTAATTAGTGTCTAGCACATAAGACCTTTTAGCCTTTTTGTTACCACCTCACTAAAAAGGCAACGGGTTCAAAATTTCTTCTGAATTTAACATCTAAAATAGACACATTTTATTTTATTAAATTTATTCGGCCCTTTAGACCCACCCCAGTCCCTTGCTTCGGAAGGCACATTAAGCTGTTGGTCCCGGTTGCTAATAAAATGGCAGTCGTTAAGCCAAGTTGAAGGCCTTATGGGCGGCTTAAAAAATTTCAACAGCAGGTCGATGCAGCCTGCGCCTGTCCATATCAACACGGCAATGGGCTCACCACCTGTTACGTGGGACGAAAGTGCATACGGTGAAACGTGGGTGTTTAATATGCCTCTGCCTACCCCTTCGGGGATAAAGGCGTGACAATATGTATGTATGTATGTTCCTTGTGTTATATTACTTAAGTGTTGTAGTAAATCTTCCTCCGTCATTTGGCTCTATATATTTTATCCTATCTACTGATCTTGACCTTGGTTTGAAATTCCGGCGACTTAGCACTGTCAAGGTTATTCTGTCCAATTACTGCTTGTGTCGCTTGGTTAGTCTGAATTTTTTGTATTTCGTATTTAATTAACGGTCAAAGTTACTATGAATATTATTATGTATAGACAATGAATGCGGTTATACTGCGTTCTGCATTTTGTTTTTAATTATCATGGCCATTTCCAAAATAAGTTTAGGGTCGATTTAATAGAAGTTATTAAAGGGATCCTTATAAAACTTTGCATATATTATATTGAGTTCCAGTGACATTACAATATTATGATTATAACAGACTAGCTTTTAACCACGGCTCCGTCTGCATATAATAATATAAAAAAGCCTCTAAAAGTATAAAAATCTAACAAATGGTGTGAATCTACAATACAGGTTAATTTTTCAAGTGGGCCTACAGGGCCAAATCCTAAACTATAAGGAATATTAAAAAATGCTCAAAGGAGTCACACCCGATTTTGATAAAGATCAAAATTGCATCATCGGATTTTTGAAAAATCAATAATCCTAGCCAGGAATCGAACCGAATGATTATAAAAAAATAAAACATGTATTATTACATCATTCGATAGTGTTGTTAATAAGGTTCGTTTTCTGGGAAGTAATATAAGACAAATGGAAAATTTAAAATTTTTATCAATTATTTCTTATTCACCCCGCAGCACGACATATCTGACTACATTATGTTCGGATTTCAAATTTCTATTGAAGAAATTATTGTCTCTTTGCAGTTATGGACCACAGTAAAAAAAATAACATTTGAAATTAGAACTTAAAGCTAATTGGCGCGAATAATTTAAATCTTCTACGACAGTCATTTTGTATGTCACCTAAACCCTGATACAATAATTTGTGAATCACACAAATATTTGGTCGGCGCGGTAGAATACACCGTTTAAGCGCAAAATTACTACCAAATACGCAGCCGAGGCAGTTGTATGGTATATGTACATATGTACTAAAAGATGCCAAATTTAATGTAGGTACGTATGTCCTGACAAATCTTTTCATTAATGTTACAGCGTGCAGACCAGCGCGTATCGTTCGCGGCTCGAGGGATCCTTGGCGTATTTGCTTGCGTCGTGGTCGTGTCCGCGTCACTCAGCGGCGCTGGGAAGATCGAATGGCTTGACTTTTTGTACTACTGCAGTTACATCAAACTTTCCATCACGCTCATCAAATATGTACCACAGGTTAGTTTTTTTATTTTGTAATTATTTTATAGCCCGGTTAGTAAGACCCTTTAGCCAAATTTTGTTTATTTCGTATTTCTTCATTCTTATGTTTTAATTTAGTCCTGTCCAGTCCTTTGTCGATGTCAAGTCCAGTCTTAGGTCCTGTGCCTTTGCTCCAAAGTGTGTATGAAAGTGTAGAAGCGTTATTGAGGCTTCCAATGGAATTTGCGCGGCAAGATGTTAAATAGCATTTCACGGCAATATATAACTGTCTTTCACTATAGCACGTTTACACAACTTATATGTCTAAGACCATTTTTACACATAAAACAAGGTTATTTCACTAGTATTTTAAAAATAATATACAGCAAGCGTCCGCACTTGTCAATGTTCCCGCGTAGAATCACTCTCAACAATGCCGAAATTTAAAATTGTATTATTTAAAATTTGTATTTATGGGCGTTAACAGAATGCACATTAAGCCGTAGGTAGCGCCAGTAAGTCGTCGTTAGGCCTAGCTGAATTTCATATAAAAATATTTTAGGCTTAAATATTTCAGAAAAAATCATGCTTATTATATTGTATTCTTTCCTCTCCAGGCGTACATGAATTACAAGCGCAAATCCACTGTTGGCTGGAGCATCGGTAACATCTTCTTAGATTTCATTGGTGGCTTCCTATCCGTACTACAAATGGTCCTCAACGGATACAACTACAACGACTGGGCGTCATTCTTCGGCGATTTCACCAAATTCGGTCTCGGCTTATTCAGTCTCTCCTTTGATATATTCTTCATGCTACAACACTACGTATTCTACAGGTACGTCACTTTGTTTAGTTATATGGAAGCTACCGTGATCTTTCAAGTCTTATTTATCGTATGCTTTACCTACCATTTTAAGTTTAATAATAATTTCAGAGTTTCTTTACATTCTATTATTCATTTTTTACATCAAATCTTTGCATGAATGGGGTCTTGTCGATAATTTGAATGACAAATGTAAATTTATTTCATGTTAAATGTTATTACTTAATATTGATTGAATTATTCGATGAGATTCCATATTTGGACATACACATGAGTGTTTTTTCATTTGGGTTTTAATTATAAACGATAATTTTTGTATCTAAAACTAATTTTTGAAAGACACGGCAACTTCTTTTTGTCTTTTTAAATCTATTACGCGGTACTAAGACTAAAACAAAACTAATTTTCACATGATTTCTGTTATGGTGATGGTTTTGCTGATATAGTTGTTAAGGTCTGTGACTCACTTTCACTCACATACTAACATAATCTAACTTCTTTCAATATCTATCCTTTAAACTTAAATCTGAAACGCGAAGACAAGTAAAAATGGATATACACAACAAATACTTTCTTAAAGAATTACCTGCGATATGGGAATTGATGCTATAGAATTTTGATAATGGTTTGAAAAGAATTGATGCAAGGAATGGTGATTTTCCAAAATTTTCAAGCTGTGAAGATAATATGTTTCTTAAAGATACACTTAACAAAGAAGTAAACATGATTAAAAGAGTAAGTGGACTTACTGAAACACCACAATAAGATATTAATGAAAGCAGAAATAAGGACCTGATCAAGTAACTTAATCAAAATCTGCACAAACATACTCTAATCGAGAAGAATGATATCCCAATTTAAAGTTAAGAATAAATTTTAAAAGTAATGAAAGACAACATTATTAAATGACGAGAAATTAGAACAAGAAAATTTAAAGATGAGTAAAAATTTAAAAAAAATTAAAAAAACAACAAAATTATATGACGAGAAATTAGAAGAATTTTGTGGTAAAATCATAATAAATGAAAAATATCTACATTATCAATATTTATAAAAAATCTGCGCAGCAATAAACGACGAAAAACATAAAAACACAAAACAGAATATTTTTTGTAATACATACAAAACAAAAAATTACAAAAAATGTTCTATTCCATCGACCATCGGGACCATGCTTAGCTTGCGAACATGTGCATCATTTGGGAAAAAACATGGCGGATGTATTACAGATTGAAGAAACGTTTTTGTGATTAATATTTTTCAGAGAATCCCACAGTAGACCTAAACAGAGTTTTATGAGGGTAAACAGTAGTGACGAAAGTACAGGATCGTCCGGCAGTGGTGAGGGCAAGGAATTTTTTGTTTTAGTGGATTCTATTGGTATGTATAACACTGCTTTCCGATAACACACGCTTAAAACACTTGTTTGTATTTATTTGCTTTGTGGTTGTAGTTAAGAGGTGGCGATTTTTGTAAATGTCCTGTCTATATGTTAAAAGTTTTGTTTTCTAAAGTTAAACATTACACACCTTTTTAATTTTTCGGTTATTTACAGTTTTATTGATTCTTTATTCAAAATTTGAAGTGTAAGTGCAAATTCTATATACTCTATTATTCTAAATTGAAACTCTTAAAAGTTTTTAATATTTTATTTTTAAATCGAAGATTTTTCGCCGCCTCTGGCATATTAATTATTATCCGAACAGCTATTTATATATTTTGAATTTTAGGAACGCCAGTGAAAAAAAATATGACCTGGACGTCAAAGCGTGATGAAGACATCAGACCAAAATGTGCCACCACTCCATAGATGTAAATTTAGTTCTTATTATTAACACGAAATAGTTCACTTTTGAATGGATGATGATTTTAGACAGTGTGTTTTCGATATCAATCTAAGGGCCGTATTCCAGAACGTTTCTCAGTACTCAATCGACGCTTGAGAGTAGATTTTATAAAGCAAAATCTAGCCTCAAGCGTTGATTGAGTATTGAGAAACGTTCTGGAATACGGACCTAAAAGAATGAAACGAAAATGGTAATAAATTTAGCAGTATTGGGGTACTTTCAAATGAAACAGCATTTTTTACATAACCTGCCATAATAATGCAATGTTTGGAACGTCTTTTTTTTAGCTAATGGGAACGATAGCAGTAATTTCTTTTTGAAACATGTTTTTCTGAGCACCGTAATTTATTTTAGTATGTTAGCCCAAATAGTTAATAAGCGGGAACGACTTTCTGGACTATTTTGTTTTCAGTTTGCATCAAATGGTAGTTAACAGGCTATTTGACATTGTCTAAAGAAGTCAGTATATGAAGTGCAGTGAACTGATAATTAAAATAATAGGTACTATACTAGCGACACGCTATGATGGCCGTTTGACATATTACAATACTGCAAAAAAAAATCGATTTTATAGAAATAAAATACCTTGCGTAGTTACTTATTTTTTTTTGTTTTAAGCTTACTATATTGAGGGTATTTTTTATCAATATATATCTGAAATATATGTGAATGGCTTGGCACTAGTGTAATGTACTCTTACACCAACAACTACCCACTGTATTGCTAGTTCTTTGAATATATGTTCATCCCAAGGTTGCCTGTAAAAAATTACTTTTATCGATTAGACCGCTATTTGTACTTATTAAAATGATGGAATCTTTAATATTGATATAACAATTGGTTTACAATAAAGAATAATCTACGCAATTCTATTTTCAGTAAATTGATAATAAAAATGATAGGTACTAATGTACCTATTTTCAACATTTGTTCGTGAATAAAACAATTTTATTTTGCTGCGAAATTTGAACGATACTCAAATTTTACAAAAAGTACTTGGCGCTTTGGCGAAACTTAGGAAATATGGGGGCACCACTGTGATGTTAGACAGTATTGTATTTATTGGGTTAAAAGTTTAAAATGAGTTGTCGAATTAAATTTGTTCATTGACATTGTGACATTCTGACAATGAAGCGAGCACGTAAAAGTATTAGATTATTTAAGACAACCAGCTGTATCAAAAAGTTGTAGATTAATTTGTGAAAATCTTAAAAAGCTACACAAACGAATGAATTTGTTTGGGACTTGGGATCCATAAGTAGGTTTAGATGACATGAAATAATTTAAAACTGTTCTAAAAAAGTCAAATAGCCTGTCTATTCATGTCTAAGATGCACATGCTTTTTTTAAAACATGATATTATGTAGCTCAAATATTTTTATATAGCAATTTCTGAATAAGTAATATTATTAGTCATATTGTGCAAAGTAGGGAAAACACTTTTGTTTATTTTTTTTCGGTAAATAACCATTTATTTATTTGTTTTCGATTATTTATAAATTGTTTTAAAATTATGTCTATAAATATTTTATTATATTATGTTAAATGACAGAGTCATGCCTTTCAAAGATCTGTGATTATTTTATACACATTTTATATTAAAATGTGAATAATGTGTTATCACTGCTGTTTTGATTGCCATCCTTATAAATAAGTTGTCATTATACCTTTTTTCCCGCCCAACGTTTAAGAATAGAAGTAAAATTCTTTCATTTTTTTAAATATAATTACAATGTAATGATCTATGCTCGTGAACCCGTCAATTTTAGGAGGTAATAATGTAAGATTTTGATTATGGTATTTAATAAATTAATTCTGATTTTGCGTTGTTTCTATTGAATACCTTGTATCATGAAACCTAAACTAAAATAACTAAGAACTAAACATGAACTGTTTGAATAAAAAGCAGTGAACTTACGATGTTCTGAGAGGTACTATGACTCTATTTTACACCTACGAGTATAACAAAAAAAATTGCATGCTGGCTACATTGTTAATATGCTGTCAATTCGTACTTAAGTCAAACTAAATAAAATATTAAAGAAACATGGTACCGAAAAAAAAATACAATAATTTCTAATAGATAACCATATGAGTCAATGCCCCCATCATATACACTTTGTTGTCAAGTTGTAACTACCCACATATTTAATACATTTGTTTTTTTTATGCCGCGTTTTGTAGGTGTGTTTTTGTCTTGACTATATATGTTATATGTATGAATGCTTGATACTTAAATAATGAAACAACGAGACTTCGAGAAAACTCCTGCTGTGTTCGAGATAATCAACCATGACGCTACGTGTTGCCTAGTCTGTTAATGTTTTCAGATGTTTGGGAAATTTTATTGCTTGAGAAAAAATATTATATAAAATATCTCATTTACTTTTCATATAAATCATTGGCATTTATATACAATATATTAAATAGGTAATTCCAAAAGATATACCATATTTATTTGGGTCATATTAATTAAAGAACAAACATTTTACCCCACTTAACTACCTACAAACAAAGTAGCAATCTCTACTTTGTTTGTGGGTAGTTAAGTGGGTTAAAATGTTTGTTCAGAATGTCTTTGCAGTACATAATAGATCGATAGTATTATGAAATCTAATATGAGATTATAGCTCTGAGGTTTTTACGATCTGTTGAAAATTGCTCCTTGGATTTTGGAAAATGACATCCACTGGTATAGATTTTGGTAGAGCGTCATTTCTATCGCACACTACGTATGTACTGTCAGACTGAGAGTGTTTCGCGCGATAGAGATGGAACTCTACAAATCGAAAAGCTTCTTTCCAAAGTACGATGTGCATTGCTGATCACCGAGTACTGTACCTATATTTTTTAAGCTTGGTGGTGTATTCAGTTGGAAAGGTTGTGTATGTTGGTTTGAAAGGCTTGAATTCTGTGGATTGCTTAGAATCTGTTACAACCAGATTAAAATGCTATCGTATTATAATCGCAAGAGAGAATAAAATTATTAGCTGTAGTTTTATGTAGGATTGCAACACATACCTACATCGGGAATTAAGGCTAGGATTTCTGTACAGTTTTAAGGGAGTGCAAGATACAGTACATGTTTTTTTATAAGTAGATTAAGGTTGATGGTGTCTAAACATTTGAGCGACCTGCATCAGCTAGCTTCTGTACCGTAAGTATAAGCGTAAAGATGTATAAATAAATATTTAAGAGTATTTTCACACAACGCCCGTCTAGCTCAAATTGCATAATCTTGTGCTCTGGGATCTAAGCAACTGTGGAAGATAGTTATATATTTCTTAATACATACAAAATATACATAGAAAATGTACGAATTTTGATAGAAACGATAGATTCTACTAATATTTGTTCCAACTTGAGATTCATACCCGAGACCACATCATCAGTCGCATACATTACCTCTGCCCCTTCGTGCCTGCTTATATTTACGTGTCCTCAATAGTCACGGTAGAAATCTATAAAACACTTATCTATTATGGTTATTATACTGAGTTCCGATGTGACATTTTGGCGCTATCAAAAACGATCGCATAAAATAAATAATAGATTGGGATATTTCATACTAACTACGTCATCTAGCTCAAATTGAGATCATTTAATCTTGCACTGGGGGATCCAAACAACCGAAACATACTGACTTGAATGCCTCTGTGGCGCGGTGGAAGTGTATCCGTATGCTACACAAGAGGTCGTGGGTTCGATTCCCACTCAGAATAAAACGTGTGATGAGCACGATAGTTTATTCTGAGTGAGAGTGTCTGGGTGTTATTTATCTATAATATGTAAGCATGAAATATAAAAGCAAATTTATCAGTTATCTGGTTACCATATTACAAGCTCTGCTTAGTTTGGAAACAGACGGCGTTGTGTGAGTTGTCTCAAGGATATTTATTTATTTATTATACTTATTCCTAATACATACATAGTATAGAAAACATTTGAATTCCGAAACAAACTTTACTGATAAAATGTTTGTTTATTTTTTAATGATAGATTTATCAACACCTAATAAAGCAACAGTAGAACACGAAATAGAGGCGGTCTCTTTAAGGGGTTGCTGCTCTTGATGCAGCTTGCGAGTACAGATTCTTGACAGGTAGAAGAGTATCCTGCTATAAATACTAGGTGTTCAAAAGTTAGTAGAACGAGACAAGATATGGTATATATTTATGAAAAAAAAAAATTACTTGAGGACGACCGCAGTTCCGCCCGCGTATTGAAGTTTACCCTACTCATTTTCCACGGAAACCTGTTCTCCCTAATTTTACCGTTTTATCTTGAAGAAGTAACGAACAAATACACAGCCACTCAAAAACTTTCGTCTTTATAATATTAGAAGAAAGAAGAACTAGGGGACCTTACTGTACCTGAAAAATACCCGTAGCTTTGGACGTTTGCAACACCAGACGTTTTACCTCACGCTGCTGACCTTGAAAAAAACCTAAGACCTCTGAATAACTTGTGCCTCTCAGTAACTCGAAGAGTTCAATGACATGTACACATAAGGAAAATTTTCATTGTGCTAAAACTAAAATATTCATCGTGCATTGAGTTAGAGTTAATTTTTTAGTTTTGCTTGGATCATTTGGAGCTGTCTGGTTGTAAAGCATTCGAGTGATCGGTCAATGCCACTGTGAAATAATTATAGATAGTTACTATTGGGGTCTTACGAAGGTTTTTAAAGGGTCGGCAGCGCGAGGGCTGCACCTCTGGTGTTGCAAATGCCCATAGGCTACGGTGACAACTTTCCATCAGGTGGGCCGTACGCTAGTGTGCCACGTCATTGGTATAAAAAAAACTATCAAATTGCTACTAATTTCTACCCTCAAAAAATAAGTGTACTCTAGACCATATGATGCAGTAAAACTTCTTTAGGTCCTTCTCCTGGTTATGAGTAAAAAGTAAAAGAAAATGAGTGCTCGTACATCTCTCTCTCTTGCCTATATTGTACTTTACGAAACTTAACTCTCTCCTTTTCTAGTTTCACTAACTTATATCTACCTCTCACCTTTTTTTTGCCTCACATCACAATTTTCATAACTCATTCATCAACTACTCCCCAAGTTAAGCGTGAGTAAAGATGTTTTACTTCATAAGTACTTTTTAAGTTGATGGACCGTATGGTACAAACTTATGTTTGGAGGCAAACTCGAACATAATATCAGTATTGATATTATGTTCGAGTTTGCCTCTATATTATTGACGCTGACTTTATCAAAACTAAATGAGTACAAGAGAGCGATCGTGATCCCGCAATCTTGAGGGTTATTGTTTGGGAGGAATAACGTGCTAGGCCTACCCTAAAGGTTCAGTAGGCAACTAAAATTCCATATTTTGTGTTGTAGAATTGTTCAAACCTGTATGATATTTTTGTATTTATACTATATTTTTGCCAACAGAGGAGCACGATACATCCGACTACCTGGAATGAACACACCAACTGACGAAATCACGCACGAGGTCCATGAACCTACTGCCGAGGAACCTTACCAAGGTGCACCAGCATAGAATCGACTTTTACCTGACAGCGAGGTATTATGCTGTCACTTTTGCTCTTTCGGGCTTCGGAAAAGGTGCGAAGGTAAACGAAGATAAAGGAAAAGCAGTTTGTATGACTGCTGGTGATTAATTTGTTGTGTACGTTCCTCAGAATTAGAGAACAGGTTTTGACGGAAGGGATTAGTGCAAGTGTAGTTGTAGGAACTGTTTAACGTGATTCATATAAGTACGATTATATTAGGTGGGACATAAGTTTATATTTGAAAAAAGAAAAAGTAAAGTACAAGGACTGTCATAGACTGTCAAACTATTATGACGTGGCAAATAATAACACAGTGTCAAAATACCGCCTTTAAACATCGCGTGAACGTGCCAGAGACACTTAACTTTTTTTTAATTGCACTCACACACTGTAATTGCAAATTAGAGCTTCAAACATGATTAGGTCAGTTTATTTTAAAATTTGTGGTAATATAGGCACAAACTTTAATTACATCATTTTACTGAGTGTTTGAAAATGTTTTCGTGTTAAAAGCATCATCTAACATTTTTTCTGCTGTGAAAATTACCTATAGACAAAATAAATGTTAAATATAATAAATTAAAACGTATTTACACATAGTATAATTATTTTGTTAAATAATTAAATATATTATATTAGATGAATAAAGAACCTGGCGATCTGTGCTCTCTAACTACCGTCAGGGATACAGCGTAAAGATATTTAGTTTAGTTTAAGGTAAATAAATAATGTTATGATAATGTTAAAGTTATAACAGTGTGAAGTGATACGGTGATAAAGGATATTGAACAATCAGTGACATGATATACGGTTATAACAGAGTGAAGTGATAAGGTTATAAAGGACTGCGACATGATATATACGGTTATAAGGTGAAGTTTGAATTACAGACAATTATTTAGATATTTGTAGTGAAATAAAATGGTGGTGGTTCTTATTATTGTTTGATATTATTTTTTATTAATTTATAAGAGTAGGTACTAACATGAGCAGTTATACGCAGCTGCCAAATATAGTCTTCATAGAAAGTGGTCTACCATTTTTATCAACAGTTTCTGTGAGATCCACACTGCAAGCAATGTAATTTCACTCGCGTGCGCCCTAGTAGACACGTCTTGCTCTAAATATTATTATTACTTTCGTGTCTATTCGCGAGCAAGGGAGTGAGCAACATGACTTGCTCTGTGGTAAGGTGAGATCTAATTATCACAAAGGTTGACTTTTCTCATTGTAATAATGGGCAAACTGGTAAGGGTCGACCTCGACGTACATATGACAATCAAATGTCAATCAATCAATCTTCTTCGTCTTTTTCTTAATCGGCAAGCGTGTATGAAAACAATTATGAAAGTTGAAGAAGCGAAAGTTGTATGCCAGGATTGTAGCAAGTGGAAAGCCATAGTCTCTGCCTACTCCGATGGGAGACAGGCGTGATGATATGTATGTATGTATGTATGTAATAATTGTAAAAAACTGTATTGCAAGGGAAAATCGTCCCTGTAGCTTCATGACCTTTAAATGAACTTCAACCGTAAGGTGATAGTAGACTACATTTGTTTTAAACCTATTTTTATTTAATTTCGTGCGCATGTATAAACCCGCTATATAATGATGATTATTTTTGTGTGGGATTCCCGGCCCTTTGGCGGCCGTCCTACCCACTAAACCCTGCGGTGTTCTGCTTTCTTCCCAACCAGATCGCGGGTAGGCCTGAGGGCTATTCACCCATATGTGATGTTTTCTATTTAAAATATAAGTATTTATTAACCTTTGGGCGTTGTAAAAAAAGTGTACAATGTTAATGAAGTTCAAATATATACTGATAATACCATAGTTATCTTAACTAAAGAGATATGGCGACGCAGTGTTTACTATACGAACCCGTATCGCCAAGTTTCTCCCGCTGCAGTCGTACTGCATACAGGTCATAATACAAAATTAATTCGCACACTGATGTGCATCACACACTTTAAACTAATATAACTTTCATACTTCAATAATTGACTGAATTGAACGTACTACTTCATTGCAAAAGCAAATTATTAATGTACATTGAAATCGAAATTATGAACGTTCGTTCTGAAAATGGAGACAGCGCCAAGTGCTTGTTTCATATCTATTTAGTTACGATATTTATGGATAGTACATTCTAAATATTAGGTAGGTAGTAAATGAAATATTAAATAAATTATTTATTTCCAAATTTTTCCGGTTTCCATAATATTAAGACACGGCAATGGGCTCACCACCTGTTACGTGGGTCAAAAATGCATACGGTGAAATGTGGGCGTTTAATATGCCTCTGCCTACCCCTTCGGGGATAAAGGCGTGACAATATGTATGTATGTATAATATTATGGATATTTGATAAATTGGTAACACTGAAAGCACAATTTCGGTTTAATGAGCGGGAATGTACGAATGGTGGCGATTAAAATATTAATTGAAATACCAAGAGAAATATGATAGATACGCATACTTTAGTATCATCCATATCGGGCACCTTCAGTAGTCGGCCATATTTGTTTTAGAGTAAAGTCACTTTATTTTACGAGTTATTACCAGTAAGCCCTTTCATTTAATACCCATATTTTAGTGCATTTTAAATAACATTTTGAACTATATTAATTCCATGCTCTGTGGTTCTATCGCACCACAAACATGGGTATTATGTACCATGATATTGTTTAGCCCCTATTGTAGAAATGAGTAGAGATATGTACCTAATGTATTATACAGTTGTATTCCAAGAATTTACTAACAATAAATGGCAATAAATGTGTACTACAGATGAAATATTAATGTACCTATTTTATAATACATGTTTCTATTTCGTCGTGTGAAAATAAAATTTTAAAAAATCTACTATGCTTTTATTAAAAACACTAGAGGACGCCGGCGGCTCCGCCCGTATGTACAATTTTCCCGTGCCAGTTTCCAAAAGATACCTTTTTCTGGGATAAAAAGTAGCCATGGGTTAATGCAGGTTGTCAATTACCTCCAAACCAAATTGTATCCAAATTGGGCCGCTTGTTTGAGCGTATAGATACAAACACACACACAAACTTTCGCCTCTATAATATTAGGTACCTCTAAATGATCCGGTGAACTTTATACCGTTTCAGATACAACTGAATATGATTCGTCGAGTAATTTCACTGACTTTATATTGTATCCACCTCTACCGGTTTTTCCCAGATAGTCGTGAGCGGCTGTGAATGTCCCGATCTCCCGGTTTGGAAAAAAATTGTGTGATCCACAAATGTTGATTAAGGAGTTTGGGTGTTTCGTATGTTTATTATGTATGCATTTAGAAATTTTAGATATGTTTATCAGTCGTCTAGATCCCATAACACAAGCTTATATTAGCTTACTTTGGGCTAGACGGCGCAGTGTAAAAACAATGTCCCACAATATTTCATACGGGACATGGTAAACTTCGAAACAAACTAAATTCGTTTAAGCTAATCAAGTCACCGTTCATCAGTGTTCAACAGCTGTAAAATGAATGAATTTATGAAGACAAGAGTTTTCTTCATAATAAGTACAAACTTTTAGAAAGGTTTTTTGAAGCGCTCGTGACCCCGCGGACTTATTTAAACGATCACTGCGTTAAACAATTTTCACTATGGCTGGTCACGGATGTGTCACCACTTTGTGGCATTTACATTTGCCAACGGTTTTGGTGCTTCGGATGACACGTTTAGCCGTTGGTCCCGGTTGCCAGTAACATGGCAGTCGTTAAGCCAAGTTGGATGGAATTCGATTACCGTCATTTTATTACTTGAGTTATTTTCAGCAATTCCTTTCAGTTGATACCGATATTGTAGTAGCGCACTAAGAATACCTAAAAAGTGTGTGCGTTTCGATTGCTCCGCCACGGTGTCCTATCAAAAAAAGCACTCCGTCAAAAATTTGTCAAAATTTGTCAAAACCGAAAGCATCAAACCAAACATTTGTCAAAGTAAAAATAATAAAGATATTAGGGTTTAAAGTTGGCCGCGCGAACGAAACGTGGAGGATTGCGCGGCCACGGAGATCTCAGCAACTACATGGGTTAGAGACCTAATTCTTTTTGTCAATTAAAGATTGAATTTGTCAAGAATTGTCAAAAAAAGAATTATAAGCTTTACAGCAATATTTTACGAAATATTCGCCTTTGAAGTTATGGCCGCGCAATCCTCCACTCGTTGTTTCTTGAATGTTGATTATTTTTTAAATCGTAAGATTTCTTATAGTAAAATTTATACCAGAAGAATGATCTTAATTTGTCAACACCAATGAAAGCAATAAATACTACTGAAGTTTAGTTAAACCGGAGATACCGGTCCAAAGCAAAAAGTCCGTGGCCGCGCGAACGAAACGCTACTTTGTAAGCTGTTATCTCGCTACCTATAATTGCTAGGATTTTGGTGTAAACTTTCATTTATTCGGCATATTAACCTCATTAAAATGACGTATCGTTTTACCCTCAAAACCATTTTCAACGCGTGTTAAATCAAAAATAATGATGTCCCATACAATGTTCTACCAGGGTGACCATAATTTCGATTTGATTTGGGAATATTTGCTATATAACTAGAGGACAGCTATGAAATTTAATAACATCTAGGTCAGTCTGAAAAAAATATTACGTTTAAATAAAAAACTTGGATATTTCAATAATTAAATGATTTATTCATTAAAAATTATTAAAATGTAGGTAAAAATGTAAAAATTGTAAATCTCAACAGTAACATTTAAAAATCAACAAATATAATAAATGCGATCTTTAATAGATTCGTGGTCTTGGCGTTTGTAACAGAACCGAAATGTCTGCTACTCGATGAAAAAATAATTAGTACATGGTAAATATCACAGTAGTAGTAGTAGTACAAAGCGGCGTATCGACTTTGCGCGGCATGCCATTGAACATTGGCTCCGCATAGGTACCGCGCGCGGCAGCTTGAACATTGGCGCGTTAGACGAAGCCGCGTGACGTACCAGTCCCGTGTCGATTTTTGAGAGTGCAACAAAGAAATGTCAGGAGTTGTGCTCGCGCAATATCGTACTCTAGTTACGCGCGCGGCGAAAACATGGAGAAAGACAGATGTCGTACCTACTTTAATTAGATTGTATGGTACTAACCAATTTACATGGAACAGTAAATGTAGTGATTATCGGAAAATATTTCACAATAATTATTGAATAATGAAAAAAGCAGCAGCTGCACGTCTTCGACGTAAAATGTCCACGCGGTGTAACAATAACATGTCATGAATTAAAAATCTTTGCAGATCTGTACAGGATCTGTTTTGGAAAATGAATAATTGTAAAATTAATTTAAAAATCACATATCAGTCTCGCCTATAGCCACAAAAAGGTAGGCAGACACATACTGTACGCGCCTGTTTCACTGTCAGCATTTTGGCCGTATTTATCTAATCTTCTAAAATATAAAATTCTCGTGTCGCGGTGATTCAACCCTAAATTTTACACACAATAAGCCTATTACTCCCTTACACTGTTTTCGACCGTTATTATTGTTTGTACACAACAATAATAACGTGGCAATAGCGTAGCCAATAGTGGCGTTTACAATTATCATTTTACTTTCTTTGTGAAATTCTCATTTAGATTATATTCTCAAGTAAATTTATTATTAACTAGCTAATGCTCGTGACTCCGCCCGTATGAGATTTGATTATTGCACAAAAAGTGTTTATCGTGGGAATAAGATGATTCCCGGTATAAAAGTTCCCTATGTGATATTCCACGACATGGTTTATCTATATTCCGATTTCTACCTAAATGTGATTAATAAAATATATAAAAAATCTGACATATAAAAACTTTTACAAACTTTCACGTTTATAATATTAATAAGATTTCATTGCACTGGAAATACCAGGAATTCCTTTCTTGCTGCTTTTATCAATTCACCGAATTTCAGGTATTTATTTTTTAATAGTTTGGGTTGTTTTGGTTTCACTCGCGTAGTTCTCTTTCCCGTGCGAATGTTAGGATTTTCTTTATTATCCCTTCAATGAGATACTACCTAAAGAATATCACAAAATTATACGTTTCTATTGAAAGGTTAACTACGCGGGTGAAACCACACACAGGATAAAGTATTCTATAGTTTTTACAACCGTTTATTGTATCACCCGCGTGTCTCTTAGCCTAGATTACTAAACATAGAAACGTAAAATTTGGTTAATGTATTCTTTAAGTACCTTGAATGAGTCTTAAAAAGGAATCTTGTCTGGAATGTTTGTTTTATAATAATAATTTTGGGTACCTAGGTAATTAAGGGAAAAAAGATGTATGATTTCAATTAGATTGTGAGTTTCGATTGTTACTATTAAATATAGATACCAGTTATCATTAGGTATGATATAAAATGCCGTGACTTGAACTTTGCTGCCGATAATAGATCTTAAAAACTTTGTGAAAAATGTGCTATCCAATAATTCTGGTTACATTTCTACAAAACCATATGTGAGAAAATGTATGAATACTGGATTTATTGTGCTCTTAGTTACTTTGCTGTTGTTGTCGTCATAGCAAAGCGTCCCGGCATTTCTTATAAAATGACATTTATAGTGACCTATTGTTCCAATGGTAGGAACAATATACTCAATAGCACCTGTCAATTTATAAACATTATGTTTAACATTTTATTTGTGCAGCAGCGCGTTTCACGGAAAGATTTATTTCAAATTCGGAATACATTGTTGTTTCTAAACTATGAACCATATAATAAAGTAATGATGTTTGTGCTCGAATTTTATTTGATTAATAGTTAGAATAACACTGGACGGGAACTGCACCACCACATTGCGTCCGCAATGGATTCGATCTGCCGTGCTATTATGTAACTTTGACAATTTATGTCGCTTTGGTTTGTTCGATAGCCACCACGCTTTGAAAGCAATTAACAGGTGGCGTGAAATTGGTATTACGTATTACAATTCAATGCAACTGAGGCACAGTGGCTTTCAACAAACCTTTAACGTCTCATCCATTTTATTTATTACGCGGCCATGAAAAAAAACTAAAAACGTCAAATTTCTATCCTTTGTATCTTCTAATTAGTAGAGGTGTTATTTTAAAAAAATCAAGAAAAAAATTTAAAACGTCAAATTTTTATCCTTTTTATTCTTCTAATTAGTAGATGAGTAGTTGTTATTTAAAAAAAAAATCAAGAAAAAAATTAAAAACATCAAATTTCTATCCTTTTTTTCTTCTAATTAGTAGAGAAGGAGGTTTTCGGGGTTACAAAGGGGACCAAAAATCTCATTATTTCAAGCTCAGGTGCACCGTTTAAGAGACATGGCAAAAAAATGTGTAAAAGTTGGTTAGGTAAATATGGACCCGCTTGTGTACGATAAACCATAGGTTAAATTAGTATTGCCACTAACGACGCAAGAGCCCTTTTACCAATACTACATTGGTCCAAATCGCGAAATATTCACATGTCTCGATAAACCTACATAAACGCCCAAAATTATACTAAGTTTCAACTTCATATACAATCAAACAAAAATTGCTCAAGTCTCGTTTTAATTTCTGCCCAAGTCCTAGCTTCTTATAATATATATATCACTATACCTATCTACTCTCCCAACTTTCTTCCTCGGCAAATTTCAAAATATGGCACGAGCTACCTTATAAGTTTATTAGTCCCGCAGATCCCCGAAGGCAATGGCAATTTTCAATGAATAAATAATTTAATGATTGAAATATCCAAGTTTTTTTTTTAAACGTAATATTTTTTTCAGAATGATCTAGATGTTATTCAATTTCATAGCTGTCCTCTAGTTATATAGCAAATGTAAAGATATTCCCAAATCAAATCGAAATTATGGTCACCCTGGTAGAACATTGTATGGGACATCATTATTTTTGATTTAACACGCGTTGAAAATGGTTTTGAGGGTAAAACGATACGTCATTTTAATGAGGTTAATATGCCGAATAAATGAAAGTTACACCAAAATCCTAGCAATTATAGGTAGCGAGATAACAGCTTACAAAGTAGCGTTTCGTTCGCGCGTTACGATTTAAAAAATAATCAACATTAAAGAAACAACGAGTGGAGGATTGCGCGGCCATAACTTCAAAGGCGAATATTTTTTAGTAAAATATTGCTGTAAAGCTTATAATTCTTTTTTTGACAATTTTTGAATTCAATCTTTAATTGACAAAAAGAATTAGGTCTCTAACCCATGTAGTTGCTGAGATCTCCGTGGCCGCGCAATCCTCCACGTTTCGTTCGCGCGGCCAACTTTAAACCCTAATATCTTTTTTATTTTTACTTTGACAAATTTTTGGTTTGATGCTTTCGGATTTGACAAATTTTGACAAATTTTTGACGGAGTGCTTTTTTTGGTAGGACACCGTGGCGGAGCAATCGAAACGCACACCTAAAAAGTCCCCCATCTTGGGTGTTTCATATTGGATTTAGAATGGCGTCACACAGTTAACCATGCATTGTCATCGAATGGTTGAAGATATCTGCTTTAAAATTGCGTTACAAAATTCCAACCGAACAAAAATACATACTTTGTGACGTCATGTCTTGCCCCCGCGACCTTACGTCATCCACAGCGCCATATATAACGGGCCGCACTGGCGGTCCTGGCCCTTCTTCTGCTGTAGCTGCGCATCAGGTGACGTCTCCCACTTTACCTCGGAACGCGCCTCAACAATCTCGCCTACTGAACCCACCCCTCTTCTAGCACCCTAGCTTATTTAAAACGTAAATTCTAAATCTTTTCTTATTGCTTTGTATACGTTTAATTAGCCTAATTAATGCTCATGTACTTGCAAATGCATCTTTCCGTCATCTCTGTGCGTAAGTCACCCTAAATTCACCCCCAGGTAAACCCTCAATGTCACAACTCACAACGTACCTACAATTTTGTACGCAGCGAGCGGTACAGCGGTCGTGGTCAAACTATAGCAATGCTGCTAATAGTCTTCTAGGAACGCTGCTACCACGTGAGGACTGCGATGCGGAGAAGTTTTATGACCCATGTTAGGTTTTTGGTTATTTTCAGTTAGTTTAATTTAAAATTTGACTGATTCTGTGGCGCGGTGGGAGTGTTTCCGACTGCTACGCAAGAGGTCGTGGGTTCGATTCCCACTCAGGATAAAACTTTGTGTGATGAGCACGATGGTTTATTCTGTGTCTGGGTGTTATTTATCTATAATATGTATGTATTTAGAAAAAATATGAGTATGTTTATCAGTTATCTGGTTTCCATAATACAAGCTCTGCTTAGTTTGGAATCAAATGGCGTTGTGTGAGTTGTCCAAACGATATTTATATTTATTAAATGAATTTATTATAATATTAAACTACAATACACGACAATGGGCTCACCGCCTGTTACGTGGGACAAAAATGCATACGGTGAAATGTAAGCGTATAGTATGCCTCTGCCTTTATCCCCAAAGGTCTCGTTGGGGATAAAGGCGTGAATATATGTATGTATGTAATATTAAACTAGTTTTAAACTATTAAATTAAAAGTAATAAAATGTTTCTAAAATATGTTGCAATCATCAATCTCAATTAGTTTTACACAAGTAGGTTTTTTATTTGTAGACTTCTAAACCCTAAAGCTTAAAAAAATCTTATAAAAGGGCCCAGTCTGCCCGTCTGTCTGTACGTATTTATTTCTCAGGAACCATAACAGATAGACACAAATGTTTTGCGGCATTAGATTCAAGATTCAAGGCACCATGAATACGTGCATAGGCGATTTTGAAGTTTCTATCAATTCCTGGGGGCCGAGTCTGCTATATCAATCGTGTCGAAATCGTCGCTCAATAGAAAGCCACCGGTACAATTTTGACGTTTTTCGTAGTCTACTATTACAATCGTACCTACTACAATAGACTTCTATCGGTCGGTTTTCCGGTTGATCTCGAAATTCAGAGACGCGCGGCTTTATACTACTCGGCTAAGGATGGCATGGATGATAGGTTTTTGTTAGAAAGAGATCGCCATAGAATTGCCAGACTGTATCGTGATAATGTACGTGAAGAACTTTTAGACGAATGGCAGCTGCGTTGAAACACTTCCATCAAAGGGCGCCACCTCTACCAGTTTTTCCCAGACGTTCGTGAACGCCTGGGAAAGTCCTGGCTGGAGATTCATCACTGTGTTGCTCAATTTCTTACGGGACATGGTAACTTCAGAAGCAAATTACATTCGTTTAAGCTGGTTGAGTCACCGTTCTGTCAGTGTTCAACTGCTGACGCCAAATATGATCAGACCGCCCATCATATACTTTGGGAGTGTAGCATTTGGCAAAATGAGCGATATAATATGCTTAATTGTTTACAAGTAACGTCGGGAGTAGTTTACTATGCGGATCTCGTGGCATCGAGGGTGAATTTTCGTGCTTTTAAACGTTTCTGCCATACATATTACGGGAATCAAACATAGCTCACATAGGGCCCGTAATATACTATTACCGTGGTGCTTCCCTATTTCTATAGGATTTACACCTAGTTGCTTTCCAGGTCTCCCGCTTTGCAAAGGAGGGAAGAGGCATTACGTTCTTTTCTTACTTCCTCACATTATCTTCTAAGTAATTTCGTTGCGGGTTCCAAGACATGCTAACTTCTCCTGGGACATCACCGAGATCGAGCTCGGTGTAACTTTTCTGGTGTTTTGGTCATTGCTGTAGATCCTGATCGATGATAGATCCTGGTTTGGTTAACAGTAATGGGAATGTGGGTGGGATTAGTCCCAATTTTCCATCGGTCGGCCGATAGAATTATACTAACACGTATCGCGCCAGTGGCCGCTAGTCAGTTGCATTTTTGATAGTCTACTAACATTTTGACAGCTAAAAGCAGCGATTCTATTAGTCTATAGTAGATTCGGCCCCTAGTATTGAAACTGGTTTCGGTATACAAGTCGTCCAATTCCTTAGCTACGATAGTGAAGGGCTCGTTCCTTGTTTTTTTTTCAAGAACGAAATTACAATGATTCTTTACATTTAGTTATCTGATTAAATTCAGATTTTTGGAATTGTTTCAACGAAATTAATATTAAAAATGAATTTGTATGTGGGTACTAATAGGTACTTAGGTGTGTTATAAATATCACTGTAAATAAGTATAATGGCATGAAAAAAAACGCCCCTATGCGTAGGTAAATAAAAAAATGGCGAGATAAGGCGAATGATTCAGAATGTAGTGTGCAAAGCTGTCATGGGATATTTATCTGTTTTATGTTACAGGCGAATGGGATAGTGCTTTGTACTTTATCTAAACTAGGTGACCTCCACACTTTTGCCCGTGACATACTTTGAACTCCCATCGTACCTATTTAATCCCGTCGCTTATAAAATCTACAATAATGCATACAAATTTCCTCGATTTGTCGATATTTATGATTACTGCTCCGCTCTCCAGGGTGATATACTTTGAACTCCCATCATACCTATTTAATCCCGTCGCTTATAAAATCTACAATAATGCATACAAATTTCCTCGATTTGTGGATATTTATGATTACTGCTCCGCTCTCCAGGGTGAAATACTTTGAACTCCCATCATACCTATTTAATCCCGTCGCTTATAAAATCTACAATAATGCATACAAATTTCCTCGATTTGTCGATATTTATGATTACTGCTCCGCTCTCCAGGGTGATTGATATACTTTGAACTCCCATCATACCTATTTCATCCCGTCGCATATAAAATCTACAATAATGCATACAAATTTCCTCGATTTGTCGATATTTATGATTACTGCTCCGCTCTCCAGGGTAGTGATGATGGTGATGATTTATAGCCTACTATAGCCATGCTCGTTAAAAGGGCTATCCAACTCAATTTTTTTTTTCAAATCCGTCCATTAGTTCCCAGGGTTAGCGAGTTCAACCAACCAAACAAACAAACTCTTCAGCCTTATATGTTGTATAGGGTATAGATAAAAATTTCCTGCTTGTGTATCTTTATCTATACTAATATATAAAGCTGAAGAGTTTGTTTGTTTGTTTGTTTGAACGCGATAATCTCACGAATTACAGGTTAGAATTGAAAAATCCTTTTGTGTTGGATAGTTCATTTATCGAGTTGACAGTCCACTGCTGGACGTTAGCCACAACCGTTTATCGCTTATTTACTTCCCTAGGGGTAGAATTTCGCAAAATCCCGTCTTAGCGAAAACCTAAATATTAAAAAGAATCTCCATACGAAGTTTGGGCTTTATAACTTTGGTAGTTTCACAGATTTCGTGATCAATGAGTCAGTCAGTGATTTTGCCTTTTATGTATTAGGTCTTTACCTATGAAATCGCCGTTTTGGATGAAAAATTTTTAAACGAATTTTTTCATGTATTTTTTTATTTGTATTATTCGAAGTAATCACCCATGCAATCAATGCATCTTTGCCAACACAGTGGCAGTTTATTGATGCCGATTAAAGAAATCAGCTGGACAGGAGACAACAAATTCTTCAAAGGCATTTCTTCAAAGGCAAAAGGTATGCATCCTAAAAAATCCAATATCAAAAATCCAAAAAGGGTGCGGGCTACTAGCCCTAACAGCATACTAAGCATGATAGCTAGTCGATTAGGTTGTCCTTATGTGAATCACAGCATTGCTATATCACATGGAAAGGGGCAGCGGTGATTCACATAATATGCTCAATATGTTTTAATTTTCATTTAAATAATAATATGATACTAACGTAGTTTTTTAAGAATTACTAACAAGAGAGTCCTAGTTACTTGAATAACTGATATTATTATTATTACATTTTGTACTGCCTCTCGGGTATTAAATTTTTCTACCGCCAAGAAGTTAGCAACTTGGAGACCGTCTGCTGTGCAGTATGAGGTCGCGCGTTGTCGTGCAGTAGCAGCGGCGACAAGCGATTGACCAATGCTGATTGGAGATGTGCCAGCTTCTCTATCATTGTGTTCAATTCTTCACAGTACACATCTGCAGTAATGTAATGCTCACCCGTTAGGTAAGATAACGTGATGAATCACACCGGCCGGCGCTAGAACACCAAACATATCACCACCACTTTTTTTGGTTGAACACCAATCACTTTTCTAGGGGTAAGTTTTCGTTTAGGGCATTGTTTAGGTGCTGAACCAGGATCTAACCAACTTGCTAAGCGCTTGCGGTTATCAAACAGATTCCATTTTTCATGGCAGGTAACAATGCGGTTCAAAATTCCTTCATTTGAGTGTCTGTTGAGCAGTGCAAGGCACGTCTCGACGCGTACTTCGCACTGGCGATCATTGAGTTCGTGGGGCACCCATTTGTCAAGCTTTTATACCTTGCCAATTTGACGCAAATTGACGCTAATGTCGAAAGCTGCTGCTAATTCATCCATAGATTGTGTATCATCAGCTTCCACAATCGCCAAAGTCGACCAAAGTCTTTGGACGACCGCGAGGTTAACATTTCAGCTCTAAATTTCCAGAACGGAAGCGAGCTAACCAATAAAAGGTGGTACGTTGGTTTGTAGTGTTAGCTCCGTAAACGTCATTGATGTTGCGTGCCGCTTGTGCCGCGTTGCTGCCACGACGGTGCTCATATTCCATAATTACTCGAATTTTTAACGTATCCATAATAACGAAAAAGATTGAAATTCGATGAAAATGTAACATTAATCAATTAATAAATGACTACTTTTGGAAAAAGAATTCCATGTTTTTAAAATAAAATTTATTGGAAGTTAGAATTCATAGCCAAAAAAAAAATATTTTGAGTTGAAATGGCCAGTGCTGCAGAACGGCAATTTCATAGGTAAAGACCTATTATATAGATAGACATAATATTTTTACAAAACAATGAGATACGAGTATGTCTGTTTTAAATATGTAGAAATCAAAGAAAAGTTCAGATAAGTCCGATTCTGTGCAAAGTGCGACCCCTTCCACAAAAGTGGTCAATATTCGTACTGTGGACAAATATTGAATTAGGCAACTAGGTGATACCCGCGGCTCCATCTGTGCATTTTTTTCAATATTTGTCTCCATAAAAACCTTTCTTAGAGTGCAAGGAATAAATAAATAAAATCTAGAATTAGTTCAGCCGTCTTCGAGATTTGAGCTTAGCAACATATTTTGCGATTCATTTTTATTTTATATTCGTCGTATAAAATACGCCCACGGTTTCGCCCGCGTAGAGTTGTTTTCACGTTCCCGTTTCCCACAGGAATTTTTCTTACGGGATAAAAAGTAGCCTATGTGTTATTCTGATGTATAAGCTACAATGTTGTAAAGTTTCATTAAAATCCATTCAGTGGTTTTTACATAAAAGAGTAACAAACATTCATACAAACTTTCACATTTATAATATTATTAAGATTAAGATTTTTAAAGCACTCATCGGATCAATGCTGGATGGATGAATTGGCGACAGGTCATGGCCACAACATGCGATCCACAATTGCCCCTCAAGCTGAAGGGCAAAATATATAAGACCATTATAAGACCTGTGGTATTATATGGATCAGAATGTTGGGCCATTAAGAAGTTGGATGAAAGAAGATTGCATGTAACTAAAATGAGAATGTCAATGTGGGTGTAAATACGAAATAATAAGATAAATAAAAATAATAAATATCGTTGGGATAACTCACACAACGCCATCTGATTCCAAACTAAGCAGAGCTTGTACTATGGTAACCAGATAACTGATAAACATACTTATATATTTCTAAATACATACTTATGTATTATAGATAAATAACACCCAGACAAAGAATAAACCATCCTGCTCATCACACAAAGTTTTATCCTGGGTGGGAATCTAAACCACGACCTCTTGCGAAGAGTATATTATAGGGAGTATTTTAGTTAGTGGCGTCTGGGAACCGTCTGTCTTGGTATGGGCATATGATGAGAAGGGATGAAAGTCATGTCACTAAAAGAACCATTAATATGAAAGTTGATGGATGAAGGCCAAAGAAAAAAAGGATGGACTGTGTAAGGAGTGATATGAATATGAAAGGAGTAAATGATCAGATGACGAATAACAGGGATGAATGGAAGAAGAAGACATATTGCACTGACCCCAAGTAAATTGGGACAAGGGCAAGAGGATGATGATTAAGATATTTAAAGCAGTTACTCACTTCATTTCAGAAACATTTCTAATGCTGGCTGACACAATAATGTTTTAATGTTAGTGTTTACACAGCTCTATTGCTATTTATATACTGACAGTGGGATAAAACGTGACGACCTAGATAAAAAATAAAATTTTCTTTTAGACGAAGCATCATCGGGAGAAATGTAAATAACTGGATTGTGAGCCCTAGTCTCGCTCATTCAAATTGTGTTCCCTATTTCTGTCTAGTACGTAAGTTCCAGCATCAGCACCAGAGGAGAAAATGTAGGAAAGCGATCCCTGGGCGTGGCAAGACGCAATTGGGAGACGCTCGGATGATGGTTATGACGTAAGTTGCAGCATCAGTACTGTAAATCTAAATTTTTGTGCCTTTAGAAGTTTCTGCCATACATATTACTGGAATGAAACATAGCTCACATAGGACCCGTAATATTACTATTATCGTGGTGCTTCCCGTTTTCTATTGTCCACCTAGTTGTTTTCCAGATCTCCCGCTTTGCAAAAAAGGGAAGGTACGTAATTTTCGTTTCCAATCTCCCTCAAATTGTCTCCTGATTAATTTATATGCAAGATTTTTTAACTTCTACAACTTACCGAGTTCGAATTCGGTGTAACCTATCCGGCTTGGTCATTGCTGTAGATCCTGGTTTACAGGAATCTACTAATGTGGGTGGGTATATCCGTGCAGAGAGTCTAAGAAATGGTTGTTTGAATGCAAGTTTTTTTATACCACTGAGTTGGCAGACAAGCGTACGGCCCACCTGATGAAAAGTGGTCACCGTAGCCTATGGACGTTTGCAACACCAGAGGATCTGCTGTTATATCTAATCTTGTTCTTATTGTATTTCCTGTTGCTTCCAAATGTTATCTAGATTTGACGATGGCCGAGAGATCCAACTCGAAAAACGCTAAAGAACACAGAGGTTTTCGACTACTCGAATATTTTCCTGAACAACCACTGAGGCAGCAGACTTTATCACAAGTAAAAAGCTTTCGGAAACACTTTGAAGTGCCTGTGAAACAATAAAAGAGTAACCAAATCTGTTACGGCTTTAATTAAACTTGTTTTATTCGCATAATAAATCATAGACCATAGAACTGTCGAATGTTCGTTCCGTTGCTCCAAATGAGCACAGATTATAACCAGTACGCTTCTACTAGTAGCAAGGATGACTAGTTAAATTGCCTAGGCATGAAATGACTACATTTGAATCCTATCCACCATTTACTGAATGCCTTTTATGCATGGATCGTGAAGTCTGATGATATGTCCCCTCTGTCTACCCCGTCAGGGATACAGCGTGAAGATATTTAGAGAATAAGTTTAGTTAGTAACGTACATTTTTGATAGCCAGGGGCCAAATTCTCCATCATACCTACGATATGAAAGCGTAGACGAAAATTTACTGGTGTAAAGTCTTTTGTCTCTTGTTTCGGCGTTTCTTAATATGAAACAAATTATATTTCACCAATTAATTTATATCTACACTTTCAAGTCGTGTGATCGACAATTAGGCCCCGGGCCATCATTGACAAGGAAAATGTCTTCATACTGACAGCGCACTTGAAAAACTCAATTTGCGATGCAAACACCCAATATTTATCGAGGTCATTAGTTAAATGTAGGTTTACAGATAAATAAAAATAAAGTGTCTGTTTGTAATTTCTAATTAACAGCTTTTTACTAAATGCATAGGTATAAAACTATACACGGTACTTACTTGTTTAAAAATATATTTTAAAAGTTTTCTTTGTTTGTTCAAATAATATCTGAAACCGCTGATCAGATTTTCATGGGACTTTTACTAGCAGATAGCTGATGTCATAAGGAGTACATTTGCTAAATTTTATCCTCGTATTCCCACGGGAACTGGCACTACGCGGATGAAACTGTGGGGCTTCCGCTAGTCCTACTAATATTATAAACGCGAAAGTTTGTAAGTATGGGTGTTTGTAACTCTTTCATGCAAATCTACTAAACGGATTTAGATAAAACTTTACAATAATATAGCTTACACATTAGAATAACACAGGCTACTTTTTATCCCCGAAACAAGTTCCTGTAGAAAACGGGAACGGTAAAACTTCATAACGCGTGCGGAGCCGCGGGCGTCAAATAGTGGTATATAATTCTCGATTCGAGGTTGACTTTCCTTCATTTTAAACAGCAAATGTGAATGCCAATATCGCTAGTTGGCTGCTATCCAAATATACAAAAGTATACCGGAACATCAAACATTTGTAAAACATTACAGCAGGTACAATTGGAGATGTAATAATGTTGGACAATATGTCCAACATTATTACAGTCACGCCTTCATCCCCCAAGGGGTAGACAGAGGCATACTATACGCCCACATTTTACCGTATGCACTTATGTTCCACGTAACAATTGGTGAGACCTTGCCGTGTTGAAATTGAAAGGCGCAGGATGTGGCGACCCGCTGTCGAAATTTTTTAAGCTCATAAGACCTTCAATTAGGATTAACGACTGCCATGTTACTGGCAACCGGGCCCAACGGATTAACGTACCTTCCGAAGCACGGAAACGCTCGCAAATGTAAATGCCACAAAATGGTCACCCATTCGAGGACCAGCCATGGTGAAAGTTGCTTAACGCAGTGATCGTTTACAGAACACGGAGTCCGCAGGGCCACGAGCACTTCTAATGTAATGATGATGATTTTACATAATCTGCTATTTGGATTAGAGAACAATACAACCAATGAAGGATCATTACAATTGACCCATCCGTTTGTGTTATAAATGGTGTAACTTGCACGACTTTGTTTAAAATTATATCTATGTATTTGTATTTTAATTGCAACCTCACATTTTGCTATGATGCTATGCCGAACTCTTACCGACTAAAAACACACGTATCCCTTCCATCTGTCTATAGCCGGGAGTCCCGGGTGAACGTTGTAAAAAAATGTAAAGAAATTTTACTTCTTACCTGTGTACTCTGGTAGATACAAATATTTTTTTATTTTTGTATTCAACGCCATCTAGTCCAAACTAAGCTATTATAAGTTTGTGGTATGGAATCTAGACAAATAATAAACATACTTCACACAGTAAAAACTTTTCTTTTAGAATGCTGGCCACAAAAAAGTTTATTGAATTCGAATTTCGAATAGTTCATGAAAATAAAAATGTATACTTTTTAAAAATTTACTCATTTTTAAATATGGAGTGGACGCTTCAAGAAGACCGTGTTGCAGTTATTGCGTTGCATCGTTGCGGTTACGCGCCAACTCAAAATTTTGTCAGTACTGAAAAATTTGAATATAACCAAAAGATTCGTCTATCGTACCATCAAACGATACAATGAAGACTCTAGTGTAGATGACAGGTCAAGAAGTGGTCGCCCTCGGTCTGTTAGGACTCCAGCAGTGATAAAAGCTGTGAAGGCGCGAATTCAAAGAAATCCCAACGAGCTACAACAAACAAAATGATGAGGTGTACGCACACAGTAGTGAAGAAGCGAGCAACCGTATTCCGCGTGTCCAACGAGGTCATTTTCCACCCTCGCTCATGGTATGGTTGGGAGTTTCTTATTGGGGCTTAACAGAGGTACATTTTTGTGAGAAAGGTATAAAAACGAATGTAGTTGTGGATCAAAATACAGTCCTGACGAACCTTATGGAACCTGTTTCTCATACTATGTTCAATAACAGGCACTGGGTATTCCAACAAGATTCGGCGCCAGCTCATAGAGCGAAGAGCACACAAGACTGGCTGACGGTGCGTGAAATCGACTTCATCCTGCACGAAGACTGGCCCTCCTCCAGTCCAGATTTGAGTCCGTTAGATTACAAGATATGGCAACACTTGGAGGAAAAGGCGTGCTCAAAGCCTCATCCCAATTTGGAGTCACTCAAGACATCCTTGGTTAAGGCAGCCGCCGATATTGACATGGACCTCGTTCGTGCTGCGATAGACGACTGGCCGCGCAGATTGAAGGCCTGTATTCAAAATCACGGAGATCATTTTGAATAAACTTTATTGTCATAAGAATCTATGTTTTGTTAAGTTCATTTTGGTGTATAAATGGTTACATAATGAATAAACTTGTTTCAAATATTTTATATTAAACATGTGACAGAATTTATGACCTGACTGGTATTATACATAGGAAACACCCAAACACCGAAACAAACATTTGCGGATAACACAAATATTTGTTCCGACCCGAGAATAAAACCCGACAACTAAGCGTGGCAGTCACTACCACTGTGCCACCGGCAGTCTATGAATTGAGGTCGAGAGATCGCTTCCTGCAGATTCATTATTTGCTTTATAAATGCACGTCTGGGTATCCCAGTTGTTTTGACCTTTCCGTTTTTTAAGCAATCTGCTCACGTGATCATCATATGTAAGTTATATAATTATGTAAAATAACGTTAAAACCATAATTAGTAAGAAACTGCACGTGTTTTCAAAAGTTGAAGAGGCGTGTTTCACCTTGGGACTTTGCTATACCAATATTTTGTTGAAACACTCGTAAATCTATATAAACAAACACAATATAAATACAATGTATACTTCCCTGAAGACATTAAAACTTGGCACCGTTTGTCGTACGAATGATCTAGTGCTCCAATTGCTCACCGACTGACATTGGGAGCATTTTATCGATTTTTGGAAACGTCTAAAAGTCGATTTCTTTACTCATTAATTTGATATCCATGCATAGAATATTTAATAGTATTCAGCGTAGGAATGCTGCCTGCATCATGGGTACCCTACCGAGGGGGCCCAGTTTATATTTGGATACACAGGTTATGTACGAGTACATTTAATTTAGGTATAGTTTTAATAGGTTTTTTACTCAGATTAATTTAAAATTGTTTTTATAAATTAAATTGTTTTTAAAAATGACGGGTTGTACTCCGGTAGTGCCGTCAGAAGTGAAAACTAAATTTCTAATAATTTATTTATAAGTTCAGATATTTTATCTCATATAAAAATATGCGTACCGCGCTAAAAGAAGTTTTCACTTCAAAAATTGACTGGGATCGACGATAATGATGATGATAATGATGAAAAAAAATTCTACACTGAAAGAGTCCTAACTGATTACACAATATTATTTAATAAGACCTGTAGATGAACGGGATCAACGTTAGATGATGATGATGATTATATTATTTAGTAGCAAGGTATTGAATCTACGAATTAACTATCAAAGAAAAAATATCTAGACGCGGTGGCGGTCTGCTATATGTACATGTACACTACAGCTGCGTCTCGTAACGGTGTCGCGAGTCCAGAGATTTTATCTAATTAAAAATATGCGTACCGCGCTAACAGAAGTTGTCAAATAAAAAAGAAATAATTTTTTTCTACAATAAACGAAGTTTGAATCATTGGAATTGAGGCCATACCGAAATATTCAGGGCCAAGGTCAGCCTTAGCCGCACGTGGTGCACCTGCTAACTATCGAATGAGGTCATGGCGAAAGAAGAAAGTAAACTCTGTATCAACCCGTCTGGTTAGCGTGGTACAGTAAGACCAAACACCCTCCAAAATTACTAGGAGAGGCCTATGTTCAGCAGTGGATTGCGATGGGTTGATTTGATTGATTGAGGTAAGACTGATTGATCTTCGTAGGACCCATGGGCGTACCCAGGTTCTGGGCCAGGGGGGGGGAGGGGGGGGGGGGCAAATCCGATTTTCCGAGCATAAAGCGCTTGTAGCCCCGCTAACTTATTTTGTAAACGATCACTGCGTTAAGCAACTGTCGCTATGGCTGGTTACGGATGGGTGACCGCTTTGTGGTATGTCCATTTACTAGCATTTCCGTACTTCGGAACGTACGTTAAGCCGTTGGTCCCGGTTGCCAGTAACATGGCAGTGGTTAGCCAAGATGAAAAAAAAATTCAACATCAGGTAGTCACAACCGGCATCTGTCTATTTCAACACCGTCACCGCATTGGGGATAAAGGCATGACTGATGAGTGATTATTTTTATTAAATTAGCTATTTTAAAACAGGCTGCCCGCTGTCCTTACAGAAACAGACTCAAGACGACGACTTCTTGTTGTGAGAAATTCATGCACACCTCATGATTCAACAAGCGGGATAACACCCAAATCAACCTCTAAGCAAGTGGGATAACATCAAACCATCAGACGAGGTCACGGTGGTAGCCAAGTCTGCCACAAAATCTGGGACATCTTTCCGAGTCGTACAAACACCACACACAACATGGGTACGCCCATGGTAGGACCTGTACCTGCTGAGACCAAAAGACCACAATTATCAGGCATTTATAGTGAACTTAGGTGGCCGGATACAGCAGTTACTCCGTACAATGCCAAGAAATAGATAATCATCATCCGAGAGTCTGCTAATTGCGTATTGCAGCGCTCCGATTTCTTACCGCTACCTACGCTGACCTTGCAAAGTGGAGGAGGAGAAACTTCTTCTCCTCAACTTCCCACGGACGTCGGAACTCCTTGAAATAGATAAATTAAAGGCAATTCATCGTAGTAGATAACATTTATCTATACCCGGGCACTGAAATTGTGATTACCCTTCTTTCACAAGAATTTAGAAAATGGAAATATAATACTACGTTCTACTTTTTTAAAAGTCGGTTGTACACGAGTTGCAAATGAAAATATTGTTATGTCACCAACTCTTGGCAGAGACGTTAATGGGTTTGTTTACCTCGTACGATCTATAGACAATCAGAACCTAACCTACGCACTAGGGTGTCTGTCTGAGTTAACAATATCTATCTATAATTATTCGCTGACCCGCATTATCTTGTTTTGCGATATCAAGGGCCACCCTTATCACTTCTCTTCGAAAATGATTACTGTGTTAAGCAACTTCCACTAAGGCTGGTACTCGGTTAGGTGACCACTTTATGGCATTTCAATTTAACATCGTTTCCGTGCCTCGGAAGGCACGTTAACATGCAGTCGTTAAGCCAAGTTGAAGGCATTATGGGTGGCTTCAAAATATTTCAACAGCAGGTCGCCACAACCTGCGCCTGTCCATCTCAGTAGGGTAAATGGCACACCACCTGTTACGTGGGACAAAATGACTTACGGTGAAATCTGTGTGCGTATATGCTGCCATCAGGCGAGTGAAATCATTTCAGATGGATTTTTTATAAAAAACTAAGTATACCTTATATGGTGTTTCTTTTAAACATGACGTATAAAAATCCTTTTATTCGGATAAAAGTTAGCGTGTTAAAACCTTTCTCACGCTGGAGACCATGTGAGAACCATGATCTCCTGTGGCAGTCAGTGGAAAGGTTCTGGGTCTTTTTACGACCATGCCCGCGAAAGAGGCGGCGGAGAGGGGGCGGGACACAATTCTCCGTCTGGAGTTCCGCACTTCTCCGTCTGGAGTTCCGCAAGATAAGTCTGGACTTATCTTCGCCCAGGACCACCGGCCTCCATGACCAGGACTCGACCAGGCCTGTGGACGGAGGGTGGGCTGCTCGTCGTCCTTACAGAAGCAGGCCCTAAACAGTGGCGTGGCGTGACAACTACGCGTATGCCTTTCACCTCCTCAAGAAAGTAGGACAGCACCCAAATCATCCCCAAGGAAGCGGGATTACACCCTGACCCCAAAGAAGCGAGGTAACACTCGAACCCTACCCCCGAAGACGCTACTGCGTTGGCAGATAAAGTCTGCTGGGAGCTCTGGGGCTATCCTTCCGAGGGCTCTCTCGGGACTCCCAGCCATACACAAATGGTAGGGCACCGTGTGGTTTTAGGCGGTAGGAGTCAGCCACAGCATCCTTAAGGATTTCCACACACAAAAAAATACACGTAGAAACATAATATTTCATAGAAAAAAAGTTTTAGCAATCATGCGACATTTTTAAAAGACCTATGCATTGATATCTTACGCTACACCGTACATGAGAAGTAGGATCCCCACTTTATGTGTATACTGCCATTGTCTAATACAAAGATTTGACCTTAAAACATTTCTATTTGAAGATATTATCATAGCGTGCATGTCGCGGCGATACACAAATGATCCCGCATGGCACTTTACCTGTTTTTAATATTTCTATGAACGTGTTATTAAGTACCAATATCTATACCAAATTATAGAGATCTAATGTTAAGATCTAATGTTCCGTGCTTCCGAACGCACGTTAAGTCGTTGGCCCCGGTTGCCAGTAACATGGCAGTCGTTAAGCCTGGTTAAGGTTCTTATGTGCGGATTGAAAAATTTCAACAGCAAGTCGCCACAGCCTGCGCCTGTCCATTTCAATACGGTGATGGGCCTACCACCTGTTACGTGGGACAAAAATGCATACGGTGAAATGTGGACTCATAGTATGCCTCTGCCTACCCCCTCGGGGATAAAGGCGTAACAATATATATGTTTGTATGTAATGTTAAGGGTCAGTACTAGACTGTGAACAGACTAACAGAAGCGTTCAAAACAAGGCCAGAAGCATTCGACCATAACTATAATTTGTACCATGAAATTTGGAACCCAAAAAAAGACCTCGAGTTTTGGACGCATGTTTGTATAACAATTACAGAGGAGGATTTGAAGGACACTGGTTTCATTACAGAAAAGGTTTTAATGAAACCAATTTAGCCTTCAAATTGGGTGTTGCGATCGTTCCATCATGTGAGGACATGACAAGGCCGGGTAAATATTGGCTCTTATTTGCCCAAGTGACATAGTAGAGGGTACATTATAGTTTATTAGAGGCGCTCGAATCACCGCGGACTCAGTGTTCTGTAAAAGCCCTAACACACGACCGGATTTGATCCGACCAGACAGCGGATTTGATTGGCCGCCCGACCAAATCTTACCGTCTGTAGAGCAGTCCGGCGGACATAATTATTATTAATTGAGTCCGCCTCGATCCGCATCGGATATGATCAATGTTGTCGTTCTAGCTACTTTGTCGTAAATTTCCCCAGATTTAATTTAATTTTTCTCCAAATAGACACTTTTTCATAATTTTTTTCCCAATGTTGCCATCTTAGTTACTTTGTCAAAAATGTCCCCAGTACCGATTTTACCTTTCCCCAAAAATTGCTTTTTCATATTTTTTTGCCAGAAAGAAAAAAGAGCTACGTTAATACATAACGTAGTGTTTATTTACTCTATGTAGAGGAATACTATGCATACCAGTTATCTACATAGATAAGTAAAATTGAAATGTGTGTGTGTGTAATTCAAATTTGCAGCTTTTCACTAAAAGCATATAAAATAATATACTTTTTTAGAAACCTTTCATTTCCAAAAAAGTTCCTTAAAAAAAATTTTTACCCCAGAATAGGGAAAAAGCCCCTAATCTGTACACCCTGTCTGGTCGTCTGGTCGTCCGGTGCGGTCTGATCCGGTCGTCTGTTGCGACAACAGATTTGGTCGGCGGACTCGGCGGATCAGATCTGTCGAGGTCCGGCAGACCAAATCTGAACGTGTGTTAACGCTATAAACGATCACTGAGTTACGCAACTTTAAATAAGGCTGATCCTCGAATGAATGACAACTTTGTGGCATTTACATTTGCGAGCGTTTCCATGCTTCGGAAGGCACGTTAAGCCGTTGGTCCCGGTTGCCAGTAACATGGCAGTCGTTAAGTAGAGATGAAGGCCTTATGGGCTGCTTGAATAATTTCAACTGCAAGTAGCCCCAACCTGCATCTGTCTATTTCAACACGGCAATGGGCTGCCCACCTACTACGTGGGACAGGAATACACATACTGAAAAGTGGGCATATAATATGTATGCCTCTGCCACCCCCTCGGGGATAAGGCGTGATAGATGAAAATATAAATATATATACATTACAGTTTATTAAAATACCCACTGAAATGTTAGCTTTTCAAGTGGACATTATGGATTCAGCCATGAACGAAGCGAAGCGTAAAAAGGCATATTTCTGGGCCGTCAAGATGAGGGTCGCTATTGGAGCCCTGCGGGTTGAGATAGCGGCCCCAATCACAGGTCGTCCATTTTGCTTACAATAAGGCGGGCGACGCCATTTTGACGTGCCACATATAACAAAAAGACGGCAATCGCTACCAACAATGCCAATTTGGGAAAACACTAAGATTTTTTTGTTGTGAGATGTTTTTGTTTGGTGCTTTCTACGATAACGCGCGCACGAGATATAAAAAAATAATGTATGGTGGAATTGTGTATCTAATATAAGTCTACAAAAAAGTCCGCAACGTTAAATGACTATCACTTAAGGATAACATACTAAATCCATTTTATTACTTTAAAAAGCAACAATTATAAATTTATTTAGCAATTATAAAGCGGTAATTTGAAAGCTACTCAAATACATTGTTAATCCTTATCATTTTTAATACGTTAATTGGTTTCAGCATTTCATGAAGATTATTTTGATTTTGTCTCTATACACCTTGCAAATTAAATTAATATCTTACGAGATACAGCAAAATCAAAATAATGCGCAAAGAAATTAATTTCGTGTAACCGTAATTCAACCAGGCCGTGCGTGCGGGCGTACTGGATACCCGAGAAGTACTCAACTAATTAGGAATATATTTGTTCATTATTGTGAAATTAATACACGGGACCTATTTATCGAGTAAGGCTATATAATATTACGCTACTACCCAGGAGAGCGGAGCAGTAATGAAAAATGTCAACAAATCGGGCAAATTTTCATACATTTTTTGTTAAATTAGAAGCGACGGAATTAAACGGATGCGACAGGAGTTCGAAATATGTCACGGGTGAAGCTGCAGGTGTCAGCTAGTGTACTTATATGCATGCATATATGTATCTATTATTTCTGTACTAATATACAGACTCATGACCTAGTCTATGATATGAATAAGCATCTCGGGACCAGAACCTCAAACCGATCACGCAAGTAGAAGCCATTTTTTCATTAATTTTAGCAATGTACAGCAGTGCATGTATAGCAAATCACCGCTGTCGTTCTCTGAAAACAGTAATAAACAAATTAAGGGCCCGTTACAATTTAAGAAAATATGCAACCAAAGGTCAAGATTATTTTTCTTATTGAGTCGTGAAATTATCAAATTGAAATTAATAAAGAATATTTAGATCGCCAGACCCAAAGTATATAAATAAGTACTAGTATATAAATAAGTACTTTATATATGTACTGTGCCAGACCTGTGAATCTGTAAAATATTACATCTTTCGTATGTTTTAGTCGCAGGTAAATCAGACTATTCAAAACAGAAATATTTTTTCAATTCGAATCGTTAGTTCTTGAGATTAGCGCGTTCAACTAAACAAACAACCAAACTCTTTAGCTGTATATAATAGTGTAGATATAAAATTTAGAAAATAACTACTACAGAATTTTTGTAGAAGGATCTACGGAGCGCTACGAACTTCAAACATCAATCGCTACGAATTTGTAAAATCACACGATCCATAGGTTTAACTTATAAAGTCCCTTCTACTTAACTAGTACTAGTTATGAATGAAAATATACGTATTTATGTCATTTGTAATAATAAATATAAGTCTTTGCTAAGTTAACTCTTGGTGAGTATAAATAAATATAATGATCAAGTGAGTTGAAGGATTGGCAGCTTGCATTGAAGCGGAAAGAAGGAACAGGAGCGGAGATGTGCCGAAATTGTGCAATCATATTGCTTGAAAATTTTATGAAGCGTAGTGCTTTATCATGGATCAATGGGTCATTGTGGAGACGAGAAGAGTTGTATAAGATGGTGTAAGCCAAGACGATGAGCGAAACAGATAGAAGTAAAGACGAGCAGAACGAAAACAAGGTGTGTGAAGAATGGATACGAGGCTGCAATGTGGCACATTGCCGCTCATAAACCGTTGTGCATTGTTACATGTCGTTATTTCTTTCTTTCAAAACAGGTATTGAGGTGATAATGTTTGTCTACTTGGAACACGGCTGGTGCCACCTGGTTGAAACGTCAAGCAAATTCAAGGTAAATAAGCATGGTCGCGTAGGAGAACGTACGAACGCAGGAGATTGTAACGGTGCTTTTGCAAATCCTTTGTAGGGTGCAGTCCGGTCACTTTATCTTTGCTTGATGAATATTTAAAACAAATTGAAGTAATTGATATAATTAATGATTATTATTGAGCCGCATAGCCATATTGAAGCGCTCATGGTCCCGCAGACTTAGTGTTCTGTTAACGATCACTGCGTTAAGCCACTTTCGCTATGGCTGGTCACGGATGGGTGACCACTTTGCGGCATTTACAATTGCGAACGTTGCCGTGCTTCGGAAGGCACGGTAAGCCGTTGGTCCTGGTAGCCAGTAACATGACATGTCAGTCGTTAAGCCAAGGTGAGGGCCTTGAGGGCTTGAAAAATTTGAACACCAGGTTGCCACAACCTGCGTCTGTCTATTTCAATGAGCTCACCACATTACATGGGACAGGAATACACACGTTAAAGAGTGGGCGTATAATATGCCTCTGTCACCCCTTCTTTTATAATGCGTGATTGATAAATAAATAACTCATTGTTTTCTAATTGGAATTTCTTGTTTTGATAATTTTGCATAAAATTATAACTTCTTCACTTATAACTGAGGTATAAATAGATACCAGCGAATTCATATGATTATTCAGATTTGATCAAAATTCTACTACAGTAAAGCGATGAAAACTGTATTCAAGCTTTGTGTGGTTCGTGAAGACAGAGTTTAACTGTAATATATCATTTTACTAGACTATTACACGTAGTCGCTTTTTAGAAGTCTTTAATTTACACTATTTTTACAAAAAAAGAACACGAAATATTTATATTATACGAATTTCAGAAAACCTTTAAGTTCCTAGCCGCGCTCTAACTTCCTATTCAAGCTTGTGTCACAAAAAGGCTTCAACTTGTCGATTTTGACCGTCACGTCACAAATTTATATAACAAAAGTGAGAAAAGCTGTGTCGCGTGAGAAAAATCATCGTTAAATTCCGCGGAAAATACTCTTTCCGCCAGTTCGCGCGCAAACGCAGGCCGAGTTGCACGTGTTACGATAACATGCGTGGAAATTCAATCGAAACATAATACGTATTTTAGTGTAACAAAATGATATGTGATAATAACTTGTAAGTGAAACATTCAACTGTGATATTGTGTAATTGACTTATTTTGAGTATTTCTTTTGAAGTGAAAAATTTTTATCAAAGATGACTTCCGTAAAGTAAGCTTTGCCTTTTGAATTTTTATTTACTTTTTAAAATATTGAAATTAAATTAATTAAAAAGTTTTTATTCATGTAGGTCACAAAGTAATACTTATGAACGTCAAGATTACTGCTTCTACATTTATATTTACTGCCAGATTCGCAAAGGAATAGGTAGAGCCAGAGGAAGAATCTGGCAATAAAACCCATGGAGACTCTTTGCTAACCGCCATTAATTACATTAGTTTGATTTACATGATATTTGACCAATAATACAGTAATGTATTTATACAAAAAAAAAAACAAAATTAATGTTGTGTTCATTAAAATTACACTTACATAGTTTCTTTGGATATATTGTTTGGCAAAAGATTTAAAGTGCAATTCACTTACGAAAATAAAGTGTCTACTGTTTCTTTACTTTTCAAAAGGGTTTATAGATATAATAACTGTTTTTGCAAACGTCCATAGGCTACAATGACCACAAACGATCACGTATCAACCGCGAGCGCGCTGTATAAATAAACAGTTTACTAAAATAACTGATTACAATAATAGGTACCTACCTATTATTATACCTAATCAAAAATACATAAGTAGGTTAATCGATAAATCGTTTACATAGGTATTAGTTTTGAATTCCTGATGTCTTGTATATTTTACAAACTTTGTTAATATTACTAGCCTATGCCCGCGGCTTCGCTCGCAAAATAAAGATTTCACATACCCGGTTACAAAACAATTTATTCTCAGTATAAAAAGTCTATACCTTAATACTGGATGTCAGATGTAGTCGTCAGTAAGATTGTTACTAAATAAATAAAAAAAATAATAATAAAGGGTCTTTGCAGGTTTTTAAAGGGTCGGCAGCGCGAGTGCTGCACCTCTGGTGTTGCAAACGTTAAGGTTATGGTGACCACTTTCCATCAGGTATGCTTGCCTGCCACCTCATTGGTATATATAAAAAAATATTGCGGGATTATTACATTGCGCTATCTAGTCCAAAGTCAGCTAATATAAGCTATTGGTATGGGATCTAGACAACTGATAAACATACTTTTATATTTCTAAATTCATAGGAAATACATAATTATACATAGGAAACTCCCAAACTCCGAAACTTACATTTGTGGATAACACAACTATTTGTTCCGACCCGGGTATCGAACCCAAGACCCATCAACGGTGAAGTACCACGGAAGTATTTAGTACTTGACGTATAAATTCACTAGAGGGCGTTGGTTCTTAATTTTATCTGGCTTTGGAGCCTGGGGTACACTTCTATTTGACTGCTACGCCTTTATTCTTTGGCCTTTAAATTTCGGCATGGGTGCGACTGCCGTTTGACCTCCCAACCCTATTGCGGTGCACCTGCTAACTACAACTAGTTAGCAGGTACATCGCAGGTGATGTCGCTTAGACCCCGGTGATCCTTGTCCGGGCCCGTTACACCTCCATCACCTCACTACGCTCAATGATAACCTCTACTAATTGTAACGGAGCAATGACGAACCGAACTCTTCAAGGAAAGTGATGTAGGATAGGTAAAAGGTAACCGTATTTTCTAGTTTGTTTGCAATTTGGTGGGATCCTCCTCCCCTCCATTATTGTCGTCCTACGATGAAAACGAAATAGCCCCGAATTTCCATACATATATACATACATATTGTGACGCCTTTATACCCGAACGGGCAGGCAGAGGCATATTACACGCCCACATTTCACCGTATGCATTTTTGACCCACGTAACAGGTGGAGAGCCCATTGCCGTGTTGCAATGGACAGGCGCAGGCTGTGGTGACCGGTTGTTGAAATTTTTTAAGCCGCCCATTAGGCATTCAACTTGGCGTAACGACTGCCATTTTATTGGCAACCGAGACCTACGGCTTAACGTGCCTTCCGAAGCACGGAACTGGGGTGGGTCTAAATGGCCGAATAAATTTAATAAAATTAAATGTGTCTATTTTAGATGTTAAATTTGGAAGAAATTTTGAACCCGTTGCCTTTTTTAGTGAGGTGGTAACAAAAAGGCTAAAATGTCTTATATGCTAGACACTAATTAGCACAACTAATTACAGTCCTGGTAGTCCCGGACTTAAATTTCCGCCGTGTAATAAATAATTATAGTAGTTTTTTTTTTAAACAGTGCATATATAACCTTTAGTAAGCTAATTATAAGCTTGTACTATGATATCTAGGCAACTGATATACACACTTATTTATTTCAAAATACATACATAGAAAACACCAAAACTCCGAAACCAACATTTGTGGATCACAGAAATATTTGTTCCGACCCGGAAATCGAACCCCGGACTTCATCCGCGGGAGTCGCATACACTGCCACTGCGCCACCGAGGCAGTTGTGTGATCCACAAATGATTGTATTGGAGTTTGGGTGTTTCCTGGGTATAATAGTCTTTATCAGTTGTCTAGATCCCATAATACAAGCTTATATTAGAGGGGCTAGATGGCGCTGTGTAAATGTCTCACAATATTAAATATAATAATCTCCAGATACTAACTAAACTAACTATCTTCACGCTGTATCCCTGACGGGGTAATCAGAGACAGATCATACTTTTTTCGCTTCTTGCAGATTTATCAATCGCTTTATACATGCACTTATTATTTAAGAATAGTTGATGCCCGCGGCTCCGGACGCGTGGTGAAATTTTCCCGTTCCCGTTTCCAGTTGTTTCCATTTGTTCCCGAGATAAAAAGTGGCGTTATTCTGATGTGTAAGCTATATTATTGCAAAGTTTCATCAAAATCCATTCTGTAGATTTTGCGTGAAAGAGGAAGAAATACCCATCCATACTTACAAATTTTCGCGTTTATAATACTAGTAGGTAGTAATACTCTCAAATAATATTCGTAAATTTGGTAATCAATCTATTATTTAATAATCTTTATCTCAACAAAGCATGATAACCTTTACTTCTTAAGTTCAAAACACGTAATAATCAGTACCCATTATGTACATAAACTATTTTGATTAATGCGATGCGATATCTACAATGTTTGCCAAAGATGACTGAAGCAACGATTTATCATGTTATAAACAAATTTATTTGATCTTCCGCTTGCAGCGTACGAAATGAGATCTATTAGGTAATCACAGTTTCATAGACTTTATCTAATTTTAAACATTTTATATTTATTTACATTAGCAGAGTGATATTAGTAGAGCAATGTTTTTAAGTCGGTTACCTGTGAGTGGCAAATAATAGCAGTATTTTTATCAGTGCCATTTTTTAGGTGTTTACTATTAAATAACACGCCGAAAAGAAAAGTGTGTGTGTACACGCGCAAGTTATACTGTTATTGTCTAATAAGATTTCATCATATATACCTACCACAACTCTTTGTTTGTAACAGGAATTATAAATTAGTAAGAAAAAGAACCATCAAAAGAATGAAAACTACTTTGAATGTAGTTATAAGTTGTCATGGAAACACTTATCAGCTAACTTCATGGTGTCGGTTTTTCGGGACTGTCAAAAATTATCCTCTATCTCATCCTTTTTGTTCCTAACGCGCCAAAAGATGTAAAATTCCAATAATGTATGGTATTATTAGATATTGTGTAAGGAATATACTGATCTATACAAATAATGAGGTAATGTTACTTTTTATCCCGGGACTAAGTTCCTATAGATAACGGATACGGGAAATCTTCACCACGCAGGCGGAGCCGCGGGCATTAGCTAGTTAGAAATACGATTATTGAAATGTATCACTGTCTGCAGATAGAACCGTGATAGCTGCATTCAAATCGTATTAGTTTACTAACTAGCCCGCAGTAAATATTATTTAAGCAAACATTTTCATAATAATTATTAGTTTGTTTTCAATTACAGAAAGGCAAATACATTTTTTTTGTTCTATAATCATTAACTTCACTAATTGTCCAAATTATACGGTATGACATCACCCCGCTGTAGGGCAGAGGGGTATGCAAGAATTGCATCACATTTCTTAAGTTTTTGAAATAGATACACTATTCGTATATTATATCAACATTGAAAAGACTTTGTTCTTATGGAGTCAGAGCAACTTCTTTTAGCCGTACACACTTATTTCCCAGACATGTTATTTCAAACTTTATGCTATTTTAAAAAATGACTTAATTTCAGTAATATATTTAACTTGAATAATAAACATTAGTCATATTGTTTTACCCAATTTAAATTAAGAATGGCAATTTAAAAAAATGCTCACATTATTAAAAACATCAAAATAAACGAGTGAGGAACGATTGACGAAGAATTTCTATTGTGCAAAATTAGAGGGCAGGAGTCAGACTTACATACGAAGACCACGTGAGCAGATTGCTCAAAAACAGGAAGGTAAAAGTATAAGGGTACGAATTTAGACGTATATTTAAAACAATTAATGAACGTGCAGAAATCGAAAGAAAAATGCATGGATCGCGTAGCCTAACGACCTGTCATCATTGATTACCCGGCAGAGCTACAGCGTAAAAATAGGTAAATTTAGATTTTTAATTTTTTGATTTCGTTGTTTTTCCGACTCCTTCAAATTATCTTCTTATTAATTTCGTTGCGGGTTCCAAGACATTCTAACTTCTCCTGGGACTTCACCGGGATCGAGCTCGGTGTAACTTTTCTGGTTTTTGGTCATTGCTGTAGATCCTGGTTTACAGGAGTCACATTAATGGGAATGCGGGTGGGATTAGTCCCTAATAACGTTACTTTAGATTAAAAAAGAAGAATAAATATATTTATAGCGAAATTTGCTTACACTCTGCATAACATATTGCTCATACTGCATAAGGTACCTATTGTTAATGGCGAGGGACAGCGTGCAATCCTCTGATAAGAAGTCATAGACCTTTGAAGTCTGATAATTACGACTTATCCTTATCATAAATAAATTGTATTATTGCAATTTAATTACATATTTATTGCAATTAATGAATACATTTTATCGATTATAAATAGTTGAAGGTCAAAGGACAAGAGATTGAATGTAAATATCAAAAACTTATTTGTTGTCGGATCAGGTGAAATTTTGTTATTGATTATAAAGGAACTTCCTGATGCGCTAGTTAGATACTTAAAAAAATTTACTTGGATGACACGGTATGAAAATGTAAAAACAGAAGAAAAGAAGAGATAAAGATGCAGAAACGTTAAACACAAAAAAGTGTTAGTCCATTATAACAACATCATGGCACATGAATTTTCCTCTATTTATATACCAAAATATATTTGATTTATTAATTTTTTTTTCTATAATGATATGGGTTGCTATTTGTCCAAAGTTTTGGGTTTTGATTTAAATCTCAATATAAGCTAGTTAACTTAAAAATAAAGCAAAGCGCTAGTGGCCCCGCGGTCTCAGTGTTCTGTAAACGATCACTGAGTTACGCAACTTTCACTATGGCTGGTCCTCGGATTGGTGACCACTTTGTGGCATTTACATTTGCGAGCGTTTCCGTGCTTCGGAAGGCACGTTAAGCCGTTGGTCCCGGTTGCCAGTAAAATGGCAGTCGTTAAGCCTGATTGAAGGCCTTATGGGTGGCTTAAAAATTTTCAATAGCAGGTAGCCACAACCTGCGTCTGTCTATTTCAACACGGCAATGGGCTCACCACCTATTACGTGTGACAGGAATCCACACGGTGAAAAGTGGGCATATAATATGCCTCTGCCACCCCTTCGGGGATAAGGCGTGATGGATATTTCTATTTTTTTTTTTAAATACTTAATTATCTTTACACCTGACGGGGTTATCAAAGAGGACAGATCGCCAGGCTTCGAATATTAGCTACTCAGAATCAATGAACTAATTTATTGAATGTTTTCAATATTATGCAACTTTAAAATTCAAGAATATTTTTTTTATAGCAATTAGTTTGTTCTATGATAGTGGTAGTGTATGTGATTGCCGCGCTGAGGTCCCGGTTTCGATTCCCGGGTCGGAACAAATATTTGTGTGATCCACAAATGTTTTTTTCGGAGTTAAGGTGTTTCCTATGTAAAATATGTATGTATTTAATAAGCGTGTCTATCAGTTTACATTGGCCTAGATGGCGCTGAGTAAAAAAATTACAATTTTATATATTTATATCTATATTATAAAAAAAGTATTAAAGTGAATAAAGACGAGTTGGTTCGTGATGGAACTTGAACCTGTATGTAACTTTTGCGTAACCAGGGCAATGGTCTTATCCGCTGATCTACCAGAACCGTTCCGATACAAGCAGAAATTTTTCACTATATTGTGTAATCGTCATTTAAAAGTGTGACCAGCGCCATCTATCAGCCAAAAATTAATACCTATTCATAAAACGTAACAATTTCAAATTCTTTCACGCTACGACTCATTTGTTACGATTAACTATACATCCTACTAATATTATAAACGCGAAAGGTTGTAAGTATTGATACTTGTTACTCTTTCACGCAAAATCTACTGAATGGATTTTGATGAAACTTTACAATAATATAGCTTACACATCAGAATAACAAATAGGCTACTTTTTATCTAGGGAACAAGTTTCTCTGGGAAAGATGAACGGGAAAACTTCACCACGCGTGCTGAGCCACGGGCATCAATTAGTTGTGTAATTAAGCTGAAAAAGGTACTGCTGTCAATCAAAGTTAAGCAACTCAAAATAGATGCAAAATGAAAGAAATTAGAATACCTAAAACACATACATGAGTGCCAAAACGTTTATATTTAAAAACATAATATTGCCGAAGCCGACCATTTTCTTCGTGCCGAATGTCAAACGGTTGTCGACCACACACGTGAGTTTGCGCATAAGGAACGCAACACACGTGCGATTTTAATTAATCTTTTAAATTTCACCATTTTTTTTTTATAGGTATATCATAAATATTATATCATTAAAATATCAATATATAAAAAACTATAGACTATTAATATGATAAATGTGAATGTAATAAGTTTTTTGTTACGATTTCACGCGAAAACTACTTAACCGATCATCATGAAACTTTGTACACATATTCTTGGAAGTATTAGAAGTAACATAGGATACTTTTGAAGGTTCCGTACGAAACCTCGAATAGGGAAACTTCACCACGCGGGCGAAGCTATAGGCATTAGCTAGTATTATTATAAAGAGGAAAGATTTGTAAGTTTGATTGTAATGAATAAGCTCAGGGTCTGTTACCCCGGGGCAAGCTAGTCATTTATAAAATCTTAAAAAAAAACAAATTTAGAAAAAAAAACGTAAAAAAAAATAGAAGCGGTTTATGTTTATATAACAATCAATATATTTTTGTCCGTTTGTTTGTCTGTTCGTTCCGGCTAATGTCTGAAACGGTTAGACCGGGACTTACTATTTTATCCCCGTATTCTCATGTGAACGAGTCGTACGCGGGTGAAATCGCGAGGCAATTGTTAGTCGACAATATATTTAATCGCTTCCATTAATTTTACTGTAATCTTATAAACAAAGCTGTAATCTATAACTAAACCCTGAACTTGTCCTATGAATCAACAAGACGCTCTCCGTAAAATATGTCAGACTAGTTGACGCCCGCAGCTTTGCCTGCGTAGAGAAGTTTTCCCGTTCCCGTTTCCCACAGGAACTGGTTTCCGGTATAAAAAGTAACTTATGTGTTATTCTGATGTGTAGGCTATAGTATTGTAAAGTTTCATTAAAATCAATTCAGTTGTTTTTACGAGAAAAAGTAACAAACATTCCATCTTACAAACTTTCGCAGTTATAATATTAGTAGGATGGTAAATCTATTGGTACGAAAATACTCCCAATGGATTTCAAATCTTTAACCATCAATTATTCTAATGTGTATTAGCTTTACTCTGGCTTGCAGCCCATTAACCTTCACCTTCCTTACTCCTTACTCTTGGCACTAAGTGTTAGTACATATCATGTGCTGTTAAAAAAAGTTCAATGTGGGAAGCAAGTAATTTAAAAGAAATCACTGTGCTGTTATGTAATTTTTTTTATACCACTGCGGTGGCAGACAAGCATGCGGCCCACCTAAAGCCTATGGACCCTTGCAACTCTAGAGGTGCAACGCTCGCGCTGCCGACCCATTAAAAACCTTCTTACACCCCTTTTGAAGAACTCCATACTGTAGATGTTCGGGAAAACCCAGTCAGGGAGCTCATTCCATAATCTAAGCGTACGCGAAATAAAGCCTCTATTGGACTTAACCGTATGTGAGCGCTCCGGACGCAAAGTGTGAGGGTGAACACTCTGTCTATGGCGGGCGGTGCGATGATAGAAGATAGCCGTTGTTATATTTATAAAGAAACTAGTTGACCCAAAGACCTTATACTTATAACCCTTAAAGACCTTATGATGAAACATAATATAATATATTTGACCCTATACTTATAACTAGACTGTGCAATAAGGCGAAAATATCGGTCAACAGACGTTCGTCCGCCTTCTGCATTCAATCTCACCGCTGGTCCCTCTATATGTCGTCGGTTCACTTGTACTTATTATGTACATTGGATATTAACTTAGCTGTATTAATACTATTAATAGTACACAAGATATCCCATTGAAATGTTATCATCTATACTAATATATAAAGCTGAAGAGTTTGTTTGTTTGATTGAACGCGACTAAGCAGATTTACGTAGCGAGAATAAATGGGCAAACTGGTAGGGGTCGACCTCGCCGTAAGTAAATCCGTAGTCGCTAGTCGCTAGTCGCCGTAGTCAATAAAATCCATTAACCGGCGGGCGTGTATGAAAACACTTATGAAAGTAGGAGAAACGAAAGTTGTATGCTAGGATAGTAGTAAGTGGAAATCCATAGTTTCTGCCTACCCCAATGGGAAACAGGCGTGATGATATGTATGTATGTATTGAACGGCGCTAATATCAGGTACTACTGGTCCGAATCGAAAAAACAATTTTTATTTTGAATAGCCCATTTATCGAGGAAGGCTAGCTATATAACATCACGATACTACCTAAGAGAGCGGAGTAGTAATCATAAATGTCAACAAATCGGGCAAATTTTCATACTTTATTGTAAAATTAATAAATGGTTTAAATGGGAGCCACTAGGTATTTTCATACATTATTGAAAAATTAATAATTGGTTTAAATGGGAGGTTCAATTCAAAGTACGTTACAGGCAAAGCCGCAGGGTCAGCTAGTAACTAGTATTCACGCATTAATCTGTTACCGTTATCACCTTTCGCGTGATCAAACAACATTTATCACGCAGACACAATATGCGTCAAATTTATGTAATGACTTTGATTACATAAACTGAGAGATACTTCATTGTGTCATCGGACTTTTGATCGTTTGTTGATCAACTGTCAAGAACACTACAGAAAACTTAAACAATTTAGTACCTACTTAGACTAATATTATAAAGTAGAAGAGTTTTTTTGTTTGGTTACGTACTGCGTATATGAAAGTATACGGTATAACATAAAAAAATATCGGTCTGTCTTTCTGTTTGTTCTAGCTTATCTCTGACCTGGCCTGGACCGGTTTAACGAGGCTTTTACTGGCAGATAGCTTTTGTTATAAGAAGTAATTTCTGTTTCTTTATAACCTCGTAATCCTATGGGGTAACGGGAAATACCTCGGGGTTGTCGCTAGTAACTAATAATTACATTTCAACAATCATTATCATCTCAACTCGCTCCAAGTGATTTGTGCCAAACTAGAATATGGAATTTTAAGTTCTTAATTTATATCTAATTAATCACTAATTAGTTTTGCATACCTTCCTATTAGCAACGATAATAATATCTAATAGTTCTACTACATACATATTTATTGTTTTTTGTAAAAAATATTGTTTTTTCTAAAATTATTGTTTTAAAAACAGATTGAAAGTTTCGGCAATGCTGCCAATCGAAGGAAAATCAGCTTCGCTCAAATATACTTTATCTTCTAGCTGTGCCCCCAGACTTCACTTGGAACTTCCGTTGCCCTCACCCTCAGTTTTCAAATAATAAATCCAATCGGCCCGAGTTTTTGACAGTTATGGATATATGACCGTGGACAGTGGCGTGATGGTATATAGCCTACCTGTAACCTTTCTCAATAAAAAGGTCATCTAATTCGTTAGTAGTTCCTGAGGTTGTTACGTTGAATGACGTAAACTCTCCATCAATAGTAAAATGTAGGTATGTTTATAGTAAGTATAGATCCATTCCCGAAACGTTGTATAATTCATAACAATATAAACAGTAGAGTTTTCGTTGCAAATAGCAAGCAAATGCAAGATGAAAAAAAACCGGACTAGTGCGAGTCGGATCTCGCCCTTTGAGGGTTCCTTAAAAATGTATTTATGCTTCATAAACGGCCATAGCTTTTATGAAGTTAACTTATAAGTTTGATTTTCTCACAGCTTCATGAGGCTGTAGACCTGCGTATATAGTTTTAATTTCAACTTGATAAAGTTTCCGTTGCAAATAGCAACTTTTAGCAAAAAAAATTGTAAATGTAATATTGTATTGTATAAGCAGTCACGTCGTGTCTGCAAGTACTGAACAGTTGCAAATCAACAGCTTGTATAGAGAGTCGTGACTCACGATCCACGACCGCAGAGATTTTATTTGCGGATGTGTAACATCTGTACTGGATGATGGAGTTTTGGAATTTTGGTTCGTATGACAGAATAGTAATTTATTTGCAGAAATTATCTTGCCTCCTAATACTCGGGACCAACAACACTACTGGGGTGTTTTTAAATTATATCCTAGGGGACACCCTTGGCTTCGTACATGTAGCTTTATTTTCATGTACCCGTTTCTTCACAGGAAACCAATCCGAGAATAAAAATTAGACGTGTTATTCTGTGTGAATGTGATAATCCATTGAGTCAGCTTACAGCTACCTCCACAAACAAAAATCTATTCATAACTACGTTGTTTCATACAACTTTGCAATCACTTAGGGGTAAAATTTAAAAAAAAACCCTACTGCGTTTAAAATATATTTGTTTAAAATTTAATGGTTCTAGGGTCTCGATCCAGTGGGTTTAATCTGTGCATTGATCGACTAGTCAGTCAGTTTCAGTTTATTATACAAGACAAACAGACAAGCTCTTTAGCTTTATCTATACTAATATTATAAAGCTGAAGAGTTTGTTTGTTTGTTGTGAATGTGAGTGAATGTCAGGTCGGATTTGAAAAATTCTTTTTGTGTTAGATAGCCCATTTATCGAGCAAGGCTATAGGCTATATATCATTACGCTACTACAATGGGGAGCAGAGCAGTAGTCTCAAATGTCGACAAATCAGGCAAATTTTTATGCATCGTTGTAGAATTTATAAGCGACGTGATCGAATTTATAAGCGAAGCTGTGGGGGTCATCTAGTATATTATAAGTTTAGATATAGAAGAGTGATTGCTCGCGTTTTAACTATATTCTGTAGAGTTACAATGAATCAATTTGCTCATTATGCAAAATTGTATCGAAAATTATCAACTAAAACTCACGAATTCTAGAAGTCACACCATTTCCTTTATCTTTGTACATACGAAGTTCACGTGTTCGTGTATCGCTGCCAAACTCCAAAACGAGTAGTTTATTTATAATTTTATTACGTGTTAGCAGCATGTTTGAATGCATTTTTAGCGTACTGCTGTTTCTACTAGCAACCATTGGTTGTATTTTTTAAAACATAAATATAACATAACATACTGTCACGCGTTTATCCCCGAAGGGGTAGGCAGAAGCGTACTATACGCCCACGTTTTACCGTATGCTTTGCTTTTTGTCCCACGTAACAGGTGGTGAGCCCACTGCCGTGTTAAAATAGACAGACGCAGGTTGTGACTACCTGCTGTTGAAATTTTTCAAGCCGCCCATAAGGCCTTCAACCAGGCTTAACGACTGCCATTTTACTGGCAACCGGGACCAACGGAAATTTCCGAAGCACGGAAACGCTCGCAAATGTAAATGCCACAAAGTGGTCACCCATCCGAGGACCAGCCATAGTGAAAGCTGCGTAACAGTGATCGTTTACAGAAAACTGAGACCGATATAAGGAAGAATTTGGATGAAAGTGGCCCCACTAATATTTCCAGGGCCCAATCGACCTTACTTGCTGTCGGTACACCGGCTGACTAACGGACGAAGCAACAACGCAGGATTAGGGAGGTCAGACGCCAGTCGCTCCTAACAATGCCGAAAATTAAAAACCAAACGATAGCTGCTCCTAGCAGGGTTTGGAAGCAACTGGGAAAACATTTAAGATGAAGAAGATTGTAGTAAATAATAATAAATATCGTTGGGACAACTCACACAACGCCATCTGATTCCAAACTAAGCAGAGCTTGTACTATGGTAACCAGATAACCGATAAACATACTTATATATTTCTAAATACATACATATTATAGATAAATAACACCCAGACACAGAATAAATCATCGTGCTCATCACACAAAGTTTTATCCTGGGTGGGAATCGAACCCACGACCTCTTGCGTAGCAGTCGGATGCAGTACCACCGCGCCACAGAGGCAGTTCTTATAAAAGCAGGACAATTTGACTATTTTTAATGTTTTTTTATCAGTAATATAATGTTTGTACAAAACTATCGGATTGCCAAGATACTATCGAGGCACGACTATCAATATGCGTTGTGATAGTTCAGTTTATGAATTGAGTCATGCATTATTATCATAGTAAGTGGTTTTTGCGACTTTGTTCTTTATTTTACTTATTACAGCGTTACATAACGTATAGTTTCGCCGTTTTCCTCGAAGGGATGGCAGAGAGATATTTTATGCTCTCATTATTACCTGTTGTATTTTGGATCATGTAATTCAACCGTGCGGCAATAGTTGGTGAACAACGCCGCGGGACATTGGTCAAATTAAGCTAATATAAGCTTGTGCTATAGAATCTATTTAAATATACCTGATAAATATAAATCTAATAAATGTTTATTAAGGTTTTCGTACCTCAAAAGGAAAAAATGGAGCCCATATAGAAACGCGTTGTTTTTCGTCGCCCGTCTGTTTGTCAATACCCTTTATCTCGGAAACGCTTGAAGATATCGAGTTGAAATTAAAACTATAAACTCAAGTCTACAGTCTATTGAAGCTGTGAAAATATCAAACTTCTAGATTAACGTTAAAAAGTTATGGCCGTTTATCACGCAATAAACGTAACCTTTGGACATTCTCAAGGGAATCAAAATTCACTGGGAGACAGAGCTAGTTATTTATAACATAATGTGTTTTATACACTACTCGGAACTTCACGCGAAACAATATTCTACTTACATTCACCGACGTTTCGAACACGTTGCAGCGTTACAAGTTCCTGTGGGAAACGTTGAACAGAAAACTTCTCTACCTGGGCAAAGCTCTCTACACGGGCGTCAACTAGTCTAGAATAATATAGTATAGTCACAGCTCATTTACTGAAACCCTAAATCACGTGTAATCGGAGGCGTTAGCGCTTACATAACAAGGTGGGTGTGGTCTCCAAATAGGTAACCGAACAAAAATGTTCCCGATGACGTACAGACGACGCAGCAGTAATGCGAATCGAAGGCAAGTGCCAAACGTACATAATTAACGCTTTGTGAAAACGTTCGACATTGACTTTGGTAGATAGGATACATAATTTTACCTTCAGCGTATATTTTGAACAATTGTTTTATTTTTATTCAAAAGTACTCGGATACCCAGACGTGAATGTATGAAGCGATTGATGAATGTGCAAGAAGCGAAATAAGTAAGCATGGATCGTGAAGCCTGGCAATTTGTCCTCTCTGACTACCCCGTCAGGAATACAGCGTGAAGATAGTTAGTTGTTTTATACATTTTATACTAGTACTAGCGGATGCCCCGTGATTTCTCCTGCGTAGTGTTCTTTCCCGAGGGAATTAGGGGATAAAATGTAGCTTAAGTTCCTCTTTATTACATCAGCTACCTGCCAAAGAAGGTCCTGTTAAAATCGGCGTAGTCGTTTTTAAGATTACATACATACATACATATTGTCACGTCTTTATTCCCGAAGGGGTAGGCAGAGGCATACTAAACGCCCACATTTCACCGTATGCATTTTTGTCCCACGTAACGGGTGGTGAGGCCATTGCCGTGTTGAAATGGACAGGCGCAGGCTGCGGCGACACAAAGCCAGAACAAAAAGACATTCACACATTAAAAAACAAAAATATGTGTCTATCATAAGTGTAGCTTCTTTGTCATAAGTGAAACTTCTTTACGACATTTTTTTACAGCTATAAAATCCCTCATACGTTGATAAAGAAGTTTCACTTATGATAAAGAAGTTTCACTTCAGAACAACATGGAGCGTAACCGAAAAACATGACGTTTTTTTTTACTGCTGACACACTGACTATGATAGCGGCTAAAAAACTAAAAAACGAGTGCTTTTGAAATCAATGGATTTTGCTTTAGAGCTACCGTCTATGTAGAAATCCATTGATTTGGAAAGGGCGTGAATTGGGAGAGGCCTATGTCCAGCAGTGGACTACCAAAGGCTGATTTGATTGATTGTTATACCCCATTTACACTCTCACGCGAGCCACGAGACGACCTGATACGTCCTATATGTCCTGATACGAGAAAATCCGGATACGTCACGACCTTGACTTTATTGAAAAATACGTAAAAGAGTTTTGAAAATAGGCCGAGTAGTCGCTGAGATATGCAATTAGTAACAGTTCGTAATATGAGTCCCTGCATGGGTGCTTCGCTTTCCAATAAAACAACTTAAAATACTCTATTTATTGTGATTCCCTTGAGTGTTTCGAAATATTATATACGTTTATTGCGGCTTAAACCACCGTATCTTTTTGTACGTTATCTTAGAAAAATTTTTTTTTCACAGCTTCATAGGACTGAAGACCTTGGCCGTATACGGTACCTACTAATTTCAGCCGAATACAAATACTCGTTCCGCGTTCCCGAGGTAAAGGGTCTTGAAGGAAGGTCGGAAGAACGAACAGACAACAAAGTTATTCAACGAGGGTTCCATTTTTCCTTTTTGAGGTTCCGAACCCCAAAAAAAAAATCTTCATCTCTCTAGTAGGAACAAAAAACAAATTAAAAAACATGTTTAAATCGAATCGATAGTTTCGCAGTTCTTTCCGGACAATTTCCGGAGGTGAAATATATACATTTATAGAAAATTTATCATAGTTCGACACCGCAGGTAAGCATTTTACTGCAACGATAAACGCACTACAGACTGCTGATAATAATGGTGATAAATGAAGTAATAATCGACAATCTAACCTCAAGGAAATTTATCAACATGAACGTAAGTTCATACGTAGTAATTAGATGTTTTTTGTATTGAGAATATCTAATATATTTTTTATCTGTAACAGAGAGAGACCTCTTTGAAATATTTTTTATATTACGTTCTATATTATATATTAAATAACCTTCATAACAACAATATTATATTATTAACATAGCAATAATATAATATTGTTGTTATTAATTAATTTATTTATTTATTAACCTATCACGCCTTATCCCCGAAGGGGTGGCAGAGGCATATTTTATGCCCATTTTTCACCATGTGTATTCCTGTCCCAAGTAATAGGTGGTGAGCCCAATGCCGTGTTGAAATAGACCGACGCATATTGTGGCTACCTGCTGTTGAAATTTTTCAAGCCGCTCATAAGTTCTTCCACTTGACTTAACGACTACCATGTTACATTTAAGTTGTAGCTAAGCTACCCACCACATATTAATATGGTATGTAGCGCTGTTCTCAGATGGCTCCTACTCGTAAATAGTACCATAACGAACGCGTATAAGTAAATTAAACGTTCACATTCTTTACATTCATTACGTTTGATAATAAAAAATCTTAAATTGAAATAAATAAAAAATAAATATACTATATTTATTTTTTATTTATTTCGTTTTAAGATTTTTTTCATACATTAACAAGATAATAAATAAAAAAATGTTACTCCCAACATAATTTAAAATCATTGAGTTAATATTGTACTACAATATTCAAAATTACATTATTTCACATATTGACATTGTCACAAAACTTCTTCTTCATGATAGTGTATATCCAGTAGCTTCAAAATCCTACCTGGATTTGAAGCTTGAAGTTCACTTTTATTTGGAGGCATAGCTATCGTTAGACTAAAGGTTTCGGCCTTGAAGGGACTGCCGTTAGACCAAAGTTAAAATATTAAATCAAAATTAAAATACCTATTTATTATAATTTATAGATAATAATCATAATATGTCACAATATTATAATAATAAGGTATTCTAAAAATTATAAGAATAACTTATAATATACACTTATAACTTATAATTATAACATGATCCGAAGTTACAGAACATATTTGTTAATGAAAATTATTCTTATAATATATATAATATAATATGTCACATAACATTTATGCAAATTTAAATTAACAAATCTATTCTGTAACTTTGGATTGGGTTAATCTATTTTTGAGGCTGATTGTACTACCATTTACAAGGAACAATCATCATTCATCACGTTACAAACAAATAACACAGCTAATACCACCAATATAAGTAGATTTTAATTGAATTATCTTGTTATCAGTAACTAGGCAATAATGGCGTTGGTTATATATAAGTACCTAGTGATATTAAACATCACTCAGAGACATAGCGCGGTTCATGTGAATAACGAATGAGAATCTGTTGCAAAACTTGTTATCAACTACAGATAATAAATGTTAGATTGTCTAGATTGTGATTTCTTTATCTTAGTGTATTCCAGTTGCTTCCAAACCTATATACAACCCAAACTCACCGTTTTAAGTGGATGTAATATAAACATGTTTAAGTCTGAGTAACTCTCCAAGGCTAAAGAAGTGACTTCATATTATACTAATTGACGACCGCGGCTTTGCCCGCGTAGAGAAGTTTTCCCGTTCCCTTTTCCCACAGGAACTTGTCCGCGGGATAAAAAGTAGCCTATGTGTTATTCTGATGTATAAGCTATATTATTGTAAAGTTTAATTAAAATTATTTAGTAGTGTTTACGTGAAAGAGTAACAAACATCCATACAAACTTTCGCATTTATAATATTATTAAGATTACGATGTAATTCATAATAATGTATATGATTCCTAAAATAGTTATCATTAATTTCCAAAACGATACTTTAACCTTGATTTTAATCAGAGCAAGGAATGTTGCTTGCTTCTAATAGTTAAATAAATAAAAACCCTTTTATTTCTTGCATCACAAAAAGAATATTCTTATATTTAATCTGCAATCTACATACAAAATTGATATTTAAAAATTTAATTAAAATAAAGATACGAATATAGATACTAATTAGATATGTATCTTAATAAATACCTACGAAAGTAATAATAATACCGCGTGCCAACTTTACGTTAAATCGTTGGCGAAATTCGCATATGTGGCCTACGTTGGCCCTAAATCAGCTTATCGCAGTTGTAGTAGCGCAAAAAAACTGTCAAATTGTACCGTCGGCTTTCTATTGAGCGAAAATTCCCATTCGGTATTTTACACGATCTGACGAATTTACAATAAAAAGTCGTTCTATTTATATTCTATAGAGATTTTATTGCGGTTGGTCCAAAATTAGATATTCTACTAAATGTATGCTAAATATATCACAATCGGACTTCACGAGCCGCAGAATAGAACCAGTATCGCTGTTTTTAGCTGTCACAATGTTAGTAGACTACCAAAAATATAACTTACGGTCACGTGTTAATAGACTTCTATCGGCCGGCCTATAAAGGTCTATAGTGGGACATTTTTATTTTTAAGTTATTGCATAGTTTTTATCGCGGGCATCGAACGCGGTGAACTAATCAAGAAATTCCGTAACGAAAAAACCTAACACTTGAGCTCACACGAACTTCACCGAGCACGGCCGAGCGTTTGCTAAACGTGTATGTATATAATACGACTGTACGAAGCTCGCACGGATCGAAACGAGCTGTAAAAATAATATTTAATTTATATATTAATAATCTATATATATAAAATTCAATGTCACTTTTCGTTGTAATTTTATAACTCGAGAACGGGCTTACCTATCCAGGCTGTTTAGGCTTTGTTCGGACTATTTAGTAGATGGTTTATGTGAAGTTTGCACAAAATCGGTCGAGTGGTTTTTCATTTATCACATTTTTGTAACAAATTCCGTTTACTCAGACTCCTTCTACCCTCTACTTTCGCCTAATAACTATTCTTCGTCAATTGTTTCTCATTCATTCGTTGGACGTGTATAATCCCTATAGTTGTTGCACGCGAATGCTGACACTGTACTGTACACATAATTACATACATATATATTATTACACACATATATATTATTACATACATATATATTATTTATTTTTACCTGCCATATTGCATATCACTTTGTTACGTATTCGGTCGATCAACGTTACGTTAATATTAATTTTACTACCTTGGTAGGTACGTAACAATAAAATTGATTAAATTGAAATATCTTTAGCCGTCATGAGTTTGAATGATAATTTGATCGATAAACGTCGTTTTGGAATTACATACATATATATTAATCTCACCTTTTCCCAAAGGGGTATTCAAAGTTATACTATACGCCCACATTTCACAAATTGTACCTATATAGGTTATAAGAAAACTGCGGTTATGGAAGGTTCTGGCCATCTAATATTGAACATTTTTTACGCCGACGCCGCGACGGCGTCGAATTCTAAGGCGGTCAACTTTGCTTAAGGATTACCATGTCTGATGACGCAAATAATGATGGAAGTATGTGGGGCACTTATATTGTGGGACAATTTCTTAATACAAGGGCACACAGACTTCTTTAAAATTCATTAACTATGTACCTATGCATCAGCTATTATGATGGTCTAAATAGATGAACCGGTTGCCCCTTAAAGGGTGTGCTTCGTGTCAAAGTGCAGAAATAGCATAAAATTACAATTCAGTAATGAAGTTATTGATTATTATCATTTGATGTTAATTTATTGCAAATTAATAAGTTAAGAGGTATTATTGAAATATATGTTAATTTGTTTGGCCATTGTGAATTTTAAACAAAACTTGATTATGATTAATTCTCATCACATCCGTGGTGGATTTACATTTGTTAAAAAATTACCTTTGCCTTATGGAGTCATACATATATATACATATTGTCACGCCTTTATCCCCGAAGGGGTAGGCAGAGGCATACTATACGCCCATATTTCACCGTATACACTTTTGTACCACGTAACAGGTGGTGAGCCCATTGCCGAGTTGAAGTTGACAAGCGCAGGTTGTGGCGACCTGCTGTTGAAATTTTTCAAGCCGCCCATTAGGCCTTCAACTAGGCTTAACGACTGCCATGTTACTGGCAACCGGGACCAACGGCTTAATATGCCTTGGAGTCAATCCTATCATTTTAAATAATCTAGCATTTTAGACAGAGATCCTAAGTGGATTAGGATTTGTATGTACATGTCTCAAAAAACAAAGATAAATGACATCTCATAATCTTGATCTTTACAAAGAAGTAAATAAAAATAAGGCAGATGCTTTGCTTGATTTTTATCTACGCAGATCATGCGGTGTTGAATAAACAGATAATCGTATTGGAATATCACGTTGGTAAATAAACATGTTTATATACCCCTTGTTACGATATTTTCTATTATAATATACATAGTATCTCTAATTTGTGAAACACGATGTCCCCAGAGGTATTACTAAAACGTCACTGCGATCGACGAAAACAAATAAAATAATAATAATATATGTTCCTCCTCGTCATAAGAATGATTATAATGAAATTTTCACAATAGACTTAAATTCTGTAAAGCAAACTGTTCGCGTCTGAGGCCCGTATTCCAGAACGTTTATCAATACTCAATCGACGCTTGAGAGTAGATTTTATAAGGCAAATCTAGCCTCAAGCGTTAATTGAGTATTGAGAAACGTTCTGGAATACGGACATGAGTGTTTTAAAGTGTTTATTAACCACGGCTTTATCCCTAAAGCGGTGGCAGATTCATATTAAGTATTCTTTATATAAGTAATAAGTAAACGCTATATATTAATGTAAATGTTTTAAAGTTTTTGGTGAAAGTAAAATTGATTTACTTTAGGAATGTAGAAAAGTATCGATACATATTGTATTGTTTATTATTGTTGGCGATCGGAAATGTTTCCTTGCAAGATGAGGAGACCTTTGCTGATTTTTTATATGTATTTTGAGATATTTTAATAGGCGATAGTAACTCTTTACTACACATACAATATTACTCCTACATGTTTTTTCCAGTTTAAAACTAACACAAGTTCTGTCTAATTTTCTAAGTTTACAATTTTTTTTATTTTTTCTGCGTTTTCCTCACGGTTTAACTTGTAATTAAATTTAATGCTTTTGATCAGTTGATGACAGACTGATAAACATACTTATATATTTTTAAATATGTATATATTAAACATAGAAAACACCCAAACTCTGAAACAAATATTTGCAGATTACCCAAATATTTCAACCCCGGAATTTAAACCTGGGATCTCAAAACTGCAGCCGCATACACTTACCAATGCACTTCCGAGGCAGTCAAGTTTGAGGGGTACGAGTAGCTTTGTACAAACATCGCATTATTCAAGAGACTTGAATATACAGTTTGACGTCATACTGTTACTATTTGTGGATGTATCTATAATAGTACTCCCGTGGGTGTAATCATCTAGTTATTTTCAACCAGATGAAAATAAAGTTTTAAAGTCTTGCATCAGGTCAGATATTTTATTGTTAATTTAGATATCTGTGGTCCTTTACTTTTCTATCTATCTAGTAGGTAGTCTACTACAATATATTTTTGATTTAAAGTTATCTTTTTTTTATTGTAAGTGGGTACCTACCTATATATTAATTACTCACAATTAATATCATTAAATATAATAAGTTAAATAATTATAAGTACATTAATTTAGACAGGAATACACATACTAGTGGGAATATAATATGCCTTTGCCACCCCTTCGGGGATAAGGTGTTTTAGATAACAAAAAAATTACGTAACTCTAAAATTGTAATAGGTAAGTACGTACAAATTTGCACAGAACCCTTGATGGGCGAACAAACTCGTACTTGTCTGTTTTTAGGGTTCCGTACCTCAAATTTAAAGAAACGTAACCATTATAGGATCACTTTGTTATCCGTCCCTCCGTCTGTCTGTCAAAACCCTCAATCTCAGAAACGCGTGAAGGTATCAAGTTGAAATTAAAACTAAATACTTAGGTTTACTGTTTCTTGAATCTGTGAAAAAGGCGAACTTCTAAATTAACGAAAAATAAGTTATAGCGTCCTAATCTTAATGGCAGTTTATTATTTTAAGAAGTTGAAGTTGAGGTTCTTCTAATAAAAACAGCTTTATCTGCAAATTTATGTACACCAAGGTAACATAAGTCAGGTTATTACCGTAATGTAACATCACAACACATCATGAATCCCACGTGACATATAAGGCCATTGGAAACATTATTCAGATCTTATCTACATGTAAACACAAATCCTTATCAAGGGGGAAAGTTGTAAAATAACGAAATATTTGTGAAATTTGTTTAAATTAAAGATAAAAGTGCACATGACTTGTTATAATTAATATTTAATTTGTACTGTGATCTATATACCGACAGGTTTAGGTGATAAACGAATGACGTGACAGGCAAGTGATATCATTCACTGACAACAAGGTTAGTTAAATAGCGTGAAACGTTCATTGGCAAGCTGTATGAAAGCCCTTATTTGTTTGTACTTACTAATTAATTACGAACAAAGTTCCTTATGTTCGTAGAAGGTTAAAGCCTACTACGATCTCAGGGGATCTTGTTCAGGGCGTAAAAGACAGCCACTTACAATAATGTAGATGAAAATGAATTACACCACTGCTATTCCTTCGCGGTTTAAGGTGGCTTCTATCGATTCTGGAGTGGCCTTTTTTTCCTTGTGGCAACCCTAGGTATAACAGCTGATTTGAATTGGCTCCGTATTTTATATTGTAATATTGCAAAAATAATTATAATTTTAATTAAAAACCAATTCATCATTGCCAAATAATACCATATTGAGTGTTAAATAATCATTTTCACCATTTATAGTGCTAAAAGTAAATAAATATAAACTTAAAAATTGTACCGGTGTAGTGACAGTTAGAACATCGGAAAAATTTTCAATATTTGAAATTATTACTTGGATTTGGTAAGATTTATAAAACTAATAGTTTTTTCAATCAAGGTTTGTGAGTTTATTTACTTGTACATCCTCATATGTCCATTAATAGTGTGATTTTGTAATTTTCTATGAATAAAACATAACCTCGTTTTGTTTCGCATTTCTTTGCTCTAAGTCTACTTTGCTAATAATTACTGATTCTGTAGCACGTAATTATAACAAAATGTCGAATACTAATAACATGATAATGACGCGTAAGGCCTTGGCTCATCAACAAGAGGCAAGGCTTCAATTAACGTTGAAAGAATTACAGATTTTTAGGGAGAAGTGCGATAAACTGAACAAGGAAAGGGACGAAAATGAGTTAGAACTGCTAGGTATTTTAAGTAAGAACGGACAACTCAAAAAAGAACTGGCACAGTTGCATTCACTGTATACTGATACCTTACAGGATCGGGATAGGTTACAACTTATAGTTGACAGTTTTGACTCATGTAGGGAACATTATGAACAAACTCTGCACCAAATTAGAATACTAAAGGAGGAGCTACAACGATCGGAAATCAAAATATCGCAACTAGAAGACAAGAAACAGAGCACAGTGGTTCAATCTAATCAGAGTTTGTTCGATGAACTGATGGCTACAAGCTTAGATACTGCTACACCTCACCCTTCCATTGTCATAGACCTCACTTCTGATGATGAAACCGGGGGCTGTTCTAAATCATTAAAAATTATTAAGTGTAGTAAGAATAAGTTAAAGAAATATTTAAAAATTAAAAAGTTTATTACTAAATCTAAAAAAATGATACATAAATACGAGTTTTTTATAAATAGCATGTCACTTAATAGACAGAGATTGCAACTGATTGACCAGGTAAATATGTATATGTTAGAACTTGATACTGTTGCACAACAGTACAAAACTGATACACAGGCCCTTCAATGTCAGATTGACCGACTTCAAGACTCTTTGAAATCAATTTCATATAAATATGAAACAGCAGAGAAACAGAGTAGGGAACAGGTGTTAGCCATAGGTAAATTAGTAAATTCATGTCATTGTCAAAATGACCAATTGACATCCGCAGGCCATGTTCCCTCCTCACCCTTAAGTTGTGAAAGAATTAGATGCAATGATGAATTTTCACCAATTAAAACTGTGTGCAGAGTGGATAATAGTATATTAAGTTCAAGTAGTAATTGCGAGGCATCTACGAGTATAATAGAAAAGTTGCAAATAAAAAGTGATGCAAAGACCATAGTCTATTGCGATGAAATAGGTAAAAATTTTGGACATTATTTATCACAGTTAAGTCATTCTGTAATAAATCATACATATCCAGGAGCTTCATACTCTCAAATTATAGATTTTATATTGACTGGTACACACTGCATGCAGTCTACTATAGTGGTGCTAGTTGGCAGAAGAGGCAATATTAATAGTGACAAACTTTTAAAAAATTTTGATAAGTTATCAAGTCTGCAAGTAAAACAAGTAATTTTGTCCACCTTGCCATACAGCACTGCTATGAGCCACAAGGAAAATCACTTAAGATACAAATTAAATATGAAACTACATACCATGGTATCATATTCCAAAAAAATTAAATTGTTCGATTGGAACATAATTTTCAATAATAATAGTTTGTTGACATTAGATAGATATTTTCTATCAAAATTTTTACAACGAAAGGTAGTTCTGTTGCTATCTAATTTTTTAATTTTTCAAGCCAAATTATTGGCAAGTACAACTGCTTTTATTGAGCAGGATAGTTTAGATACTTCACATTTGGAAAATGAAATTCCAAAAAACTAGTTTATAGGACAACAGATAATAAATCTGGCCAGTTGACTTTGGCCCCTGAGAATAATCTTAGTAAAAATATTGTTTTTATAAACCTGGTGCACCATAATGTTAGAGGTTTAATAAATGGTAAAGATTTAGAGTTAGAGCTATACATTAATGCAAATTCTATTAATATTTTGTGTGCTACAGAGCACTGGTTAAAAGATCATCAAATCACATTGTTGAACTTCGTAAATCACCAGGTTGCTAGCTCGTTCAATAGAAAACATTCTAAACGTGGAGGCTATTTAATATTAATTAATAAAAACTTAAAATTTAAAGAACGTAAGGATTTAGTAGCCCTCTCCATTGAGCGAGTTATTGAGATTGCCAGTATTGAGTTTGAGCATTTCATCTTGTTAAGCGTATACAGTCCCCCTAATGCTTCTTACATTAAATTTGAAGAAAAGCTTGAAGAAGCACTGTTCAAATGTCAATGTTCTAAGAAATCTATAATAGTTTGTGGAGATTTTAATGTTGATATATTAGATACATCATTAACTCCATCAGAGAGAAATAAAATGAAAAATTTATTTAAATCCTTTAGTCTGCATAGTACATTCTTAGAACCAACTCGTATTACAGCCACCAGTGCAAAATGTATTGATAATATTTTCACTGATATTAAACCTATAGATAAAGGTATTGTGGATCCTGTGGAGTCAGATCATCGTGGCCAATGGATAAAATTTCCTAAAAGTAGTAACAAAGTCAGCAAAAAACAAATTAAATATGTACCAATTAACCAAAGTCGTTTGAATAATTTTAAAGAAAATGTATTAAAGAGATTACCATATCTACCTAACTTCACTTGTGTAGACCAGTCATATAAACACTTATTTAATTTGATTAATGATGAGTTTGGCAAAGTTTTTACCTCAAAAACTCTACAGATTGGTGGTCGTCCTGTTTTCAGTGACTGGGCAACACCAGGTATCTTTAAAAGTAGAAATAAATTATTTGAATTATATTCAGAAAAATCATATAATTTTAGGCAAACCTTTCAGGAATATGTTAAAAATTATTCAAAGATATTTAAACAAACGTGTCATCTTGCTAAGTCAAACTTCATTAAAAATAAAATTTCTAATTCTGTAAATAAAATAAAAATGACTTGGAACATCATTAACTCTAAATGCGGTAGATCTTTAGTGACTGAAAGGGATTTCCACTTAAAAGTAAATGGTTGCCATGTTACAGGGGACCTGGAAGTGGCTACGGAGTTTGAACATTTTTTCAAAAATGTACCTATATTGATAACAAAATCTCTCCAAGCATCTTCCAGTTCCGCTGAACTTTTATTAGAAGAATCTGTTCTTTGTTGCAGGGATGCATTTGTATTCACAGATATTTGTGCTCAGGACATTGTAAAGACATTTAAATGTATCGAAATTAAGAAAACCGCGGACATTTGGGGATTATCGGTCAAAACTGCATCATGTATAATTGAGGTAATTGCGCCCCATCTAGCAACTGTGTTTAATGACTGTGTTTCTAGTGGTACATTTCCTGATTTAATGAAACACAGCAAAGTCGTTCCCTTGTTCAAGGCTGGCAGCGCTACAGAGCCGTCTAATTTTCGACCAGTGTCAGTGCTGCCAACTTTGAGCAAAGTATTTGAAAAAATAATCTTGAATCAAATGCTATCCCATTTTAATAGTCATAAAATACTCCATGCGAATCAATTTGGGTTTACGAAAGGGCGCTCAACTTCCGATGCTGGTGTTGAGTTATTAAAATGTATTCATGAAGCTTGGGAAGACAAGCACGATGCATTAGGTATATTTTGCGATTTATCAAAGGCTTTTGATTGCGTTCAACATGAAACGCTGTGCAAAAAATTACACCACTTTGGAATAAGAGTCAAAGCTCTCGATCTTCTGTCTTCATATTTGAACAATAGAATACAGAGGGTCGATATTAATGGTACACGTTCTGTAGGATCCATGGTTACAATGGGTGTGCCGCAAGGCTCGATACTTGGGCCATTCTTGTTCCTCATTTATATTAATGATTTACCATTTTATGTAGGGGACAGGAATAGGATTGTTTTGTTTGCAGATGACACCTCATTAATTTTTAAAATAAAAAGACAATTAGATAACTATGACGATGTAAACAATGCAATTGCAAGAGTAGTTCATTGGTTCAGCTCAAATAATCTTTGCCTTAATGAAAATAGAACTAAATGTGTAAAATTTACTCTACCAAATGTAAAACAAGTTGCGGCCAATGTTCAACTGAATGGACAAGTGTTAGAGTTTGTAGAATCAACTGTGTTCCTAGGTATAACTATTGATGCCAATTTGCAGTGGGGCCCACACATAGAAAAGACAGCCTCTAGATTAAGTTCGGCTGCATACGCTGTAAAAAAGATCAGGACTCTAACAGATGTGGATACGGCTAGAATGGTTTACTTCAGCTATTTTCATAGTATTATGTCTTACGGTATTCTCCTTTGGGGGAGTGCTGCAGATTTAAATATTATTTTTGTTCTACAAAAGCGGGTTGTACGCGCTATTTATAATTTGGGCCCCAGAGTTTCTCTCCGAGAAAAATTCAAAGAAGTAAATATTCTAACCGTACCATCAACATACATTTTTGCCAATCTTATGTATGTCCAGAAAAATCTATCACAGTTTTCTAAACTCTGTGATAAACATAATATAAACACTAGAAATAAAAATAATCTTTCAGTCCACCACAGTCGACTACATAAGATTGGCGATTCTTTCCAGGGTAACTGTATACGCTTTTACAACAAGCTTCCCTGTGACCTGAGAAATTTACCTTTAAATAAATTTAAAAAGTTTATTAAAAACAAGCTTTGTGAAAAAGGTTTTTACTCCGTTACAGACTATTTGCAGGACAGGGACGCCTGGAAATGATCTGCTGGCAAAGTGAAATAATATTAAATTGTAAATAGGCCATCAAAAAAAAAGCCTTCCTAAGTTTCTTGCCGGTTCTTCTCAGGTGGGCCGCGTTCCGAACCGGTGGTCGCTTTAAATATTTTAAATAGTGTATGACATTTTGTAAGCGCCGTTAAAATGGTCTATGCAAAATAAAGATATTTTTATTTATTTATTTATTATTTATTATGAAGCCTAGAAGCAACCAGGCTTTCGGAGCCAAGAAACTTTAACCAATAATTCTGCATGCTACAATCAGTAGAGTGAATACTTTTGAAGAAACTCTGAATAACTACGAAAAACTGACTCTATTTAAAGAGTTTTTCTATTTGTTTTGATCACAAGCTACCATTTTAAATTTAAGAATACTAAAAACGTAAATGAAAGCAAAGGTTGCTAATATTTACATAACTCACTTACTGAATTCGTCAAATTTACAACGACAGTCTCGATACTCAAAGTCGTTATGGTAACTACACCGAAGCTAACGGTGAAATAGGTATGTGGAAATGGAGACCGACTAAAACTACGCCTTCGGGCCCTGGACGGTCAGATAACCGGGTATGCTTTTAAAATGAACCCAGTGCACTTACCAATCTAGCCGTCTCGCCTTACCTTTTGCGACCTCTGCAAGCAGTTTGGGAATTAAAATTAAAACATGCGCTATGTTTCTCAGATTTAGAAGGGACAATATTTATTTACAAATATACAACATATTTACATCTGTTTCCGAACGTCTACAGTATAGGTTTCTTCAAAGGGGATTTTAAAAGCTTTATAAAGGGTCGGCAGCTCGAGTGCTGCACCTCTGGTGTTGCAAACGTCCATAGGCTACGGTGACTACTTTCCATCAGGTGGGCTTTATGACTGTCTGCCGCCTCAGTGGTTAAAAAAAAACACTTGCAAATAGAGTATTAAATACGTTTTAGATCAAGACATGTTTCGCCTAGAATATTGGTATGCAAAGTATTTGGAACATGAGAATCCTACTAATATCATAAACGCGAAAGTTTGTAAGATGGATGGACGTGTTTGTTACTCTTTCACGCAAAATCTACTGAATGGATTTTGATGAAACTTTACAATAATAAAGCTTACACACCAGATTAACCCATAGGCTACTTTTTATCCCGGAAACAAGTTCCTGTAGGAAATGGTAAAGGGAAAACTTTATCACGCGTGCGGAGCCGCGGGCGTCAACTAGTCTACATCAATAAAACGCGCACATTACAAACAAACAATAAAATCAGACCATTAAATAGAATATAGGTACTTAACCACACTCAATCAATTATAAATGTCAATTAAATTAAAATGAATTAAATAATTAAATGGCAACGAGACTAAAATGATTACAATAATTAAATGTGTAATTATAATAAATTAATAGATACAATAAACGAATGTCAATGAAATTAAAATGAATATAATTATTAAATGTCAATTCAAATACAACAATTAAACGGCCACAATTGAATTAACTACCTAAATATTAATTTGTATATAGTCTGGCTTTACAATAAGCCAAAGTTTTAATGTATGTGAGAATCTATTCATCGGTAATTTATTTAATTCATTTGTTATTGAGTTATAAATGCGTCCACACATCACAGTACATTTTTTAAATATAATGTGGTTCTTGGTACCTTTGTATTCACAACTTTATTCTTACGCCTAGTGTTTCTTGGAATCAAATTATTAGTAGTTTTAAATAAATTTCGATGCAGCTTTACAAACTTGGCTGCCTCTAAGACCTAAAAAAAAACTAAAAAAATAATAATAAATAATAATAAAATATGCAGGGTAACGTGTGTATTCTGAACTCCTTGAATAAGGGTTTGCAGGATTGCCATTGTAGTTATTCCAGCAATGGATCCATGGAGAACTATTTTGCGACTCCGTGAATGGCTCTTATAGATTTCTTTTCTGCACAAGATAAGTCTGTAGCTCAAGACCGTATCCATGGTACGCTGCTAATTCGGTTTTTTTATTAGTTGTCTTTTGAAGGGAATATATATTAATTTTGTTACATACCTTTGACACGTGCGGTTTTTAATTTAGGTTAGCATCCAGAGTAATTTCTAAAAATTACTTTTTGTCCTTTTTATTTTATTAACACCATATTTATACAAGCGTAAGATTTTAGACTAGAAACGAATTTAAAAAAACTGGTTATGTTAAGATTTACCAGTAAATTATGGTCATTGAGCCACTTAATAATGTTATTTACTGTAACATTCACGCCATTGGCGAATTTATCGATGTCAATATTTATATTACGAGTCATTGTCAAAAAGATATCACCAGCATATAAAATACAGTTATTAGAAGTAATGTCAAGAAGATCATTACTATATAATAGAAATAACAATAGCCCAATTCACTACCTTGCGGTACACCGCATTCATTGTGTGTGAGGGATGATTTATAAGGTTTAAGATTAGTTTGTCATTAATGTTTTCATACATGGTGTTTTTGAACCTTCAGATGAGATGTAATCTACTTTAATGTAGGGCATCTAATACCGTATCAATAAAGTTTTTCTAATAATAAGTAGGTCTTTAATGGGAAACTACGTCAAAAGCTTTGGATATATCAAAAAAATTCGATTATCTTTTTATTGTTGTCAAAGTTCTCAATTACTCCACTAGTGACTTAATCGAAGCATGCTAAACGTCGTTGACATATCATTCTGGAAAACATACTGTACGGGTCGCTTATTTTTAGCTTGTGGATAAAATTTGTAAGCCACTTATCATAGCCACTTCAAAGATCTTTGATAGAATGGGACATATGAAGCTTGCCAGTAGGTATCCCACAGCTAAGGTTAATTTAAGCACCAGAGATCTTTATAGAACTCATAAATACGTGAAACCATTATAATATTTCATCTATGGACACAATAAAGACATTTTTTTTAATTTAGGAGGAGTTTATCAATGCAGTCTTTGGTGCAACATTCAGGACACGAAGTACCTCATTATGGTACTATGTAAGTTTCTTGTATATGACTGGGATTTGCTTATCAATGGGAAAGCAGAAAGGTATTGGAAGACATTTTTTACTGTGTCGTATTTGGGTGAGGGTTATTTTGATTCGTTTGTGTGTTTGGTAGTCATAGTAAAATGAAGAACTTGCAGGAACTTTGCGTACGGCTTTATTAGTCTATCCATGCCTAATAAGATACGAGGAGTCGAGGACTCGGTGTACTCTATAGGCATATTAGGCATAATATTTGCGTAAGTCTGCAGACTGAGAAAGAAAAAGAAAAAAAAGAATAAGAAGGCCTTAGTAGGCTTCTTATTCTTTTTTTTTATAACAAAATTTTTGAAATAAAATTTACTGAAAGTGGGACTCTCTTTTATTGTGAGGTGGAAAATTTAACTATATAACCAAGTGAACGCGCTTTACTCACATCTAAATTTCAGAATAGCCGTCTAGTTTTGGACTTAACAGAGGTCCTATTGGCCAACGTTGAAAGTTGCCTTCCTATAAAACCGTTTGGTTAGTAAATGAACAATTAACGCTCACGAAAGTTATTATTGTGATCTTGTGATACCTATGTTTTGAGGTACTTAGCTTGATTACGGAGAGACAGACAGACGGTTGGTTACTCAGAACAAATAATAATAAATACCTATTATTATTTGTTCTGAGGACGGTATACTAAAATAGTTCCTTGTTATCACAGAACTAAAATTTGCACAAATACCGCTTTTTATGTACGGGGTTTGCCTTTTGTTGGTTGTCCGTTTTGATGGATACTGGTTTGGTTATAAGTAGGTATACCAGCGGCTTCGATTCCCGGCTAACTAATTAAGACAATTGAACGTAGTTTCGACAGTTTGCAACTTCCGCCGTTTGATGAATTCGTAAGTACTTTAACCGTAATTTTTGTGTTTAAGATGAAGTATTTAGTTCATAGTTCAGACGATTGTTATATTGAGCACTAGCTAAAGCCCGTGGCTCCGCCTGCGTGGCAGTGATTTTGCGTACCATTTTATCACAGGAAAAGGTGGTAATAGTAGCTATTCCCTATATAAAAAGTAGCCATATTTTGATTTACAAGCAATATTACTGAAAAAAAATCATTAAAATCCTTTCAGTAGTTTTTCGTGAAAGAGTAACAAACATTCATCCACACATCGATACAAATTTAACGAAAACATAATCACCATAGTTGACTGTCAACATTTTCCCGGCATTTCAGGAGACTTAATTACAAATTAATATACATACAGCATAATGTGCAACGTTTTTTATCGTTTTGAAATGGGATGTAATGCCGGACTTGAACCGACTCAAATCACACGAACCCACCTATCTAACTATCTAACGCCGGGAGCCCCGGGTAAACCCTCAGGAAGATTGTGCGGGGAATCTTCTTTGATGAAATTCCTGTATAATCTGCATAGGTATATGAGGAGGTAAGAGAGCATTTGCGTCAGAGCGTAGAAATTAATTTGATTATTGCGAAGAGAAACCTACAGCGTACGTAGTGACGTTCATTGCCTACCTATTTCATTCTACCTACTTCAGGCTAGGTTGAAAATAAAGCTAGCTATGGACGCGAGTTATACTCGAGTCTCTTGGGGATGAGGTTGTAGATGACTTATCTCACATGTACGTGATAAAATAGAAATGAGTTTACTGCGTATGTCGAAGAACCGATTGCTGATGAAGCAGGAAACTTTAGCAGCAAGAATTAGCTAGAATGTCGCAAAGTCAGGTGGACTGACATCCTGAAGAAGGTACTAAAAAACGAAGGGCCGTGTGGCTGGATCGCAATATACTGGATATAGTGATCGTTAGAATATTGAGAAATAGATTAAAGTTTCTTCTGTGACCTGAACTTCACGTGGATTTTTACTTTAGTGCTTGACTGGAGTATCAATTTAAATAGTAAATACTTAAAATAATATGCCACGGTCATTTGTAGATAAATAAATAAGTAAAGTAAACAGCAATCTAGAACTCAATTGTGATTGTGACATGTTGCGATGTGTGTTCACAAATTGTTTTTACATAAATAAATAGTGTGAGATATGTTTCACATAGCGTCATTTAACCCAAATTAAACGAAAAAAAATGCTTGCTATAAATAAAAAGAAGAAATGATATATTTCTAGCGGACGCGCTGCGGTTTAACCCACGTAGTTTCCGTTCCCGTGGGAATACAGGTATAAAATGAAGCTTAAACCCATTTCTAAAGTAGGTTGTATATCGGGTCAAAATTTGAGCTCATTCGATGTGGAACTTTATGAGTTTTTAAAACTTATACAAATGAACTTAACATTTTTATAATATAGGTTGAAGTCACCCGCGTGGTTGGGTTTTCCTGTACCCATTTTTCTATAGAAACTTGAACCCTAAATCCCAAATAGTAGCTTATGTACTATTGATGTAGGAGCATATCACTGTAAAGTTTCTTTAAAATATATTCAGTAGTTTGTGAGTAGCAGACTAGCAGACTTAGAAACTTTCAAATTTTTATTTAATCAAAAATCTTTTGCCCTATTTACTTCCTTATACTAATTAAAACCGAAAAAATTATGTCAATATGGCCTTAAATAACTTTTTCCTCTTCTGATTGAATGTCACTGTACTGCATTATAAAAGAAACGATCGACAGACTCGTGTCTTGCATGGAATTAGTTAACTTCATTGGCATTTCGACCATGTTGTTTGAATCGTCCTTACATTGTTAATTGGTGCCAAACCTTCGCAGTTTGCTGTTTATACTCTTAATAACTTGAATATAATTTTAAGTAAACTGCTTCGAAAATAAATGTATGAAAAAAACTCACGAAACGGGGCAGTTAGATTCTTCTCCATGAAGCTAAGGCTGCCCTTGCAACTGGCATTTAGAATCGCACTAATGGTAATAATTGCCATGATTATTTACGCATAAATAAAAAAAATATGATTTATTAAGACAACCTCTAAATTGTGTATCAACATCAAGGCATATTATAAAATTTAGGACTATAAATATGATAAAAATGCATAGGATTAAGTCGCTTAACACATATAAATATAGAAATATAAAACTAATAATAAAGAAACACATTTAATATAATATGTGATAGATAAATTATGTTTTTAGGAAAGATTTTCATTTCCATTTTAATTATGCAAACGAAAACTAATGTAATTAAGTACTGGTGATTACAAAAGAGTGGCCATGAGTTTAATGCCTGGTTCTTCCTCAGGCTCAACCTATTGCTTTGCGAATATGGCAGTAAATGTAAATGTAGATGCTATAATCTTGACGTTCATAAGTGTGACGTTGTGACCTACATAAAAAAGTTTTAAAAAAATTTACAGATCCCGCTAGTGATGGAAATTAATGCTATTTTTTGATAATTTCATTAGCGTGTTAATTTTTATCTCTTAGCATGCGACATACTATTGCTATGCTAATATGAACATCAATGAAGTAAACATCAACTTGCTAGGTCCGTTCCTGAGAAAATCGATGATGACACATGGATAGACAGACGAACTGACGTCCAGACGGACATTATGATAAAAAATAAGGGTTGCACTCTGCAAATTTATTAATAATTACCAAAAAACGAAAAATTTACCGGGATCGACGTTAATGATGATGATGATGAAAAAAAATTCTACACCGAAAGAGTCTTAATTGATTACACAATATTTTTTAATAAGACCTGAAGATGACCGGGATTAACGTTAGATGATAATGATGATTCTATTATTTAGTAGCAAGATATTGAATCTACAAATTAACTATCAAGAATAAATATTTTTCTAGACGCGTTCGCGGTCTATGTACATGCATATGCCTAACGGTGTCGTGGGTCCAGATATTTATCTCATCTAAAAATAAGCATACCGGTCTAAAAGAAGTTTCCAATTCAATAAAAATAAAAAAAAAACTTTAGTTCCGTTGTTTTCCTTTCGAGAGATGGAACCCAAAAAATACATTTTGTATTACATTATTTATTCCACAATAAAGTACAATCACACGATTTTAGGGTTTATATATTCAAAATAAAAGAATAATACATAAAAACCAAAGTATCTACAACTCGTAAAAAGTACGTACGAATTTCGACTTCTTACTCAACTCAATGGCATTCACAGAATGTCAAAAAAATGTATACTAAAATGGAATAAATAACCCCAAACACAAGCATTTAATAGTTAAAAATAATGGGCTAAATATCAACCATGCACTTTTTCATTCACACACTCCGTATTTCGCAAAAGCACAATGACACGATCCATTCATGAATTAGACGTGAAAATTCATTTTAGCAATCGCAGCGACGCATCATTCGCATCTCGCCTGCCTCATGATTTAGTCTTCGCAGCGACGCAGCGTTCACAGCTCGCCTGCGATATGAATTTGTCGTGAATTATAATTATGAGTTTTGGCAATTTAATTTAGCATTCACAACTCGCCACTCAGTGGCGGCGCGAACGTCGATGCGCTTAGTCATGTATTGGAGGGAGATTGTGGGTTCGTGACGAATTGACAATTATTGCGTAATCGATGTCTCTTAGCAATAATTAATTTTAACAAGTACTGATCATTAAATTAATACGAATGGAGTCTTAGCAATTAAATATGATTGCTAACGCTAATATTTCCTACACTAGATCCCGCGACCTTGCATACTTCTTTCGCTTCCTGCAGATTCATTAATCGTTTCATAATGCACGTCAGGGTATTCGGGTACCTACTTTTAAACTTTTAATTTTTAGGCAATATGCTCACGTGGTCTTCGAGTGTTCGTCTATCCATCCCCTTGTCCTATGTCCTAGACTAGACGGACGTATTTATTATGGAAACAATCCTTTACATAAGAGCTAGTCTTTGAAGTAGGTATTTAAGTGCAGTACGTATTGAAATGTTCTTTAACCATACATTTTTAATACGTGCATATGTCAGGGTCTCTATCTTCTACCTATCTTGCATTTTCCTGCACTGTAGTCAGTAGTGCAGTGGTTGGTGTATGCGACTACCGCGCTATGGTCTTGGGTTCGAATCCTGGGCTGAAATATATGTGTATCAATCACGCCTTATCCCCAAAAGGGTGGCAGAGGCATATTATACGCCCACTTTTGACCGCGTATATTCCTGTCCTACGTAATAGGTGGTGAGCCCATTGTCGTGTTGAAATAGACAGACGCAGGTTGTGGCTACCTGCTGTTGAACATTTTCAAGCCGCCTATAAAGCCTTTAACTTGGCTTAACGACTGCTGTGTTACTGACAACCGAGACCAACGGCTTAACGTGCCTTCTGAAGCACGGAAACGCTGATGCCGATTAAAAAGTTGAAAGTCAAACAATAGCAGGTCCTAGCGGAATACACTAAAATGAAGAATCCTGGTTCTCCGAATCTCCTCTTAAATAAATTTTGTGTGACACAAAGTATTTACTATGATAGGCATGTAAAACTAAAATGAATAAATAGGTATGTAAAATAAATAAAATGTAAATAAAATAATAATAATTAAATAAAAATAAAATGAATTAATAGGTATGTAAAACTAAAATGAAGGAGTACAGTTCCCCAGAAGTCTCTTATATTGCATCAAATAGGGTATTTATTGGATTTACATATTCATGCACACACGATATCGAGACTACAAATACAAAACTATTGTTGAAATCAAAGGTACCTAACAGACAGAAGTAATGACATTAATTTTATTTGTGTTACGATAATGTGCGTAATAACAATTAACATTATTATTGTTATGATCTATTCTGACGTCATCAATGACATTATTTTGACATCTTCTACGACCTAGTGTCATGTCTTACGGCATTTTGCTGTGTGGCAAAGCAGCTGATATACAAGTAATTTTTGTACTCCAGAACACTCCACGACTCTTTTGCAGGAATTGGTGTACGCCTACATACATACATACATAAATATTGTCACGCCTTTATCCCCGAAGGGGTAGGCAGAGGCATATTAAACTCACGTAACAGGTGGTGAGCCCATTGCCGTGTTGAAATGTACAGGCGCAGGCTGCGGCGACCTGCTGTTGAATTTTTTTAAGCCGCCCATTAGGCCTTCAAATTCGCTTAACGACTGCCATTTTATTGGCAACCGGGACCAACGGTTTAACGTGCCTTCCGAAGCACGGAACTAGGGTGGGTCTAAAGGACCGAATAAATTTAGTAAAATGTGTCTATTTTAGATGTTAAAATTTGGAAGAAATTTTGAACCCGTTGCCTTTTTAGTGAGGTGGTAACAAAAAGGCTAAAAGGTCTTATATGCTAATTAGCACGACCAATTAAAGTCCTGGTAGTCTCGGACTGAAAGTCCTGGTAGTCTCGGACTGAAGAAGGTGGTGTACGCCTATATAATAAAATTCCTTTAGACATTATGTACCTGCCGTTACATAAATTTAAGGCGTAAATTAAGACGCACCTCTTGAAAAGGGCCTATTACACAATTAATGATTATTTGAATGATAAAAATAAATGGAAATGAGTTGCTTGCTCTTCGCTCGAACTACTTTGTGTTATTTTGTACTTGTCTTGAATCTGCATATATATGTTGTATTTTTACATTTCTGCATATTGAATAATTTGAAACGTCTGACAACTAAAGGTTTCTAAATTGGCTGCGTTTAGACCCAGTAATAACTAATATAAAAATATGTAATTTGAGTTTGTGTGAGCACCAAGTAGACTTATTTATTATTTTGAAATTGACATGATAGTTGCTGTGCAGTTTTTGGGTATGTCATGCTCGCCTAAGTATCCTGGCAGTGGTGGCGTATGTATCGGGTCGCCTTATTCCCTATAATACGGTTGAGTAGGGCGATGGCTGATATATACGTCATACCCGTGAACGGGTGCCGTCTGTTGGGACCGGTCAGCTCATAGCTGTTATTGCAATTGTTACAAATAAAATTATTTAAATTTAAGGCAAACTAAGTTTAGTCGACCGTTCTCACATAAATCTAAAGGAACAATGTAAGTGTGATTTTAATGTTGTAAGCCATACCTACATTTTTGAAAAGAGCATCCATTGACTGTCTTGCTAGATTCTTCTTCTTAAAGTGTAGTGTTAGAACTGGCAACTAGAATAGCTCTAATTTTGATATGATTTTAAACACAACATTGATTTTGTTTTTTTTGTTTTGTATAAATTCATTTTACACACAACATTGATTTTGTTTTGTATAAATTCATTACTATATAATTGGTCAAACATCATGTAACTCAAACTAATGTAATTACTGGCGGTTAGAAAAGAGTGGCCATGAGTTTTATTGCCAGGTTCTTCCTCAGGCTCTACCTATTGCTTTGCGAATCTGGCAGTAAATGTAAATGTAGAAGCAATAATCTTGACGTTCATAAGTGTTACTTTGTGACCTACATGAATAAAGATTTTTCATTTCATTTCATTTCATTTCACCTATAAATTGGTGATCTATTGTGTCTATGTATAATTTTAACGACTTTTATCCCGAAGGTGTAAGCGGAGGCATACGTTACGTCCAAATATTAACAAATTTATTACTCATCCCAAGGAATTGGCGGTGACTACGAAATAATTATACTCACTGTCTTTTTTATTACTTGACTTGTCAAAATGGCGCTGCACGAGTTGGAGTCCCTAAAGTTTACGACTTGGAAATATGATTTTTCACGCCTTTTTTTAAAGACTCAGGATTGTAAGAGGAGGGAAACATGCGTTGGTCAAGAATTCCCAGTTTTTATTATGTAAACATAAGAAAAACCTGCGGATTCATTCGGTTCTGGGCACGATTGTATCCACAGTGTGAGGATGAGAAAGACGTAGAAACAAGTGAAAAAGTTCTTCGGAACACTCTAATCCAATATCCCATAATTCTAGTTTACAACTAATTGGTGGTATTTTTATTTACACCACTGAGACGGCAGAAAAGCATAGCTCACCTGGTGGAAAGTGGTCACTGTAGCCTATTTACATTTCCAACATCAGAGGTGCAACACTCGCGCTGCCGAAGCTTTAAAAACTTTTTAAGACCCCTTTTGAAGAACCCCATACTGTAGACGTTCGTTAAAACCCAAGCAGGGAGTTAATTCCGCAATCTAAAGTGACAGTCAGTTCTCAGAGCACAGACCATTGTACAGGCAATAGAACACACATCAGGAAGCAAAGTCTCTCCTGCCACGAAGGAACTCAGCACCACCTGCTAGTAGAGGATCGTTGACAATCCTCATAGCACGCCCTTCTACCGAGTCTAAAGGTGGAAGCTGGTATTCAGGTCCACAAGCCCAAATCTGACAGCAGTGCTCCATGTGTGGCCACACTTGCGACTTAACGAGAAGTAGTTGGTGTATCTGATTTTGAGTTAATTAAATTAGCCAAGTCCAGTGCACTGATAGGCGTAGGAAGAGTGTGCCTTACTGTATCTCGGTGGCAATACGGGTTTCATTTCTTTTTGCCATGATGCCGAATATTGAGTTGTCCTACTTTTGGTCACAGATGTCTTTTATCAAAAATGATTACAGAACATCTATACTAATTTATAAAGCTGAAGAGTTTGTTTGTTTGGTTGAACGCGCTAATCGCAGGAACTACTGGTCGGATTTGAAAAATTCTTTTTGTGTTGGATAGCCCATTTATACATACCCTGGAGAGCGGAGCAGTAATCATAAATGTCGCCAAATCGGGCATTTTTTAATACATTTTGGTAGAATTTATATGCGACGGGAATAAATAGGTGCGAGGGGAGTTCAAAGTTTGACACGGGCGAAGCCGTGGGGGTTACTTAGTTAGTAACCTATTTGTAGAAAACGTTGTGGATTATTAGAGGGTTAATGAATGTTCCGAGGTTGATAGGTACTTGTTATCGTTTGAGATAACTCTTAAAGCCACGGAGGTAAATAGAATAATGGTAGTTCTGTGCATAATGACGTGCTTACGTTAGTACGTAGTATACAACACGGGAACGAGAAATAGGTATAAATGGATGTGTCAAATCACAAATGCGTAAATAAAATAGTTGTTTTTAAAATGCTGTACGCAGAACGCGTGATAATGGAGTGTTATCATTCTGTCGGTGTAGTAAATAAATGTTAAAGTAACTTTACTTTAACATTTATTTACTACACCGACAGAATGACTTCTGCTAATATACTTATATTAGCAGAAGTCATTTATAACGTAGGTAGATATTTACTTAAATTTCTATTTTAATACATTATGAAGATTCCCGCGGAACTAAAACCACACATATTTATCAAAGAACTTACCCAGGTAAGTTCTTGAAAGAATGTAGCAGAGTTCTTGGCATATTTTGACTACCACCACGACCACACCGAAGGATTTGTTTTCCTTCCGCTTCTTTTGGGGTTGGTTCGGGTGTTGTCCTCCTTCTTGGTATGTAAGGCGACTCTAAAAACTGACATCATGCCGCCGTCTTGGGTCTGCTTCTGTAATGACGGCGAGCCGCCATCCCTAGGCCCCTACCGTGGCCTATAAATAAATAAATATCGTTGGGATTTCAAACTATGCAGAGCTTGTAGTATGGTAACCAGATAACTGCTAAACATACTTATATACATATTTCTAAATAGATATATATTATAGATAAATATCACCCAGACACAGAATAAACCATCGTGCTCATCACAAAAAGTTTCATCCTGGGGTGGAAATCGAACCCACGACCTTTTGCGTAGCAGTCGGAAACACTCCCACCGCGCCACAGAGGCAGTCAAATATACATAATCTTGGGAAGAAATAGACCTAATCTAAATTATCCTTGTTACAGGAATGACGGTGTGCCTTTCATAAAAAATGGCAACACCGCAACCATCACTAAAATACCGCTTCCAGACAAGAAAGCGAGCAAGGAAGGCAGAGGGAAGGCCCTCAAGCAGGTCTTGGCTTCGTTTGTTGCCAATCTAGGAACTATCAACACCGGTATGGCCTTTGGTTTTTCTGCGACTGCGCTGCCTCAGTTGAAGAGCAAGGAGTCCTTTCTGTATATTACGGAGAGTCAAGCCAGTTGGATTGGTAAGTGATTTTACTTATATTATTATATGTGAATATATGTCAAGGTGTTTGTTATTCAATCACCCTCTAACTCCTGAATCATTTTGGTTGAACTTTGGCGTACAGATAGCTGCCACGCTGGATTAACACATAAGTTTTTATCAAGCACCATTAGCTGGTATACAATAAGTATATTGACTACTGTGGGATATTTTTAAACAATGTCATCATCGTCATTATAAACATCATCAATCATGAGTTCATCCCAGTTGCGACTCGCGACGCCTGAATTCCTACATATTCCCTTACACTGTGAACGATTTTCGGGATCTAGTTTAGCGAGCCCATTGCCAAGCATATTATCATCTCCAACGAGGTCAAATCAGCACTTCTTTGTCTTATTTATACACAACAGTAGTTTAAACTACTTAGATTGTGATTATTTTCTAGTAAAGTGATTCCAGAAACGTGTGAACCAATTATTTATGACACAGGATCATCATCAGGAATAAAGTTTAAAAAATATTTATATACCTAGCTAAAAAGAATAAATTAATTAATTTGACATTGTTTAATGAACGAATGAAATTATTATTATTTTAGTATTATCCTCACTTGAGTACAAACAATAATATCTAATTATTATTTAAATATTCCAAACTTTTTCAATTTTAAACCACATAGATCAAAAGTACTCAAATACCCAGATGTACACGTATGAAACGATTAATGAATCTGCAGGAAGCGAGAGAAGTATGCATGGCCCGCGAAGCCCAGCGATCTGTCCTCTCTGACTACCCCGTCACAAACACAGAGTGATGATATATCAGTTTTTTTATTGTATGCGTATTGTATGCGAGTGCAGGGCTGAGTCCCGGGTTCGATTGCCGGGTCATGATTCACCCGAAGATGTAAAAAAACGGGTACAATCAGTTAAATTGGTCAATAGTGACTTGTCGGAATACCATAATCAAGGCGAATATTGCACGTTAGTCGAGCAGGCAAACAGTTATATTGCTACAATAAATAATATAATCAACGATCAGGGATCGCGAATCACTATAATAAAACTTCTATCATGGATTTAAACCAGCGCTTGACCGGCATTATTTCTATTCTGGCATTAAAATCGTCATGCAACGAAACAAAGGTGGCAAATATGGCCAAAGAACTGCAAGCACTTAAATGTCAGCAACCAAAAATGTCATATGCGGATAAACTAAGGTTACGTTTGCCAGCTAAATCGGCCCCCGCCCCAGCAGCAGTGAAGGCTCTTCCAGCCCGACCCTGTGTGGTGGCTTACCCCGCGCCTGTTCGTTCAACCGAGTTGACAACGGCGTCCGCGACTAAACAGGCACTTATGAAAGCTATCAAGCCCAGTGACGATGGCTTCCAAATTGTAGGCATTAAAAAAACCGCGAAATCGGGTGTAGTACTTAGTGTTGCGAGCGAAAGCCAACTCAAGAAGTTGGAGTCAGTGGACGCAATCAAATCGGCGGGCTTGCGCTTAGAAAAACCCAAGAGTCGTAAACCGCGAATCTTAGTTAAAGATGTTCCTGGGTCTATGGAAGACCGTGACTTTATTAGAGCCTTATATCGCCAAAACATTAAGGACGAATTAAAATTTAGCGAGGAGGACTTTATTAAGAATTCCAAAATAGTTCGTAGGCGTCGTTTAGCTAACGGTCGTTCGTGGGTGGGTTTGGAGCTGGAGCCGGAGATCCGGAATCATTTGGTGGCCACGAAGGATAAATTATTTATTGATTGGGCCACTTGTAGATTTATCGAGGTAGTGCGTTGTATGAACTGTCAACAATACGGTCATGTTCACAAATTTTGCACCAACAAGTCACCCAGCTGTGCTAATTGCGGCGAAGAACATGATACACGAGCATCTAATCGTTTACTTACCCGGTGATGCACGAGAGGCGCAAAGTACTACTTGTAATTTCAAATATAAAAGTAGGGACGCAAACTGGGAGCTCTTATGTTCTCTGTTTGCGGCTCACGCTAAAGATTTTGGTCGTGGTAACCTGTATGTCGAAGAGAGTGCTTCGTTAATGTCAGAAACTTTTACCTACTGTACCGACGTGGCCATTGGTAGTGGATCTATTAACAACACTCGGAGATGCGATTGGTGGAGTGATCGTTTAGCTGAGCTTCGAAGGCGTTTCCGGAGAGCTCGTAGAAAATTAAATTATTTTAAAAAGCATAAAATTAGTGCCGGTGCGGAATACAATAGCGCTTTACTTGCTCTTAGAGTTGCCAGGTCCCATTACAGGGCGGCTGTTGAAAAATCAAAGGGTAATTTGCTACGTAAACTAGTGCATGGGCTGGAAGCTGAGGGTCCGTGGTCGCCTATATACCATGAGTTTAGTGCTAACCGTTCTGTTAATCTTGCCTATGTACGTAATTTCAAAATTAACAACTCGCATATAGGTCTGAAGGAAACCGCGGATTACCTCTTGGATTCTCTTATACCCGACGACTGCTCACGATAGTGATTATCACCGACAGATAAGACAGTGGGCTCTTGAGCCACCATACTCACCCCAGTCAGACCTACCAACTTCTGATGAGTTCCTCGAAATTGTTAGGTCGTTGTCCATAGGGGGACGATAAAATATCTAACAAAATGATAAAGGAGGCTTGCAAGCTGTCGGGTGAAGTAATATTAAATGTTTTTAACCGGTGTATTTACGAGGGAGTGTTCCCCCGTATTTGGCGATGTGGCTATATTCGGATTATTCCTAAAAAAGGCGACAAGCCGCCAGATGACCCTAAGTCGTACCGACCGATCACATTGTTGCCCTCCTTGGGAAAGCTTTTAGAGCGTCTCATAGTACCCCGGCTCCTGCCGGGCGGTATTAAATTTCACGAAACTCAATTTGGATGGGGATGAAGAGTAGAAGCGTGCACGTCGCCATCCCTGCCAGCTACGGCTGCAATTCTACTCCAACACGAGTGCCACCAGGGCGATTACTGCTAGGGCGTGCCCCCGAGGCGACGCGCACCAGTTCGTCCCCGCTGGTGCGAAAAGTGTGAGCCGGAGCGGCGTAGGGGACCGCCACCCTACACGCGCGGCCCGACACGGCGGGAAGTGGAGGATGGAGTGCAGGGTAGCTGCGTGGAATGTTAGGGGAGGAATGACAGATAAGATGAATGAGTTGATGGATGTTATGAATGAGAGAAAGTTAGATGCAGTGTGCTTGACAGAGACCAAGCGCAAGGGCAGCGAAGTCTTGGAGCTCCCGGGTGGGATGCTCGCGCTTTGGTCTGGAGTACCAGAGAGCGAGCATGGCAGTCGGGGGGTTGGAATTTTGCTGTCCTCGCGATTGGCCTCCGGTATGTATGAGTACAAACTGATAAGTCCTAGAATCCTCTGGAGCCGTGTAAAACTTGGTTTGACGAAGATTTTCCTGGTAGCTGCTTACGCGCCAGTATCTTCGTCGAACGCGAGTGAGCTAGAGGACTTCTGGGAGAGTATGAGAGAAGCTCTAAATGTGATAGAAGGAAATGAAAGACTTATAATACTATAAGTCTATATACCATGAGTCTATATAGTCATGTGGAGACTTGAATGGATGGGTGGGTACCGCTCGCGATGGTTTTGAGTCGGTACTCGGGAAGTATGGGGATAAAAGGGTGAACGACGCTGGCAAGCTAATACTGGCATTTTGTAAGGAAAAGGATTTGTTTGTGGCGAACACAATGTTCAACCACAAACAAATTCATATGTATACGAGGAGATTTAAGTCAAAGAGAAGCATGATAGATCTATTCCTAATGGATAGTCGGCTCCGTAAACAGGTGATGGACACAAGGGTTTATCGAGGCGCTGAGCTGGGATCAGACCACTACCTAGTCATAACTAGGATTAGGGGTCTGTTCGCGGGTTGGCGTCATCGTACCGAGTGTCCTGAACCTGAGCCGACTTATAGCATCAAAAGATGGAAGCTGCAGGATGCATCCATTAGGGATAAATATAATGAAAGGGTAGCCGAAAAGCTTGGCGATATCAATGTAAGCAGTGAGAATGTGGAAAGTGTATGGCAGAACCTTAGGGATAGTATGATAAATGCCGCTGTGGAAGTGTGTGGAGAAACGAAAAGAGGCAGTAGTAATAAGCGTGATGCATGGTGGAATGAGGAAGTGAAAGAAGCAGTTCGAATGAAGAAGAAAGCATGGCTAGACTACTTAGCCTCGCGGAATGATTTTAATATGAAAGAGAGATACAAGCTGCAGAAAGTTAACACGAAGGCACTTATAGAAGAAGCTCGTGAAAGGTGCAGAATGAAAGCGGATGAAAGGTTGTCGTCCAATTTCCGGGATAATGCCAAGCTCTTCTGGAATGAGGTAGGCAAGACCCGGAGTTGTTCGGCAATCTGCAGTATGAATAAAGTGCTTAGTGTTAACAATGACGTCCTAACAGACCAAAGTGACGTCCTGCAGAGATGGAGTGAATATTATGGAAAGATGTATGCAAGAAAAGACAGAGATGCCACGTCGGGAAGTGGAGCTCACTTCGATGCTCCGGATCCCGATGTCATTGAAGTCATTAGTATGAAAGAAATAGAACAAGCGATAAGAAGTATGAAATGTGGTAAGGCTGCGGGAAAAGACAGAGTTACTGCTGAGATGATCAAGTACGGTGGGTCGCGTGTCTGGGACACACTATGTCTGTTATGCAACTTGTGCTGGCGGACGGGTGAGGTCCCAGATGACTGGCGAGTAGCAGTTGTAGTACCTATTTACAAAGGGAAAGGCTCGCGCCTAAACTGCTCCAGCTACAGGGCGATCAGCTTGGTCAGCTTAGCTAGTAAGGTGTATGCAAAGGTTATAACGGCACGAATGCAAGAAAAGTCTGAAAGGTATTTATGGGAGGCTCAATGCGGATTCCGACGTGGAAGAGGTTGCATGGATCAAGTGTTTTCTCTCCGCATGATCGCGGAAAAGTTTCTGGCTCTTAGCCAGAAGGTTTTCTGCGCTTTTGTGGATCTAGAGAAAGCATTTGATAACGTTGTGAGAGAAACGCTGTGGGACTTGCTGCCAGGATATGGTGTGGACGGCTCGCTACTGCGGGCAATACAGTCGCTTTATAGGGACTATAAGGCTTGCGTGCGAGTAGGGGGGGATGTGTCACCTCTTTTTGATGTCTGTACAGGCGTCAAACAGGGATGTGTCATGTCCGCCTGGCTGTTCATAGTGTATCTGGACAGTTGCCTGCAGAAGTTGAAAGATTTAAATATGGGTGTGAATTTGGGTGACTTTACAGTAAACTGTCTGCTGTACGCTGATGATGCGGTGCTCATGGCCTCATCAGAAGCCGACCTTCAGGCATTAGTCACTAATATGAAAGAGGGGTGTGAAAGTAAGGGTCTCCGCTTGAATGCAAGTAAAACTAAGGTTCTAGTATTTGAAAGAGGTGACGTAAGAACTAAATGCGAGATTAGAGTAAACCAGGAACGTCTAGAGCAAGTGAATGAAATTGTGTATTTAGGAAGTATGTTTAGCGCGGATGGAAGATGTGATTCGGATGTGGAACGGCGAGTAGCTGCCGGAAACAAAGTTAACAGTGCTTTGTCCCAGTTAGTAAAGCGACAAAGCATCGTAAAAGAAGCACGACTGGCGATTCATAACGCAGTGCTAGTGCCAACTTTGCTTTACGGTAGTGAAACCTGGGTATGTCAGCAGATGCATGAAAGTAAATTGAATGCTGTGGAGATGCGATCACTTCGAAAGTTGTGCGGCGTTACCTTGGCTGGCCGAATACGTAACGAAGTGATACGCAATTTGGCAGGTTTGAATGAAAGTGTCAGCGTTAAGCTGGAAAAGGGCGTGCTCCGTTGGTTTGGACACGTCCAACGAATGAGTGAGGAACGATTGACGAAGAATATATATTGTTCAAAATTAGAGGGTAGAAGGAGTCAGGGTAGGCCGAGACTTACATATGAAGACCACGTGAGCAGATTGCTCAAAAACGGAAAGGTCAAAAGTACTCGGATACACAGACGTGCGTGTATGAAGCGATTGATGAATCTCGAAGAAGCGAAAGAAGTATGCATGGATCGCGAAGCCTGGCGATCTGTCCTCTCTGACTACCCCGTCAGGGATACAGCGTGAAGATAGTTAGTTAGTTAGAAACTCAATTTGGATTTACAGTAGGAAAATCTACTATTGACGCAGCGATATCAGTGCGAAAGACTGTCACTTCATCGGTTTCTCAATATGTGCTGGCCATCTTCCTAGATATTTCCGGGGCTTTCGATAACGCTTGGTGGCCAATGCTATTAATGAAATTAAAGTCTCGCGGTTGCTATAGAAATATTTACTCTCTTATTTATTCATATTTTTCACAAGGTACAACAACTTTAAAATTAGGTCATTATTCTGCTACCAAAACGTTAACAATAGGCTGTCCTCAGGGGTCTGTGCTAGGCCCACACTTGTAGAACTTAGGATTTGATGACTTTTTCAGTTTACCATTACCGGAGGGCTGTTCAATGACAGGATACGCCGATGACGGTATGTTGCTCGTTCAGTCGAATACTCGTGCGGGACTCGAGAGCTTGGCCCACACGTGTTTGCGCGTCGTTGCGGAGTGGGGCGTACGAAACAGGTTATTTTTTGCACCCAACAAAACATTTCAGTTGCTTTTAAAAGGAAGTTTGAAAGTACCACCGCGCATTAAATTCAATAACGTTTACATTAAAAATAAAACTTCGGTTTGCTATTTAGGATTGATTTTAGAGAGAAATTTTGCATTCGTTGAGCACATAAAAACTGTAGGTGAAAAGGCTAAAAATAGCTTCTATGCGTTGTCGAGAATATCTACTGCTACATGGAGACTTTCGTTCAAACCACTGAAGGTCGTTTACGGGGCCACTTATCTAGGCTGTATGTGTTACGGGGCGCCGGTATGGGCAGATAAGGCTACTATTGGTGCTGCACGTTTAAAGTTACTGCAAAGTCAACGCCTTGCATTGATATTTTTATGCAAGGCCTACAGGACGGTTAGCACGGAGGCTCTGCCGGTGATGCTGCTCCCGGTTAATCTCGAAATTCAGAGACGCGCGGATTTATACTATTCGGCAAAGGATGGCATGGATGATCGGTTTTTATTACAAAGAGATCGCCATAGAATTGCCAGACTGTATCGTGATAATGTACGTGAAGAACTTTTAGACGAATGGCAGCTGCGTTGGAACACTTCCATCAAAGGGCGCCACCTCTACCAGTTTTTCCCAGACGTTCGTGAACGCCTGGGAATGTCCTGGCTGGAGGTTGATCACAGTGTTGCTCAATTTCTCACGGGACATAGTAACTTTAGGAGCAAATTACATTCGTTTAAGCTGGTTGAGTCACCGTTCTGTCAGTGTTCAACTGCTGACGCCAAATATGATCAGACCGCTCATCATATACTTTGGGAGTGTAGCATTTGGCAAAATGAGCGATATAATATGCTTAATTGTTTACAAGTAACGTCGGGAGTAGTTTACTATGCGGATCTCGTGGCATCGAAGGTAAATTTTCGTGCTTTTAAACGTTTCTGCCATACATATTACTGGAATCAAACATAGCTCACATAGGACCCGTAAAATACTATTACCGTGGTGCTTCCCTATTTCTATAGGATTTATTTTATAGGAGTTGCTTTCCAGGTCTCTCGCTTTGCAAGGGAGGGAAGAGGCATTACGTTCTTTTTTTTAATTCCTCACATTATGTGTCCAAACCAACGGAGCACGCCCTTTTCCAGCTTAACGCTGACACTTTCATTCAAACCTGCCAAATTGCGTATCACTTCGTTACGTATTCGGCCAGCCAAGGTAACGCCGCACAACTTTCGAAGTGATCGCATCTCCACAGCATTCAATTTACTTTCATGCATCTGCTGACATACCCAGGTTTCACTACCGTAAAGCAAAGTTGGCACTAGCACTGCGTTATGAATCGCCAGTCGTGCTTCTTTTACGATGCTTTGTCGCTTTACTAACTGGGACAAAGCACTGTTAACTTTGTTTCCGGCAGCTACTCGCCGTTCCACATCCGAATCACATCTTCCATCCGCGCTAAACATACTTCCTAAATACACAATTTCATTCACTTGCTCTAGACGTTCCTGGTTTACTCTAATCTCGCATTTAGTTCTTACGTCACCTCTTTCAAATACTAGAACCTTAGTTTTACTTGCATTCAAGCGGAGACCCTTACTTTCACACCCCTCTTTCATATTAGTGACTAATGCCTGAAGGTCGGCTTCTGATGAGGCCATGAGCACCGCATCATCAGCGTACAGCAGACAGTTTACTGTAAAGTCACCCAAATTCACACCCATATTAAAATCTTTCAACTTCTGCAGGCAACTGTCCAGATACACTATGAACAGCCAGGCGGACATGACACATCCCTGTTTGACGCCTGTACAGACATCAAAAAGAGGTGACACATCCCCCCCTACTCGCACGCAAGCCTTATAGTCCCTATAAAGCGACTGTATTGCCCGCAGTAGCGAGCCGTCCACACCATATCCTGGCAGCAAGTCCCACAGCGTTTCTCTCACAACGTTATCAAATGCTTTCTCTAGATCCACAAAAGCGCAGAAAACCTTCTGGCTAAGAGCCAGAAACTTTTCCGCGATCATGCGGAGAGAAAACACTTGATCCATGCAACCTCTTCCGTGTCGGAATCCGCATTGAGCCTCCCATAAATACCTTTCAGACTTTTCTTGCATTCGTGCCGTTATAACCTTTGCATACACCTTACTAGCTAAGCTGACCAAGCTGATCGCCCTGTAGCTGGAGCAGTTTAGGCGCGAGCCTTTCCCTTTGTAAATAGGTACTACAACTGCTACTCGCCAGTCATCTGGGACCTCACCCGTCCGCCAGCACAAGTTGCATAACAGACATAGTGTGTCCCAGACACGCGACCCACCGTACTTGATCATCTCAGCAGTAACTCTGTCTTTTCCCGCAGCCTTACCACATTTCATACTTCTTATCGCTTGTTCTATTTCTTTCATACTAATGACTTCAATGACATCGGGATCCGGAGCATCGAAGTGAGCTCCACTTCCCGACGTGGCATCTCTGTCTTTTCTTGCATACATCTTTCCATAATATTCACTCCATCTCTGCAGGACGTCACTTTGGTCTGTTAGGACGTCATTGTTAACACTAAGCACTTTATTCATACTGCAGATTGCCGAACAACTCCGGGTCTTGCCTACCTCTTTCCAGAAGAGCTTGGCATTATCCCGGAAATTGGACAACTACCTTTCATCCGCTTTCATTCTGCACCTTTCACGAGCTTCTTCTATCAGTGCCTTCGTGTTAACTTTCTGCAGCTTGTATCTCTCTTTCATATTAAAATCATTCCGCGAGGCTAAGTAGTCTAGCCATGCTTTCTTCTTCATTCGAACTACTTCTTTCACTTCCTCATTCCACCATGCATCACGCTTATTACTACTGCCTCTTTTCGTTTCTCCACACACTTCCACAGCGGCATTTATCATACTGTCCCTAAGGTTCTGCCATACACTTTCCACATTCTCACTGCTTACATTGACGTCGCCAAGCTTTTCGGCTACCCTTTCATTATATTTATCCCTAATGGATGCATCCTGCAGCTTCCAGCTTTTGATGCTATAAGTCGGCTCAGGTTCAGGACACTCGGTACGATGACGCCAACCCGCGAACAGACCCCTAATCCTAGTTATGACTAGGTAGTGGTCTGATCCCAGCTCAGCGCCTCGATAAACCCTTGTGTCCATCACCTGTTTACGGAGCCGACTATCCATTAGGAATAGATCTATCATGCTTCTCTTCGACTTACATCTCCTCGTATACATATGAATTTGTTTGTGGTTGAACATTGTGTTCGCCACAAAGAAATCCTTTTCCTTACAAAATGCCAGTATTAGCTTGCCAGCGTCGTTCACCCTTTTATCCCCATACTTCCCGAGTACCGACTTAAAACCATCGCGAGCGGTACCCACCCATCCATTCAAGTCTCCACATACTATAAGTCTTTCATTTCCTTCTATCCCATTTAGAGCTTCTCTCATACTCTCCCAGAAGTCCTCTAGCTCACTCGCGTTCGACGAAGATACTGGCGCGTAAGCAGCTACCAGGAAAATCTTCGTCAAACCAAGTTTTACACGGATCCAGAGGATTCTAGGACCTACCAGTTTGTACTCATACATACCGGAGGCCAATCGCGAGGACAGCAAAATTCCAACCCCTCGACTGCCATGCTCGCTCTCTGGTACTCCAGACCAAAGCGCGAGCATCCCACCCGGGAGCTCCAAGACTTCGCTGCCCTTGCGCTTGGTCTCTGTCAAGCACACTGCATCTAACTTTCTCTCATTCATAACATCCATCAACTCATTCATCTTATCTGTCATTCCTCCCCTAACATTCCACGCAGCTACCCTGCACTCCGTCCTCCACTTCCCGCCGTGTCGGGCCGCGCGTGTAGGGTTGCGGTCCCCTACGCCGCTCTGGCACACACTTTTCGCACCAGCGAGGACGAACTGGTGCGCGTCGCCTCGGGGGCACGCCCCAGCATCACTCGTCCTGGTGGCACTCGTGTTGGAGTAGAATTGCAGCCGTAGCTGGCAGGGATGGCGACGTGCACGCTTCTACTCTTCATTCATTATTTATTTATTATTATTCTCTGTATTATTAAAATACACACCAATATGTATGTCTCCTACTTGTAATTGACTAAGGAGGCAAGCGTAACAAGCCGACGAAAGTCTCCGTTTTAACTCCACTGGTACGGGAAAAATGGTATTGATGTCCGTCCGTCCATTCAGTATACAGTTCGCATTTTTCATCGGATTTGCATGCAACTTGGCATGGACAATCCTTGAACAACTTTTAGCGAGGGGGTTATTCGATCGGGGGGGAAATGGGGGCAGGGAAGGGGATATGGTCCCGTAGTGGTTGTCAAGAGCGCTCAAAACGAAAAAAAGCAATGTTGATTTATTTTTAAATAGATAAAAAAATAGAAAAACATAAAGAAAAAAAAAAAAAAAAAAAAAACTCCGAAGTCTACGGTTCACAGAACCACTAGTTGTAATATCTTTCACTCAAAATGACTTTTCAAGTTCAGTTTCATATTCAACGGTTCACGTTCAACGTTTCCAAGGTCAACAATTCACTGTGAATTTGTTGACCATTAATATGTAACATAAGTATGTAGATGTTTTTATATAGATGATTTAGTATATTGATTAGTATGTGTATGTAGATATTTGGCCTTGAATGCGACAGTAGATGTCTTAAATAATTGAACCAATCAATCAAATATATAATGTGTCAGGAATCCTTATGAAAACACTCGACTAAAGTAACTGCACAAACATTTATAAAGTCTCGCCTTTATATCCGAAGGGGCAGGCAGAAGTATACTATACACCTATATTAGACCATTTGGATTTTGTCCCACTTAACAGGTGGGTGAGTCCATTGCCGTGTTGAAATGAACAGGCGCATACTACCTGCTGTTAAAACTCTTAAAGCATCCCATAATGCTTTCAGCTTGGATTATAAACTGCCATGTTACTGGTAACCGGAACCCGGCTTAACGTACCTTCCTAATGGAATCGGAACCCGAAATGTCACGAAACGGTCACCCATCTCAGAACGAGCCATAGCGTAAGATGCTTAACGCATGATCGTTTTCAGAACACTGAGTTCGTAGAAAGACTACGATTGCCTCACTTACTATTAAGTGAACCGAAATAATGCCTCCTTTTTTAAAGTGAAACTTCTTTAACGACGTATGAAAAAAATTTCAAAAATGTAAAACGTCAAGTTTTTCGGTTACGCGCCATCTTGTTTTGAAGTAAAATTTCTTTATCGACGTAAGTGAAACTTCTTTTTAGACGTATGCGTAATTGGGTAAATAAGACTTACGCATAATTTTTCTACGATTTATCGTAGAAAAATTATACGTCGTAAAGAGGTTTCACTTCTTACCTGTGTACTCTGGTATACATAATTTTTTTAACGTACTGAAACCCCACCGACGACGTCATGCCGGAATCGAACAGACTAAGCCCACAGGTTCCTTTCTTATATCGTCAGAAGGATATGCAATGCATGAATGAATGATTTATTTATATGCCAGAGTATTACACTATTAATAAAATTGTGCGGCGTAATCTGGCGAGATTACGCCGCACGTAACTAAGTGATACGCAATGTGGCAGGTTTGAATGAAAGTGTCAGCGTTATGCTGGAAAAGGGCCTGCTCCGTTGGTTTGGACACGTCCAACGAATGAGTGAGGAACGAATGACGTAGAAGATATATTGTAAGAAAGTAGAGGGTAGAAGGAGTCAGGGTAGGCCGAGACTTACATATGAAGACCACGTGAGCAGATTGTTCAAAAAGGGAAAAGTCAAAAGTACTCGGATACCCGACGTGCATGTATGACGCGATTGATGAATCTGCAAGAAGCGAAAGATGTATGCATGGATCCGCGAAGCGGTCCTCTCTTACTACCCCGTCAGGGATATAGCGTCAAGATAGTTAGTTAGTTACTTAATAATAAATGTCAAACTCTGAATTTTTATTGTTTTTATGTTTTCCCAGTTACTTCCATAGTCTAACTGAATTTGGGGCCTAAAGTTTTCACTGTTACTTATCTGCCATGAGCAGTTATTGTTTGGCTTTTAATTTTAATAAGACTTACGCATAATTTTTCTACGATTTATCGTAGAAAAATTATACGTCGTAAAGAGGCTTCACTTCTTACCTGTGTACTCTGGTATACAAATTTTTTTAACGTACTGAAACCCCACCGACGACGTCATGCCGGAATCGAACAGACTAAACCCACAGGTTCCTTTCTTATATCGTCAGAAGGATATGCAATGCATGAATGAATGATTTATTTATATGCCAGAGTATTACACTATTAATAAAATTGTGCGGCGTAATCTGGCGAGATTACGCCGCACGTAACTAAGTGATACGCAATGTGGCAGGTTTGAATGAAAGTGTCAGCGTTAAGCTGGAAAAGGGCCTGCTCCGTTGGTTTGGACACGTCCAACGAATGAGTGAGGAACGAATGACGTAGAAGATATATTGTGAGAAAGTAGAGGGTAGAAGGAGTCAGGGTAGGCCGAGACTTACATATGAAGACCACGTGAGCAGATTGTTCAAAAAGGGAAAAGTCAAAAGTACTCGGATACCCGACGTGCATGTATGAAGCGATTGATGAATCTGCAAGAAGCGAAAGAAGTATGCATGCATCCGCGAAGCGGTTCTCTCTTACTACCCCGTCAGGGATATAGCGTGAAGATATAGCGTCAAGATAGTTAGTTAGTTACTTAATAATAAATGTCAAACTCTGAATTTTTATTGTTTTTATGTTTTCCCAGTTATTTCCATAGTCTAACTGAATTTGGGGCCTAAAGTCTTCACTTTAACTTATCTGCCATGAGCAGTTATTGTTTGGCTTTTAATTTTCGGCATTATTGGAAGCCTTTTGACCTAACAACCCTCAATCAGTAAGGAACAGATCATTTTTAGTACATCAGTGTAATGAACGTTAAAAAGTAAAAATAAATATCCATCACGCCTTATCCCCGAAGGGGTGGCAGAGGCATATTATATGCCCACTTTTCACCGTGTGGATTCCTGTCCCACGTAATAGGTGGTGAGCCCATTGCCGTGTTGAAATAGACAGACGCAGGTTGTGGCTACCTACTGTTGAAATTTTTTAACCGGCCATAAGGCATTTCAACCAAGCTTAACGACTGCCATTTTACTGGCAACCGGGACCAACGGCTTAACGTGCCTTCCGAAGCACGGAAACGCTCGCAAATGTAAATGCCACAAAGTCGTCACCCATCCGAGTACCAGCCATAGTGAAAGTTGCGTAACTCAGTGATCGTTTACAGAACACTGAGACCGCGGGGCCACGAGCGCTTCAACGTTAAAAAGTAAGAAGTGCGATTACGTAATAGGTACTTTCATACCCGCAGCGTGACGCATCCTTGACGTCAAACTAGCATTAAATATCTCGTATAGTTTACTGTAGGGGAGTGTCTTACAGACATAAATTTGTAAGGCACTAGCTGATGCCGGCAGTTTCGCCTTTTTAGTAAAGTTTTCTTGTAGCAGTTTCCCACAGGAACTTGTACCAGTTTCCCATAGGAACTTGTAGCCACCAGCCATAGCGAAAGAGCTTAACGCAGTAATCGTTTACAGAACACTAAGTTACCGGGGTTTCGAGCTTTTACCAAAATTTTTCAAAACCTGAACTGCTTAACCACAGAACATAATTATGTTAACGAAAACTAATGTTTAACGTTCAGTTTAGGTGGCGATTAAAAAAGAGTGGCCAGTTTTATTGCCAGGTTCTTCCTCAGGCTCTACTATTGCTTTGCGATTCTGGCAGTAAATGTAAATGTAGAAGCAAAAATCTTGACGTTCATAAGTGTTACCTTGTGACGTACATGAATAAAGATATTTTCATATGTATTACACGTGAGTATCAACGTAGCTTGTTATGTGACATAGTATAATGTCAACATGTTGTGTTCTGTAATAGTTGTAATTGATCATTGTCCTAATATAGACCTAGGAAGAATTCTTTCGCTAAATCATCTATATGTAATATTCATTGTGTGATAAAGAAGATTAATTATATTTAGATATAGTAAACTCAGTCACTTTTGTCACTGACTGAAATTTAAAATAAAATAGTATGTGTATACATTATGTACACGCGTTAGAAGTTATCATTCTTTGGCGTAACATGATACAAAACTTTTTTTAAATGTTATCTTTCGCCTTATCTTCATCAAAATCATCCGAGCGTCTGTCCCAGTTGCGTCTCGCAACGCCCGGGGTCCGCTTTCCTACATTTTCTCCTCCACTTCGCACGGTCTTCGGCATCCCCTGTAGTGAGACCATTGGCACGCATGTCATCCCTTACGACGTCAAGCCAGCACTTCTTGGGTCTTCCCCTCTTACCGGGACCCGGCGGGGCTGACATGGCCAGACATTTGTTACCTACGTAGCCCGGCGGTTGCCGCAAGACGTGACCATACCAACGAAGGCGACACTCTTGCAATTTGTCTGCAATGTCACGGACGTGAAGGCTGCCGCGGATGCGAGAGTTTCTCACGCGGTCCATCCGCGTGACCCCACACATCCACCGCAGCATCTTCATTTCCGTGACACGCAGCTCCTGCTTGTGTCGCTCCAATATCGGCCACGTCTCACTGCCATGTAAAAGGACAGGTCTAATAATGGTTTTGTAGACCTGTCCCTTCAACCGGATCGGCATTTAAGGGTCACAAATGACACCGGTCATCTCCCGCCATTTGGCCCACGCGGCAGCAATGCGTGACTTGACGTCGCAATCGATGTCACTGGACGTGTGAAAAACAGATCCCAGGTATTTAACCTGGTCCGTGCGCTCGACCAAATCACCGCCTATGCGGACGGATGTGGGATCTGTCGAGTTTAGTGCCAAGTACTCGGTCTTCGCCACATTTAGTTTCAGACCGCCGTTCTCAAGCGTCTCCTTCCACGCCTTTACACGTCGCACCAATCTGCCCCTGTCCGCGTCTGCCAGCGCAATATCGTCAGCACACATGAGCAACCATGGAGGCTGCTCATGTGGGTTTCTGATGCTGTCCGACAATTCGTCTAATATTACACTATCTTTCGCCTTATCTTACGATTGTAAACAAAACTAAAATGTTGACTATAGCTAACATCAGGGTGTTTGAAAACTACTTTGAACTTCGTTATAAGTTGTCATGGAAACACTTATCAGCTAACTTCATGGTGTCGGTTTTACGTGACGGTCTGCGCGCGCATCGTAAAAATTTACTCTCATCATTTTCCCCTAACGCGCCAAAAGAAGTATTATAACTCAAAAAATTGTAGAATTATTTGTTCTATTCATGCGTTGCAATTCTTTTAAACATTGTTTCGTTTAGTGAATCACCTAATTCAACAAGTTTAATACAAGTTTTGTATACAACAAGTTCTAGAGTGGAAATGATCGGCTGGCAAAATGAAATAATATTACACCATCAAAAAAAAACCTTTCTTGCTGCTTCTTCTTAGGTGGGCCGCGTTCCGAACCGGTGGTCACTTTTTACACTTTTATTTTAAATAGTGTATGACATTTTGCAAGCGCCGTTAAAATGGTCTATGCAAAATAAAGATATTTTTATTTTATTTTATATGTGAGAACAAAAACGAAGACATTGCATTATATTTGTAAAATACATGTTTTATACCTTGGTAAAAACCATAGAGCGGCAAGTCTTCGCAAACTAAATTGCGACAAATTGTTCTGCGACAAGATTTACTTCGAACACTGAACTTCGATTTGTCATATATAATTTCAACACTAATTTTGTTCGAATCAATTTAAGCGCTACCAAAGCGATAACTGGGTCTTTATTTGGCTAATCTTCTACTGCCTGGCCTAAAAACCCTTTACACATTCCTAGTTATGAACTGACGCCTTTTTTGAATCGCCAATATTTATCCCCTAAATAGATAAAATCTGAGGGTCCTTTTTCTACTACTCCTTAGATAAAATACTATTACCTATATGATAAATCGAGGACAATATCAATATTTTGGTCGGCGATGTACATTACTTGCTTTAGACACCCTGAAATCGTCTGCAATAGGCTTAGGGTTATGCCATGTCATCCTGACTTATTCTACCTCTTGTATTATTTTTTATTTAAGTTGAAATTAATATACTTCAGGAATAATGGAATTGACATTTGTGTACATAAATCCCTGTATAAATACTACGGCAACTAAATACTTATAACTAACAAAATTTAAAACATGTCATAAACTGAACTTACCCTATTTATTACAATTTCAATATGGCTTCGTTTGCACTGGTCGTCAGATAATGGAACCTGGCCTGCGCCATGAATTGATTGAATTGACCTGCGCGTAAATATATGATAAGTGATAACATTCGCTTCTCACTGTTCTAAACATGAGTTTCTCATGGTGATTCAGAGGAATTACTTATCATTCATTGACTGCCTCTGTGGCGCGGTGGGAGTGCATCCGACTGCTACGCAAGAGGTCGTGGGTTCGATTCCCACTCAGGATAAAACTTTGTGTGATGAGCACGAGGGTTTATTCTGTGTCTGGGTGTTATTTATCTATAATATGTATGTATTTAGAAATATATAAGTATGTTTATCAGTTATCTGGTTACCATAGTACAAGTTCTGCTTAGTTTGGAATCAGATGGCGTTGTGTGAGTTGTCCCAACAATACTTATTATACTTATTATTACTTATTATTATTATTCATCTCCAAGAGGCACGGACATATTCTAAGCCCTCATGTCATCGTAAGCATTTATGTCCAAAGTAACATGTGGTGAACTGTGTTGTCGTTTTGAAATAGACATCAGGCGCAATTTGTAGCGACTTACCCTTGAAATTTATTTATGCCTTCAAATTGGCTTATCGACTACTTTGTTATTGGCAACTGGTTCCCACGGCTTGGCGTACCTTCCATAGCACGCTTGTGAATAGAAATGCCTAAAAGCGGTCACGCATACCACCAGCCAAATAGTCGCTGAACGCAGTTTTCAAAATACTGAGTTTGTGGGGATACACGGGCTTCATTTCTGAGGTATTCCTAAGGCTTTTTATATCATCCAGAACATATCGATTTGTATTATTTCAGCTAGTCTCGCCGCGGCCGGTACTCCGATTGGATGCATTTTAAGTGGTTACTTAATGGACAATATTGGACGCCGTAGGACACTTCTAATTACTGAAATTCCACTCGTACTTGGATGGCTTCTGATTTCTTTTGCGCAGAATGTTCCCATGATCTATGTTGGTAAGTACCTATCTGCATCTCTAAAAATCTATACAAGGTATAAGATAATTGTTAAAAGGTTGTATAGTGGTTAGGATCCACGCCTGTCACGCGGGAGACGAGTTCAATTCTTGGAGTATATTTCATTGAGTATTTTTTTAAACGTTAGGCGCACCGACTGCATATTTATTTTTATACTTAATTCACCAGTCCAAAATGATGCTGCCGGCTTGATGGAAGACCATGGCGAATTGAGGGCTATTCTCACAGTTCATAAGACTATTGACAGAGGCCCTCAAGTTGACCGCCCCATGATGTGCATCTTCACGCGTTTCTATGGTTCGACAGAGAAACGGTTTTTGGCACCTCTGCTCGACACGCGTTATTCGGAATCGAATAAAGAGAGGGATTAGTTTGAAGCTCTTCACAACCCATGCTGTGAAAGCTATCAAAATGGTTATTTTGTCCGTCCATAAAAAGATTGGCTACGATTTCTTTTGACTACTCGACATCAACCTATGTGTAAATATTTGTGTGTTGTGTGAGTTATATCAACGAAATGTTTTTGTTATTTTGCCAAGCCCCGTTGTTAAACTAGCTTTGTTTGCAGGCAGGCTACTGATCGGCTTCGGTTGCGGCATGGTGGGAGCTCCCGCCAGAGTGTACACGTGTGAAGTGTCACAGCCACACTTAAGAGGCATGTTGGGTGCGTTAGCTTCCGTCGGAGTTTCAACTGGTGTTTTGATACAAGTTAGTATTATATTAAGTCCTTACAATATTAATAATAATAATTACCTTACTTATATTCGTTACTTACTTGAAGCGCTGTGGTTCCGCAGACTCAGTGTTCAGTAAACGATCACTGCGTTAAGCAGCTTTTGCTATGGCTGGTCAGGGATGGGTGACCACTATGTGGCATTTCCATTTGCGAGCGTTTCCGTGCTTCGCAAGGCACGTTAAGTTGGTTACGTTGGTCCCGGTTGTCAGTAACATGGCAGTCGTTAAGTCAAATTGAAGGCCTGATGGGCGGCTTTGAAAAATTTCAACAGTAGGTAGCCACAACCTGCGTCTGTCTATTTCAACACGGCAATAGGCTTACCATCTATTACGTGGGACAGGAATACACATGGTGAAATGGCACCTCTGCACCCCCTTCGGGGACGAGATAGATAAATAAAAAGTACTTACATACTTCTGCTGTTTTGCAACTCCGGTTATTTGAAAATCTGGTATTATGCTCTGGAGGAATTTGAATGAGAATATAGAAGAGACTCAGCAACGACTCAAGTTGTCATACGGCAGTCGCTCTCAACAATATCTAAAATCAAAAGTTAAACTATAGCTCCTCTTAGCTGCCAAATGAAGAAAAGGAAGCTTATGGACCGGAGCAAGACGTGGCGACTTGCTATTTTTTTCAATTTCCCCATAAGGCGAACTTGTTTTAACGACTGCATGTTACTGGCAACCGGGACCAACGGACCAATTTAAGCAAGCAGCCTTTGAAGCATGGAAACGACCAGCTATAGTGAAAGATGCTTAATGTAGTGATTGTTTAGAGAATACTGAGTTGTATGGCGTCAAAAATCACTGATGCAGCTAAAACTATTTTGAAAAATAGTGTACTAGCGGACGCCCCACAATGTCACCCCCGTAGTACCCATTCCGTGAGAATATGGTAATAAAATGTAGCCTAAGTTACTCTTTTTGATATCAGTTATGTGCCAGCGAAAGTCCCGTAAAATCAGGTCCAGTCGTTTCAGAGACTTAGAAAAAAAAGTAGATACCTACCGTAAATACGTTCATTGCATTTATTGAAACCTGTTGTTTGGGAATTACAAACAGATACGTCAATATTATGTATCTGTATAGTTATGGATGACGTATATCATAAATACAAATTAAAAACCATTTATCATCAATTAACAAAGAAGAACAATTGGTAAAAAATAAAAAGGCAGAAATGACTACGATAGTATGGCGAATGCTGGTTTTAAAGATTTGGCTGGTATAAATAATATTTGGTTTAAGTATTTAAATTACTCATCAAAAGAATATTTTAAAACAAAATTAGCATACTAATTGCTTTAAATAATTATCCATAGATTGAGTGGAGTTTAAAAATGGTTATAACAGTTTTTAACGGTATCAGAGTTGTTATGTAGTTCATAGATGACTCTGGTCATACTATTAAATGACGATTTAAATATAGTGTACAATTTAATTTGTTTCGATATAGTTCGGGTAGTTCAGTGGCTAGAACATTGCCCTGGTTAGGTAAAGGTCACGAGTTCAATCCCCGTCTCGAACCAAGTTGTCTTTTTCCACTTTAATAAAAAAGTATGTGAAAGTTAACATACTAATTGCTTTAAAATTTATCCAAAAGAATATTTTAAAGTTCGCTTTAGTGTAAATAGACCAAAGAAATTTGAAAAGGTCTCAAACACAATGAAATAAAATTTGAAAAGATTACTATCAAATATTATATCAAAGTCGTGGGTTTTGTAGTTAAGAAAATTAATGACTTTACACATCTAGAATTCAAAGGTTCGTTTGAACGTACGAATATTGGTAACTCTTTTAAAAAAAGAAATAGAGGGATATCTATCTTCACGCTGTATCACTGACAAGGTAGTCAGATAGGACAGATCGCAATGCTTCGCAATTCATGCGCTGTTGGGTATCCGAGAACATATTATGACCTTTCCACTTTTCAGCAATCTGCTCACGTGGTCTACATATTTAAGTCTCGGTCAACCTTGACTCCTTCTACCCTCTACTTTCGTACAATGAGTATTCTTCGTCAATCAATCGTTCATTCAATCGTTAGACGTGATTAATATCAGACTATAAACAAGTAACGCGCCCTTCACTATAGTAGCGCAGGAATCAGACTTACTTAAACCGAAACCGGAAGTGGTAGAAACTTCAAAATAGCCTATTTAAGTATTCATGGTGTCCTCGATCGAATGCCGCAAACCGTTTGTCTCTATCTCTTACGGTTCCTGAGAAAAGGATGCCTACAGACGGACGTACCTATTGACGAACGGACAGACTGAGCTTTTTTAAAAGACTATTCCAAACTTTAGGGTTAGAAGTATAAAAAAAAAATGTAAGTAATAAGAATGACAACAAATGTCAGATTCTGACCGATTAGGTTTAAATAATAAATAAGTGGAACAGTACAAGTGTTTTTGTCCAAGATGTGTAGCAAGTTCCACCAAGTGCCATCAATCAACAGTATATATTTTGTAGTCAATCAAAAACAATAAAAGTAGCCAAATAAGTTAAGCCAACTTCAATCAGAGATTGAAAGCCACATTGTTGCTTTCATTCAAGCTCAAACTGTTGTTCGTGTGCGTTCATATCCGCCTCACAGTTTATACTATTGCAGATTATTATCGTTATATGTATTTTTTTTTAATTAATAAATATTGTGGGACACTTTTTCACACAGCGCCATCTAGCCCAAAGTAAGCTAATATTAGCTTGTGTTATGGGATCTAGATAACTGATAAACATACTTATATATTTCTAAATACATACATATTATAGATAAATAACACCCAGACACAGAATAAACCATCGTGCTCATCACACAAAGTTTTATCCTGGGTGGGAATCGAACCCACGACCTCTTGCGTAGCAGTCGGATGCACTCCCACCGCGCCACAGAGGCAGTCAAGTCAAAGTTAAAGTCGTTACTAGTTTATAAGAATACGTCAAAGTTATTACTAGTTTATAAGAATACAATTGATTAAATACAAATCATTAAATAACCTTAATAATATACAACTAAAATACACTACAATATATCGTTACATTGTACTGTATAAAATTGTTATCTGTTCCAAATAAATAAATAAAGAGAATTGAAGCGCTCGTGGCCCCGCGGTCACAGTGTTCTGTAAACGATCACTGACCATTTTGTGGCATTTACATTTGCGAGCGTTTCTGTGCTTCGGAAGGCACGTTAAGCCGTTGGTCCCGGTTGCCAGTTAAATGGCAGTCGTTAAGCCTGGTTGAAGGCCTTATGGGCGGCTTGTAAAATTTCAACAGCAGGTAGCCACAACCTGCGTCTGTCTATTTCAATACGGCAATGGGCTCAACACCTATTACGTGGGACAGGAATCCACACGGTGAAAAGTGGGCATATAATATGCCTCTGCCACCCCTTCGGGGATAAGGCGTAATGGATATTTATTTTATTTTAATTAATAAATAAATTGTCCTCAAAACCAATAGCGATTCTCTGTTTTATGAGCACGTACTCAAGAAAAGTATATTTTTAAACCAGAAAAATATTATTTCGTGGTATAAATACCGACTATAAAGACTGGAGTGAAAGCGTTACCGTTATTTGAATGGTCAGACATAAAATATAAAATAACATTTATAAGAGGATTGTGTCCTCCAAAAAGATTCAAGTGAGTATTTTAATATACTTTTGAGTCAAGTCGACGTTTACTCACGGATTTTTCGTTCCTGATCGACTAACGTGCAAAACATTCCAGTGGAACAATTAATGCAAAATATCTGGTTAGAAAGTTATGTGTTACCTCGCCATAGCATACAAAAATAAAAATTAAAAGGTGAAATGATGTTAATTTTTGCATTGTAACACAGCTTGTACCTAATAATAAACAAACATTAACTTGAATTATCCGAAATAAAGGAAATTCACTCAATATTGTAGGATTTTAAAGCAGAACAAACATTAAAAATGTAATAAAATGAATCTGAAGTGAAGTACCTTGAGCTTCGTTCAATGAACATAATATTAATTAAGTAAGAATCAGTCATGCTAACATCGTCTGCAGAGAGTTTATACCTCTTGTGCGGGTATAGGTGTATGATTCTATAACAAAATTCCCAAGGAAATCATGAATTTTAGGACCTTTAAAAAATTTTAAAATTATAAAATTTAAAAATACTAAATATAAAAATCCAACAAAATAAAAGTGATATTTTGCTTCGATTGTTCTACTGCCAATATTATATACTGTGGCATGTATTCGCGTCACAGGCGTCACAGCCCACGCCAGCGGAAAATACATTTTCGATCTATCTTGGCGAGGGTTGAGCGTTTTGATGTCTACGCGAGTTGGATAAATAACTGTATATGCAATGCTGTTGATTAAATTTATTATCTAAGAAAAAAGTAAAAAAAAAAATTTGCTGAATAACTTGCCCTTAAGAGTCGCTTATAAAAAGGCTATTAGACTAACGAGTGAATATGATCACTGTAATGTAAATACTTATTGGCAATTGGAAAGGAGTGACAGTAAGATTTCATGCTAAATTCTTACTTACACAAGCTTTACCTGTTGCTTTTTTTCTTTGTTAATTTATATGTTTTATTCAATCCTCGAAGCTCCAGCGCTCCTAGGTTTGACTAGTAAATCCTTAGGTCTGACTTGAAATCTTATTCAAAGCCCATACTAATGAAGTTTTTCGGCCTCGAGAGTAAGAATACAAAGAAGAGAGAAAGAATAAAGAATTTTCGTCAAACCTAGGAGAAACTAATTTGGTCAGGCAAACGTCAAAACTCAATTTTATAAAATCGGGTTTTGTCCTGTCAAACTTCAATTGGGTATTAGATAGTTCTAGTTTGTTAAATTAGGTGTAACCGTACTTGCAAAACATAATGTTGCGTGTGGTTGAACAAATACAGAGAGGACGTTGACGTTAATGGTCACTGTACTAACCTAACCTAACCTAGCTTAGCCTACGTTTGCAAGAGGAGCAAACTGGAGCAAATCGTTTTCTTTTTATCTAAGTACTTTAGCTGTTTCTACCTCACAGATAATTTGCTCATAGATCTGTTTATTATTTATATGAAATGAACACTTATCTTTATTCAAATTATTAACGTTTGACCGAGTGTGCCAGTCGCTTCTAGGATCGACTAGGCAAATACTTACGAAGTTTGACTAAAAAGTTAGGAACTTCTAGGTTTGACTAAAGATACTTTAATAAAAGGCCGAAATTGGAATTTATTTTGGAGTTATCCCGAAGGCATTCGCCAAACCTAGGATAAAGCAGTCATTCCGCGAAGAGACTGCATATCGACCTGTGACTATGACATATTTATTTGACGTAAGTCTCAGTAATATTCCAGGAGCTATGTAATAAATACCTACGAATATAAGTATTTCAATAAATTAAAATGACGCCATTTAGCGAGTTCCACATACCAGAGATCACGAGATTTAAGTTGATAATTTACGTAAATTAGACACTAAAACTATATTGATATGTTAATATATAGAAAACAAAGTCGTGTTATTTGCTGATTATTGTATTTTTAATTTGTTGTCTCTACATCGAATAGCAGAATAAAGAAAAAGTCCCAAAACGAAAAAAAAGCTGTACAAAGTTACCTGGACAATTAGTAAATGAGGATTTTTTTACTAGTTGACGCCCGCGGCTTCGCCCGCGTTGAGAAATTTTCCTGATCCTATTTCCCACAGGAACTTGTTCCCGGGGTAAAAAGTAGCCTATGTGTTATTCTGATGTAAAAGCTATATTATTATAAAGTTTCATTATAATCCTTTCTGTGAGTTGTACGCGAAAGAGTAACAAACATCCATTATTTGCGCAAACTTTCGCGTTTATCATTAAAAACATAGAGGGGATTTTGCGTAATACACTTACGTGTTGTCGATATCGATCGACAACTGTTTCGGCTTCATCCGGAAGCCGAATCGATCGACAGGGTTGTCGATCGATATCGACAACAAGAGTGTTTATACGCAAAATCCCGTCTGACGACTGTTACACGTTTGATAAAACGGTACAATGTTTTCTTTTACGTGAAGAAATCCTCATGGATGCTATGCCTTCTACTTACTGACTTCTACCAACCAAACCGACATGATGTCTTTTTCGTGGTTATCTCGGAAGGATAAACCCAAGGAGGTTCAGTGTTTAAAGAATTCTTGCAGTTAAGTAACTATAATACTAGCGGCACACTATGATGGCCGTTTTGACATATTACAATAATGATAATATTTTACTTGTTTTACCAAAGTTCTCTGTTTTACCGTAGTATAAACACCCTCTAATGTGGTCGACTATTCACATATTTCTACAAATAAAATGTAATTAAAATTAATACGAAAATTTATGAAAGGACAAACGTCAAAACGGCCATCATAGCGTGCCGCTAGTATGTTCTTAGGAAACTATTCGCACATACATATTATCACGCCTGTTTCCTATCGGGGTAGGCAGAGACTATGGCTTTCCACTTGCTACGATCCTGACAAACAACTTTCGCTTATTCTACTTTCATAAGTGTTTTCATGCACGCTCGCCGGTTAAGGGTACTCTTGACCTGACCTTTTCCTAAAAGGTCTTCGATTTGATTGACATACGAACGCCGAGGTCGAGCCCTACCAGTTTGCCCAATCACTGTCGCCACATATATCTGCTTTTAGGAAACTATTCATATTCGCAAAAACCCAATTTATTAGTAATAAGCACCTCAAATAGCAATGCACTAATTTATACATGCGCCTGCTAATGACATCGTAGAATCAAAGTTTATAAAATGTTTCAAAATATCTAGTCACGACAATGTTCGCTCTTTATACGTTTAATTATCATCTACTAGTTGACGCCCGCGGCTTCGCCCGCGTAGAGATCATTTCCTGTTCAGTGATAAAAAGTTGCCTATGTGTTATTCTCATGTTTAAGCTATATTACTGTAAAGTTTCATTAAAATCCATTCAGTAGTTTTTACGTGCAAGAGTAACAAATATCCATACATACTTTAGCATTTATAATATTAAGTATTAACATTAAAGATATCGAATGCCTTGTTGGTAGAAATAAGTAGAATTGCGTATAAAGATTTGCTTGTTTGTTTGGTTGAACGCGCTAATCTCAGGATCCACTGCTACGAATTGAAAAATTCTTAATGCGTTGGATAGCCCATTTTATCGAAGAATGCTATAGGCTGTATCATCATGCTATTACCCTTGGAAGGAGAAATGATCGTAAATGTCAACAAATCGCGTAAATTTATTAACAACATTATTAAAAGGGTGCGATGGGAGACGAGCGAAGCCGCGACCTACATCGATATCTTACTTAATATTACAAATGCGAAAGTGTGTAAGAATGGATGTTTGTTACTCTTTCATGTAAAAACAACTGAATGGATTTTAATGAAACTTAACAATAATAAAGCTTATACATCAGAATAACACATAGGCTACATTTTATCCCGGTATCTAGTTCTTTTTGGAAAAAGGAACGGGAAACTTCTCTACGCGGGCAAAGCCGCTGGCGACAACTAGTATCTTAATAATTAACAATCAGGCGTCGTAGTATACTTTCAACCGTGTCTTTGAACTATAGAGGTCATACGTTAGACATCCATTCTGGTTTGTTATGATAATTATCTGGCAATAAACATAAATATGTTTATTTATAAACATTGATCACCTAATAGAAATATGCTAAATATGTCATGTGACGAGAGAACGACAAAATCTTATAACTTACTAATTTCTAACATAGTAAAAGAACACTCTATTTAAAAATTATAATTATTTTTAATTAATATTATTATTCGTTATTTTTAATTTTTAATTAATATATTAATATTATATTTAATTTATATTTATATCGTTACATTGTACTGTATAAAATTGTTATCTGTTCCAAATAAATAAATAAAGCGAATTGAAGCGCTCGTGGCCTCGCGGTCTCAGTGTTCTGTAAACGATCACTGAGTTACGCAACTTTCACTATGGCTGGTCCTCGGATGGGTGACCACTTTGTGGCATTTACATTTGCGAGCGTTTCCGTGCTTCGGAAGGCACGTTAAGCCGTTGGTCCCGGTTGCCAGTAAAATGGCAGTCGTTAAGCCTGGTTGAAAGCCTTATGGGCGGCTTGAAAAAATTCAACAGCAGGTACCCACAACCTGCGTCTGTACATTTCAACACGGCAATGGGCTCACCACCTATTACGTGGTACAGGAATCCACACAGTAAAAAGTGGGCATATAATATGCCTCTGCCACCCCTTCGGGGATAAGGCGTGATGGATATTTTTTTTTTAATATTATTATTATTTTATATTAATAGTTCTTTTTTTGCAATAAAGTTTTAAGCGCTCGTGGCTCCGCGGTCTCAGTGTTCTGTAAACGATCACTGAGTTACGCAACTTTCACTATGGCTGGTACTCGGATGGGTGACCACTTTGTGGCATTTACATTTGCGAGCGTTTCCGTGCTTTGGAAGGCACGTTAAGCCGTTGGTCCCGGTTGCCAGTAAAATGGCACTAGTTAAGTCTGGTTGAAGGCCTTATGGGCGGCTTAAAAATTTCAACAGCAGGTGGCCACAACCTGCGTATAATAATAATAATAATAAATCTTTATTCATTTAGGTCACAAAGTAACACTTATGAACGTCAAGAATATTGCTTCTACATTTACATTTACTGCCAGATTCGCAAAGCAATAGGTAGAGCCTGAGGAAGAACCTGGCAATAAAACTCATGGCCACTCTTTTCTAAACGCCAGTACTACAGCAACGCCTACATTAGTTTGATTAACATGATATTTGACCAATTATATAGTAATGAATTTATACAAACAAAAAAACAAAATCAATGTTGTGTTTAAATCATATCAAAATTAGAGCGATTATAGTTGCCGGTTCTAAGGGCAGCCTACCCTTGAAGAAGAAGAATCTGGCAAGAAAGTAAATGGATGCCATTTTAAAATGTACGAATGGCTTACAACATTAAAATTACACTTACATTGTTCCTTTGGATTTATGTGAGAACAGTCGACTAAACTTAAGTTTACCTTAAATATAAATAAGATTATTTTTAATAATTGCTATAACAGCTATGAGCTGACCAGTCCCAACAGACGGCACCCGTTCACGGGTATGACGCATTATATCAGCCATCGCCCTACTCAACCATATTATAGGGAATAAGGCGACCCGATACATACGCCACCACTGCCAGGACACTTAGGCGAGCATGACATACTCAAAAACTGCACAGCAACTATCATGTCAATTTCAAAGAAATCAATAAGTCTACATGGTGCTCACACAATAACAAACTCAAATTACATTGTATATTAGTTAATACCGGGACTAAACGCAGCCAATTTAGAAACCTTTAGTTGTCAGACATTTGAAATTATTAATAATGTAGAGATGTAAAAATACAACATATATATGCAGATACAAGGTATACGAGTATCACAAGATTCATTCGAATCCTAAATGGCTCAAGCTAAGAGCAAGCAACTCATTTCCATTTATTTTTATCATTCAAATAATCATTAGTTATGTAATAGGCCCTTTTCAAGAGGTGCGTCTTAATTTCCGCCTTAAATTTATATAACGGCAGGTTCATAATGTTTAAAGGAATTTTATTATATAGTCGTACGCCAATTCCTGCAAAAGAGTCGTGAACCTTTTGTAAACGATGATGCGTTCCAATTAATTTATGCTTATTTCTAGTATTTATCGAATGTATGTCACTGTGTCTATTGTATAAATGTATGTTCTGTTTAACTAACATAATATTTGCAAATATATACTGTGATGCAACCGTAAGTCTGTCTATTTCAACACGGTAATTGGCTCACCACCTATTACGTGGGACAGGAATCCACACGGTGAAAAGTGGGCATATAATATGCCTCTGCCACCCCTTCGGGGATAAGGCGTGATGGATATTCTTTTTTATTTTTTGCTCCGCTTTTTATTTTTATTTATAAAAAGCGGACTATTGTTAAAATAAAATTTAAAACCAAATAATTATAGTTTTAAAATGGATTTCCACCATGTAACGCCTGATTCAAATAGTTATTATAAAATCTATTTAAAAATTCCAACAGACTCTATAAATACTTACCTAAATAAGTAAAACTAAGGCATTTTTCATTCTCATTTGACAAAACACGTCAACTGGCGATAGTAGAACCGGAGTGATCTATGTAATATTTTCTCTAATGTCAGGTTATTCCACATTAGCTTAGAAAGGATAGCATTCCAAATTTGCATATGCCTTCCACCCCACATCGATTTAAGTTCTCTTCAGTGGTTGCTTTATTGACGCAGACTCAGAGTGAAGGCATGCCCATGCGTAATATGTTCTCTAAATCATTGTATTGTGGCATAAATCACTCTGGTTACAACGTAGTCAACTAAAATCACTTTCTTTAGACAGAACCAGAGAAACTGAACATAGATGAGCTTACCTTTTATCAGAGGAGTATCCTATACAGATCCTCACAACGAATGTGGATTATGATTTGTGAAAATTTGTGATTTATTGGACTGGTCACCGAAACCCGAATAGCTTTTAACGAATGCAAAAATTTAAGGAAAATCATTTTTCATTCATCTCACGTGTATTCCCAGTAACTTTTTAAACCATAACTGGAATTGTCAATTCTTTGGAAAATGGACATATTGGGAAGTCGACATTATGGTACTAAACGGCTAGGAACAGTTATCGTTTGACTTTTGATTTTCGGTTTGCTGGAAGCGATTGCCGTCTGGCCTCCCCACCTTGTAAGGCGTTGTTTCCTAGTCGCTTCTAGCAGGTGAGGTCTTTTAAACCCCAGAGATCTTAAAAGACCTCGTAAGGGATACAGCGTAAAGATAGATAGAGATCTTAATAGTGTCCCTTACACTCCACTTAAGTCATGAGTCATGGTACATGAAAAATTGAAAAGATCCATCAGTAGACTGTGATTAAATAAAAGTGTTTCTAGAAAATAAAAACATATTAGGTAAGAAAGTCGAGAGAAAATGAGTAATGGTTACTTTCTTATCAACATTATCCTATGTATCACATTTTATCCTATGTATTTTTGTCCTATGTGCATCTATTGTCGTGTCGAAATGGACAGACACACATACAGAAGAATTACGATATAATCATGTTAACTTTCTGTTTTTTTCAGTATGTGATAGGCAGCGCGACAACTTGGAATATTCTAGCAGGCATCAGTGCAGCAGTTCCGATAGCCTCCTTCCTTGGCATGCTGTTTCTACCAGAGTCACCCAACTACCTTCTAACGCAGCAAGGCAGGGAGAGAGCTGAGAGTTCTCTGGCCAAACTCAGAGGATCAACGTGCAATCTGCAAGATGAAATACAGAAGATGATTGCGTTTAAAGAGAAGAATCATGTGGAACCGTAAGTTTTTTATTGGTAGAACATCGTACAGAAGCCGGCCCAAGACGACTTCGTGACGAAAGAATTTTACGCACGACGCGCGCACCAAAAAGCGAGTAAACATTTCCGACAAAAAAGCGGGCAATACCCGAACTATTAGGCGAGGCCGTGGTATCTGTCAATCAGTCTCTCGTCTCTCCTAAACAGCAGCTTAATAAACACTATTACATTTTATATTTTGCGTCAATTTTTGTCACAATAATTTCGTTATGACACTATAAACCGAGCTGGTCAGTACCCAATACAAAAACTTTAAATATTTCATATCAGTTAAGATAATTTACATTTGTGGGATCTTGTGCGGCGTTTTTTTAAACAGCGCCATCTAGCTCAAATGATAACCATAATGATATATAATATTTATAAATACGTACACAAAAATAACATCCAATTTCCGAAACAAACATTTGCGGATCACACCAATATTTCCTCTGACTTGGGAATCGAACCCGGGGCCTAAAACACCTACCACTTACGCCACCGACACCGTCAGTTTTTGGAACGAGAGAACCTTTAAAATCAAGGCAGCTTCAGCCCGGCGTCCACTTTTATATTTTTCTCATATTGTAATTACTTAATATAGTCCAAACTTTAAATAGTCCTTATCTCTTTTCAGTCTGAAAGGATTCCGGGAGACGATCAAAGCGCTCCTTTCTCCATCTACACTGAAACCGTTCACAATCCTCGCTATTTACTTCTTTGTGTACCAGTGGTGTGGCGTCAACACCATCACTTTCTACGCTGTGGATGTGTTTGAGGTGAGAGAAACGTAATATTTCTTCAATTTATTTGTCTGTTTGATCAGTTCCCCTATTCATTTTTCATAGGGTTATGTTACAAGACAAACATGATCGTGCCTAAACAAAAGTATACATGTAAAATAACAGATTATAAATTCATAGTACAATAAGAATTTTATTATATTATCTGTGATAGTACCTACTTACATTTTGTATCATTCAAAGTTGTCAATAATATATTGTTTTAATGTCAACATCGTTGTAAATATCTAGTGTACTTTTAATTATGGAGTATTTAGCCCACAAAGTCGAAACCTTATATTTGTTAGATAATTCTTGAAATTTCTTATTTTTATCCATTTTACATTTTATAAAATCTTGGCAACATTTATTGTAGCGCCCGGTAAGAGGTCCATTATCATAATGCTAACTAACTAACTAACTAACTATCTTCACGCTGTATCCCTGACGGGGTAGTCAGAGAGGACAGATCGCCAGGCTTCGCGATCCATGCATACTTCTTTCGCTTCTTCGAGATTCATCAATCGCTTCATACACGCACGTCTGGGTATCCGAGTACTTTTGACCTTTCCGTTTTTGAGCAATCTGCTCACGTGGTCTTCATATGTAAGTCTCGGCCTTCCCTGACTCCTTCTACCCTCTACTTTTGAACAATATATATTCTTCGTCAATCGTTCCTCACTCATTCGTTGGACGTGTCCAAACCAACGGAGCACGCCCTTTTCCAGCTTAACGCTGACACTTTCATTCAAACCTGCCATATTGCGTATCACTTCGTTACGTATTCGGTCGGCCAAGGTAACGCCGCACAATTTTCGAAGTGATCGCATCTCCACAGCATTCAATTTACTTTCATGCATCTGCTGACATACCCAGGTTTCACTACCGTAAAGCAAAGTTGGCACTAGCACTGCGTTATGAATCGCCATTCGTGCTTCTTTTACGATGCTTTGTCGCTTTACTAACTGGGACAAAGCACCGTTAACTTTGTTTCCGGCAGCTACTCGCCGTTCTACATCCGAATCACATCTTCCATCCGCGCTAAACATACTTCCTAAATACACAATTTCATTCACTTGCTCTAGACGTTCCTGGTTTACCCTAATCTCGCATTTAGTTCTTACGTCACCTCTTTCAAATACTAGAACCTTAGTTTTACTTGCATTCATGCGGAGACCCTTACTTTCACACCCCTCTTTCATATTAGTGACTAATGCCTGTAGGTGCTTCTGATGAGGCCATGAGCACCGCATCATCAGCGTACAGCAGACAGTTTACTGTAAAGTCACCCAAATTCACACCCATATTAAAATCTTTCAACTTCTGCAGGCAACTGTCCAGATACACTATGAACAGCCAGGCGGACATGACACATCCCTGTTTGACACCTGTACAGACATCAAAAAGAGGTGACACATCCCCCCCTACTCGCACGCAAGCCTTACAGTCCCTATAAAGCGACTGTATTGCCCGCAGTAGCGAGCCGTCCACACCATATCCTGGCAGCAAGTCCCACAGCGTTTCTCTCACAACGTTATCAAATGCTTTCTCTAGATCCACAAAAGCGCAGAAAACCTTCTGGCTAAGAGCCAGAAACTTTTCCGCGATCATGCGGAGAGAAAACACTTGATCCATGCAACCTCTTCCACGTCGGAATCCGCATTGAGCCTCCCATAAATACCTTTCAGACTTTTCTTGCATCATAATGCTATTACGAGTATTGTCGTTTTCAGACGTTATTAAAAAGCACACTAATTTGGCAATGAAATTAACGTAAAATTACAGTTTTAAGTTTTTTTTCTGTACAAGGGTTGCTTATTTTATTATGTACTGCCGTTTGCAGTTTACCATGAACAGTTATACCCAGGAATATACCTAGTTGTTGGGTTCTCTAAATCCTACACTAGTAACTACGTACCGTAATCAGTCAACTGTTCATTGCTCGGTAGACGTGTCTACGAGCTAAGCTGAAGTTTACTTTGCTTTCGAGACGTCTATGAGGAGGAAGCTTTCTTTCTTATTATTTTGCCTTAAAAATATGATCTTCGTTAATCAATGTTGTAATCAACAGGCATCAGGTGCAAAGACAAACAAATACTGGCTTACGATATCGATGGGCATTTTGCGTGTAATATTCACTGTGGTTGGCTGTATCCTCTGCAGGAAGTGTGGCAGAAGAGTTCTAACCTTCTTGTCAGGTAAGTACTGGACGTAGTGATTCTGCTTTGTTCTGAAAGCGAGTTGATAGTGATTTGTTCTGGCTCTACGGATAAAATTTGCAAAATTTAAAAACAAATTGGTCTGATATCCATTTTTATACGTGTTTTATTTTCGCCATATTCGATACTAGCTTATTTATGCCTTTCAGTTTTGTCCGCTATATACTTTGAACCCCTTAAGTATGATGACATATGACATCATCCGAGCGTCTGTTCCAGTTGCGTTTCGTGACTCCCGAGATCCGCTTTCTTTCTTTTCCTGCACTTCGCACGGTCGTCGGCATCCTCTGTAGTGAGACCATTAGCAAGCATATCATTTTTTACGATGTCAGGCCAACACTTCTTGGGTTTTCCCATTTTACTGGGACCCGGAACATTTTACATATACATAAGTATATACTTCTCAATTATTTTTTTCGTGGATGTTTGTATTAATAAATAATTAATATTATATTTGAGCTAAAATCGAGTTGAGTTGTAAGTTAAATATTTCGTTATTAAGTAAGTCATTGAGCTGACTCTCCGTGTAGTGCTAGTTTCCGTAGGAATACAGGAATAAAATGTAGCCTAAGTTCTTTCATGTCTGCTATTTGTGAGTCCTTTAAAATCAGCTCAGCTGTTTCAGAGATTTATCGGGACAAACAGATATGAAAAAAATTGAATTTTTTTTATTTATTTACGTATATACTTCATAAGCATTTAGTGAAATACTCCTGATTTGAAATTACAAACAGACACCTAAATATTATTTATCTGTAAATATGTATAGGTAGAAAACTTGGTTCGAACGGAAACTAAATTGCAGTAAAAATGTAATCTTCCATTACTTTGTCAGCATTCGGATGCGGCTTGACAATGATCACTCTCTCCGTGTACATGTACTTCATAAAGTACTGGAAGGACAACGACATGACGCCCCAACACTCTTGGATCCCAGTCGCGAGCATCTACACCTTCATGATATTTTGTACACTCGGCTACTTGATCATACCCTGGGTCATGATCGGGGAAGTTTACCCGACACAGGTGAGAAACTACTTATAGATTGTTAGTAAAAAATATGTATGTAACTTTCATCATGCTTGAACGAAAATATTATTCCATCAGTAGGTGAGGAGGGATGTTCTTCTCCTTTCCTTCTACTTCAGCTGTCATAGTCATACTTACTTTATAGTACATTATGAAATTTTTAATTATTTTTCTTTAAAAATGGTTATTGATTGACATCAGCATTAATATAGGTATTATTACTGTAGCAGTAGAAAATTGACGTCAAAGCTTTTTCTGCAACTAGTGTGTTGTCTTTGACATGGCTGCAGATAATACAATAAATACAAGTTAAGTCACTGTTTTGATAAAATCAAATTGCCTAAGGGTTTCCTGCATGCGTAAGAGGTGGTAGAACCTACTAATTTTAATGAAATAGGAAGAAATATTAAAAAATAACATAATAATAGTTGAAAAGAATAAGGCAAAACAGTAAAAGAATGTTACTTTTTGACAGTTATGTGGCGTGTATGAGTTAGGTGGCGCTGTGGTAGTGTATGCCACTGCCGCGACTGAAGTCCCGAGTTCGATTCCCGAGTCGGAAAAAATATTTTATGTGATCCACAAATGTTAGTTTTGGAGTTTGGGTGGTTACTATGTATAATATGTATGTATTTAGAAATATATATGTTTATCAGTCGTCTAGATCGCATAAAGCATGCTTATACTAGCTAACTTTGGGCTAGAAGGCAGTGTGTAAAAAAATGTTCTAAAATATTTATATATTATTTATTAATAAATCTAATAATCATATAAGCCATTTTAGATCTCAAATCTGATGTCTGTGATTTATATTTACGGCAGTGTCTATTAATTATAATCTGTTCGTTTTATTAAGAAAGTATAAACGTTTATCAGGTTCGAGGCATCGTGGGCGGTATGACAACTTGCGTGGCACATCTGTCAGTGTTCTCGGTGGTAAAGACCTTCCCCTTCCTCAAACATTCACTGAACGACTATGGAGTCTTCGGTCTTTATGGCACCATGTCTTTACTTGGTAAGTCGTTTAAGATTCTTTTTTTAATTAATTTTCTATTGCCACAGATTAGAACATTTAATCTTTTGATCAAACAGGTTAAAAGGCCTTATGAATGACTTGAAACATTTTAAAAATAGCTGTTTGACACCGTCCCATTGCCGGTGTCCGCCCCAACACGGTAATGGGTTTACCACCCATTGCGTGGGACAAAATGCATACGGTGAAATGTGGGCGTGTAGTATACCTACTTATTACTGACCTATTATACTATTTTACGAGTTTTACCTCAATACCCAAGGAGCATTATTTTTTACCTGTGGAAATCCTCATGGATGTTATTTGGATTGTAGACTTTTACCGACTAAAACCACACGGTGCCCTTCCGTTTGTCTATGGCCAGGAGTCCCGGGTAAGCCCTCGGGAGGATAACCCCAGGGCTCCCAGCAGACCCAAGTAGCTTAAGTTAACTTATAGCTATATATCTCGCTATAACTGGTGACCCCGACATGATCACCTTGCCTGGTCGGAGGATCCTCCCTTTGTAAGAGAGAAACATCTCCAACCGTTCCTCCACATCGGTAAGCCAATAATTTTCAATGCGCATTATAATAAAAAGAAAAACCTCTAGGCTATCCAGCGGCCCGGTAGAGGAAAGGCAGTTGGAAACTTATGTATTTATTAATGACTAGTTGACGCCCGCGTCTCCGCACGCGTGGTGAAGTTATCCCGTTCCCGTTTTCCACAGGACCTTGTTCCTGAGATAAAAAGTAGCCTATGTCTTATTCTGATGTGTAAGCTATATTATTGTAAAGTTTCATGAAAATCCATTCAGTTGATTTTGCGTGAAAGAAGAACAAACATCCATACTTACAAATTTTCACGTTTATAATATTATGTAGTAAGATGTCAATATGAGTAGTAATAAACCTCTTAGAACAGGCTACTAAGCGGTTGATATTTTATTTATGTAAAACCCTTAGTTAGTCGTTACTTGTATCATAGTTCAACTCCCGTAGAACAACACTAGTTCAACCAGCATATGCGTATACGTACTTAAAACAATTTATATAATTTTCATACATACATACATATTGTCACGCTTTTATCCCCGAAAGGGTAGGTAGAGGCATACTATACGCCCACATTTCACCGTATGCATTTTTCAAGCCGCCCTTAAGGCCTTCAATATAATATTCGTCTTCTATTTATATAATTTATTATTTTCCAGCGACTATATTCTTCTACTTCTACCTTCCTGAGACGAAAGGCAGAACACTTCAGGAGATAGAAGACTATTTTAGCGGCAGAACGAAAGTCATGGGCGGTAGACGCAACACTCAGTGTGAGGGTGCCTGAAGGAGTCGGGAAAGTTTAGTAGTGATGGGATGCTTGACTCGAATATATTGATCTAACAATTTTTCTAAAGTAAAAAGTACTTACAAGTCTTCGAGAACTTTAATGTGAAGTGAAATTAAACAAAAAGTTATACGTAAAGAGTGTATCGTTACGGAAATTCAATAGATATTATTTTAATAATAATATTAGAATTAAGTATTTACACGAAATTTACAAACAAAAAATATGTCAAAACCAATTTACAAGCAAGTAATTTGTAGTACCTAAACCATTTACAGTCAAGAAATTTGTAATATTTACAATCAATAAATTTGTTATAATCTATTTACAATTAATACATTTTCAATTTGGTAAATGTTTGCTCGGACTGATGAATGTCATTTTATTGTTTGTTTATTTTTAATAGATCTTTAAATTTGCGACTTTAAATTAATGAATAGACGGAGGATGGGCATATAATTTGGTAATTCTGCAAGTATTGTATTTTATTATATTAATAATGCATCAACGATACTATAAAACCAATAATGCTACTTTTCATTTCCGTGATATAGTTAAAGAGCACAGTCGCGATTCATAACGCAGTACTAGTGCCAACGTTGCTTAACGGTAGCGAAAGCTGGGTATGTCAGCAGATGCATGAAAGTGAGTTGAATGCTGTGGAGATGCCATCACTTCAAAAATTGTGCACGTAACTTTGGCCGATCGAATACGTAACGAAGTAATGCGCCATATGGCAGGTTCGAATGAAAGTGTCAGCGTTAAGCTGGAAAAGGGCGTCCTAGTTGGTTTAGACACGTCCAACGAATGAGTTCTGATTGACGAAGAATATATATTGTGGGAAAGTAGAGGGTAGAAGGAGTCAGGGTAGGCCGAGAGGTGAGCAGATTGCTCAAAAACGGAAAAGTCTAAAGTAACGTGCATGTATGAAGCGATTGATGAATCTGCAAGAAGCGAGAGAAGTATGCATGGATCGCGAAGCCTGGCGATCTGTCCTCTCTGACTACTCAGTCAGGGACACAGCGTGGAGATAGTTAGTTTTGATTCTGTTGAGCAGTACCTACTATTGAAAGACGTAGTTCTCCGTAGATAGTCTAAAGAAACACAGTCGGTGTATCGCTTTGAGACGTATGGAAAATATATGTATATAATATAATACAAAATAAATAAATGAATAAATGAATGGATATAAAACATACAGCCACACTCAGATTTCTTAGATATGTATGTATTCTTACATAGCTATGAATTCTGTGTCGTAGATTTATGCATAGAGACACATGTACAGTAAATAAATTGCTTTGTCCTGTACAGGACTAAAATAAGACTAGAAACTCGAAATAAAAATATTCATCAAACGATCTGTACTTAACAAGCATGTAACATAAGTATAGGAAATTGTGTTTTTTTAATGTCAAAATGAGTAAACATTGTTGTATTACAAATGTAATTTTATATTGTATTACATCTAAAACTCTTAAAAAGTGATGTTATTTGTGATTGAAAATAACTTCGTAAAACATATTTGACTTATATAATGTAACACCACAGCCAGTTTATATTTTAGTACAGTCCTAATAAATACGACTTCCGTAATTGTTAGACTTAAGGTAGCGTCTAAAAATATTGTAGACACAAATAGTAGCTTTAAAATGTTATTTATCAAGAAATAAAACTATTTTTGGACACAGTTTATGGTAATTTTGAATTTGAAAAGTACAATTTTATATCATTCACTGAAAAGGTAGTAATTAAAAAAAAATAAGAAAAATTATAGAAGAAAAGCATAGAGGGTAGAAGGAGTCAGGGTAGGCCGAGACTTACATATGAAGACTGCGTCAGCAGATTACTCAAAAACGGAAAAGTCAAAGTACCTACTCGTATAACCAGTCGTGTATCCATGATAAGATAAGATAATTTATTTTTGTAATATGTGTACATTGGGTGTTACAAAATAATACAATTAGTTTCAACATGATCTGTCAATTTAGACGTACAAATATTATTAAGCGTGAGTGTATCTGCACGCATATAAAACACACATATTTTGCAGTTTAAGACAAGTTAAGTATAAAAAGCCTTATTTTCAGATTTATACAAATTGAAAATTTCCAATTCCGCATTCTACAATTAATGAGTCTCCAGTTGTATTCAGTGACTCAGACGGATTTGACCACCGCCCTCTACTCAAAGCAGTCCCAATTTGGTTCTAAAATTCATCCAAGCATTAAATATTAATGTAATAGCTACAGATAAAAAAGGAAGCCATTAATGAATCTGCAGAAAGCGAAAGAAGTATGCGTGGATCGCGAAGCCTGGTGAGCTGTGCTCTCTGACTACCCCGTAAGGGATACAGCGTGAAGATAGATAGATATACTAACTAATTAGAATTATATAATAACCAACATAGTTGTGATATGTCTTTGGCATATTATTATATCGGTTTGGCGAAGGATCAAAGAGGGAAATTGATGTGCCATCTATTGAGTGCATTATTTTTGTGGTAGTATATTTTGTAGTGATTGTGATTTGTTTAGTAATGTCTAAAGTCACTCTAATACTATTCAAACCATGTTTGTTACTTTATAAATCCGCTAACTGAATCAGTTTTCATTTATCAGTTATTGGTTTGATCTTAAAGCCACATGATCATTTTAATGCAATAGTTGCAATATATTGTGGCGAAATTTTGGAAACTTGGCAAATTAAAAATACCTACATGATAAATATTAGTGATAATTAAATTAAATGCAATGTTATCACCACAATTGACTATTATTTGATTATATATTTTTATTAAAACTACGCATTAACACGGTTCCAAGTTAGCAGTGTTCGATATTTTGAACTATGTACTATGGTAAGGTTTAAAATATATAGATTTAGTTTCAAGAATGTTTATTTATATTGTTACAGCAAGCTGGTCTCAATGTTTTATTGCATTACGTACTACATAGTATAATAGTAAATAGTTCACTTTCGTTCGTTAAAAAACAATAAGGGGTAAAAACAATATCTTCGAAAACGGCTCTATTTTGACGAAATTTGGTATGCAGTCTAAAAACATTTTACTAAATTTCATCATTCATAGAAAATATTTAAAACATTTCTGAACAACGCCATCTCGTAGACGTTCTATGTACTTGCGTTGATAACCCCAAAAATGTTGAACAAAATTCAGACACCCAGTTAGTGTGCATGCACCTAAAGTTGAGCTAAAATATCTATATCAGACCTAACCTGTACCATACTTACTATGTTCATTAGTTGTAATGTGCCTTATAGAAATTATACCAGGCGTTGAATCATAACAATGAGCCATTTAATTGTTAAGATGTAAGTGATTATAATAACTAATGTATATTTTGTGAAAGTATTATACAGTAGGTGTTAATAGAATCGTTTTTTAATCAAAACTATTTTTGTAAATAAGTATAATAAAAATGTGCCATTCTACAATTGCATAAATATATCTGGTCACAGTGAATAAATATAATGTAATTTTGTCAGAACATTATTTGTTAACTATTTGTATTGAATGTTAAACATTTAAATTATTGTATGTGGCATCTAATGCATTATTTATGAACTTGCTTTATATACAAAAATAGTAAAGCATTTTGTGATAGTTTTAGAATAGAGATAGCTTTTATCAAATGTTGAACATATCTGATTTATTAAAAATAAAAGTTAATTTAAACCTTGTGTTGTTATTTCGCACAGTACCATTTCCTTGTGTATTTGTAAACATGTGTTGTAAAAAAAATGCGACGGTGAAAATTCCCTACTAAGAGTTTATACTAAGCAAGAACTTCACAATTTTAGTACAACAACAACTTCAGTTTAAAATTTTATTGATTTTATTGGAAACTCCCATAAACCACCAAAGTACAAAGAATAATTAAAATAGTATTTTTCTCACATTTTTATTCAGTAATTTTACTTTCATTATGTTTACTAACATTATAAGTCAATACAAATTTTACTTAAATTTACATAACATAATATGTAATAACACTTACATTTTTTGCCATATTCGTTGACCTATGCGCATGATTGTTGTGTTTGTATGTGAATACACAACCCACAGGACTAAATTTTTTACTTCATAATTATAATATAAATAATTTAGAACAAAAATAAGAATGTAGCCTACCTACTCCGACAGAAAATCGTTTGCTACGATATATTTTAGATTTAAACTGCTGTAAACGCTAAAGGTATCCTTTTGGACAATAGTAGGGGCTGCAATCGTTATCACATTTGATACTTCAGGCTTGTAATGCGTGGTCGATAAACGTGTTTCTAGTATAGTACTATGAAATTAGTGGTTATACTTTCGTGTTGTATAGTAATATGTGACGCTGCCAAGTGTAAACATAAGAATGGTAAGGATCTTTGATATTTTGAACCTGCAAATCTACAAGGTTAACAACACAAAGGATAATAACAACACATCATATCAAACCTGCCGATCCTCTAAAACATAGCACTTCTAACGCGAGTTCTAAGTTTGACAAGACCACTTCCTTGCATTTTTAGTTTTAGCCTTCTAAACGCTAAATTCAGAAAAGTCTTATAAAACGGTTCAGTCTATCCGTCCGCCTGTAACCCACCTGTTGCGCAGGAATCATAAGAGATAGAGACAAACAGGACACCATGAATACGTGCATAATCGATTTTGAAGTTTCTACCACTTCCGGTGTTGAAACTGATTTCATTTTCATTGGTACAATGTTGTAGCACGTTCAGACTTTCTTTACGCGACCATCTCCTTATTAGGATACTATTTTGAGGAGAGAGTAATAAAAGTAATAAATAAAATAAAAGAAACATAGATCGGAGCTTCGGGTTTTATAATATAAAACTCATACAAGGAACTACCGACTTATGTCTGAATCGAACTTATCGGAGAATAAAACTTTTATATTATTCTTTGATAATTTATATTTATTATATTTGAATATCGATAGTGTAGATCTTAAGCAGTTAATTTTACTATGATTCATGATATATCAAATGAATAAAAGGCATCGTTCAAAACGATCTTCATATTATTTTATTTTTTATTTCGTTTAGTAGGTGTTCGAAATGACCGCCCTCTTTTTTAATACTTATGTAAGTATATCAGTTGTCTAGATCCCATAGCACATGCTTATGTTGTCATTGAACTGATAGCGCTGTGAAATAAAGGCTCAATAATATATATTTATAGTACTTATCACCCTTCACAGTCACACTAAGTGTTCTAGGCAGATCGAATGATGGTATTGTGAACCTGCACTTTTGACCTAACAAGAACTTTGTAGTCAATTATACCACTTGACATCAAAGACCCAAACTTTTTTTTTGTAATTGAACAATTATCAAAATCCTTGTTTACCTTCAATATACTTAATTTGCAGGTTTAAAGGCAACGAAATTACAAAATGGCTTTGAATACAACAATATTTCCCGCGGCAATCTTCTGAAGCTCCTGTCAAATTTCGAACATAATATCAAGAAACAGTATCACGAGCGGGCAGTGAACCCTGTTTTTACAGCACACTATAACAACAATAAGTTTACAAACCCTTTTATCTATCCAAACTATTTAAAGAATTAAGAGGAATATAAACGGATATTATGTACAAGTGTCTGTATTGTATCTTCAAAAATTTTCCATTGTAATATTTTTTACCTGTACTAGTTAAGTCAGGATCTCATAAAAATGTGTAAAGTACAAAAAAAATGCATTTGCCGTGGAGTGTTAAAAGGTTAATTTCCTATAAATTTCAATGAAAATATACCATATAAAGTAAATTTGATAACACTATAATTTAAGGAATAAAATTAAAAAGAAATTGAAGCGATCGTGGTCCCGCGGAGGAGCGCTCGTGGTCCCGCGGACTCAGTGTTCTGTAAACGATCACTGCGTTAGGCAATTTTCGCTATGGTTGGTTACGGATGGGTGACCACTTCGTGGCATTTACATTTGCGAGCGTTTCCGTGCTTCGGAAGGCACGTTAAGCCGTTGGTCCCGGTTGCCAGTAACATGGCAGTCGTTAAGTCAAGTTGAAGGTTTTATGGGCACCTCGAAAAATTTCAACAGCAAGTAGCCACAACCTGCGTCTGTCTATTTTAACACGGCAATATAACAATAGTAAATGTAGCAATGGGCTCAACACCTTTTACGTGAGACAGGAATACACATGGTGAAAATTGGGCATATAATATGCCTCTGCCACACCTTCGGGAATAAGAGCGTGATCGATAAATAAAAAGAACTGCTTAATAAAATGTTGTACCTGCGTTCACCTATATGTATAATTTGTCTGTTAATAAGATAAAATAGAACTCTGAACTTAATATCAGTTAATGTTGGCGTAAGCTCAAGTTGATTTCCTGACTGTTTTAAAAATCGGTATACTTATTTAAAAAACATCCAAATATTCAAAAATATTGATATTGACTATTTCTGAACCTTCATATTATCATGCAATTAATTATTGAGATGTATTAAGTTTGCTTGGTTTTACCTGTATTAGATAATGTGTACCTCGTAAAAGAAAGTTACACCATAGAGGAAAAGACATACATTATGTTAAATTGACACTGTCACAACTGAAGGGACCAAAACGCTATGTTCGATTCTATATAACAACAAAACAACTTCATAATTTGCAAAGCTAGAGTTATTAACAATTTGAAAATTAAATGAATATGTCGAAATGAGGCACGTGCTTACAAAGAAATGTCCCAACAATCTCAAGATCCAAAATTCTGTACAAAAACTTCTTTAATCCAGCTAGGATACGGAGTATGGGTGAACTTTATTTCCTTGGCGATTGGTTTAGCATACGGTTTCCCATCCATTCAAATACCGCAGCTAGTCGCTCCAACTTCACATATTTCAGTAACAGTCGAACAGGCTTCTTGGATAGCTAGTATAATGTCATTATTTTGTCCGATTGGCTGTGTGTTTAGTGGGATTATGATGGATAAATTTGGCCGTAAGATTATGATTATGTGGTGTAATTTGCCAATGTTTTTTGGATGGATATACACAGCTGTATCACCAAGTGCCTCACATATAATTATAGGTTTGTAAATATCCTTCATTATATTTCTCAAAGCTATAATTCCAAGACTATATTTAAAACAATGTTAAATAAAGCGTTTTTTTTTTAAATTTATTAAATTGTTTCCTTAGCACCTACTAAATTTACAATCAAAGTTTATTCCAAAGGTAAGTATTTACGTCTAAATACATTTTCAGCAAGATCACTATTGGGTCTAGGTTGTGGTATGGCAATGGGCCCAGCGAGATTATACACATCGGAAATTAGCCGACCTAATATGAGAGGACTCCTCGGCGCAACTCCAAACATATTCCTAGCATTAGGAATCACTCTACAGGTGCGCATATCTTTATCTTAAATAGACATAAAATAAAAATAAATTGCAACATTTGACGATTTTACACAGCTTCATATACTACAAATTTAGCTACATAATATAATTTTGGGCTATGAGTTCGATTGCATTATTTGCTACTAAGAAGGGCATGGCCAAGTCATGAATTTTTATATAGATACTCTATATACACAATATATCATTCAAATAATGTCCAGCCTTATAAGAAGATATAAGACACTTTACAAACACACTACAAAAGATTATTCTATTTAAAGGTATTTGGACAGAATCAATTTCAAATGTAATACAAGTAACGAATATTTTTAAATGTTTAATCATATCACATATGAGTACCATTACCTATCACAGTTGAATATTTTCAATGATTGTAATTAATTTAATATTATTGTCCACAGGCCGCATTCGGATTATTTTTTCAGTGGAATATTTTGTGTTACATTTGTGGTGCATTTACATTGTTGCTCTTTTTCTCTTACTATTTATTAACGGAAACACCTTACTACCTGTTACTACAAGACTCTCCAGAGCTTGCGATGAAAGCACTTGCTTCCTTCCGTGCCAGAGATTACGATATAGATGCGGAAATTGATCAACTTATCGAGTTTAAGCAACATAACCACATTCGTAGGTTATAATTTTTATTTTTTGTATTTGTTATCTAATTTTCAATTATAATTATTTTTTGATGTCATCTTTATCATTTCTAATTAACAACTATTTCAGTAAATGGCCTTTTTTTAATTTTTCCAGCCTTAATTATAGTGAAAAGATGACTGCATTATTGTCGAGAAGCGCCTGCCAGCCATTCGGAATTATAATGGCATTTATAGCATTTGGATGTTTCACTGGATGCCCTATTGTTACGCTTTGGACTATAGAATTACTACTGGTACTTGATTTAATTTATTTCACTGTTTCAAATACTTTCCTTTGGCTTTAAGGAAAAAACTTGTATTTTTCCACTAAGGAACGTCCTAAGTTTTTTTATCTTATATTTATATATAACATGACAAATACCACGTCAGGTATAGTTATTCATAATATAAATTTTATATAAACATAGTGATATTATTTATCAGTTAATAATTTGTTTTCATGATTTCAATGGTTTTTGTATTTCAGGCAACCAATTCTTCGGTGGACGCTTATGAGGGAAATTTTTACATAGCCTTCACTAGATTAACTTTTGCAGGAGTTGCTTCTGCCCTTCTATTTAGAGTTCCTATAAAAAGGATGGCACTAGTTACAGGTAAAATTACTTTTTTTCTACTGACTGGTTCTAAATTCGAAAGATTGTGTGTATTTTCTTTTAACTGAAAGTTTGCCTCTCGTATAGTTTTTATTTTCTTTTCAGTTAGCTGCGTCGGTTTTATTTGGTTATTTTTGGGAATATTCTTACATCTTGAGACAGAACCCAGCGTAGTGCCTCAGATCTCAATAACATTATTTGCGGCTTTTGCGAGTTTGAGTTTCTACATACTACCATTTCTTTTAATGTCCGAACTTTATCCACTGCAAGTGAGTAACTATTTAAATAAGTACATATTATAACATATTTTTCATTAGATATGGTGTAAAAAGCCTCACCAAGATCTTCAGAGTCTAGGTGATTAACGGACGAGCGACGCCATCGTCTTTACGGGGTTGGGAAGTCAGACTGCGCAACCAACAATAACGAAAATCAAAAGTCAAACGATAACTGCTCCTAGTACCCAAATAAAAGTGGATGGGGCTCAGGCCCAGGTTCCAAATCCAGATAGGGTTTGGACAAGCAGGAGAGGGGAGAGAGAGAGAGAGAGAGAGAGAGAGGGAGACTAGTATCGAGAAGAAGAGTTCATTATTTAGTTTTTATTTATTCCACTGAGGTGCAGACAAGCATACGGCCCACCTGATAGAAAGTGTAACTAATTCAATCGGGAGTTACATGGCGGAAATCCATCGTAGAACGATAATAGAGGAGAGGAGGAGGATCCCACCATAAACCCTCGATTCGTCAATCCTAACGTACAACGGTCAAGGATAACCTCCACCAACTGTAACGGAGGAATGACAAACCGAACTCCTCAAAGAAAGGGATGTAGGATAGGTAAAAAGAAACCTTGCCCTCCAGGTTGTCAAAACTTTTGCAAAATTCCGCTTTACAAGGTGGCACTTAGTCGACAAGTCGACACGTGTTTAGCCTACACGCGAGGCATCCTCAAGACTGCTTGAAAGCAAGTGTGCAGCACACTTACATACACTGTGTACTCAGCGCGTTCCGCTCCGCCTTTTTATCACACTATCTCCCCACTACCCCCACTCGTCACCGAGGCACTACGTGATCTGTGTTACCTGTTCAAAAATAAATTGAGTAATGGAGAAGTGTGAAAATCGGTCTGTTCGTTCAACAATGTACCCCTTCATGTTTAATAATTTCTAATTGTTCTAAAACGCGCAGTTTAAAACTTTTTTGACAAAAATACTAAACTTCTAACGTATTATTATTATCTAAGTTATGACCGGTGTCCAACAGATGCTTCGCAAAATGTGATTTTTCATTTACATTAGTACATTCTAATAACAGAAGATAAAATTACTTTATAAAATCTAAGAAAAAGCAATTTAAAAAAGTGGTCCCTATAGCCATGAAGTAACAAATAAATCTTGACGTTCTGTCCTTTAGTCTCTGAACTGGTAATAAAGGCTAATGTAATATGTAAAACAATTGTCTATTAGCTGCTGCCCGGGACTACGTATGTGAAGATTACCCGCCATTTTAATTTAATATATTTACTTACGCGGCACTAAAATTATTTTTCTAAATTGAAGTAGTTTTAATTACTGCCTATAACATCAGCTGTATACCAGTGAATGTCCCGTCAAAATCGATCTAGCCATTCTGGAAAGTATCCTGAACAAAATACAGATAGGCAAACTTTTTCGGTGTCTGTACCTTACCTTTATGTACAGGTTATATAATAGAACGTAATATTTCGCTCGTTCGGTTCCTGCTAAGACTGGACATTGCCAATGCCATTTAGCAAGGCAATGCTGCAAGTATCATAGGCACCTTTACCCCGGCAACGATGCTGGGCAAGCTTACTGATTTGACTTAAATTTTAATTTGCTTTATTATATAATGTCATTTGTGTTATGTAATATTTTTTTTATTTAGATTAGAGGGACTATTACTGGTATATCGATATCAATAGCGAACGTCGAAATGTTCGTTACAGCGAAATGCTTTCCTGTTTTAAAAAATGGGCTTGGTATGCCGAATGTCATTTTATTGTTTAGCACCAGTGCATTTCTGTGTGAGTTTATTTTCAACTTTTTTATTATAATAACTTTTTTGCTTTTTGATTTATGTATTAAAAGGAGGCTAATGGTGTTTGTTTTTTTTAAGTATTGTGTTCGTATATTTATGTACGTGTATATATTAGTTTGAATCGTTCTGACCAAAATTAATTTGTAGTAGAATTATATTACCTATATTTGTATAGAATAATACTGTCTAAAATTCTGTTAAAAGGCTAAACTGTTCGTTTTAAATTTTCTATAGGGACGCACCAACCTCATCAACATTTATGACTACCTCGAAACCGTAAATAGTAGTAAATGCAACTGCCGCATTTAGGTTCCGGTTTAAATTCCTGGTTTGGGATAAATATTTGTGTAATCCACAAAAACAAGCCTACTAGCTTAATTTGGATGAGATAGCATTGTGTGAGAATGTCGCAAAATATTTATTTAATCAATCGCCAAAATCAAAGGCCTTTACCCCGAAGGGGTGGCAGAGGCATATTATACGCTCATTTTATACCGCGTGTGTTCCTGTCCCACGTAATAGGTTGAAAGCCCGTTGCCGTGTTGAAATAGACAGACGCTGATGAAAATTTTCAAAACCATATGGCAAAAAAAAATATTAAAGAAAAATAATACTTGTATGATAATACGTCTCATCACTGAACCGAAATGGACTAAGGATGGAACCCTGGTGGACCCCGACCATGTTCACATAAACCTATTTATTCTCATTTGTCTATGAATTTTTTCAGGTTTAATTTTTCTGTCACTATTCTTGCCTGAAACTAAAGGTTTAACATTACAAGAAATAGAGGAATACTTCAAAAATAGCCGATCTACTCCAGCTTCAGAACGGCAACTTTCAAGTCTACATCAATTTAGTAATGGGTCCAAAAAAGTCAGCCATTTAAGTGAAATAGTAGAAACTAAAGCAAAAACACGTAATAAAGTTCTTGACGGCAATGAATCTTTGGCACCACCATCAATTATAAGTCGTCAAAGTAAAAAGTCTGCGACATTACTTACGGGTCAGCAGTTTCGGAAAATGGATGATGATGAAGTGAATAAGAAATCAAATAAAGACGAAAAAAAACAAAAAGATGATCCTAGTACAAGTAAGGATTCACAACGTCGCTAAAAACACAATAATACACAACAAAATGATAATTAAAGGTAAGCTACTACTATAGTAACGGATAATATAACATCCTATTAATATTATAAACGCGAAAGTTTGTGTTTGTAAGTGTGGATGTTTGTTACTCTTTCACGCTATAACTACTGAATGAATTTTGATGAAACTTTACAATAATATAGCTTACACGTCAGAATAACACATATGCTACTTTTTATCCCGGGAACAAGTTTCTGTAGGAACCGGGAACGGGAAAACTTCATCACGCGTCGGCGCCGCGTGTCTCAACTAGTACGTACATAAATTCATAATAGTCATGCCATTATTATCAGAGGGGTAGGGCGTACTATACGCCTATTTTTCACCGAACATATTTATGTCCCGCGTAGCAAGTGGTATTGCCGTGCCTACAGTTAAAATTTTAACGCCTTCAACTTGACTTAACAAATTGTTATGTTGTGATGTTACTAACAACCACGACAAAGGATTTAACGTTTTAATATTTAATTTAAGTTTTGAAGCACAGAAAACCTCGTAAATGGTCAATGCAGTCACCCATCTGAGGACCAGCCATAACGAAAGATGATTAACGTAGTAATCGTTTACAGAACACTGAGTTCCAGTCACAGTCGTCCTTCCTTATGAAGGTTCTAGTAATTCAACATTTTGGCAGATCCAGAGACAGCTTCTTGTCCTAAATGTTTATGTTGTTATAGACTGAAAGGAGATCTGTATACAAAGTGGAACTACTGGCGCCATCCAGACAAGAACGATACTATTACTCCCAACTTCCTCCATCGTAGCCACCAGTAGTGGTAAAAATGAATAGATTAAAATGGTTAGTTGGTATTAATGGTAGTAATTTGTATTTATACCCATAATATACTTTAGAGCACAAAGGTGACAATTACGTTCTCTAAAAATAAAACTCTAGGGTATCTATCAAAATAATGATAAGGATTGTGTGAATTTCAAAATCTGGTCCACGTCTTTTGTCATTGATGCTGATCCACGGGAGCTCCGCTCCAAAGAGGTAACGGTGACTGAATGGATTTCGAAGTAAGGTACATAGACAACATCGTTTTATCAAAGGTGGTAGATAATCATAAATTTTTAATACACATAGTCATGAAACACTTGTTTTACTATCTTATAATATTGCATGCACGGCTCTGCACGGGTGCAATGTAGATAATACTAGGCATAATACATATAAACTTTTTTCTTGAATCATTATATTGCTGAAAACTTCATTAAAATCTGTTGATTAGTTTAAAAGATCTAAGAGAACTGACAGCGAAAGCGACTATATTTTATACTAGAGTGAATAGAAAATGAATGAAAATATTACTTCACATATTCAGTCAATCACAGCGACTTTTTATATCGGAGATACTATGGAACAGCTTCAATGACGTAATGTATATAACGCCAAGTGTTCTGAACCGATTTACCATATTATTTTTGGGTTAATTGGAATCCACAAGACGACGACCAGATCGTGAGGGCCTGAATTTGGAAAGTTACAAAAAATAAAGAACGTATTACTATCGACAAGACGCTCTGACGCTCCGCTCTAATATATGGTGCTGATGAAGCTTTATACTTTGCGTCATTGCGACTGCATTGATAGAAGATATACTAAGAAAATCTGCAACGAGAATAATCTGCAGGCACGGTAGTGCCCCCCGCCAAGTGGTAAAAATTTAAACAAACTTTTCTTAGTAGATACCTACGTCACAATAACTATATGTATGTCAAATTCTAACAAAATCTATTTAGCCGGTTGAGTTGGGTGTTTTTCGAGGAGCTTATCAAATTTAGGTACGAGTAAAATTTGGCATATAAATAGTACCCAATATGTTGTCAACCAGTAAGAAAGTATTATTGAAAACTCCCACCGCGGGCTTAAAATAGGTTCGCAGTGTGTCCTGAACAAAAGAGAAGGCCTGATTAAACATTATAATAAAAAAATGTCCCACAATATTTATTTATTTCATAAAATAACATTTTAATAATATAAATAACATTTTATAAATATAACTAAAGAACACGTCATTACCAAATATAAAACGTCAAAAATAAAACGTTCTTGTCTTCTGTTCTATATGTTAGTAACCGCTATTATAACCTTTTCCATAATATCTATTCCTTTCTTATACACATCTACGTGCACTCTTTCATCATGAGCGTGAGTGAGTCCGGGTGTGTTCGGTAACGGTGAAAAGTTGATTGCTGGAATGCCTATCTGGCGAACATATCTGGCATCTGTTGCTCCTGGACAGACCACTGGTTTGATGCTGTAACCCCTTAAATAAAGGAAGTGAGTATTATGAACCTGTTCTGAGTATTCGAAACTGATTAACTAAGATTTCTTTACACCTACCTACCTTACCTACACAAATTATAATTTTAATATTTTGTTCTAATCTACATAACTAAAACTAGTGTTAATACTACATAGTCTATACTTCGACTTCCTGGTTATACATCAACTATACTTTCGTTTAGGTTGGCCGTGAGCTTGTATGCCACCTAAATGGTATCAGAAATAGATAGTTTGACTTGTTATTTTTTATGAATTGTGATTGAAATTGTGCATCCTTGTTGCTCTTGGCCATAAATACTTTATCGTATGAATGAAAGTAATCTGAAAGATAAAGTTACTAAGAAAAATGTTGATTATTTCATCACAAATATGCTATTATTTACATCGATTTTTAATTTTATAGGTACCTATAATAATTATATTCTCACTGTATTGCTGAAGGGGTAGTCTAGAAATACTAGAACAAATCGCCAGGCGTTGCTTACTTCTTTTGCTTTCTTAAATTCATTATTTTTAGACATGCTCGTCTGGGTCCGAGTACTTTTGACCTCTTCGGTTTTGGGTATTCTGCTTACGCGATTACAATATCATTTGTTGCCAGAATTAATAGAATTTAATCACAGTTTTATAAACGTAATAAAAATATCCGTGGTAACCTTCATGTTTTTGATACATACATATTGTCACGACTTTATCCTCGAAGAGGTAGGCAGAGGCATACTATACGCCCAAATTTCACAGTATGCACTTTAGTCTCACGTAACAAGTGGTGAGCCAATTGCCGTGTTGAAATGGACAGGCGCAGGTTGGCGACCTGCTGTTAAAATTTTTCAAGCCGCCCATAAGGCCTTCAACTGGGCTTAACGACTGCCATGTTACTGGCAACCGGGACCAACGGTTTAACGTGTCTTCCGAAGCACGGAAACGCTCGCAAAAGTAAATGCCACAAAGTGGTCAACCATTCGAGGACCAGCCGTAGTGAAAGTTGCTTAACGCAGTGATCGTTTACAGAACACTGAGTCCGCGGGGCCACGAGCGCTTCTTTGTTAGTTATGTTTTTGATATTGTAGACAAACTGTCAGGGATTTGCTTCGGTTGGTATGGTCGCATTCTCACGGTTTGAAGTGATTTAGGATGACACTTTTTGTCGTTTATAGTATTTGATTTATAGGTAGGTTTATCTGTGTGAAGCCTGAACCAGCCGATAAAATGAATAAACTCAAAAACTACTGGCCCGATTTCCATATTTCTTCTTTAATAGAATTGATACTACATTATCACAGAGTAACACTGTAAAATTGTTTTAAAAAGTGTTCGTGTAAATAAAATAAAGAAATTAATATTGTAGGACACTTTACACAGCGCCAACTAGCCCTAACTAAGCTATAGCTTGTACTATGGGATCTAAATAACTGATATAAGTACTTATATATTTCTAAATACATACATATAATACATAGGAAACACCCAAACTCCGAAGCCAACAATTGAGGATCACATAAATATTCGTTCTGACCCCGGGAATCAAACCTGGGACGTCAGTGCAGCAGTCGCATACACTACTACTGCGCCACCGAGGCATAAATAATAATGTAAACTCGTGCGAAATCGGGACAGGCCGTTAGTAATGGATTAAAACCAAATTACGCTTAACATACAAACAGTTTTATTTGTTTCATATAATAACCATTTCCTTTAGAAAATTATTACCCTTCACAAAATAATTACCCTTCACAAAATTATTACCCTTAACAAAATTATTACCCTTCACAAAATTATTACCCTCCATAAAATTTTTAATTGAGATTCACTATCTCTTATAAGTAGACATGGGTTAAGACGACGTTCTTAGCTATCTACGCCTACCTTTATTACGTACTAATTTATAATGTGCTAAAACAACCTATATACAGCGTTTATACAACGTTTGCAACAGCTATTATGACATTCTCCATAATATCGATTCCCTTTTTAAAAACATCTACGTGAATTATTTCATCGTGAGCATGTGGAAGGAATGGTGTATTCGGCAGTGGTGAAAAGTTGATCGCAGGGATCCCTTCTTGCCGAATGTACCTAGCATCAGTTGCTCCTGGACAGGTCACAGCTTTGAGAGAATAGCCCCTGAAATAAAAACAATATATTTTAAATAAGGATAAAGTATTTCTTCATTACATGTGACTTTTAAAAATATAATATTTTCATGTATTGAGATAACAGATCGAAACGCTTTTGTAGACTACGGGGCGTATTCCAAAACATTTCTCAATACTCAATCAACGCTTGAGAGTAGTATTTATAAGGCAAAAACTAGCCTCAAGCGTTGATTGAGTATTGAGAAACGTTCTGGATTACGGACGGACATGTTTGATTATAATTGATTTTGATGGATTATTACTATCTATCAATCTCTTCACTCATAAAAAAATATGTGCAAACGCAATGATTGCTTGCATATTTATCATTACTTAATTAAAATTGCCAGTACATTCTCCCTTCGCACCAATCCAAGGTACATTCTAATTGCCGGTTAAAATATTTTAAATATTTGCCAGCCAAGATTTTAGCTTGGCTAAAATCTTTTTCATTTGGACAAGATATCTTAAGTTCCTTTGTTAAGATTGCGTTGTTAGTACAATGTGGGCGTATAATGCCTCTGCCTACCCTTTCAGGGATAAAGGCGTGACAATATGTATATGTCTTAGTACATATTTTAAACAGTCACACCATTCAGCATCATTCACTCATCATCATTAATATTATAAGAAAATGTTTCATTGTACATGTACGAGTACAACAGCCCGATAAAAACGTTCACTCTACCAAGTGTAGCTTTAATCGCAATTTGATTTCCTTTATATGTCACAATTATCAAGAGTGAAAAGACTTTTCCAAAGTACTGAAGTCGGTATACAGATGTTATTTTCAGATTAGACAATTTTTAATTAATGGCATTCCTTCTCTTACTGAGAATACTTATTCTGTTCATTGTCAAATTTGTGTTAAATTGCTAAAGAAATTTTGTAGTTCTTTACACGCTTTAGAACTTAGATTATTGGGCTTAATTAACGTATAATAAATATTGTGGGACACCTTTTACATAGCGCTATCTAGTCCAAACTAAGCTATAAGCTTGTACTATGGGATCTAGACAACTGACAATCATACTTATACATTTCTAAATACAAACATATTATACATAGGAAACGCTCAAACTCCGAAACCAACATTTGTAGATCACACAAATCTTAAGTTAAAAACCAGGAATCGAACCCGGGTCCTCAGCGCGGTAGTCGCATATATACACCGAGGCAGTCAGTCTCTACTGCGTTTATGTTTATCCATACCTTTTTGTTGAAGGATGATTTTCGCAGGTTACTTTGCTACGCTCAACATTCGGCAACATTGGTCTTGTTCTCTCTCCATATAACATGACACACTATACTTACACTGTCCACAATCTCTAAGCTCACCAACACGCGCCTATTCTGGTACGAACAAAAGCGAGGTTTTGTATTGATGCTACCAGATTCCCCGGTCCTGATACTATTGCTTTAAGTACAACTCTTGAGTAATGACTTTTAGTGGATAAGACTTGCGTATGGTAAATGGTGTAAATTCAGGCATTTGTTCCAGTTTCGAGTATGTACTGAGGTTTTTACAACAGCGATATGTTCTTTGACTCTATCAATCAGTACGCTCCGTCTGTCCTGTATATGAACTACCTCAGCTGTATGTCCATATCAGTTTAATGTCCGGCTGGTATACTGTCGAAACGATGAATTTCTTTAAAATGAGTCTCCTCCGTTACTCTTCTGGACATGACAGTCAGCTTTCATGCCACAGACATGCTGCCTGTTTGTGTCTGGATACTTGTGTCCTCATTAGTTACTGTGGTCTTACGTTTACACACTATAGTAACGATGAAAGGTGACATCAGACTACTTTTACTTTAGCTACGACGATATATATTACTTTTTAGAAACTTAAGTGTCTTACACTAAACACTTAAAAAAAACAATCGCGGCGATGAAATAGCTAAAACACACGACTCCCGTCTGCATCCGAAAGCAGAAATTCGGAAAATCACGACGCGGCGTTTGAAAAGTCGCAAAACGCGCGAGCGTCTGGACAAACCGGTCACCAAAACGCAATAAAGCATTCATACAGTCGCTAAATTGTCGGTCGCCGATGTTAAAAGCAGCTACACTGCGGTGTCCCCAAATCATGATGGAAATTGGAAGTATTATGTCTTCGTACTAAAAGCCTATTTACTTTCTTGTCTATTTATAAACGCATACTTACATGTCTTGAACAGTCTTCTGTAAAACTGCCCAAAAAGGCAGTGAATGGAGTTCTGTGCTTGCAATTTCTGGGCATTTCTGATAGTATTCAAACGTCACACCTTCTCCTGCTTCTTTGCACCATGTTAAAACCTATAAATTTATGATTTGCAATCTGTCTCTTATCTTAACATGATGTTTTAAACAGGATCAAACTTCGGACCGTTTTATATCGTTAGAATATCATCATGGATATGTTTTCCTTATAATACTTACCATATTTTCAAACTCATCACAACTGACATCGCAAGCAACTCGTATATCGAAAGATGCAGATAGATTTTCTGGTAGCACGTTAATTTGGACACCACCCTGTAATACATTAAGTTGAATGATTCACCGAAAGTCTGTAATTTCCAATCTACGGTCCGTTTTCTTTTGAAACAGTTTTTCTGGGTTCGAAGTGATCTCGTAAACACAAACTATCTACCAAGTACTGGATGAAGCCGGTTGTCCGTGGACTGAAATAATGTGAATGGGACAATACAATAATATATCTAGTAATGAAGAAGAGAAACGCTCGTGGCCCCGCGGTCTCAGTGTTCTGTAAACGATCACTGAGTTACGCAACTTTCACTATGGCTGGTCCTCGGATGGGTGACCACTTTGTGGTATTTTCATTTGCGAGCGTTTCCGTGCTTCGGAAGGCACGTTAAGCCGTTGGTCCCGGTTGCCAGTAAAATGGCAGTCGTTAAGCCTGGTTGAAGGCCTTATGGGCGGCTTGAAAATTTCAACAGCAGGTAGCCACAACCTGCGTCTGTCTATTTCAACACGGCAATGGGCTCACCACCTATTACGTGGGACAGGAATCCACACGGTGAAAAGTGGGCATATAATATGCCCTGCCACCCCTTCGGGGATAAGGCGTGATGGATATTTATTTATTTTTAGTAATGTTTTTAAACTTTCGCGATTGTCACTCATATTTATGATATTTTGGGTCGTATTCGCGATGTATGTTATTAGCTACAAAGCCTACCTTATACTTCCCGACATTTCGGTCAACCCATGTCCATGGCTGCTGTAACTCGGTAGAAATGTCGGGAAGTATAAGGTAGGTTGTGTACCTTATAATATACGTCGCGAATAAGACCCGAAAGATCATAAATATGAATATCTTTAGTGTTTAATTGATGCGGTAGGCAGAGGCATACCATACGCCCACATTTCACATAAATACATGTTTGTTCCACGTAATAGGTGGTGGGCTCATTGCAGTGTTGAAATGGATAGCCGCAAGCTGTGGTAGGTAACATGCAGTTGAACTTTTTCAACTGGGCTTAACGACTGCCTTTTTACTGGTGCCCGAGACCAACGGCTTAACGTGCTTTCCGAAGCACGGAAACGCTCGCAAATGTAAATGCCACAAAGTAGTCACCCATCCAAAGAGCAGCCACAGCGAAAGTTGCTTAAAATCGTTTACAAAACACGGAATTAGTAAGGCTACGAGCGCAAAGATTATAAGATAATTATTAAATATTAAAGGTGATGATTGATATAAAGCACTGAGTTACCTCCAGCATCGTCAAATTTATAGAAGTGACGTCTCCGAACCAAGCACCATTGTCAATTTTTGCTTTTTCTTGAAAACGCAGTTTCATGAAGCGGTCTATAATGTAGTGCAACTGTAATAAGACATAAACAATTCGAATATTTTAAAACATAGTTAAGTAAACCTTTTGTACATCAAATAAGAAATAATAGAACTTTTGAAAAATAAAGAAACAAAAATAGTTCTTTTAAAAGGATAATCCATAAATACTACACTGTTGCAATCGTGTCGGCTTCGTTGGTATGGTCACGTCTTGCGGCAACCGCCGGACTACGTGGGAAACAAATGTCTGGCCATGTCGGCCCCGCTGGGACCCGGTAAGAGGGAAGACGAAAGAGGTGCTGGCTTGACGTCGTAAGGGATGAAATGCGTGCCAATAGTCTCACTACAGGGGATGCCGACGACCTTGCGAAGTGGAGGAGAAAAAGTTGGAAGGCGGACCCCGGGCGTTGCGAGAGGCAACTGGGCGCTCTGATGATGATGACTAAGATCTCCGGGGCCCGAGCGACCTCACTTGCTAGCGGTGCACCTGCTGACGGACGAGGAAACGACGCAGGTGCGTTTACGGGATTTGAGAGTTCAGAAGGCAGTCGCTCCTAGTAGCCAAATAAACGTGAACTCTAGACTCAAAATCCAGGTAGGATTTAGAATTTGTGATTTAAATAAAAAATGAACAAACATACCTTTTCACCAGCTGTGCGATTAGAACCTGGGTAAATTAGAGAGCCATGCCCTGGATTTCCCTTGCAAGTTACTTTGATTTCTGCAATAGTAATAATTTTTTTTTCTGATAAAATCTAACTACCAACTACAGATTTATTTGATTTTATAATGGTTTTATTATTACACGGATTGTTGATTTAACTACTAAGTAGAAGATACAAAAAAGGATAAGTTTGCCCACTTATAAAATGGTAAAAATGATAGATCAGTAAATTAAAATGAAAATTTTGATAAAGGTTAAAAGTTTAAAGGATGTATGAATTACTTAGTACGAATTTCGAAGTCAAACGGAGCGTCGGACGTTATAAGAATAAACAAATCTTACGCCTGTTGGTCCTCTCTCCATAGAATACGGTTATCTCATTGGGTAAAGGGTTGGGACAGCTCTCATCCAGTTCTAACCCTACGTTCAGCTTCCTAAACTCCTCTGAAGGGGCAAAGGCACCCATACCGTTGATGCTGCCGAATTCTTCATCTGCAAATTAATTTACACACTCATAAATGGTGATACATACATATAGTCACGTAGTTTTCCCCGAAGGGGTAGGCATGGGAATACTATACATCCACATTTCAGTTTTGTATTTTGTCCTACAGTTATTCATTTATTCATTCATTCGTTGTTGAACATAGGTACATGATAAAATACTATATATAGGGTCTTACACGATATTACGTACATTCCATGTTCTGCCTTATTCAGGCATGCAACACTTTTACTATCAAATTTAAAAGGTACAATGGTCCATAATATAATAAAAAAATTATTTCATTATATCAATTATCTAATTTTACAATATAAGGTATGTCAGCACTATAATATATGAAGTCAATTAAAGTCAAAAATAATTAAAATCAACTTGAATGCAATCAATTAAATATAAAAGGAAAAAAAAGAAAATAGTCCATTATATACCACAAAAAACATGTCTAAATGATCTAAAATTTAAAATATAAGATATGTTAACACTATAATAATTGAATTCAGTATATAATCTAAGTCAAAGATAGTTAAAATCAATTGAAATGTAATCAATAAGAATATAATTCAATACCTCTATGTCATAGTATGCCTTTTAGGTTAATATTCTTTTCAGTGCTTTTTAAAATAAATTTGCACTTAACGTCTTTATACTGTTCGGAATTTTAATAAAGATAACAGGAGCCTTGCAGATGACACTGTTATGAAGGAGCGCCGTTTTGGCTGGATGAATGCATAGCCTGCCATTAACTCGACGGTTTCTCTCGACTTTATCCATTAAACGTGGAAACAAATGCGGATTATTTTTTACAAATAGGGCTACTTCGAGGATATTTATTGATGGCAGTGTGAATACTCACTGTATCTAATAAAAAATGGTTTGCAACTTTTAGTACTCAAGATTCCAAACATAGCACGGATGCAGCGCTTTGGCATTTTAAATGCCATATCTTTTAAAGTTGAGTTTCCCCAAAACATTACCCCATACCTAAGGACAAACTCAACTAGGCCATAATATGCTGTCAGTAGAGCGTCTATGTTGATCGTTGGAGCGAGTTTAAGGAATGTATAAGATAGACCACTGACTTTTTTACTAAGGGCTTCGATGTGTTCTTTCCAATTTAGTTTACTATCTATAATATCTTCCGAGGGCTTACTCGGGTCTCCTGGCCATAGACAGATAGAAGGGTAACGTGTGGTTTTAGTCGGTAGGAGTCCGGCATAGCATCCATGAGGATTTACACACGCAAAAAAGAAAAAAAACTATCTATAACTAAGCCAAGAAATCGCGCAGTACTAACTTCTTTAATGGCCTGATTATTATGTGATACCCTTTTATTTATATATTTGGTTGGTCTTTGAGTGAAATGCATTACGTTTGTCTTTATTAAATTTATGTTTAGTTTGTTATTATCTAACCAGGAAATAATTGATGCCAAGGTGTCATTTATGTCAGCATAATAATTATTTACATCCTTACATGCAACCGTCACTGTACTGTCATCAGCAAATAATGTCATAGGTTGTGCTGTGACACTTGGCAAATCGTTATATAAAATAAACAGTAATGGGCCCATTACACTACCCTGGGGAACGCCATGCGTACTATAGTTTTCTTTGGAAGAGTAAGTTTCTTCCATCTTTGTGACAAGATAAATTCTGGTTATTTCAGTCATTTGCCGTCTGTTGGCTAAATATGACGTGAATAAATTTAAAACATTCCCTCTAATACCACAAGCTTCCAATTTTCTCATTAGAATGTTATGATCCACAAGATCAAATGCACGCGACATGTTGCAGAAAATGGCACAAACAGGAGACCTTCGGTCGACGTGAGATGTAACATTTTCAATAAAGTCGTATATCGCCATGTTTTACATGTTTTTTACCAGTTTTGTTTCGTCGAAAGCCTTTCTGTTCCTTGCAGAAAATATTATTTTTTTCAAGGTAAGCGTAAGCCTCACCATATAAATATTTCTCAAAAATTTTTGAAAAAATTGGCAACATCGCAATTGGTCTATAGTTATTCATTAGCTCCTTATTTTCTTTTTTGAATAAGGGTTTTATGATACTTGTTTTAAGAGACGTTGGAAATATACCGGCACTAATAGAGAGATTAATTATATGACTTAGATAATGGCAAATATTATCGTTTACAGCTTTAATATTTTTTGTAGAGATCACAACGTATCCAACACTTGGTGTATCTTTTAATTTCTTTATAATTTTATTTATTTCGTATGGTGAACTCGGTGCAAGAAACATAGATTTCAAAGGAGATTTCACTGAAACGTTTACCATTTTTCCAGCACTCTGGATAGTAACAATGTTTTGAATAAAGTAATTATTAATTGCGTTGGCTATTTCTGAGGGATCATTAGTATGAGTATTATTAATTTTGATATTAGTGATATATTGTTTTGGAAGATTGCATCGAGTGTGGTTTATTATTCTCCATGCTGCTTTGTTTATATTCATTGAGGTTTGGATTTTGTGGTTGTTTTGAGCACGTTTGGTTAGTAAAATTATTTTCTTGAATCTCTTACTACAAGTATAATCTACGTATTTTACTTTATTTTCCCTTGTAGGGTTTAGTCTATACTTCCATAGAAGAGCCTTCTTCTTTTTGCTACGATCCTTGACACCACGTGAGACCCATTTTGGTTTGCTGGTGGCTTTAATTGTGATTAGGGTTTCCGGGAAACACACATCATAGAAGAGTTTAAAATCCTCCATAAAAAGATCTTAGGCCACATTTGGATCGTTTGTCTGATAAATATTATAAAAAGAAAATTTATTTATACACATTTTAATTTTATTAATTTTACACGAATTGTAGTTTTGTTATATTATGCGCCAGTAATTTAATGTATTTTTTTTTGATCGGTACCCTGATTAATTGGGCGGTATGGTCTGATAGACCAATTTCTAAAATTTCAGCATTTGAGCCCCTTTTGAAATCATGTGCAAAGTTATCTAAGCAAGTTTGCCGGGCTAGCCTAGTAGGTGCATGAAATGCTAATACAAGATTATAATTTGATAATAAACATGTTAATTTTAGAGTATAATTATTCTTTTTTAATATGTTTATATTAAAGTCACCAGCAATTATAGTATGTTTAAATTTTAGTTTATTTACCTGTATTAAAAGTTTGTCCAACCATTTGAAGAACATATTCAAATTGTTTTTTTGGATACTCTATATACACATATAATACCAATCTTATGGTAGAGAAGTTCAATTCCACAGCACTCGAACATCCGATCTAGAGAGAGTTGTTTTAATGCTAAATGCTCTTTAAATTTTTGATTTTTTCGCACCATGATGCACGCTCCTCCTCTTTTTTATTTTTTTCGACTGTACGAAGAAGCAAGAACGAAGTTTGGCAGGTCCAATCTAGACTCATATCCTGCCATTATAAAATACTCAGTTATACATAGAACGTCGACGATTTTGCCTTTGTTTCTGATTTCTTCTAGATTAATTAATAACCCATCCGACTTGTTCAGGAGTCCCGCAATATTGTACTGCAAAACGTATATGTATTTTTCAGAGAAATAGGCACTGTATATTTGTTGTACTGTTTGGTACATTGTTATTTTCCTTTAGGGAAATTTGCAAATTATCAGCAGTGTATTGTTTCATATTACTCACATTCTTCATTCATATTACTACATCTTAAGTGCTAACCGAACTCGTGCCACAAAACAGTTGCAACAGGCCGATCAAGCGGACGACCAACAAAATTATTGCAACTAGAGGTTGGTGAGCCTATTGTGTGCTAAAATGGACAGGCGCAGGATGTGGCTCCCAGCAACCATTTGAGCAAATGACACAATAGTGTATAATTGGTTCAACCAGTTGGGTACTAATACAGCAGAGAATCATCTGAGCCACCAGTTGGCCTAATGATACAGTGGTGTATCATTTGTTCAACCAGTTAGACTAAACTGTTGCAGTAACTTCCTGGAGAGAATTTTTCAGCTAAATAACTAGCTCTGCGCTTTGTTCTACCCCGCGTCAGGGTAGTCAGAGAGAACAGAACGCCAGTCATAGCGATCCTTGAATACTTATTTATCTTCCTGCAGATTGAGTACTTTGACTTATCCTAGAAAGCAATAACCATACCTCATCATCATTCATTATTAGAAATAGAAGAAGCATGAGGGTTAGAAGAGATCTTCTCAAATCAAAACTTACCAGGAACAAAACTAATATGAACGGTCCTCTTAAGCCTAACTCCCGCATCCTTGAGCCTTCTGACAGCTTCTAGGTGCATCATTCCAACACTTTTCATGTCTTGAGTACCTCGGGCATATATTAACCCGTCTTCTGAAATCACAGCTTCGAACGGAGGGTACGTCCAGTGTTCCTGAAAATAAATTCATCCTTCTAAAGTCTAGGTCGGCACGAATCGTTCATTGATTGAATTTGATATTAGTTCATAAAATTGCTTTGCAATCGATAGGGGAAATAAATTATCTAAGTACATCAAAAAGTTTCAAACGACACTCAATTTCCAAGATTAATACTTAGTTGCAACTAAAATTAAAGTCTTTTAAATTCATTTGTCCCTGCGGCTAAAATAAAAACAAACAAATACGAAGTAAAGTCATAACGTTCCCGTTTCACACAGGAACTTGTTCCCAGGATAAAAAAGTAGCCTATGTGTTATGTTGATGTGTAATAGTAGATTTTATAGCAAGTGCACAAAACGAACCATTTTTGCCCGAGACTTTTACTCGTAGCTGACTGATAGTAATTTCGTGGATAAAATTGTTTTGTGGACGAGTTATAAACTCTGCTTTTCACTTCGATAAGCGAGAAAAGAGCTTATTTGTGTAGGATATAGGATTCCATTTAGATATCGTCCACAAAACCATTTTATCCTCGACATTACTATCAACCCTCGCCTTCGACCCGGGCTGCTAAAAGTCTCGGATAAAAATTGTTCGTTCGACAGCAGACGCTTGTTGTATATTATTTTCTATTTCAAGACACCGCCGTCTAGCCCAAAGTAAGCAAATATAAGCTTGTGCTATGGGATCTAGACGACTCATAAACATACTTATATATTTCTAGATACATAATATATGTATTGTAAAACTATTTTATTGGTGTACCTATAGCTTATTGTTGATACAATAACAATAATGAAAATATTAGTTATCTTATTTTCTAAACAATAACGTTATCATTAAATGCTATTTATGATAACATTATTGTTTAGAATGTAGGTTTACTGCCTCGATGAAATGTACTTTGAACAACTCTAAGATGGAGATACCTTCTTTGTATATTTTTCATTTATTTATGGTAAATTTACAATAAACATACATAATTATTATCACGCCTTTATCCGCGAAGGGGTAGGCAGAGGCATACTATGCACTTACATTGTACCCTATGCATTTTTGTCCCACGTAACAGGGGTGAACCCATTGCCTTGTTAGTTAATTAAAAATTATTATTCACCTACTCTAGACATATTCAAAATTAAGTAAGGATAGAATATACCACTATGCAGCTTAAGGGCAAGCTTACGGAGTGAGGGACCTCGTAATTCCCCTAAAGCTAAATTGTACAGATTGTTCAACTGATAAACATAGACATATTGTCACGCCTATATCCCCGAAGGGGTAGGCAGAGGCATACTATGCGCCCACATTTCACTGTATGCATTTTTGTCCCACGTAACCGGTGGTGAGCCCATTGCCTTGTTGAAATGGAAAGGCGCAGGTTGTGGCGACCTGCTGTTAGAATTTTTCAAGCTGCCCATAAGGCAATCAACTGTACTTATTGGCTGCCATGTTACTGGCAACCGGGACCAACAGTTTAACGTACCTTCTGAAGCACGGAAACGCTCGCAAATGTAAATGCCACAAAGTGGTCAACCATCCGTGATCAGCCATAGTGAAAGTTGCGAAACTCAGTGATCGCTTACAGAAAATATTTAATTAACTATAAAACGCTTGTGGTCCCGCGGATTTACCTTAGACTAGACATATTCAAAACTAAGTAGGTATAGAATATACTACCACACCGCTAGGGGCAAGCTTACGGAGGGAGGGACCTCCTAATTCTTCTAAAGCTAGATTGTACCGATTATTCAACTGATAGAAAGAACCATGGGAAAAAATACCCAGTAAGTACAAAGAAATAAAATATGATTTATTGCATACCCCGGTGACATGTACCTTACATTAATTTTTTTTTAGTGTGACAATAAACCTTTCACAAATATGAAATCAGTAAACAAATTGACACCTCACCTGAAAAATGCCTCATAGTAAATAATGTGCTTTCTTATCTTGGTACCAGACACTGTCAAATCTCCTCAGAAAGTCAAGAGTAAAAATTACAAGAGTTGAATGATGAAACTTGAAGTGAATATAAATATTTTATACCTAACTAGCGGACGCCCCACGGTTTCATCCGAGTAGTTCTCGTTCCAAGGGAATGCGGGGATAAAATGTAGCCTAAGTTACTCCTTACAACCCCTCACCTTGGGGATGATAATTTAGAGAACTACTTACTAGACGCGCTCCACGCTATGCCGAGACATGCTATTCGCATTATAAATTGTCCTTTTTTTTTTCTTGTGGAATACCTAATGGATGCTATGCCAGGCTCCTACCGACTAAAACTATACGTTTTCCTAAGTTCTTCTAGGCTACTTTATATCCCTGGAATATGTTCCTGTGGGAAATGAGTACGAGAAATCATCACCAGAATTAGCTAGATAAATTATATAATCGATCATGTATCTCATCACTTATCATAAATAGTGTTGTTCTTTGAAATAACTTTCAGATAGGTTTTAAATTTTGAATCTTACCTCGTAAACTGGCACTACATCCATATGGGAGTTGAGGAGTATTGTGGGCAGTTCCGGTTCAAGGCCTTCCCATGTGATCACAACTACCGGCTTCTGCGCTACGATCTCATATACGGCCACAGGCAAGTCCAGCTGACGAGCTTGTTCTTTCAAAAACTTGACACAGTCACCTGAAATTAATGGCATCTTTAGCTAAAGTATGAAAGAAAAATACCTTCTTATCACTTCTTATGAATATACTTTCAGACAATACTTACTTAACTATATTAAAATACTTTCTTATCTTTCAACCACTTTGTGACATTTACATTTGCGGGTGTTTCCGTGCTTCGTAAGGCACGTTAAGCCGTTGCCAATAACATGAGAGTCGTTAAGCCAAGTTGAAGGCATTAAAAAATTTCAATTTGGCTTTAAAAAATTTCAAGAGCAGGTAGCCACAACCTGCGTCTGTCTATTTCAACACGGCCTTGAGCTCATCACCTGTTACATGGGACAGGAATACACACGTTGAAAAGTGGGCGTATAATATGCCTCTGCCACCTCTTCGGGGATAAGGAGTTATTGATGTATAAGTATAAGTAGTATTACTTTAAACACATTGTGAGCTTATTTTATACATCTTCATCTAGCCCAACACCGTTTGGTTTAGTAGGTAGGACGGCCCCTCATGGCCCAATGTGTACTGATTTCTGTTGTTCTAGAAACTCCTTTAAGTTACAAATAATTAATTTACTAAACAGTTGGGCCCACTTGAAGTACGGCTTGAAATATTTCAACAGCAAATCGCCACAACCTACGCTTGTCCTTTTCAACACGGCAATGGGCTCACCACCTGTAACGTGGGACAAAATGCATACAGGGAAATGAGGGCTTATAGTAATAGAATGCCTCTGCCTACCCCTTCGGGGATAAAGGCGTGACAATATATACATATTGTCACGCCTACGTATGTATGAAAATTTGCCCGATTTTTTAACAATTTAGTTTACCTACTGTTCCACTCTCCAGGATAGTAGCGTTATAGTATATAACCTATAGCCTTCCTCAATAAATGGACTATCCAACACAAAAAGGATTTTCCGATTTGAGAATAGCGCGTTGAAAACAATTCAGATACAAGCAAAAAATAGTAGACTCACTGTAATCAATATCAGGATGAACGCTGGGGATCCTTAGATACTCTTGGAAGCGCTGAATTACTTCATCTTTGTCCCACTTGGTACTCATTTTATTTTATTGTTATTTTTTGTCCTATATACGCGCGTTTAGCAAGACTGTTAAAACGAGACTGATTGTGTTATCTGTTCAATACAATAACTATAGGTAGCAGTCATTATAACAGTAAATTAGCATTTATTGCCATGAAAGTAGAAGCGAGAAGACACTATATCAGTAACAATAACAAGGTTAGTAACAATATTTAAGTAATATTTTTCCTAATGAAGCATTGTTTTAGTTGATTCTATATCACACTTTTTTACTGACTATTAGAAGCAGTTTTAATTACAATTTTTATCTTCGACATTGTTGAGACTACTTTCTGGTCACTCATAAGGATGCCTAAGCCAGGGTTTGGTCCGTTTTCCACCCCTTGTAGAAGTGGGTTTGTCACAAAGATATCAATCGAGAGCCTCATAACCTTTTACTGTTATGCGCTAGGATTGTCGCATCGAGAGTGTGCGGTGATTTTCTTTGCCCCCTCTTCCTTTATTACCATTCTACGATGAATTTTGATTGCCTCTGTCGCGCGGTGGGAGTGTACCGACTGCTACGCAAGAGGTCGTAGCTTCCATTACTACCCAGGATAAAACTTTGTGTGATGAGCACGATGGTTTATTGTGTGTCTGGGTGTTATTTATCTATACTATGTATGTATTTAGAAATATATAAGTATGTTTATCAGTTAATTGGTTACCATAGTACAAGCTATGCTTAGTTTGGAATCAGATGGCGTTGTGTGAGTTGTCTTAACGATATTTATTATAACTATTATAATTTTTGCCATGCCTGTTTCTATTAGTATTTACATACTACACTAATTTAAATAAATAAACACATTGTAAGCCTTATTTATATATCATCATCTAGCCCAACACCGTGGGGTTTAGTAGGTAGAACGACCCCTGAAGGGTCGGGATTTCCACAAGGGCCACACCGTTCCTGCTGCTCTCTGCTACCCCTGCAGTAAAAATGGCCTAACCTGACCTGATATACTTAAGTATTTTTTTAGTATAATATATAATATAAGTACGTTATATTCTTCTAAACTTACATGGTCAAAACTATTCAAATTAATACTACTACGGATGAACTTCCGTGATCGGCGGCGCTTGCAACAGTGCCGAAATATCGGAAACTCAACAATTCAATGATACATGGTAATATCCCTTTAATAGTATTATTTTGAGTACTTATATTATGTACTAGTTGACGCACGTGGCTTCGCCCGCATAGGGAAGTTTTCCCGTTCCTGTTTCCCACAAGAACTTGTTCCCGGGATCAAAAGTAGCCTATGTGTTATTCTGATGTATAAGCTATATTATTGTAAACTTTCATTAAAATCTATTCAGTAGTTTTTACGTGAAAGAGTAACAAACATCCAAACAAACTTTCGCGTTTATAATATTATTAAAATAAATAAATAAATATCCATCACGCCTTATCCCCGAAGGGGTGGCAGAGGCATATTATATGCCCATTTTTCACCGTGTGGATTCCTGTCCCACGTAATAGGTGGTGAGCCCATTGCCGTGTTGAAATAGACAGACGCAAGTTGTGGCTACCTGCTGTTGAATTTTTTTTTAAGCCGTCCATATTGCCTTCAACCAGGCTTAACGACTGCCATTTTACTGGCAACCGGGACCAACAGCTTAACGTGCCTTCCGAAGCACGGAAACGCTCGCAAATGTAAATGCCACAAAGTGGTCACCCATCCGAGTACCAGCCATAGTGAAAGTTGCGTAACTCAGTGATCGTTTACAGAACACTGAGACCGCGGGGCCACAAGTGCTTCTATATTATTATTTTATAATATTATTAAGATTAAGATATATTTTTAAATTCATACATCTCGTACATATTATAAAACAAAGTCGTTTTTCGCTATCTGTCCCTATGTATGCTTAGATCTTTAAAACTACGCAACGAATTTCAATGCAGTTTTTTTTTATAGATAGATGATTCTTATATAAGGTTTTTATGAATATTTTGTTAAGTTTTTGTATACATTAACTTAATTATAACGATATATATTGGCGGAGTCGGAAAAAATGAGCCGTCTAGGAGCTTTTAACGAAAACGCTGCCTAAACCCTTTGATATATAACAAAATAATGTATTGTGGAATTGTGTATCTAATATAGGTCCACAAATAACGTACTATGTCCATTTTAATAAATAAAAAAAAACAGTTAGAATAAAGCGGTTATTTAAAGGCTATTTACACAAATACTTTATTAATCCTTATCATTTTTAATATGTTAGTTGGTTTCAGCATTTTATGTACATTATTTTGTCCCTTAACACTTTGCAAATTAAATGAATATCTTCGGCGATATGGTAATATCAAAAGATGCGCAAATAAATTAATTTCGTGTAACAATAATTTGACAAGTCCGTGCGTGCGCGGGCGTGGGTACTTGAGAAACAAAGTCGGTTTTGGCTGTATGTCCCTATGTATACTTTGATCTTTAAAACTACGCATCGAATGTCTATGCAGTTTTCTTAAATAGAGAGAGTGATTCATAGAGAAGGTTTTAGAGAGAGAAAGTTAAGTTTTTGTTTACATTAACTAAATTATAACGATATATGTTGGCGGTGTCGGAAAAAAATAAGCCGACTGGGAGCTTTTAACGAAAACGCTGCCTAAACCCTTTAAGATATAACAAAATAATGTATTGTCGAATTATGTATCTAATATAGGTGTACAAAAAAGTCCGCGACGGTATATGTCTATCTCTTAAGGATACCGTACTATATCCATTTCAATACTTTAAAAAAACAGCAATAATGAAGCGGTAATTTAAAGGCTATTTACACACATACATATTAATCCTTATCATTTTTAATATGTTAGTTGGTTTCAGCATTTTATGAAGATTATTTTGTCCCTTAACACTTTGCAAATTAATTGAATATCTTAAGCGATATGGCAATATTAAAATTCGACATTTATAAAAATTCGACAGTGCCGTGCGGGCGCGGGCGTAGCAGGCACTTGAGAGCGGAGAAGTAATCAAGTAATTTGGTAAGTGTTCATACATTATCATGAAATTAATATAAGACGGGATTAAATGGGTGCCACGGGGTTCGAAGTACCTATGTCACGGGCGAAGCCGGGCGGGTCAGCTAGTATATTGTAAATAATTCAAAATCAAGATGTCTCAGTAGACACCTTGATTTTGAAATAATCTAATTACAGTACAGTTACTGTAATTAGATTATTTCTCACAGAACATATAATAAACCTATTATTTTTATTATATTATTATTCTGTGAGATTACCAATTATTTATTATTATAACCTATTATTGTATGTTCTGTGTTATTTCTGTTGTTCTAGATTCACCTCATAATTATTTTGTTAAACAAATATCATATTTAATAACAAATATAAACAACAAATATGAAAGCTATTGTAATGTCTATTACTACACACAATAAAACTACACAAATACCTAAGATAACAACAGAAAACCTGATTATTCCTTCATGGTAATGCAATCTAAAGATACGATTGTTTTTATTGCCATGAAGGTCCCTTATCACTAGCTTAGTGCTATGCTAAGACCTTGCTACAGAATACCTTATCGCACTAAGAAACATAGAAAAACACTGCATGGACCTAATGATACTATCATAGAATTATATTATATAGGTAATATCTGTGCTATCATTGACCGACTGCCTCGGTGGCGGTAGTGGTAGTGTACACGACTGCGGCGCTGAGGTCTTGGGTTCGATCCCCGGGTTGAAACAACTAATTTTGTGATCCATAAATGTAAATTAGTAGAAATATATTTAAGTATGTTTATCAGTTGTTTAGATTCCATAATAGGTACATACAAACTTATAACTTTCTTTGTTTAGATGGCGCCGTGTAAAAAAGTGTCTAACAATATTTATTTTTTTATAACTGTTAAAATATCGTCACGTTTGTCGGTTACGCGCCATGTTGTTTTGAAGTGAAACTTCCTTTTCAACGAATGAGAGAAATTTTATAGCTGTAAAATAAAAAATCGTAAAGAAGTTTCACTTCTTGCCTCTGTACTCTGGTACACACCCATATTTTTCATTATTCTTGATTATCAATCACGCCTTGTATCCCCGAAGGAGTGGCAGAGGCATATTATACGCCCACTTTGACCAAATACATTTTTTATTATTATTGTCTATTATAGTTTTCCGAATATTTGAACGTTCATTAACCGAATGGGGTGTTGGTTGAAAAACCTCCAAGTGGCAATACGGTTTCTTGTCTCTTTGTGGTCTGCAGGAAGCAGGACCGTTGGTGCACCCTGAAGTGGTGGCTATCAGATGAAGTCCTCAACGTTGCCTCTGTTAGACGTCGTACCAATTTCCGATAGTTATATGGAGGGTTATGTGACCCTAGTGATAGTGGGTTGCAAAATATCTGGTCTGTAAGACCCGCGGTAGTTGAAAGCTCCTGGCCTCAGTCGGTAGAATGGAAGCTGCTAGCCTTGGTTGGTAGATGCATGGTGTGGGTTGGATTTGCAATGGGCAGTGGGACTCGCTGCCACCCGACGGGCTCTGGATAGCGACGCTACGCAAGTATAAATTGCTGGGAGTCGCCAGTTTGGCCTCTTGTTAAGAGCCCTATTTGGGGCATCTCTTTTCTGAGATATTTAGCCTATACTGCGGCTCGATAGAGATGAGGTTAAGCACCGTGGTGTTTTAGTGGCTCACACAAAGCAGCTCTGCCACACAGCAGGGTAGTTAAAAAAATAATTAAAAGACGCGATTTTCATTTCATTCCAATTATTATGGACACACTCTTACTAATAAATAAAGATATTACTAGAATATATCGTAATTACAATGTCATTAATATTGATAGATTCTGGATGGATTGACTGAATGGTGCGTCCATAACCTTCTGTTTATCCACCTAATTTGTAAAGTAACAACCGGGGAACGGGTTATGATTAGACTTTAAATACCGCATCCGGTATTTTTCAGTAATAGTGGAGCGAGTCACTGGACACAATGGATCCTAATCATGCAAACTGTTTACTTGTTACTAAACTCTATGGCATCGTGACTCATAAATATACTGTTTAACGTAATATAATCTATTTCTAAATATATAAGAATCTGGTTTTTAAATTGACTGAAGCATACCCTGCGGCATCGCCCGCGATTATGTACTTCGATCGCCTGTCACACTACTTCAAAGTCAATTTTTTTAACAATTCCTTTTTAGTCGATCTATTCATTTATTCATTCATTTGTTGTTGAACATAGGTACATGATAAAATACTATATCTAAGGTCTTACACGATATTACGTACATTCCATGTTGTGCCTTATTCAAGCATGCAACACTTTCACTATCAAATTTAAAAGGTACAAAAAATATTTTCATTATATCTATGATCTAAATTTTACAATATAAGGTTTGTCAGCACTATGATAAATTAAGTCAATTTAAGCCAAAAATAATTAAAATCAATTTGAATGCAATCAATCAAATATAAAAGGAAAAAAAATGTCTATTATATAATACAAAAAATATGTCTAAATGATCTAAAATTTAAAATATAAGATATGTTAACACTATAATAAATGAAGTCAGTATATAACTAAGACAAAGATAGTTAAAATCAATTTGAATGTTATCTATAAGAATATAATTCAATGAAATATTAATTCTGATTACCATCAGCTAAAAACTCCTCTATGTCATAGTATGCCTTTTCGGTTAATATTCTTTTCAGTGTTTTTGTAAATAAATTTGCACTTAACGTCTTTATACTGTTCGGAATTTTATTAAAGATAACAGGAGCCTTGCAGATGACACTGTTATGAAGAAGCGCCGTTTTGGCTGGATGAATGCATAGCCTGTCATTATCTCGACGGTTTCGCTTGACTTTATCCATTAAACGTGGAAACAAATGCGGATTATTTTTTACAAATAGAGCTACTTCGAGGATATAAATTGATGGCAGTGTGAGTATGCTGTATCTAATAAAAAATGTCTTGCAACTTTCAGTACTCGAGATTCCAAACATAGCACGGATGCAGCGCAAGTTGAGTTTCCCCAAAACATTACCCCATACCTAAGGACAGACTCAACCAGACCATAATATGCTGTCAGTAGAGCGTCTATGTTGATCGTTGGAGCGAGTTTAAGTAATGTATAAGATAGACCACTAACTTTTTTACTAAGGGCTTTGATGTGTTCTTTCCAATTTAGTTTACTATCTATAACTAAGCCAAGAAATCGCGCAGTCCAAACTTCTTTAGTGGCCTGATTATAATGTGATACCCTTTTATTTATATATTTGGTTGGTCTTTGGCTAAAATGCATTACGTTTGTCTTTTTTAAGTTTATCTTTAGTTTGTTATTATCTAACCAGGAAATAATTGATGCCAAGCTGTCATTTATGTTCGAATAATAATTTTTTACATCCTAACATGCAACCGTCACTGTACTGTCATCAGCAAATAATGTCATAGGTGGTGCTGTGACATTTGGCAAGTCGTATATACACTCCCGGATTCTTGAATCAAGCCACTTACATTCCCGGGCCTAAAAGCCCAATACACAAAAAATATACAATATAACGAAAAAGTTTTTATGCATTTTTAATGCTGGCATATTTCATCGTCTTTCCCGTATGTATTATTCCAAATTTGAATTTTATAATTTAAAATAAAGAACAAAAGCCGAGTTTGGTCACTGATTTGAAAAAAATAATTATTGTTGAAAGTTGCTTTTGAAGCAATTTAACGTCGATTTGGTTTGAATTTTCGCAATTGTTGTTAACCAAAGTTTTTCTTTATTTTTCTAAAATTTGAACCGCTTTTGGCTATAAAATTATGGATACTTCAACTGAAGTAGCCGCGCAAGCTGTAGCACTTCTTCAATCTGGACTAAGTCAGCGAGATGTGAGTTCACAACTTCACATAAGTCGTTCCGCTGTTCAAAGATTGTACCACCGATACCTGGAGACTGGCTGCTTCGTTCGGCGAACAGGAGGACCTCGTTACCGAGTGACAACGGCGAGACAAGATCAATACATTGTCACTACTAGCTTACGAAATCGACGCCTTAACTCTGTGCAGATACAAGAACAGCTCAGGGACTTTCACGGAGTGGCTGTAAGTGCTCTGACCGTTAGAAGGCGACTCAATGAACGTGGTTTAAAGCCCCATAAGCCAGCCAGTCAATTGACCCAAATTGACACGAGCACACCGAATAGCCCGTCTAGAGTTTGCGCGCGAACATCTAAATTGGACTCGACATCAATGGAGCCAGGTTCTCTTCACAGATGAGTCCAAGATAATGCTATACGGTAATGACGGAAGGAGTAAGGTGTACCGAAGACAGAACGAGCGTTTCGCGCAATGCTGTATTTCTCGTCAATAGTCCAATTTAGATGTTCGAGCGCAAACTCTAGACGTGCTATTGGATGTGAGTGAGTGAGTTATGTTGTTATGAGTTATGGTGGAGGATCATGGACAGTGTGGGGAGGAATCTCTATGGAAGGCAAAACTGAGCTAGAGGTAGTGACGGGACCACGACTGCCGCCCCTAGATGGCAATAGATACATTCGCCAATGTTTAGAGAACCACGTGATGCCATATGCTGGATGTATTGGCCAAGATTTCGTTTTAAAGCATGATAAAGCAAGGGCCCATACTGCGGGAATCGTCAGGGAGTACTTAAATGACATTGGTATCACTGTTATGAGATGGCCAGCGCAAAGTCCTGATATGAATCCTATAGAGCATCTATGGGATGAGCTGAAGAGGCGTGTTCGAGTTCATCATCCTGCCCCACAAACCAAGCAGGAGCTCAAAAATGTAATTTTGGAAGAATGGGAGGCCATTCCTCAACATGTCATAACGACATTGATTAATTCTATGCCAAACCGTATGAGAGCTCTCATAAATGCACTGGAAGGCAATACAAGTTACTAAATAAACATTTCTTTTCATGTAAAACATGTCTTTATTTAAAAATCGATTAGATTTTTTCCTTGAAAAAAGCATATATGGACTTGTTTCAACGTAACTCGATTTTTTTAATAAACTGTAGTTCTAATTTAGAACAGTGGCACTCTAAATGAATGATGAGTATACCAGCTCCAAAACGGCATCAAAACATTTTCCTTCTACATACATCTTTTATAAGTTACAGTACTCCAAAAAAAAAAATCAAATTGGCTCGATTTAGGTGTCCGGGAGTGTATAGGGCCCATTACAATACCCTGGGGAACGCCATGCTTAATATAGTTTTCATTACTTGGAAGAGTAAGTTTCTTCCATCTTTGTGACAAGATTAATTCTGGTTATTTTAGTCATTTGCCGTCTATTGGCTAAATATGACGTGAATAAATTTTCTCATTAGAATGTTATGATCTACAAGATCAAATGCACGCGACATGTCGCAGAAAATGGCACAAACAGGAGACTTTCGGTCGACGTGAGATGTAACATTTTCAATAAAGTCGTAAATCGCCATTTTTATAGTTTTGTTTTGTCGGAAAGCTTTCTGTTTCTTGCAGAAAATATTATATTTTTCAAGGTAAGCGTAACTCTCACCATATAAATATTTCTCAAAATTTTTTGAAATAATTGGCTACAACGCAATTGGTCTATAGTTATTCATTAGATCTTTACTTTCTTTTTTGAATAATGGTTTTATGATACTTGTTTTAAGAGACGTTGGAAATATACCGGCACTAATAGAGAGATTAATTATATGACTTAGATGATGGCAAATATTATCGTTTACAGCTCTAATAATTTTTGTAGAGATCCCATCATATCCAACACTTGGTGTATCTTTTAATTTCTTATTTATTTCGTATGGTGAACTCGGTGCAAGAAACATAGATTTCAAAAGAGATTTCATCGAAGCGTTTACCAGTTTTCCAGCACCCTGGATAGTAACAATGTTTTGAATAAAGTAATTATTGAATGCGTTGGCTATTTCTGAGGGATCATTAATATGAGTATTATTAATTTTGATTTTAGTGATATATTGTTTTGGGAGATTGCATCGAGTGTGGTTTATTATCCTCCATGCTGCTTTGTTTATATTCATTGAGGTTTGGATTTTGTGGTTGTTTTGAGCACGTTTGGTTAGTAAAATTATTTATTGAATCTCTTACTACGAGTATAATCTACGTATTTTACTTTATTTTCCCTTGTAGGGTTCAGTCTATACTTCCATAGAAGAGCCTTCTTTTTTTTGCTACAGGCCTTGACACCACGTGAGACCCATTTTAGTTTGTTGGTGGCTTTAATTGTGATTAGGGTTTCCGGTAAACACAGAGTCAGTTTAAAATCCTCCATAAAAAGATCATAGGCCACTTTGGATCGTTTGTCTTATAAATATTATAAAAAAAATATTTATACACATTTTAAATTTTTCAATGTTACACGAATTGTAGTTTCGTTTTATTATGCGCCAGTAATTTAATGTATATTTTTTTTGATCGGTACCTTGATTAATTGATGGGCGGTATGGTCTGATAGACCAAGTTCTAAAATTCAGCACTTGAGCCCCTTTTGAAATCATGTGCAAAGTTATCTAAGCAAGTTTACTGGGCTAGCCTAGTAGGTGCATGAAGTGCTAATACAAGATTATAATTTGATAATAAACATGTAAATTTTAGAGTATCATTATTCTTTTTTAATATGTTTATATTAAAGTCACCAGCAATTATAGTATGTTTAAATTTTAGTTTATTTACCTGTATTAAAAGTTTGTCCAACCAGTTGAAGAACATATTAATTTTTTTTCTTTTGGGTAAATATACACATATAATACCAATCTTATGGTAGAGAAGTTTAATTCCACAGCACTCGAACATCCGATCTAGAGAGAGTTGTTTTAATGCTGAATGCTCTTTAAATTTTTGATTTATTCTCACCATGATGCACGCTCCTCCTCTTTTTTTAATTTTTTCGACTGTACGAAGAAGCAAGGACGAAGTTTGTCAGGTACAATCTAGACTCTATCTAATATGGATCGATGGATGCTTTTCGTAATTTCTCGCGATAAGTGTATCAATACATCTGGCACTTATGTAACGTGTTACAACGACTGTGGTCGCGGCTGAACTGTACTGAGCTGCGAGAGTTTGCACTGATCGATTTTTGTGTGCCTACCCTCCATCATAATTACAATAAATGGTTAGGTTGGCCATACATGACACTCACGATGGATTTTTGACACATTAAATGGTAAGTAAGTATAATGTAGAAAAGAGTATAATAGGGACTGTCAAGTCAGCGTGTGTTTGGTAACCTCGTGTGTCTTGATCGTTTTGGAAAAATCAGTGTTTCTGCGTGAATAGTGACAAATTTAGACTTATTTCTAACATCCAAAAGCTTGTGTGTTGTCGTGGATAAGATATTGTGCTGTTTTGTGTTGTCTATATGTGTTTAATTGACTATGGGTAAGGAAAAGCTTCCCGACCCCCCTGATCCGTCGACCCCAGAGACTCCTACCTTTTCTACTCCCCCCTATTCCCTTCCACGAATATTATTTCAACAAACCCGCTATCCCAATTTGCAGAAGTAGCCTGCAGTGTTGCGGACTCCTATCGGAAACGCCGAGTTGATGACGAAACACTTTCTAATCGTCCCCCCAAACAGCAGAGAAGCCAAGTTGGGCGCTCCCAGTATACATCCGAGGACCAGGCTCCTTTCTTAGTTCATGTTTCGCATATCGAATCCCAATCAAACACAGGTCCCTCTATCCACCCTGTTAGTTTTAGCTTACTACTATCTAAGTTCAATGTTTACAATGTAGTTAAAGACGGTGTTAAAAAAGTAGGTCGCAATCGAGTTTCAGTAGAATTTGCCTTCTACCAAGATGCTAACTCCTTCCTTAACCATCACTTGCTAGTCCCAAACAAACTTGATGCCCGCATTCCTTCCTTCCAGACCACCCGCCAAAAGGCGTGGTTCGTGGTGTCCCTACAGACATGTCTGAGGATGAGGCAAAGTCGTACATGTCGGTACCACAGGGCTGTGGACAAGTACTCAAAATAAGGCGGATTAACTGCAAAGTAACCCGCGATGGAGCCACTGAATGGAAGTCCACTGAAACCTGCAATGTCACTTTTGACGGACAGATCCTCCCCAAGAGGATCTTCTGTTGCTATACCTCCCTGCCAGTACAGGAGTACATATATCCCACTATACAGTGTAGAAAGTGTTGCAGGTATGGTCATATTGAATCTCTCTGTAGGTCTAAACCCCGGTGTTTCAAATGTGGACATGACCACCTTAACTGTTTTATTACTGAGGATGAAGCCTTTTGTATGTTGTGCTCCGGTACCCATTTTGCAAATAGCAGAGTGTGCCCGGAGTATACCAGGCAGAGGGCAATTAAAACTACCATGGCAGAGAAAGTGCTGTCATTTGCAGAAGCTAATTAATTTGTACCTCCAGTCTCGACAAGCTCTTATGCTAATGTTACCAAAAATCCTGCCCCACAGTCTTATCGTAAAACTATATTACTAAAACCCAGAGTTCACACCCCTCCCTCGCGCTCCTTTGACAAAACTGCTCACCAAAATATTATTTCTTCCCCTTCAATTCTCACAGCCCATTGGCTGCGCTATTAACAACACCCTCTCACAGGCTCCTTACACTATAATCCCCATTCTAGAACTCCTGATACAAATTATAACCTCTTTTATCTCTTCCAACAACCCACCGTCCAACGTTGCCAACATACTGACGATTCTTTTAGCACTCCTTAAAAATGGCTCCACGCCTAACCTTCCTGCAATTCCATTGAGGAGCGTGTCTCATAAAAAACACAACCTCATATTCCTCCTCAATAAGTACAAACCTATAGCTTGCTCCATCGCGGAGACATGGTTAACTGCAAACCTTAGTTTTAGCATACCACACTATAACATCCTCAAGCAAATAGATCTGATGGATATGGAGGAACGGCCCTCCTTATTAATAGTAGAGTACCCCTTCTTCATCTACCCTTGTCCTTACCTAACGAAGGTGTCAACATGGTCGCTGCAAAGGTGGAAGACATTACAATTATATCCATATATATAGCCCGCCCACATCAAAATTTCTTAACAATCCTCAGGAATACCTTTGAAAACATTTAGGGACCTATGCTTGTCATGGGCGACCTCAATGGTCATCATTTTAGATGGGGCTCAAACCGCTGTGATGCCTTTGGAATAGGTTTAGTTGAGATCCTGGATGATCTCAACCAGTGCATCCTAAATGATGGTAGCCCTACTCGCAGAAACCTCCCTGGCCAAAATAGTAGCTGTGTGGACCTCACCTTCTGCACAGCTGACATTGCATCTTTTGCCTGCTGGGTACGTACTGATCTGACACATGGTAGTGACCATTACCCAATCCAGGTGTACTTCACAGATAAAACATATGTAGAAAAAAGTTTTCCCCCGCTCCTTAAATTCAACTTGTCTAACCCTGATTGGGATTCATTTGCACCCCAATTAGATAGTAAAATCTCTACGCTCCCCATCTTAGAAAATACAGATAACACCCCCCATTGCCAGGTGCAGGAATGTCTGGAACATTTTACCAGAGCCATTGAGTCTTGTGCGGAGGCTAGCTTCCCCATCAAAATCTCTGCCCAAGGTAAAATACCATCCCTACCATGGTGGGACCATGAGTGCACTATTGCCATTAGGGAAAGGAAGGATGCCGAAAAAAGATATGATGGTGCTATGACTGTGCAAAATTTGTTAAACTTCAAGCGAATACAGGCTAAGACTAGAAGGTTGCTACGCCGTAAGAAGCGTGCGGGTTGGGTCACTTTCTGCTCTGGGCTTGCTCCTACCACTCCACCATCAATTGTCTGGAGAAACATTAACAAATTTAGAGCAGGTTGCGCCCCTGCCGCAAGCAGAGCTATTCTTTAACAAAATTGCCCCCTTCTATGTTCCATCTAAGGCTGAGTGCATCCAGACCACAGGGAACTCTTCCTGTGGTCTGGACCCCCTTGATCTCCCAATTTCCATGAATGAGCTGAATATGGTCCTCAATCATGTTAAGGATTCTGCACCAGGCATAGATGGAATTCCCTATTCATTCCTTACTCATGCAGGCATTAACAGCAAGTCATACTTCCTGCGCATCCTAAACCACTGTTACATGAGTGGCTGGATCCCCGACCTGTGGAGGACACAGATAATTATCCCCATCCTAAAACCTGGCAAAGCCAATGATAACCCAAATGGATACAGGCCAATAGCGCTATCCTCTGTCCTCGCTAAGATCTTGGAGCACTTAATCAAAACTCGATTAGAATTTATTGTCGAATCTAGAGGGTTATTACCACGGTCCCAATTTGGATTCAGATAGGACCTCAGTACAATGGACAGTGTCGGGACCTTGATAACAGACATCAGGATATCCTTCTCGCACGACCAGTCTGTCGTGGCAGCCTTTCTCGATGTATCATCCGCCTACGACAGCGTCCTCCTCCCTATTCTCAAGCAGAAAATGCAACAGTTGAGACTACCGGTAAGGATGATACAGTGCGTGTGTGAGATGCTCATGTCCCGGTCTCTGGTTCTGAGATCCCGGGCGAGGAATTTGAGCGACGTAGCATCTGGTCCGGTCTACCACAAGGCTCAGTCCTAAGTCCCATGCTCTATAACTTGTACACGGCAGACATTGGGTCATGCCTCAACAGTAACTGTCGTATCTTACAATACGCAGATGATCTGGCATTGTATGTCTCGAATTCTTCCATTACTAATGCAGCTGAATCACTGGCCATTTCTCTGGACTCCCTGAATCAGTGGTTACTCAACCACGGACTGAACTTGTCGGCACCTAAAAGCTCCGTGGTAATTTTTTCCCGCAAGAGAGCAATTCCACCTATTCAGCTTCATACCCAGAGGCATAGTATCCCTGTATGTTCTAAAACAAAATTCTTTGGAGTATACTTGGACTCAAAGCTGACTGGCCACCACCACTTACAGCACCAAGTCCAGAAGTGTGAACGAATCCTACCCATGTTAAAGGCCCTTGCGGGGGTTTGGTGGGGTGCCCACCCATTTACCATGAGGCTGATTTACAATGCACTAATAAGTGCATTGTAAATCAGCCTCATGGCTGCTAATGAGCAGCGTGATGGACTTCGGCTCATTCTTACTGATCCCATGCAATAAAGGGGCATTTGAGAGACCACCAGGTGGCGCTGGCTAGTAAACACAGCTTCGTATATTACTCCTATAATAATAAGTTTTAAAAATAGTTTAATTGATAATTAGAATGTGTGATGTAAATGAAAGTGTTAATATATTGATAAATGTACTGTGACAACGTTTGTGTTAGAAAACACTCACTATTTTTACGAATTTTTAAAATACGAAGAAATTAAATTATCCAATCATTGACCATTGATATTAAGTAAAAACCTGGATTAAATATCTTTGTGCAAATATCGGATCTCTCAACATAATACGTGATGTGCAATATATCAACAAACGTGAAATTATAAAACTGTGTATATACGAGATTGTCTTGTCTTGTGCAAAACAAAATGCCGTTTTTTATTTAAAAATAGATGTGACCCTAACAGCGACATCTACCGAATATTAGCTGTATAACTCGCTAAACACTGCTGTTGTAAAGTTGGTCTCGAGGTTTTGTTTCCTACTTAACGTCGATTGACACTGGTTTCAAATCGCAGTTACCACTGATTCTTTTTGAACATTATCCTAAAGTCGAACTAAGAATCATTATTACTGAACTAAGGTATTAAAATCTCACAGAAACTGACAAAATATAAATAATATTGATTACTAGCAGTAAACAGTTGTTGTACATACATTCAAGGGAAATGGCAACAGTTTTGGATAACATAAATTACCGGAAACGTCATAGAACAATATCACTGAGTAATCTAAGCGGAAATATAAGTAACTCTTTGTTTGACAACACAGTGATGAGCATACCTGATGATCTAGATGACAGTAGCGAAAAAATCAGAAGTTTTACAGAACAGATTAATACATTAAACATGCAATTATTAAGCGCGCATCAGGAGATAGACAACTTAAACACAGAAAATTCACGTCTACAAAATAAATTACAGGATTCTTATAAAAAAATAGACACATACAAAAAAATATGCTCAACACCGGACAGAAAATCATCGACACCACTGTCTGGGCGTATAAAACAATTATTTACAAAGACTAACTTACCCGAATGTGTGAATGCTATGTGCGATGCCCAGACAACCAACTCCACATCGTTTCAAATAACGACAAAAACGTAAATACGAATTGTTTTTATTGTGCAGATAGCAAATGTGTTGTGGAGGTAGATTACACTACTGACTACCCACGAACAAGAAATTATAAAAAAACGCCGTATACATTTTCTACCGCTACGGACAACATGAAATATTTTAATAAAATATGTATATTGAGTGACAAAAAGGTTAACAAGATTTTAGAAAATGCTGAGAATACATTTCCCGAATGTCAAATATGTCACTACTGCTTGCCTAATGCAGACACTATGGATTTCCTTTCCACTTTAGATAAAAAACTTGTAAATTATGCTTTGAAAGATTATTGTTTAATATTTTTGGGCGAAAGTGACTTTATAAACTCAAAGAACTATGAGACACTAGTTGGTCATATTCGTTGTAAACTTGAACAAATTACGCACACAAACATTTTACTATGTTGCCCTAGTTTTAAGTTAAATAGCAATGTTAATTTATATAATAGGCGAATTGAGGCTTTCAATCGACTATTATGCCTAAGTAATCAGGTGTACCAGTATGCTTACTTGTTTGACACAAATCAACTACTTGATTACAGCTACACTATGTTTTCTAGGTACACTGGCAAAATAAATAATCGTGCTATGAAGATTATTTTTCAGCAAATAAGGGAATACATATACTATATTGACACACATTGTTATGACTATTCTATTACAAATGTATTGTGCATGAAAGGTAGTGATCATGATACAATCAGCCAGAGTAAACCGGGTACTATACCTTACTATTTTAAAAATCTTAAGGGTTGTGTAAAGCGCAAGCACAGTGAAAATTGCAATTTGAGTTTATCTGAGCCTACAAATGCGGATTATAATACTGGTACTCAAAAGTTATTTCGTTAATAATTATTTACATATACTTCATCAGAACATAGCAGGACTGATAAGTAAGTCAGATATGCTATCCGTTTGCTTAAGTGAGCTGGTACAAAAAAATCAAGAGGTTGATGTAATGTGTATCACGGAACATTTTATACGTTCCGGCTACGAAACCCAATTGTACATACCTAACTATAGTTTAGCCACATTTTACAGTAGTAACGCTATACAGAGAGGAGGTTCTTGCATTTTGGTTAGGAATGGACATTCTTGGAAAGACTTACCTGAAATTAAATTAATGTCAGTTGTTAACGCATTTGAATGTTGTGCAATAGAATTAATAGAATATAAAATAATACTAATTTGTTTATACAGAATCCCCCTAAGAAAAAAACCTATTGACATTTTTCAGTAAACTTGAAAATTTATAATATATTTAAAAAAAAAAGAACTTTAAAATCGTTTTGGCTGGTGATCTTAATATAAATGTTTTAAAAAAATAGTAATGAAACGCGAGAACTTAAACATCTACTACGAAGTTTTAACTTATCCTTAGCTATAGAACCACCGACTAGAATGCAGAAAAAAACCTGCTTAGATAATTTTGCCCATAATTTCCACAGAGCATGTACAGCTGATGTTATAGAGCTAGCTATGTCTGACCATACTGCACAAATACTGCATTGCCCAGTAAAGAAAAAATGCCTTATTGAATATTGGCGTAGACCACAGAGAGACTACTCTATTGAAAATATGCAAAAATTTAGATCATGTCTGGGGAGTTTAACCTTTTCCGAAATTTATCAGACGGACAATCCGAATATAGCATTAAATGAATTCATAGAACTGTTTGGATTGTTTTATGATCTATGCTTTCCGACTATATACAAGACAATTAGAGTAACTAAAAAACTTTCGTGGATATCGCGCGGTATTAAAATATGTAGTTTAAAAAAAAAGGGAGCTATTGTGGAAAGCTAGAAGGAGACCTACACTCAATAATAAACTAAAATTCGAAAATTACACCAAACTATATAAAAAAATAATAACTTTGACTAAGAAATCTCAAAATAATTATAATATAAAGAATTCGAACAATAAAAATAGAACGACATGGCAGATAATTAATAATAATGATAATTGCAATTTACCGAATGAATCTGTTAATAAAATTCAATTAGATAATACAGTTATTGAAGACCCAACTAAAATAGCAAACATATTTAATGACTACTTTATAGATAAAATTGTACCTTTACAAAATTCTGGTAAAAACGTAACTAAAGATATACCAAAAAAAGTAAATTCAATGTTTATGACTCCTCCCACATCAATTGATATTTGGAATATAATTACGGGATTAAAAAATACCAACAGTGTGGGATATGATGAAGTGTCTACAAAAATTCTTAAGTTCGTTGGAGATTTAATAGCTGAACACTTAAGCTTCATCCTAAACCTGTGTATAATAAATGGTGTTTTCCCTGAAGCCGTAAAACCTTTGCACAAAAAAAAAACAATAAAGAGCATATTAATAATTATCGACCTATTGCACTCTTATCAATATTTTCAAAAATATTTGAAAAATATATGTATAATAATATTTACATGTATTTAGAAAATAATAATATTTTGTGTAAGGAACAAAAGGGCTTCCGGAAGAAAATGACAATAAATTCAGCAATATTTGACTTTCTGAGTAGAATTATGATAAATATAGATAAGAGACTACCGATATGTGCTATATATTGTGATATGACACAAACTTTTGACTACGTAGATCATAACATTCTCTTAAATAAACTTGAGTGTTATGGTATCAGGGGCACCATACTTGATTTGATAAAAACATATCTACAGGATAGACTACAAATTACTTGCTTAAAAAAACTCGATATAGGCTCTATCTCAAGTAAAGAAAATATCGTTTGGGGTACCACAAGGGAGCGTGTTCATCGTTCATCGTTTACATTAACGATTTGCCTCAAGCAGTGAAACACCCAATGGTGTTATTTGCTGACGATAGCACAGTAACTATATCCGGTGATGAAACAGATGCATATGAAACTGACATTAATGAAACACTATCGACAATTATAACATGGCTAAATAATAATAATTTAAAAATAAATCTAAACAAAACTCAAATTATGCACTTTAGACAAAGAACGACTGCACATAATGACATACACGTAAAATATCACAATAAGGAACTCTTAGAAACAGAAATAACGAAGTTTCTTGGTTTGACCATTGATAGGCAACTAAATTGGAAGGCTCATATAGAAGTCCTAGCAAAAAGAATTATTAGGTCTTCCTATGCCCTTTACAAGCTTGCTCCAGTAGTTAGCACTGAAACACTACTGACTGCCTATCATGGTATAGTTGCATCTGTACTAAGATATGGCATTATTTTTTGGGGAAATTCTACGAATAAAGATATTGTGTTTAAGTCCCAGAAGAGATGCATAAGAGCCATGTTCAAACTTAATCTAATAGACAGCTGCAAGCCACACTTTATTAGACATAAGATACTTACGCTTCCCTCTATATATATTTTTGAAGTGGCTTTATTTGTGAAAACTAACCTTCACTTATTTCCTAAATTGTCAGACATCTCAACTCGTAGTAGACGTAGAGATAAATTATGCAATCTAAAGTCTAGCACAACACTTATATGGAAAAGTGTATTATGCCTTGCACCAAAGATATAACAAATTTCCTGATCAATATAAAATGTTAAGCCTACACCTATTTAAAAAACGGATCAAGGATTTATTAATTGCTAGGTGTTATTACTCAATCTCGGATTTTCTTGATGACACTCTTTAATAGGTAACAAATGCACAACAACCATACGAGTCTGTTATATCCTGTGCCTATGACATCTTATTATTATTATTATGTATAATTGACATTGCCTCATGATTTATATTTCCTTGACATTTAAAATTATTATTATTTTTATTTAATTAATCGGATTATTTTATTATTTGTATCTGATTGTTTGATTCTTAATTTATTGTAATTGTTTAGACGTTAGACCATGACGAAATTTATGTGATTAACAGATGTATGATAATTTTATTATTTTTAAATTTTGCACACCGTCCATGTACAGTAAAACATGTTTGACCTACCATATTGTAATTTACCATCTTATTTACCATGTTTCTAGCAAATAAATGATTCTGATTCTGGGCCGGCTCGATAGGATTCAGACTTCATGTCTTAGGATAATCTCAGGGTGTATTGAAGTCATCTCCCATAAATGCATTGCAGGTCCTGTGTGCGGAACCCCCTCTAAAACTGAGACGGAAATACTTAGCGGACCGCTTTATCTACCGCCTATGCACCCAAAAATCCCACCCTCTCTTACAGAACCTTGAAGTTCTGAATTCCCTCTGTAACACTAATACTAACTACTGGAAAAACAAAGAAGTCCCCCTAATCCTTCAAGCGTTTAGATCCTTACAACATCTAGAATCTCCTATTGCAAAATTTGACAGGCTCCCACTCTTCACACATAATTATGAGGTGCTATGCTTCAAACCCCACATTATCTATAACATCGGAGTTGACAAAACCTCCGTGTCTGCTGGCCCCGCTTTCGGTGCAGCAGTGGAAAGACATTGGAAGGATTTTCAGTGTTTCTTCACGGATGCATCGAGGCTGTCCAGAGAGGGCTACACTGGTGCTGCTGTATACTTCCAAAACTCTCGGATAGCTATGAAACTCAGATATCCTAAAGAGTCCTCTGTATTCACCGGTGAATGCACTGCTGTACTCAAAGCCTGCACATTTATAGAGGCCCATAATATAACTAAAGCAGTTATCTTCACAGATTCCAAGAGTACCCTTTAAGCTCTGGAACAAAATCCCTACAAGTCTATGCTCCACAGCTCCCTCATCTTGGAAATAAAAAAGAGCCTTCTCTCAAGTCATCAAAAACACAAAACTGTACAACTGGTCTGGATACCGAGCTATTGCGGTATCAGGGGTAACGAGTGTGCAGATTCCCTTGCTAAAGATGCTATATCTGCATCCTCCTCCGACCACAGACATTTTGTCTGTCAGTGATATGACCTTCTGAGCCTCCCTCAGAAGACCATACAGTCTACATGGCAAGACCACTGGTCAAATTCCAGCAGGCAGAAAGGCAAATTCTACCACTCAATACAACCAAATATATCACCGAAGCCCTGGTTTTACCGCTTTAAAAAAACGCCCAAACCTGTAATTTCAGTTATTTGTAGGCTGCTTATAGGCCACTGCTCATCACCTGTTTTCCTGCACAAAATCCGTATAAGGGACTCTTCGATATGCGAATGTGGACTGGACGAGGGCTCATTGGATCATATTTTTTTCAACTGTCCCTTAAATGATTCCCCTCCCTACTTGTATACCCAAATAACCAAACTAAAGATTCCCCTTCCCATCAACTTTGCCTCTCTACTAACACATCCTTCCCGTCATCTATATTCAACGTTAATATCATTTATCAGCCGCAATAGTGTCAGACTATGACATACATTACGTGCTTTTCTATGTTGTAATAACACATTAACCTGATCTTAATCTATTTAAGTATAAATATACTGGTGTGTGTAAGTAGCAAAATTTTGGTAATATTTGTTGCAGTTTACCCACTAACTTCAACAAGATCTCAACGTGTCAAACTGAACTCTGAGCACTGCGAAATTGGTTATTGTAATAACCACAAACACACGTAATCTCCATCGCACGTTTGATTTTGGCGGAATTGCCGACATCGGCCTCGGCAGAAAGCCATAACCAAAAATAGAATAGAATAGAATAGAATAAGTATAATGTAAGTGAATTGTTCAAAAACGGACAGGTTTGTTCCAAGTCTCAATGCAGCAAATGTAGTTAAATTCATCATCACAAAACATTTAGAGAATTTAACTAAGTAAGTACATTATTAGTAAGAAAAAAACTAGAAAATAAAATTCATACAATCTAAGTACTTCTGTGTAATATACTTATACAGAAGTGGCCTGTACGATGTCATTAGGATATTAACAATTATCCTGTATCAATATGTACCTTGTATTCCAGTGCATATCTTCGCTGGTATTCAATACCTAGTAAACCATTATTAGGCCTATCCCTTTATATGGCAGTGAGACGTGGCTAATATTGGAGCGACACAAGCAGGTCTACGTATCATGAAAATGCTGCGGTGGATGTCTGGAGTCTCGCGGATGGACCGCGTATAACTCGCGCATCCGTGGCAGCCTTCACGCCTGTGACTTTGCAGATAAGTCACTAGAGATGACCATACCAGGCGACAGCCTTTGCTGGTATGGTCATCTCTTGCGGGATCCTCTGGGCTATGCAGGGAAGAAATATTTTGCCATGTCGGCCCCGCTGGGTACTGCTGAGAGGGGAAGACCCTAGAAGTCATGGCTTGACGTCGGAAAGCATGACATGCGTGCGTGTCTCACGACTAGGGATGTTGATGACCGTGCGAAGTGGAGGAAAAGAAGTAGGAAAGAGGACATCGGGCGCCTGCGCCGTGAGATGCAACTGGAATTAAAGCTCGGATGATGATGATCTTCGCTGGTAAATGCAGTCTCAATGTCAACATACGCTAAATCTTAAAATGTGTAGGTAATTAACAGTTAAATAATTTATATTTCGTTAGCTGTTTACCATTTTGATGAATGACTATATTAAATGCAAAAATTAAATAATCCTTGCAACTGTTAGCAACACAATGAAATATGATGATATTATCGCCATTTTGTTCACAATGTAACAATCCTTGGTTAAAAAACTATAATTATTTTGTTTTAAATGTTATTTTCGCAATATTGCGCTTTTTTAAATTGTCGTACGATGTCGACACGTGTTTCGCCTACACATGAGGCATTAACAAGACTGTTGCAAACAACCGATTTACTTGTTGTTGCGGAAAAATATTTATTTCTACAATTACAACACGTCTGTGTTATAGTCACATATCACACAGGCGGAGACGGGCGTCCTTTTCTACTTTATAAGTAACTGACCCCCACGGCTTCGCCCGTAACATATTTCGAACCCCATGGCACCCATTTAATCCCGTCGTTCATTAATTTCACAATAATGTATGAACATTTTCCAAATTTTTGCAAAAAGTCTTGATATTGCCTCGTGTGTAGGCGAAACACGTGTCGTAACTGTACGACAATTTAAAAAAGCGGAATATTGCAAAAATAACATTTAAAACAAAATAATTATAGTTTTTTAACCAAGGATACCAACATTGTATTATTTTAGTTTTTTAAAATGGTTTTCCGCCATAGAACGCCTGATTCAATGAGTTATTTATCCTCGATTATTCAATTACTTAATCATTAATACCTGCATTTTTTTTTTATAATGATCCATTCCTTCTTACAAATAATTTAAATGGGAATGTTTGTGTGTTGTTTATATGATTGCATATATAAATATGAATGTATATGAATAAAATATAAATTGTTTATGTTTGTTTATATAAATGTAAATATGAAATAACCTTATTATGTTGTTTATAAATAAACACTGACTGACCACTTTGTGGCATTTACATTTGCGAGCGTTTCCGTGCTTCGGAAGGCACGTTAAGCCGTTGGTCCCGGTTGCCAGTAAAATGGTAGTCGTTAAGCCTGGTTGAAGGCCAACCTGTGTCTGTCTATTTCAACACGAGAATGGGCTCACCACCTATTAAGTGGGACAGGAATCCACACGGTGAAAAGAGAGCATATAATATGCCTCTGCCACCCCTTCGGGGATAAGGCGTGATGGATATTTATTTATTTATTTTTATTTAACTTTATGAAAGAGTGAAGTTTTTTTTTATAATTACTTACCGCCCTAATGTTCTTCTAGCTACATTATTACCCTAGAGCGCTAATTGGTCACCTACAAGCCCCATTTGGGGGTAATAAGGACCTACTTACCGAATATGAGAGATGTAAAATATTATAACCATACTTAGTTTTATACAATTGAAATGTGTACCTTGGGACAGTGAATTTTTTGTACCTTGGGACTGTCCCAAGGTACAAGGTACTTCTTTTTTCTACTGTTTATTATAATATTTATTCAAGCTCAATTTCGATTAACATAACCAAAAAATCACCTGTCCCTAAAATTTTTAAATTGTTCTTATTTCACTATAGGTTTTAAATAATATACCTAATGTTTTATTCTTGTAATGCCGGTTATATTCTACTTACCTCACAGTACTTATCGAGATGTAAAGCAGAGTAGTTAGCTCGGGTGTAAGCATCAATTGCACCCTTGCGCCTAAATATCTCGGGCTGCAATTGATGCCTTACAGCCCTTGACTACTAAGCTACTATTCATTACATAAATCTAGTATATCATACTAAAATAAGTGATTACGAATGTAGACAACATTTAATTATAACATAATTACATTACTAACTTCAAAATATATCGTATAAAACAAAGATACGAGTGGATTGCAAAAAAATATCTGACGAAAAACTCACACGGCTTATCACATCTAATGCACCAGGCAAAATGGCCAAGTTTACAGCATTCTTCCTGAATAATGTAATGAAATAGATACTGGATGTCGTTAATTACCTCTTCTCTATGCAAAATTGACGACTCAATGAGCTTCTCCCAAAGTACAAGGTGTCCCAAGGTACAAGGATCTACCCTACCTATGTATTTAGAAGTATTTAAGTTTCTTTATCAGTTGTCTAGATCCCATAGCACAAGTTATAGCTTAGTTTGGACTAGATTGTGCTGGGTGAAAAAGTGTCCCAGAATATTTATTTAAGATTTTCAGAAGTATTTAAGTTTCTTTATCAGTTGTCTAGATCTCATAGCACAAGCTTATAGCTTGGTTTGGACTAGATTGTGCTGTGTGAAAAAGTGTCCCAGAATATTTGTTAATTATAGCACGTTTACACAACTTTTATGGCCCAGAATTCACCACTCCCGCACATAAAACAAGATAAATGCACATATTTTCGAAAATAATATACTTACATTGAGCTTCCGCCGAAGAAGAATTTTATTATTATTTCAATCAATGAGTATCTAATAGCCCCAACGCGCCGTTTCATACAACATTGCTGGAGCGTTGTAATGTTCCAAATTCAAAAAACGGTCCAGCAATGAATTTCATTTTCTCTATCCGTAAATGCGGTACTCCGCGTATTCTTTTTTTTAATAATGACCGTATTTCAATGCATGTTTGAGAAATATTATTTATTCCTACAGTTACAAAACGTCTGTGTTATAATCAGATACGAACACACAGGCGGAGACGGGGTGTCCTTTTCTACTTTATAAGTAACTAGCCATGACTTCTCACGTGACAAACTTTGATCTCCCGTCGAACATAGTTAATCCCGTCGATTATAAATTAAGCAATAATGCACATAAATTTGCCCGGTTTGTCGACATTTGTGATTACTGCTCCGCTTCCCTGTGTAGTAGCGAGATGATTATAGTCCATAACCTTTCTCGATAAATGACTATCCAACACAAAATGAACTTTTAATTTCAAGGCAAAGTAGTTTCCGAGATTTTTAATAAACACACTAAATCTTCACTTTTATATATGACCGCGCGTCATTAAAATATGGTGTCTGAATCAGAATTCTGCCATACAATCTTCGAAGAATTGACATCAACCCATATAAGTTTTATTAAGTATACGTGCTTTCTTTAAACAAAAATTAATTAATTATTATTTACCTAATGGCTATCGCTTCGCCCAGCCAGCACACTTGATACCGTGGTATGCGTCCTCCATACGTAATATAGGGACGAATACCACAGTACACATGCGACTAACGGACGAGGCCACGACATAGGCGCAATTACGGTCAGTCAAAAGATAGCTTATAACAGTCAAATAAAAGTGGACTTCAGGTTCTAAAACCAAGTAGGGTGGTTTATATGTTACTAGAAATACACTAAAAGAGGAGAAGATCTTGTGAAATAAGTTTTCTTCTTTCGGTCAAAGCGCCTGTTTGTAAATTGTAGACATTACGATGTTTTAATGAATGTATCTGTGGCTGGAGAATATTGTCGTAAGGCGTCTAAGCCTAATCCTGATTTGTGCACACTGTCGATGCTTTTATGCATAAGAAACCACCATTAGAGGTACAAAAAACCTCAAAAGCGCAGTCTGTCAGCTCAGTGGTTAGAGCATTGCCCTGGTTAGGCAAGGTCACGGTTTTAAGCCCTGTCCCAAACCAAGTTGGCTATTATCTATCTTCACGCTGTGTCCCTGACGGGGTAATCAGAGAGGATAGATCGCCAGGCTTCGCGATCCATACATACTTCTTTCGCTTCTTCGAGATTCATTAATCGCTTTTAATTAAATTATCAATTTTATAAAAAAAATATGTAGTATGCCAATTGATTCATAACCTACTTTGTCTTTGGACATATTACCTAATAGATAATAGAGCAAAAAACAAGAAGTTACTACTAACATAAGTACCAGAAGGTACTAAAAGTCTATCTATAGCAATTCGTTCAACTATGAAAAACGTCTAATGAGCTTAGTAAGTTTGTATAGGAATACGTCTATTTAGCCTAATAATAATAATGGTAACTTAATTTATTAACTTAAGTATTTTAATATTGAGGCAAAACATTGAAGCCACAGAATACTCGTAATTGGCGCGAAATCTTACTAATCATTGTCATTGAACGTGCTTTATTAGCACGTAAACATAAACGTTACTGAAATCGGCGCGAAGCCCTCCTACGCGGGCCTTTCAAAAATAGTCACATTCGCGAGTTGTGTTCCATACCGCAACAGGCCCGTGCACCTTTCGCCGCACGCAAATAACATTCGAAAAAAAAGACATTTAAAATTCGAACGCACAGAATAAAAATAAGTCTCGGCGAACATTAAAAAAAAACAAAAGAAAAGCAGCATTGTTTGTGAATTCCTTATTTGTTTCAAATTATTTTTCTCTAATTTTATTGCAAAAGTAAGTGTTTGTGAAACAAAATGGTTCGGAAAATCAGTGGTCTTTTGTGTTGCTTCTGCGTCTTCGGCATTTCGCTAAGTGACAGTGCTATATCGGATTATGTAAGTTACCAGAAAATTATATCGTACTAAATTCGCGCGCGTTGAAAAGTTTTCCCTTAACCATTTTCCCTTGTTATCCGCAAGAGATAGACATAATTATGCAATCGCGGACTTTTCTGAAGATCTATATAATTCTCCCATTGTCAATTCTCTCATACATTATTTTTATTTTAACTGTAAGTATACAAAAACTTAACAAGTTATATTTAAATACTAAAACATTCCTTTAGAACCACTAGGCATCTAGTCCAAATTAAGTTATCACATCGAAGAGTTTTTAAAATCAATAGTAAAATTCCATCTAAAACATGGTAAAACTGAATCCCCACAGCTTCGTCCGTGACATAGTACTTCGAACTCCCGTCGCACCCATTTTATCCCGTCATTTATTAATTTTACAATAATGTATGAAAATTTGCCCGATTTATTGACATTTATGGTTGCTGTTCCGCTCTCCAGGGTAGTAGCATGATGATATAATTTTGTAAGTAGGTAGAGGTTAATCATTAAATTTTAAAGTAAGTATTGTGGCGGGTGATTTTATGGAAGCCTGCATTTATTATGCCGTTTACTGGACCGGCAATTTTTATATTCAGATACTTAGTGATAATTCCTATGTAGATAACTAATCAACTATCTTCACCCTGTATCCCTGACGGGGTAGTCAGAGAGGGCAGATCGCCAGGCTTCGCGATCCATGCATCCATGCATGTAGATAAGTATGTATTTAGAAATATATAAAAGTTCTTTGCTGTCGTCAACTGAATATAAAGCTCCGAGTCAGGCTACTCATGTGCTATGTCTGGCCTATCGTCATGTATGGTTGCGAAACGTGGACGCTGAAAGAGGACACTGCAAGACGCATACAGGCATTCGAGATGTGGTGCTACCGTCGCATGTTACGCATTAGTTAGACGCAAAGGGTCAGGAACGAAACCGTGCGTCAGCGCGTTCATATGTCCCGAAAAATGTTGCCTTCTATCAAAAAGCGCAAGATAGAATATCTCGGCCACGTGCTCAGGAACGATAGATACATACTGCTGCAGTTGATAATGTTGGGCAAAGTGGACGGAAAGAGACGTGCTGGGCGAAGAAAGAAGTCATGGCTGCGGAATATCCGGGAGTGGACCGGTATTGCCTCCGTCGAACAGCTGTTCCGGCTGGCTGCTGATAGAAATGAATACAGGAAGCTAATGGCCAACCTTCAGGATTGAAGAGGCACTGGAAGAAGAAGAAGAAGTATGTATATCAGTTGTCTAGATCCCATAGTACAAGCTTATAGCTTAGTTTGGGCTAGATAACGCTGTGTGAAAAGTGTCTAACAATATTTATTAATATTTATTATTTATGATTGAATGCTGCGCAAACGCGATCACTTCGAAAATTGTGCGGTGTTAAGTTAGCCGAACGGCAAAATATGGCAGGTTTCAATGAAGGTGGTAGCATTAAGTTAGAAAAGAGCGTGCTCCGTTGAGTGAAGAACAGTTGACGATGAATATTTGAATGAGTGGGGAACAGTTGACGATGAATATTTATTCTACAAAAGTAGAGGGTAGAAGGAGTCAGGGTGGACCGAAACTTACGTACGAAGACCCTGTGAGCAGATTAATCAAAAACGGAAAAGTCAAAAGTACTTGAATACCCAGACGTGAAATGTATGAAGCGATTAATGAATCGGCAGGAAGTGACAGAAGTATTCATGGATCGCGAGGTTTAGCTATCTGTCCTCTCTGACAACGCCGTCAGGGGATATAGCGTGTGAAGTTAGATCATATCTAGTTAGGTATCTGCGTGACAATAGTAAAGATTTACATCAGTACATGGAATGACTAAGAAATCTAAATCCATCATCATCACACCATTATCCCATGAAGTGATGCATATATAAGCATTTTTGTCTAACAGACGGGTGATGAGCCGTAAAATGGACATATAAATTCTTACACCTACAAATCTGATATTTTCCACTAAGATAGGGTTGATCTAAGTGCTAAGTATAACTAGGTAGCCGCAGTCGCAAAGGTGTGACCTATGCTAGCAGCATAAATTTGAGCGAAGCGTTAACTCAAACTAAATATTTTCCCATAGACAACATGATTTTTGCAGATAACTTTTTATTAGATCGAATTTTTAAATTCTGGCTTCGTCACAACCTGCATAATTTGAATAGATTTCCGTAGCAGAAAAAAATTCCGAAAACGGATAAGAAATGGCGAAGTTCTGCGCTGTGTTACAAACGCCATTAAAGTCGCTCCATGGGAGCTTCGCTTCGCTTCGCTTCACTCAACAAGAAATTTCTGTCTTCTCATTTCTGGACAAGAACTTAGTTTGCAAGGCAGTAGAATCAATCCTATGTCGTATATATCTCAACTCAAAATAAGTGAAATGTCTGTCATACCATGAAGGTTTGGAATTTATCTCCAGCTCCCCGTGTTATTCTCCTATTGCAATACTATGTTCTTTTATGAAGGCCATCACTTTATAAGTAGTGAAATAATTAAAAGACTGGTGGTCGCTACCAGTCTTTTAATTATTTTAGTAGTTATTTAATCTACAGGCGCACTATACTATCATATTTCTTTTTATTTTATTTATCTATCACGCCTTATCGCCGAAGGGGTGGTAGAAGCATAATATGGGCACTTTTCACCATGTGTATTCCTGTCCCACGTAATAGGTGGTGAGCCCATTCCGTGTTGAAATAGACAGACGCAGGTTGTGGCTACCTGCTGTTGAAATTTTTTAATCGCCCATAAGGCCTTCAACTCGACTTAACGACTGCCATGTTACTGGCAACCGGGACCAAAGGCTTAACGTGCCTTACGAAGCAAGGAAACGCTCGCAAATGTAAATGCCACAATGTTGTCACCTATCCGAGGACCAGCCATAGTGAAAGTTGCGTAACTCAGTAATCGTTTACAGAACACTGACTCCGCGGGGCCACGAGCGCTTCAATTTCTCTTTAAATATATTAAATTTCACAAACGGACAGCCTAGCTTTAAAGTTTATATTGTGGATGCATGCAACCGGGACTCTAGTTCTAGGTCAAATAAATTATAATAAATATTACTTAAGTTCAAGTTTAAATTTCATAGTCATTATATCAAAGGTGCGACTTTATAAAGTACAAAATGATATAAACTATGCTCTAGTTATGACAGCCTTGAGTATCGAATGTAACTTGTCAAACTAGCTGCGTACTTCGTCTGGCTTCGTTACTAGTTATGTAGGAACAAATTAAATAAGATTGACATAATTTAGGAAGTGGGTATAGATTTTCTGACGTCACTTTATGCTATGTACCGGGATAAAATGAGCCTAAGTTACTCTTTATAACATCAAGTATCCGCCCGTGAAAGTTTTGTTAAAATCGGTCCAGCCGTTGCAGCGATTACCCGGAATAAACAGGTAGACAGAATAAAAATAAAATTTTGATTTTTGAATACATTCTATATACAATAACGAAAAGCTGTTAATTTGTAATTTTAAACAGACATTTCTATTTTAGTCTATCGTTAGTCTCGCTAAAAGTCAAGAATGGTTGGACTCGATTTGGCTTTTTTGATCTTCAAATAGTTGTAGAAGTTCAGGGAAGCTTTAAACAGTGAGAAACATAAATAATAAGTTAAGTAAAATATTAATAACGATCATTTAATTTTCCAGTTTGAAATTTTGATGTTCGTTCTGTCTGCTCTTTTCTCTTTTTAGAAATTTAAAAAGGATTTGCGCGGGTTTTTCGTAAATGGCGCTTGCTGTATATTATTATCCAAAACTAGTGCATTAACCTTGTTTTAAGTGTAAAAATGGTAGTTTCTTAGACATAAAAGTTGTGTAAACGTGCAATAGTGAAAGACAGTGATATATTGCAGTGAAAAGCTATTTTACAACTTGTCGTGCAATTTCCACTGAAAGCCTCAATAACGCTCTACCACGTTAATGGGGCAAGGACACAGGACCTACTTGACATCGACAAAGGACTGGACAGGACTAAATTAGAAGATAAGATTGAAGAAATATGATATAAAAATAAGATTTGGCTAAAAGGTCTTAGAAACCAAATAAATAATAAAAAAATAGAGTCACTTGGCTGTCAAATATTTATCAGTTCCGTCCACAAAGGTGCGTTCAGAAATATGTTTGTTTTATAGCTGTAGTATGAGGTCTGATCTCTTTGGACTGTTTTGTTGAAATACAATGTTTGGTTCAGAGATAAAAAATAATAGTGTCAGTTGGTTGTCGAATAAAGAAAATCTATAATTCTACAATAATAACAAAATATATAATTTTCCTGTACATGTCTTTATCACTTAACTCTTCCTAAACGACGGCCCCGATCGGAATGAAATTTTGTATCTATATTTCAATAGGTTACTGGATTGTTTGAAAATGTTGGCAGAATGACCTGGCAGATCATTCTAAAGAATATAAAGATCTCTATATAGGGCAAGTCCTGAATGTCGACACTGTCGCTTAAGTAGGCCTATCAGTATCAGTTTAATAAACTAAAAATTGCTTCTGTCAGTATGTCACATAATTTGATGTAAAAAAGAAACATATTTTATTAGGTACATCAATTGTAATATCCGTTGGTCCCGGTTGCCAGTAAAATGGCAGTCGTTAAGCCTGGTTGAAGGCCTTATGGGTGGCTTGAAAAATTTCAACAGCAGGTAGCCAATACCTGCGTCTGTCCATTTCAACACGGCAATAGGCTCACCACCTATTACGTGGGACAGGAATCCACACGGAGAAAAGTAGGCATATAATATGCCTCTGCCACCCCTTCGGGGATAAGGCGTGATGGATATATACATCAATTATAGATTCGTTAGATGTTTCTGGTTTTTTTTTATACCACTAAGATCCACCTGATCGAATGTGGTCACTAGACTATGGACGTTTGTAAAACACCAGTTGCACTCGCGCTGCCGACTTGGCAAATACCTTTTAAGGCCTCATTTGAAGAACCTCATATTTCAGACATTCGGGAAAATAGGGGCAGGGAGTTTATTGCACAATCCAAGAGTACGCTGTACAAAGCCCCTATCAGACCTTACCGTATGCGAGCACTCCGTACACAAAGTATTAGGATGAACATCCTGTCCGTGGCGAGCTGTGCGATGATAGAAAGTAGCCGTGGGCATCATTTCGAAAAAAAACTATAGAGCACAAACCATTGTACAGGCTATATAACACGCATAAGATCTCTCCTATCGCAAAAGAGTTTGACACCACCCGCAAGTA